>JALAZF010000009.1:25795000-27045000 GCA_022829125.1 Lathyrus tuberosus
GCACTTGCTTTTGGTTTGCGCGATTAGGCATCACTATGGCATGAAGGAAGGAAGTTACTAGCTAAGCATTGTAAAGGCGTCGAGCTTACGACGTAAAACAATCATGGTGTATTCTTTTCTTTTGTTGTTGTTTAGGTTAGGTAGTGTGGTGAGTATTCATTAAACAAGTTGTACTCGGATTTTTCGTAAATTCTCAAATCTTCACTTTACAACTTGTTTAATGAATTTTCTAATGTTTTTTTTAGTTTGTCTATATTAATGGTCTTTGTGTTTGTCAATGATCTTGTTTTGAGTTACTTGAGGATGCTTTTGTGATTTTCCAAGTTGGTTCGTTTCAACTTGCGAATGCGTGGTAATGATTTTGTTAAGTTTTGTACACGTCTGAGGTATGTATTTATCGCTTTCTATACTTTAGCATATTCGTGATACTTAGGCATTTTACAAACTTCCATGCCATCCATTCTTTTGTATACTTGTTCTATTGTGAATCACTTTAGTTCCCAACCTTTTTGTGAGGAAGCCTTCTATTGTTCATATAGGCACGGAGAACCAACATTCTTGTTCTAACTGGATTTTATTATGTTGAATATTTTATTTGTGTTGATTATATGAATGCATGAAAAGGATCAAGGCAATTGTTTCATTTTGAGCACAACCACCTTAGCCAAATAGTCAATTCACCTTGTGAGTGTGTGAGAATTCGTAACCCCTTTGAGCTTTTTGATCCATGTTTCTATTTGAACTTAATGCTTGTCTATGAGTATTTAGTTCACTTATTTTTGAATGGATTTTGTTTTTTCTTGGACATCAACTTTGTGTTGTTGTATGGATTTTTTTTCCTTGCCTTATAAAGTAGGGAGTATTCACATGATGGTGCGGTTGAATTCAAGTTGGGGAGAGGATGATTGTGTAGTCATTGGTTGGATTCTATGCGGATTGAAAAAGAAAAGAAAAAAGAGAAAAATATGACAAAGAAAAGAAAACAAAAAAGTGAAAAAGAAAGAAAAAGAAAATCCTTGAAAAAGGAAACAAAAAGAGTTTCAATAATTGTGCTAAATAAGTATTGTGTGTTGTGTAGCACTTGGGATTGTGGAAGAAGTTGGTTGAAATTTTGTGTGTGAATCTTTGTGAGTTTTCACTCGCTTAGGTTTAGGCAATTTTTTGTTTCAATTACCTTTAGAAATTGCCCCTTGTTTTTTTACCCGACCATGTTACAACCTTGAAAGTCCTTGTGATTCTTGCCTTTGTATTTTCAATGTGAATTTGTGGATGTATGCATAATTTAATCTTTCGTTTGCATGAGTGTGGTGTGAGTGTAAAGTACCTTATTGTGTGTTTTTCATCTACCGATGATTGTTTTTGCTAGGTGTGATTTCACTTTGGAACTTGTGTTGTTTAAGAATGTTCAGCATGAATTTTGGTATTTTGCATTTGTTTCGTGACTATGTTGTCGTCGTAGTTTAGTGGTAAGTATTTACTTTTTGTGTGTACCGTTTTCATTTGAATGCAGAATAGGGCAAGCAAACAAAAATATTTATTTTCGGAAGAATTCCCTCCGGGATTTATGTCGTGTCCACAGAGATCGGTTCGAGGGAAAGAATTTCATTCGACAGTCTCTCGCGTTAATGAGTTTGGGTTTGAATGGTTTAAAACATGAAAACAGAAAAGTAAACATTAAAACATAAAAACAAATTCACTTTTCAGCAAGACAAACTTATCCGGAATGCACATAATCGACTCCTCACAAACTTAAACTTACCGACCAGTTATACTCAACCTACAATACTCCTCAATATCACCCAGCATCGCTCACAACACAGGTTATGTCTAACGCAAAGTTGAGAGAACAACCGTGTTACCATTGCCGATACTTTCGTACGCTAGCTCAAGGCACGGAGGCATTAAATTTCGACGCCTATTGAAGATTGCTAGCCCTAAATCTATCTCTAGAATCTAGAAACTAACAGACAATCATCCCTAATCGAAGTTTGCGACGGTTATCTCTAACGCAACCCAAACCCCGCGCATAAAGCAAAAATCAGAGACAATCACCAATAAAGATTTGTAAAGCAAGTTTTATACAACGCCATGGGCGACAAATATACATGAGATCGTAGTCAATACATATACAAAACCCAACATAGAAGAATAACACAAAGAAGAAAAGAAATGAACCAAACACTTCACGGATTGTCGGAGCCGATCAATGAGAAATCCACCTCGGATCATCCACATGCAAGCTTCCATGTTGTTTTCTAAGCTAATCTACTAAAAAAATGAAGTTTGATGGAGTTGGAGCAAGAATCCCCAAAACCATCCCTAAAAAAGCAACTGAAATGAACTATATACATTGTAAATTCTGCATGGTTTGCACTTTCCTTCGTTGGTTCGCAGTGCGAACGAACCATGCAGAATTTACAATGTATATAGTTCATTTCAGTTGCTTTTTTAGGGATGGTTTTGGGGATTCTTGCTCCAACTCCATCAAACTTCATTTTTTCAGTAGATTAGCTTAGAAAACATCATGGAAGCTTGCATGTGGATGATCCGAGGTGGATTGATCGTCGATCGGTGCCGACAAACCGTGAGATGGTTGGTTCATTTCTGATTTTCTTTATGTCTTTCTTCTTTGTTGGGTTTGTATATGTATTGACTATGATCTCATGTATATTTGTCGCCCATGGCGTTGTATAAAACTTGCTTTACAAATCTCTATTGGTGATTGTCTCTGATTTTTGCTTTATGCGCGGCGTTTGGGTTGCGTTAGAGATAACCGTCGCAAACTTCAATTATGGATGATTGTCTGTTAGTTTCAAGATTCTAGAGATAGATTTAGGGCTAGCAATCTTCAATAGGCGTCGAAATTTAATGCCTCCGTGCCTTGAGCTAGCGTACGAAAGTATCGGCAATGGTAACACGGTTGTTCTCTCAACTTTGCGTTAGACATAACCTGTGTTGTGAGCGATGCTGGATGATATTGAGGTGTATTGTAGGTTGAGTATAACTGGTCGGTAAGTTTAAGTTTGTGAGGAGTCGATTATATGCATTCCAGATAAGTTTGTCTTGCTGAAAAGTGAATTTGTTTTTATGTTTTAATGTTTACTTTTCTGTTTTCATGTTTTAAACCATTCAAACCCAAACTCATTAACGCGAGAGACTGTCAAACGGCATTCTTTCCCTCGAACCGATCTCTGTGGACACGACATAAATCCCGGAGGGAATTCTTCCGAAAATAAATATTTTTGCTTGCTTGCCCTATTCTGCATTCAACAAAATGGCATCAAACTACATTTTTTCAGTTGATTAGCTTAGAAAACATCATGGAAGCTTGCATGTGAATGATCCGAGGTGGATTGATTGTCGATCGGCGCCGACAACCCGCGAGATGTTTGGTTCATTTCTGATTTTCTTTATGTCTTTCTTCTTTGTTGGGTTTGTATATGTATTGACTATGATCTCATGTATATTTGTCGCCCATGGCGTTGTATAAAACTTGCTTTACAAATCTCTATTGGTGATTGTCTTTGATTTTTGCTTTATGCGCGGGGTTTGGGTTGCGTTAGAGATAACCGTCGCAAACTTCGATTAGGGATGATTGTCTGTCAGTTTCTAGATTCTAGAGATAGATTTAGGGCTAGCAATCTTCAATAGGCGTCGAAACTTAATGCCTCCGTGCCTTGAGCTAGCATACGAAAGTATCGGCAATGGTAACACGGTTGTTCTCTCAACTTTGCGTTAGACATAACCTGTGTTGTGAGCGATGCTGGGTGATATTGAGGAGTATTGTAGGTTGAGTATAACCGGTCGGTAAGTTTAACTTTGTGAGGAGTCGATTATGTGCATGCCGGATAAGTTTGTCTTGCTGAAAAGTGAATTTGTTTTTATGTTTTAATGTTTACTTTTCTGTTTTCATGTTTTAAACCATTCAAACCTAAACTCATTAACGCGAGAGACTGTCGAACGACATTCTTTCCCTCGAACCGATCTCTGTGGACACGACATAAATCCCGGAGGGGATTCTTCCGAAAATAAATATTTTTTCTTGCTTGCCCTATTCTGCATTCAACAAAATGGCGCCGTTGCCGAGGATCGGTTTTGATATTGAATCGCATTGCGATAGTTTCTTTGTTTTTGAGTTTTGTATATATCGTATATATTGTCTGTTTCCATTATGTTTGTTTAAGTGTTGTATTGTATACATTTTGTTCCCGTAACGCTTGTTTAAGTGTTTGGTTAGGGCACTTGCTTTTGGTTTGCGCAGTGAGGCATCACTATGGCATGAAGGAAGAAAGTTAATAGCTAAGCATTGTAAAGGCGTCGAGCTTACGACGTAAAACAAGCATGGTGTATTCTTTTCTTTTGTTGTTGTTTAGTTTAGGTAGTGTGGTGAGTATTCATAAAACAAGTTGTTCTCGGATTTTTCGTAAATTCTCAAATCTTCACTTTACAACTTGTTTAATGAATTTTCTACCGGTTTTTTTTTTAGTTTGTTTATATTAATGGTCTTTGTGTTTGTCAATGAGCTTGTTTTGAGTTACTTGAGGATGCTTTTGTGATTTTCCAAGTTGGTTCGTTTCAACTTGCGAATGCGTGGTAATGATTTTGTTAAGTTTTGTACACGTCTGAGGTATGTATTTATCGCTTTCTATACTTTAGCATATTCGTGATACTTAGGCATTTTACAAACTTCCATTCCATCCATTCTTTTGTATACTTGTTCTATTGTGAATCACTTTAGTTCCCAACCTTTTTGTGAGGAAGCCTTCTATTGTTCATATAGGCACGGAGAACCAACATTCTTGTTCTAACTGGATTTTATTATGTTGAATCTTTTATTTGTGTTGATTATATGAATGCATAAAAGGATCAAGGCACTTGTTTCATTTTGAGCACAACCACCTTAGCCAAATAGTCAATTCACCTTGTGAGCATGTGATCATTTGTACCCCCTTTGAGCTTTTTGATCCATGTTTTATTTGAACTTAATGCTTGTCCATGAGTATTTAGTTCACTTATTTTTGAATGGATTTTGTTTTTTCTTGGACCCTCAATTTTGTATTGTTGTATGAATTTTTACCTTGCCTTAGAAAGTAGGGAGTATTCACATGATGATGTGGTTGAATTCAAGTTGGGGAGAGAATGGTTGTTTACTCATTGGTTGTTTTCTATGAGGTTGAAAAAGAAAAGAAAAAAGAGAAAAATATGAAAAAGAAAAGAAAAAAAAGAGAAAAAGAAAGAAAAAGAAAATCCTTGAAAAAGGAAACAAAAAGAGTTTCAATAATTATGCTAAATAAGTATTGTGTGTTGTGTAGCACTTGGGATTGTGGAAGAAGTTGGTTGAAATTTTGTGTGTGAATCTTTGTGAGTTTTCACTCCCTTAGGTTTAGGCAATTTTTTGTTTCAATTACCTTTAGAAATTGCCCCTTGTTTGTTTACCCGACCACGTTACAACCTTGAAAGTCCTTGTGATTCTTGCCTTTGTATTTTCAATGTGAATTTGTCGATGTATGCATAATTTAGTCTTTCGTTTGCATGAGTGTTGTGTGAGTGTAAAGTACCTTATTGTGTGTTTTTCATCTACCGATGATTGTTTTTGCTAGGTGTGATTCACTTTGGAACTTGTGTTGTTTAAGAATGTTCGGCATGAATTTTGTATTTTGCATTTGTTTCGTGACTATGTTGTCGTCGTAGTTTAGTGGTAAGTATTTACTTTTTGTGTGTACCGTTTTCATTTGAACCATTCATTCGTTTCCGTTTTTCAAAACCTGTTGATTCGTCATTCTTTGGATATTGCTTGTGCATTTTCAAGTTTGTTTGATTCTTGTTTGTGGCCAAACAATTAGGTAAGTTGGGGAGAGTTTGATAAGTGCAGATTGTACCTATTTTTGTATATAAGTTTTGTTGTACTTATCAGTACTTTTTGTCTATATCGGTTCAAATAAACCCCACTTTGTTTATAAATACGTTTACTTTACGTTTTAGTGTATATATTGTGTATTGTTTAAATATTACTTAGTTTAATTGATTTTTATCTCAATTTTGTAAGAAGTAAATAAAGGCTATCTTGCCATATTCTTGAAGAGCATTGAATAAGATTTCCAACGCTTCCGACCGTGCGTAAATCGGAGTTTCGGTGTGGAAGTTGTGGCCAAAATAAGGACTGGTTTTCTGTCTTGTTCGCACTGCGAACTGGCAGCGAATGTTTGCTTTGCCAAGGTCCAGCGAAGGTCCCAGCGAAGGCTGGCAGAGAGTTACAAAAGAGAATTAAGCCAATGTTCCCACTGCGAATCAGTCAGCGAGCATTCGCACTGCGAATGGTTCGTTCGCACCGCAAACCAACGACGGAAAGCAAAGGCGGTTTAGCAATCAGAGGCACTTGAAGTGCCATTTTTTGAGTCATTCGCACTGCGAATGATCGTTAGCACTGCGAACCATGCAGAATTTACAATGTATATGGTTCATTTCAGTTGCTTTTTTAGGGATGGTTTTGGGGATTCTTGCTCCAACTCCATCAAAATTCATTTTTTTAGTAGATTAGCTTAGAAAACATCATGGAAGTTTGCATGTGGATGATCCGAGGTGGATTGATCGTCGATCGGCGCCGACAAACTGCGAGATGTTTGGTTCATTTCTGATTTTCTTTATGTCTTTCTTCTTTGTTGGGTTTGTATATGTATTGACTATGATCTCATGTATATTTGTCGCCCATGGCGTTGTATAAAACTTGCTTTACAAATCTCTATTGGTGATTGTCTCTGATTTTTGCTTTATGCGCGGGGTTTGGGTTGCGTTAGGGATAACCGTCGCAAACTTCGATTAGGGATGATTGTCTGTTAGTTTCTAGATTCTAGAGATAGATTTAAGGCTAGCAATCTTCAATAGGCGTCGAAACTTAATGCCTCCGTGCCTTGAGCTAGCGTACGAAAGTATCGACAATGGTAACACGGTTGTTCTCTCAACTTTGCGTTAGACATAACCTGTGTTGTGAGCGATGTTGGATGATATTGATGAGTATTGTAGGTGGAGTATAACTGGTCGGTAATTTTAAGTTTGTGAGGAGTGATTTATATGCATTGTCGGACGAGTTTTTCTCTCTGAAGAATGATTTCTTTTTGTTTTAATATTTACTTTTATGTTTTCTTGTTTGAAACTATTTTAATCCAAACTCATTAACGCTAGAGAATGTCGAACAACATTCTTTCCCTCGAACCGATCTCTGTGGACACGACATAAATCCCGGAGGGAATTCTTCCGAAAATAAATATTTTTGCTTGCTTGCCCTATTCTGCATTCAACAGCCTTCAATGTAAAATATGTGTCTTTTGTAGCAAGAAAACTACTAACTACCTCTTCTTCTCTTGTCTTTTGGCATACAAACTTTGGCATTGGTTCTTATGTTGACTAAAGCTTCTTGGCCTGCCAATATCTTTGATGCTTTAAACATATGTGATAATTTTGTAGTCCTCAATGTAAAGTGGAAATCCAGGCATCTATCATTACAATCTTCAACATCATCAAGTTTGCATGAAACTAGATTAGATTCAATCAAAAGATATTACATTGGAAGTAAGTTATGTACATGGTGCCATCATAAATGGCCTTCATTGGAAATCTTACTAAAAAGTTACAAACTCCTCCATTCAAGATTTTACAAACAAAATATATTTTTTACTTTCTCAAGCTAGCGGTCGGATCAGGTGTAATACATATGGATATTTCTCCAATTCTTTGGCCTCATGTGGAGGTTTTTAAGAGATGAGCATGGTGGCTTCTTGTATGGTTTTTATGATGTTGTTAAAGGTTCATCAACCCTTCATTTAGAATTTTTTGGTGTCATTCAGACTATTGATGTAGCCTCTAAATTTGGCTAGAAGAATTTATGGCTAGAACCTGATTCGACCCTGGTGATTCTTGCATTTGCAAGATTCAAGAGTCGTGCATAGGAAACTCAAAACAAGATGGCTCAACAAAATGGTCAAGATAAGGTCAATGTCCTTCCAAGTCACACATATATTTTGAAAAGACAATTTGTATGCTGACAAGTTGTCTTTCATGTCCATTTCTAGTACTCATTGTTAAATGTAATTCATAGTTTCAAAGTCGAAGCATTCATAGCTTAGTGTTGTGTCGAATTGTTTAGGTTGCTTCGACAGAATCGTGTTAGATTTGATTTGATTGGATTCAAATTTGGTTAGATTAGATTTGATATTTTGGGCTTTTAATTTTGGGCCTTTGCAAATCTATATCTATAAATAGGAAGTATCCTTGCATTGTAATCATAACATTGTATAGCTTTCACAGTTGCGGTTAGCAGTGAAAATACAATAGTAACAAAAATCCCACGGTTAGTGGGTAAAACATTTCTCCAAATATTTCTCTTCTCTATCTTTTCTTTCTTGCTTTTCTTATTTGTTTTTCTTCTTTCATTGTCATTACGTATTGTTTGTGGGTTGGTTATCAATCTTGAGATCAAGATTGAAGCGGAATCACCTTAGAGTGTGGTGTATTTCCAATATCTGGTATCTAGAGCTCCGGTTGCGATTCAAGGAGGAAAATTATGATGGCTATGAATCATTCAAATGGGCACTTTCCGGCGACCCTACCAATTCTCAAGAAAGATAATTATGAGAATTGGTGCAAGCAGATCAAGGTGGTTTTCTGTTATCAAGATCTTTGGGATCTTGTGAAGGAAGGAGTAACACCGCTTGGGGAGAACGCGACGGATCAAGAAAAGGTTGCACACAAAGAATTGAAGAAGAAAGATTATAAAGCGCTGTTTATAATCCATCAATGTGTTGATCCAGATAACTTTGAAAAAGTTAGCGATGCAGAATCAACAAAGGAAGCATGGGAGATTCTTGAAAAGTCATTTGGAGGCGCAGAGAAGGTGAAAGAGGTGAGGTTATAAACTCACAAGAGAACCTATGAGTTGCTTCAGATGGAAGACAATGAAAGTATTACAGATTTCTTCACCAGAGTTACAAAGCTGGTGAATCAAATCAAAGTATGTGGAGAGGTGTTGACATCAAGATCAATTGTTGCAAAGATCTTGAGGTCATTGGCTCCAAAATTTGACCACGTGGTAGTAGCCATGGAAGAGTCGAAAGACTTGTCAGTATTGACGAAGGAAGAGTTTCAAGGGACGCTTGAGTCTCATGAACAAAGGATGGCTGAGAGAGCTGCAGCAAAGTCGAAGAGTGATATGGCTTTGCAGGCGCAGTTAGAAAAGGAAAGGAAAGGCAAAGGAAACGTGAATGGCAACAAAGGTAGAGGAGGCAGTAATTCGACTCAGAAGAAACCTTGGAACCAAGGCAACCAAAGAGGTGGTGCTGCAGGTAAAGGAAAAGGTGGTGGTCGAAAGCCAGACAGAAGTCACATTCAATGTTTCAATTGTCAGAAGTATGGTAACTATGTTAGTGATTGTCCAGAAAGAAAGAAAAATCAAGAATCTGATGCAAAGCTGGTGAAACATGAAGAAGAAGAGAAGTTGCTGATGGTCACAACAAAAGATGAAGAAAGATTCCAAGATCAGTGGTACTTGGACTCAGGATGCTCATCACACATGACTGGAAGGAAAGATTGGTTTGTCAACATGAAGCCCTCGTCGAAGAACATGGTGAAGTTTGCAAATGACAACACTCTTGCAGCTGAAGGTGTTGGTGATGTTCTGATTATGAGGAAAGATGGCAAAAGGTCAACAATTTCCAATGTGTTGTACATTCCAGGTATGAAGAGTAATTTGCTCAGTATAGGGCAGCTAGTCGAAAAGAACTACAAGGTAGTTGTCGAAGACAAGATGATGAGAGTTCTCGATGCAGATGGTAGGTTAATCTTGAAGGCTCCAATGTCTCAGAATAGGACCTTCAAGATTGAACTAAAGGTGATAGAGCATAAGTGTCTAGCAACGGCATCCAGCAGAGATGAGTGGTTATGGAATTTTCGACTAGGCCATCTCAACTTCAATGACATCAGAGAGCTGAAGAGAAGAAATATGGTTTCAGGATTACCAGAAATCGACATTCCAAGTGAAGTTTGTGAAGAGTGTGTTCAGTCGAAATAACACAAGAATAGCTTCAGCAAGGATGCAGGAAGGAAGTCGAAGGCAATTCTTGAAGTCATATACTCTGATGTATGTGGTCCAATCCAGGTGGATTCGATTGGTGGCAACAGATATTTTGTCACGTTTATAGATGATTTCAGTCGAAATTTGTGGACTTACCTCATCAAGAAGAAAAGTGATGTGATAGAGGTATTTTCCAGATTCAAATCCATGGCCGAAAGACAGAGTGGTCGAAAGCTGAAAATTCTGAGGACAGATGGTGGTGGAGAGTATGTGTCGAAAAAGTTCGATGCATTATGTGGAAAAGAATGGATTGTGCATGAGGTGGTGCCACCCTATACACCACAGCAAAATGGAGTTGCAGAACGAAAGAACAAAACCATCATGAATATGGTGAGAAGTATGTTGAATGGAAAGCATCTACCCAAAGAATTATGGGGAGAAGCAGTTTCGACAACAACATATATTTTGAACAGATGTCCGACGATGAAGCTTGAAGGAGTCACACCAGAAGAATGTTGGTCTGGTGTCAAGCCAAGCCTCAGTCACTTGAAAATGTTTGGATCTATAGCACATAGACATATGCCAGATCAGTTGAGAAGGAAACTTGATGACAAGTCGAATCAGATGATCTTGATAAGATATCATTCGACTGGAGGTTACAAGTTGTTCGACCCAGTGAATAAGCAAGTAGTGATCAGCAGGGACGTGATCATAGATGAGCTTAAAGAATGGGATTGGACAGAGAATGCCAAGAAGGATTCAGTGAGAATCTCTTGTGAAGAACCAGCCACTAAAGTCGAAAGAGAAGTTCGACAGGAACCAATCGCATATTAAGCAGGTTCAAGCAGACCTCGACGAACAAGACACATGCCTGCAAGGTTGCAAGAATGTGTAATTACATCAAATGATGTGGTCGATGAAGAGGGTGAGCTGGTACATTATGCTTTCTACGCAGATTCGAACCAGTCAATGCAGCTGAGGCATTGAAAGATTCGAAGTGGGTGAAAGCAATGAACGAGGAATTAGAGTCCATCGAAGTCAACAACACCTGGTCACTTGTCGAATTGCCTCAAGGAAAGAAGGCAATTGATGTGAAGTGGGTTTACAAGGTGAAGGTGAATCCTAGAGGAGAAGTAACTCGACACAAGGCGAGACTTGTGGCGAAAGGATTTCTAAAGAAGGAAGGAATCGACTTCGATGAAGTGTTCGCACCTGTTGCTAGAATCGAAACAATCCGGTTGGTTGTTGGTCTAGCAAATATGAACAATTGGCACACATGTCAGATGGACGTGAAGTGTGCGTTCCTTAATGGCCCCTTAGATGAAGAAGTTTATGTCGCACAACCAGTTAGGTGTGTGAAATGAGGCGAAGAAGGAAAGGTGTACAGGCTGCATAAAGCCCTGTATGGACTCAAGCAAGCTCCAAGAGCTTGGAATAAGAAAATCGACAGCTTCTTAAGGGAGAAGGAATTTGTGAAGTGTACGACTGAGTAGAGTATATGTAAGAAGAAGCAATGGCGAATTGCTTATACTATGCCTCTATGTCGATGATTTGTTAATAACAGGGAGTTGCAAGAAGGAGATCGGAGATTTCAAACATGACCTAAGTGAGGAGTTTGAAATGTCAGACTTGGGAAATCTCTCATATTTCCTTGGCATCAAATTCTACAAGACTAGTAGAGGTTTGATGATGCACCAAAGAAGATATGCAGGCGAAATACTCAAGAGATTTGAGATGCAAGATTGCAACCTAACTTCGACTCCAGCTGAGACCAGACTGCAACTGTCGAAGGATCCAGACAAAGATGATGTCGACCCAACCCAATATAGAAGACTTATTGGGTCACTTAGATACCTTTGTCACACAAGGCCTGACTTAGCATACAGTGTGGATATGGTAAGTAGATTCATGCAGAAGCCAAAGGTATCACACCTAACAGCGACGAAGAGGGTACTGAGGTATCTGAAAGGGACTCTCGACTATGGCATTTTGTTTCCTGCAGCTGATGAAGGGAAAGAATGCAGGTTAGTGGGATACACAGACTCTAGTTGGTGTAGTGATGCTGAGGATAGAAAATCCACAGTGGGATACGTGTTTATGTTAGGTGGTGCACCAGTTGCTTAGAGCTCGAGAAAGGAGCCAGTAGTGGCATTGTCATCATGCGAAGCAGAATATATAGCTGCTTCTCTTTGTGCATGTCAAGCAACATGGATGGTGAACTTGGTCGAAGAGATTACAGGGAAGAGTCATGGAGCAATTACCATGAAGATCGACAGCATGTCAGCTATCAAATTGGTGAAGAGTCCAATAGCACACGGTCGAAGCAAGCACATCGAAATGAGGTTCCATTATCTTCGAGAGCAGGTAGCAGAAGGGAAGATGAATCTGGAACACTACAGAACTGAGAATCAGATTGCAGATATAATGACGAAGGGAGTGCAGGTCGAAGCCTTCAGAAGACTAAGAGCCATGATGAATGTAGATAGTTTAGACACAATGAATTAGGTGGTGTGTTAAATGTAATTCATAGTGTCAAAGTCGAAGCATTCATAGCTTAGTGTCGTGTCGAATTGTTTTGGTTGCTTCGACAGAATCGTGTTAGATTTGATTGGATTGGATTCATATTTGGTTAGATTAGATTTGATATTTTGGGCCTTTGCAAATCTATATCTATAAATAGGAAGTATCCTTGCATTGTATTCATAACATTGTTTAGCATTCACAGTTGCGGTTAGCAGTGAAAATACAATAGTAACAGAAATCCCACGGTTAGTGGGTAAAACATTTCTCCAAATATTTCTCTTCTCTCTCTTTTCTTTCTTGCTGTTCTTGTTTGTTCTTCTTCTTTCATTGTCATTACGTATTGTTTGTGGGTTGTTTATCAATCTTGAGATCAAGATTGAAGCGGAATCACCATAGGGTGTGGTGTATTTCCAACACTCATTCCCTTGTTTAGAACTTCATTCCCCTGTTTCTAGTATTGGTGTTTTATCATGACAAACTAGGTATACATAGTTATGGATTTGTTTTTTTTGGAATATATGTTTGATTTATAATATAAAATGGCTTTGAAATATTGGATAGTTGTTCATGATACATAAATGTGCATATAAACTATTTAATCTTTTCTTTTGTAAATGATTTTATATATTTTACAAGATTTTACAAAAATGTTCATGATACATAAATGTTTGACAAATATAAGAGGTAATACAAAAAAATATGAAGCGGAATAAGGTTACCATCCGAGAATCTAATTGAAATTAATGGAGTTCCTTTGCTTGTGTTAACAAGACATGGTTGTATGTAATCTAGTGATGGAGTGTAAATGATCTCACTGGTTCTGAAGCATGATAAGTTTGTGAATTTCACTGTATACCACACATTAGCTCCAAAATGAATATCGAAATCTGGTGGCACATTAGTTTCCATAAAAGAAAGAAGCTCTGATTAAGTATTTAGTACCATTTGTTACATTTATTGTGTAACAGTTTCTCACTCCACTAGTAAAGCTCCTCACGTGATCTAGTTGTTGTATAATAGTGTTGCCTAGAGGGGGTGGTATCTTCTTACTTACACCTGCATCTATGAATTTTGCATCTGAAATGTAATTTATTCATGTGCTTGTCACATCATAGCTCGAATTTTTAGGTAGACTACAATCTATGCTTATAAATAATGAGAAACTAGATATTGACTTGCGCGATGCGCGGGTCGACTTGAAAAAAAGCAAGTAAAATTTATTCTCATATATTTTTAAAATATTTGTTATCTTAAATATTTTGAAATTATAATTTATTAAAATTATAATGTTTATAAATATAAAAATCTTAAAACATGCTCTTTTGCTTTTTTCTTTTGTCTTTTGCTCATGATATTTAGAAATTTTTTTGAGTTTAAAATTATACAATCTAAAATAAAAATGTTATCATCAATATTTTGCATATATATAATTTCCTCTTTAATGAAAATATATATTTTATCATAGATATTTTTAATTGTCAATTAATAAGTCAGGATATAATATTTATTAATCACTCTTTATTGAAGTGATTTTACATATAGTATGTTATGTAAGATATTGAGAAAATAAATTAGAGTTATTAGTGAAGTGAGAGGGAATATTTTTGTAGGTCTAACTCTTTCATTTTTTAGAGCTTGTAATATATTATTAAACTTGTTAATATTATATAATTCATTGGACAAAAGAATCGAGGTCATATTCAATACATTCTACATTAAACTTGAAGAAATTGCTCTTCTTTTTTTTGATAGAAAGTATTGACATATATAATTGCAATAAAATGAATACTACAATAAAATAAAATAAAATTGAAATTTATAACAGATTAATTAAATAGTCAAATAAAATAAATAGAAGAAATAGGAAGTGATTAACTTCAATAATGTTTTTAATAATGTTTTTGTTCATCAAATATCTTAATAAATTTTATATCTTTATGGATATGAAATGTTGTGAGGCTTCGTACTAAGGTCTTGCACATTAATTTAGACCATTTACAATAGAGTTTTCAAAGTGTATAAAAAATAGTCATATTGTATACACGATTAAATTTCCATTTTTTAAGATTGGGGAGGTGGAGAACATCAACTCCTTTGGTTCTCACAAACAACGATTTCAATAGAGACTGTCGCGGCCGTCAAAATTATTCGAGTCGCCATCATATTTTTTAAGGAAAATAAATGATAAACCTAAAATCCTAATCCTAAGGGTAGAGATTCTTAAGGTTCGGGAGTCGGTTAAGCGAGGGGAAGATGTTAGGCATCCCCCACGTCCATTGTATTCAATGGGATCCTTCTTAAATTTTAGGGTATGTTTGTTTGCTAAAGGAATGTTTGACTGTTTATTTATTTTATAAAAAAACCTTATTACTATACAAAGAAGATGACTTTGATATAAGGGAACCACTACGCCAAAATTGCTTTTTGGCAACACCACATAGACAGCGCTTTTTATCAAAAGCGCTGCTATATGTGTTAAAAAAAAACACGCTGAAAATAAAGCGCTGCCTAAAGGCCTACTTTAGAAAGCGCTGCTAAAAGCCATACAAATGTGACACCTTAGAAAGCGCTTTAAGGAAAGCGCTGCTAAAGGAACGCTTTAGAAAGCGCTTTTAAAAAGCGCTGGTAAAGGCCTTACGTAGGTCACACATTAGAAAGCGCTTTTTGAAAGCGCTGCTATAGGCAATTAAAAAGAAAGCGCTTTTAGAGAAGAAGCGCTGCTAAAGCTAATACATAAGAAAGCGCTTTCCAAAAGCGCTGTCTTATGTTATTATTTCATAAATATTAAAAAACTTTTCATTATTTCAGAACGCCCTAATCATTTATTTTCTTTCTCCCTCTCTCTCGCGACTTCTCCCTCCGCCGTGTCTCCCCCTCTCTCGCGACTTCTCCCTCCGCATTGTTCCTCTGTTCGTCTTCTCCGACCGGCGTTCCTCTGTCCGTCTTCTCCGACCGACACTGCTCCTCTATTCGTATCTCCATCTTCTCCGACCGGCATTCCTCCGCGAATGTCATTGTTTCTTTTGTTTGTTCTTGAGTTTCAGTGATTATTTAATGTTCTTGAGCTTGCTATATAGTTTCTTTTGTTTGTTCTTGAGAGTTTGTTCTTGAGCATCTTGTTTTGTTTTTTTTTGTTTGTAGTTTGAATGTGTAAGTTTGAATGTACTTTGAATGAGTGTTGTTATATTATAGGAAATTATATCCATTACAAAAATGAGGGTTGTTAGAAAAATGAGTGTTATAGAAAAATGAGTGTTGTTAGAGTATCAAAGTGTTGATGTGGTTGTTGTCGATTTGGTGAATTAGTGTTGATGTGGTAGTTGTTTGAATTTGATTTTGAAATTGTTGTTGTAGTATAGTTGAAGATGATAAATAGTGATATTTGTGGTGGATTTATGTTGGGAATTGGTGTTAATTTTGTAAGTTGATGTTGAATGTTAGTGATGATTTGTTAAAATTAATTGATGATAATGACATTGTTGATGGATACATTTTAGTGATTACTTTATTTTAATCTAATTGTTGATTGAAAATGATAATGGAATTAATTGTTATATTTGTTATGTTAGTGATGAAAATGAAAATGAAATTGTTGAAATTAATTGATTCTTGAGACTTTGACTTGTTTTTCCGATATATCTTGTTTGTCCTATTATATACTAAATTTGTCCTGTTATATTTGGCATACACCATCATCACTAACTTAGTGAATTTGCTATAGGGGTTACTTGTAAACCCCAAATTTACAAATCTGTTATATTTTGGGGTTATCGAGCGTATTTGGGTGTTTGATTATGAGAAGTTTCAAATTCCTTAGTTATCCCAAAAAATATTAATTCTTATCCCTTGGATTTTCCCTAAAATATCCCAATTTATTTGTAAAAACTATCCCTTTTTAAAAATATATAAAACCACAACCCTTATCTCTATTTTTATTATGGAAAATATCCCTTTAAACGTATTAAAAAAAATTAATTATAGAAATCCTAAAAAAACCTTAAGTTTTTATCTCAAAATGTTAATTCAAAATAAATAATCTAAAATTAATCCTCAATTAAAATCCCTAATTATTTTTGTGTTTTTCTTATTCCATAATAATCATAATTATTATTATTATTATTTACATTACTCCCATACTAAAATACAATAAACCCACCAATATAATTTAATCCCAACATAATATTTTAATAATCAAATTAAAGAATATAATTTTCAATCCAAAAATATATTTTCATAAAAATCCAGATTTAAATAGCATTTAATTTAAACGAGAAAAATTTCTCTACTTTTAAAAACCATTTTATAACAAAAGAAAATTATCTAATTATTTAATTTTAACCCCAAAACATTCCCAAAAATATAATAATTAAAATCCTTAATTATTTCTCACCCTAATAATAAGCCCTAAATCACATTCTTATTCCTAATTATCCCACTAATCTCCCAATAATAATTAAATTAAGGATTTAATTTAATTAAAATAATTAAAAAACTCAGAGGGGTGTATTTTCCACTGAAAAGTAATGGGCTAGGCACTGGGTGTGGGTAGCAGGAAAACGAAGGCCCATCAGCGAAAGGGCCCAAGCTTCAATCTGGGAAGTCCATGGGAGAGAGTCAGCTAGTTGACTCTCTCTGGAGCGTTGGATTCATCTAACGTATCACAACAGGATTGAATCAGGAGCGTTAGATCTGCATACTTTTCCAAGTAATGCAAATGAAGGGCTCAGATGATGAGTCAACCAAGGGAACATGGGAGGCACACGCTCCCTGGATTAGTCAAAGTCTTCTGATCACACGGCCATGAAGGGGGCCACGTGCCTTTAATCCGGTAGCGAAGAGAGGGAGTATAAGTTTGAGTTCTCTTCAGAACTCTCATTTCACTCTCATATTTCACTCTCTAACCTTCTCCCTTTCTCTCTCTAACCCCCCACACACTCTCGCATCTCTCTAACCATCTCTCTCCTGTCGCCCCCTGTACAGCCTCCGGCCACCCTCTACCACCCTAAACCACCGTCAAACCCCAGATTCCGGTGAGTAATCAACCGGAATCTTCAACCTTCATGAACCCTAGCCCAGATCTTCAACCGTTCTTCAGGGTTCGTGATGAACCCTAAGAACCCTAACCCCAAAGTGATGAACCCTAACCCTAATCAATCCAGAAACCTCCATGTTCTTCAGGGTTTGCGACGAACCCTAAGAACCCTAACCTAATTGAGATGAACCCTAACCCTCGCTATGAACCCTAACCCTAATCCACAAGAACCCTAACCCTGAACAAAATCCATAAACCCCTAAACTGCAACCCTAAGCATAAAACGAACACAAAACGCAGCAAACAACAAAATTGCATCAACGATTATACAACGCAACGAAGAAGAAAAACAACGACACGATAATCCAAGAGCTAAGTGTTTACCTCTCCCTGCCGTGTCCAATTAAGCTGATTCCTATCCCTCATTTCCTTTGCTTTATCTTCTGATTCCTCCCTCTAATCCTTTCCTCGTTTCGTTTGCAGGTGGCTTAGCTCAGGAAGTCTTAGGGTTCTAATGATGAACCCTAAATCCCTATGAGATCGAGAGCTTTACTGAGGGCTTAAGGAGGATTCGCAGCAGCAAGTGTTTTGGCTTCCTCCCTGTTAATTAGCTTTTTTTAGCTTATATAGTAAAAGATTAGGTCTTAGAAATTAATTAGGTTTAGATCCAGTTTTAGGAAATTTTGATCTGATTCATGTATTGTTTAATTTTTTGACGTTTTTATAATTAGAATTAGGGTTGTAATTTACACGATTCTGATTGTAAATTAAATGAAGATAAATGTTAATGATTTTTTGTGTTAAAAACCAAATTTGGTTTGATCCATTTCTAAGTTCTCTGCGCGTGATTTAGGGTTAGATTGGGGAAGAAGACCCAACTTCGTGGTCAATAATCTTGACCAAAAATAGACACTAATTACTTTACAAAATAAAATAATAATAACCTAATATTAATACTAATATACTAATTAACCCCAAACCCGTAATAATAAAATAAAAGGGTTAAACAAGTATTAGGTCCCTGAAAATAACTCAACATTCAAGTTTGGTCCCTATAAATATTTTCTTCAAGGTTTGGTCCCCCTAATGTTTTCCGTTTCCAACTGTAGTCCTTCCCGTTAGTTTTCACTAACGGAGGATGACATGGCGTGCCATGTGTGCTAACATTCCTTGCCAACTGTGTTTTATTTCATTGACTAGACAGGGACCAAACTTGAATGTTAGGTTATTTTCAGGGACCTACTACTTATTTAACTCTTTATTTTATTTAACCCTTTATTTTAATTTGTTATTTTCATGATTTATTAATTAACAATCTCATATATATATATATATATATATATATATATATATATATATATATATATATAATACTAATTTTTTCTTTTGTTTAACCAATATATTACTAATTACATTAATACTAGAAATTTAATTCTAAACAATATTATTTTTAACAATAATAATTCATATATAAGAAAATAATTCTTATGAATTCATTCAAAACAGAGTCTCGATGCCGCTCCTTGTTGTTGCGAAACAGAGTCGAATTCATTCGAAACCAACTGCAACTAATTGAAAACAGAGTCGAATTCTATTCTCAAACAACTTCTAGCAGCCTTGTACATTCAAAACCAACTGCAACTAATTGAAAAATCAGTTGCAAAACAGTTGCCAAACCATAAATCAAACTTGAATTTCACTGACTACAAAAAACCATCCTAATTGTTTTAGCTTTCTTGCGAAACCTGCCACTGTCTCAATTAACCAATTCAAGTAACCAATCCAAGAATTCACTTCATTGACTATTCTATTCAAGCTTCAGACATATCAACCATAACAGTTTCTCAAGCTAATAACATTAATACTAATAACATTAATACTAGGAATTTAATTCTAAACAATATTATTTTTTTCTTCTTCTATAAATAATACTAATTTTTTCTTTTGTTTAACCAATATATTACTAATAACATTAGTAATAACATTAATACTAATTTTTTTCTTCTTCTATAAATAATACTAATTTTTAGCTTGATCAGGGAAAGACATAAAACACCTTTTACAAGTTAATACATATTTGAGATGTCTATAATTAATAATTAATTATCTCTACAAATATTCTTTTATCAATATTTGTTATGTAAAGTACATTGAATATTAGTTTAGATTCAACGATTCTAGAGACATGTGCTATGGTTCCCTGCTATGTTATACTCAGCTGAGAGGTATTTTAGCCCTTTACCATTTATGCTCATATAGTTGTCACGATTGCATGCACAAATTGTGACGGGATTGTAGTTGAACTGCAAGTGTGTATATATATATATATATATATATATATATATATATATATATATATATATATATATATATATATATATATATATATATATATATGAGATTGTTAATTAATAAATCATGAAAATAATAAATTAAAATAAAGGGTTAATAGAATAAAGAGTTAAATAAGTATTAGGTCCCTGAAAATAACCCAACATTCAAGTTTGGTCCCTGTCTGGTCAATGAAATAAAACACAGTTGGCAAGGAATATTAGCACACATGGCACGCCATGTCATCCTCCGTTAGTGAAAACTAACGGGAGGGACTACAGTTGGAAACAGAAAACATTAGGGGGACCAAACCTTGAAGAAAATATTTATAGGGACCAAACTTGAATGTTGGGTAATTTTTAGGGACCTAATACTTATTTAACCCAAAATAAAATAACCAAAAAAAGACTGAAGACCGCCCCCCTCTCCGTATTATTAATAATAAAAAGGTAATTAAACTTTATTTAAAAGCTACTAAAAAAATATCAATAATATTCCAATAATAAACTAAAATACTAATATTAAGAGTTTTTAAAATATAACCCTGATTAAAAAATAAAAATCCCAATCTCCCTATTAGTAAACTTAATAGTTGAATCAATAACCAAATTAAAAACCTAATGAAAACTCCTCTAAATACTTAAAAAAAATAGGCTCAACGATAAACTCCTATAAATACACCCCTCAATCTTAATAATATAATTAAAATAAACACAATAATTCTAAAAAGTTAATTTAAAGTTTTAAATCTAATAAACCCAAAAAAAACAAATGACCCTATTCCTTAAGTACTTAAATAAGTAAAAGAAAAAAATTCCATAAACTTAGAAATGTACCACTCGTGTCCAACTAGTCCTAAGGCAGGTCTAGAAACACTCTTGGAGGCCTAGACTAAAATGTGCTAGAGGTCCACACCCCCTAATGACATTACATCCAAAAATAGCAATGGGTCTCTAAAAATGCCTGTAAATTACTTATCAAAATTTAGGGTACGACAGTTGCCCCTATTTAATCGTCTCCGATTCAAAATGATGTTGTCGACGAGCCTTCGTCTTTTTGAGAAGGAGACGATTAAATATAAGAGGACCCCTAATTTTGACCATGGATCCTTTGACAAGTATAGTGTTGACATGACTCCGTCATTAGTATTTCGTTAATATCCCACTATCCCTTATGTAACATCCCTAAGTACAGAAGTTAAGTAAGATTATGACAATCTTCCAACTCCGTAGTAATAAACCCTTATAGAACCCCTGATGAAATCCTGAATTTGATAGAACCCCTGTAACGCTTCTCGGTGGAACCCCTAATAAACCTTGACGAGGTTGTAAAACTCGGTGGAACCCCTTAGATAATCCCTGACAATCCGTTTCGACCCTTTCGGGTGGATCTTATCTATGATTCTTATGATCATCCGATCATATTATTGGAATCAATGATGAAACCCCTGGATGGAACCCCTTTAAAAATCCTGATCAAAACCCCTTGATAATTCCCTTATAAAAAACTGGTAGAACCCCTTGATAAATCCCTTGGACAAAAATCTGATAGAACCCCTTTCTTTTTTTAATAAACCTTCTTGAGACAATCCTTTAGTACAACTCCTAATAATAACCCTGATATGTTTGATGGCACATCCTCCGTGAGTGAGATAAGTTGCTTAAGTGAAAGGTGAAGACCTACTCACTAATAGATGATAATCCTGAAAAATCCTTTACTGGAGTGTTGTTTTCGCGATATAGTCGAGAATTAAATCCTTAATGGTGATTATGAAACCTATGCATGTATGCGTGATCTTATGTATGATGCATTATTTGGGCTAACGCCTCTTTTTATGTAGTGCAATGTATGTCTTTGTCTAAAATAACACTTTCTATAACGTCCTGACTCCCTGACCCTTGAGACTTTGATAATTATAGTAAGCCATGATACCCTGGATTCCTGTTTAATATGTAACATGCCGTTAAAGAATCTCCCATGTTGGTTAGATTGTAACGTGTATTCCTGGCAGTGTATAGACCCTATATCCTGCTTTGGAAGAATATGATTCCTTTGATGATTCCAAAAACCGAAGTAAAATCCATTTTCCCTTTTCAAAGCTTTTATTTATATTCGATATTTCAGTGCATTATTTCACAATTAATCGACACCTTGTAATAAATCGGAATAATTTAGGAGGCAAAGAAATATATTTGAAAAGCAAATTTTATTGAGAATCAGCCCGAAAATGGGCAATAATACGTAAGGAGGGTAATTCCCATAAGGAGATATTACCGTAAATCCAGAAAAGATGTAAAATGGCAATAAGAAAACAAATTTATTTATGTCCCTATTAAATGTAACACCAGCTAATATCCCTAAGTCTCCAAGATCAAGACACTTCGCTTCTGAAGATGACGGCTGGAATGATCACTCCCTTCTGAATTCCTGTTATGGGGTGACTTAAGTGTTTTCAGTCATATGCCTTTTGGATATCCCTAACTTTTGCCTGGACCGCTCTTTTTAGAGTCTTAGTCCAACGGGATGATATACCATTTTTTCGACTAAGCCGCCCTTTAGGGTTTTCGACTTGCCGGGTATCATTTTTTATTCAAGTCCCTAATTTTTGCTTGGATTGCTCTTTTGAGTTTTCAATCCACCGGGACGCCCTAATTCTTGCCTAAGTCGCCCTTTAGGGTTTTCGACTTAGCGGGATTTTATCCTCTTTTTCTAGGCATAGCATTTTTTGACTGAATCGGAGTTCACCGGTCGTGGTAAATCCGCTCCATCCATGGTTGTTAATATTAGTGCTCTGCCAGAGGAGGCACTCTTCACGACATATGGCCCTTCATAGCGTGGGGTCCATTTACCGCGGTAGTCCTTATGGATGGGTAATATTTTCCTTAACACCAAGTCTCCCTCTTCGAGTAGGCGAGGACGAATTTTCTTGACGAACAGTCTCTTAATTCCATGTTAATATAATTGCCCGCAGCCACACGTTTCCCTTATACGAGGTTTAGCTGATCGAGTCTAGTTTGCACCCATTCTGCCTTATCTAGTTTAGCTTCTTTTATGATCATAAATGATGAATTTTCACTCCGAGATAGCCCCTATTTGAAGCCAATATCCTTATGCAAATATAAGTTTCCATCGAGATCCAGGTCCAGGTCCTTCATAGGAGTCAGAAGTTTCACAATCCTTTATAACCATGACATCTTTGTCCGGGAAGTCCATCTGCATGAGTTTGATAGTCGTCAACTGGTTTATGAACGAGATGATTTGCCAATGTACTTCCTTTAATAGCCTTTGGAGGGACGTATTGGATGTTACATTCAGTTAATAACATATGCCACCTAGCTATTCTCCCTGATACGTCATGTTCCCCTAGTTCCCAACCCATTGAATTCTCAAGTATTGTTAAATACATTATGAGTGGTCTCCTTGGGACTAGTTGCATCAATATAGGTGGCTTTTGCAAATATTCCTTGATCCAATCCTTTTGACAATCTTCATTCCATTCAATGATTTGATCCTTTTCTGAGTAATTTGAAGATTGGCCCACAAGTAGCTGTAAGGTATGAGATGAACCTCGTAATATAATTTAATCTCCCCAAAAATCCACGAATTTCCTTTTTTGTCCTTGGAGCTGGCATCCCTTGAATGGCTTTCATTTTGTCTTTTATTCCCCTTTGACTGACCATGGACCCTAATATTTTTCCGGATCTGATTTCATAAGTACACCTTGTAGGATTTATTCGTAATTTGAATTTCCTTAACTGATCCAACAACTTTTGTAAGTTAGTTATGTGATCTTCTTCTTTTTGTGATTTAGCAATCATATCATCTACATAAACCTCTATTTCCTTATGTATCATGTCATGAAAGAGGGTTACCATTGCCCTTTGATATGTTACCCCAGCGTTCTTTAACCCGAATGGCATTACCTTGTAACAGAAGGTTCCCCAAGGTGTGATAAAAGTAGTTTTCTCCATGTCGGAGGGAGCCATCTTGATCTGGTTATATCCGGAAAACCCATCCATAAATGAGAAGATGAAAACTGAGCAGTGTTATCCACCAACACGTCAATGTGGGGAAGTGGAAAGTGGTCTTTGCGACTTGCCCTATTGAGATCTCGATAGTCTACGCACATTCTGACCTTCCCATCCTTCTTTGGTACGGGTACGATATTGGCCACCCATTCAGGATATTTCACCGCGACTAAGAACCCTGCGTCGAACTGCTTTTTAACTTCTTCATTGATCTTGAGAGCCATATCCGGTCTAGTTCTCCTTAACTTTTGTTTAACCGGTGGGTATTCAGGTTTGAGCGGTAGCTTATGTTCAACAATATCCATGTCTAACCAGGGCATATCTTGGTAAGACCAAGCGAACACATCCATATATTCTTGCAATAGCTGGATCAATTTTTCCTTTACATCCCTGTTTAAAGAAGCACCGACCTTAACCTCCTTTTTGTCCTCTTCAGTTCCCAAATTGATCACATTCACTGGTTCCTGATGAGGTTGTATTACTTTGTCCTCTTGCTTTAATAGTTTAGCCAACTCTTCAGGGAGTTCACAATCGTCCTCATCACCTTCTTCCGCTTGGTTAATCGGTAATTCGAAGTCATTCGAGATTATAGTGGTGTCATTTTCAATAGGTTCATTTTTAAATTTGCACGAGGAAGATTTTTTATTAGTATCCTTTTTTGAATTGATGGGAATGAAAATATTGAAAGAAGGTATATTGCCATTTTGAACAAACGGAAAATGAAAGAAAAAGATCTTGATTGAAAACAAAATGCAATTTATTGATAGAAATAATCCAATGAAATAAAAGGTGGCCCTACAAAGCTTTGTCCACTTGCCTTGGGCATAGCAAGAGACTTATTATTATTTTAAGAAAAAAGTAAATTACTTCGAAACAGAAATCATCTCAGGAATCCCGATGTCCTTCCAATTGTTGAGGATTGTATCCGGTGAGCAATGACACACCAAATTAGGCATTCCTTTTTCTTCCTCTTTTATTAAGGATACATGATCCTCAATTCCGAATCCCACACTATGGAAATTGTCTTTTATCCCTTCATTAGCTGGTTTGTAACCCAGCCCGAACAAATCCTTCTTCTTAGGTACCTCCCACTGTTTGCCCCAGTTTGTTATGTCTCCCCTTTTGATTAGGAATTCATCTTCCATCCCTCTAATGGCATTGACAGTTTCCCCAATATGCCCCGGCAATGGATGATCTCCCACATTTTGACCTTCCGGGGCTGCAGCACTGACATCACTTTTCTTTGAATTATTTTCGGGATACCTTTTATTGTTATGTTGATCGGAGGATGACTGCCCAATCTTTGCTGTCTTTAAATCGTTCTCAATCCTTTCTCTAATGATCACCAAGTTAGCGAATCCTGTTGAGACTGACCCAATCATCTTTTTGTAGTACATTCCTTGTAGGGTATCCAGAAACATATCCACAAGTTTGCTTTCCAATAATGGAGGTTGCACACGAGAGGCTAGTTCCCTCCATCTCTGGGCATATTCCTTAAAAGATTCATTCCCTTTTTGAGACATGTTTTTTATTGTATACGGTTAGGAGCCTGATAACACGAAAACATATCGTATTTTTACTTTGATTTTTGTTAAAATCTTATTCCATTTCCGTCTAATCTCCGATTATTCCGAGAATATTTAAGTGTTTTCGCAGGTATTTCAATTTCCAAGTTAAAAGTATGCAAAGTGTAGAAAAGAAGCAGAACAAGCAAGAAAAGAGCAAAAAAGAGAAGAAATTGCAGAAATCATATTTTGCTGGTGTGACGACCGTCACAGCCCCCTCACGATCGTCACGGACTTCAAATGCATCATGCCCGTCACAGCCCCCTCACGATCGTCATGGACTTCAAATGCATCACGCCCGTCACAGCCCCCTCATGATCGTCATGGAATCAAAAACAGAATTAATACGTTAAGCACAGACGTGGTCACGAGGCTTCAAAATTCAGTTATTGAACATTTACATTTTCTCCGAGGATTTCTAGGTTCCAAACCAAGTAACTGTTAAAGTGGTGTCCCTACATTTTCTCCAACCACTGCCATAGCTGAGGCTATATATATGAGAAGGATTCCAAGAACAAAGGGTGGTCAATTTTCCTTTCCGAAGTGTCGTATTGCTGCAAAATTATTTCCCGAATTTCATTCTTGTTTTGCTTTGTTTCCTTTACCGTTTTCCTTGTCCCCTATTACCACCGAACAAAGTAATAGTTTCTCACATTGAGGAACTATTGCACCTTAGTTTAAGTTTTTGTTTCCTGCCTTCATCATTTTGTTGTTTCAATTTATTCAAGCAAAAGCCTGCCGATCTGTGGAGGAATTGCTTAGACCGCATTTACCAGGTTTTTATCATTTCAATTTATAGCAACTAGTTTTCTTTTATTATGTCTGAGTTTAGGTTTAATTGTTTATTCGCATTCGTGTCTATTTTAATTAGTATGTCGAGCTAAAACGATTTTATCGGTATGTAATTGAGTAACCGAAATGGATTAAATATTTCTAAGCTAAAATTATAAATCAACTTATTTTCTGGCTCCGATTTCTTAATTTAAAACCAACTTTTATTACGAGAGAAAAAAGGTAACAAAGGTTAAGGTCAAGACCACGAGAGTGTGAGATTTTACCCGGATAGCTGAAATCGAGCATTAGTTTTAAAAACAGTGAGAGCGCTTTAAAGTTAATTAGGACTTATTAGTTTTCAAAAATTATTTTTAAACTCATATGGGCTAGCGAGAGCAGACGTATTGACTTAAAGGTATAGTCCGAAGCAATAACCACGAGAGTGTGAGGTGAGGGCTTTTAAACTGGTATTTTCTACAGAATTAAATTGTGATAAATTTGTATACGCTTAGGTTTAATGAAATCCATGATGGTATACTGAATTATATACCGATATCCTAATCATAACTAGTTTATTCCTAAATTTTGATTTCCCTTTAATTTCCCTTTTTGAACCTAAAAACCATATCAGATTAGCCATAGATTTACATAGTAACATTAGATAATGGTACATTCGATTTTTAGTCTCTGTGGGATCGATAATCTTTTAAAACTACGCGATACGACTGTATACTTGCAGTCAGAATCATTTAGGCACACTAAATAGCGATCAAGTTTTTGGCGCCGTTGTCGGGGACTAATTAAGTCGATATCGTAACTCCTTTGTTGCGCCGTATAGACTAAGGCAAAAACCAAATTTCCCTTTTTTCTGATTGTATGCCAAGTACTCGCTCACAAAGCAAAGACTTGCAACCACAAATCTCCGAATTAGAGTGTTTCTTACATTTAAGATGCGGTATACTTGAGTATCAACGCAAGTATAATATTCCCGATCTCCTTGCTCATACTCCTGAATCAGTCAAAGAACGAAACATGGCCGAAGGACCACAGAACCGTCCTCTTAAGTATTATGCAACCCCATCTGAGCAAGAACCACATAACAACATTGCTGCCCCTGCTATCAACCGAAACGATTTCGAGTTGAAACCCTCATTGCTGTCAGTCGTACAACAACATCAATTCTCTGGAAATCCTACAGAAGATCCTAACGAACATTTGACCAAGTTTGTGCAGTACGCAGACACAGTGAAGGCAAATGGTGTAACTGCAGACGCGATAAGAGTACGTCTTTTTCCTTTCTCATTAAGAGACAAAGCTTGGGCTTGGTTGCAATCCTTGCCATCAAACTCTGTTACTACGTGGGATGAGTTGAAAAAGGTATTCTTAGCACGATATTTCCCCCCAAGCAAAACAGCTATGCTGAGAGCCCAAATTAATAGTTTTCGACAGAAGGACAACGAATCTCTTTACGAAGCATGGGAAAGATACAAAGACATGATGAGGATGTGTCCGCATCACGGTCTTGAAGATTGGCTAGTCATCCACACGTTTTACAATGGTCTCTTGTACAATACAAGATTGACAATAGATGTCGCCGCTGGTGGTACACTTATGGACAAACCTTATGAAGAAGCCTATCAACTGATCGAAAGCATGGCTCAAAACCACTACCAATGGGGAGGAGAAAGAACTGCAGTGGAAAAATCCCAAACAAAAGGTGGGATGTACGAGGTTAGCAGCCTTGATCGTGTCAATGCTAAGGTAGATGCCCTTGCCCAAAAGATTGATAACTTGACCATAACACCTGCAGCCACCGTGGCTGCCGTAGCTCAAAATTGCGAATTATGCAGAACACCTGGACATGCGCCACTAAATGTCAAATTTTGGCAGGAGTCTCCAGTGACCAAGTGAATTATGCTCAGGGGAACCCTTATGCAAATACCTACAATCCGGGCTGGAAGAATCATCCAAACTTCTCTTACAAAAACAACAATGCATTGTATGCACCTGGTCAAGCACCTGCTACACCACCAGGCTACCAAAAGGCTGCCGTAATTGCCCCTAATGTCCCTAGGAAGTCCAACCTTGAACTAATGATGGAAAACTTTATAGCTACCCAGGCTCAAACAAACAAAGACTTCCTGAATCAAAACATACACACTAGTGAGCAAATTAAGCAATTAGCAAACAAAGTAGATGCTTTAGCCACCCACAACAAAATGCTTGAAACCCAAATTTCACAAGTGGCACAACAACAAGCACCTAATGCTGCTCCTGCTGGAACATTTCCTGGACAACCACAACCGAATCCGAAAGGACATGCAAATACCGTTATATTGAGAAGTGGTAAAGAACTAGACGGGCCCATTGATCCGAGACTTCAGAACCCAGCCATGTACCAAAGGCCTGATAGCACAACAACTGAGAAGGAAAGTGAACCCAAGGAAAAGGAAGGTAATGACCAAGAGGCCGCAAACAAAGAAAAACCTTATATGCCTCCACCACCCTATAAACCACCTATTCCGTATCCTCAAAGATTTGCAAATTCTAAAACTGCAGGGCAATTTAAGAAATTTGTTGAACTTCTGAAACAATTAAACATCACGATACCTTTTACAGAAGCTATCACTCAGATGCCCTCATATGCTAAGTTCCTTAAAGAAATCCTATCCAATAAGAAAAAGATTGAGGATAACGAAACAGTTACACTTATTGCTGAGTGTAGTGCGATAATTCAAAATAATATGCCTCCTAAGCTGAAAGACCCAGGTAGTTTCTCCATACCTTGTGTAATTGGGAAGTTCGTCATAGACAAAGCTCTATGCGACTTAGGAGCCAGTATTAGTGTAATGCCCTTATCCATATGCAAGAAGCTTGATATGGAAGACTTAAGACCAACTAAGATGTCTGTTCAACTAGCTGACCGCTCTATTAAATACCCAGTTGGTATACTAGAAAATGTTCCAGTTCGCATAGGACAATTATATATCCCCACCGATTTCATAATCATGGATATTAAAGAAGACTCCACTACTCCTATATACTAGGAAGACCATTCTTAGCTACCGCTGGAGCCATTATAGACGTAAAGAGGGGTAGGCTAACTTTTGAGGTTGGTGAAGAGAAGGTTGAGTTTATTTTGACACAATTCTTACAAGCTCCAGCTATAGACGACACATGTTATCTACTAGATGTCATAGATGAGTGCGTAAGAGAAATAGAGATGGAACCAACCACATACTCAGATATTCTAAAAATTCCAATACCTCCGATTTTTGAAGATGATAATTGGCGTGAACCTTATCAAGACGATAGCCTAAGCGAATGTTTAGCATTTACACCAGATCATCTGCCTTGCCCGAAGAAACCAGCTCTAGTACTGAAAACACTACCCAATAATTTAAGGTATGAATTCTTGGACGCAGAACTCGAACGACCCGTGATAGTCAATGCAGACTTAGGACAGACCGAAACTAAGAAACTTTTAGATGTCTTAAGAAAATACCCAACTGCGTTAGGCTATAACATCGTTGACCTTAAAGGAATAAGTCCTTCTATTTGTATGCATCACATTATGCTAGAGGGAGACTGTAAATCCTCTAGAGAACATCAGAGAAGGATTAATCCGATCTTAAGCACTGTAGTCAAGGATGAAGTGAAAAAGCTTTTAGAAGCAGGGATTATATACCCGATATCAGACAGTAAATGGGTTAGCCCAGTACATGTCGTACCAAAGAAGGGAGGTGTTACAGTTGTTAAGAACGTAAAAGGTGAGTCTATAACACAAAGAGTTATAACTGGAAGTAGAATGTGCATCGATTATAGAAAGTTGAACAAAGCTACTCGTAAAGATCATTTCCCATTACCATTCATTGACCAAATGTTGGAACGATCGGCAAAACATTCTTACTTCTGCTATTTAGACGGTTACTCAGGATTCTTTCAATTCCCGATACATCCTGATGACCAAGAAAAGACAACCTTCACATGTCCTTATGGAACATTTGCTTATCGACGAATGCCGTTTGGACTATGTAACGCTCCTGCCACATTCCAAAGATGCATGATGTCGATCTTTGCTGATTTTATAGATGACATTATGGAAGTGTTTATGGATGACTTTTCTGTTTGTGGGCATAGTTTTGAAGGATGTCTATCGAACCTAGAAATGGTACTTGAAAGATGCGTAAAAGTCAATCTCGTATAAAACTGGGAGAAATGCCATTTCATGGTAAATCAAGGAATCGTACTTGGACACGTAGTATCTGACAGAGGGATTGAAGTTGATAAAGCCAAGATATAAATTATAGAAAATCTTCAACCTCCGAAAACCGTACGAGAAATACGAAGTTTCTTAGGACACGCCGGTTTCTACAGACGATTCATAAAAGATTTCTCGAAAATTACCAAACCTCTTACCGGTCTATTAATGAAAGATGCTGAATTTATCTTTGATGAGAAATGTCAAAAAGCGTTTGAACAGTTAAAAACGGCTCTCATCACCGCACCTATCATGCAACCACCAGATTGGAGACTACCTTTTGAAATCATGTGTGATATGAGTGATTATGCCGTAGGTGCAGTTCTAGGACAAAGGAGGGATAAAAAACTCCATGCTATTTACTATGCAAGTAGAACCTTAGACCCTGTTCAAATGAACTATGCCACCACAGAAAAAGAACTTCTAGCCGTGGTTTTCGCCCTTGACAAATTCCGTTCCTACCTAGTTGGAGCGAAGATCATTATTTATACAGACCACGCGGCTATTAGGTATTTATTAAACAAAAAGGATGCAAAACCTAGACTGCTAAGGTGGATCCTGCTTTTACAAGAATTTGATTTAGAGATCAAAGATAAGAAAGGAACTAAAAATGTAGTGGCAGACCATTTATCCCGATTAGATGGCATCAAACCAGAGCCAGTCCCTATTAATGACGATTTCCCTTATGAACGACTCATAGCCCAACTTGAAGGTGATATGTCTAAACTACATTTAAATGAACCAAAAATAGAAGAAGCCGTGGAAGAAATTAACTCACACACAATACTGCCATGGTATGCTGACATAGTCAACTACTTAGCAGCTGGAGTACTTCCACCAGACTTATCTTATCAACAAAAGAAAAAATTTTTTCATGATCTAAAACATTATTATTGGGATGAACCTCTGCTCTTTAAGAGAGGAGACGACGGTATTTTCCATCGTTGTGTCCCTGAAACTGAAATAGAAGACATCATCTCTCAATGTCACTCTGCTCCTTATGAAGGACATGCAAGTACTTCAAAGACATGCGCTAAGATTCTGTAATCCGACCTATTTTGGCCTAACCTCTGGAAGGATGTCCACATTGCAATACTAAACTGCGACCGGTGCCAACGCACTGGTAACATATCAAGACGCGATGAGATGCCCTAAAAAGGCATATTGGAAGTAGAAGTCTTTGATGTATGGGGGATTGATTTCATGGGACCTTTCCCATCATCCTTTTGAAATAAATATATACTCGTAGCTGTCGACTATGTTTCGAAATGGATTGAGGCTATAGCTTCTCCTATAAATGACGCACGAGTAGTCATAAAGCTTTTCAAAAACACAATTTTTCCCAGATTTGGTGTGCCGAGACTTGTCATAAGTGACGGTGGCTCTCATTTCATATCAAAAATATTTGACAAAATTCTATCAAAGTATGGAGTAAGACACCGCGTAGCAACACCATATCATCCACAAACTAGTGGACAGGTTGAGGTCTCGAATAGAGAAATAAAACAAATCTTAGAAAAGACCGTAGCCACCTCTAGGAAAGATTGGTCATCTAAACTTAATGAAGCTTTATGGGCATATAGGACGGCCTACAAAACACCAATCGGAACTACACCTTTCAAACTAGTCTACGGTAAATCCTGCCACTTACCAGTAGAATTAGAACACAAAGCCTATTGGGCCATTAAAACACTGAACTTAAAGTACGATTCTGCAGGTGAAAAGCGAATCCTAGATCTGCACGAACTAGAAGAGTTAAGACTAGACGCTTATGAGAACGCAAAAATATATAAAGAACGAACTAAGAAATGGCATGATAAGCGTTTATCTAGAAAAGAATTTAGTGTGGGAGGCATTGTGCTCCTATTTAATTCAAGACTAAAACTCTTTCCTGGGAAACTAAGATCTTGATGGTCCGGTCCTTTTGAAATTACCAAGGTATTACATAGTGGAGCAATAGAAATTAAGGGTAGGAATAGCGACCATTCATAGTAAATGGGCAACGTTTAAAGCACTATCATAACATTAAAAATAGGGACTATTTGAATAGCCTTATACTTTTAGAGTTGCCCACTGATCCCCCTAACTAAAATATCTAATTGATTTCGTCAGGCTTACGATGTTAAAAACAACGCTTAATGGGAGGCAACCCATGATGATTGTTTTTCCTTCTTTATAATTGTTATTTCTTTACATTTTCTATATTCTATTTTGTTTTCAAATTTCTAGTTTTCATTTATATTTTCCCAAACTTTTTTTTGGAAATTGATGTGCTAATCATATAATTGCAAAATACAGGATTACAAAGTCTTTCTACATTTTCTGTTCTCCTCTTCTGATTTCATTCTTGCTTAATCACAAAAAAATGGAGAACGAAGATAATATGTTGGTAGAATTCAGAGATGCAGCTCAGTGGCATCGCTATGAGGCTCTGTCTCTTCGACCCTTCGCCCTGACAAAATTTGCCCACAGACCCACCATGACCTCTTTAGGCCTAGGTGAGAGCATTGATTTTCTGTTTAACCAACTAGGTTGGGAGGGTTTTGCTAATAAGAAACACAAGACTTATCGTAGACTGACTTTAGAATTCCTAAGTTCACTGAGTTACAATCCTTACTGTGGAAAAGGCATTAATAGGGGCCGAATTACTTTTAGGTTGTTTGGATACCACTACCAGTTTACCATCAAGGAACTGTCGGATATTTTAGGTTTCCCTGAAGGATCCACCGTTTTCTCCGTGGTACAAGAGGATTTGATGTTAGTAGGTGAGCTGAATGCCTTCTGGGGTAGAATTTCAGGGAGACCTGATTTTGACATGAACCCTATGCTGTCAACCGAAATTCATAACCCAGCCATCCGATACTTTCATATGATCTTAGCCTACACCTTGTTTGGAAAGCCTGAGAATGACAATATTGTTTCAAGGGATGAGCTCTTTATTATCTTTTGTGCATTTCAGTCTCGAGAGGTTAACAGACTGACTTTCATGTTTAATAACTTCTGCAAAATCATTAGAAATGAAAACAACCCAATTCTGATAGGTGGTCTAGTTACCAAAATAGGCGATGCTATGGGATTTAGGACCCGACTTTCTAAAATCAACCCTTTTCGAGACTTTAGGCCTATGAATATCACCTTCTGTTTCAATAAGGCCATGATTAGGAATCAAGGTCCACACCATTTCCAGCTCCTGATCAATAATGTAGTTGTGCCACATTTTACTCTACCAAATCATGAACGCACAAGTGTGCACAACGAACACAAATGGCTATATGACCTAGATGAACCGCAGCCTAAACCTGAAATAACTTTTCCTGAGCCTGAAATTGATCCTAAGACACCCCCTCATTACCATGATTTTGACTTTATGGAATTCCAAGATGACACTGACATTCCTAAGGTTGATGCCACAAATTATGCTGCAAATATGACTACCATCCTTAAAACTATGGATGACTATCATAAAGAGATCACCTCAGTAAAGGGTGAACTGAACACCATGCGACAAGATATTGTCGGCCTCATGGATCTGACAGTTGAGGAATTTGATCATTTGAACCAAGCCATTGCATCTTTGAAGAAACGCATTGGCTAGATTTTTGAAGCACTGCTTTTTCATGTTTTACTGCTTTTACTTTGGAAACAATTTATTTTCAGTTTTTCCTTTTCTTTTTTTTTTATGTTGGGAACAAATTAATTTACATTCAGTTTTTATTTATGAATGAATACACTACTAGTCTTTGCTAGCATATTTTCTGGTTTTAATGAATTATTCAATTTATTGCTTAATATTGATCTTGATGGTATTAAATTTGCTCCTGTCATATTCTATTTTGTTTTGTCATTTTATTTATGCTTATGTGTGCCTTATAGTGTTACCATATGTGCTAACAATTGTCTGTTACGAAAAAGAAAAGAATTGAATGTTTGCTGTCAAAACTGCTGTCAACCCCCAGATTTTGCTGGTGTCACGACCGTGACAGTCCCATGACGACCGTCATGCGGGTTTGGGACGCTTTCTGTGTTAAAACAGAAACGTTCCCCTATTCTTTTTCTTCTTTCTTCCAATTCAAACACCACCGTCCCACTACCTCAAAAATTCCAAAACCGTCATACCACTACACATTTGACCAAATTTCATAATTTCCACTACCATTCGTCTTCCCACTCATTATTTAACCACACTCATACACCATCTTTTTCACAAACCTTCTTTCTCCAAAAACCTAATTTCTTCCAAACCTTGTTTCTTTGTGAACCCACCATGGCAAGACAAACTCCAGACCTTTCCACCGTGAATTTCAGAGAAGGAGCAGTCGGAGAACGTCAAAGGGCTAATTACATTAACTTCTACCAACGTTCCGTGCAACCAACTCGTTATGTAGACATTGCATGTCTCGAAGAATTAGGGATGCTTGACGGAGTTAAATGGATGCTACAAAATGCTGGTCTATGGCAGCTCTGTACTCAGATCCAGCCTACTTACGAAGCCCTGATGCTCGAGTTTCTAAGTTCGTTCACATACGTAACACCTTCTGGAGAAACGAACCAACTCACCGGTGTAGCCACGTTCCGCATGTTTGGTACTGAGTATAAAATCGGCCAAAATCATCTTGCCGAGATGCTTGGTTTCCACCATGGCGAGAATGAGCATTGCCGGGTGCCACATGAAACATTTTTCCAAACAGCATTTGATTTATGGAATAGATTGACCGGAACAACGGTCGATAGCTGGGAAAGCCTAAACGCAACAGATATCCACAACCCAGCCATCAGATATGTTCACTTCATATTAGGAAGCACTATTTTTGTAAGGGACAACAACCACAAGGTGAACTCAAAGGAACTTTTCTTCCTCCATTGTATGTTTCACCCCGAGCCTATCAACGCCGTACCTTTTCTGTTAGCACACATCCAAGCTAATTGTGCTAGAGGTTCCAAACCCTTCTATTTTGGAGGGATTGTCACTTCTATTGCTCTAAGTTTGGACTTGGGGGACGCACTTAATAGATTACGTTCCGTGCCTCCAGTGTTGCTCGACATCGACTACTGCCGCAGCTCACACCTCATCAAACTTAGAAGAGATGGTAAATACCATCCAATGGTCCACACAAGAATAGTTCGAAGTTTCATTATGCCTTGTAGGAACCGCATTGACCCTCAGAATATGGCCAATTGGCTCTTTGATTTGAAAGCTCCCGAGCAAACTGCGGCTGCCCATGATGATCAAAATCAGGACCCTGTTGATGAGATGGAGCAAGAGATAGATAACGCCCCAGAAAACCAACCACCGCCTGCCAATGATACTCCTTCGACCTCCAGACGTCGACGCCGCCCCGACCAAGACCCCGTTACAAATGAAGAAATCTTGAGGGTTATATGGCAACAAAACTAGCTGGCAGCCCAGAGAGAAGCACAGCAACAGGAGCAACACAATGAAATGATGACTCTCATGCGTCAAATCCAGCAAGGTCAAGTTGACCAGGGTCAGAGGCTTGACGGCGTCATCGACGAGATAGGTGCCTTGACATTGCGAGTGCAGGACTTACATGATTACATCCATCACGTGGGCATTGCAGATCATGTGGCACAACATGGACGAGGGCGCCCTAGAGGCAGAGGACGTGGGGCTCCTTGATTATTTTGTTTGCTTTCTTTCTAGTTTTTCTTGTTGATCCCCTATATATCGCAACATTGAGGACAATGTCCGATATAGTGTGGGAGAGTTAGTCTATTTTCGTTTTATTTCCCTTTTTGTAGTTTCCTTTTTCCCTTATCAAAGTCAATATATGAGAATTTTCGTTCAGTATCCGAATTCCCCATTTTATTCTGCCATAACGAAAAAAAAATTTTTACGATTAATGCACATCGTGACATACCAAGCTTTAAATTATGTTAGGAAGTTGGGAAAGTGCTAACAAGATCGATACCGTCTTGACACCTTAGACCTCTTGCGTATGCGATATCAGTTTCAATACTTATTATACTGATACCTTGAGTTCAGTCCTAAAGTAACCCCTAATAGTTTATATTAGCAGTCAGCACCGTCTAAATCACAAAACCACGTGGGGAGCCGATGAATATAAGTGTTTGATGCCCAATCATGAAAAGAAGATCCTTTCTTATTTGTCTGCCGAGAAATATAGAATATACAACAATTCTTACAGTTGTGAAAACTTACAAGAAAAGAAAGAAATCCGTTGTCGATTGGTTCAGAGGTACTTGATTCTGGACTCGGTAGGGCGAACTACGGTTCGATCCCCCGCAATCTACGAATGGGATGCATAAAGGGTTACCACACTTGTGTATCAGGCCCCGTAAGAAAAAGGGATCAAAGTCACTAACCGGCTACTCCACTACGTGCGTGAATAAGGCAAAGGGCTTAATGTGATTGCGTTAGAATGAAACCGGGTGAAACAGACACGAAAACTTCAGGTTGAACTATAATAGAATGATTAGAACTGGATTGCACAAAAGAGAGGTCTATGACAAAGCTTGTCGCTTTGTGTCATTAATGTATTTTTAGTGTTCATGCAAGTACCTGACTTACTAACGTAAATTCCTCCAACATTTTCAAATCCATTGGTGTACCATGCATGTGCATTTGATGAAGTTTGTCCGATTTTAACTTATTGATTGCTTGAGGACAAGCAAAGATTCAAGTGTGGGAGAGTTTGATAACACGAAAACATATCGTATTTTTACTTTGATTTTTGTTAAAATCTTATTCCATTTCCGTCTAATCTCCGATTATTCCGAGAATATTTAAGTGTTTTCGCAGGTATTTCAATTTCCAAGTTAAAAGTATGCAAAGTGTAGAAAAGAAGCAGAACAAGCAAGAAAAGAGCAGAAAAGAGCAGAAATTGCAGAAATCATATTTTGCTGGTGTGACGACCGTCACAGCCCCCTCACGATCGTCATGGACTTTAAATGCATCACGCCCGTCACTGTAACACCCGTATATTTTAGTCCTCATTAGATTGCAATGTTTATCATTCTAATCTATATTTTCTACTAAATTTTAAGTATCGAACAAAATATACCTGTTATTTCAAGGACTTTCGTTTGTGGTCCAGATTGATCCACATGTTTTCTTCTTTAATCCAATCCGACTTTTTCAATTGGCTCTATATTTTTATTTGATTTCAAATGTTTCTATTGGGTTGAAATTTCAAAAATGTGGTTCTTCTGATTCTTGAGAAAACGAGCAAAATATACCCGTCGTTTAAATTTTAACTGACTCCGATTGTCATCAGAATTTAAATAGGAGTTTTATATATCGTCTAGGATGAGAATTTAATCTCATTATATTTTTCTAAGCTAAGGAACAAAAATTTATTCGGAATAAAGATTTATTCGAAAATTTTGTTTTGATTTAATTAAAAGGTTACGGTAGAATTTTTATAATTTCACTGAGAGTTATTTGTGAGCGAATTTTGACTCGTCTGAGAGTAAACTAAAACACTCAATGAACTAATAGGATTAGATCCTAAAAATATCTAGATATTTTATGGAATATATTATTATTTTATTATGTTAAACATATAATATTAAATAATAATAATAACTCTTATTGCTACATAAACACACATGTGGCCTTGGTGTAGAAAAATCAGTTTCCTCTTCTTTCAATTTCACGCTCCCTTCTTTTCTCTCTTTTCTATCTCTCAGCAAATCCAAAACAGAAGCTGCACCTTTCTCCCTAGCGCCGCCACCCCTTTTTCTCCAACTCTATCTCCGACCACCACAAACTCAAAAGAAAAAACTAAGACCATTTTCTTGATCATCATCACATGACTGTTATTTTGGACCGAATGGATTTTCTGTTGGAGCACCCGGATACCGTCACTTTCGTAGTCAGATCTAGACTAACACCGCTTAACTTTCGATAAACTACCACCGTGAATAAACTCATTGTTTTCTCCTTTATAAAACACATAAAGAAAATTCAAGAGCGGAGAAAATTGTTGAAAACCCCCGCGCCGGAAAGTGTGCCACCGTGCCGGAAAATGTAACCTTTATGTTTTAGCCGAAAAATGACATACCGCAGCTGATCAGTATTGGGTGGGTTTCTTCACCTCACCTCTATATTTAATTATGTTCTTAAGAACTCTGCTTCTATTTTTTACATTAATATACTGAGTTTAAACATGAAGGATACCTATTTTAAGCATATGAAACGTTTAGAGCTGTATTCTAATTTTACTATATCAATGCCAATTTATTTCACATATGATTTTATTTATATTTAGAAATAAGTGATAACTCTTTTTGCTTTAACTTAAATTACTTAAATTATGATATAATTTCAAATATATATTATTATATATTTTAAAAGATTATTTCTCTACTCTGATTTTAAGATGGAAGTTTTTAATATAAACTTATAATCAGCTGGACTAAATTACTCTAATTTTAAATCTGCACAAAATAAAATTATGGAAAATATTTTGTTTTAAACTATGATAATTTTAGAAATATAATTAAAGTAATTATCATGAGTTAAATTAGTCAATATTATTTTAATATATGATCATTTTAAGAAGTTAATAGTAATTAGAGATTTTAATTTTAGTTTCAAATAGTATGTTTAATTGTTAAATATAAATTAATAACTAAATTTTAATTAGTTTGAAATCAATATTATTCAATTATATACTTAATAAGGATTTAATTATAATAATCTATTTTTAATAATTTATTTTTAATAATATGATCAAAGTATTTGATACAATGGAATGTTCAAAATAATAAATGTTTTAAATAAGTGAGTTAGAAACTTCTTTGAATTAATATTTTATTATTCTTTTGAAGAGAAAAATGATTTTCTATTTGAAAAGATGTACTTTAATATAAAATGATTAAGTTAGTAAAGCAGTGATAAAACCTAAATCTAATTTATTAGGTAAGTGGCTAAGACAAATCTAATTTAAAAGGTTGAAAGTATGAACTGGATCAGAGAGTCCATCGAGAGATCCAGATCAGACTCCTATAATGTAAGATGAACTTGTTGGAAGCTTTCCAAGGTAAGGGCACTTTCTAACGATATTATATGTGATTGAATGCGTGTGTGCTTGTATTCATGGTTGTGTGCCCAGTTGGGGATGTGTGTTTATATTCATGATTGTGTGCCCAGTTGGGGATGTGTGTTTATGCTATGATGCTAAACTTGTGAATTTACTTTTATATGATTTGTGAGGAATATATGATTTTTCCTGTGAAGTGTATGTCGAAAGGACAACACGAGGTGAGGACTCTAGAGGACGGAGCCCACCTGATTGTACTGAGATTTATTCATATGATTTATGATAAATATATGAACTGAATTGTGAATTGTGATTACACATGATGAGATTATTTACGTTGTTGCATTTGCATATGTTGCTCATGCATATCATAGTTGCGTATATGTAGTTGGGTCTACATGTACCAGGGTGAATGTGCCTGAACCGTCACCTAATCCATGAGGGATTCTACTGCACCAAGGTGAGCGTGCCTGTACCGTCACCTAATCCTGCGGGATTTTATTGAGTTGGTGTCTGTTGGGATCACTTCTAGTGAGGCATTACCTTGGTGTCTGTTGGGATCACTTTTAGTGAGGCAGTACCTCGGTGTCTGTTGGGATCACTTTTAGTGAGGCAGAACCTTTTTAGTGAGGAACCCGGTTAGGGGGATCACGACTCTCTGTGGAGAGGTTAAATTCCGGAATTCATGCATGTGAGGAACCCGGGTAGGGGGATCACACTCATATAGAGTCTGCATTAGGATATTTGTGCATTGCTTTATGAATTGAAATAACTGCTATAATTGTGATATGTATCATGGTGTACTTGCATATGTGTATTCTTTTATATATGCTGTTTTTAGATTGTGACCCTCTACTATTATTATGATGTGGCTAACGACCACCCAGGTTATTAGAAGTTGTGATAGTTAGAGTATCCAGGTGTCGTGAAGACTTGCAAGATGTGAATGTCTTTGGCGGTCAGAATCATCAAGACTCGATGTCTTAGTGAGTCTTTTGTACTAAGTCAACATTGGCTTGGAATTCAAGATCAGCTTAGGGTTTTGTTTCGGAGTGTTGTCCATGTTTGTTTATTGGGAAGTTGGTTGTTTAAGCTGAATGCTTAATTTGTGTGTGTGGTTTTGACCTTTACTTGTTGTCAGATACTTTGTACGAAATTATATTCAAGTGGTCAAATATTTTATAACCTTGGGCATTGCTCTGGTTCCATTTATGGAAAAGACTTAGACCGAAAAGCTCGTACTCTGATTTATCATTTTTATTATTTCCAGAAAAGACAGTGGTCAATATTTTGTGTGGTATTAGTTTTGAAAAAAAAAATACACTCCCGCTGTTAAAAATCGGGGTGTTACAGTCACAGCCCCCTCACGATCGTCATGGACTTCAAATGCATCACGCCCGTCACAGCCCCCTCACGATCGTCATGGAATCAAAAACAGAATTAATACGTTAAGCACAGACGTGGTCACGAGACTTCAAAATTCAGTTATTGCACGTTTACATTTTCTCCAAGGATTTCTAGGTTCCAAACCAAGTAACTGTTAAAGTGGTGTCCCTACATTTTCTCCAACCACTGCCATAGCTGAGGCTATATATATGAGAAGGATTCCAAGAACAAAGGGTAGTCAATTTTCCTTTCCGAAGTGCCGTATTGCTGCAGAATTATTTCCAGAATTTCATTCTTGTTTTGCTTTGTTTCCTTTACCGTTTTCCTTGTCCCCTATTACCACCGAACAAATTAATAGTTTCTCACATTGAGGAACTATTGCACCTTAGTTTAAGTTTTTGTTTCCTGCCTTCATCATTTTGTTGTTTCAATTTATTCAAGCAAAAGCCTGCCGATCTGTGGAGGAATTGCTTAGACCGCATTTACCAGGTTTTTATCATTTCAATTTATAGCAACTGGTTTTCTTTTATTATGTCTGAGTTTAGGTTTAATTGTTTATTCGCATTCGTGTCTATTTTAATTAGTATGTCAAGCTAAACCGATTTTATCGGTATGTAATTGAGTAACCGAAATGGATTAAATATTTCTAAGCTAAAATTATAAATCAACTTATTTTCTGGCTCCGATTTCTTAATTTAAAACCAACTTTTATTATGAGAGTAAAAAGGTAACAAAGGTTAAGGTCAAGACCACGAGAGTGTGAGATTTTACCCGGATAGCTGAAATCGAGCATTAGTTTTAAAAACAGCGAGAGCGCTTTAAAGTTAATTAGGACTTATTAGTTTTCAAAAATTATTTTTAAACCCATATGGGCTAGCGAGAGCAGACGTATTGACTTAAAGGATAGTCCGAAGCAATAACCACGAGAGTGTGAGGTGAGGGCTTTTAAACTGGTATTTTCTACAGAATTATATTTGATAAATTTTTATACGCTTAGGTTTAATGAAATCCATGATGGTATACTAAATTATATACCGATATCCTAATCATAACTAGTTTATTCCTAAATTTTGATTTCCCTTTAATTTCCCTTTTTGAACCTAAAAACCATATCAGATTAGCCTTAGATTTACATAGTAATATTAGATAACGGTACGTTCGATTTTTAGTCTATGTGGGATCGATAATCTTTTAAAACTACGCGATACGACTGTATACTTGCAGTCAGAATCATTTAGGCACACTAAATAGCGATCAGAGCCATGTCCACATTGTATTTGTATTGCTTCAGAAAGGCGCTTGCAAGGTCTTCCCAAGTCTTAATGTGAATCCTCTCCAATTGCATGTACCAGTCCAAGGATGCCCCACTAAGGCACTAATGTTGTCTTAGAAAGTGTGCATCATCAGCTTCTCATTAGTAGCATGGGCACCCATCTTTCGGAAGAACACCCGGATGTGGTTTTTAGGACAACTAACCCCTTTATACTTCTCGAAGTCAGGTGCCTTAAACTTGGGAGGCATGACCACATCAGGCACTAAGCACATTTCCAAAGCACCCACTTCAAAGATATTGAATCCCTCCACGACCTTCGACCTTTCCTCGAGTGTTTTGAACTTATCGTCAGCCCCCTCTCCTTTTGTACAAAGTCAAACGAGTGGTTTTACCGTTCACTTATATTGGAGGTCCTAGGTTTATGGAACAACTCTATTTCGATGGAATGGCAATTTGTGGCCATATTCGGTTTCCAGACCTTTTTATCACATTTACTTGCAATCCAAACTGGCCTGAAATTCAAAGGTTTCTTAGCAGAATTAACTTGCATCCTCAAGATCGTCCAGATATCATCTCAAGAGTCTTCAAAACAAGTTTGATGAGTTGTTGCACGATTTAACAAAGAAGCATGTCTTAGGGTGAGTAGTTGCATGTAAGTCAAATTAGAGCCTTTTTCACTGAAGTTATTATTTTGTTTCATTAATCATTTAAAATCTTTAATATGCAAAGTTTTATAATAAACTCACTTACTTGTAGATATATACACAATTGAATTCTAAAAGCGGGGTTTACCACAAGCAAGTATCCAAACCCAAATGATATAAACAAGATCATTTCAGCATAGATACCAACTGAAGAAGATGATAGACAACAGTTTCACTTGGTCATGACACATATGATTCATGGTCCACGTGGTTTAGAAAAATAGGTCTTCACCCTGCATGAAAAATGGAAAGGGCTCAAAATACTTTCCCAACAAATTTCAGCCTCAAACCATTGTTGATCAGGATGGATATCATGTGTACAAAAGAAGAGAAACTGGTAATATAGTGATGAAAAATCACGTTGTTCTTGACAACAGATATGTAGTTCCTTACAATCCATATTTGTTGAAGAAATTTCAAGCACACGTCAATATGGAGTGGTGTAACCAAAATACTTCAGTTAAGTACTTATTCAAGTATATTAACAAGGGGTATTATAGAATTACCACTTTTGTTGTCCAAACTGACACTGATGGATCATCTTATACCAAAAATGTTGATGAAATTAAGCAATATCTTGATTGTAGATATGTATCACCAAGTGAGGCATGCTGGAGGTTTTTTTTCATTTCCTATTCATGGTAGGTCACCTGCAGTTGAAAGGTTGTACTTCCATCTTGAGGGCGACAACACTATTTACTATACCGATTATAAAATTATAGATGAGGTGCGTGACAAACCAACTGTGAAAGATTCAATGTTTAATTCATGGATAGAAGCAAACAAAACATACCCAGAGGCAAAACATCTAATGTACTCTCAATTTATTTACAAGTTTTATATGACGAAAGATATTAACGATGGAGACCGCGTAAAAGAGGCAATACCATTGGCAGACAAATTTGGGTTACTCCAATTATAGGTGAGTTGTATTACTTGATAATTCCGCTAACAGTTGTCAAGGGACCAACTTGCTCTGAGGATATAAAATATGTGGGTGGAATGGTTCAGGATAGTTTTAGGGATGCATGCTTCAAAATGTGATTTCTTAATGATGACAAGGAATATGTTGCAGCCATAAATGAGTCCAAAGATTGGGGTTCCGATCATTTTTTAAGAAAGTTATTTGTTACTATGCTACTATCTGGTACAATCAATAGACCACGACATGTTTGGAAAAAAAACTTAGAGAACGTTATCTGACGGTATTCTCTATCAACAAAGACAGAAGACAAATATAAGAGGTAAATGCCAATTATTAAATTTTCTTGAGTACATTAATATAATTCTTCTTTTCACGGTATTCTATATATGTTTTTATTACATTTATATATCACAATGAACTTCCACTATATATAATGATTTAACATTGTCCTGTCATATAGTTGGCATGTTCATATGTTATTTATTTGAGATGTTCGATATACCGATGAAAGCTGTATATATTAATTTCATTTTGTTGTTCCATTTAAGTTTAATATGTGTTCAATTGATGTTGTATGTATGTATTAGTTATCATTTGTATGTATGTTACGTATTATGCTTGCAGCTGCACATTATATTTTGTTCCATTTGATTTTCTTTAGCCATGTGATTGTTTGTTATATTAAAATACAATTTTATATGTATGTATTATTAAACTACCGTAGAATCATATAAAGATAGATGTTCCTTGTTTAATAGAGTGGCGGTTAATGTTTCAATTCAACTATCATTGAGTTAATGGTTTAATAGAGTGGCGATTAAGGTTTTATAGAGTGGCGGGTAAGGTTTATTAAACTGCAGTCATTATATAATGCATTGATTAGTATATTTGACACAGATCTACAGTTAGCTGTCACTGAGTTAAAGAATTTGACACTCATTGAGATTGAGATTATGTTCCAATCAAATGGAAGAAGTTTGCACGAATTTAAAGATATGCCTTATCCAGATTCATATGTCACAAAGCACGTTGGCAACAGACTGATTTATGACGAACATGATTACAATGTTGGCACTGAAAAACAGAATTTCCACGGACTTTTTCGTGCCCTTACAGGTGATTTATTTTCTTTATTATGAACTTGTGAAATGACTTTTTTTGTTTAAATTTATAATTTATAGATGAGCAACATTCAATTTTTGATAAAATCATGGAAGTTATCAACAAACAGAGAGGAGGGTGTTTTTTTTACATGGTTATGGAGGGATTGGTAAAACATTCATGTAGAGAACACTATCAAGTGCACTTCGTTCGCAGAAAAAAATTGTTCTTACTGTTGCTTCAAGTGGGATAGCTTTGTTATTTTTTCTAGGTGAAAGAACAACACACACAAAAATCAAAATACCCGTCCCAACACTAGATAACTCAACTTGCAACATTGATAAAGACACCGAACATTCACAATTATTTGAAGCAACGATTGTCATAATATGGGATGAAGAACCTATGTCTCATAAGAATTTCTTTGAAGCATTGGATAGAACCCTTAAAGATGTCATGAGCAAAATGAGTCTTGCGAATATAATTTTTGGTGGGAAAGTTGTTATTTTTGGAGGAGATTTCAAACAGATTCTTCCATTTGTTCCAAGAACAGGGCATTCAAATATTGTCCATGCATCAATTAGCTCATCTTATGTATGGGACTATTGTCAGGTCTTAACACTAACAAAAAATATGAGACTTCAACAGGGAACAAACAATACAAGTTCTAATGAACTAGCAGAATTCTCAAAATGGATTTTAAATGTGGGTGATGGTAAGATTTGTGAACTAAATGATGGGTTGGTAGATATAGAAATTCCTCAAGAGCTATTAATATCAAATTTTGATGATCCTATAAGGGCTATTATTGATATCACATATCCCAATTTGTGGGAAAAATTCGATGATGTTGCATTCTTACACGGAAAAGCAATTCTTGCTTTAACCATTGAAGTTGTGGACAAAATCAATCATAATGTATTAGACTTGATACGAGGTAAAATTCCGTTAACTTTAATCTATTTATACATACAAAAATACATTGAATCAAATACTTTGACTAATGTCTTTATGTTTTGATTTTAAACCATTTTTTAGGAGAAGAAAAAGAGTATCTGCATTTCGATTCAATTGATAGAACAGATGCAAGTTATAGTGAAGCATATGAAGTGCTAACTCCTGAATTTCTTAGTAAATTAAGAACATCAGGGCTTCCAAATCATATGATCAAATTGAAGGTTGGTACCCCTATTATGCTAATCAGAAATTTGGACCAAGCTGATGGATTGCGCAATGGAATAAGACAAATTATTACAAGGTTAGCAAATCACGCCATCGAGGCAAAAATCATGTCTGGAAAGAATATAGGTAACATTTTTTACATTCCCCGAATGTCTATGTCACTGTGGCCATTCAAGTTGACTAGGAGACAATTTTCGATCATTGTCTGATACACAATGACAATTAATAAATCCCAAGGTCAATCACTAGATAGTGTCGGTTTGTACTTGCCTACTTCTATTTTTAGTCATGGCCATTATATGTTGCAATTTCAAGGGTTAAGACCAAAAGTGGTTTGAAAATCTTAATACATGACAACAAGAATGCATCGTGTTCGTCTACTACAAATATTGTGTACAAAGAGGTTTTCCAAGCACTTTGTTAGTTGGTAATCTTTTTTACCTTATCTTTTGTGATCCAAATTAAATATCAATTTTTACTTTATATATGTACATGCCACAAACTTTATTTGTTTTTTTTTGTAATTTCTCATAATCAATAAATAATTTGATATATTTCTCCATGTTTTGTTGTTTGATGATTTTTTTTTTTTAATAAGCAATTGTATTAAAAGAGTAGGAGAGATACTCCAAAATACAAAGAAAACTGCAACTAATGCCTACCACAAAGAATAGGATTAGAGTGCCAGTCACCAAAATTGATACAACCGGGTCGCTTACGCTTTAAACCCGTCCAAACCCATGATCTAAAAACAATCGCCGAGATATAATTAGTAAAACTAAAAACCGCATCATTGAAAAGGATATCATTGCGCATTGAAAATGTGCAATGAATGCTAAATTTTTCTTTGGTTTATGCATGAAATTAAATGAATGATCATGCTAAATGCTGCTGGATTTTGCTTGAAAGTGGTATGTTATCATGTTGTTATGTGATCCTATGTTAATGATGTCAATGCTGAATTTTTTTATCATGTTTATGCAGAATTTTAAACGATATTTTATTGCAAAATTTTATTATGCCAATGCAGAATTTTTTATCATGTTTATACAGAATTTTAACAATGTTCTAATACAAATTTTTTACACAATGTTTGATCATAATTTTTATTGTTTTGATGCATAATTTTAACATGTTTGGATGCAGGAAAAGTTCATAGCTAAATGATGGAATATGCAAACACATGAATGATGTATCAAACCTCGATGATTGGAAGCTTAAAAGACTTGAAAGATTGAAACCCGATGGTATTCATGATGTTATATGTTCAATATTTAAAAGTTATATGGACTAATATTCGTTGCCCATTAAAAAAATATCTAAAAAGTAGTATTATTTGAATTGATAAAATGACTTTATTCAGAGTTGTAGTTTTAGAATTTATTCATATGAATTCGACTGAGTTTTGGTAATTACTGTAATTTCAGGCATAAACCACGGGTAGATGTGAACGTATCTATGAGATACTAGTTGTAGACTGATCATTTTAATATCCATCTTTTAAATCTTTCTTTTGCTACCATTTTATATAATTGAGGTTAAAAAAACAGTTGTACGATTTATTATAAATACGGGTCAATGTTTAAAAGTTGTTGCATAATATTAGTAGATATTTGAAACTATGTGAATATTTATGGATTACAAAATAAATTTCATAGTTGTGAATGTGAATGAAAGAGACCTGTGCCTCACACAGTTTTTTTTAACTAGTTTTAAATAAAAATAACTAAAATATTTATTGTGGAATATTTCAATGTATGTAGGATATTCCTAGTTGAAATTTATTTCGTATTGTCTTTTTGATAATTCCTAAACCTTCATTTTGATTTTTTGTTTTAATAACTTTTTTTAATCACGCTCAATGTTTGGATTGTTAGTTTCAATACTCTTTCATTATCTCCCTCTTCACATCCAATAAGTTATTTGATTATTAAAAAAAATTACAAAATTCCATAAAATAAAATTTACCAAGTTATTTTTACATTTGATTATTATTATCTTAATTTAAATAAAATATAACAGAAAAATAAATTTTGGCATCATCTTTTTTTTCTTAATAATAGATAAACAAGTGAAAACTTGGTCAATCCTAAAAAAAATAAAAAATAAAATGTCTATTTTGATAGGTAAAAATATTTAGTTTAACTTTAAATTAAGTCAAATTACAAGTTTTTCCTTAAATAGTTTAATTTCAATTTCAATTCTAGTCAACTTTCTCAAATAGAAAGTCAAACGGATTTTAGTAATAAAATAAAACATTTTGATAAGATGAGACCAATTAAAAGCATCTTAACGGCTAGTATCAGAGGAAAAGGAAACTTGTTTTGTAAAAGGATATACATATATTTGAGAGTACATTAAGAGATAATTATAATTGTAGCATATTAGTTCATATTTATTTTAGGAGTACATTAATAATATTATATGATAATTTATTTTTTCTGACAGAAAATATATGACTGAATTGACTAAGAGACTCTTCTAAAACATGTAAAAATTAAGAAGATAAACGACAACCCAAAATAAAATGCTTAGAAATGCAAAGTAGTATCGTTAAATATGATGTTGCATGTCATAGATTCTTTTGTGTAAACCTATCATATGCAAAAAGAACAAGTTTGTCTTATTGTTAACTGCTTCATTTACTCTATTAAACTTGGTCCTATCAATAAATAAGACAAGACTTTGAATTAAGAAACGAGACTTCTATGGTAAAAAATTAAATTGACTTTGAAAGTAATTTTTTGATAATTCAAATGATGATATTAATATTGTGTCTCAAACTTGAATCTAAGATATTTTACTTTAATTGTATTTTTTTTATTTAGTCTATGACTTTAAACGACTATATCAAACGTAAAAGAAAAAAAAACTTTAGTCAACTTATTGACTAACGTGACCTTGACCAATAGAATATTTTTCTTAAAAGTTCTCTTTCTTGTTGACCATAAAATATGTTTTTTTATATGTTCTTGTTTTCATTGTAAAAACATCCAAAATTCGTTTATCCAAGCATAAATACCCTTCACTAACAATTATCAAACCACATAAACTCTTAATCTTTTATTTGATTCTTTCAAAAAAAATGTGAAAGAATTTCTATCGGAAATACTGAAGACAAATCCTTGAAATGCAAAATGATTGAAGAATCAGAGCAAAAACTAAGAAAGGAATCGAAAAACATAACATCATTCTCTCAAGTTGATTTCGAGAAGGGCAAAATGGTTGAAGAGGCGGAGCCAAAACTGCATGAAGAACCCAAAGTAATAACATCATCAACTAAATCTAAAGATTTATTAACTCAAAGGCTTGACAATAACACCAAGCCAACTTCCAATCTGTTAGAGAACGGTGGACATTCAAGTTCATCCGAAAATGTTATTGCTGAAGTTTTACCTAAAGAAGTGAAAGAGTTTCCATGTCCTTTTTGTGACAAGAAGTTCTCAAATGCTCAAGCTCTCGGAGGTCACCAAAACGCTCATAAGCGTGAACGTGACTTAATAAAAAATGAACAAAAAATGAGGGAGGGGGAAATGATGTCCGCCATAACATTTAGCCCTACTTTTTCATACACTTATCCTTATTCGGGTCCTAGTCACTATCAAGGGTATTCTTATTTTCCTGGAAACTTGAAAAAACCAATTGGAACTCATATGGATAATACCATGTCTTCTTGGTTTGGTTCTCCATCTGGTAGCTATGGAGGGATGTATATGCCAAATATACCTTCCCCACCACCTCTATTTGTTATGCCAATGCCAGAGTCACCCCTAGCAATACCACAAAATAGGATGAATAATTATTTAAGTGGAAATCAAACTGATGTGCTGCCAATTCTTCAAAGGCCAAATACTGGAGAGTTGGAACTTTTTGGTCAACCTTATCAAACCCCTTCATCTGGTGAGGGCGCAGAAGAAAGTTCCAATGCTCAATTTCCTTCCCATGATCTTTCAAGAGAAACACGTGATTTTATTAGAGAAAGTCAACTTCTTTCAGAGGCCAATGTGCCTTCTTCATCAACTGAATCAACAGTGGAGGAACTCGACTTAAATCTCAAACTTTAAGATTGTGTCTACCTAATAAAAGTACATTAGACGTATATTGTGACATCATGTTTTCATGGTCACTCTATTGTTTAATTATGTTCATTGTTTTTGTTTATTTTCTTCTGTATTTTAACGTACTTTGTTTCATGATTAAATAAAATCTATATCTTTTTATTAATTTTAATAATCTTAATTATAAACTAAATCTAGGTCTTATTCACTTGTCTGAACATCTGCATGCAGATTTTGTGAATTAAAAATCAAAATTTCCAACAAATTCTCAACTGATTTTAAATGAATCAAAATTTTAGGGGTAAAGGGCAAGGATCATATAGCAAGATGAAGAATCAAATTCTGTAACTTTTAAGTTATCTTACTTGAGTTGTGTTACTTTTTAAAATACTTTTTAATCAAATACTTATTTTATGAAATTCATTGTTAGATTCAATGCTTATGTATATAAATTACCTATGTAAACAGTCTATATAAAAAAAAATTCGTTTACGTATCAATTATATAATACAAAATCGTTTAAGATGTTAATTTTGATTATCTTTTCCCCATATATATATATATATATATATATATATATATATATATATATATATATATGATAAAAAAAATTATCGAATGTTATAATATTTTTCAAGTGTTATACAAATATAATTTGTTCCATAGTTTCTAAACTAATAATATTGAAATATTAAACTATTTTGTTGACAATTATCACTTGTTGCATTTTCTTTGATTTTTGTGGAAATAGAATTAAAGATAATCATAACTAGAAAACGATTTGAATAGTTTAAATAATTATCATAATAAAATTTACTTTCTCTTATATTTAATTATTTATTTTTTATTGTTGAGAAAAATCAATAGAAAGATTTTTATTGCTTTTTAATTTTGACCCAATTTGGCTTATCTACATTTTGGTGAGGCCCATTTGCATTATAGTAGCAAATACTATTGTTTTGTTGAATGACTTTTTTGGCCAGATTATAGGCTAACTCATTTTTAGATCTATTAATGTGATATAGCGACCCATGAGTTAGGCCCTTTAGGGTTTTTGTGATTTGAGAAGCTATCATCCCATAATGAATTCTATCAGCGCCATTATTGTGAGTTTGCATCTTCTCCAAATCCTTTCTTTTGTTTTCCCCCTCCTCCATGTCTTTGAACCGATTTTCAATCTTTGCTTTCCATAATGAGTAAACCATTCCTTTTGCTTTATTCATATACAAATTTGTTCTTCTATCAATCGTGTAAACAATATGGTTCTGCAACTTTTTGTTGGAAAGACGGTCTAACTTGTTAACCATGTCCACCAAACTTTTACAGTCAATGAGAATCGTGATATCCTTTGCATTCATCTAGGTGTCCGCATGCAAAGCGTTAAGGGCAAATTTCGCTTACGCATCAAGGGGGCTGTTGAATCCTTTCTTCTTCCAAGTCTCTTCAGTAAGGGGGTTTAGGGGTGAATTGTGTGGTTTGAAAAAACATGGTTTTGAAAATATTTGGGAAATAAAATCACAATTCAAAAACATTTTTGAAAACACAGTAGAAGAAAATAAATTGTTGAAATTAAAATAGCTAATGGAAAGAGATGAACATCATGATATATAGAGGTTCAATTAAATTATTAAATGACCTACTCCTTTGCCCATGAATTGATCTTGAGAGTATTCAATAAACATTGATAACTTTTAGTAGGAAATAGTCACAAACCCCCAAATAGTACAAGACTTCAAAATGTGGCAGTTTGAGTTTTCTCTTCCAAACTATGAATCTAGGCGATTAGTCATTTCTCCACAAACGAGGACATTGGAGCGATTATTCTTTAATTTCCTAAAACCTTGCAAGATTTTACTGGGCTGAGCTCATGGACCTTAGACTTAGGTTTTACATGGGATAACCAATAACTTATGAGATTTTAACACCGGGATTATCTCAAACCTACGAAGCTTTTAATATTAGGTTGAGCTTTAACCTATCTTGGTTTCAATTTTGGACTGACAAAGAACCTATGAGATTTTATCACGGACTGGTCTCCAACCTTAATTAGGAATGAATCACACAATCCCAAACCAATTTTTTTTACGGGGTTAGCTTCTAACCCAAAAAAATCCCTATGTGGTTAATATTAACCAAGGTATATACAAAAAATCCATGGTGAATTTACATCTCTACCTTTTCTAGAATAACAATTATATCCTCACCCACAAAAGGACTTTTCTTGCAAAAGCACTTAGGCTAAAACATTAGTGAGAGATGGTTGAATAAAATTTAGAGAGAGAGAGAGAGAGAGAGAGAGAGAGAGAGAGGTGTATCGAAACAAGGTTCTGGATGAAATGAAATGAGAAAAAGGACCTCTTCTATAGGATAGAGGTTGGCTCAAAAAGGGAATTTCCAATAATTTCCTTTGAACGCAATATAATCGATTGGCACATATTGACAATAAATTAGAAGGTTGAAATATAATTGATTGTAAATTTAAAACGAAGGAAAATATAACTTGTTGTTGCACATCATTAAGGTGACGTTCCAATCGCTTGTGGCTCAATTTTGAATTGAGCTAATCGATTAGACAAATTTGCCAATCTATTAGATAATCAAAATTTTTCCTATATCTATTTTGAAATTTTCAAATTCATCTGGCACTACTTCAAGATATTTTTGAATTATTTTCTTTGGTAAAAAAATTTTGAAAAAAATTTTAGTGTGTATGTGCTTTACAATAGGTTCACTCACTACTAAGTCAGGAGGTTCACTAGTAATTCAATGGAAGCATCAACATCAATGCATCTTAAAAGAACCTATCACACAAGATGCTAGACCAACTCAAAATTAGATGAATTGGTATAGGTCGGTTACAAGAGTGTCTATTACGGAAGCACCAGCCACTGAGGAGAAATGATTGAAACTTTTTTATTAATGACAAGACCCTCGCACCAACCACCTTTGCCTCAAGCGAGTACTAGGAGACCCCGAAGACCTCAAGGAAATTGTGGGAAACCTCGAAGGCAAGCGAATGCGTCGGGGTGTGGAACTGGGGGCATTACGATTGAGCAGGTCATTAAATTCTATCAAATTGTTGTGTAATTTGATTTTATAAAATAATATTATAAATTATTTTTAATTTTCCATTTTATTTAATATTATTTTATTGTTATAATAATTAAAAAAACAAAACAACACAATAGCCACTATCTATGGTGCATGCTCCCAGAGGATGCATGCATGTGCCATAGCTTCCACAAGTTTAGTGTTTTATTGTTGTCGTTGTTAGTGGATTGAATTTTTTCAAATTTGTAGAATGTTCTTTTATTTTGCTTACCATTCCTACATTGAGAGTTATCACTAAAATGAATAAGAATAGGATTATGGTAAGATGAATAATGTAAAAGATGCTCATTTTTATAATTAGGGAAATTATCCAACCAAAGATCAATAACCATATATTTATTGAGTCTAGCTTTTATAAAATTTTCCCCTAATTGGTTGTTAGTCTGTTGTACCCCAAATTTTACCCTCAGATTTTCTGATCATTTCATATCATTCTAAGTCGGTCTCTGTTTTCGCATGTTTAGTAAACATATCATTAATCATGCATTTTATTTCTTCCGTGTCATTCTTGACTTTTATTTATTTTATTCATATGAATTGTTAAATAATTATTTTAGGTTTATTTGGAGGTTATTTAGTTTAATTTCAATTTGGGCTCATCTTTTTATATGATCTATATTTAAGATAATTTATTTTCATTTTTAAACTTAATTTAATTTAATTTTAATTTTAGTTTAATTTTTTATATTAGTTTAGTTGATTAGATTAATATTAATTTAGTTTACTTTTAATTTCTATTTGATTGGATTAATTTTATTAATTTAGGTTTGGTTTAATTTTAATCTAAGTTTAGTTTTAATTAGTTTTCATTTTATTTATTGTTATTATTATTATTTTATTATTTACTATTATTATTATTATTATTATTTTTATTACAAAATCCAAAAAAATCACAAAGGTCATATGTCCAAGAACTTCCCAATTTGCTACCGTGAAAATGAACCAATTTCATGTTGCAAACAGATATCAAAACCCGACCATACCAACCTACAGCTTGCAAGCAACACTGCTACACCTCTGTACACTGCGCAAAGCCTTGACACCCAAACCTTTGACCAAACTCCTGCTGTTACAAACCAGAGTTTTCGCCAAAACAAAACCTGTATCACTGCACAATGCCTTGCCCTATACACTTTGCCTTATTCTCACAAGAAACAGCCTGCTACTTGCTGCTACTTTTCCTGCATCGACAACAGCCTGTGAATTGAAAGGGACATAACAATTTCAAACTTAATCCACAAGTCTTTGTTGAATTTAAAAAGAGAGGTTTTTGTTTCATTTTAGGGGGGAGCGAAACAGAACAACAAAAACCTTCAGAGCTCGTAACTGTTACAAAAAACCTTCTTTTGAAAACCATACCAATCTTCACTCTCCAAAAATTCCTTCAAAGACCACATCACCATCAATCTCCATCACTACTTTCCAACCTTCCACTTGGTATCGCAAAACTTCCTCACAATAGCAGTGGCATTGCACCATATTTTGTGTTAAAAATGACTTTCGTCATGCACACGAGAAGGTGAGGAAACCATAGTATAACCTCACTTGTCTCTTTTCCAAACACACTTCATCCATATCTCAGTAACAAACCAACTCACCACTTTGACCACCGCCCTTCCATTACCGTCAAAACAAAAACCAAACCGTGAAGCTCTAAACTCCATAACCTCTCATCATCTTTCCCCTTCATGATATCTATTACACCAATGAAGAAAGAAATGCAGCAAGAAGAGTTTGAAACCACATAAACCTCCTCCCTTCCGTTCCCGTTTTCACAACGTGAGCCAAACCGCACATCACCACCATAACCCGTTCCTCCACACAACAATATACAGAGCAGAAATTCACATTCAAAGAAGCCATCAGTAGACACTGAGAAAGAGATACATACTCACACAAAAAAAATCAATTTTTCACACATTCATAGACATATATACATGTTCAGAGTTCTTGTCTTAAAATCGTATTAGAACATCACGAACAACAACATCAGAGCACTACACTTCCACTTGCAAGCACATCACACAAAAATAAAAGGGAAGGAACTCGTGAGCCTTAAAGAGGAGACCAAAGCTTGTGCATCTTATTCAAAGGCCTGCACCTCATCTGCAGTTAGAAAAGGAGTTTGGATTTCTATAGCTCCCAAGTGAAGAAGCAGTGGACTTGACTCCACTGCGTAAGCTCTTATCATGCCTCTATGCTTTCATGTTTCATATTCAAACTGCCTTTGAGTGATATCCTGCATCCACGCATTACATTTGTATTGACCTGAAATGATGGCATGTTGATCTGTTTAAGTTTGTAAGCATACATCATCGTGAATCTTGTTTAGTTTCAGTTTGTGTGGTCTCTTTCCATGATGATTATCTCTTCACCTTAGTTGTTATTTTGAGTGGCTTAGGGTTTATTTTTGTTCTACTAAGCAAGCACTACAGAATGGTGTTTTATTTCGTGAATTTTGGTTAAGATTTGAGTTAGTAATTGATTGAGCAAAGTGAGAAGTTGCCATGGCTTGGTCTGGTTTTTTACGATAGTATTAGGTTGTGTTTTACGTTGCATGGAAGAAGGAGAATGCGTGGTGAGTTGTGATTGGTCGGGGAGCATTTTTTGTCATTTTGTGACTTAAAGATTGGATGACCAATTGATATAAATGTTACACATAATACTCTTGCACCCATGACCATGTATTACTTCCTTGGCTGAGATTTTTGTTTCAACTGGACCATGGGCCTTACATTTTCGCTACCCCTGTCCAGAAGGCCTTGCGTGAATTGCTTCTCACAGCCCCCATCTCACTTTGACACTCCTTCGTTTTTTATAATTTTAAATAAAGTTTAATTTTTTTAGTTTTAATTTTATTTTAGTTTGATTAGTCTTTAAATATAATCTAGTTTAATTAGCTTTTAATTAGATTTAGTAATTAGTCAATTAATTTCAATTAGGTGTTATTTAATTTCTAATTCATCCAGACATTTTGCTATTTATAGTTAATTCCTAATATTCATTTTCAATCTGATTCTTGTTGCACTTATTGTACATATGTTGCTATTCATTTCACTCCTGATATTGGAAGTTTCCCTCCTCGTCCCTCCGTTTCTCGTATATGATTCCAAAGGAAAGGGCCCTATAGTTAACTGTCATGTCATTTAGGATAGCCTTATCCATCATTCCCTTTTAACCTAGCCTTAGGTTTGGAGTCGCCGCACTCCACGTAGGTGTCTTGCTGTCAGACCTTACTTTTCCGTGGACACTTCATTTCCTGTTTTACCTAGTTTTAGGTTTGGAGTCGCCGCACTCCACGTAGGTGTCTTGCTGCCAGACCCTACTTTCCCTTGGAACCTTGACCACAGTCAAGAGTTCCTCACCCCCGTATTGAGGGGAACTACGGACGCTCTGATTTCTCAAGTACCTTTTGAGAATACGTAGGCATAGGATTATGAGATCCTAGCGAGCTACCGTTTCCTTTTTCCACCTTTTCTTTTACTTCCCTGTTTACCCCGTAGTGAGGGGAACTACGAATGCTCTGATTCCATTCCCGTCAGAATACGTAGGCACGAGATGCGATGTCTTGGCGAGCATACTTAGTGTATATACCCCTAGGTCTTTACCTTAGCACATTTTCCTTAGCAAGCAAACTTTAACATAACACAAATACTAACAAGAGGTTCCTGTAGAGTACTACAGATACTTAGGATGCTAACACCTTCCCTAAGTATAACCAACCCCCGAACCTTAGATCTCTGAGCTGTTCCTACATAGCGCACTTAGGGTTTTTCGATCTTTACCCTTTCCCTTGGATAAATCAAAGCTCGGTGGTGAACTTCATGTTTTGTGATTCAAGTTAACTAATAGCTTGATATCCGATTCTCACCGCAACATAGTCCAAGTATATCTATCCCCAACATAGCCAATATCTTTCATCTTGCAAGAGAGAAAGGTAACATTGAACTTATTCACAACATTTATTATCAATCGAGTTTCCACTTCTTTTATCCCTATTAGAATTTATGATGTTAAAATCCCCACCTATAATCCAATTGCCATTGCTAGTAAAGTTATGATAAATACTATCAATAAAGGAGAAAGTGAGATGCTTCATTTAACTATTAAGATACCCATATATTTAAAATGTTATAAATACTCTACGAGAAATAGAAATCAATAAGGTTCATATTATAGTCAATAATAGAGATGTTTCTAGTATTAGAACACATTAAAATCAACCCATCCGACTTTCCTCAACAAGCAGTGGAACAATTAATAATATGAAAATTAGGCATACTTTGACTAAAATTGTGGCATATTTTTGTATAAATAAAAACAAACAACTTAGCTTCAGAGATGAAAAAAATTTCAGAATAATGAGAGGATATGAGCTTTTTTGCAGCTCTAACTGTACAAGGGTTTCCCAACCTTCAATCGTTCAAACAAAAAATCTTCATAGCTCTCGGATAGCACTTAGGGAGGGGCATGTCGTTGTTGACGTGGGGGTTTTTTTTTGTGTATTCCATTAAGTGGCTAGCCTATGTCCTTAACTAAAAAGTTAGAGAAGTGCATAAAAAAACACATTTGCTTTGTGGTATTGTGAAGGCTAAAGTTGTCACTATGTCTTATAAAAAGGTTTGTAAGGCTTTTGATTAAGGTGGACTTAGATTGAGATTTATTTCAGCTATCAATAAAGCATCTAATCTAAAGCTTTATTGGGAAACTTTCACCTCCAATTACTCTTGGGTTCTTTTCCTTAAAGAAATATTTCTCAAGAACGATAATTCTATCTCTCACCACATATCTTCATCCTTCTTGAGCAGTATTAAGAGGGAGTATGATTTGTGGCATCCAATTATAGAGTCATCATTAGCAATGGTCTCGATACAAATTTTTGGTTTGACTTTTGGAATGCCCCCCTATCTAAGGTATTAAAAACAGGTCACCTATTAACAAAACCACAAATGTCTCACATTTCCTCCATAATGGTATCTAGAATATCCTTGCTGATATCATCCAATTGGTGCTAAATCTCCCTTCTCAAGTCCTGCAAATCACTCTTTCTTTATATTTGAGAGATGATAATCATATATGGCCTCAATCCATTGATGGAGATTTGTCCCTAACGGAAGCTTATTGATCCGCTGTCGTGCACAGGTCAAAAACGAGTGTAAAAGTGTAGTTTAGGGAAGCGACACTCGAATGTTGTATCATAAGAACTCTTGTATTGAATTTTACCAACTAAAAAGAACAAGGGGGTTGGTTTTCGATTAAGATTAAGATCAAATTTAATATAATCTATTATAATTATGATTAAAAAGTTGATCTACTGATTAGATTCCTACCTATCATCAACTATTATAAATTCACCCCTGAGTGAATCCTCTATTCCTGTTCGATTACAATATCAATCAACAAGCGCTAACGATATTATAAGAATTAAGTTCTTGTTATTGGATTCACTACAAGAAAATGCCACATTAGCTACCGTATTTTGCTACCAATTGCATCAGCAGCAAATCACAAGTTATAAAAGTAAGATTTAATACTATTAATTATAGTCTAACTTATTATGAGATATTCTACTTTTTCTTAAAAAAACTCGCTCCTTTCTCTATCCAAAAACTTCTTCAAGAATATTCCACTTTTATAAAAGAAATATAAAAATAAAAAATAGTAATAACACTAGCTCCATTCTCTCTCCAGAAACACTCTCTCACCGAGTATTTAGAAACTCTCGCAATTTCTCAATCAAAAACACACATCTCGCTACCTTGATCGATTCACATACCTCGCTTTCTCTCATCGAAAATCCAGAACAATTTGCCTAGAAACTCAAATACTCCTTTTGCTCTCACGAGAAGCACATATCATTGTTCTTCACTGTTTTTTTCTAAGGTTTGTAAATTCTCTTCTATCAACCAATTTTGTACTTTTTTGATTGAATTTTTGAATTATATTAACTTATAATAAACCTTGATTGATTTCTTTGATAATTGCAATTTTCGTTTGATTATCGTTATCTAATTGGTGTAATAATTAAATTGACTTTTGAATTAGGGTTGTGATTGTGGTTTGTTCAATTTCAATCCTGAATCATGTCTTTGTTCCTTATCGATTTTGTTAAATCTTAAAAAAAATTAGGTTTCGTTTTCTTAAATTCAATTAATTAATTGATTTAACTAATTAATTTCAAGATTTCATCTTATTTGCATTTGATGAAACTATGAATTATTTATTTATTGTAACATGATTTCAGCTTTTGTGTCGAGTAACGAAATTCGAATGGTTTGATGATGACAGATTTCAGGACTTGGTCAAAGAATCAATGAACTTCTTGAGTCAGGTGATCTTAACCGATTTCATCTTAATTGATTTAGTGGACTAAAATATAAGAATGATTTGCAGCAGGTTGTTTCACACTTTGTTGTTGTGGTTGTTGTTATAATCTAGGCAACACCGGGTCATTATGCCATTGGTTTGAAGATATTGAATCAGCTTATTTCTGAGATGAATCAGGTTAGACATTACTTTGTGCTAATGGAATATGTTTGATGCAGGAGTTGATATCAAGTTATTCAGATGGAAGAGTTATTATGCCGAGTAGTTATGTTTTCTGTATGCTAGTTGATTATGTCCACAAAGGTCATCAGATAGTCGAATTCTGTCAGTAAGATAGGAAAATGGGGTGTGGTTTGTTGTTTTTGTGGCAGAGAGGGGGATAGAAAAGTAAGGCAAGGTTTAGTTTGTATGTTGTGTATAAATCGAATAGATCAAATATTGCCTAACCTAGCAATTAAATATTTTGAGTATGTTTTGTATTTTGTACGTCGTGCTGTGTTTTGGAACTATGTTCTGTTTTCTAAACTTTTGTGTCCTGTCTCAGGCTAGTGCTGGTTTACCTGTAACAAAGCATCGAAGGGTAGCTTGCTCATTTTGGGATCAATCTCTTTTTCAAATATTACAGATATCTCTAACTTCATTGAGTCAGTGAGGAAATCAAGATTAATCTATAATAGTCGGTATAATATTCACAACAGTCGGTATTCTGTAATAGTTCAATATGCTGGTGCTAGTCTGTCTTTAAGTAACAATAAATTGCTAGTAATAATATCCATAACAGTTGGGGTTCTGTAAAATTTCAGCAACATACTATTGTTTTGAACCTTTAAGTAAACATTTCAATACTGTTTAATTAATCTAGTGAGTGCATGCTAATTTATAATGAGGTTTGTATATGCATTGTTAACATGAACTTAAAAGATTAGCGGAATATGCCCAAAGCAGTGCAAATTTGTTGAGGAAACTCACATTTCAGGAGGAGATTGGTCCAAATAGATGGGAGGTAAGTTGAACACATTTTATTTTATTTTATTTTTTTAATTTTTAACTTATTTCAAGTTTCAGTGGTAGATTATAATGAGAGTTCTTTCAAGGGCCTAATGCTATATTCAAATCTTACGGCAGTGCCTTTTACGGACTCCTTTGAACAATTATGATGCAATCATTATTCTCCACAAGGACAAACTTGTGTATCCCGAAATGCTTCTCTTCTCATCAGAAGTTGGTCACGGTATAGTTCTTAATAGCTGGTAGTTTACAGAATTGTACAGTATATAAAATGGTTCAAGAGTGACGGGAATATCATTAGTTGACAGTGATACTTATTTGTAGCAAGACAATTTACAATTTCATGACCGATCATATTCTAGATCTACCAAACATATAATACAAGAATGACATTGGTCTCGGTTACAGTATGCTAGCAACTATTATTGTCCCTTTCTCTCACTTTATCTTGGCTTTCACAAGATTAACTTATCCAATGATATTCTCATTTGAAATGTTCCGGGAACCCAAGTTGCTAAAGGACATGCTAGCAAGTGCTTCCAACCCTTTTTGCTGCCTAAAGATTTGAAGGGTAGGCCAGAAGAACTTAAAAAGAAGTTGATGGTTGACTTCGATCCATCAAGGTGCTTTATCAAAGATCTAGAGGTAAGTACAATGAAAATGGTTTGATTTTGAACATAGTGTTGTTGTTTCCCTCTGGCGGCATTCTCTTTACTAATCTTGATTTCCTCACTTATCACTTGTAGAAAGAGTTTTCCACCACATTCAAGTTATGGCATGATTCTCTAGGAGGCAATGCCATTGGTCTAACATGGGGGAAATCGTGTCCCTCCAAGGTATAAAATTTGAGCTTATATTGTTGATTGTTGATTTGGTGCAAAGTATATTATATTATGAATTCTTACTATACAAATCAAAGCGAATGGATCTTCTGATCACTGCTTTTTCTTTCTTTCTCAAAGAAGCGGAAACAATGGGAAGTGGTTGAGGAAGGATATGACCCACGGAAGGTGCTAAAAGTTGTAGGTGAAGTTGGAAAAGGGTTTGTGAGGAATATATACTTTATCAAGCCACTAAGGCTTGCAAACTAATACCATTTATGTATAAGTAAGAAAATTTTGTCTCTAGTCAATTTGATTAATTAGAAAAGCAATTTTGGTCAACATGGAGAACACAGTTGAATGTAGGATCAATCTGGTAGAGCACATGAGTTTGTGTAGATTGGTGCACGTGTATTCTCCTCCCACCTTCAGAGTTTGGCAACTCGAATAGAATGAAGAGTTCCAGATTCTTATGTATTGTAAAGAAGCTGATATAGTGTATCATAAACTTTTGTGTCATGTCTCAGGCTAATGTTGGTTTACCTGCAACAAAGCATCGAAGGGTAGCTTGCTCATTCAGGGATCAATCTCTTTTTCAAATATTTCAAATAGCTCTAACTTCATTGATTCAGTTGAAGAATGATGGTAAAATGACTACACCTGCAGTTAATTTTTTTTTGTCTGTTTAATAGTTTTGGTGATCAATAGCTTGAGAATTGTGATAATGTATTACGTAACAATCAGTCAATTGCAAGAATTAGCACTTTCTGTGGATGAGAGTTCAGATGAGTTTGGCACATTTCAGGTATCTGCTTGTTTTTGTTTTATTGTAAACTTATAATGTTCTGAGGTCTTGTCTTATTCCTTCTAAACTAGTTTGCTAATTCCATATATATTGTTTTCTGAAGAATTATAGAAATTGTAATTTGTCTAGAAATCTCACTTGTTTATGAGATTTACACATGTACCTTAGTTATAATTTCTGAAAATTTGAAATGTGGGAATATTAACATTGCTTGTTAACTAAATGCAGATCATCCATAGTTGCACAATGTAAAGAAAGTTCCAGATGTTTCATTAGGAGAAACTGTTAGAGCAAGGCTGATGCAATTTTCTATAATGAACAAACATAAGGGAATCTACAATGCAGATGGCATGCTTAAGGGAATCTACAATGGCAAACAATGTCATGTTGTTGATATACCAACCGTTTTGAACAGGGCTTGGGCTGCTGATGTCTACAGAATCATTGTATAAATTGCATTGCTAGTTTTGATTTCTGCTTTAAGCATTCCATTAACTGTGTGTTCTCTTTGTGTTGCAGGTAACTGGTGGACCCCTTGAGGAATCAATGGAAGCTCTAGCAATTGCTAAAACAAATGGTATGTCATTTAATTACTTTTTGGCACCCTTAGGGCTTGTTTATGTAGAATTATTTGGGTTTAGCTATTGGCATAATCACTTATGTGAAGAGCTTATTGAAACTACTTATGAGTTATGAGATGCCTTTAGATTTTTTTTCAACTTATTTTCAGAAGCTCTCCAAATTAGCTTATGAAAATAGTTTATAGCTTATAGTTTGACTTTGTGTTATCTTTTTGTTATTGAAACCACTTATACTTATACATGAATATTTATACGATAAGCATGTAATTAAGTTGTTTATCTAAATAGGACCTTACTTTAATGATGATTTATTGATTGATCATAGGAAAACTTTTCTGTACATTTGATGTGCATCCAACACGTAGTTCAGAAAGGAAAGGTATGCTTAAATTATGGCAAGTAAGAAAATTACTAATCTTATTTTAACTAGATGTGTGCGTGCATGTCAGATCCACGTGGTTTTGAATCTTGATTTCTTAAGTTATTTATTCAGTTCTAGACATGTCACAATGTATATTATTATTCATGTAGTAGCAGAATTTGTGTTCTAGTTCTGAAACTACTGTCTAAGTAAGCATTTTTTTGAAATAACTTTGCGTTCTTCTTTCTCATTTTCAATTGCAAGGTATTTCAAGAATGTGGATTAGACTATGACGAACTTTATTTTTGCTCCGCAGAGATTCAAAAGAAGTTTTATCTATTCCTACACATGTAACTTTATTATCTTTTAACCTTCCTTCTTGTTACTCTTTTTTTAATTATTAAAATTATTAATGAAATATCTTCTATTGTATATTGAGGCATTTTTAGAGGGAATATATTGAGGCATTTTCTGAATGTTTTATGCAAGTGTGCTCTTATGAGGAGTGTCAAATCTTGTATCTGATCAACTCTATTGTATGTCTGATTTTTTCTTCTTCTTCTTCATGCCCTCTAATTGGAGAAATAAGAGAATTCATTTTAGATCATACTAGTTAAAGATGGAGTTGAACTTAGTATTAACATAGGCTACTTTTATCTTTCAGGCACAATACATTAAAGATTGTAGAATGCCTTTAAAGATTGTCAAATGTCGACCAAGAAATTTTCTTTTATCAAGAAGAAGTTGAGTAGATGGAGGCAAGGTAGTTGATTGTTGTGTTTATTGGGCATGTTTGTAAGTTGATGAGTTTCACATGGTTTCTTCACCATTATTTATAGGTTATCATTGTTCAATTGATCAACATTATGGTCTCTCGTGTTACCCTTGTTGCTTTTGTGTACAATTTAATTCCCTCTGAAACTTTGTATTTTCAAGACAAAAAAATGAATGTATTCTTGACCTCTGTGGTGGGGGTATTCACTCCTCAGTTGTTATCCATATGGTGATTGACCTATAATTTGTATAGGTCTAGTAACTTGTGTTGTTTGATAAACTTAGGAGGAAAATCTTTTTTGAAGAATAGCTTTTTTCCATTCTAGCCTAATTAGGTTTGATTAGAAATAATCAATTGAAAAAAAAATAAACTAGCCTTAATTAGCTTGAGATTTACTATGGTATTCTTGTGGTAATATTGTAGCGGTATTGCTAGGAAACAAATATTAACACTGATCTTTAGCTAGAATTTAGCGGCGGTTTTGCTAGGAATTTAAAAATATTAGTTGGAGATTTGCTAGGAAATTTTGGAGTAGATAATTAGCCACTCAATCCATGCTACAGAATATTTAGTCGTTAATCCACAACTAATCTCCAACTAACTCTATTTGATAGAGATTAGCTAAAAATTAGATGCGTTTTTCGTCGTAGCTAATCAAAGATTTTCTTGTAGTGATTAAGCATGACATTTTAAAGATAACGTCAATTAACAAATAAGATGAGTTAAGTGCGATTAAAATTAGGGACCATATATTAATCAAACTAAACAAAACTACCCTATGACAAATCAGATTAAGCAAACAATAACCATACAACCGAATTGTAGGGAATAAAAATTATATTACAAAATTTTAATAACCTCAAGGTTTTGGAACCTGAATATAGTTGATCAACTTCGAAGGGGTTTTGTTCTCCATGAAATCTTTTTAAAGCATATTTAGTAAATAATGAATAGGTTCATGAACAATATTGTGGCTGCTTATTGTTAAGGAACACAAGGTATTAGGGGTTTAATCCTAATTGGATCGGAAAACATAAAAATCGGCTCAAAATTATCCCAAAACTAATTATTTTCTAAAGTCTGAAACTAAAACGATTTATTCGAGTCTTTTACACTCTTAGTCTGCTTCTGATCTCAACATGAAACTTTTATCTTATCTTCTCAGCTTTCAACGCCTATCAGAACGCCTCAATTCAATCTCTAGCCCAAGTTATAACCTGCGAAGCGAGAAGGTATCAAATAACTGTTTAAGCGAGAAGGTAAACATAAACGAAGTTTAGGAAACAAACTAAAATAGTAAAAATAACACAAGAAACTCCAAAATACTGAAATAAAGTGCATGAAAGAGTGTGCATGAAAATGCACTAATCACTTATACCATCAAATCAACTCACATGCCACTTCAAAATGGGCCAAAAAAACGTGGAATCCAAAATTTGGAGAATTTGCCATAACAAACTTCCAACTGATGACACCTTGAGTTTAAGTGGTTGTAATGGGCCTTCAATGTAAAATATGTGTCTTTTGTAGCAAGAAAACTACTAACTACCTCTTCTTCTCTTGTCCTTTGGCATACAAACTTTGACATTGGTTCTTATGTTGACTAAAGCTTCTTGGCCTGCCAATATCTTTGATGCTTTAAAAATATGTGATAATTTTGTAGTCCTCAATGTAAAGTGGAAATCCATACATCTATCATTACAATCTTCAACATCATCAAGTTTGCATGAAACTAGATTAGATTCAATCAAAAGATCTTACATTGGAAGTAAGTTATGTACATGGTGCCATCATAAGTGGCCTTCATTGGAAATCTTACTAAAAAGTTACAAATTCCTCCCTTCAAGATTTTACAAACAAAATATATTTTTTACTTTCTCAAGCTAGCTGTCGGATCAGGTGTAATACATATGGATATTTCCCCAATTCTTTGGCCTCATGTGGAAGTTTTTTAAGAGATGAGCATGGTGGCTTCTTGTATGGTATTTATGATGTTGTTGAAGGTTCATCAACCCTTCATTTAGAATTTTTTGGTGTCATTCAGGCTATTGATGTAGCCTTTAAATTTGGCTAGAAGAATTTATGGCTAGAACCTGATTCGACCCTGGTGATTCTTGCATTGCAAGATTCAAGAGTCGTGCATAGGAAACTCAAAACAAGATGGCTCAACAAAATGGTCAAGATAAGGTCAATGTCCTTCCAAGTCACACATATATTTCGAAAAGACAATTTGTATGCTGACAAGTTGTCTTTCATGTCCATTTCTAGTACTCATTCCCTTATTTGGAACTTCATTCCTCTGTTCCTAGTATTGGTGTTTTATCATGACAAACTAGGTATACATAGTTATGGATTTGTTTTCTTTGGAATATATGTTTGATTTATAATATAAAATGGCTTTGAAATATTGGATAGTTGTTCATGATACATAAATGTGCATATCACTGGTTCTGATGCATGATAAATTTGTGAATTTCACTGTATACCACACATTAGCTCCAAAATGAATATCGAATTCTGGTGGCACATTTAGATTATCATAGTTTCCATAAAAGAAAGAAGCTCTGATTAAGTATTTAGTACCATTTGTTACATTTATTGTGTAACAGTTTCTCACTCCACTAGGAAAGCTCCTCACGTGATCTAGTTGTTGTATATTAGTGTTGCCTAGAGGGGGTGGTATCTTCTTACTTACACCTGCATCTATGAATTTTGCATCTGAAATGTAATTTATTCATGTGCTTGTCACATCATAGCTCGAATTTTTAGGTAGACCACAATCTATGCTTATAAATAATGAGAAACTAGATATTGACATGCGCGATGCACGGGTAGACTTGAAAAAAGCAAGTAAAATTTATTTTCATATATTTTTAAAATATTTGTTATCTTAAATGTTTTGAAATTATAATTTATTAAAATTATAATTTTTATAAATATAAAAATCTTAAAACATGCCCTTCTGCTTTTTTCTTTTGTCTTTTGCTCATGATATTTAGAAATTTTTTCGAGTTTAAAATTATATAATCAAAAATAAAAATGTTATCATCAATATTGTGCATATATATAATTTCCTCTTTAATGAAAATATATATTTTATCATAGATATTTTTAATTGTCAATTAATAAGTCAGGATATAATATTTATTAATCAAATTCTTTATTGAAGTGATTTTACATATAGTATGTTATGTAAGATATTGAGAAAATAAATTAGAGTTATTAGTGAAATGAGAGGGAATATTTTTGTAGGTCTAGCTCTTTCATTTTTTAGAGCTTGTAATATATTATTAAACTTGTTAATATTAAAATTGAGATCATATTCAATACATTCTACATCAAACTTGAAGAAATTGTTCTTTTTTTTTTTTTTATAGAAAGTATTGACATATATAATTGCAATAAAATGAATACGACAATAAAATTAAATTAAATTAAAATTTATAACAGATTAATTAAATAGTCAAATAAAATAAATAGAAGAAATAGGAAGAGATTAACTTCAATAATCTTTTTAATAATGTTTTTGTTCATCAAATATCTTAATAAATTTTATATCTTTATGGATATGAAATGTTGTGAGGCTTCGTACTAAGGTCTTGCACATTAATTTAGACCATTTACAATATAGTTTCAAAGTGTATTAAAAATAGTCATATTGTATACACGATTAAATTTCCATTTTTAAGATTGGGGAGGTGGAGAACATCAACTCCTTTGGTTCTCAAAAACAACGATTTCAATAGAGACTGTCGCGGCCGGCAAAATTATTCGAGTTACCATCATATTTTTTAAGGAAAATAAATGATAAACCTAAAATCTTAATCCTAAGGGTAGAGATTCCTAAAGTTCGGGAGCCGGTTAAGCGAGGGGAAGGTGTTAGACACCCCCACTTCCATTGTATTCAATGGGATCCTTCTTAAGTTTTAGGGTATGTTTGTTTGCTAAAGGAATGTTTGACTGTTTATTAATTTTATAAAAAAAACCTTATTACTATACAAAGAAGATGACTTTGATATAAGAAAAGGAACCACTACGCCAAAATTGCTTTTTGGCAGCACCACATAGACAGCGCTTTTTATCAAAAGCGCTGCTATATGTGTTAAAAAAACACACTGCCTAAAGGCCTACTTTAGAAAGCGCTTTCTAAAAGCGCTGCTAAAAGCCATACAAATTTGACACCTTAGAAAGCGCTGCTAAAGGAACGCTTTAGAAAGCGCTTTTAAAAAGCGCTGCTAAAGGCCTTACGTAGGTCACACATTAGAAAGCGCTTTCTGAAAGCGCTGCTATACGCAATTAAAAAGGAAGTGCTTTTAGAGGAGAAGCGCTGCTAAAGCTAATACATAAGAAAGCGCTTTCCAAAAGCGCTGTCTTATGTTATTATTTCATAAATATTAAAAAACTTTTCATTATTTCAGAACGCCCTAATCATTTATTTTCTTTCTCCCTCTCTCTTGCGACTTCTCCCTCCGTCGTGTCTCTCCCTCTCTCGCGACTTCTCCCTCCGCATTGTTTCTCTGTTCTTCTTCTCCGACCGGCGTTCCTCTGTCCGTCTTCTCCGACCGACACTGCTCCTCTGTTCGTATCTCCATCTTCTCCAACCGGCATTCCTCCGTGAGTGTCATTGTTTCTTTTGTTTGTTCTTGAGTTTCAGTGATTATTTAATGTTCTTGAGCTTGCTATATAGTTTCTTTTGTTTGTTCTTGAGGGTTTGTTCTTGAGCATCTTGTTTTGTTTTTGTTTTGTTTGTAGTTTGAATGTGTTAGTTTGAATGTACTTTGAATGAGTGTTGTTATATTATAGGAAATTATATCCATTACAAAAATGAGGGTTGTTAGAAAAATGAGTGTTATAAAAAAATGAGTGTTGTTAGAGTATCAAAGTGTTGATGTGGTTGTTGTCGATTTGGTGAATTAGTGTTGATGTGGTTGTTGTTTGAATTTGATTTTGAAATTGTTGTTGTAGTATAGTTGAAGATGACAAATAGTGATATTTGTGGTGGATTTATGTTGGGAATTGGTGTTAATTTTGTAAGTTGATGTTGAATGTTAGTGATGATTTGTTAAAATTAATTGATGATAATGACATTGTTGATGGATACATTTTAGTGATTACTTTATTTTAATCTAATTGTTGATTGAAAATGATAATGAAATTAATTGTTATATTTGTTATGTTAGTGATGAAAATGAAAATGAAATTGTTGAAATTAATTGATTCTTGAGACTTTGACTTGTTTCTCCGATATATCTTGTTTGTCCTATTATATACTAAATTTGTCCTGTTATATTTGGCATACACCATCATCACTAACTTAGTGAATTTGCTATAGGGGTTACTTGTAAACCCCAAATTTGCAAATCTGTTATATTTTGGGGTTATCGAGCACATTTGGGTGTTTGATTATGAGAAGTTTCAGATTCCTTAGTTATCCCAAAAAATATTAAATCTTATCCCTTGGATTTTCCCTAAAATATACCAATTTATTTGTAAAAATGATCCCTTTTTAAAAATATATAAAACCACAACCCTTATCCCTATTTTTATTATGGAAAATATCCCTTTAAACGTATTAAAAAAAATTAATTATTGGAATCCTAAAAAACCTTAAGTTTTTATCTCAAAATGTTAATTCAAAATAAATAATCTAAAATTAATCCTCAATTAAAATTCCTAATTATTTTTGTGTTTTTCTTATTCCATAATAATCATAATTATTATTATTATTTACATTACTTCCATACTAAAATACAATAAACCCACCAATATAATTTAATCCCAACATAATATTTTAATAATCAAATTAAACAATATAATTTTTAATCCAAAAATATATTTTCATAAAAATCCAGATTTAAATAGCATTTAATTTAAACAAGAAAATTTTTTCTACTTTTAAAACCCATTTTATAACAAAAGAAAATTATCTAATTATTTAATTTTAACCCCAAAACATTCCCAAAAATATAATAATTAAAATCCTTAATTATTTCTCACCCTAATAATAAACCCTAAATTACATTCTTATTCCAAATTATCCCACTAATCTCCTAATAATAATTAAATTAAGGATTTAATTTAATTAAAATAATTTAAAAACCCAGAGGGGTGTATTTTCCATTGAAAAGTAATGGGCTAGGCACTGGGGGGTGTGGGTAGCATGCAAACGAAGGCCCATCAGCGAAAGGGCCCAAGCTTTAATCTGGGAAGTCCATGGGAGAGAGTCAGCCAGTTGACTCTCTCTGGAGCGTTGGATTCATCTAATGCATCACAACTGGATTGAATCAGGAGCGTTAGATCTGCATACTTTTCAAAGTAATGCAAATAAAGGGCTCAGATGATGAGTCAACCAAGGGAACATGGAAGGCACACGCTCCCTGGATTGGTCAAAGTCTTCTGATCACATGGCCACGAAGGGGGCCATGTGCCTTTAATCCGGTAGCGAAGAGAGATAGTATAAGTTTGAGTTCTCTTCAGAACTCTCATTTCACTCTCATATTTCTCTCTCTAACCTTCTACCTCTCTCTCTCTCTCTAACCCCCACACGTTCTCGCTTCTCTCTAACCATCTCCCTCCGGCCGCCCCCTGTACAGCCTCCAGCCACCCTCTACCACCCTAAACCACTATCAAACCCCAGATTTCGGTGAGTAATCAACCAGAATCTTCAACCTTCATGAACCCTAGCCTAGATCTTTAACCGTTCTTTAGGGTTCGTGATGAACCCTAAGAACCCTAACCCCAAAGTAATGAACCCTAACCCTAATCAACCCATAAACCTCCATGTTCTTTAGGGTTTGCGACGAACCCTAAGAACCCTAACCTAATTGAGATGAACCCTAACCCTCGCCATGAGCCCTAGGGTTCAAACATGAACCCTAACCCTAATCCACAAGAACCCTAACCCTGAACAAAATCCATAAACCCCTAAACCGCAACCCTAAGCATAAAACAAACACAAAATGCAGCAAACAACAAAATTGCAGCAACGATTATACAACGCAGCGAAGAAGAAAAACAATGACACGATAATCCAAGAGCTAAGTGTTTACCTCTCCCTGCCGTGTCCAATTAAGCTGATTTATATCCCTCATTTCCTTTGCTTTATCTTATGATTCCTCCCTCTAATCCTTTCCTTGTTTCGTTTGCAGGTGGCTTAGCTCAGGAAGTCTTAGGGTTCTAATGATGAACCCTAAATCCCTATGAGATCGAGAGCTTTACTGAGGGCTTAAGGAGGATTCGCAGCAGCAAGTGTTTGGCCTCCTCCCTGTTAATTAGCTTTTTTTAGCTTATATAGCAAAAGATTAGGTCTTAGAAATTAATTAGGTTTAGATCCAGTTTTAGGAAATTTTGATCTGATTCATGTATTGTTTAATTTTCTGACGTTTTTGTAATTAGAATTAGGGTTGTAATTTACACGATTCTGATTGTAAATTAAATGAAGATAAATGTTAATGATTTAGGGTTAGATTGGGGAAGAAAACCCAACGCCGTGGTCAATAATCTTGACCAAAAATAGACACTAATTACTTTACAAAATAAAATAATAATAACCTAATATTAATACTAATATACTAATTAACCCCAAACCCTTAATAATAAAATAAAATAACCAAAAAAAGACTGAAGACCGCCCCCCTCTCCTTATTATTAATAATAAAAAGATAATTAAACTTTATTTAAAAGCTACTAAAAAAATATCAATAATATTCCAATAATAAACTAAAATGCTAATATTAAGAGTTTTTAAAATATAACCCTGATTAAAAAATAAAAATCCCAATTTCCCTATTAGTAAACTTAATAGTTGAATCAATAACCAAATTAAAAACCTAATGAAAACTCCTCTAAATACTTAAAAAAAATAGGCTCAACGATAAATTCCTGTAAATACACCCCTTAATCTTAATAATATAATTAAAATAAACACAATAATTCTAAAAAGTTAATTTAAAGTTTTAAATCTAATTAACCCAAAAAAAACAAATGACCCTATTCCTTAAGTACTTAAATAAGTAAAAGAAAAAAAATCCAAAAACTTAGAAATGTACCCCTCCTGTCCAATTACTCCTAAGGCAGGTCTAGAAACACTCTTAGAGGCCTAGACTGAAATGTGCTAGAGGCCCACACCCCATAATGACATTACATCCAAAAATAGCAATGGGTCTCTAAAAATGCCTGTAAATTACTAGTCAAAATTTAGGGTACGACAGTTGCCCTTATTTAATCGGCTTCGATTCAAAATGATGTTGTCGACGAGCCTTCATCCTTTTGAGAAGGAGACGATTAAATACAAGAGGACCCCTAATTTTGACCATGGATCCTTTGACAAGTATAGTGTTGACATGACTCTGAAGGTGCGAGAAAGACACAAGAAAGGGGGATTTGAATTCTGTGTTTACTCTTTTTGTAACTTTTTGCTTCTTGTTAAAGAGACACTCAAGAACCTTCAATTCTCGTTGAGAGATTCTGATCTCTTAACTATGGAACATGAGAACCATATTGGTTCTGATCATAGGATTCGATATACAGAACTTCTAGTGCGGAAGCTTATCAGAGATAGGCTACAAGGTTCTGACTTTGCTTAATATAAGGTTCTGATATTCAGTGCAGAAACATAAATAGAGATACTAAGCAAGAGAGTAAAGGACACACGATATATCCTGGTTCACCACGCAGGCTAATCCAGTCCACCCTCCTCAGGTGATTTCGCCTTGAACACAAGGACTTACTCCACTATAATCAAATCATGATTACACTTGCACGGGCCACGCCGGTGACTAACAACTTGCACAGCCGCACTGTGACTAACACCTCAATGAACCGTTCAGGGATTCAATTTAATGAATATAACGAACATTGACCTGCAGGTTCACATCTCTTCAAGATCTACTGCTAGGCTTTTACAGCTAGACGTTTAGGGATTCAACTTAATGAATATAACGCTACTGGCCCTATTTCAGGATTTTCCACAATGACACCCAGCCATTGTCGTCTCAAGTATCTGATCACCACGTGATCTACTCAAGGGCCTCAACTCACAGCTGAACCGTTCAGGGATTCAACTTAATGAATATAACGTTCACTTGAGGAGTCTCAATTCATTTAGTTGAATTGGCAAATTGGAGATTACAAATTGTGCTTTTTAATAAGCAAGTTTCTCCTAAGTTTAAGTACAAAAAACACACACATGTGTTCAAGCAAGTTTTGAGCAATCAGCTCCTTGCTTTCCTAAGAAACTACAAAGATGTATTTAGATATTACTATTATTGACATCTTGTAGCTCTTCTTCTTTGTTTTCTGGTTGAGCAAGCTTTGAGCAGCAACTCCTTGCTTCAGATCTTCAATGTAGTCTTGACGAGAAGGTAGGTTGATGACTTGACAGATCTTCAATGTTGTCTTCTTCATCAACAGCTTCTGTTTGATTGTTGTTGTGTTGATTTGTCTTCTTGAGTTTCAACAACAATCGCCATTGGTGTAATAATGATAGCTCTGAATATGTTAAGTGTTACAACGAGAACTCATCGTTGTTGCTATCTTCACAATGACTTGGTCAATTTTGTAGATGAACATTCAGTTCATGATTCTACAAGTGATAGACACTTCAGAAGCAAAAACTATTTCCATTAAATAGCCAGTAGAAATATAGCCGTTAGAGAATATTGTTGGCTGTTTGGAAAAGAGACGTTGTGATATAATGAGTTGTACTGACACATCTTCTTTTTGCAGAGGAAGAAGTGACCAAACATCTTTTCTTGGGCAGTGTGTACATTTAACTCACAACGGTAATATTTAGACTTCAAAACTTCAGTGGCTTTTGATGATAATTTGATGAAGCATGAGTAGAGTCTTCAAAGCAGAATATTTGATGCTTCAAGTCTTCAGTTGATTGAAGAAGTCCATTAGGAATCAGTCTTCAGAACTTCAGCACTTGGTCTTTAAGAACGTTATCCTTTTCTGCTTCAAGTCTTCCAAATCTTCAGAGCCTGTCTTCAGAGTCTTCAGAACTTCTTATTCGAAACCTTGATCTTCAGAACTCATCAGTCTTCAGATTCTTTCTGCACTTGGTCTTCAGCGCCTTTAGTCATCAGAACTTCAAGTCATAGGAGTCTTCCGTATTTTGGTTCTTTCAGAGTGTACTTCTTCAGAAGCTTCGCAATCTTCAGAATCTCAATCACTTTCAGAGAGCATCCACAAGAGCATTGCAACAGTAATCTTGGCATCCTCGAATCTGGATGATCATGACTTGATAAAGAAGCGTTCTTGCTTCTCGCGACTTTAGTCACACATAGTAACTTCGCATATGTATTCAATCATATTACATCTAGTTGGTGTATGTTGGTCTGATGTCTTTAGTTCTTATGATCTGCACACAACACACGTTAGACCATAAAATGGTTCTTTCACAAATACTTATTGTTATCATCAAAACATAGATTGACTTGTAGAGACAATTCTTGCTCTCACAATCTCCCCCTTTTTGATGATGACAAAACCAAGTATTTTGATTGAACATTTTATTCAAGGTAATCACCAATGCTAACAAATTCAGAGTTTGGAACAACAGCTCCCCCTGAATGAGTTATCCTCAAAGTTTTATCTGAGATCATCTAGGATTTTATGTAATCCCAAGATATACAGAGTAACAACTTAAGTTGTCAGAACAGGAATAGAAAAGAGTTACTTCTCTATCTTGTCTTGATGAAAACGAAGAGTCTTTAGCATCTTGTCTAGTTCATCAGAACTTCCATCTTCAGATCTTCAGAACTCAGTTTTCTTTGTTGTCGTATCAGAGCTTGCTATCTTCAGAGACGTCTGAAGCATTTCTACTTTTCAGCAGATTCCATTAACCATAAGATCAGAACAGTTCTTGACTGATAGACATAGCCTTACTATCTATCAGAGACAGACATTATTTTTAAAAGAAACTGCCCCTGAGTTTCGGACTTTGTGAAGATTTGAGATTTTGCAATTTGATCTTCAGGGAAGTCTCCCCCTAATTCCTATACGTCAGATATTGGGATCTTCAGAATTATAATTCTGGATGATAATATTTTAAACATTAATGTAGATCATGACTGTTTTGACTTTTGAACACAGGTTTTCATCTCAGAGCCTTGTTAAAGTCATACTTAGTAGTTTATCAAAGCTTGATTTTTGATCAGATACCAATTGAAGGTTAATATTAAAGTGATCAATCAACGCTTAATTCTGAATCTGATACTCATGATTTAATTTTGATCTATTACTATGTGATGTGCTGAGTCTTATACCGGAGTATGTTGAGTCTAATACCAAGTAAGAAATTTCTTCTCATACGCTTGAGAGGTAATTCATTAGAGTGCTGATATTGATACCAATGAAGGTATTTTGACAGTAATCCACAGCTTTTGCTCTGATTGATGAATCTGATACTAATCTTTGTGTACTGAGTCTGATTACCAATTGTTGATTTAGTCTGATACTAGATCGTTTTCATTTCCAATGGTTCTTGGTAAACATCAGAACGGCTTCTTCTTGGATCTTCAATTCGGATCTTCAGACAGTTCTTAACAGTTCTTGACTTCTGATTTGCACAGATCTTCTGAGTAAGCATCTTGAGATGTAGACTTTTTCTTGACTGCTTTCAGAGTTTTCTTACTTCTTTTCTGAGCTAAGTGAGATAAGGATTATGATGAATCTGATTCTTCCAGCTTAACCTGTTTCTTAGAATGCCTAGTGAATTTGTTTAGAGTTCCTCGGATAACATCAAACAACAAACGTTAGTAGCAACGCATATGAGTACTTTGTTTGAGTTCCTTTGTTTGAGTTCTGCATGCTTTCAGATTTCCTTCTTTCAATCAAAATCAATATATTTCTCCCCCTTTTTGACATCATCAAAAAGTGTCAGGGCATATGAGCAATTAGACATATAATCTCTTATATACAATTTCCTTTATTTCTCCTATTTGAGCATATTGAATATTTGACGTGATAAGGAGCATAGAATCATTAGAAGCATTTTGACTTGTTTTAGTGAAACACATCTATAATCAGTATGTATTTATTGAAGGATAATCGATGGAAGTCAATTGTGAAGGACGTGAACCGGTGTTCAGGTACTTTAAAGGCAATTAGGTTTATATTACTAATTTTTCATTATGGCAAGATTAATCTGAAGGACAATTAGACGTAACCAATAAGAAGCTCATTAAACAGGCTAGCTGAATTCAAACTAGATAAAGATTTAAACAAAAACATATAGACTACATAAAGATATAGATTGTATTACAGACATATTTTATCAAAACATACAGATCTAGATTAGACGAAACTGGTTCTTATAGGTTAGACTGAAAGGGGCTTAGGGAAGATAAGGAAAGACTTTCAGAGTTATCTGAGCTTGAGGAAAGTGAAGTTTCTTCTGTTTGAGTCATTGCAAGCTTCTTGTGTTTTACTATTTCTTCTGAGATCCATTCATGGAACTCGTTCTAGACATTTCTTACTTCCATAGGGTTTAGACAAGAACTAGAAGCATCGACAAGGGTTTGAATCCTTGAGATTGCATTGTCTTTGAATGATGCAAGAACGCTATTCTTAGTTCTTAATCTCTTGGACGAATGTTCTTCCTTAATAACCGCTTTTCTTCCTTCCTTCCAATCTGAGAGTTCTTGAAGAACATCAGTGATATTTGTCATGTTAATCCAAACACTGATATCTTCGTCCTTGATTTTTCTCAGATAGTTTCTGAATTCTGCCTCATTGTATGTAGCAAATTTTGGAAAGCCTATAACAGGAACTCTGGGGGTTAAAGTCAGTTCTCTAAAGCGTGAATTATCCAAACTTGCGTCTTCCTTCAAAACGTTCTAAAACCTAAGAATCTTTCCAGCGCTTTTAAGAAGCTTCCAAGATTCTCCTTCGTTAATTAGAATGTCGTCAACTAATCCTGATTCAACTAAAATGTCTGATATAAGTCTTCCATAGGGAATGAGACCACATTCATGATTAGAACCAGTTCTGTAGCTTCTGATGGCATCCTTGAGAAGCTTGAAGAGGATTGAGGGAATGTGTATTTTAATTCCTTTTAGTAGAAGGAATAGAACGCATTTTTTAGTATCGTTTAGCTGTTCTGAGGAGAGATGATGAAAGACATTCTTTTGCAGAATTTTGAACCAGACTTGAAGTGAGTTTTTCAGGTTTGAGAAGGTTTAGTTTTCAGATAAAGATTTATCTTTGAAGATGGAGGACATCACCTTAGCCTCATTCTCTTCATTGAGTAAGTTTCTGGAGATTCTGAATCCGTCATTTTCATTTAGCAAGAGATCTGCGATAGTCTTTTCAGAGATGAAGATTTTTCTTCCGAAAACGAAAGAGACAATGAGATTTTTGGATGTAGTTGCATGAATCCAGAAATCTTTGATTAGATGATCATAGGTCGGTCCTTCCAGCCTTTTGAAGTAGTTTTTCCAATGAGATTGTTGAAGTTAACGATAGTTTCTGACAGAACCTTGAGATTGTTAACTGGGATTTGAAAGATTGTGGGAGTTGAGGCATTTTGTGAGACAAAAACCATTTTGGAGATAATGAGGAGATAGAAGGTAATTGGGATGAAGATTTGGATGAATAAAAGATGTGTAGCTGTCTTATGCTTTTATAGATGGGAAACTAGGGTAAATTTTGTGGAGAGTTTGAAACCGCATCGATTGATTTTCCTAAAAGCACTAAGTAGCGTGGGAAACTGGGTTAATGATTAATCAAGAATCATAACCCTACAAAGTAGTGACGAAGCCGCTCCTTAATTATCACCGGCGAGCGGTTTTATAATTTCTAGTTAATCCCAAATAAAAAATGCCTAACTGTTGGTAGATAAGTAATGAGATTTAATCAAGGGTATCGTGAATTTAAATCAATCATAAAAGCATTTCTTAATTAGAATACTTCAGAAATTGGGCAAGAAAATACATATCAAGTTTAGATCATAAGGGCATACAAAGAGGGATCCTACAAACAACAACTTGTGATCTTAAGAAAAGCTTAACTTTTATCTAGACAAAGAAGGTTATAGGTTGACAAAACTCGGGAAGAATCTTCTCAGTCATTCCATTTCTTCTGCAATGACTAACCACTCCTTAAAGATCAAGAATATGAGAGATGACCCTGCAATAGGGAACTTGGTAGATTGTGTCTTCCCTTGACAGGTTAATTTCTTCCTTTAGATGATTGTACATAGATTGAGGTAGGTTTATTTTGATTCTAGATATTAAAAAGAAAATAAACAATCTCTCCATGTCAGATAACCATCCTCCTCCTCTTTCTCTCGGTCTAAAGTTTGTTACCATCAGATTGTACCAATCTTTAGCAACTGGAGTGAAGGTGCAAGGTTGAGTGGGATGCCCCTCTGTTTTGAAAATGACGTGCAGATGTCTGTCGAAGCTATGGTTGTTGGAATTTCTTTCTACAGTCACACCATCTTCAACACACCTAATGGCTTTAGCTATGATGGTGGGGTTGATCAGGACTGGACATCCAGCAACCACAGACAAAATAGTATTTTTGCCATAGTCATATTCAAGTACACGTGAATTTTCCCAGAACTCAGTTACGAGAGAAGGGAAGACAGGTCCAATGAGCATGTCGAAGTAGTTTTCCCAATTCTGAAATAAGATACCAGAGAGAATACTTGTTTTGTTGAGTTATGGTAAGAGGTTTAGATCCAACGTGAATTCCTTTAGAAGCTCTAGATCGGAAATTTCTCCTCTGATATTGTGTGAAGACATTTCGAACAGGAAACGAAGAAGGGAGTTCTAACCTACTAGATAGTGATTCTTCCTAGAAGGGGAGTAGGGTTGTGAGGAGAACTTATGAGTGTTGGTTATTTATCTCGCTTGGAACACGCAAGGTCATAATTTCCTAGACAAACTATGAATAGCTGTGACGGTCAGCTGACAGGACATAAGATGGACTTAAATTGTCGTATGCCTAAGGTTAGAGATAAGGTAGCTGACACACGCGTAATTATGATTGTCTTGGAAATCACAAAGACTTGATACTCTTAAAAAAAATTAATGAGTGAGACCATACCCTGGGGATGCTTAACCTTTTTAAAGAGAATATTTTACCTAAACCTTTTCGTGAAAGCATTCCTTTTTGACTTCTGAATCTTTGAGCGTCTTTCTGATTCTGCCTATTTCCGAGTAAGCTGCAGATGTTTCTTGGGTTCTTCGAGATACGCTTGTCTTCTGACTTCTGAAGAAGAAGAATATTTTCTTGGAAAGTGATCCTGATTGAACTACGGCTTTCTCTCTTTTCTAGTTCAACCTTGTCCATCAGTTCTCTAGGTTATAATGACCGAGATTAAGACTTGGCATGATCAGAGTGACCGCTCCATCTGAACTTAGCCAATTACATGCAATCCTTTTGGTCAGGCGATGTAATGAATGTTTTGAGGAAAAATTAACACTCATATGCGTGGGAGCAGTACTGAGTGAATAGTAAGTTTCATTTGATGACCCCATTCATAATCAACAGATTACATCTGTTTTTTTATTACTTCTCACTTCTCATTTCCTTGATCCATAGAACCTGTTTAGTTCTGATACAGTTCTTAAGATATGGATCTGAATCTTAAACGACAAACTTTGAGAATTGGTTGAGTTCTCCTTTCATAGCCTGAGTTCAGTTTGCGTCTGTGAGAGTTTCCTGTCTTTGAACGATGATTGATTTCACAAGATTAGTGAGAACCTTTGAGAGGTTATTTCAAGGAGGAATTGACATATCAACATCTGACTTTGTTCCTCAAAGTTGTTTCAGAACTTGTTCAGAACATCATCACGCCCCATGTGTACATCACTAGACATAGTTTGCATGAGCCTTCTTGTTCTCACAATGATGATCAACTTAATTGGGGTTGTTCACACATATCTATGAGTTAACTTCAACCTAACATTATTAACGTCATCTTTTATGACATCAGTTGGAGAACCTAGATATCTGGAATGATAACATCTAATTTCATAGCTCAAGTGGTTCTGAGAACACTTGATCTGATGACAATCAGATTATCAACATTTGATTTTTACTAGGATGATTCCAAGTTGTTGGAGCTTGATCACTAAACCAGTTAAAGCTTGAGAGTTCCTTCAGAATCAAGTATTTACTAAGTCTTTGGGATTCAGTTTTTCACTTAGTCTTTTGATAATTCCAGATTCTGACATTGAATCATTTCTAATAATTTGAATTTTTCAGATTCTGATTTTAATAGATTTCTTTCTGAAATTTAAAGTCTTAGAACAACAATCTTTCTTCTTTACATGAAGAGATTCATAATGAGTTTTAAACGAGAAAGTCAAGGGTGGACCTAATCCGTTTCTTGAAAACATCTCAAAAACTCATAAGGAATTAATCTACAGCAAACAAGATTTCTTGCTTTCTGATGATTCATCTTTTAAGCATATACGTGGTTTTATCCACACGTAATTTCCAGGATGAGCTTTCAACAGATACTGTCTTTTATCTGATGAATTTATCTTATCATCTGATTCTTCAATTCTAGTGAAGCTTCATCTAGAATCAATGAATTGCTCACGAAGTAATCAGATTGATTACAATTTTGTACACAGTTAACTGCTGAACTCTTACAGAAATTGTAAATGGATTTCAATCTTACCAAGAGTACTTCTACACACGACATCTGGATCTTTTTCTGACACTGTTAAGTGTTTGATGTAAATCAATAACAGAACCGGTGCTCCGATACCAATTGAAGGTGCGAGAAAGACACAAGAAATGGGGGGTTTGAATTGTGTGTTTACTCTTTTTGTAACTTTTTGCATCTTGTTAAAGAGACACTCAAGAACCTTCAATTCTCGTTGAGAGATTCTGATCTGTTAACTATGGAACATGAGAACCATATTGGTTCTGATCATAGGATGCGATATACAGAACTTGCAGTGCGGAAGCTTATCAGAGATAGGCTGCAAGGTTCTGACTTTGCTTAATATAAGGTTCTGATATTCAGTGCAGAACCATAAATAGAGATACTAAGCAAAAGAGTAAAGGACACACGATATATCCTGGTTCACCACGCGGGCTAATCCAGTCTACCCTCCTCAAGTGATTTCGCCTTGAACACAAGGACTTAATCCACTATAATCAAATCATGATTACACTTGCACGGTGTAACACCCCCAATCTATACCCCCAATTAAATAAAGCGATAACAAATAATCAGAGTATAATTCAAACTTTCATGGCATATACGAAGGCATCACATCAATTGAGACAAAACACAATAAACCTGCTCATAAGGATATGCAACAATCAGGTAGTAATACAAACAGAGGATCTCAGTTCCTAACACTCACTATTCAGGTACATAATAAAAGCAGAAAATCTGCAACTGAAACCTCATATATATAACATAAAAAGTTTGTCTGTCATATACAGAGTCATACATGTACAATCCAAAAGATATATATACATATACACATATATCACAAACGATCTCCCCGACCACCCGGTGCTACATATCCGAGCCGTCCGACATAAGAATGAAGACCTAAGCTTCACAAAAAGACCTCCAGCATCTAATCTGCAATGCCTCATAGAGCATTTAAAACAGCAGAAAGGTGAGAAACACAATCAAAATACAATTGCATACAATTATATAATACCACAAAAATACACATACAAAACGTTCTCACCACAATTTACACCATAATTCAAATACAAAACAACACATTTGATCTCTCATATATCCATCACAAAGACATATAAATCATGCTCAACGCATTTATCACCAACATATACATATATAACACTCACCAATTCCATTCACAATTCCACACAAAATCAATCCATTCATGATTTATGCATATGCACAGAGACCGACACAACGACTCTATGCAATGCAATGCGGTACCATCCATCCATCATCTCATCATTAGTTCACTCAGGAACTATTGGAATCATCGCTTGTTACTTAGTGTAACTCCCCGTCGGGCAAAGGATATTCCCCGTCGCTTTAGGTCCTCTTTGTATAAGGCACACGACGTTTATGGATCGCTTTAGGTCCTCTTTGTATAAGGCACACGATACGATCGCTTTAGGTCCTCTTTGTATAAGGCACACGATCGTCTATAATCATCGCTTTAGGTCCTCTTTGTATAAGGCACACGATGATATAGCGGATTCCCTCTGGAACCGATTCGTCGCTCACACCCCACAAGGGCACGCGACATCACAAGGATGCATATCCTGATGCTTGGTATACAATGACTCATGACATTCAATGCATACATATATACAATCATGTGAACCATCTCAACATCAATACTCATGCATATACAATCAACCACAATCACAATGCATTTACTTGCACTTAGGCCACAAATCATCATCACAACATTTCATCACATTTATTCACATCATATAACATCACACAAGTCATACGATATCCATATCAAAAGCACATTGCATGATACACATCAATTACACACAATTACGACGGTAAAAGTCGACAAAACAACACTATTCCAAATTCTCGAAATAATTAAATCGGCCACCAATCTCAAAATTATTATAATAAGAAAGAACCGCTCAATATCTTTCCAACGATACCAAGAATGTTCAAAACGGATAATCGGAACACAAGTTATGGGATCAAAAAGAAATGGAATCGCGAAAAGACAAAATTCAGCACAGTCTCTGGTCCTACGCGTATTGCCCTGAGCCATACGTGTATTGCCCAGCTCACTCGCCCCTTCCATACGCGTATTGCCCAAAGTGATACGCGTATGGGCAGAGACCAAATTCTTCCCAAAAATCCCACTAAAAGCTCCATACGCGTAATGCCTCACACGTTACGCGTATTGCCTTGCCAGATACGCGTACCATTACGCAAATCAGCAGATGGCCAAGAAAAATGGATTTCCATACGCGTAATGCTCAAAATTCCCCTTGCCATACGCGTATTGCCCAAACCAATACGCGTATTGCCCTGCGTGTTACGCGTATGGGCAGAGAAAAATCCAGAATTTTCCACAGAATTACTGCTGCGAAATTCCACCAAAAATCACTCCAAATCTCACCTAAACACTAGAAAATTACCAATAGAGTACACCACAACATCTATCTAACATATCTCAGCAATTATGAACATCAAAACATGATTTCAGACACAATTTGAATCAATTTTCAACAATCTCAACATTTTATAGTTTTGGTTCTATACTCAATTTCAACCCAGAAACAAATAAATACAAACATACATAATCATACACAAGTATAGAATAATCGAGTTTCGCACCCTTACCCGATTTAATCGTGTTTTCAATAGTCGGTTGATTAGATTTCTTCCTTTCCAAGTTTTCCCTCTTTTCTTCTTTTCTTTCCCTTTTCCTTCTTCTCTTTTTCCTTCCTTTCTATTTTCTCTCTTTTTTTCTCTTTAAGTTCTAACTTAAGAAAATAAGTAAAATGACCAAAATACCCCTACACTCAAATATCTCGCAAACGCTCCCAAAACACGGTAAAACATAATCACGATGAAAAATAATATAATGCCAAATAAAAGTCAAGAATAAAATAATATAATAATAAAAATAATTAAATCGACTCGATTAAATAAATCTAACAAAACTGGGGCATTACAACTCTCCCCCACTTAGAGATTTTCGTCCTCGAAAATATTACCTGAGACGAACAACTCCAGATACGACTCCCGCATCCGACTCTCCAACTCCCAAGTCAAATTGCCCTCAGCAGCGCCTCCCCACGCTACTTTCACAAGTGCAATATCCTTGCCTCTTAACCGCTTCAACTCGCGATCCAAAATCCTCACCGGTAATGCCTCAACCGTAAGGTTCTCCCTTACCTCAACTTCATCCATCGGAATCACATGCGACGGATCCGGAACATACTTCTGAAGCTGTGAAACATGGAACACATCGTGCAAATTCGAAAGATTCGGCGGCAACGCCACCCGATAAGCCACAGCACCCACTCTCGCGGATATCTGGTAAGGACCAATAAACTGAGAAGTAAGCTTCTTCGACTTCAATGCACGACCAACACCCGTCACCGGTGTAACTCTCAAAAATACATTATCGCCTTCTTGAAACTCAAGATCTTTCCTCCTTCGATCATGGTAACTCTTTTGCCTACTCTGAGAAGCCTTCATTTTCTCACGGATAAGTTTCACCTTTTCCGTAGTCTATTGCACTAACTCTGGTCCAACCACCGAACTCTCACCAGATTCATGCCAACACAACGGTATTCGACATCTTCTTCCATACAATGCTTCAAAAGGTGCCATTCCAATACTTGAATGGAAACTGTTATTATACGTGAATTCCACCAACGCAAGATAACTATCCCAAGCACCACCTTGCCCAAGAACACAAGCCCGCAACAAATCTTCCAACGTCTGAATAGTTCTCTCGGTCTGACCATCCGTCTGAGGATGATAAGCAGAACTCAACCTTAGCTTGGAACCTAACGCCTTTTGCAAACTTTTCCAAAATCTGGAAGTAAACCTCGGATCTCGATCTGAAACAATACTCAACAGAACACCATGTAATTTCACAATCACACTGATATAAATCTCAGCCAACCTCTCCAAAGAAAAACTGATGTCAATCGGAATGAAATGCGCCGATTTAGTCAGTTTATCCACAACTACCCAAATGACATTATGTCCCCTCTGTGTATTCGCCAACCCTGTCACAAAATCCATAGAAATGTTGTCCCATTTCCACTCGGGAATATCCAACGGTTGCAACAATCCACTAGGCTTCTGATGTTCTACTTTTAACTTCTGACACGTCAAACACGCATACACAAACTGAGCCACATCCCTCTTCAATCCAGACCACCAAAAGATCTTCTTCAAATCTTGATACATCTTATTAGCTCCCGGATGTATACTCAAACTACTCTGGTGTCCTTCTTCCAAAATCATATTTTTCAAGTCCGAATCATCAGGAATACAAATCCTACCACGAAATCTCAAAACACCCTTATCATCCACTTTAAAGTCACCATTCACACTTTGATATCCAACCGTCATCAAATCAACAAATTTCACATCCAGCTTCTGTTTCTCGCTAACGGTCAACAGAAAATCATTAGTGACCTTTAACATACCAAGCCTCACGCTGTCAGATCTCAATTCATACACCAAACTCAAATCTCTAAATGCTTCCAAAAGTTCCCACTCTTTAACCATCAAAGTGGGCATATGCAAAGATTTCCAGCTTAACGCATCGGCTACCACATTAGCTTTACCAGGATGGTAATTCAAGCTAAAATCGTAGTCCTTCAAAAATTCCAACCATCTCCGTTGCCTCATATTCAACTCTTTCTGATCAAATAAGTATTTCAAACTTTTATGATCACTAAAGACTTCGAATCTTGCACCATAGAGATAATGCCTCCAAATTTTCAATACAAAAACCACAGCCGCTAATTCCAGATCATGAGTAGGGTAATTCTTCTCATGAATCCTTAATTGCCTCGAAGCATAAGCCACAACCTTACCTTCTTGCATCAACACTCCACCTAAACCAATCAAAGACGCATCGCAATACCCCACAAACGGTTCACTAGGATTCGGTAAGATCAAAATTGGAGTTGTAGTCAATCTTCTCTTCAGCTCACTAAAACTTTCCTCACACTGAATATCCCAAATGAACGCTTTACCTTTACAAGTCAATTGGTTCAATGGAAGTGCTAACTTAGAAAAACCTTCAATGAATCTTCGATAATATCCAGCTAAACCCAAAAAGCTTCTAATTTCAGTAACAGATCTAGGAGCCTCCCATTGTAGAACTGCATCTACTTTAGATGGATCCACAACAATACCATTACCTGAAATCACATGCCCAAGAAAACTCACTTCTGACAACCAGAACTCACACTTGGACAACTTGGCAAAAAGTCTCCTTTCCTTCAATATTTGCAACACAATACGCAAATGTTCCGCATGTTCCTCTCGGGAATTAGAATAAATCAAGATGTCATCAATAAACACAACAACAAATTGATCCAAATGCTCATGGAAAATACGATTCATATACTCCATAAACACACCCGGCGCATTAGAAACCCCGAACGGCATCACAGAATATTCGTAATGATCGTAACGTGTCCTAAAAGTCGTCTTCTGAATATCTTCCTCTTTCACTCTAATCTGATGATAACCTGACCTCAAATCAATCTTACTAAACACACACGCACTTACCAACTGGTCCATCAGATCATTAATTCTCGAAAGAGGATACTTATTCTTAATCGTCACCTTATTCAACTGGCGATAATCAATACACAATCGCATACTTCCATCTTTCTTCTTCACCAATAAAACTGGTGCACCCCAAGGCGATACACTCCGTCTCACAAACCTCTTTTCTAACAATTCATTCAGCTGCTTCTTTAACTCAACCAACTCAGATGCCGACATACGATAAGGTGCCATAGATACAGGTCTAGTACCAGGAACTAGATCTATAGAAAACTCCACCTCTCTCTCTGGCGGCACATCTGAAATATCCTCGGGAAACACCTCTGGAAAATCACACACCACTGGAAACACATCAAGTGCAACTTGACTATCCACAGTCAACGATGCAAACAATCCGAACAACTGAGCTTCATCTGCCAAAAGTTTCTTCAACTCTTTGGTAGATAAGAAACTCGATTCCTCGTCTTCCTCAAGAGAAGGAAATCTTACCAGCTTATGATAACAATCAATATGAACCCGATTGAACTGCAACCAATTCATTCCCAGAACCATATCTAAACCCTCCAACGGCAAACACACCAAATCCATCTCAAAATCTTTACCATAAATGGTCAAAGGACAACTTAAACAAACAAAAGAAGTAGTTACCGACCCCATTGCTGGAGTATCAATAACCATCTCTCCACCCATCGAAGACAACAAAAGATTCAAACGCTTCGCGCACTCAGACGAAATAAACGAATGAGTCGCTCCAGTATCAATAATAGCAACTAAAGGCGTACTATTAATAAAACAAGTACCTTTGATAAGACGATCTGCACTAGTAGTCTGAGTTCCTGCCAATGCAAATACTTTCCCTCCAGCCTAAGCTTGCTTTGGTTTCGGACACTTCGTACTAACATGACCAGGTTCACCACAGTTGAAACACTTTACCACATTCCTCTTACAATCAGCTGTGACATGTCCTAAACCTCCACAATTGGAACACTTTCTCATATCCTTCCTACATTCAAACTGACGATGTCCTAACTCACCACACCTAAAACATCTCGGAGGATTAGACATACCTCCCCCACTTGGCCTTTTCTCAAAATTACCCCTTTGCTTACCCTTGTCAGCTGGTGTCACATAAGGACCACCACGAAACGGTTGCTTCCCTTTCCTTTTGTTCACACTCTTATAGTGAGTAGAACGAGCTTTGCTATCCTCCTCATAAATCCTACAATAATCCACCAGATCTGAAAACCTCCTAATCCTTTGATAACCGATTGCCTGCTTGATCTCAGGACGTAATCTGTTCTCAAACTTCACACATTTGGAGAACTCTGCAGTTGCTTCAGCATAATGTGGATAAAACTGAACAAGTTCCACAAACTTAGCAGTGTAATCAACAACAGACATATTACCTTGTTTAAACTCTAAGAACTCTATCTCTTTCTTTCCTCTTACGTTTTCAGGAAAATACTTCCTCAAAAACTCCCTGCTAAACAAAGTCCAAGTGACCTCTTCATCTCCAGCTTCCAACACATGACGCCTACTAACCCACCAATCATCAGCCTCCTCCTGCAACATGTGAGTACCCAGTCTCACCTTATGTTCCTCAGCATAGTCCATCACTCGAAAGATTCTTTCAATCTCCTTAAGCCAAATCTGTGCACCATCAGGATCATGTCTCCCTTTGAAGACAGGCAGTTTATTCTTCCTGAACTCATCATTCCCACCAGCATTAGGTGCACCCTGCACAGCCCGAGCCATAGCTTGCATAGCAGGAGCCAAAGCAGCATCATTCCTACCAGCCATATTCTGTTCATTTCCAATAACAGCAACTATGGTTAAACAAACAACTCACCCAAACACAACAACCAACAAGGACTGACACGGAGTAACACAAACTGACACAGACTGGCTCTGATACCACTTAATGTAACACCCCCAATCTATACCCCCAATTAAATAAAGCGATAACAAATAATCAGAGTATAATTCAAACTTTCATGGCATAGATAGAGGCGTCACATCAATTGAGACAAAACACAATAAAACTGCTCATAAGGATATGCAACAATCAGGTAGTAATACAAATAGAGGAACTCGGTTCCTAACACCCATTATTCAGGTACAGAATAAAAGCAGAAAATCTGCAACTGAAACCTCATATATATAACATAAAAAGTTTTTCTGTCATATACAGAGTCATACATGTACAATCCAAAAGATATATATACATATACACATATATCACAAACGATCTCCTAGACCACCCGATGCTACATATCAGAGCCGACCGACACAAGAATGAAGACCTAAGCTTCACAAAAAGACCTCCAGCATCTAATCTGTAATGCCTCATAGAGCATTTAAAACAGCAGAAGGGTGAGAAACACAATTATAATACAATTGCATACAATTATATAATAACACAAAAATACACATACAAAACGTTCTCACCACAATTTACACCATAATTTAAATACAAAACAACACATTTGATCTCTCATATATCCATCACAAAGACATATAAATCATGCTCAACGCATTTATCACCAACATATACATATATATCACTCATCAATTCCATTCACAATTCCACACAAAATCAATCCATTCATGATTTATGCATATGCACAGAGACCGATACAACGACTCCATGCAATGCAATGCGGTACCATCCATCCATCATCTCATCATTAGTTCACTCAGGAACTATTGGAATCATTGCTTGTTACTTAGTGTAACTCCCCGTCGGGCAAAGGATGTTCCCCGTAGCTTTATGTCCTCTTTGTATAAGGCACACGATGTTTATGGATCGCTTTAGGTCCTCTTTGTATAAGGCACACGATCTGACCGCTTTAGGTCCTCTTTGTATAAGGCACACGATCGTCTATAATCATCGCTTTAGGTCCTCTTTGTATAAGGCACACGATGTTATAGCGGATTCCCTCTGGAACCGATTCGTCGCTCACACCCCACAAGGGCACACGACATCACAAGAATGTATATCATGATGCTTGGCATACAATGACTCATGACATTCAATGCATACATATATACAATCATGTGAACCATCTCAACATCAATACTCATGCATATACAATCAACCACAATCACAATGCATTTACTTGCACTTAGGCCACAAATCATCATCACAACATTTCATCACATTTATTCACATCATATAACATCACACAAGTCATACGATATCCATATCAAAAGCACATTGCATGATACACATCAATTACACACAATTACGACGGTAAAAGTCGACAAAACGACACTATTCCAAATTCTCGACATAATTAAATTGGCCAACAATCTCAAAATTATTATAATTAGAAAGAACGGCTCAATAGCTTTCCAACGATACCAAGAATGTTCAAAACGGATAATCGGAACATAAGTTATGGAATCAAAAAGAAATGGAATCGCAAAAAGACAAAATTCAGCACACTCTCTGGTCCTACGCGTATTGCCCTGAGCCATACGCGTATTTCCCAGCTCACTCGCCCCTTCCATACGCGTATTGCCCAAAGTGATACGCGTATGGGCAAAGACCAAATTCTTCCCAAAAATCCCACTAAAAGCTCCATACGCGTAATGCCTCACACGTTACGCGTATTGCCTTGCCAGATACGCGTACCATTACACAAATCAGCAGATGGCCGAGAAAAATGGATTTCCATACGGGTAATGCTCAAAATTCCCCTGGCCATACGCGTATTGTCCAAACCAATACGCGTATTGCCCTGCGTGTTACGCGTATGGGCAGAGAAAAATCCAGAATTTTCTGCAGAATTTCTGCTGCAAAATTCCACCAAAAATCACTCCAAATCTCACCTAAACACCAAAAAATTACCAAAAGAGTACACCACAACATCTATCTAACATATCTCAGCAATTATGAACATCAAAACATGATTTCAGACACAATTTGAATCAATTTCCTACAATCTCAACATTTTATAGTTTTGGTTCTATACTCAATTTCAACCCAACAACAAACAAATACAAACATACATAATCATACACAAGTATAGAATAATCGAGTTTCGCACCCTTACCCGATTTAATCGTGTTTTTAATAGTCGGTTGATTAGTTTTCTTCCTTTCCAAGTTTTCCCTCTTTTCTTCTTTTCTTTCCCTTTTCCTTCTTCTCTTTTTCCTTCCTTTCTATTTTCTCTCTTTTTTTCTCTTTAAGTTCTAACTTAAGAAAATAAGTAAAATGACCAAAATACCCCTACACTCAAATATCTCGCAAACGCTCCCAAAACGCGGTAAAACATAATCACGATGAAAAATAATATATAGTCAAATAAAAGTCAAGAATAAAATAATATAATAATAAAAATAATTAAATCGACTCGATTAAATAAATCTAACAAAACTGGGGCGTTACACACGGGCCACGCCGGTGACTAACAACTTGCACAGCCGCACTGTGACTAACACCTCAATGAACCATTCAGGGATTCAATTTAATGAATATAACGAACATTGACCTGCAGGTTCCAATCTCTTCAAGATCTACTGCTAGGCTTTCACAGCTAGACGTTCAGGGATTCAACTTATTGAATATAACGCTACTTACCCTATTTCAGGATTTTCCACAATGACACCCAGCCATTGTCATCTCAAGTATCTGATCACCACGTGATCTACTCAAGGGCCTCAACTCACAGCTGAACCGTTCAGGGATTCAACTTAATGAATATAGCGTTCACTTGAGGAGTCTCAATTCATTTAGTTGAATTGGCAAACTGGAGATTACAAATTGTGCTTCTTAATAAGCAAGTTTCTCCTAAGTTTAAGTACAAAGAACACACATATGTGTTCAAGCAAGTTTTGAGCAATCAGCTCCTTGCTTTCCTAAGAAACTACAAAGATGTATTTAGATATTACTATTGTTGACATCTTGTAGATCTTCTTCTTCTTCTTCGTCTTCTGGTTGAGCAAGCTTTGAGCAGCAACTCCTTGCTTCAGATCTTCAATGTAGTCTTGACGAGAAGGTAGGTTGATGACTTGACAGATCTTCAATGTTGTCTTCTTCATCAACAGCTTCTATTTGATTGTTGTAGTTGTGTTAATTTGTCTTCTTGAGTTTCAATAACAATCGCCATTGGTGAAATAATGATAGCTCTGCATATGTTAAGTGTTACAACGAGAACTCACCGTTGTTGCTATCTTCACAATGACTTGGTCAATTTTGTAGATGAACATTCAGTTCGTGATTCTACAAGTGATCGACACTTCAGAAGCAAAAACTCTTTCCATTAAATAGCCAGTAGAAATATAGCCGTTAGAGAATACTGTTGGTTGTTTGGAAAAGAGACGTTGTGATATAATGAGTTGTACTGACACATCTTCTTTTTGCAGAGGAAGAAGTGATCGGACATCTTTTCTTGGGCAGTGTGTACATTTAACTCACAACGGTGATATTTAGAATTCAAAACTTCAGTGGCTTCTGATGTTAATTTGATGAATCATGAGTAGAGTCTTCTAGCAGAATATCTGATGCTTCATGTCTTCAGTCGATTGAAGAAGTCCATTAGGAATCAGTCTTCAGAACTTCAACACTTGGTCTTTAAGAACGTTATCCTTTTCTGCTTCAAGTCTTCCAAATCTTCAGAGCCTATCTTCAGAGTCTTCAGAACTTCTTATTTGAAACCTTGATCTTCAGAACTCATCAGTCTTCAGATTCTTTCTGCACTTGGTCTTCAGCGCCTTTAGCCATCAGAACTTCAAGTCATAGGAGTCTTCCGTCTTTTGGTTCTTTCAGAGTGTACTTCTTCCGAAGCTTCGCAATCTTCAAAATCTCAATCACTTTCAGAGAGCATCCACAAGAGCTGTAATACCCTGTAATTTTTGTGAACGCCTTGGATAATATTATTATGATCAACTGGGTTCCGGTGTACTCTGAGCAATTATTGGATTAAAATAATTGGAGTAAACTGACGAACTTGGAACTGATTAGATTAATATTATTTAACTTGGAGTTTTATTAATTGGTGCATTGGAGATAATTTGGACAATTAGTAGTATTACCATTTAATGTTTTTCTATGTCTTCTCCTTTCCATTATTTGCCAAAAGAGGGTAACATTGGAGAAAGAAAGGGAAGAGAAGGAAAAAGGAAGGAAAATGAGAGGAAAATTCTCAAGAGCTCTAGGACTTGAATCATCAACCTATCTCCAATCTTTTCATCTCAGCTTCATCATCCTCATCTTGTAATCCAGGTGGGTTCTAGATAGACACTTTAGAGTAGAGTTTTATGGAGTTTAGAGTTAGTTTTGATATTGTGAGAAATGAGAAATTTTGCAATAGAATCATAATCTAACTGCTGAAATTCGATAATTGACTGTGTGGTATACTAGTTATTATGTTTATAACATGTTTTGGTGTGTTTTGTTTTGGAAAAATGAAATTTTGGGGTTGAATTGAGAAACCCGTAGCAGAAGTTTTCTGTAGGAAAAATTCTAGTTTCCCACTGCTCATACGCGTATCACTCAAGCCAATACGCGTATTGGTTAAGGCAATACACGTATGGCAATGAAGAAATGTGGGCAATACGCATATGGAGTTTTAGTGGACTTTTTGGGAAAAAATCAGCCTCTGCCCATAGGCGTATCACTTTGGGCAATACGCGTACGGCTGGGCGAGCCAGCTGGGCAGTACGCGTATGGCACAAGTCAATACGCGTACGGCCAGTTAGAGTGCAGAATTGTGTTTTTTGCGATACCATTTCTTGTCATTTCCATAACTTGTGTTCCGATTATCCGTTTTGAACATTCTTGGTATCGTTGGAAAGCTAATAAAATGTACTTCCTTATTAAAATGGTTTTGAGATTGTTGGCTGATTTAATTATGTCGGGAATTTGGAATAGTGTCGTTTTGTCGACTTTTACCGTTTAATGGTGCGTAATTGTTGTTGAATATGCATGTTAAAATATGAAACAGGTAGAGCAAGGAAACCTTAGTACAATAGAATGACTTAGAGAATCGTGCGACAATGCTTACATCAATACTAGAAGTGTATCTTTGTTAAGTAGTTGTTAGTGGAGGATCGTATTCCTCCGGTTTGTTATGTGTGTGTCTTAATAAATACCATGACCCGTCCTGAAGTGCTCCTGGTGTGGGCTGGGCGGGGAGAAGTATTTATTAAGTAAGTAACTGTGATCCGTACTGAAGTGCTCCTTGTGTGGGCTGAGCGGGAAGAGGTTACTTAGTGGTTGGTACCGTGACCCGTGCTGAAGTGCTCCTTGTGTGGGCTGGGCGGGGAGAAGTACCAACTGTAGATAACCGTGACCCACGTTGTATTTACCTTGTATGGCTGGCTGGGGATAAGTTATCTACGTTAAGAATCCGTGACCCGCGTTGTATTTGCCTTGTATGGCTGGCCGGGGAGAATATTCTTAACTTGTATGTCGTTTTGTGTTTTGCACGATTGTTTCTCTAGTCAGAACGTTTGAACTCAAAGTCTAGTTCCTTTTCCCCCGACTTGAGTTAGGTTTTGGTTAGAACCTTGTAAAACCGAGATGATCCATAAGATAGAGAACTCACTGAGATTTGATGTATCTCACCCCACTGTTGTTGTTTACATCACAAGTTCTGCAGGTTCAGCGAAGGGTAAGGACAAGGTTGTTTAACTTTCCTTACGGATCGTAGCTTTTGTGTGGTAAGGCTTCCGTTGTGAAGATTTTTTAGATCATTATTTGATCTAGTTCTTAGTAGTTGTCTTTGGAACATCTTGTAGATATATTATGCCGTAGTTTTTTTGTATTTAGGCTTTTTGGGCATGTATATGTATAATGTGTTTACTAGGAACTTATTGTATATTTCAGTACCAAAGGTGGAATTCATGTATAATATATGCTTTGATGTATGTATATATATATGGGCGTTACAGTTGGTATCAGAGCAGGTCGTATCCTCGACCTAGCCATGAAATAAAATAAGTTTTTCTTTCCGTTTCATATGCGTGGTGTCGCCTTTGGTCTTATGTGTTATATTTATGGTATTGAGCCTGATCAACTTAATCCTATCTGTATGACATCCAGGAACATGGTTGATAGGCGCAGAAACAACCGTGGTAGGCCCCGAACTACTCCAGCTGGGACGAATCTGCCGGTCGACGATGGGAATGCTCCTCTGTATCAGTTTATGCAACAGATGCAGCAACAACAGAATCAGTTTATGCAGCAAATGGTTCAACAATTCAATGAGGGTCTGCATCCTCAGGTGGTTGTTCCATAAGTGGTAGGTGGGACTTTCCAGGATTTCTCCCGCATGAATCCTTTAGAATTTCATGGAGGATTAGATCCTGTAAAGGCTCACGAATGGATTTCAGGTATGGAAAGGATTTTCTTGATAGTGCCTTGTACCGAGGAGAATAAAGTGGTTTTTGCTTCGCATTCCTTGAAGGGTCCTGCCATGAGATGGTGGGAGAGTGCGTCGGCTCTTATGACTATTCAAGGTGTGCCCAAGGTCTGGGAACAATTCAAGGTAACTTTTATGGAGAAATATTTTCCTAGCTCCTTGCGGACTCAGAAAGAGTTTGAATTTCAACAGTTAAGACAGGGTAATATGACTGTGGCCAGTTATGCTGAAAAGTTTGAGGATATGGCTGCTTATTCTAGGCAGGCTATGTATGCTCCGGATGAACGGTGGAAAATAGATCAGTTTCTTTTTGGACTAAAAGAGGAAATATCTCATAGTGTCTCTCAGAGGGAATTTACTACTTATGCAGAAGTTCTAAGACAATGTTATGTGGCGGAGCATAGTTTGATGAAAGTGCAAGCAGAAAGTGTTGCAAGTAGGGTAAATCAGGGTGATCGTGGAAGAGCAAGTCAACAGTTTGGGCCAAGATCACCAGCTTTCAAAGGAAAGTAAGTTGCTAGACCTAATGTTATTCCTCTATGTAAAGTGTGCAACAAACGTCATTTTGGGAAGTGTGTCGACGGGAATTTTCGGTGTTATAATTGTAATGGTTTGGGTCATATGGCTAGAGATTGTACTTAGAATAAAAGCCAAGGGCAAGGACGGAATACCGGGAGGGTGTATACCTTAGATGCAAGGAAGACAAAGAATGATAACTCCTTGATTGCGTGTACGTGTTTCGTAAATGGACATCCTTGTTTTGTTTTATTTGATTGTGGGGCAACACATTCTTTTGTGTCAACACGATGTGTGAAGCGACTTGGGTTGCAAGTTGTTCCTTTTTTTCCTCCCATGGTGGTCACTACCGCCATGGATGAAATGGTTGAGACACCGTTGATGTGTGAAAATTGTGTTTTGTCTGTGAATGATAGAGTTTTCCAGATTGACCTTATCTGTTTACCGCTTAAGAAAGTTGATGTCGTTTTGGGGATGGATTGGCTTTCTGCTAATTCGGTGTTTATTGGGTGTGAGGAAAAGCTAATCATTATTCCATCTGATGAGGCTACTCTAAGGGATGTGTTAACGACTATTTTGGAAGATACGGTTGGAATGATTAATTTCTTGTTTGAAAAGGAGAAGTCTATTTTGTTGGTTCTTACTAAAGAGGAGAGTAGCAACCTTCAAGTTTTGAGTATTCCGGTAGTTTGTGAGTTTCCAGAAGTTTTTCTCGAGGAAGTCACTTCTCTTCCTCCGGAGAGGGAAGTGGAATTCTCTATTGACCTGATACCGGGAACGGTTCCAATATCCGTTTCTCCGTATCGGATGGAACCACTTGAATTAAGGGAATTAAAGGATCAATTGGAAGAATTAATGGCTAAGCATTTTGTTCGACCAAGTGTTTCGCCTTGGGGAGCTCCAGTGTTATTGGAAAAGAAAAAGGATGGTGGTTGTGTATTGATTACCGTCAGTTGAATAAGGTCACCATCAAGAATAAATACCCATTACCAAGGATAGACGATCTGTTAGATCAATTGAAAGGAGCCTGTGTGTTCTCGAAGATTGATTTACGGTCGGGTTATCATCAGATTCGTGTGAAGAGTTCAGATGTACCAAAGACCGCGTTTAGAACCCGTTATCGTCATTATGAAGTTTTGGTGATCCCTTTCGGTGTGACAAATGCTCCGGCAGTTTTCATGGATTATATGAATCGGATATTTCAACCTTACCTGGACCAATTTGTGGTGATTTTCATTGATGAAATTCTTATCTATTCTCGTGATCCTCAAGAGCACGGAGAACACCTAAAAATTGTTTTATCCATCTTACAAGAGAAGCAACTTTTTGCTAAGTTAAGTAAGTGTGAGTTTTGGATGTCGGAGGTTAATTTCCTTGGTCATGTCATATCTCAGGGAGGTGTAGCGGTTGATCCATCAAAAGTTGAAGCAGTGATTAATTGGGAGAGACCGAAGAATGCTTCTGAAGTTAGAAGTTTCTTGGGATTGGCAGGGTATTACAGAAGGTTTATCAAAGGTTTTTCGCAACTGGCTTTACCAATGACGAGACTTACTTGAAAGGATTGTTCGTACGAGTGGGATTCGGCTTGTGAAAGAAGTTTTATGAGTTTGAAAGAAAGATTGACGACCGCTCCTGTTTTGGTTATTCCGAATCCTAGCAAGTCGTATGAAGTATATTGTGATGCATCGAAGATGGGATTAGGAGGTGTGTTAATGCAAGATGGACATGTTGTGGCTTATGCTTCTCGACAGTTGAAATTCCATGAAGAGAATTATCCAACGCATGATTTAGAATTGGCGGCAGTTGTATTTACTTTGAAAGTGTGGCGTCACTATTTGTATGGTGTACGTTTTGAGATGTTTAGCGACCACATGAGCTTAAAGTACCTCTTTGATCAGAAAGAGTTGAACGTGCGTCAAAGGAGGTGGATGGAGTATTTGAAAGATTATGACTTGGAGCTAAAATACCATCCGGGTAAAGCCAATAAAGTGGCAGATGCATTGAGTAGGAAGGTGTTGCATAATGCCGAGTTGATGATGCTAGAGTATACTTTATTGTAAAAATTTCGAGATCTAAATCTTCAATTTGTTTGGACTCCTAATGGTGTGATTATGGGAAATTTGAATATCAATTCTACTCTTAGGGAAGAAATCCAACAAGAGAAAGGGTTAGATGAGAAGTTACAAGAAGTGTTAGTACAACCGGGTTTTGCGCGAGCTACCGATGGAATTATTTTGTTTAACTAAAGGATTTGTGTTCCGGATAGCACGGAGTTAAAAAGGAAGATTTTGGAAGAAGCGCATAAGGGTGCTTTTACTATACATCCGGGGTCTTCAAAGATGTATCAAGATTTAAAGAGGGACTATTGGTGGTCCGGGATGAAAAAGGATATTGCGGTGTATGTGTCGGAATGTGCGGTGTGCCACCAAGTAAAGATTGAGCACCAAAGACCGGGTGGCTTGTTGCAAGCTTTAGAAATTCCGGTATGGAAATAGAATAGTATTTCTATGGACTTCGCCGTTGGACTACCCCGTACTCAGGGTGGTTATGATTCGATTTGGGTAATTGTGGATCGGTTAACGAAATCTGCGCATTTCTTAGCTGTGAAGACTACCTACAAGGCGAGTTATCTCGCAAAGTTGTTCATTTCGGAGATAGTGAGATTGCATGGTATTCCCACTAGTATCGTTTCGGATAGAGATCCAAAGTTTACTTCCAGATTTTGGAGAGCTTTTCAACAAGCTATGGGAACAAAGTTGTGTTTGAGTACGTCGAATCATCCGCAAACGGATGGTCAGACGGAACGGACAATACAAACCATGGAGGATATGTTGAGAGCTTGCATACTTGAAAGTGGAGGAAATTGGATAGAACTTTTACCGTTGATCGAGTTCTCTTATAATAACAGTTATCATGCGAGTATTGGTATGGCACCTTATGAGGCATTATATGGAAGGAAGTGTAGGACACCTTTGTGTTGGACAGAAGTTAGTGAAGATAGGATGTTGGGACCCGAGATTATTCACGAAACTACGGAGAAGATTAGGATGATCCGTGATAAGGTCAAACAAGCACTAGATCGTCAGAAGAGTTATGCGGATAACCGTAGAAGACCTTTAGAATTTGAAGAAGGCGATCACGTGTTCTTGAAAGTTACTCCGAGATTGCGGTTGAAAGGACCGTTTCGGTCGCGGAAATTAAGTCCGAGATACGTGGGACCGTATCAGATTTTGGAAAGAATTGGTGAAGTAGCTTACAGATTGGCCTTACAGCCTTCTCTATTAGAGATGCACGACGTATTTCATGTGTCTCAGCTTCGAAAATTTGTCCCAGATCCTCTTCAGCCAATTTTACCATATACAATTGAGATAGAAGCAGATTTAAAGTTTGAGCCTCAACCGAGTCGTATCATAGGAAGAGAAACTAGGGTGTTAAGGAATAGAGAGATTCCTCTTGTTAAGGTCCAGTGGGATGAGACACATCCGGGCGATGCAACTTGGGAATTGGAATCGGAGATGCGGGAGGTCTATCCTCATCTGTTCAGGTAATCTTTTTAATTCGAGGACGAATTTCTATTTAAGGGGGCGGGGAGGATGTAATACCCCGTAATTTTTGTGAACGCCTTGGATAATATTATTATGATCAACTGGGTTCCGGTGTACTCTGAGCAATTATTGGATTAAAATAATTGGAGTAAACTGACGAACTTGGAACTGATTAGATTAATATTATTTAACTTGGAGTTTTATTAATTGGTGCATTGGAGATAATTTGGACAATTAGTAGTATTACCATTTAATGTTTTTCTATGTCTTTTCCTTTCCATTATTTTCCAAAAGAGAGTAACATTGGAGAAAGAAAAGGAAGAGAAGGAAAAAGGAAGGAAAAGGAGAGGAAAATTCTCAAGAGCTCTAGGACTTGAATCATCAACCTATCTCCAATATTTTCATCTCAGCTTCATCATCCTCATCTTGTAATCCAGGTGGGTTCTAGTTAGACACTTTAGAGTAGAGTTTTATGGAGTTTAGAGTTAGTTTTGATATTGTGAGAAAAGAGAAATTTTACAATAGAATCATAATCTAACTGCTAAAATTCGATAATTGACTGTGTGGTATACTGGTTATTATGTTTATAACATGTTTTGGTGTGTTTTGTTTTGGAAAAATGAAATTTTGGGGTTGAATTCAGAAACCCGTAGCAGAACTTTTCTACAGGAAAAATTCTGGTTTCCCACTGCCCATACGCGTATCACTCAAGGCAATACGCGTATTGGTTAAGGCAATACGTATATGGCAATGAAGAAATATGGGCAATACGCGTATGGAGTTCCATTTTCTCGGCCATCTGCTCATTTGCGTATTGGTACGCGTAAGGTTTTGGGCAATATGCGTATGAGGTAAGGCAATATGCGTATTGGAGTTTTACTGGACTTTTTGGGAAAAAATCAGCCTCTTCCCATACGCGTATCACTTTGGGCAATACGCGTAAGGCTGGGCGAGCGAGCTGGCCAGTACGCGTATGGCACAAGGCAATACACGTACGGCTAGTGAGAGTGCAGAATTGTGTTTTTCGCGATACCATTTCTTGTCATTTCCATAACTTGTGTTCCGATTATCCGTTTTGAACATCTTGGTATCGTTGGAAAGCTAATAAAATGTACTTCCTTATTAAAATGGTTTTGAGATTGTTGGCCGATTTAATTATGTCGGGAATTTGGAATAGTGTCGTTTTGTCGACTTTTACCGTTTAATGGTGCGTAATTGTTGTTGAATATGCATGTTAAAATATGAAACAGGTAGAGCGAGGAAACCTTAGTACAATAGAATGACTTAGAGAATCGTGCGGCAATGCTTACATCGATACTAGAAGTGTATCTTTGTTAAGTAGTTGTTAGTGGAGGATCGTATTCCTTCGGTTTGTTGTGTGTGCGTGTCTTAATAAATACCGTGACACGTGCTGAAGTGCTCCTGGTGTGGGTTGGGCGGGGAGAAGTATTTATTAAGTAAGTAACCGTGACCCATGCTGAAGTGCTCCTTGTGTGGGCTGGGCGGGGAGAAGTTACTTAATGATTGGTACCGTGACCCGTGCTGAAGTGCTCCTTGTGTGGGCTGGGCGGGGAGAAGTACCAACTGTAGATAACTGTGACCCACGTTGTATTTACCTTGTATGGCTGGCTGGGGAAAAGTTATCTACGTTAAGAATCCGTGACCCGCGTTGTATTTGCCTTGTATGGCTGGCCGGGGAGAATATTCTTAACTTGTATGTCGTTTTGTGTTTTGCACGATTGTTTCTCTAGTCAGAACGTTTGAACTCAAAGTCTAGTTCCTTTTCCCCCGACTTGAGTTAGGTTTTGGTTAGAACCTTTTAAAACCGAGATGATCCATAAGATAGAGAACTCACTGAGATTTGATGTATCTCACCCCACTGTTGTTGTTTACATCACAAGTTTTGCAGGTTCAGCGAAGGGTAAGGACAAGGTTGTTTAACTTTCCTTACGGATCGTAGCTTTTGTGTGGTAAGGCTTCTGTTGTGAAGATTTTTGAGATCATTATTTGATCTAGTTCTTAGTAGTTGTCTTTGGAACATCTTGTAGATATACTATGCCGTAGTTTTTTTGTATTCAGGCTTTTTGGGCATGTATATGTATAATGTGTTAACTAGGAACTTATTGTATATTTCAGTACCAAAGGTGGAATTGATGTATAATATATGCTTTGATGTATGTATATATATATGGGCGTTACAAGAGCATTGCAACAACAATCTTGGCATCCTTGGATCTGGCTGATCATGACTAGATAAAGAAGCGTTCTTGCTTCTCGCGACTTTAGTCACACATAATAACTTCGCATATGTATTCAATCATAGTACATCTAGCTGGTGTATGTTGGTTCTGATGTCTTTAGTTCTTATGATCTGCACACAACACACGTTAGACCATAAAATGGTTCTTTCACAAATACTTATTGTTATCATCAAAACATAGATTGACTTGTAGAGACAATTCTTGCTCTCACAGACTCCGTCATTAGTATTTCGTTAATGTCCCAATATCCCTTATGTAACATCCCTAAGTATAGAAGTTAAGTAAGATTATGACAATCTTTCAACTCCGTAGTAATAAACCCTTATAGAACCCCTGATGAAATCCTGAATTTGATAGAACCCCTGTAACGCTTCTCGGTGGAACCCCTAATAAACCTTGACGAGGTTGTAAAACCCGGTGGAACCCCTTAGATAATCCCTGACAATCCGTTTCGTCCCTTTCGGGTGGATCTTGTCTATGATACTTATGATCATCTGATCAGATTATTATAATCAAGTAAAACTTTAGTGATATCCTGTTCACTCTTGATGAAACCCCTGGATGGAACCCCTTTAAAAATCCTGATCAAAACCCCTTGATAAATCCCTTAGAAAAAAACTGGTAGAACCCCTTGATAAATCCCTTGGACAAAAATCCGATAGAACCCCTTTCTTTTTTTAATAAACCTTCTTGAGACAATCCTTTAGTACAACTCCTAATAATAACCCTGATATGTTTGATGGCACACCCTCCGTGAGTGAGATAAGTTGCTTAAGTGAAAGGTGAAGACCTACTCACTGATAGATGATAATCCTGAAAAATCCTTTACTAAAGTGTTGTTTTTGCGATATAATCGAGAATTAAATCCTTAATGGTGATTATGAAACCTATGCATGTATGCGTGCTCTTATGTATGATGCATTATTTGGGATAACACCTCTTTTTATGTAGTGCAATGTATGTCTTTGTCTGAAATAACACTTTCCATAACGTCCTGACTCCCTGACCCTTGAAACTTTGATAATTGTAGTAAGCCATGATACCCTGGATTCCTGTTTAATATGTAACATGCCGTTAAAGAATCTCCCATGTTGGTTAGATTGTAACGTATATTCCTGGCAGTGTATAGACCCTATATCCTGCTTTGGAAGAATATGATCCCTTTGATGATTCCAAAAACCGAAGTAAAATCCATTTTCCCTTTTCAAAGCTTTTATTTATATTCGATATTTCAGTGCATTATTTCACAATTAATCGACACCTTGTAATCAAGCGGAATAATTTAGGAGGCAAAGAAATATATTTGAAAAGCAAATTTTATTGAGAATCAGCCCGAAAATGGGCAATAATACGTAAGGAGGGTAATTCCCATAAGGAGATATTACTGTAAATCCAGAAAAGATGTAAAATGGCAATAAGAAAACAAATTTATTTATGTCCCTATTAAATGTAACACCAGCTAATATCCCTAAGTCTCCAAGATCATGACACTTCGCTTCTGAAGATGACGGCTGGAATGATCACTCCCTTCTGAATTCCTGTTACGGGGTGACTTGAGTGTTTTCAGTCATATGCCTTTTGGATATCCCTAACTTTTGCCTGGACCGCTCTTTTTAGAGTCTTAGTCCACCGGGATGATATACCATTTTTTTTTCGACTAAGCCGCCCTTTAGGGTTTTCGACTTGTCGGGTATCATTTTTTATTCAAGTCCCTAATTTTTGCTTGGATTGCTCTTTCGAGTTTTCAATCCACCGGGATGCCCTAATTCTTGCCTAAGTCGCCCTTTAGGGTTTTCGACTTAGCGGGCTATTATCCACTTTTTCTAGGCATAGCATTTTTTGACCGAATCGGAGTTCACCGGTCGTGGTAAATCCGCTCCATCCATGGTTGTTAATATTAGTGCTCCGCCAGAGGAGGCACTCTTCACGACATATGGCCCTTCATAGCATGGGGTCCATTTGCCGCGGTAGTCCTTATGGATGGGTGATATTTTCCTTAACACCAAGTCTCCCTCTTCGAGTAGGCGGGGACGAATTTTCTTGACGAACGGTCTCTTAATTCCCTGTTGATATAATTGCCCACAGCCACACGTTTCCCTTATACGAGGTTTAGCTAATCGAGTCTAGTTTGTACCCATTATGCCTTATCCAGTTTAGCTTCCTTTATGATCCTAAATGATGAATTTTCACTCCGAGATAGCCCCTCTTTGAAGCCAATATCCTTATGCAAATATAAGTTTCCATCGAGATCCAGGTCCAGGTCCTTCATAGGAGTCCGAAGTTTCACAATCCTTTATAACCATGACATCTTTGTCCGGGAAGTCCATCTGCATGAGTTTGATAGTCGTCGACTAGTTTATGAATGAGATGATTTGCCAATGTACTTCCTTTAATAGCCTTTGGAGTGACGTATTGGATGTTACATTCAGTTAATAACATATGCCGCCTAGCTATTCTCCCTGATACGTCATGTTCCCTTAGTTCCCAACCCATTGAATTCTCAAGTATTGTTAAATACATTATGAGTGGTCTCCTTGGGACTAGTGGCATCAATATAGGTGACTTTTGCAAATATTCCTTGATCCAATCGAAATCCTTTTGACAATCTTCATTCCATTCAATGATTTGACCCTTTTCTAAGTAATTTGAAGATTGGCCCACAAGTAGCTGTAAGGTGTGAGATGTGTAACGCCCCAGTTTTGTTAGATTTATTTAATAGAGTAAATTTAATTGGTTTTGGTTTTGTATTATTTTATTATTGATTTTTATTTGACAATATAACATTTTTCATCACTGTTTATGTTTTATCGCATTTTGAGAGCGTTTGGGAGATATTTGAGCTGAGGGGTATTTTGGTCTTTTTGGGGTAGATATTTTTATAAAAAGAAATAAAAGAGAGAAAAGATAGTAAGGAAAAGAAAAAGAAAGAAGAGAAAGAGAAGAGAAGAGAAAAGAGAGGAAAGAAAAGGGAGAAGAGGAAAAGTGGAAAAATTGAGAATTCATCTGTTTCAAGCGCGGATAATCGGGTAAGGGTGAGAAGTTTCGATTATATCATGCTTGTATATGTATATGTATGTTTTGTTTGAATGTTTCGGTGAAAAATATATGTTTTCTATTTGGTTGAATTTGTGAGCAATTGATAGAAATCGATGTTTTCACGGTTAGAATGAGGAATAGTTCGCGTAGAATAGTCGGGAAATGATAGGATTTAGTCGGGATTACTTGTCGGTGTGATTGGGGGGTTTTTGGACAAGTTTGGAGGGATTTTGTGTCATAAAAATGGGGTTTTTCTGCTGTTTCGCGATGGTTAACCGGTTAACCATTTGCGTTAACCGATTAACACTGTAAGTTTCAGAAAAATATTATTTTCAAAAATTCATAACTTTTGAACCATAAGTCGGTTTTGGTCCCCGTTCGAAGTGTTGGAAAGCTAGTAAAATATTATTTCTATTAAAAATGGTTTGTAGGGCAGTAGATTATTTATTTAGGTCGTGGTTTTGGAAAAGTGTTGGTTTGTCGAATTTTTACCGTCGTATTGGTGTGCGAATGATGTGTTATCATTCTATATGCTTTTGATATGTAACGTATAGCTTGTGTGCTGTTATATGGCGTGAATATATGTGATGAAATGTTGTGCATGATTGATACACATTGGTGATGGATGTATGATATTTGAATGGTGTTGTTTTGTCGACTTTTGTCGTTGTAACTGTGCGTAATTGATGTGTATCATGCAAGGTGTTGTTATATGATGTAAATGCATGTGTTTAGATGGTGTTGTGTTGATTTGTGGCCGTATGGAAATTAAATGCATTGTTTTGGGCTTAAGTGCAAAGTGTGATTTTGTTGACGGAGATGAATGCATTTATATATGTATATGTCATGAGTCCTTGTATGCCAAGCATCATGATATGAATTCTGGTAACGTCTTGAGTGACGGATTGATTCCAGAGGGAATCCGCTATAACATCGTGTGCCTTAAAAATAAGAGGTGTGAGCGATCGGATGGATCGTGTGCCTTAAAAATAAGAGGTGTGAGCGATCGGATGGATCGTGTGCCTTAAAAATAAGAGGTGTGAGCGATGATTATAGACGATCGTGTGCCTTATACAAAGAGGTGTGAGCGATGATTATAGACGATCGTGTGTCTTATACAAGGAGGTGTGAGCGATCGGGTCGTGTGCCTTATACAAAGAGGTGTGAGCGATCCATAAACATCGTGTGCCTTAAAAATAAGAGGTGTGAGCGATCGGATCGGATCGTGTGCCTTAAAAATAAGAGGTGTGAGCGACGGGGAACATCATATGCCCAACGGGGAGTTACATGAATGATCCTAAGTAACGAGCGATGGTTCCAGCAGAATTCCTGAGTGAACTAGTGATGAGAAACATGGGAAGACGGTACCGTATGGCATTTTCATAGAGTCGTTGTGTCGGTCTCTGTGCATTTGCATAAATCATGATTTGATTGATTATGTGTGAGAATTGTGAATGGATGCATTATGTGTTGAAAATCATGATTTGATTGATTATGTGTGAGAATTGTGAATGGATGCATTATGTGTGGAAAATCATGATTTGATTGATTATGTGTGAGAATTGTGAATGGATGCATTATGTGGGGAAAATCATGATTTGATTGATTATGTGTGGAAATTGTGCATCGATTTGTCATGTGTTGAGATTGTGATAGCATTGGTAATTTGATGTGTATATGTGATAAATGCATTGGTTGTGGATAATATGTATTAGGCGTAGACATATGCTATGTGATGTGTGATGTGTTTCTAAATGTTATGATTTGGTATACCTTATGTGCAAATATGTGAGTGTATTGGATACTTGATATATGATATATTGTTGGATTAATAGATATATGTTACGTATATGTGATATGTTATATGTATTAGTAGGTGGGGTTTGTGGTGAGAATAGTTATGCATGTGAATTGTTATGTATTTGCATATTATTATGCAATCTTGGTTTAGTTGTTATTTCTCACCCTTCTGCTGTTTTATAATGCTCTATGAGGCATTGCAGATTTGAGTTGCTGGAGGTCTTTTTGTGAAGATTAGCCCTCCGTTCTTTTGTCGGGCTTGGTGTCTGCTCTGATACGTAGCACGAGAGTCGGGAAACGATTATATATATATATATATATATATATATATATATATATATATATATATATATATATATATATGTGTGTGTATACATTTGTTGAATGTACTTTGTAGTACCTTTGTATATATAGTTGATGCTCTAAAATGATTTATTTAGTAAAACATGTCGGTTATGGATCTTTTTGCTTTATTCCATAATTGAGCTTTCCTTTTATATGGAAAAAGTTTCCCCTTGAGGGTATTCAATTGTTTGTGTTATGTATCAAAAATTATGAGCAGGGATTGTATTTTCCTTCTTTAAATGTGGCATCCTTGTTTCTGTCGGAAAAATAAATTTTTATTTACTCTGATTTATTTATTATTTATTCGCGATGGGAAAAGGGGTGTTACATTAGTGGTATCAGAGCAGGTCGGCCCGTCCGGCCAAGTTGTTGAGTCAGTTGGTGTGACAGTTGAATACTGTCAATGTTGTTTGTTCTTTAGTACGTGATATGTGTGTGGAAGCACTGTCAGTACTTTCTGGTTTTTCTAATCCTTTGTCTTCAGGATTGAGAACGAGATAAGTGGGGGAGAAGCTGGAACTTCTCCAAGTTACTTCGGTTGTGTGTCGTTGGTTACAAGAGTGTAAGTGTTATTTGGACAGTATGGTTCCCGGTTCCGGAGAGAATTCGGAGGTAAGGTTTATGTCAACTAAGGATTTGTGCCTTAGGTAGTTTTGTGCGCAAGATGTAAGGAATGTTATTATAGTTTGGTGAAGACAGTTTATGCCCCATCATGATTGTCGACTGTCTATTGACAAATTGAGGAACTGATCACCCTTAATCTCTTGTTGATAGCAGACGGAAATTATGTTGGGTGGAATAGGCGTGTCTTCCGGCTTTGATAGTGTGTGCAATGAATTGTTTGGAATTAAGAAAATGATTACGGATTGTTTTAATGAGTTGATGAAGATTCTTATACTAGAAGATGAGACGGATTAGAGGCTTTGGTATGTTGGTCCAGTTGGTAAGTTTTGAGAGAGAATGATTGGGCATCGTTAATGGTCAGAGAGAAGAGTGTGAACTCAAATTGGACGAAGGTAAGGATTTGAGGTTTGGATTTGCTAAGTAAGTAGAAGAACTTTTAGGAAGTGAAACTCAGATGGAAAGAGCGGTTGGAAGATTTACTGGAAAAAGGGATTTGTGAGACCAAGTGTGTTGTCTTAGAGAGCTCCAGTATTGATAGTAATACAAGGAACTGATGATTGAATGGAATAACAAGCATGATGGGTATGAAGGTATTGAGACTATGGAAAGTAAAACTTAGAGTTCTTGTGAGGTTTGGAGTCTTTGGAATTGTAGAGCATCAATGGAAATTCTAAGAGAACCCTTAGGTATGGATGTAATATTTAAGAGTTCTTTTTGGTTGGTTGTTGCTACATGTTGGGATTTATGGAATTTGGACGGTTAAGAGAAGGACTTGTGTATGGATTACTAACAGTGGAATAAGGTAACGATTGAGAATAAGTGTCCACTTTCGGGAATAGATGACTGGAATAGTTTGATTGAGGTCGAGTGGGATTGCAATTGTTTGGAATGTTTGAAAAATGTGGTGAATTGTGTGAGTTGAGGCTTTGATCGATTTAATGTGACTAGTTAGGTTTGTTATCCTCGGAATACGTTGTTATTTACTCGGTTAAGCTTGTATGTGAGTAACCAGTTACCCAGTGAAAATTTTGCAAAAGCTTTAAGAATTTATATCTTTTGGAATTTGGTTGGGCATTACAAGGTGCAGTGATGTTATTTGGTGTTAGTAATGCGTCTGTAAGGTTTATGGAATAGATGCATAGTATCTTCAATATTTATTTGGATAATTTCGTAATGGCTTTGATGGAGGATATTCGGATCTGTTGTAAACCCAGAGGAAGAACAGGTAGAGTGTTTGAGATTTGAATTGCAAGTGTTGAAAAGGAGACAGAGTGTTATGCTAAGTTATTCAAGTGAGAATTTGGGTTGAAAAAGGTTAGTTTCTTGGATATGTTATTTCGGATGAGAGTATGGTTAATGGATCCATCGGAAGTAGGTGCAGTTCTACAATGAGAGGTTCCGAAGTTGGTTAAGGAGATTAGAAACTTTTGGGCTCAATTGGTTGTTACAGAAGGCTATGGAAGACTTTGCTAAGTTCGTACTTCTGTTATCTCAGTTGACTTGCAAAGGGTGAGTCGTTTGTTTTGGATATTCGTTGTGAGTAAGTTTTGGTGAGCTGAAGTATAAGTTGTCTGCGGTTTCAGTTTTGATTCTGGATGATCCTAATAAACCGTTTGTGAGATGTGTCTTTGAGGAGTTTAGACAGTGTGTTAATGCAAGAGGGTAAAGTCGTGGCTTATGCTTTACGACAATTGAGGATTCATAAAAGGATCTATACTATTCTGGATTTAGAATTGGTTGCGGTTGTATTGTGTTGGAAAATTTGGAGGTATTATCTTTATGGTTCTAGGTTCGAAGTGTTTAAGTAATCACAAGAATGTTGAGTGCCTGTTTGGTCTGAAGGAATAGAGTATGAGGCAACGAGGACGGTTAGAATTCGTGACGAGTTATGACTTTGGCTCGAATTATCCTATTGGCGAAGTTAATGTCGTGCCTCATGAGTTAAGTCGAAAGTTTTTACATATGTCTGCTTCGATGGTTAAAGAGTGGGAACTTTTGGAAGAATCTAGAGATTTGAGTTGGTGTGTGAATGGACATCTGTTAGTGTGAGGTTGGGTATATTAAAAGTGAACAGTGTTTTTTGGTGAATATGAGAAAGAGTTAGACTTTGGACGTGGGATTGATAGTTTTGATGGTTACGAGTAATCAGAGTGCGCAGCGGAAGCATGATGCTGCACATTTCGTATTTGCGTGTGTGACTTGTAAGAGTTCGTAGGTTGAACGTTGGAAACATGTAGGAATGATGAGACCATTGGACGTTCCGGAATGGAAGTGATAGGTGGAAGGTTTAAATATTATGCATGGGCTACTATGTAGATGGATGTTTTGGTTATATGGTCGATTGGGGAATCGTAGCATGGTTGTAATAATGTTGTGTGACAAGGATGTTGGTATTATGGCTGTGTGGAGGATGTTTAATCGATGTTGTGTCGTGGAACTTGTGTTCTTGTTTGTGTTGTTGCCTCGTTTCCATGGTGCTGGTTCGAGTGTGTGTGGTTAATCCTTATGTGGGAGTTTGGCAACATGGTTTTCCTTGAGTCGTGAGTTGGTCGTCAAGTGCATTGTATGGGCTTTGCATCTTGTCGTTGTAGTTGTTATCGGTGTCGTGTCGTTGTTGTGGTTGCTGTTAGCAAGGTGGTTTGTCAGTTTATGTTGTTCGCGGTGTGCCTTTTGTGGGCATGTTAGTTTGTTGGTCGGATGCGAGAGTCGTGTCCGGGGTTGTTCGTCTCAGTATATTTTCGAGGACGAAAATGTCTAAGTGGGGGAGAATTGTAACGCCCCAGTTTTGTTAGATTTATTTAATAGAGTAGATTTAATTGGTTTTGGTTTTGTATTATTTTATTATTGACTTTTATTTGACAATATATCAATTTTCATCACTGTTTATGTTTTATCGCATTTTGAGAGTGTTTGGGAGATATTTGAGCTAAGGGGTATTTTGGTCTTTTTGGGGGTAGATATTTTTATAAAAAGAAAGAAAAGAGAGAAAAGATAGTAAGGAAAAGAAAAATAAAGAAGATAAAGAGAAGAGAAGAGAAAAGAGAGGAAAGAAAAGGGAGAAGAGGAAAAGTGGAAAAATCGAGAACTCATCCGTTTCAAGCGCGAATAATCGGGTAAGGGTGAGAAGTTTCGATTATATCATGCTTGTATATGTATATGTATGTTTTGTTTGAATGTTTGGGTGAAAAATATATGTTTTCTATTTGGTTGAATTTGTGAGCAATTGATAGAAATCGATGTTTTCACGGTTAGAATGCAGAATAGTTCGCGTAGAATAGTCGGGAAATGATAGGATTTAGTCGGGATTACTTGTCGGTGTGATTGGGGGGTTTATGGACAAGTTTGGAGGGATTTTGTGTCATAAAAATGGGGTTTTTCTGCTATTTCGCGATGGTTAACCGGCTAACCATAAGCGTTAACCGATTAACACTGTAAGTTTCAGAAAAATATTATTTTCAAAAATTCATAACTTTTGAACCGTAAGTCGGTTTTGGTCCCCGTTCGAAGCGTTGGAAAGCTAGTAAAATATTCTTTCTATTAAAAATGGTTTGGAGGGAAGTAGATGATTTATTTAGGTCTTGGTTTAGGAAAAGTGTTGGTTTGTCAGATTTTTACCGTCGTATTGGTGTGCGAATGATGTGTTATCATTCTATATGCTTTTGATATGTAACGTATAGCTTGTGTGCTGTTATATGGCGTGAATATATGTGATGAAATGTTGTGCATGATTGATACGCATTAGTGATGGATGTATGATATTTGAATGGTGTTGTTTTGTCGACTTTTGTCGTTGTAACTGTGCGTAATTGATGTGTATCATGCAAGGTGCTGTTGTATGATGTAAATGCATGCGTTTAGATGGTGTTGTGATGATTTATGGCCGTATGGCAATTAAATGCATTGTTTTGGGCTTAAGTGCAAAGTGTGATTTTGTTGACGGAGATGAATGCATTTATATGTGTATTTGAATGTCACGAGTCCTTGTATGTCAAGCATCATGATATGCATTCTGGTAACGTCCTGAGTGACGGATTAATTCCAGAGGGAATCCGCTATAACATCGTGTGCCTTAAAAATAAGAGGTGTGAGCGATCGGATGGATCGTGTGCCTTAAAAATAAGAGGTGTGAGCGATGATTATAGACGATCGTGTGCCTTATACAAAGAGGTGTGAGTGATCGGGTCGTGTGTCTTATACAAAGAGGTATGAACGATCCATAAACATCGTGTGCCTTAAAAATAAGAGCTGTGAACGATCGGATCGGATCGTGTGCCTTAAAAATAAGAGGTGTGAGCGACGGGGAACATCGTATGCTCGACGGGGAGTTACATGAATGATCCTAAGTAACGAGCGATGGTTCCAGCAGTGAACTAGTGATGAGAAACATGGGAAGACGGTACCGCATGGTATTTGCATAGTCGTTGTGTCAGTCTCTGTGCATTTGCATAAATCATGATTTGATTGATTATGTGTGAGAATTGTGAATGGATGCATTATGTGTGGAAATCATGATTTGATTGATTATGTGTGAGAATTGTGAATGGATGCATTATGTGTGGAAAATCATGATTTGATTGATTATGTGTGAGAATTGTGAATGGATGCATTATGTGTGGAAAATCATGATTTGGTTGATTATGTGTGGAAATTGTGCATCGATTTGTTATGTGTTGAGATTGTGATAACATTGGTAATTTGATGTGCATATGTGATAAATGCATTGGTTGTGGATAATATGTATTAGGCGTAGACATATGCTATGTGATGTGTGATGTGTTTCTAAATGTTATGATTTGGTATGCCTTATGTGCAAATATGTGAGTGTATTGGATACTTGATATATGATATATTGTTGGATTAATAGATATATGTTATGTATATGTGATATGTTATATGTATTAGTAGGTGGGGTTTGTGGTGAGAATAGCTATGTATGTGAATTGTTATGTATTTGCATATTATTATGCAATCTTGGTTTAGTTGTTATTTCTCACCCTTCTGCTGTTTTATAATGCTCTATGAGGCATTGCAGATTTGAGTTGCTGGAGGTCTTTTTGTGAAGATTAGCCCTCCGTTCTTTTGTCGGTCTTGGTGTCTGCTCTGATACATAGCACGGGAGTCGGGGAACGATTATATATATATATATATATATATATATATATATATATATATATATATATATATATGTATGTATACATTTGTTGAATGTACTTTGTAGTACCTTTGTGTATATAGTTAATGCTCTAAAATGATTTATTTAGTAAAACATGTCGGTTATGGATCTTTCCACTTTATTCCATAATTGACCTTTCCTTTTATATGGAAAAAGTTTCCCCTTGAGGGTATTCAATTGTTTGTGTTATGTATCAAAAATTATGTGCATGGATTGTATTTCCCTTCTTTAAATGTGGCATCATTGTTTCTGTCGGAAAAATAAATTTTTATTTACTCTGATTTATTTATGTATTATTTATTCGCGATGGGAAAAGGGGTGTTACAAGATGAACCTCGTAATATAATTTAATCTCCCCAAAAATCCACGAACTTCCTTTTTTGTCCTTGGAGCTGGCATCCCTTGAATGGCTTTCATTTTGTCCTTTATTCCCCTTTGACTGACCATGGACCCTAATAATTTTCCGGATCTGATTTCATAAGTACACCTTGTAGGATTTGGTCGTAACTTGGATTTCCTTAACTGATCCAACAACTTTTGTAAGTTAGTTATGTGATCTTCTTCTTTTTGTGATTTAGCAATCATATCATCTACATAAACCTCTATTTCCTTATGCATAATGTCATGAAAGAGGGTTACCATTGCCCTTTGATATGTTGCCCCAGCGTTCTTTAACCCGAATGGCATTACCTTGTAACAGAAGGTTCCCCAAGGTGTGATAAAAGTAGTTTTCTCCATGTTGGAGGGAGCCATCTTGATCTGGTTATATCCGGAAAACCCATCCATAAATGAGAAGGCTGAAAACTGAGCAGTGTTATCCACCAACACGTCAATGTGGGGAAGTGGAAAGTTGTCTTTGGGACTTGCCCTGTTGAGATCTCGGTAGTCTACGCACATTCTGACCTTCCCATCCTTCTTTGGTACGGGTACGATATTGGCCACCCATTCAGGATATTTCACCGCGGCTAAGAACCCTGCGTCGAACTGCTTTTTAACTTCTTCCTTGATCTTGAGAGTCATATCCGGTCTAGTTCTCCTTAACTTTTGTTTAACCGGTGGGCATTCAGGTTTGAGCGGTAGCTTATGTTCAACAATATCCGTATCTAACCCGGGCATATCTTGGTAAGACCAAGCGAACACGTCCACATATTCTTGCAATAGCTGGATCAATTTTTCCTTTACATCCCTGTTTAAAGAAGCACCGACCTTAACCTCCTTTTTGTCCTCTTCAGTTCCCAAATTGATCACATTCACTGGTTCCTGATGAGGTTGTATTACTTTGTCCTCTTGCTTTAATAGTTTGGCCAACTCTTCAGGGAGTTCACAATCGTCCTCATCACCCTCTTCCGCTTGGTTAATCGGTAATTCGAAGTCATTCGAGATTATAGTGGTGTCATTTTCAATAGGTTCATTTTTAAATTTGCACGAGGAAGATTTTTTATTAGTATCCTTTTTTGAATTGATGGGAATGAAAATATTGAAAGAAGGTATATTGCCATTTTGAATAAACGGAAAATGAAAGAAAAAGATCTTGATTGAAAACAAAATTCAATTTATTGATAGAAATAATCCAATGAAATAAAAGATGGCCCTACAAAGCTTTGTCCACTTGCCTTGGGCATAGCAAGAGACTTATTATTATTTTAAGAAAAAAGTAAATTACTTCAAAACAGAAATCATCTCAGGAATCCTGATGTCCTTCCAATTGTTGAGGATTGTATCCGGTGAGCAATGACACACCAAATTAGGAATTCCTTTTTCTTCCTATTCTATTAAGGCCACATGATCCTCAATTCCGAATCCCACACTATGGAAATTGTCTTTTATCCCTTCATTAGCTGGTTTGTAACCCAGGCCGAACAAATCCTTCTACTCACGTACCTCCCACTGTTTGCCCCAGTTTGTTATGTCTCCCCTTTTGATTAGGAATTCATCTTCCATCCCTCTAATGGCATTGACAGTTGCCCCAATGTGCCGCAGCAATGGATGATCTACCATATTTTGACCTTCCGGGGCTGCAGCACTGACATCACTTTTCTTTGAATTATTTTCGGGATACCTTTTATTGTTATGTTGATCGGAGTATGACTGCCCAATCTTTCCTGTCTTTAAACCGTTCTCAATCCTTTCTCCAATGATCACCAAGTTAGCGAATCCTGTTGAGACTGACCCAATCATCTTTTTGTAGTACATTCCTTGTAGGGTATCCAGAAACATATCCACAAGTTCGCTTTCCAATAATGGAGGTTGCACACGAGAGGCTAGTTCCCTCCATCTCTGGGCATATTCCTTAAAAGATTCATTCCCTTTTTGAGACATGTTTTGTAATTGTATACGATTAGGAGCCATGTCCACATTGTATTTGTATTGCTTCAGAAAGGGGCTTGCAAGGTCTTCCCAAGTCTTAATGTGAATCCTCTCCAATTGTATGTACCAAGCGCCTTTTTAATATTGAATCCACTTCAAAGATATTGAATCCCTCCACGACCTTCGACCTTTCCTCGAGTGTTTTGTACTTATCGTCAGCCCCTCTCCTTTCCATAACAGTGGTTCCTTTATTTTTGAGGGCTACTTGTCTTGGTTTTTCTCCCTCGTATTGGAGGTTCCAATCTGCGTGATTCTTACATGGAATTGGTATGTAAGTAGTACGAGGTGCCCCATTTGAAATAGGTCGAGAGATGGTTCCCTCGAGAGGTTAGTTAACAGTTTTTTGCTTAGCAGTTTCGGCTTCCTCACGTTCCAGATCATGGACCAGCCCTAGTAGAGGGTTATTGTCCTCAACATTGGGGGTAGGAGTATGAACCTTCCTTTGATGACTTGACTCGGTTCCTCTGGCTATCAAATTCTGGATGGCAAGTGTCAGTTGATCAATCTTGCTTTTCATACCATCCACGTTCTCCTTAACAGTATCCGTTTCTCCTCTTAGAGTTACCAGATCCTTTTCCAACTGATCCATAGCTTTCCTTCGGTACACTCGAGTGCGAGGTCGGGAAGTCAGATTGTTATGCTCAATGACTCTGAGACAAAGTTTGTAAAAGAAAATGATTTTTTGTTCTTTATTCTTTTTCCTTATTTTTTGTATGCATGTTGATGTATGGATGTATGAATATGCATGATGTATGCTAAATAATTTTAAAAATTTATTTGAGGGGAATTCCAAAATCCATTGTAGTTAGAGATGAATATATTCAAAGGATGAAACCCTATACACATAGAATAAAAATTACTTTATAAAATTCAAATCCATTAGCCAATTCCAAATCCAAAATGACTTCCAAACTTAGAAAAATAAAAATAATTCCTTTGGAATAACCAAAAACAATAATCCAAAATAAAAACTCCTGAACTTAAGAAGGCGTAAACTAAATAGATGTCCATAATGCCTTCTTCAAATGAGCTTTAAACTCCTCCAAATATCCTTTCTTGAGCCCTTGCACTTCCCTATCCTCCATATGGTGAGATAATAGATCTTCAACAGGCACAACTAAGTCTTTAGGCTTGACCCTTTTTTTTTTTGCCCCCAGGCCCCTTGTAAGGTTTTTCCCTCTCCTTGTAAATCCAAGTATAGTCCAAATTGTTCCAGCGTAGGAGCTAGTTGAAAATCCTTGAAGAGGAAGTCACATAGAGGAGGATCATAAAATTGTACAAAAGCAATTACGGCCTCTACCTTCATAGGGATCCCTAAGAGATCGAGGATCCTGCCATACTTGTGTATAAACATCCTTTGAGCAGATTTTGGCATTAAGTCTTAAAGGTCTTTGAGACTTTGTAAATCAGCACTTATCACTCTGATGCGTAGGGTAGCCCTTTTGTTTGAATCCATCTTTCCAATGTACCTACAACACATCTTGAAATTCCCCACAAAAATGCATATATGCAAAAAATGTTTTTAAATGCATGATGACATGGACATTTTTGTTTTTTTTATTAAACGCTTTTATCTGGTTAGGGTAAGGTGAAATGCAAGCATGACCTTAACTAGGTGGGCCCCCTACAATGGTTTAGATCTAAGTCTTATCTACCTAATCCCCTCACATGTAGGATATACAGTTTTTGTTCTTGTTTTTTTATTCCATGATATCCTTAGAAATTAGACTATACCCTCGTTTTACCATGAGAAGGATCAAGCCTTCGTACGGTAAACCTTTAGGATAAGTCTCACCTGGGGAGATCCAAGTAACGACCCCTTAAGGGTTGAATACTTAGGATCACCATGAGTTGATAGGGTGTTCTAAAGGTCCTCAGAATCTTGGACCACATCCAAATCATCAACTATGTTAAGGGATAACCTTACCATGAAGACAACTTTGGAGGGTCTATCTGAGTGTGGCATCAATGCATTGTCGGGATGTTACATCCCTTCAATTAACATTTTCGTTCCACGTCCTAACTTAAGGTATCCTCCAAGCTTGTGTTTTAGCTTCACACATTACAATATCCCAATCCAATGCATGATAACAATATGATAAATATAAATAACATAATAAAATAAAACATAAAATAATCATGCAAATATATAAACAAAAATAGTAAACAACCAAGACAAACAAACAAGAACCCTAAAACCTAAGGTTAGGATGGACTCTCTTTAGGAAGGAATCCCCAGCAGAGTCGCCAGCTGTCGCGGACGGCAAAATTATTCGAGTCACCATCATATGTTTTAAGGAAAATAAATGATAAACCTTAAATCCTAATCCTAAGGGTAGAGATTCCTAAGGTTCGGGAGTCGGTTAAGCGAGGGGAAGGTGTTAGGCACCCCCCACTTCCATTGTATTAAATGGGATCCTTCTTAAGTTTTAGGGTATGTTTGTTTGCTAAAGGAATGTTTGACTGTTTATTTATTTTATAAAAAAACCTTATTACTATACAAAGAAGATGACTTTGATATAAGAAAAGGAACCCTAAGTTTTTATTATTGTATACTCGCTAGGGTTTACAACCCTATGCCTACGTACCTTCAATTTTGAAGGATCAGAGTAACCGTAGTTCACCTCCCCTATCCCCTATTCCTATCCCTATTCCTATTTCCAAATCCTAATCCTAATCTCAATTATACTCTTAGATTAAGAGTTCTATCCCACGAATCCCATCCATTATTTATACTCTCGGAAGAAGAGTTCTATCCCTTAAATCCTAATCCCTCTGCCTATGTTTATACTCTTGGAACCTAAGAGTTTTACCCCCAAAATCCTAATCCCCTAGACTATATTTATACTCTTGGGACCTAAGAGTTTTCTCCCCAAATCCCATCCATTATTTATACTCTCGGACGAAGAGTTTTATCCCTTAAATCCCTATCCATTATTTATACTTTCGGAGGAAGAGTTCTATCCCTTAAATCATATCCCTTGGCCTATGTTTATACTCTTGGAACCTAAGAGTTTTATCCCCAAAATCCTAATCCCATGGCCTATATTTATACTCTTGGAACCTAAGAGTTTTATCCCTAAATCCCATCCATTATTTATACTCTTGGACGAAGAGTTTTATCCCTTGTTCTAATTCCTTAAATATCCCTTTAAATTTATTTAACAAAATTAATTATAATATAAAAATTATAAAGAAAAACCCAAACTTAAAATCCCTTTGATTTATTTAGAAAATAAATCAAACATAATAGTTTATAAAAACACCATATTTTATCCCTTTTGACTTACCTCAAAAAATATCCTCAAGTTTCTTAACTCCTTTTATTTATAAAATTATCCCTAAGCTCATATAATTATATTTAATATAAATAAATCCTAAGCTTCTTATCCCTAAAAATTATTATGACATCACTCTTTCAATTTATTTATAAAATAAATTAATTGTAAAGAAAATTATAAAATGAAAAAACCATATTTTACCTTTAATCCCTATTTACTTATCCCAAATCATACTCCTTAGTTATCCCAAAAAATATTAAATCTTATCCCTTGGATTTTCCCTAAAATATCCCAATTTATTTGTAAAAATTATCCCTTTTTAAAAATATATAAAACCACAACCCTTATCCCTATTTTTAATATGGAAAATATCCCTTTAAACGTATTAAAAAAACTATTTATAGAAATCCTAAAAAACCTTAAGTTTTTATCTCAAAATGTTAATTCAAATTAAATAATCTAAAATTAATTCTCAATTAAAATCCCTAATTATTTTTGTGTTTTTCTTATTCCATAATAATCATAATAATAATTATTATTTACATTACTCCCATACTAAAATACAATAAACCCACCAATATAATTTAATCCCAACATAATATTTTAATAATCAAATTAAACAACATAATTTTCAATCCAAAAATATATTTTCATAAAAATCCAGATTTAAATAGCATTTAATTTAAACAAGAAAAAATTCTCTACTTTTAAAACCCATTTTATAACAAAAGAAAATTATCTAATTATTTAATTTTATCCCCAAAACATTCCCAAAAAAATAATAATTAAAATCCTTAATTATTTCTCACCCTAATAATAAATCCTAAATCACATTCTTATTCTTAATTATCCCACTAATATCCCAATAATAATTAAATTAAGGATTTAATTTAATTAAAATAATTAAAAAACCCAGAGGGGTGTATATTCCACTGAAAAGTAATGGGCTAGGCACTGGGGGTGTGGGTAGCAGCCAAACGATGGCCCATAAGCGAAAGGGCCCAAGCTTCAATCTGGGAAGTCCATGGGAGATAGTCAGCCAGTTGACTCTCTCTGGAGCATTGGATCCATCTAACGTACCACAATAGGATTGAATCAGGAGCGTTAGATCTGCATACTTTTCAAAGTAATGCAAATGAAGGGCTCAGATGATGAGTCAACCAAGGGAACATGGGAGGCACACGCTCCCTGGATTGGTCAAAGTCTTCTGATCACACGGCCACGAAGGGGGCCACGTGCCTTTAATCCGGGTAGCGAATAGAGGGAGTATAAGTTTGAGTTCTCTTCATAACTCTCTCATTTCACTCTCATATTTCTCTCTCTAACCTTCTCCATCTCTCTCTAACCCCCCACACGCTCTCACCTCTCTCTAACCTTCTCCCTCCGGCCATCCCCCTATACAGCCTCCGGCCACCCTCTACCACCGTAAACCACCGTCAAACCCCAGATTCCGGTGAGTAATCAATTGGAATCTTCAACCTTCATGAACCCTAGCCCAGATCTTCAACCGTTCTTCAGGGTTCATGATGAACCCTAAGAACCCTAACCCCAAAGTGATGAACCCTAACCCTAATCAATCCAGAAACCTCCATGTTCTTCAGGGTTTGCGACGAACCCTAAGAACCCTAACATAATTGAGATGGACCCTAACCCTCGCCATGAACCCTAGGGTTTAAAACATGAACCCTAACCCTAATCCACAAGAAACCTAACCCTGAACAAAATCCATAAACCCCTAAACCGCAACCCTAAGCTTAAAACGAACACAAAACTCAGCAAACAACAAAATTGCAGCAACGATTATACAACGCAGCAAAGAAGAAAAACAATGACACGATAATCCAAGAGCTAAGTGTTTACCTCTCCCTGCCGTATCCAATTAAGCTGATTCCTATCCCTCCTTTCCTTTACTTTATCTTCTGATTCCTCACTTTAATCCTTTCCTCGTTTCGTTTGCAGGTAGCTTAGCTCAAGAAATCTTAGGGTTCTAATGATGAACCCTAAATCCCTATGAGATCGAGAGCTTTACTGAGGGCTTTAGGAGGATTCGCAGCAGCAAGTGTTTTGGCCTCCTCCCTGTTAATTAGCTTTTTTTAGCTTATATTGTAAAAGATTAGGTCTTCGAAATTAATTAGGTTTAGATCCAGTTTTAGGAAATTTTGATCTGATTCATGTATTGTTTAATTTTCTGACGTTTTTGTAATTAGAATTAGGGTTGTAATTTACACGATTCTGATTGTAAATTAAATGAAGATAAATGTTAATGATTTTTTGTGTTAAAAACCAAATCTGGTTTGATCCATTTCTAAGTCCTCTGCGCATGATTTAGGGTTAGATTGGGGAAGAAAACCCAACGTCGTGGTCAATAATCTTGACCGAAAATAGACACTAATTACTTTACAAAATAAAATAATAATAACCTAATATTAATACTGATATACTAATTAACCCCAAACCCTTAATAATAAAATAAAATAACCAAAAATAAAAGACTGAAGACCGGCCCCCTCTCCTTATTATTAATAATAAAAAGGTAATTAAACTTTATTTAAAAGCTACTAAAAAAAGATCAATAATATTCCAATAATAAACTAAAATGCTAATATTAAGAGTTTTTAAAATATAACCCTGATTAAAAAATAAAAATCCCAATCTCCCTATTAGTAAACTTAATAGTTGAATCAATAACCAAATTAAAAACCTAATGAAAACTCCTCTAAATACTTAAAAAAAATAGGCTCAACGATAAATTCCTATAAATACACCCCTCAATCTTAATAATAGAATTAAAATAAACACAATAATTCTAAAAAGTTAATTTAAAGTTTTAAATCTAATAAACCCAAAAAAACAAATGTCCCTATTCCTTAAGTACTTAAATAAGTAAAAGAAAAAAAATCCAAAAACTTAGAAATGTACCCTTCCTATCCAACTACTCCTAAGGCATGTCTAGAAACACTCTTAGAGGCCTAGACTGAAATGTGCTAGAGGCCCACACCCCCTAATGACATTACATCCAAAAATAGCAATGGGTCTCTAAAAATGTCTGTAAATTACTGGTCAAAATTTAGGGTACGACAGAGACAAATATTGAGTAGGTTTACTATTGAATTGCCAATATTGAGGGGAAAATCCTTACAATATGTGAATTAAATAAAAAATATTAGTAAACACAATAGTCATAAAACTACTAATCTAATTCTTATAATAATAAAAATATTTAATTAATGAAAATGGAGAAATAGACATCTTATATCTAAAGTTTCAAGGGTAGAACAAAGTTCTTAACAAAAATAATAATTAACTACACACAAATGATGAGAAGGTTTAGACATATTCTACATTCCTCACATGTGAGAAATCAAGTGTAAGAAGTGAAAGAAAATTGTAGATAAAATTTTTTATTTATACTGATAAACTATTGAGAGATATGGGGAATTTAGGTGGTTTTCTATGAGTTATTTAAATGAATGGACTTTTTGTGTATAACCGATCAACTAAAGAGACATCAATAAATTAGTAACGAATCTAATTTCAATGGTAGAATGAAAACACAATAGAATATATTTATAACTGAAAGATAGTATTGATATAAATTTATTGTTTGGAATTAGTTGATAAATATTTTAGTTAAGTTTTATAATTATAATGTAACATATAACGGACTTTTATATTTATGATTTATCATTTTTATTTATTATTTTTTATTTTATTGAAACAATGATTTGTATTAATTATTTTTAAAAACTAAGTAATTAAAAATTTATATAAAAATATTAATAATGTAGTAAATAATTTTATTCATACTTTATTTCTTTATTTTTTTATTTTTTCTCTGTAGTAATTATTAATGAATTTATTTTATTTATTTTATAATCATCATTGTAGTGTATTATTTATAATTTTAGTGATTATTAAAACAATTTTTTTTTTTTTACTTTTTAAATTAATGTTAAAAGAATGAAGAGTTTTATAAAGAAAATATAATTTTATCAATTTTATTTTATTAAATACCCTTTATAACTAAAATAGGAATGTAAATATTTTTATGTGCTTTATTTTATTAATTTATAATTGAAATTGGAATAGGAATATGAACAATATTATATCATTATTATTAATATCTATTAATAGAATAAAAGTTTCATAAAGAAAATATAATTATATCAATTGATGATTGATGATGAGTCAATGAGTTTAGAAAGTAAATGAAAAATTTCTTTTGGATTGTTTTATTGTTAATGAACAAATTGTCCACATATACAAATAAGTTGATGTGGCACATTTTAGAATTATAAATGATGATGTTTCGCTATAATATTCGATGCATTATATATATATATATATATATATATATATATATATATATATATATATATATATATATATATATATATATATATATATATATATATATATATATATATATATATATAGTAACAAATTAAGATAAATTTAACTATAATAGTTACTAGTAGAAACAAATATGTGATGAAGAAAATAAACCTGATTGATCTTGAGCTTGTATCAAAACCAAAATAGAAAGGACACCGAGGAGTAGTGAAAGAAAATGCAGCAACATTCCCACCATTGTTTGCTTCATTAGGGATACAACTAATGAATGATGAATGTTATACAAAGATTTTGTAGTATATATTGAAGTACCATCCAAGAATGGCTTGCCTTTAGGATCTAAACTAGACATGACGAAGCACATATTTTATTGCAGTCAAGAAGGTTGTTTCAACCGTTTTTGGTTGATGGATTTACTATGATGGAGTCACAGAGACTGAATTATATTTTCAAGCATAAGAAAAAGCTTAGAGTTTCTAAATACAACAATTTGACCGCATTAGAACAGGACATTAACACTCAAGGATCAAACAAAGTCAAACGAGAGGTTTTATCGTTCACTTATATTGGAGGTCCAAGGTTTATGGAACAATTCTATTTCGATGGAATGGCAATTTGTAGCCATATTCGGTTTCTAGACCTTTTTATCACATTTACTTGCAATCCAAACTGGCCTGAAATTCAAAGGTTTCTTAGCAGAATTAACTTGCATCCTCAAGATCGTCTAGATATCATCTCAAGAGTCTTCAAAACAAGTTTGATGAGTTGTTGCACGATTTAACAAAGAAGCATGTCTTAGGGTGAGTACTTGCATGTAAGTCAAATTAGAGCCTTTTTCACTGAAGTTATTATTTTGTTTCATTAATCATTTAAAATATTTAATATGCAAAGTTTTATAATAAACTCACTTACTTGTAGATATATACACAATTGAATTCTAAAAGCGGGGTTTACCACAAGCAAGTATCCAAACCCAAATGATATAAACAAGATCATTTCAGCAGAGATACCAACTGAAGAAGATGATAGGAAACTGTTTCACTTGGTCATGACACATATGATTCATGGTCCATGTGGTTTAGAAAAATAGGTCTTCACCCTGCATGAAAAATGGACAGGGCTCAAAATACTTTCCCAACAAATTTCAACCTCAAACCATTGTTGATCAGGATGGATATCATGTGTACAAAAGAAGAGAAACTGGTAATATAGTGATGAAAAATCACGTTGTTCTTGACAACAGATATGTAGTTCCTTACAATCCATATTTGTTGAAGAAATTTCAAGCACACGTCAATATTGAGTGGTGTAACCAAAGTACTTCAGTTAAGTACTTATTCAAGTATACTAGCAATGGGTATTATAGAATTACCGCTTTTGTTGTCCAAACTGACACTGATGGATCATCTTATACCAAAAATGTTGATGAAATTAAGCAATATCTTGATTGTAGATATGTATCACCAAGTGAGGCATGCTGGAGGTTTTTTTCATTTCCTATTCATGGTAGGTCACCTGCAGTTGAAAGGTTGTACTTCCATCTTGAGGGCGACAACACTATTTACTATACCGATTATAAAATTATAGATGAGGTGCGTGACAAACCAACTGTGAAAGATTCAATGTTTACTTCATGGATAGAAGCAAACAAAACATACCCAGAGGCATAACATCTAATGTACTCTCAATTTATTTACAAGTTTTATATGACGAAAGATATTAACGATGGAGACCGCATAAAAGAAGCAATACCATTGGCAGACAAATTTGGGTTACTCCAATTATAGGTGAGTTGTATTACTTGATAATGACGCTAACAGTTGTCAAGGGACCAACTTTCTCTAAGGATATAAAATATGTGGGTGGAATGGTTCAGGATAGTTTTAGGGATGCATGCTTCAAAATGTGAATTCTTATTGATGACAAGGAATATGTTGCAGCCATAAATGAGTCCAAAGATTGGGGTTCCGATCATTTTTTTAAGAAAGTTATTTGTTACTATGCTACTATCTGGTACAATCAATAGACCACGACATGTTTGGAAAAAAAACTTAGAGAACGTTATCTGACGGTATTCTCTATCAACAAAGACAGAAGACAAATATAAGAGGTAAATGCCAATTATTAAATTTTCTTGAGTACATTAATATAATTCTTCTTCTCACGGTATTCTATATATGTTTTTATTACATTTATATATCACAATGAACTTCCACTATATATAATGATTTAACATTGTCCCGTCATATAATTGGCATGTTCATATGTTATTTATTTGAGATGTTCGATATACCGATGAAAGTTGTATATATTAATTTCATTTTGTTGTTCCATTTAAGTTTAATATGTGTTCAATTGATGTTGTATGTATGTATTAGTTATCATTTGTATGTATGTTACGTATTATGCTTGCAGCTGCACATTATATTTTGTTCCATTTGATTTTCTTTAGCCATTTGATTGTTTGTTATATTCACTACTAAAAATAAGACATTTGATTAAATGATTTTACATCAGATTTTAAGATATATGATGTGAAAAGTATTTGTCAAAGGATTTTACATCAGATTTCATAACAATATGAAGTGAAAAATATTTGATTTAGAAATTTTACATCAGACATTTATTTCCAATGATGTGAAAAATAACGCGGTGACAGTTTCGTAAATAATATGAAATTTTGTTATAAAGGATTTCACATCGGGTCTGGATTTGCACCCGATGTGAAAAGTTCACTGATGAAAAAATAATAAGGTGGCAGTTTTGTAAATAATATGAAATTTTGTTATAAACGATTTCACATTGGTCCTGGATTTAAACCCGATGTGAAAAAAGGGCGCCTTTACATCGAGCCTCTTTGCAACCGATGTGAAAACTCCAATCTCACTAAAACCCTAATGCAACCGAATATCATTTCTTTTTCTTTCCAAGCGCACCCAAAAACAAAAACTCAGATATTTTCCCAAAATGCAAGAAATTCACTCCATCGAAGGCATTAATCATCATCACCATCATAATCATGCTTTGAAGTGTCCTCGTTGTGATTCCTTTAACATAAAGTTCTGCTACTACAACAACTACAACCTCTCTCAACCTCGTCATTTCCATAAAAATTGTCGACGTTACTGGACCAAAGGCGGCGTCCTCCGTAACGTCCCCGTCGGCGGTTTCATCTTCCTCCATCACCACTTCATCAACACCGGAGGCGGACGGGCACAAGTCCGACAGTGAAAGCTCCACCACTAAAACCCTAGCAGCCGCTGTAACACCCCAATTCCCATCGCGAATAAATAATACATAAATAAATCAGAGTGAATAAAAATTTATTATTTTTCGACAAAAACAAGGATGCCACATTTAAAGAAAGAAAACATAATCCCTGCTCATAAATTTGATACATAACACAAAATGGAATAAACATAAAAGGGAAACTTTTTCCAACAAAAGGAAAGTTCAATCATGGAATAAAGCGGAAAGATCCATAACTGACTTATTTTATAAAATAAATTGTTTTATAACATTAAAATATTCGTACAAAGGTAATACAACATAGATACAACAAATGTATACATATAAATAACACAAGCGTTCCCCGTCTCCCGTGTTACGTATCAGAGCAGACAGACCGACAAAAGGGTGGAGAACTAATCTTCCCAAAAGCCTCCAAGACACTAATCTGCAATTTCCTCATAGAGCAACAAACCACAGCAGAAGGGTGAGAAATAACAACTAAATCAAGATTGCATAATAATATGCAAAACATAAAAATTCACATACATAGTTATTCTCACCACATAGCATGTATCAACATAAACACATATTCACACATAAGGCATACCAAAGTTATAACATATGGAAACACACCACCACATCACGTAGCATATGTCTATACATAAAACATATCATTCATAACCAATGCATATATCACATATGCACCTCAATTCACAATTCCATACACATAATGCATCCATTCACAATTCTCACACATAATCAATCCATTCATGATTTATGCAAATGCACAGAGACCGACACAACGACTCTATGCAATGCATATGCGGTACCATCCATCCATCATTCTCATCATTAGTTCACTCAGGAACTATTGGAATCATCGCTTGTTACTTAGTGTAACTCCCCGTCGGGCAAACGATGTTCCCCGTCGCTCACACCTCTTTGTATAAGGCACACGACGTTTATGGATCGCTCACACCTCTTTGTATAAGGCACACAACCCGATCGCTCACACCTCTTTGTATAAGGCACACGATCGTCTATAATCATCGCTCACACCTCTTTGTTTAAGGCATACAATGTTATAGCGGATTCCCTCTGGAATCAATTTGTCGCTCACACCCACTAGGGCACACGACATCACAAGATGCATATCATGATGCTTGACACACAAGAACTCATGACAATCAAATGCATCACCATAATTCAACAATATGAATTATCTCATCATCATTATTCATGCTTTGAAAATACTTCAAACAATGCATTTCATCACAAACCACAACAATCATGCAATCCCAATTACTTCCACAAGGGATTCACACCACAAAGGCTACACACAACACATCATAACAACATACATTGATATTCAATCCAACAATGTATTTTACCACACAACAACATCATTAATCATGCATCGAAGTTTAACCCAAAATAATGCATTTACTTGCCATAAGGCCACAAACCATCATCACATCATTCAATCACATGCATTCATATCACATATCAGTACACAAGTCATACGATGTATATCAAAAGCATATTGCATGATAACACATCAAATACACACAGTTACGACGGTAAAAGTCGACAAAACGACATCATTCCAATTCCCGACATAATTAAATCGGCCCACAATCTCAAAACCATTCTAATAAGAAAGAACATTTCATTAGCTCTCCAACGCATCAAACCGCGCCTTAAACCGACTTATGACCCAACAGTTATAAAGAAAACAATTTAGAAAAGATGTCATGTTCGCAATGCGAAACTCCTAGCGAGTCCTTCGCTTTCCTCATTCGCAGTGCGAATGCCCCAGCGAACCATGGCAGAAAGAAAATAGCATACAGTTTCGCAGTGCGAACTCCCAGTGAACCTTCGTTGTCCCCTTCGCAGTGCGAATCCCCCAGCGAACCGTGGCAGAAAGAAAAACAACACAACATTCGCAGTGCGAACCTCACGCGAACGTTCGCTTTCCCCTTCGCTAGCCATTCGCAGTGCGAACCTGCTAAACCAGAAAAACCCAACAGCGCTATAGATCACTCCCAACCAACATTTCAACCCCCAAAACACTTCCAAACCAAAACATAACAATCAAAACATGATCCAAACCTAACGACAAGTATTCTACGCAGTTTATATCGAATTTCATCAGTGAAAACATCGATTTCTATCAATTGCTCCTAATTTCAATCGATAAGAAAATTCGCAAAACAATTACAACAAACAACACATATACATACACAAGCAAGATATAATTGAAACTTCTCACCCTTACCCGATTATTCGCGCTCGAAACGGAGTTCCCGCGATTTTCCTCTTTCTCCTCTTTTCTTTCCTCTTCCTTTCTATCTTCTCTTTTCTTTCTCTCTATTTTCTTTTCTCTCTATTTCCTCTCAAATCTCTATTTATATAAAATATCTAAACCCCTAAAAAAACTATTTTATCCCTCAGCTCAAATATCTCGCAAACGCTCTCAAAACGCGATAAAACATAAACAGCGATGAAAAATAATATATTGTCAAATAAAAGTCAAGAATAAAATATTATAAAAACAAAAATAATTAAATCAACTCAATTAAATAAATCTAACAAAAACTGGGGCGTTACAATTCTCCCCCACTTAGAAATTTTCGTCCTCAAAAATATAACTGAGACGAACAACTCCAGACACGACTCTTGCATCCGACCAACAAACTAACATGCCAACAAAAGCACACCACAAATAACACAAACTGACAAACCACCTTGCTAACAGCAACCACAACAACGACACGACAATGACGACAACTACCACGATAAGATGCAAAGCCCATACAATGCACTTGACGACCAACTCACTACTCAAGGAATACCTAAGTTACGAACACACACACGTTCACTCTTGAACCGAAACACAACAAGAACACAAGGTTCCACAACCCAACATCGCTTCAACAACCTCTACATAACCACAATACCAACCTCCTTGTCACACAACAATATTACAACAATGCTACGATTCCCCAATCAAACATACAACCAAAACCTCCAGCTGCATAGTAGCCCATGAATAATATTTAAACCTTTCACCTAACACTTCCATTCTGAAATGTCCAATGGTCTCATTACTCCTACATGTTTACAATGTTCAACCTATGAACTCTTACAAGTCACACATGCATATACAAAATGTGCCACATCACACATTTGTTGCGTACTCTGATTACTCGTAACCATCAAAACTATCAATCCCACGTCCAAAGTCTAACTCTTTCTCATATTCGCCGAAAATCCCTATTCACTTTTAATATACCCAACCTCACACTCTACTGTGTTATCTCACACACCATACACAAGTCTCTGAACTGCTCAAATAATTCTAATTCCCTGACCATCAAAACAGACATGTATAAAAACTTTCGACTTAACTCATCACACACAACCTTAACTTTACCAATAGGATAATTCCAGCTAAAGGCATAACTCATCACAAATTCCAACCATCCTTGTTGTCTCATACTATATTCCTTCCGACCAAACAGGTACTCAATATTCTTGTGATTACTAAACACTTCGAACCTAGAACCAGAAAGATAATACCTCCAAATTTTCCAACACACTACAACCGCGACTAATTCCAAATCCTGAATAGTATATATCCTTTTATGAATCCTCAATTGTCGTAAAGCATAAGCTACGACTTTACCCTCTTGCATTAACACCCTGACTAAAATCATCAAGGACACATCCCATTACCCCACAAACGGTTTATCAGGATCACGCAGTATCAAAATTGGAGCCGTAGACAACTTCTACTTTAGCTCTCCGGAACTTTCCTCACAATGAACATTCCAAAGCAAATGACTTACCTGTTGCAAGTCAACTGAAGTAACGAAAATGCTAACTTGGAAAAGCCTTCCATAACCTCCAGTAATAACCAACTAAAGTCCAACAAGATTCTAATCTCCTTAACCAACTTCGGAGCCTCTCGTTGTAGAACCGCATCTACTGCCGATGGATCCATAACAATACCATCATCAGAAATAACATATCCAAGAAAACTAACCTTTTTCAACCCAAGTTCTCACTTGAATAACTTAGCATAAAACTTCCTTTCTTTTCCACACTTGCAATTCGATTCTCCAACACTCTACTTGTTCTTCCTCTGAGTTTATAACAGATTCGAATATCCTCAATCAAAACCACTACGAACTTATCCAATTAAATATTGAAGATATGTTTTATATACTCCACCAACATTCCAGACACCTTACCAACACCGAACAACATCACTGTGCATTGTAATGCACAACCAAATTCCAAAAGATATAAATTCTTAAAGCTTTTGCAAAACTTCCCACTGGGTAACTGGTTACTCACATACAAGCTTAACCGAGTAAATAACAACCTATTCCGAGGATAACAAACCTAACCAGTCACATTAAATCGATCAAAGCCTCAACTCACACAATTCACCATTCTTATCAAACATTCCAAACAATTGTAATTTCACTCAAACTCAACCAAACCATTCCAGTCATCTATTCCTGAAAGTGGACACTTGTTCTCAATCATTACCTTATTCAACTGTTAGTAATCCATACACACTTTCTTCTCCTGACCGTCCAATTCCACAAATTCCAACCTGCATCAACAACCAACCAAAAATAACCCTCAAACGCAATGTTACATCCATCCACAAGGGTTTCCTCACAATTTCCATTAACGCCTTAAAACTCTAAAGACTTCAAACCTCACCAGAACTCTATGTCTTTCTTCCCATAGTCTCAATACCATTATACACATCATGCTTGTTATTCCATTCAATCATCCATCCTTTTTGTTACTAACAATACTGGAGTTCTCCAAGAAGACAACACACTTGGCCTCACAATTCTCCTTCCCAGTAAATCTTCCAACCGCTCTTTCAATCTGAGTAATTCTAACACTAACATCCAAATTCCATCCAGAAACACATCTAAAAACCATGCACAACTGACGGCCCATCACTATGGCCTTTCTGCCAATTTCCAGAACACTATCATCACAAACAAGACAACATCTGAGTTTCACTTCCTAAAAGTTCTTCTACTTACTTAGCAAATCCAAACCTCAAATCCTTACCTTCGTCAAATTTGAGTTCACACTCTACTCTCCGAGAACAACCATTAACGATACCCAATATTTCTCTCTCAACAACTTCCCAACTGGACCAACATACCAAAACCTCTAATCCATTTCATATTCCGGTATTAGAATCTTCATCGATTTAACAAAACGATCCGTAAGCACTTTCTTAATTCCAAACAATTCATTGCACACACTATCAAGCCGGAAAGACACGTCTATTCCATCCAACATAATTCCATCTACTATCAACAAGAGATTAAGGGTGATCAGTTCCTCAATTTGTCAATAGACAGCCGACAATCATGATGGGGCATAAACCGTCTTTACCAAACTATAATAGCATTTCTTTCATCTTGTGCACAAAACTACCTAAGGCACAAATCCTTAGTCGACATAAACCTTACATCCGCATTCCCTCTGGAACCGGGAACCACACTGTCCAAACAACACTTACAATCTTGCAACCAACAACACACCGAGCCAACACTCCACGACTGAAGCAACTTGGAGAAGCACCAGCTTCTCCCCCACTCAACTCATTCTCAATCCTGAAGACAAAGGATTAGAAAACCAGAAAGTACTGATAGTGTTTCACACACATATCACGTACTAAGGGACAAACAACATCGACAGTATTCAACTGTCACACCAACTGACTCAACAACTTGGCCGGACGGACCGACCTGCTCTGATACCACTAATGTAACACCCGAATTCCCATCGCGAATAAATAATACATAAATAAATCAGAGTGAATAAAAATTTATTATTTTCCGACAGAAACAAGGATGCCACATTTAAAGAAAGAAAACATAATCCCTGCTCATAAATTTGATACATAACACAAAATGGAATAAACATAAAAGGGAAACTTTTTCCAACAAAAGGAAAGTTCAATCATGGAATAAGGCGGAAAGATCCATAACTGACTTATTTTATAAAATAAACTGTTTTATAACATTAAAATATTCATACAAAGGTAATACAACATAGATACAATAAATGTATACATATAAATAACACAAGCGTTCCCCGACTCCCGTGTTACGTATCAGAGCAGACAGACCGACAAAAGGGTGGAGAACTAATCTTTCCAAAAGCCTCCAAGACACCAATCTGCAATTGCCTCATAGAGCAACAAACCACAGCAGAAGGGTGAGAAATAACAACTAAATCAAGATTGCATAATAATATGCAAAACATAAAAATTTACATACATAGTTATTCTCACCATATAGCATGTATCAACATAAACACATATTCACACATAAGGCATACCAAAGTTATAACATATGGAAACACACCACCACATCACATAGCATATGTCTATACATAATACATATCATACATAACCAATGCATTTATCACATATGCACCTCAATTCACAATTCCTCACACATAATGCATCCATTCACAATTCTCACACATAATCAATCCATTCATGATTTATGCAAATGCACAGAGACCGACACAACGACTCTATGCAATGCATATGCGGTACCATCCATCCATCATTCTCATCATTAGTTCACTCAGGAACTATTGGAATCATCACTTGTTACTTAGTGTAACTCCCCGTCGGGCAAACGATGTTCCCCGTCGCTCACACCTCTTTGTATAAGGTACACGACGTTTATGGATGGCTCACACTTCTTTGTATAAGGCACACGACCCGATCGCTCACACCTCTTTGTATAAGGCACACGATCGTCTATAATCATCGCTCACACCTCTTTGTATAAGGCACACGATGTTATAGCGGATTCCCTCTGGAAACGATTCGTCGCTCACACCCACAAGGGTACACAACATCACAAGATGCATATCATGATGCTTGACACACAAGAACTCATGACAATCAAATGCATCACCACAATTCAACAATATGAATTATCTCATCATCATTATTCATGCATTGAAAACACTTCAAACAATGCATTTCATCACAAACCACAACAATCATGCAATCCCAATTACTTCCACAAGGCATTCACACCACAAAGGATACCCACAACACATCATAACAACATACATTGATATTCAATCCAACAATGTATTTTACCACACAACAATATCATTAATCATGCATTGAAGTTTAACCCAAAACAATGCATTTACTTGTCATAAGGCCACAAACCATCATCACATCATTCAATCACATGCATTCATATCACATATCAGTACACAAGTCATACGATGTATATTAAAAGCATATTGCATGATAACACATCAAATACACACAGTTACGACGGTAAAAGTCGGCAAAACGACACTATTCCAATTCCCGACATAATTAAATCGACCCACAATCTCAAAACCATTCTAATAAGAAAGAACATTTCATTAGCTCTCCAACGCATCAAACTGCGCCTCAAACCGACTTACGACCCAACAGTTATAAAGAAAACAATTTTAAAAAGCTGTCATGTTCTCAATGCGAAGCTCCTAGCGAGTCCTTCGCTTTCCTCATTCGTAGTGCGAATGCCCCAGCGAACCATGGCAGAAAGAAAATAGCCTACAGTTTCGCAGTGCGAACTCCCAGCGAACCTTCGCTGTCCCCTTCGCAGTGCTAATCCCCCAGCGAACCGTGGCAAAAAGAAAAACAACACAACGTTCGCAGTGCGAACCTCACGCGAACGTTCGCTTTCCCCTTCGCTGGCCATTCGCAGTGCGAACCTGCGAAACCAGAAAAACCCAGCAGCGCTATAGATCACTCCCAACCAACATTTCAACCTCCAAAACACTTCCAAACCAAAACATAACAATCAGAACATGATCCAAACCTAACGACAAGTATTCTACGCAGTTTATATCGAATTTCATCCGTGAAAACATCGATTTCTCTCAAATCTCTATTTATATAAAATATCTAAACCCCTAAAAAGACTATTTTACCCCTCAGCTCAAATATCTCGCAAACGCTCTCAAAACGCGATAAAACATAAACAGCGATGAAAAATAATATATTGTCAAATAAAAGTCAAAAATAAAATATTATAAAAACAAAAATAATTAAATCGACTCAATTAAATAAATCTAACAAAAACTGGGGCGTTACAGCCGCGTGTGAGTTTGGCGTGAAAATTGATTTCGAGCGGCTCTGCAATTTTTTCTGCAAATATAACACCAAAATCCTTCCTCAAATTCACCAAAATTCACCAAACCCTAATCTCTAAAATTCTTCCCCAAATTCGCATCTCCTGAAGACCCATATCGTTTTCTTTTTCCTCCATATCTATTGTAATCCTCTTTTGTTTTCGAATCATGGCGAAGGATGAGATCAAACCCGACATTTAGGAAATCGGGAAAGAAAATGAAGATATCAAACCCATAGAAATCGTTCTCTTTCAAGTGCCCGAGTGTTTCGTCTACATAGTAAGTATTGTTTCAAAATTTGATTTTGATTCATTTGATTTAGGGAATAGTATTTGATAGGAAAATGTATATTCAAATTTTGATTTTGATAATTTTTATTGACAATGGTAATGTTGAATTTAACGTTGGTGATGATGAGACGAGGCTTGGAATTCGAAAATTTGTGGTGTGAAGCAATGCATTTCTACTGTTAATGCAGATACCTCCAAGAATGAGTGCAACTTCTTACAGGTTTCATATCAATTGCAAATTATTGCTTATGATATATTGTGATTGAGATCTATTTAGTTCATAGTAGCATAATGATGAAATTAGTAATGTACTCTACCTTGTTAAAGATTCAAGAAGCAGTAGTTTTCAGTGTTCATCATGGAAGTTTGTTCTGTCAGTTTAATCATTGATGCGTTCTACAACCAATTTGTATCATATTACACTTGACACTCTTTAGAGTTTAGTCTGGTAATTGTGATATGTTTATGCTCTCTTGTCTCTGTTTAGGTCCTGCTATTGGATTCAGATTAGATAGCCTTCTTAAACTGACTGAGACACGTGCACCGAACTACAAAGTGACTCTCATGCATTATCTTTGTAAGGTAATCTTGCTATTTATTTATTTCTTCATTTTTTAAAAAAATAATAATTAGTTTCATCTCTGTTACGGAATAAATTCTAAAATTAAGTTGAGGTATTATTTTGGATAGCAATTCTTGTACTTACATTTGGAGAATTTGTATCTTTAATGCATCAATCTAATACTATGCCTGCATAGGTGTTAGATGACAAATTACAAGAAGTTTTAGACTTCTCTAAGGATCTTGCTAATCTAGAGCCAGCGACAAAGGTTGTGAACTTCTCCGATCCTCATTTGTTCATTATATTGATAGGAATTGTATATCTATAATAAATTTACAACTCTGACTGAACTAGTTTGATTCAGATCCAATTGAAGTTCGTGGCAGACGAGATGCCAGCTATAAACAAAGGATTAGAGAAAATTGTACAGGAATTATCCACTTATGAAAATGATGGTCCTATATCAGAAAAGTTCCGTAAGGTGTTGGCACCCCTTGTACATTTTTACTTTTTTTAAGTTTAAGATTTTCACAAAACTATGAATAAGTTATGCTACAATTATCTATGAATCTTTTATATATTTTTAAACTAATTAGAGCCAATTGGGCCTGCAATCATATACATGGAAACCAACAATATTTTTTGTTTCCACTCTGGAAGCGGACACTGAGGATTGCCTCTTATTGGTCTAATATGAGAGTTTGTATGTTCTTACTTTAAGAATGAGGGAAAGATAAAAAAAAAATATGAACAGTGGTAAATAAATCTGATTTCATATGATTGATTTTATCCCTTAGAAGTCTTTTAACACTTTTTCTTTTCCCTTCAGAAATTGAAAGACTTCCTCTGTTCTGCTGAAGCTAAAGTCCGCTCATTAGCTTCACTATATTCTGGGGTGGTAGGTCCTCTGATATATTTAGAGATTTTGAAATGTATAGGCTATTCTTTGCTTAGAGTCTATATTTACAGGGCTAGAATGTGGACGCATTAATTCTTTATTTTGGCGAAGATCCATCTCGCTGTCCATTCGAAGAAGGTGTGTGACTGTCTACACTAGATATGATATTCATTTTTTGTAGTTGATTAAGTGAGGTCCCATTTCTTCTTTTTTGTACTTTTTGATGCTAAAATAGCCATTCTTATCTTCTGCAGGTATTTTGTTCTTCGCATAGAAGAGAACATAGGTGAGAACTTTTATCTAGATTATTCATACTACCTGCTTTCAATCATATATATCAGAAAGACACTGAAATATTAGTCATTACTTGTTTGAGTTGAGAGTTTTGAGACTAATATAGGATGCCTAGTTTTCAGTACTACTGAAAATGTGAACGAACAAGGTGTTTTACCAATCATAGATATTCCTAACATCATAAACTTTATGCTTTTGATTAAATTATGTCACAATAGCAATCAATAGAATATGATCATACATACAGATATCATTCTTGGTACTCTTCTACTTTGTCTGCATTAGCATTACTTCTTTTTTTAGCAAAAGAAAGTTTGGACATTTTAAGTTGGAAAGATTGTTGTGTTTTACTCCCATATTATCAAATATATTTGTCATTTCTCTACGCTCTATTTCTTTTTACTTATGAAATTTGGTCTTAATTATTGAAAAATCACGCAGGTGGTCGCCTTCGGCATGCTTTTATAGGCATCGGATTCTGAGAAAGAACAGAAGCTTATGACTTCCAAGCTGCCTTGCATGATCATATGTTGTCTACTGAAGCTACAACTCATCTTCTTGTGGATTGCATGTTGGTAATTCAAGTGTGGGAAATGACTTATAAATGGTTGGATATTTTTGTATGTTTTAACTGGTTTTGTTGTTGTAGTAGTCCACCGTGTAAATATACTTATAATTTTGTACACTTGTGTGTATCCTAGATTAGTACTTTTGTAAATCAATTGTTCATTTTGGAGAATATGTGCATTCTAGCTATTTGGTGCAATGAAATTAACAAGTTGGTTGGAAAATTATGAAAAATTAGATGCTAAATAGCGACTTAAATGTGGTCTGTGTGATGTTGGAAAAATATGAACAATTAGGTATAAAAAAAAATTACAAGGATCCTACCTTGATTCCGCTAAAAAATAGTCTAATTTAAGGAAGATAGCATACATATTACATCGTACGCGCCTTGCAACCGATATAAAAACCTATATTTTACATCGAGCCAGAAAGGTAACCGATGTAACAACCTACATTTTACATCGGGCCAAAAAGGCAACTGATGTAACAACTTACATTTTACATCGGGCCAGAAAGGAAACTGATGTAAAATGTGCATTTATTTAAAAAATAAATAAAGTTAAACCTATATTTCACATCAGACGTAACACTCAATCAATGTAGTAGATGTATTTTTCACATCGGGTTATTGCCCGATGAAAAATGTCTTTGACTTACTACATCGCTTGGCTTTACATCGGACCCAGACCCGATGTAAAATGTGTTTTTCGCCCGATGTAAAAAGTCTTTCCTGCACTAGTGATTAAAATACAATTTTATACGTATGTATTATTAAACTACCGTAGAATCATATAAAGATAGATGTTCCATGTTTAATAGAGTGGCGGTTAATGTTTCAATTCAACTATCATTGAGTTAATGGTTTAATATAGTGGCGATTAAGGTTTTATAGAGTGGCGGGTAAGGTTTATTAAACTGCAGTCATTATATAATGCATTGATTAGTATATTTGACACAGATCTACAGTTAGTTGTCACCGAGTTAAAGAATTTGACACTCATTGAGATTGAGAATATGTTGCAATCAAATGGAAGAAGTTTGCAAGAATTTATAGGTATGCCTTATCCAGATTCATATGTCACAAAGCACGTTGGCAACAGACTGATTTATGACGAACATGATTACAATGTTGGCACTGAAAGACAGAATTTCCACGGACTTTTTTGTGCCCTTACAGGTGATTTATTTTCTTTATTATGAATTTGTGAAATGACTTTTTTTGTTTAAATTTATAATTTATAGATGAGCAACATTCAATTTTTGATAAAATCATGGAAGTTGTCAACAAACAGAGAGGAGGGTGTTTTTTTTACATGGTTATGGAGGGATTGGTAAAACATTCATGTAGAGAACACTATCAAGTGCACTTCGTTCGCAAAAAAAAATTGTTCTTACTGTTGTTTCAAGTGGGATAGCTTTGTTATTTTTTCTAGGTGAAAGAACAACACACACAAAAATCAAAATACCCGTCCCAACACTAGATAACTCAACTTGCAACATTGACAAAGACACCGAACATTCACAATTATTTGAAGCAACGATTGTCATAATATGGGATGAAGAATCTATGTCTCATAAGAATTGCTTTGAAGCATTGGATAGAACCCTTAAAGATGTCATGAGCAAAATGAGTCTTGCGAATATAATTTTTGGTGGGAAAGTTGTTATTTTTGGAGGAGATTTTAAGCAGATTCTTCCATTTGTTCCAAGAGTAGGGCATTCAAATATTGTCCATGCATCAATTAGCTCATCTTATGTATGGGACTATTGCCAGGTCTTAACACTAACAAAAAATATGAGACTTCAACAGGGAACAAACAATACAAGTTCTAATGAACTAGCAGAATTCTCAAAATGGATTTTAAATGTGGGTGATGGTAAGATTTGTGAACTAAATGATGGGTTGGTATATATAGAAATTCCTCAAGAGCTATTAATATCAAATTTTAATGATCCTATAAGGGCTATTATTGATATCACATATCCCAATTTGTGGGAAAAATTTGATGATGTTGCATTCTTACAAGGAAAAGCCATTCTTGCTTCAACCATTGAAGTTGTGGAAAAAATCAATCATAATGTATTAGACTTGATACGAGGTAAAATTCCATTAACTTTATTCTATTTATACATATAACAATACATTGAATCAAATACTTCGACTAATGTCTTTATGTTTTGATTTTAAACCATTTTTTAGGAGAAGAGAAAAAGTATCTGCATTTCGATTCAATTGATAGAACATATGCAAGTTATAGTGAAGCATATGAAGTGCTAACTCCTGAATTTCTTAGTAAATTAAGAACATCAGGACTTCCAAATCATATGATCAAATTGAAGGTTGGTACCCCTATTATGCTAATCAGAAATTTGGACCAAGCTGATGGATTGCGCAATGGAATAAGACATATTATTACAAGGTTAGCAAATCACGCCATCGAGGCAAAAATCATGTCTGGAAAGAATATAGGTAACATTTTTTACATTCCCCGAATGTCTATGTCACTGTGGCCATTCAAGTTGACTAGGAGACAATTTTCGATCATTGTCTGAAACACAATGACAATTAATAAATCCCAAGGTCAATCACTAGATAGTGTCAGTTTGTACTTGCCTACTTCTATTTTTAGTCATGGCCATTATATGTTGCAATTTCAAGGGTTAAGACCAAAAGTGGTTTGAAAATCTTAATACATGACAACGAGAATGCATCGTGTTCGTCTACTACAAATATTGTGTACAAAGAGGTTTTCCAAGCACTTTGTTAGTTGGTAATCTTTTTTACCTTATCTTTTGTGATCCAAATTAAATATCAATTTTTACTTTATATATGTACATGCCACAAACTTTTATTTGTTTTTTTTTTGTAATTTCTCATAATCAATAAATAATTTGATATATTTCTCCATGTTTTGTTGTTTGATGAAAATGTGCAATGAATGCTGAATTTTTCTTTGGTTTATGCATGAAATTAAATGAATGATCATGCTAAATGCTGCTGGATTTTGCTTGAAAGTGGTATGTTATCATGTTGTTATGTGATCCTATGTTAATGATGTCAATGCTGAATTTTTTTATCATGTTTATGCAGAATTTTAAACGATATTTTATTGCAGAATTTTATTATGCCAATGCAGAATTTTTTATCATGTTTATGCAGAATTTTAACAATGTTCTAATACAAATTTTTTACACAATGTTTGATCATAATTTTTATTGTTTTGATGCATAATTTTAACATGTTTGGATGCAGGAAAAGTTCATAACTAAAGGATGGAATATGCAAACACATGAATGATGTATCAAACCTCGATGATTGGAAGCTTAAAAGACTTGAAAGATTGAAACCCGATGGTATTCATGATGTTATATGTTCAATATTTAAAAGTTATATGGACTAATATTCGTTGCCTATTAAAAAAATATCTAAAAAGTAGTATTATTTGAATTGATAAAATGACTTTATTCAGAGTTGTAGTTTTAGAATTTATTCATATGAATTCGACTGGGTTTTGGTAATTACTGTAATTTCAGGCATAAACCACGGGTAAATATGAACGTATCTATGAGATACTAGTTGTAGACTGATCATTTTAATGTCCATCTTTTAAATCTTTCTTTTGCTACCATTTTATATAATTGAGGTTAAAAAAACAGTTGTACGGTTTATTATAAATACGGGTCAATGTTTAAAAGTTGTAACATAATATTAGTAGATATTTGAAATTATGTGAATATTTATGGATTACAAAATAAATTTCATAGCTGACAAATGAGAATGAAAAACATGTAATGTGAATCTGAACGAGACTTGTGCCTCACACAGTTTTTTTTAACTAGTTTTAAATAAAAATAACTAAAATATTTATTGTGGAATATTTCAATGTATGTAGGATATTCCTAGTTGAAATTATTTCGTATTGTCTTTTTGATAATTCCTAAACCTTCATTTTGATTTTTTGTTTTAATAACTTTCTTTAATCACGCTCAATGTTTGGATTGTTAGTTTCAATACTCTTTCATTATTTCCCTCTTCACATCCAATAAGTTATTTGATAATTGAAAAAAATTACAAAATTCCATAAAAAAAAAATTTACCAAGTTATTTTTACATTTAATTATTATTATCTTAATTTAAATAAAATATAACAGAAAAATAAATTTTGGCATCATCTTTTTTTTCTTAATAATAGATAAACAAGTGAAAACTTGGTCAATCCTAAAAAATTTTAAAAATAAAATGTCTATTTTGATAGGTAAAAATATTTAGTTTAACTTTAAATTAAGTCAAATTACAAGTTTTTCCTTAAATAGTTTAATTTGAATTTCAATTCTAGTCAACTTTCTCAAATAGAAAGTCAAACGGATTTTAGTAATAAAATAAAACATTTTGATAAGATGAGACCAATTAAAAGCATCTTAACGGCTAGTATCAGAGGAAAAGGAAACTTGTTTTGTAAAAGGATATACATATATTTGAGAGTACATTAAGAGATAATTATAATTGTAGCATATTAGTTCATATTTATTTTAGGAGTACATTAATAATATTATATGATAATTTACTTTTTCTGACAGAAAATATATGACTGAATTGACTAACAGACTCTTCTAAAACATGTAAAAATTAAGAAGATAGACGACAACCAAAAATAAAATGCTTAGAAATGCAAAAGTAGTATCGTTAAATATGATGTTGCATGTCATAGATTCTTTTGTGTAAACCTATCATATGCAAAAGAACAAGTTTGTCTTATTGTTCACTGCTTCATTTACTCTATTAAACTTGGTCCTATCAATAAATAAGACAAGACTTTGAATTCAGAAACGAGACTTCTATGGTAAAAAATTAAATTGACTTTGAAAGTAATTTTTTGATAATTCAAATGATGATATTAATATTGTGTCTCAAACTTGAATCTAAGATATTTTACTTTAATTGTATTTTTTTATATAGTCTATGAATTTAAAAGACTATATCAAAAGTAAAAGAAAAAAAAACTCTAGTCAACTTATTGACTAACGTGACCTTGACCAATAGAATATTTTCCTTAAAAGTTCTCTTTCTTGTTGAACATAGAATATGTTTTTTTCATATGTTCTTGTTTTCATTGTATAAACATTCAAAATTCGTTTATCCAAGCATAAATACCCTTCACTAACAATTATCAAACCACATAAACTTTTAATCTTTTATTTGATTCTTTCAAAAAAAATGTGAAAGAATTTCTATCGGAAATACTGAAGACAAATCCTTGAAATGCAAAATGATTGAAGAATCAGAGCAAAAACTAAGAAAGGAATCGAAAAACATAACATCATCCTCTCAAGTTGATTTCGAGAAAGGCAAAATGGTTGAAGAGGCGGAGCCAAAACTGCATGAAGAATCCAAAGTAATAACATCATCAACTAAATCTAAAGATTTATTAACTCAAAGGTTTGACAATAACACCAAGCCAACTTCCAATCTGTTAGAGAACGGTGGACATTCAAGTTCATCTGGTGAGGGCGCAGAAGGATGTTCCAATGCTCAATTTCCGTCCCATGATCTTTCAAGAGAAACACGTGATTTTATTAGAGAAAGTCAACTTCTTTCAGAGGCCAATGTGCCTTCTTCATCAACTGAATCAACAGTGGAGGAACTCGACTTAAATCTCAAACTTTAAGATTGTGTCTACCTAATAAAAGTACATTAGACGTATATTGTGACATCATGTTTTCATGGTCACTCTATTGTTTAATTATGTTCATTGTTTTTGTTTATTTTCTTCTGTATTTCAACGTACTTTGCTTCATGATTAAATACAATCTAATCTTTTTATTAATTTTAATAATCTTAATTATAAACTAAATCTAGGTCTTATTCACTTGTCTGAACATCTGCATGCAGATGTTGTGAATTAAAAATCAAAATTTCCAATAAATTCTCAACTGATTTTAAATGAATCAAAATTTTAGGGCTAACGTGCAAGGATCATATAGTAAGATGAAGAATCAAATTCTGTAACTTTTAAGTTATCTTACTTGAGTTGTGTTACTTTTTAAAATACTTTTTAATCAAATACTTATTTTATGACATTCATTGTTAGATTCAATGCTTATGTATATAAATTACCTATGTAAACAATCTATATAAAAAAAATTCGTTTACGTATCAATTATATAATACAAAATCGTTTAAGATGTTAATTTTGATTATCTTTTCCCCATAGTATGAGGAATTAAAAATGCTATGGAAGTGATTTATCCCTTAGCTAACAAATATTGGACTCCGATACACTATATTCGAATGTTATAATATTTTTCAAGTGTTATACAAATATAATTTGTTCCATAGTTTCTAAACTAATAATATTGAAATATTAAACTATTTTGTTGACAATTATCACTTGTTGCATTTTCTTTGATTTTTGTGGAAATAGAATTAAAGATAATCATAACTAGAAAACGATTTGAATAGTTTAAATAATTATCATAATAAAATTTACTTTCTCTTATATTTAATTATTTATTTTTTATTGTTGAGAAAAATCAATAGAAAGATTTTTATTGCTTTTTAATTTTGACCCAATTTGGCTTATCTACATTTTGGTGAGACCCATTTGCATTATAGTAGCAAATACTATTGTTTTGTTGAATGACTTTTTTTGGCCAGATTATAGGCTAACTCATTTTTAGATCTATTAATGTGATATAGCGATCCATGAGTTAGGCCCTTTAGGGTTTTTGTGATTTGAGAAGCTATCATCCCATAATAGATTCTATCAGCGCCACTATTGTGAGTTTGCATCTTCTCCAAATCCTTTCTTTTGTTTTCCCCCTCCTCCATGTCTTTGAACCGATTTTCAATCTTTGCTTTCCATAATGAGTAAAACATTCCTTTTGCTTTATTCATATACAAATTTGTTCTTCTATCAATCGTGTAAACAATATGGTTCTACAACTTTTTGTTGGAAAGACGGTCTAACTTGTTAACCATGTCCACCAAACTTTTACAGGCAATGAGAATCGTGATAGCCTTTGCATTCATCTAGGTGTCTGCATGCAAAGCATTAAGGGCAAATTTCGCTTACGCATCAAGGGGGTTGTTGAATCCTTTCTTCTTCCAAGTCTTTTCAGTAAGGGGGTTTAGGGGTGAATTGTGGGGTTTGAAAAAACATGGTTTTGAAAATATTTGGGAAATAAAATCACAATTCAAAAACATTTTTGAAAACACAATAAAGAAAATAAATTGTTGAAATTAAAATAGCTAATGGAAAGAGATGAACATCATGATATATAGAGGTTCAATTAAATTATAAAATGACCTACTCCTTTGCCCAAGAATTGATCTTGAGAGTATTCAATAAACATTGATAACTTTTAGTAGGAAAGAGTCACAAACCCCCAAATAGTACAAGACTTCAAAATGTGGCAGTTTGAGTTTTCTCTTCCAAACTATGAGTCTAGGCGATTAGTCATTTCTCCACAAACGAGGACATTGGAGCGGTTATTCTTCAATTTCCTTAAACCTTGCAAGATTTTACATGGGCTGAGCTCATGGACCTTAGACTTAGGTTTTACATGGGATAACCAATAACTTATGAGATTTTAACACCGGGATGATCTCAAACCTACGAAGCTTTTAATATTAGGTTGAGCTTTAACCTATCTTGGTTTCCGTTTTGGACTGACAAAGAACCTATGAGATTTTATCACGGACTGGTCTCCAACCTTAATTAGGAATGAATCACACAATTCCAAACCAATTTTTTTTACGGGGTTAGCTTCTAACCCAAAAAAATCCCTATGTGGATAATATTAACCAAGGTATATACAAAAAATCCATGGTGAATTTACATCTCTACCTTTTCCAGAATAATAATTATATCCTCACCCACAAAAGGACTTTTCTTGCAAAAGCACTTAGGCTAAAACATTAGTAAGAGATGGTTGAATAAAATTTAGAGAGAGAGAGAGAGAGAGAGAGAGAGAGAGAGGTGTGTCGAAACAAGGTTCTGGATGAAATGAAATGAGAAAAATGACCTCTTCTATAGGATAGAGGTTGGCTCAAAAAGGGAATTTCTAATAATTTCCTTTGAACGCAATATAATCGATTGTCACATATTGACAATAAATTAGAAGGTTGAAATATAATTGATTGTAAATTTAAAATGAAGGAAAATATAACTTGTTGTTGCACATCATTAAGGTGACGTTCCAATCGCTTGTGGCTCAATTTTGAATTGAGCTAATCGATTAGACAAATTTGCCAATCTATTAGATAATAAAAAATTTTCCTATATCTATTTTGAAATTTTCAAATTCATCTGGCACTACTTCAAGATATTTTTGAATTATTTTCTTTGGTAAAAACATTTTGAAAAATATTTTAGTGTGTGTATGTGCTTTACAATAGGTTCACTCACTACTAAATCAGGAGGTTCACTAGTAATTCAATGGAAGCATCAACATCAACGCATCTTAAAAGAACCTATCACACAAGATGCTAGACCAACTCAAAATTAGATGAATTGGTATAGGTCGGTTACAAGAGTGTCTATTACGGAAGCACCAGCCACTGAGGAGAAATGATTGAAACTTTGTTATTAATGACAAGACCCTCGCACCAACCACCTTTACCTCAAGCGAGTACTAGGAGACCCCTAAGACCTCAAGGAAATTGTGGGAAACCTCGAAGGCAAGCGAATGCGTCGGGGTGTGGAACTGGGGGCATTACGATTGAGCAGGTCATTAAATTCTATCAAATCGTTATGTAATTTGATTTTATAAAATAATATTATAAATTATTTTTAATTTTCCATTTTATTTAATATTATTTTATTGTTATAATAATTAAAAAAACAAAACAAAACAATAGCCACTATCTATGGTGCATGCTCCCAGAGGATGCATGGATGTGCCATAGCTTCCACAAGTTTAGTGTTTTATTGTTGTCGTTGTTAGTGGATCGAATTTTTTCAAACTTGTAGAATGTTCTTTTATTTTGCTTACCATTCCTACATTGAGAGTTATCACTAAAATGAATAAGAATAGGATTATGGTAAGATGAATAATGTAAAAGATGCTCATTTTTATAATTAGGGAAATTATCCAACCAAAGATCAATAACCATATATTTATTGAGTCTAAATTTTATAAAATTTTCTCCTAATTGGTTGTTAGTCTGTTGTACCCTAAATTTTACCCTCAGATTTTCTGATCATTTCATATCATTCTAAGTCGGTCTCTGTTTTCGCATTTTTAGTAAACATATCATTAATCATGCATTTTCTTTCTTCCATGTCATTCTTGACTTTTATTTATTTTATTAATATGATTTGTTAAATAATTATTTTAGGTTTTTTTGGAGGTTATTTAGTTTAATTTCAATTTGGGCTCATCTTTTTATATGATCTATATTTAAGATAGTTTATTTTCATTTTTAAACTTAATTTAATTTAATTTTTTATATTAGTTTAGTTGATTAGATTAATATTAATTTAGTTTACTTTTAATTTCTATTTGATTGGATTAATTTTATTAATTTAGGTTTAATTTAATTTTAATCTAAGTTTAGTTTTAATTAGTTTTCATTTTATTTATTGTTATTATTATTATTTTATTATTTAATATTATTATTATTATTATTATTATTATTATTATTAGTATTATTATTTTTATTACAAAATCCAAAAAAATCACAAAGGTCATATGTCCAAGATAGATATCGAAACCCGGCCGTACCAACCTACAGCTTGCAAGCAACACTGCTACACCTCTGTACACTGCGCAAAGCCTTGACACCCAAACCTTTGACCAAACTCCTGCTGTTACAAACCAGAGTTTTCTCCAAAACAAAACCTGTATCACTGCACAATGCCTTGCCCTCTACACTTTGCCTTATTCTCACAAGAAACAGCCTGCTACTTGCTGCTACTTTTCCTGCATCGACAACAGCCTGTGAATTGAAAGGGACATAACAATTTCAAACTTAATCCACAAGTCTTTGTTGATTTTAAAAAGAGAGGTTTTTGTTTCATTTTAGGGGGGAGCGAAACAGAACAACAAAAACCTTCAGAGCTCGTAACTGTTACAAAAAACCTTCTTTTGAAAACCATACCAATCTTCACTCTCCAAAAAGTCCTTCAAAGACCACATCACCATCAATCTCCATCACTACTTTCCAACCTTCCACTTGGTATCGCAAAACTTCCTCACAATAGCAGTGGCATTGCACCATATTTTGTGTTAAAAATGACTTTCGTCATGCACACGAGAAGGTGAGGAAACCATAGTATAACCTCACTTGTCTCTTTTCCAAACACACTTCATCCATATCTCAGTAACAAACCAACTCACCACTTTGACCACCGCCCTTCCATTACCGTCAAAACAAAAACCAAACCGTGAAGCACTAAACTCCATAACCTCTCATCATCTTTCCCCTTCATGATATCTATTACTCCAATGAAGAAAGAAATGCAGCAAGAAGAAGAGTTTGAAACCACATAAACCTCCTCCCTTCCGTTCCCGTTTTCACAACGTGAGCCAAACCGCACATCACCACCATAACCCGTTCCTCCACACAACAATATACAAAGCAGAAATTCACATTCAAAGAAGCCATCAGTACACACTGAGAAAGAGATACATATTCACACACAAAAAAAATCAATTTTTCACACATTCATAGACATATATACATGTTCAGAGTTCTTGTCTTGAAATCGTATCAGAACAGCACGAACAACAACATCAGAGCACTACACTTCCACTTGCAAGCACATCACACAAAAAGAAAAGGGAAGGAACTCGTGAGCCTTAAAGAGGAGACCAAAGCTTGTGCATCTTATTCAAAGGCTTGCACCTCATCTGCAGTTAGAAAAGGAGTTTGGATTTCTATAGCTCCCAAGTGAAGAAGCAGCGGACTTGACTCCACTGGGTAAGCTCTTATCATGCCTCTATGCTTTCATGTTTCATATTTAAACTGCCTTTGAGTGATATCCTGCATCCACGCATTACATTTGTATTGATCTGAAATGATGGCATGTTGATCTGTTTAAGTTTGTAAGCATACATCATCGTGAATCTTGTTTAGTTTCAGTTTGTGTGGTCTCTTTCCATGATGATTATCTCTTCACCTTAGTTGTTATTTTGAGTGGCTTAGGGTTTATTTTTGTTCTACTAAGCAAGCACTACAGAATGGTGTTTTATTTTGTGAGTTTTGGTTAAGATTTGAGTTGGTAATTGATTGAGAAAAGTGAGAAGTTGCCATGGCTTGGTCTGGTTTTTTACGATAGTATTAGGTTGTGTTTTACGTTGCATGGAAGAAGGAGAATGTGTGGTGAGTTGTGATTGGCCGGGGAGCATTTTTGTCATTTTGTGACTTAAAGATTGGATGACCAATTGATATAAACGTTACACATAATACTCTTGCACCCATGACCGTGTATTACTTCCTTGGCTAAGATTTTTGTTTCAACTGGACTATGGGCCTTACATTTTCGCTACCTGCACCTCCCCTGTACAGAAGGCCTTGCGCGAATTGCTTCTCACAACCCCCATCTCACTTTGACACTCCTTCATTTTTTATAATTTTAAATAGAGTTTAATTTTTTTAGTTTAATTTTATTTTAGTTTGATTAGTCTTTAATTATAATCTAGTTTAATTAGCTTTTAATTAGATTTAGTAATTAGTCAATTAATTTCAATTAGGTGTTATTTAATTTCTAATTCATCTGGACATTTTTCTATTTATAGTTAATTCCTAATATTCATTTTCAATTTGATTCTTGTTGCACTTATTGTACATATGTTGTTATTCATTTCACTCCTGATATTGGAAGTTTCCCTCCTCGTCCCTCCATTTCTCGTATATGATTCCAAAGGAAAGGGCCTTATAGTTAACTGTCATGTCATTTAGGATAGCCTTATCCATCATTCCCTTTTAACCTTGCCTTAGGTTTGGAGTCGCCGCACTCCACGTAGGTGTCTTGTTGTCAGACCCTACTTTCTCGTGGACACTTCATTTCCTGTTTTACCTAGTCTTAGGTTTGGAGTCGCCGCACTCCACGTAGGTGTCTTGCTGCCAGACCCTACTTTCCCTTGGAACCTTGACCACAGTCAAGAGTTCCTAACCCCCGTATTGAGGGGAACTACGGACGCTCTGATTTCTCAAGTTCATCTTGAGAATACGTAGGCATAGGATTGCGAGATCCTAGCGAGCTACCTTTTTCTTTTTTCACCTTTTTCCTTTACATCCAATGCCTTCTTGGATTCCACCCCTTTTTTATCTTTACATCCAATGCCTTCTCGGATTTTACCTTTTCGTTTCTCACCCTTTTTTACCCCGCAGTGAGGGGAACTATGGACGCTCTGATTTCTCAAAGTACCTTTTGAGAATACGTAGGCATAGGATTGCAAGATCCTAGCGAGCTACCTTTTCCTTTTTCCACCTTTTCTTTTACTTCCCTGTTTACCCCGTAGTGAGGGGAACTACGAATGCTCTGATTTCATTCCCGTCAGGATACGTAGGCACGAGATGCGATGTCTTGGCGAGCATACTTAGTGTATATACCCCTAGGTCTTTACCTTAGCACATTTTCCTTAGCAAGCAAACTTTAACATAACACAAATACTAACAAGAGGTTCCTGTAGAGTACTACAGATACTTAGGATGCTAACACATTCCCTAAGTATAACCAACCCCCGAACCTTAGATCTCTGAGCTGTTCCTACATAGTGCACTTAAGGTTTTTCGATCTTTACCCTTTCCCTTGGATAAATCAAAGTTCAGTGGTGAACTTCATGTTTTGTGATTCAAGTTAACTAATAGCTTGATATCCGATTCTCACCGCAACATAGTCCAAGTATATCTATCCCCAACATAGCCAATATCTTTCAGCTTGCAAGAGAGAAAGGTAACATTGAACTTATTCACAACATTATTTATTATCAATCGAGTTTCCACTTCTTTTATCCCTATTAGAATTTATGATGTTAAAATCCCCACCTATAATCCAATTGCCATTGCTAGTAAAGTTATGATAAATACTATCAATAAAGGAGAAAGTGAGATGCTTCATTTAACTATTAAGATACCCATATATTTAAAATGTTATAAATACTCTACGAGAAATAGAAATCAATAAGGTTCATATTATAGTCAATAATAGAGATGTTTCTAGTATTAGAACACATTAAAATCAACCCATCTGACTTTCCTCAACAAGCAGTGGAACAATTAATAATATGAAAATTAGGCATACTTTGACTAAAATTGTGGCATATTTTTGTATAAATAAAAACAAACAACTTAGCTTCAGAGATGAAAAAAATTTCAGAATAATGAGAGGATATGAGCTTTTTTGCAGCTCTAACTGTACAAGGGTTTCCCAACCTTCAATCGTTCAAACAAAAAATCTTCATAGCTCTCGGATAGCACTTAGGGAGGGGCATGTCGTTGTTGACGTGGGGGTTTTTTTTGTGTATTCCATTAAGTGGCTAGCATATGTCCTTAACTAAAAAGTTAGAGAAGTGCATAAAAAACACATTTGCTTTGTGGATATTGTGAAGGCTAAAGTTGTCACTATGTCTTATAAAAAGGTTTGTAAGGCTTTTTATTAAGTTGGACTTAGATTGAGATTTATTTCAGCTCTCAATAAAGCATCTAATCTAAAGCTTTATTGGGAAACTTTCACCTCCAATTACTCTTGGGTTCTTTTGCTTAAAGAAATATTTCTCAAGAACGATAATTCTATCTCTCACCACATATCTTCATCCTTCTTGAGCAGTATTAAGAGGGAGTATGATTTGTGGCATCCAATTATAGAGTCATCATTAGCAATGGTCTCGATACAAATTTTTGGTTTGACTTTTGGAATGGCCCCCTATCTAAGATATTAAAAACAGGCCACCTATTAACAAAACCACAAATGTCTCAAATTTCCACCATAATGGTATCTAGAATATCCTTGCTGATATCATCCAATTGGTGCCAAATCTCCCTTCTCAAGTCCTGCAAATCACTCTTTCTTTATATCTGAGAGATGATAATCATATATGGCCTCAATCCATTGATGGAGATTTGTCCCTAACGGAAGCTTATTGATCCGCTGTCATGCACAGGTAAAAAACGAGTGTAAAAGTGTAGTTTAGGGAAGCGACACTCGAATGTTGTATCATAAGAACTCTTGTATTGAATTTTACCAACTAAAAAGAACAAGGGGGTTGGTTTTCGATTAAGATTAAGATCAAATTTAATATAATCTATTATAATTATGATTAAAAAGTTGATCTACTGATTAAATTCCTACCTATCATCAACTATTATAAATTCACCCCTGAGTGAATCCTCTATTCCTGTTCGATTACAATATCAATCAACAAGCGCTAACGATATTATAAGAATTAAGTTCCTGTTATTGCATTCACTACAAGAAAATGCCACATTAGCTACCGTATTTTGCTACCAATTGCATCAGCAGCAAATCACAAGTTATAAAAGTAAGATTTAATACTATTAATTATAGTCTAACTTATTAAGAGATATTCTACTTTTTCTTAAAAAAACTCGCTCCTTTCTCTATCCAAAAACTTCTTCAAGAATATTCCACTTTTATAAAAAAAATATAAAAATAAAAAATAGTAATAACACTAGCTTCATTCTCTCTCCAGAAACACTCTCTCACCGTGTATTTAGAAACTCTCAGGATTTCTCAATCAAAACCACACATCTCTCTACCTTGATCGATTCACATACCTCGCTTGCTCTCATCGAAAATCCAGAACAATTTGCCTAGAAACTCAAATACTCCTCTTGCTCTCACGAGAAACACATATCATTGTTCTTCACCGTTTTTTTCTAAGGTTTGTAAATTCTCTTCTATCAACCAATTTTGTACTTTTTTAATTGAATTTTTGAATTATATTAACTTATAATAAACCTTGATTGATTTTTTTGATAATTTCAATTTTCGTTTGATTATCATTATCTAATTGGTATGATAATTAAATTGAATTTTGAATTAGGGTTGTGATTGTGGTTTGTTCAATTTCAATCCTGAATCATGTCTTTGTTCCTTATCGATTTTATTAAATCTTAAAAAAAATTAGGTTTCGTTTGCTTAAATTCAATTAATTAATTGATTTAACTAATTAATTTCAAGATTTCATCTTATTTGCATTTGATGAAACTATGAATTATTTATTTATTGTAACATGATTTCAGCTTTTGTGTCGAGTAACGAAATTCGGATAGTTTGATGATGACGGATTTCGGGACTTGGTCAAAGAATCAATGAACTTCTTGAGTCAGGTGATCTTAACCGATTTCATCTTAATTGATTTAGTGGACTTAAATATAAGAATGATTTGCAGCAGGTTGTTTCACACTTTGTTGTTGTGGTTGTTGTTGTAATCTAGGCCACACCGGGTCATTATGCCATTGGTTTGAAGATATTGAATCAGCTTATTTTTGAGATGAATCAGGTTAGACATTACTTTGTGCTAATGGAATATATTTGATGCAGGAGTTGATATCAAGTTATTCTGATGGAAGAGTTATTATGCCGAGTAGTTATGTTTTCTGTATGCTAGTTGATTATGTCCACAAAGGTCATCAGATAGTCGAATTCTCTCAGTAAGATTGGAAAATGGGGTGTGGTTTGTTGTTTCTGTGGCAGAGAGGGGGATAGAAAAGTAAGGCAAGGTTTAGTTTGTAAGTTGTGTATAAATCGAACAGATCAAATATTGCCTAACCTAGTAATTAAATATTTTGAGTAGGTTTTGTATTTTGTACGTCGTGCTGTGTTTTGGAACTATGTTCTGTTTTCTAAACTTTTGTGTCCTGTCTCAGGCTAGTGCTGGTTTACCTGTAACAAAGCATCGAAGGGTAGCTTGCTCATTCTGGGATCAATCTCTTTTTCAAATATTTCAGATATCTCTAACTTCATTGAGTCAGTGAGGAAATCAAGATTAATCTGTAATAGTCGGTATAATATTCACAATAGTCGGTATTCTGTAATAGTTCAACATGCTAGTGCTAGTCTGTCTTTAAGTAACAATAAATTGCTAGTAATAATATCCATAACAGTTGGGGTTCTGTAAAATTTCAGCAACATACTATTATTTTGAAACTTTAAGTAAACATTTCAATACTGTTTAATTAATCTAGTGAGTGCATGTTAATTTATAATGAGGTTTGTATATGCATTGTTAACATGAACTTAAAAGATTAGCGGAATATGCCCAAAGCAGTGCAAATTTGTTGAGGAAACTCACATTTCAGTAGGAGATTGGTCCAAATAGATGGGAGGTAAGTTGAACACATTTTATTTTATTAATTTTTAACTTGTTTCAAGTTTCAGTGGTAGATTATAATGAGAGTACTTTCAAGGGGCTAATGCTATATTCAAATCTTGCGGCAGTGCCTTTTACGGACTTCTTTGAACAATTATGATGCAATCATTATTCTCCACAAGGACAAACTTGTGTATCCTCAAAGGCTTCTCTTCTCATCAGAAGTTGGTCACGGTATAGTTCTTAATAGCTGGTAGTTTACAGAATTGTACAGTATATAAAATGGTTCAAGAGTGAGGGGAATATCATTAGTTGACAGTGTACTTATTTGTAGCAAGACAATTTACAATTTCATGACCGATCATATTCTAGATCTACCAAACATATAATACAAGAATGACATTGGTCTCAGTTACAGTATGCTAGCAACTACTATTGTCCCTTTCTCTCACTTTATCTTGGCTTTCACAAGATTAACTTATCCAATGATATTCTCATTTGAAATGTTCCGGGAACCCAAGTTGCTAAAGGACATGCTAGCAAGTGCTTCCAACCCTTTTTGTTGCCTAAAGATTTGAAGGGTAGGCCAGAAGAACTTAAAAAGAAGTTGATGGTTGACTTCGATCCATCAAGGTGCTTTATCAAAGATCTAGAGGTAAGTACAATGAAAATGGTTTGATTTTGAACATAGTGTTGTTGTTTCCCTCTGGCGGCATTCTCTTTACTAATCTTGATTTCCTCACTTATCACTTGTAGAAAGAGTTTTCCACCACATTCAAGTTATGGCATGATTCTCTAGGAGGCAATGCCATTGGTCTAACATGGGGGAAATCGTGTCCCTCCAAGGTATAAAATTTGAGCTTATATTGTTGATCGTTGATTTGGTGCAAAGTATATTATATTATGAATTCTTACTATACAAATCAAAGCGAATGGATCTTCTGATCACTGCTTTTTCTTTCTTTCTCAAAGAATCGGAAACAATGGGAAGTGGTTGAGGAAGGATATGATCCACGGAAGGTGCTAAAAGTTGTAGGTGAAGTTGGAAAAGGGTTTGTGAGGAATATATACTTTATCAAGCCACTAAGGCTTGCAAACTAATGCCATTTATGTATAAGTACGAAAATTTTGTCTCTAGTCAATTTGATTAATTAGAAAAGCAATTTTGGTCAACATGGAGAACACAGTTGTATGTAGGATTAATCTGGTAGAGCACATGAGTTTGTGTAGATTGGTGCACATGTATTCTCCTCCCACCTTCAGAGTTTGGCAGCCTGAATAGAATGAAGAGTTCCAGATTCTTATGTATTGTAAAGAAGCTGATATAGTGTATCATAAACTTGTGTGTCCTGTCTCAGGCTAATGTTGGTTTACCTGCAACAAAGCATCGAAGGGTAGCTTGCTCATTCAGGGATCAATCTCTTTTTCAAATATTTCAAATATCTCTAACTTCATTGATTCAGTTGAAGAATGATGGTAAAATGACTACACCTGCAGTTAATTTTTTTCTGTCTGTTTAATTGTTTTGGTGATCAATAGCTTGAGAATTTTGATAATGTATTACGTAACAATCAGTCAATTGCAAGAATTAGCACTTTCTCTCTCTTTGAAATGTTTATCATTTGATTTTGTGGGGACATCTGTGGATGAGAGTTCAGATGAGTTTGGCACATTTCAGGTATCTGCTTGTTTTTGTTTTATTGTAAACTTATAATGTTCGGAGGTCTTGTCTTATTCCTTCTAAACTAGTTTGTTAATTCCATATATATTGATTTCTGAAGAATTATAGAAATTGTAATTTGTCTAGAAATCTCACTTATTTATGAGATTTACACATGTGCCTTAGTTATAATTTCTAAAAATTTGAAATGTGGGAATATTAACATTGCTTGTTAACTAAATGCAGATCATCCATAGTTGCACAATGTAAAGAAAGTTCCAGATGTTTCATTAGGAGAAACTATTAGAGCAAGGCTGATGCAATTTTCTATAATGAACAAATATAAGGGAATCTACAATGCAGATGGCATGTTTAAGGGAATCTACAATGGCAAACAATGTCATGTTGTTGATATACCAACCGTTTTGAACAGGGCTTGGGCTGCTGATGTCTACAGAATCATTGTATAAATTGCATTGCTAGTTTTGATTTCTGCTTTAAGCATTCCATTAATTGTGTATTCTCTTTGTGTTGCAGGTAACTGGTGGACCCCTTGAGGAATCAACGGAAGCTCTAGCAATTGCTAAAACAAATGGTATGTCATTTAATTACTTTTTGACACCCTTAGGGTTTGTTTATGTAGAATTATTTAGGTTTAGCTATTGGCATAATCACTTATGTGAAGAGCTTATTGAAACTACTTATGAGTTATGAGATGCCTTTAGATTTTTTTTCAACTTATTTTCAGAAGCTCTCCAAATTAGCTTATGAAAATAGTTTATAGCTTATAGTTTGACTTTGTTTTATCTTTTTGTTATTGAAACCACTTATACTTATACATGAATATTTATACGATAAGCATGTAATTAAGTTGTTTATCTAAATAGGACCTTACTTTAATGATGATTTATTGATTGATCATAGGAAAAAATTTCTGTACATTTGATGTGCATCCAACACGTAGTTCAGAAAGGAAAGGTATGCTTAAATTATGGCAAGTAAGAAAATTACTAATCTTATTTTAACTAGATGTGTGCGTGCATGTCAGATCCACGTGGTTTTGAATCTTGATTTCTTAAGTTATTTATTCAGTTCTAGACATGTCACAATGTATATTATTATTCATGTAGTAGCAGAATTTGTGTTCTAGTTCTGAAACTACTGTCTAAGTAAGCATTTTTTGAAATAACTTTGCGTTCTTCTTTCTCCTTTTCAATTGCAATGGACTTTATTTTTGCTCCGCAGAGATTCAAAAGAAGTTTTATCTATTGTTACACGTGTAACTTTATTATCTTTTAACCTTCCTTCTTGTTACTCTTTTTTGAATTATTAAAATTATTAATGAAATATCTTCTATTGTATATTGAGGCATTTTTAGAGGGAATATATTGAGGCATTTTCAGAATGTTTTATGCAAGTGTGCTCTTATGAGGAGTGTCAAATCTTGTATCTGATCAACTCTATTGTATGTCTGATTTTTTCTTCATCTTCTTCATGCCCTCTAATTGGAGAAATAAGAGAATTCATTTTAGATCATACTAGTTAAAGATGGAGTTGAACTTAGTATTAACATAGGCTACTTTTATCTTTCAGGCACAATACTTTAAAGATTGTAGAATGCCTTTAAAGATTGTCGAATGCCGACCAAGAAATTTTCTTTTCTCAAGAAGAAGTTGAGTAGATGGAGGCAAGGTAGTTTATTGTTGTGTTTATCGGGCATGTTTGTAAGCTGATGAATTTCACATGGTTTCTTCACCATTATTTATAGGTTACCATTGTTCAATTGATCAACATTATGGTCTCTCGTGTTACCCTTGTTGCTTTTGTGTACAATTTAATTCCCTCTGAAACTTTGTATTTTCAAGACAAAAAAATGAATGTATTCTTGACCTCTGTGGTGGGGGTATTCACTCCGCAGTTGTTATCCATATGGTGATTGACCTATAATTTGTATAGGTCTAGTAACTTGTGTTGTTTGATAAACTTAGGAGGAAAATCTTTTTTGAAGAATAGCTTTTTTTCATTCTAGCCTAATTAGGTTTGATTAGAAATAGTCAATTAAAAAAAAATAAACTAGCCTTAATTAGCTTGAGATTTACTATGGTATTCTTGTAGTAATATTGTAGCGGTATTGCTAGGAAACAAATATTAACACTGATCTTTAGCTAGAATTTAGCGGCGGTTTTGCTAGGCATTTAAAAATATTAGTTGGAGATTTGCTAGGAAATTTTGGAGTAGATAATTAGCCACCCAATCCATGCTATAGAATATTTAGTAGTTAATCCACAACTAATCTCCAACTAACTCTATTTGATAGAGATTAGCTACAAATTAGATGCGTTTTTCGTCGTAGCTAATCAAAGATTTTTTTGTAGTGATTAAGCATGACATTTTAAAGATAACGTCAATTAACAAATAAGATGAGTTAAGTGCGATTAAAATTAGGGACCATATATTAATCGAACTAAACAAAACTACCCTATGACAAATCGGATTAAGCAAACAATAACCATACAACCAAATTGTAGGGAATAAAAATTATATTGCAAAATTTTAATAATCTCAAGGTTTTGGAACCTGAATATAGTTGATCAACTTCGAAGGGGTTTTGTTCTCCATGAAATCTTTTTAAAGCATATTTAGTAAATAATGAATAGGTTCATGAACAATATCGTGGATGCTTATTGTTAAGGAACACAAGGTATTAGGGTTTTAATCCTAATTGGATCGGAAAACATAAAAATCAGCTCAAAATTATCCAAAAACTAATTATTTTCTAAAGTCTGAAACTAAAATGATTTATTCGAGTCTTCTACACTCTTAGTCTGCTTCTGATCTCAACATGAACCTTTTATCTTATCTTCTCAGCTTTTCAACGTCTATCAGAACGCCTCAATTCAATTCTCTAGCCCAAGTATAACCTGCGAAGCGAGAAGGTATCAAATAACTGTTTAAGCGAGAAGGTAAACATAAACGAAGTTTAGGAAACAAACTAAAATAGTAAACATAACACAAGAAACTCCAAAATACTGAAATAAAGTGCATGAAAGAGTGTGCATGAAAATGCACTAATCACTTATGCCATCAAATCAACTCACATGCCACTTCAAAATGGGCCAAAAAAAACGTGGAATCCAAAATTTGGAGAATTTGCCACAACAAACTTCCAACTGATGACACCTTGAGTTTAAGTGGTTGTAATGGGCCTTCAATGTAAAATATGTGTCTTTTGTAGCAAGAAAACTACTAACTACCTCTTCTTCTCTTGTCCTTTGGCATACAAACTTTGGCATTGGTTCTTATGTTGACTAAAGCTTTTTGGCCTGCCAATATCTTTGATGCTTTAAAAATATGTGATAATTTTGTAGTCCTCAATGTAAAGTGGAAATCCAGGCATCTATCATTACAATCTTCAACATCATCAAGTTTGCATGAAACTAGATTAGATTCAATCAAAAGATCTTACATTGGAAGTAAGTTATGTACATGGTGCCATCATAAGTGGCCTTCATTGGAAATCTTACTAAAAAGATACAAACTCCTCCCTTCAAGATTTTACAAACAAAATATATTTTTTACTTTTTCAAGCTAGCGGTTGGATCAAGTGTAATACATATGGATATTTCCCCAATTCTTTGGCCTCATGTGGAGGATTTTTAAGAGATGAGCATGGTGGCTTCTTGTATGGTATTTATGATGTTGTTGAAGGTTCATCAACCCTTCATTTAGAATTTTTTGGTGTCATTCAGGCTATTGATGTAGCCTCTAAATTTGGCTAGAAGAATTTATGGCTAGAACCTGATTCGACCCCGGTGATTCTTGCATTGCAAGATTCAAGAGTCGTGCATAGGAAACTCAAAACAAGATGGCTCAACAAAATGGTCAAGATAAGGTCAATGTCCTTCCAAGTCACACATATATTTCGAAAAGACAATTTGTATGCTGACAAGCTGTCTTTTATGTCTATTTCTAGTACTCATTCCCTTGTTTGGAACTTCATTCCTCTGTTCCTAGTATTGGTGTTTTATCATGACAAACTAGGTATACATAGTTATGGATTTGTTTTTTTTGGAATATACGTTTGATTTATAATATAAAATGGCTTTGAAATATTGGATAGTTGTTCATGATACATAAATGTGCATATCAACTATTTAATCTTTTCTTTTGTAAATGATTTTATATATTTTACAAGATTTTACATAAATGTTCATGATACATAAATGTTTGACAAATATAAGAGGTAATACAAAAAAATATGAAGCGGAATAAGGTTACCATCCGAGAATCAAATTGAAATTAATGGAGTTCCTTTGCTTGTGTTAACAAGACATGGTTGTATGTAATCTAGTGATGGAGTGTAAATGATCTCACTGGTTCTGAAGCATGATAAGTTTGTGAATTTCACTGTATACCACACATTAGCTCCAAAATGAATATCGAACTCTGGTGGCACATTTAGATTATCATAGTTTCCATAAAAGAAAAAAGCTCTGATTAAGTATTTAGTACCATTTGTTACATTTATTGTGTAACAGTTTCTCACTCCACTAGGAAAGCTCCTCACGTGATCTAGTTGTTGTATAATAGTGTTGCCTAGAGGGGGTGTTATCTTCTTACTTACACCTGCATGTATGAATTTTGCATCTGAAATGTAATTTATTCATGTGCTTGTCACATCATAACTCGAATTTTTAGACCACAATCTATGCTTATAAATAATGAGAAACTAGATATTGACATGAGCGATGCGCGGGTATACTTGAAAAAAAAACAAGTAAAATTTATTATCATATATTTTTAAAATATTTGTTATCTTAAATATTTTGAAATTATAATTTATTAAAAGTATAATGTTTATAAATATAAAAATCTTAAAACATGCTCTTCTGCTTTTTTCTTTTGTCTTTTGCTCACGATATTTAGAAATTTTTTCGAGTTTAAAATTATACAATCAGAAATAAAAATGTTATCATCAATATTGTGCATATATATAATTTCCTCTTTAATGAAAATATATATTTTACCGTAGATATTTTTAATTGTCAATTAATAAGTCAGGATATAATATTTATTAATCAAATTCTTTATTGAAGTGATTTTACATATAGTATGTTATGTAAGATATTGAGAAAATAAATTAGAGTTATTAGTGAAGTGAGAGGGAATATTTTTGTAGGTCTAACTCTTTCATTTTTTAGAGCTTGTAATATATTATTAAACTTGTTAATATTATATAATTCAGTGAACAAAAGAATAGAGGTCATATTCAATACATTCTACATCAAACTTGAAGAAATTGTTCTTCTTTTTTTTTTATAGAAAGTATTGACATATATAATTGCAATAAAATGAATACTACAATAAAATAAAATAAAATTGAAATTTATAACAGATTAATTAAATAGTCAAATAAAATAAATAGAAGAAATAGGAAGAGATTAACTTCATTAATGTTTTTAATAATGTTTTTGTTCGTCAAATATCTTAATAAATTTTATATCTTTATGGATATGAAATGTTGTGAGGCTTCGTACTAAGGTCTTGCACATTAATTTAGACCATTTACAATAGAGTTTTCAAACAGTATTAAAAATAGTCATATTGTATACACGATTAAATTTCCATTTTTTAAGACTGGAGAGGTGGAGAACATCAACTCCTTTGGTTCTCACAAACAACGATTTCAATAGAGACTGTCGCGGCCGGCAAAATTATTCGAGTTTCCATCATATTTTCTAAGGAAAATAAATGATAAACCTAAAATCCTAATCCTAAGGGTAGATATTCCTAAGGTTCGGGAGTCGGTTAAACGAGGGGAAGGTGTTAGGCACCCCCCACTTCCATTGTATTCAATGGGATCCTTCTTAAGTTTTAAGGTATGTTTGTTTGCTAAAGGAATGTTTGACTGTTTATTTATTTTATAAAAAAAAACCTTATTACTATACAAAGAAGATAACTTTGATATAAGAAAGGGAACCACTACGCCAAAATTGCTTTTTGGCAGCACCACATAGACAACGCTTTTTATCAAAAGCGCTGCTATATGTGTTAAAAAAAACACGCTGAAAAAAAAGCGCTGCCTAAAGGCCTACTTTAGAAAGCGCTTTCTAAAAGCGCTGCTAAAAGCCATACAAATGTGACACCTTAGAAAGCGCTTTAAGGAAAGCGCTGCTAAAGGACCGCTTTAGAAAGCGCTTTTAAAAAGCCCTGCTAAAGGCCTTACGTAGGTCACACATTAGAAAACGCTTTCTGAAAGCGCTGCTATAGGCAATTAAAAAGAAAGCGCTTTTAGAGGAGAAGCGCTGCTAAAGCTAATACATAAGAAAGCGCTTTCCAAAAGCGCTGTCTTATATTATTATTTCATAAATATTAAAAAACTTTTCATTATTTCAGAACGCCCTAATCATTTATTTTCTTTCTCCCTCTCTCTTGCAACTTCTCCCTCCGTCGTGTCTCCCCCTCTCTCGCGACTTCTCCCTCCGCATTGTTCCTCAGTTCGTCTTCTCCGACCGGCGTTCCTATGTTCGTCTTCTCCGACCGGCACTGCTCCTCTGTTCGTATCTTCATCTTCTCCGACCGGCATTCCTCCGTGAGTGTCATTGTTTCTTTTGTTTGTTCTTGAGTTTCAGTGATTATTTAATGTTCTTGAGCTTGCTATATATTTTCTTTTGTTTGTTCTTGAGGGTTTGTTCTTGAGCATCTTGTTTTGTTTTTGTTTTGTTTGTAGTTTGAATGTGTTAGTTTGAATGTACTTTGAATGAGTGTTGTTATATTATAGGAAATTATATCCATTACAAAAATGAGGGTTGTTAGAAAAATGAGTGTTATAGAAAAATGAGTGTTGTTAGAGTATCAAAGTGTTAATGTGGTTGTTGTCGATTTGGTGAATTAGTGTTGATGTGGTTGTTGTTTGAATTTGATTTTGAAATTGTTGTTGTAGTATAGTTGAAGATGATAAATAGTGATATTTGTGGTGGATTTATGTTGGGAATTGGTGTTAATTTTGTAAGTTGATGTTGAATGTTAGTGATGATTTGTTAAAATTAATTGATGATAATGACATTGTTGATGGATACTTTTTAGTGATTACTTTATTTTAATCTAATTGTTGATTGAAAATGATAATGAAATTAATTGTTATATTTGTTATGTTAGTGATGAAAATGAAAATGAAATTGTTGAAATTAATTGATTCTTGAGACTTTGACTTGTTTCTCCGATATATCTTGTTTGTCCTATTATATAATAAATGTGTCCTGTTATATTTGGCATACACCATCATCACTAACTTAGTGAATTTGCTATATGGGTTACTTGTAAACCCCAAATTTGCAAATCTGTTATATTTTAGGGTTATCGAGCGCATTTGGGTGTTTGATTATGAGAAGTTTCAAATTCCTTAGTTATCCCAAAAAATATTAAATCTTATCCCTTGGATTTTCCCTAAAATATCCCAATTTATTTGTAAAAATGATCCCTTTTTCAAAATATATAAAACCACAACCCTTATCCCTATTTTTATTATGGAAAATATCCCTTTAAACGTATTAAAAAAATTAATTATAGAAATCCTAAAAAACCTTAAGTTTTTATCTCAAAATGTTAATTCAAAATAAATAATCTAAAATTAATTCTCAATTAAAATCCCTAATTATTTTTGTGTTTTTCTTATTCCATAATAATCATAATTATTATTATTATTTACATTACTCCCATACTAAAATACAATAAAATTCAACCGTTCTTCAGTTTGTGATGAACCCTAAGAACCCTAACCCCAAAGTGATGAACCCTAACCCTAATCAACCCAGAAACCTCCATGTTCTTCAGGGTTTGCGACGAACCCTAAGAACCCTAACCTAATTGAGATGAACCCTAAACCTCGCCATGAACCCTAGGGTTCATATTATGAACCCTAACCCTAATCCACAAGAACCCTAACCCTGGAAAAAATCCATAAACCCCTAAACCGCAACCCTAAGCATAAAACGAACACAAAACGCAGCAAACAACAAAATTGCAGCAACAATTATACAACGCAGCGAAGAAGAAAAACAACGACATGATAATCCAAGAGCTAAGTGTTTACCTCTCCCTGCCGTGTCCAATTAAGTTGATTCCTATCCCTCATTTCCTTTGCTTTATCTTCTGATTCCTCCCTCTAATCCTTTTCTCGTTTTGTTTGTAGGTAGCTTAGCTCAGGAAGTCTTAGGGTTCTAATGATGAACCCTAAATCACTATGAGACCGAGAGCTTTACTGAGGACTTAAGGAGGATTCGCAGCAGCAAGTGTTTTGGCCTCCTCCCTATTAATTAGCTTTTTTAGCTTATATAGTAAAAGATTAGGTCTTAGAAATTAATTAGGTTTAGATCCAGTTTTAGGAAATTTTGATCTGATTCATGTATTGTATAATTTTCTGACGTTTTTGTAATTAGAATTAGGGTTGTAATTTACACGATTCTGATTCTAAATTAAATGAAGATAAATGTTAATGATTTTTTGTGTTAAAAACCAAATCTGGTTTGATCCATTTCTAAGTCCTCTGCGCGTGATTTAGGGTTAGATTGGGGAAGAAAACCCAACGTCGTGGTTAATAATCTTGACCAAAAATACAAACTAACCCTAATCTTGATGTAAATCAATAACATAACCAGTGCTCTAATACCAATTGAAGGTGCGAGAAAGACACAAGAAAGGGGGGGGGGGTTGAATTGTGTGTTTACTCTTTTTGTAACTTTTTGCATCTTGTTAAAGAGACACTCAAGAACCTTCAATTCTCGTTGAGAGATTTTGATCTCTTAACTATGGAACATAAGAACCATATTGGTTCTGATCATAGGATGCGATATAGAGAACTTGCAGTGCGGAAGCTTATCAGAGATAGGCTGCAAGGTTCTGACTTTGCTTAATATAAGGTTCTGATATTCAGTGCAGAAACATAAATAGAGATACTAAGCAAGAGAGTAAAGGACACACGATATATCCTGGTTCACCACGCGGGCTAATCCAGTCCACCCTCCTCAGGTGATTTTGCCTTGAACACAAGGACTTAATCCACTATAATCAAATCATGATTACACTTGCACGGGCCACGTCGGCGACTAACAACTTGCACAGCCGCACTGTGACTAACACCTCAATGAACCGTTCAGGGATTCAATTTAATTAATATAACGAACATTGACCTGCAGGTTCCAATCTCTTCAAGATCTACTACTAGGCTTTCACAGCTAGACGTTCAGGGATTCAACTTAATGAATATAATGCTACTGACCCTATTTCAGGATTTTCCACAATGACACACAACCATTGTCATCTCAAGTATCTGATCACCACGTGATCTACTCAAGGGCCTCAACTCACAGCTGAACCGTTCAGGGATTCAACTTAATGAATATAACATTCAATTGAGGAGTCTCAATTCATTTAGTTGAATTGGAAAACTAGAGATTACAAATTGTGCTTCTTAATAAGCATGTTTCTCCTAAGTTTAAGTACAAAGAACACACACATGTGTTCAAGCAAGTTTTGAGCAATCAGCTCCTTGCTTTCCTAAGAAACTACAAAGATGTATTTAGATATTACTATTGTTGACATCTTGTAGATCTTCTTCGTCTTCGTCTTCTGGTTGAGCAAGCTTTGAGCATCAACTCCTTGCTTCAGATCTTCAATGTAGCCTTGACGAGAAGGTAGGTTGATGACTTGACAGATCTTCAATGTTGTCTTCTTCATCAACAGCTTCTGTTTGATTGTTATTGTTGTGATGATTTGTCTTCTTGAGTTTCAACAACAATCGCCATTGGTGAAATAATGATAGCTCTGAATATGTTAAGTGTTACAACGAGAACTCATCGTTGTTGCTATCTTCGCAATGACTTGGTCAATTTTGTAGATGAACATTTAGTTCGTGATTCTACAAGTGATCGACACTTCAGAAGCAAAAAATCTTTCCATTAAATAGCCAATAGAAATATAGCCGTTAGAGAATACCGTTGGCTGTTTGGAAAAGAGACGTTGTGATATAATGAGTTGTACTGACACATCTTCTTTTTGCAGAGGAAGAAGTGACCGGACATCTTTTCTTGGGTAGTGTGTACATTTAACTCACAACGGTAATATTTAGACTTCAAAACTTCAGTGGCTTCTGATGTTATTTTGATGAAGCATGAGTAAAGTCTTCATAGCAGAATATCTGATGCTTCAAGTCTTCAGTCGATTGAAGAAGTCCATTAGGAATCAGTCTTCACAACTTCAACACTTGGTCTTTAAGAACGTTATCCTTTTCTGCTTCAAGTCTTCCAAATCTTCAGAGCCTGTCTTCAGAGTCTTCAGAACTTCTTATTTGAAACCTTGATCTTCAGAACTCATCAGTCTTCAGATTCTTTCTGCACTTGGTCTTCAGCGCCTTTAGCCATTAGAACTTCAAGTCATAGGAGTCTTCCGTCTTTTGGTTCTTTCAGAGTGTACTTCTTCAGAAGCTTCGCAATCTTCAGAATCTCAATCACTTTCAGAGAGCATCCACAAGAGCATTGCAACAACAATCTTGGCATCCTTGGATCTGGCTGATCATGACTAGATAAAGAAGTGTTCTTGCTTCTCGCGACTTTAGTAACACATAGTAACTTCGCATATGTATTCAATCATAGTACATCTAGCTGGTGTATGTTGGTTCTGATGTCTTTAGTTCTTATGATTTGCACACAACACACGTTAGACCATAAAATGGTTCTTTCACAAATACTTATTGTTATCATTAAAACATAGATTGACTTGTAGAGACAATTATTGCTCTCACAATCTCCCCCTTTTTGATGATGACAAAACCAAGTATTTTGATTGAACATTTTATACAAGGTAATCACCAATGCCAACAAATTCAGAGTTTGGAACAACAGCTCCCCCTGAATGAGTTATCCTCAAAGTTTTATCTGAGATCATCTAGGATTTTATATAATCCAAAGATATACAGAGTAACAACTTGAGTTGTCAGAACAGGAATAGAAAAGAATTACTTCTCTATCTTGTCTTTAGGAAAACGAAAAGTCTTTAGCATCTGGACTAGTTCATCAGAACTTGCATCTTCAGATCTTCAGAACTCAGTTTTCTTTGTTGTCGTATCAGAGCTTGCTATCTTCAGAGACGTCTGAAGCATTTCTACTTTTCAGCAGATTCCATTAAGCATAAGATCAGAACAGTTCTTGACTGATAGACGTAGCCTTACTATCTATCAGAGACAGACACTGTTTTTAAAAGAAACTCCCCCTGAGTTTCATACTTTGTGAAGTTTGAAATTTTGCAATTTGATCTTCAGGGCAGTCTCCTCCTAATTCCTACACGTCAGATATTGGGATCTTCAGAATTATAATTTTGGATGATAAGATTTTAAACACCAATGTAGATCATGACTGTTTTGACTTTTGAACATAGGTCTTCATCTCTGAGCCTTGTTAAAGTCATACTTAGTAGTTTATCAAAGCTTGATTTTTGATCAGATACCAATTGAAGGTTAATATTAAAGTGATCAATCAACGCTTGATTCTGAATCTGATACTCATGATTTAATTTTGATCTGTTACCATGTGATGTGCTGAGTCTTATACCAGAGTATGTTGAGTCTAATACCAAGTGAAGAATTTCTTCTCATACACTTGAGAGGTAATTCATTAGAGTGCTGATATTGATACCAATGAAGGTATTTTGACAGTAATCCACAGCTTTTGCTCTAATTGATGAATCTGATACTAATCTTTGTGTACTGAGTCTGATTACCAATTGTTGATTTAGTCTGATACTAGATTGTTTTCATTTCCAATGGTTCTTGGTAAACATCAGAATGGCTTCTTCTTGGATCTTCAATCCGGATCTTCAGACAGTTCTTGACAGTTCTTGACTTCTGATTTGCATAGATCTTCTGAGTGAGCATCTTGAGATGTAGACTTTGTCTTGACTGCTTTCAGAGTTTTCTTACTTCTTTTCTGAGGTAAGTGAGATAAGCATTACGATGAATCTGATTCTTCCAGCTTAACCTGTTTCTTAGAATGCCTAGTGAATTTGTTTAGAGTTCCTCGGATAACATCAAACAACAAACATTAGTAGCAACGCATATGAGTACTTTGTTTGAGTTCTGCATGCTTTCAGATTTCCTTCTTTCAATCATCAATATATTTCTCCCCCTTTTTTACATCATCAAAAAGTGTCAGGGCATATGAGCAATTAGACATATAATCTCTTATATACAATTTCCTTTATTTCTCCTATTTGAGCATATTGAATATTTGACGTGATAAGGAGCATAGAATCATTAGAAGCATTTTGACTTGTTTTAGTGAAACACATCTATAATCAGTATGTATTTATTGAAGGATAATAGATGGAAGTCAATTGTGAAGGACGTGAACCGGTGTTCAGGTACTTTAAAGGCAATTAGGTTTATATTACTAATTTTTCATTATGGCAAGATTAATCTGAAGGACAATTAGACATAACCAATAAGAAGCTCATTAAACAGGCTAGCTGAATTCAAACATAGATTAGATAAAGATTTAAACAAAAACATATAGACTACATAAAGATATAGATTGTATTACGGACGGATTTTATCAAAACATACAAATATAGATTAGACGAAACTGGTTCTTATTGGTTAGACTGAAAGGGGCTTAGGGAAGATGAGGAAATACTTTCAGAGTTATCTGAGCTTGAGGAAAGTGAAGTTTCTTCTGTTTGAGTCATCGCAAGCTTCTTGTGTTTTACTATTTCTTCTGAGATCCATTCATGGAACTCGTTCCAGACATTTCTTACTTCCATAGGGTTTACACAAGAACTAGAAGCATCGATAAGGGTTTGAATCCTTGAGATTGCATTGTCTTTGAATGATGCAAGAACGCTATTCTTGGTTCTTAATCTCTTGGACGAATTTTCTTCCATAATAACCGCTTTTCTTCCTTCCTTCCAATCCGAGAGTTCTTGAAGAACATCAGTGATATTTGTCATGTTAATCCAAACACTGTTATCTTCGTCCTTGATTTTTCTCAGATAGTTTCCGAATTCTGCCTCATTGTATGTAGCAAATTTTGGAAAGCCTATAACAGGAACTCTGGGGGTTAGAGTCAGTTCTCTAAAGCGTGAATTATCCAAACTTGCGTCTTTCTTCAAAAGGTTCTTAAACCTAAGAATCTTTCCCGCGCTTTTAAGCAGCTTCCAAGATTCTCCTTCGTTAATTAGAATGTCGTCAACTAATCCTGATTCAACTAAAATGTCTGAGATAAGTCTTCCATAGGGAATGAGACGACATTCATGATTAGAACCAGTTCTGTAGCTTCTGATGGCATCCTTGAGAAGCTTGAAGAGGATTGAGGGAATGTGTATTTTAATTCCTTTTAGTAGAAGGAATAGAACACATTTTTTCATATCGTTTAGCTGTTCTGAGGAGAGATGATGAAAGACATTCTTTTGCAGAATTTTGAACCAGACTTGAAGTGAGTTTTTCAGGTTTGAGAAGGTTTGGTTTTCAAATAAGGCTTTATCTTTGAAGATGGAGGACATCACCTTAGCCTCATTCTCTTCATTGAGTAAGTTTCGGGAGATTCTGAATCCATCATTTTCATTTAGCAAGAGATCTGCGATAGTCTTTTCAGAGATGAAGATTTTTCTTCCGAAAACGAATGAGACAATGAGATTTTTGGATGTAGTTGCATGAATCCAGAAATCTTTGATTATATGATCATAGGTCGGTCCTTCCAGCCTTTTGAAGTAGTTTTTCCAACCTTGGGTTTCCAGTGAGGGAACAATGTCGCATCCGTTTGTTTTCAGATTGTTGAAGTTAACGATAGTTTCTGACAGAACCTTGAGATTGTTAACTGGGATTTGAAAGATTGTGGGAGTTGAGGCATTTTGTGAGACAAAAGCCACTTTGGAGATGATGAGGAGATAGAAGGTAATTAGGCTAAAGATTTGGATGAATAAAAGATGTGTAGTTGTCTTATGCTTTTATAGATAGGAAACTAGGGTAAATTTTGTGGAGAGTTTGAAACCGCATCGATTGATTTTCCTAAAAGCACTAAGTAGCGTGGGAAAGTGGGTTAATGATTAATCAAGAATCATAACCCTAAAAAGTAGTGATGAAGCCACTCCTTAATTATGACCGGCGAGCGGTTTTATAATTTCTAGTTAATCCCAAAAAAATGCCTAACTGTTGGTAGATAAGTAATGAGATTTAATCAAGGGTATCGTGAATTTAAATCAATCATAAAAGCATTTCTTAATTAGAATACTTCAGTAATTGGGCAAGAAAATACATATCAAGTTTAGATCATAGGGGCATACAAAGAGGGATCCTACAAACAACAACTTGTGATCTTAAGAAAAGCTTAACTTTTATCTAGACAAAGAAGGTTATAGGTTGACAGAACTCGGGAAGAATCTTCTCAGTCATTCCATTTCTTCTGCAATGACTAACCACTTCTTGAAGATCAAGAATATGAGAGATGACCCTGCAATAGGGAACTTGGTAGATTGTGTCTTCCCTTGACAGGTTAAATTCTTCCTTTAGATGATTGTACATGGATTGAGGTAGGTTTATTTTGATTCTAGATATTAAAAAGAAAATAAATAATCTCTCCATGTCAAATAACCATCCTCCTCCTCTTTCTCTCGGTCTAAAGTTTGTTACCATCAGATTGTACCAATCTTTAGCAACTAGAGTGAGGGTGCAAGGTTGAGTGGGATGCCCCTCTGTTTTGAAAATGACGTGCAGATGCCTGTCGAAGCTATGGTTGTTGGAATTTCTTTCTACAGTCACACCATCTTTAACACACCTAATAGCTTTAGCTATGATGGTGGGGTTGATCAAGACTGGACATCCAGCAACCACAGACAAAATAGTATTTTTGCCATAGTCATATTCAAGTACATGTGCATTTTCCCAGAACTCAGTTACGAGAGAAGGGAAGACAGGTCCAATGAGCATGTCGAAGTAGTTTTCCAAATTCTGAAATAAGATACCAGAGAGAATACTTGTTTTATTGAGTTGTGGTAAGAGGTTTAGATCCAACGTGAATTCCTTTAGAAGCTCTAGATCGGAAATTTCTCCTCTGATATTGTGCGAAGACATTTCGAACAGGAAACGAAGAATGGATTTCTAACCTACTAGAAGTGTGATTCTTCCTAGAAGGGGAGTAGGGTTGTGAGGAGAACTTATGAGTGATGGTTATTTATCTCGCTTGGAACACGCGAGGTCATCATTTCCTAGACAAGCTATGAATAGTTGTGACGGTCAGCTGACAGCACATAAGATGGACTTAAGTTGCCTTATGCCTAAGGTTAGAGATAAGGTAGCTGACACACGCGTAATTATGATTGTCTTGGAAATGACAAAGACTTGATACTCTTAAAAAAAATTAATGAGTGAGACCATACCTTGGGGATGCTTAACCTTTTTGAAGAGAATCTTTTAGCTAAACCTTTTCATGAAAGCATTCCTTTTTTACTTCTGAATCTTTGAGCGTCTTTCTGATTCTGCCTATTTCAGAGTAAGCTGCAGATGTTTCTTGGGTTCTTCGAGATACGATTGTCTTCTGACTTCTGAAGAAGAAGAATATTTTCTTGGAAAGTGATCCTGATTGAAATACGGCTTTCTCTCTTTTCTAGTTCAACCTTGTCCATCAGTTCTCTAGGTTATAATGACCGAGATTAAGACTTGGCATAATCAGAGTGACCGCTCCATCTGAACTTAGCCAATTACATGCAATCCTTTTGGTCAGGCGATGTAATGAGTGTTCTGAGGAAAAATTAACACTCATATGCGTGGGAGCAGTACTGAGTGAATAATAAGTTTCATTTGATGACCCCATTCATAATCAACAGATTACATCTGTTTTTCATTGCATATCACTTCTCATTTCCTTGATCCATAGAACCTGTTTAGTTCTGATACAGTTCTTAAGATATGGATCTGAATCTTAAACGACAAACTTTGAGAATTGGTTGAGTTCTCCTTTCATAGCCTGAGTTCAGTTTGCGTCTGTGAGAGTTTCCTGTCTTTGAACGATGATTGATTTCACAAGATTAGTGAGAACCTTTGAGAGGTTATTTCAAGGAGGAATTGACATATCAACATCTGACTTTATTCCTCAAAGTTGTTTCAGAACTTGTTCAGAACATCATCACCCCTCATGTGTACATCACTAAACATAGTTTGCATGAACCTTCTTGTTCTCACAATGATGATCAACTTAATTGGGGTTGTTCACACATATCTATGAGTTAACTTCAATCGAACATTATTAACGTCATCTTTTATGACATCAGTTGGAGAACCTAGATATCTGGAATGATAGCATCTAATTTCATAGCGCAAGTGGTTCTGAGAACACTTTATCTGATGACAATCAGATTATCAACATTTGATTTTTACTAGGATGATTCCAAGTTATTGGAGCTTGATCACTAAACCAGCTAAAGCTTGAGAGTTCCTTCAGAATCAAGTATTTACTGAGTCTTTAGGATTCAGTTTTTCACTTAGTCTTTTGATCATTCCAGATTCTGACATTGAATCATTTCTAATAATTTGAATTTTTCAGATTCTGATTTTAATAGATTTCTTTCTGAAATTCAAAGTCTTAGAACATCAATCTTTCTTCTTTACATGAAGAGATTCATAATGAGTTTTAAACGAGAAAGTCAAGGGTGGACCTAATCCGTTTCTTGAAAACATCTCAAAAACTCATAAGGAATTAATCTTCAGCAAACAAGATTTCTTTCTTTCTGATGATTCATCTTTTAAGCATATACGTGGTTTTATCCACACGTAATTTCCAGGACGAGCTTTCAACAGATACTGCCTTTTATCTGATGAATTTATCTTATCAGCTGATTCTTCAATTCTAGTAAGGCTTCATCTAGAATCAATGAATTGCTCACGAAGTAATCAGATTGATTACCATTTTTTACATAGTTAATTGCTGAACTGTTACAGAAATTGTATGTGTATTTCAATCTTACCAAGAGTACTTCTACGCACCACATCTGGATCTTTTTCTGACACTGTTAAGTGTTTGATGTGAATCAATAAAAGAACCGGTGCTCTGATACCAATTGAAGGTGCGAGAAAGACACAAGAAATGGGGGGTTTGAATTGTGTGTTTACTCTTTTTGTAACTTTTTGCATCTTGTTAAAGAGACACTCAAGAACCTTCAATTCTCATTGAGAGATTCTGATCTCTTAACTATGGAACACGAGAACCATATTGGTTCTGATCATAGGATGCGATATACAGAACTTGCAGTGCGGAAGCTTATCAGAGATAGACTGCAAGGTTCTGACTTTGCTTAATATAAGGTTCTGATATTCAGTGCAGAAACATAAATAGAGATACTAAGCAAGAGAGTAAAGGACACACGATATATCCTGGTTCACCATGCGGGCTAATCCAGTCCACCCTCCTCAGGTGATTTCGCCTTGAACACAAGGACTTAATCCACTATAATCAAATCATGATTACACTTGCATGGGCCACGCCGGTGACTAACAACTTGCACAGCCGTACTGTGACTAATACCTCAATGAACCGTTCATGGATTCAATTTAATGAATATAACGAACATTGACCTGCAGGATCCAATATCTTCAAGATCTACTGCTAGGCTTTCACAGCTAGACGTTCAGGGATTCAACTTAATGAATATAATGCTACAGACCCTATTTCAGGATTTTCCATAATGACATCCAGCCATTGTCATCTCAAGTATCTGATCACCACGTGATCTACTCAAGGGCCTCAACTCACAGCTGAACCGTTCAGGGATTCAACTTAATGAATATAACGTTCACTTGAGGAGTCTCAATTCATTTAGTTGAATTGGAAAACTGGAGATTACAAATTGTGCTTCTTAATAAGCAAGTTTCTCCTAAGTTTAAGTACAAAGAACACACACATGTGTTCAAGCAAGTTTTGAGCAATCAGCTCCTTGCTTTCCTAAGAAACTACAAAGATGTATTTAGATATTACTATTGTTGACATCTTGTAGATCTTCTTCTTCTTCGTCTTCTGGTTGAGCAAGCTTTGAGCAGCAACTCCTTGCTTCAGATCTTCAATGTAGTCTTGACGAGAAGGTAGGTTGATGACTTGACAGATCTTCAATGTTGTCTTCTTCATCAACAGCTTCTGTTTGATTGCTGTTGTTGTGTTGATTTGTCTTCTTGAGTTTCAACAACAATCACCATTGGTGAAATAATGATAGCTCTGAATATGTTAAGTGTTACAACGAGAACTCATCGTTGTTGCTATCTTCACAATGACTTAGTCAATTTTGTAGATGAACATTCAGTTCGTGATTTTACAAGTGATCGAAACTTCAGAAGCAAAAAATCTTTCCATTAAATAGCCAATAGAAATATAGCCGTTAGAGAATACCGTTGGCTGTTTGGAAAAGAGACTTTGTGATATAATAAGTTGTACTGACACATCTTCTTTTTGCAGAGGAAGAAGTGACCGGACATCTTTTCTTGGGCAGTATGTACATTTAACTCACAACGGTAATATTTAGACTTCAAAACTTCAGTGGCTTCTGATGTTAATTTGATGAAGCATGAGTGGAGTCTTCATAGCAGAATATCTGATGCTTCAAGTCTTCAGTCGATTGAAGAAGCCCATTAGGAATCAGTCTTCACAACTTCAGCACTTGGTCTTTAAGAACGTTATCCTTTTCTGCTTCAAGTCTTCCAAATCTTCAGAGCCTGTCTTCAGAGTCTTCAGAACTTCTTATTTGAAACCTTGATCTTCAGAACTCATCAGTCTTCAAATTCTTTCTGCACTTGGTCTTCAGCGCCTTTAGCCATCAGAACTTCAAGTCATTGGAGTCTTCCGTCTTTTGGTTCTTTCAGAGTGTACTTCTTCAGAAGCTTCGCAATCTTCAGAATCTCAATCACTTTTAGAGAGCATCCACAAGTGCATTGCAACAGCAATATTGGCATCCTTGGATCTGGCTAATCATGACTATATAAAGAAGCGTTCTTGCTTCTCACGACTTTAGTCACACATAGTAACTTTGCATATGTATTCAATCATAGTACATCTAGCTGGTGTATGTTGGTTCTGATGTCTTTAGTTCTTATGATCTGCACACAACACAAGTTAGACCATAAAATGGTTCTTTCACAAATACTTATTGTTATCATCAAAACATAGATTGACTTGTAGAGACAATTCTTGCTCTCACAGACTCCGTCATTAGTATTTCGTTAATGTCCCATTATCCCTTATGTAACATCCCTAAGTACAGAAGTTAAGTAAGATTATGACAATCTTCCAACTCCGTAGTAATAAACCCTTATAGAACCCCTGATGAAATTCTGAATTTGATAGAACCCCTGTAACGCTTCTTGGTGGAACCCCTAATAAACCTTGACGAGGTTGTAAAACCCGGTGGAACCCCTTAGATAATCCCTAACAATCCGTTTTGACCCTTTCGGGTGGATATTGTCTATGATTCTTATGATTATCCGATCATATTATTGGAATCAAGTAAAACTTTAGTGATATCCTGTTCACTCTTGATGAAACCCCTGGAGGGAACCCCTTTAAAAATCCTGATCAAAACCCCTTGATAAATCCCTTAGAAAAAAACTGGTAGAACCCCTTGATAAATCCCTTGAACAAAATCCGATAGAACCCCGTTCTTTTTTTAATAAACCTTCTTGAGACAATCCTTTAGTACAACTCCTAATAATAACCCTGATATGTTTGATGGCACACCCACCGTGAGTGAGATAAGTTGCTTAAGTGAATAGTGAAGACCTACTCACTGATAGATGATAATCCTGAAAAATTCTTTACTGAAGTGTTGTTTTCGCGATATAGTCGAGAATTAAATCCTTAATGGTGATTATGAAACCTATGCATGCATGCGTGCTCTTATGTATGATGTATTATTTGGGCTAACGCCTCTTTTTATGTAGTGTAATGTATGTCTTTGTCTGAAATAACACTTTCCATAACATCCTGTCTCCCTGACCCTTGAGACTTTGATAATTGTAGTAAGCCATGATACCCTGGATTCCTGTTTAATATGTAACATGCCGTTAAAGAATCTCCCATGTTGGTTAGATTGTAACGTATATTCCTTGTAGTGTATATACCCTATATCCTGCTTTGGAAGAATATGATCCCTTTGATGATTCCAAAAACCGAAGTAAAATCCATTTTCCCTTTTCAAAGCTTTTATTTATATTCGATATTTCAGTGCATTATTTCACAATTAATCGACAGCTTGTAATCAAGCGGAATAATTTAGGAGGCAAAGAAATATATTTGAAAAGCAAATTTTATTGAGAATCAGCCCGAAAATGGGCAATAATACGTAAGGAGGGTAATTCCCATAAGGAGATATTACCGTAAATCCAGAAAATATGTAAAATGGCAATAAGAAAACAAATTTATTTATGTCCCTATTAAATGTAACACCAGCTAATATCCCTAAGTCTCCAAGATCACGACACTTCGCTTCTGAAGATGACGGCTGGAATGATCACTCTCTTATGAATTCCTGTTACGGGGGTGACTTGAGTGTTTTCAGTCATATGCCTTTTAGATATCCCTAACTTTTGCCTGGACCGCTCTTTTTAGAGTCTTAGTCCACCGGGATGATATACCAATTTTTTTCGACTAAGCCGCCCTTTAGGGTTTTCGACTTGTCGGGTATCATTTTTATTCAAGTCCCTAATTTTTGCTTGGATTGCTCTTTTGAGTTTTCAATACACCGGGACGCCCTAATTCTTGCCTAAGTTGCCCTTTAGGGTTTTCGACTTAGCGGCTTTTATCCTCTTTTTCTAGGCATAGCATTTTTTGACCGAATCGGAGTTCACCGGTCGTGGTAAATCTGCTCCATCCATGGTTGTTAATATTAGTGCTCCGCCAGAGGAGGCACTCTTCACGACATATGGCCATTCATAGCGTGGGGTCCATTTGCCGCGGTAGTCCTTATGGATGGGTAATATTTTCCTTAACACCAAGTCTCCCTCTTCGAGTAGGCGAGGACGAATTTTCTTGACGAACGCTCTCTTAATTCCCTGTTGATATAATTGCCCGCAGCCACACGATTCCCTTATACGAGGTTTAGCTGATTGAGTTTAGTTTGCACCCATTCTGCCTTATCCAGTTTAGCTTCCTTTATGATCCTAAATCATGAATTTTCACTCCGAGATAGCCCCTCTTTGAAGCCAATATCCTTATGCAAATATAAGTTTCCATCGAGATCCAAGTCCAGGTCCTTCATAGGAGTCTGAAGTTTCACAATCCTTTATAACCATGACATCTTTGTCCGAGAAGTCCATCTGCATGAGTTTGATAGTCGTCAACTGGTTTATGAACGAGATGATTTGCTAATGTACTTCCTTTAATAGCGTTTGGAGTGACGTATTGGATGTTACATTCAGTTAATAACATATGCCACCTAGCTATTCTCCCTGATACGTCATGTTCCCCTAGTTCCCAACCCATTGAATTCTCAAGTATTGTTAAATACATTATGTGTGGTCTCCTTGGGACTAGTTGCATCAATATAGGTGGCTTTTGAAAATATTCCTTGATCCAATCGAAATCCTTTTGACAATCTTCATTCTATTCAATGATTTGATCCTTTTCTGAGTAATTTGAAGATTGGCCCACAAGTAGCTGTAAGGTGTGAGATGAACCTCATAATATAATTTAATCTCCCCAAAAATCCACGAACTTCCTTTTTTGTCCTTTGAGCTGGCATCCCTTGAATGGCTTTCATTTTGTCATTTATTCCCCTTTGACTGACCATGGACTCTAATACTTTTCCGGATCTGATTTCATAAGTACACCTTGTAGGATTTAGTCATAACTTGAATTTCCTTAACTGATCCAACAACTTTTGTAAGTTAGTTATGTGATCTTCTTCTTTTTGTGATTTAGCAATCATATCATCTACATAAACCTCTATTTCCTTATGAATCATGTCATGAAAGAGGGTTACCATTATCCTTTGATATGTTGCCCCAGCGTTCTTTAACCCGAATGACATTACCTTGTAACAGAAGGTTCCCCAAGGTGTGATAAAAGTAGTTTTCTCCATGTCGAAGGGAGCCATCTTGATCTGGTTATATCCGAAAAACCCATCCATAAATGAGAAGACTGAAAACTGAGCAGTGTTATCCACCAACACGTCAATGTGGGGAAATGGAAAGTCGTCTTTGGGACTTGCCCTGTTGAGATCTCGGTAGTCTACGCACATTCTGACCTTCCCATCCTTCTTTGGTACGGGTACGATATTGGCCACCCATTCAGGATATTTCACCGCAGCTAAGAACCCTGCGTCGAACTGCTTTTTAACTTCTTCCTTGATCTTGAGAGTCATATCAGGTCTAGTTCTCCTTAACTTTTGTTTAACCGGTGGGCATTCAGGTTTGAGCGGTAGCTTATGTTCAACAATATCTGTATCTAACCCGGGCATATCTTGGTAAGACCAAGCGAACACGTCCACATATTCTTGCAATAGCTGGATCAATTTTTCCTTTACATCCCTGCTTAAAGAAGCACCGACCTTAACCTCCTTTTTGTCCTCTTCAGTTCCCAAATTGATCACATTCACTGGTTCCTGATGAGGTTGTATTACTTTGTCCTCTTGCTTTAATAGTTTGACAAACTCTTCAAGGAGTTCACAATCGTCTTCATCACCCTCTTCCGCTTGGTTAATCGGTAATTCGAAGTCATTCGAGATTATAGTGGTGTCATTTTCAATAGGTTCATTTTTAAATTTGCACGAGGAAGATTTTTTATTAGTATCCTTTTTTGAATTGATGGGAATGAAAATATTGAAAGAAGGTATATTGCCATTTTGAACAAACGGAAAATGAAAGAAAAAGATCTTGATTGAAAACAAAATGCAATTTATTGATAGAAATAATCCAATGAAATAAAAGGTGGCCCTACAAAGCTTTGTCCACTTGTCTTGGGCATAGCAAGAGACTTATTATTATTTTAAGGAAAAAGTAAATTACTTCGAAATAGAAATCATCTCAGGAATCCCGATGTCCTTCCAATTGTTGAGGATTGTATCCGATGTCCTTCTGGGGCTGCAGCACTGACATCACTTTTCTTTGAATTGTTTTCGGGATACCTTTTATTGTTATGTTGATTGGAGGATAACTGCCCAATCTTTCTTGTCTTTAAACCGTTCTCAATCCTTTCTCCAATGATCACCAAGTTAGCGAATCCTGTTGAGACTGACCCAATCATCTTTTTGTAGTATATTCCTTGTAGCGTATCCATAAACATATCCACAAGTTCACTTTCCAATAATGGAGGTTGCACACGAGAGGCTAGTTCCCTCCATCTCTGGGCATATTCCTTAAAAGATTCATTCCCTTTTTGAGACATGTTCTGTAATTGTATACGATTAGGAGCCATGTCCACATTGTATTTATATTGCTTCAGAAAGGCGCTTGCAAGGTCTTCCCAAGTCTTAATGTGAATCCTCTCCAACTGCATGTACCAGTCCAAGGATGCCCCACTAAGGCACTAATGCTGTCTTAGAAAGTGTGCATCATCAGCTTCTCATTAGTAGCATGGGCACCCATCTTTCAGACGAACATCCGGATGTGGTTTTTAGGACAACTAACCCCTTTATACTTCTCGAAGTCAGGTGCCTTAAACTTGGGAGGTATGACCACATCAGGCACTAAGCACATTACCAAAGCATCCACTCTAAAGATATTGAATCCCTCCATGACCTTTGACCTTTCCTCGAGTGTTTTGTACTTATCGTCAGCCCCTCTCCTTTCCATAACAGTGGTTCCTTTATTTTTGAGGGCCACTTGTCTTAGTTTTTCTCCCTCGTATTGGAGGTTCCAACCTGCATGATTCTTACACGGAATAGGTATGTAAGTAGTACGAGGTGCCCCATTGGAAATAGGTCGAGAGACGGTTCCCTCGAGAGGTTGGTTAACAGTTTTTTGCTTAGCAGTTTCGGCTTCCTCACGTTCCAGATCATGGACCAGCCCTAGTAGAGGGTTATTGTCCTCAACATGGGGGGTAGGAGTATGAACCTTCCTTTGATGACTTGACTCGGTTCCTCTGGCTATCAAATTCTGGATGGCAAGTGTCAGTTGATCAATCTTGCTTTTCATACCGTCCACGTTCTCCTTAACAGTATCCATTTCCCCTCTTAGAGTGACCAGATCCTTTTCCAACTGATCCATAGCTTTCCTTCGGTACGCTCGAGTGTGAGGTCGAGAAGTCAGATTGTTATGCTCAATGACTCTGAGACAAAGTTTGTAAAAGAAAATGATTTTTTGTTCTTTATTCTTTTTCCTTATTTTTTGTATGCATGTTGATGCATGGATGTATGAATATGCATGATGTATGCTAAATAATTTTAAATATTTATTTGGGGGGAATTCCAAAATCCATTGTAGTTAGAGATGAATATATTCAAAGGATGAAACCCCATACACATAGAATAAAAATTACGTTATAAAATTCAAATCCATTTGCCAATTCCAAATCCAAAATGACTTCCAAACTTAGAAAAATAAAAATAATTCCTTGGGAATAACCAAAAACAATAATCCAAAATAAAAACTCCTGAACTTAAGAAGGCGTAAACTAAATAGATGTCCCTAATGCCTTCTTCAAATGAGCTTTAAACTCCTCCAAGTATCCTTTCTTGAGCCCTTGCACTTCCCTATCCTCCATGTGGTGAGATAATAGATCTTCAACAGGCACAACTATGTCTTTAGGCTTGACCCTTTTTTTTTGCCCCCATGCCCCTTGTAAGATTTTTCCCTCTCCTTGTAAATCCAAGTATAGTCTAAATTGTTCCAGCGTAGGAGCTAGTTGAAAATCCTTGAAGAGGAAGTCACATAGAGGAGGATCATAAAATTGTGCAAAAGCAATTACGACCTCTACCTTCATAGGGATCCCTAAGAGATCGAGGATCCTGCCATACTTGTGTATAAACATCCTTTGAGCAGATTTTGACATTAAGTCTTAAAGGTATTTGAGACTTTGTAAATCAGCACTTAGCACTCTAATGCATAGGGTAGCCCTTTTGTTTGAATCCATCTTTCCAATGTACCTACAACACATCTTGAAATTCCCCACAAAAATGTACATATGCAAAAAATGTTTTTAAATGCACGATGACATGGGCATTTTTGTTTTTTTTTTTATTAAGTGCTTTTATCTGGTTAGAATAAGGTGAAATGCAAGCAAGACCTTAACTAGGTGGGCTCCCTACAATGGTTTAGATCTAAGTCTTATCTACCCAATCCCCTCACATGTAGGATATACAGTTTTTGTTCTTGTTTTTTTATTCCATGATATCCTTAGAAATTAGACTATACCCTCGTTTTACCATGAGAATGATCAAGCCTTCCTACGGTAAACCTTTGGGATAAGTCTCACCTGGGGAGATCCTAGTAACGACCCCTTAAGGGTTAAATACTTAGGATCACCATGAGTTGATAGGGTGTTCTAAAGGTCCTCATAATCTTGGACCACATCCAAACCATCAACTATGTTAAGGGCTAGCCTTACCATGAAGACAACTTTGGAGGGTCTTTCTGAGTGTGGCATCAATGCATTGTCGGGATGTTACATGCTTTCAATTAACGTTTTCGTTCCACGTCCTAACTTAAGGTATCCTCCAAGCTTGGGTTTTAGCTTCACACATTACAATATCCCAATCCAATGCATCATAACAATAAGATAAATATAAATAACATAATAAAATAAAACATAAAATAATCATGCAAATATATAAAAAAAAAACAGTAAACAACCAAGACAAACAAACAAGAACCCTAAAACCTAAGGTTAGGATGGACTCTCTTTAGGGAGGAATCCCCAGCAGAGTCGCCAGCTGTCGCGGCCGGAAAAATTATTCGAGTCGCCATCATATATTTTAAGGAAAATAAATGATAAACCTTAAATCCTAATCCTAAGGGTAGAGATTCCTAAAGTTCGGGAGTCGGTTAAGCGAGGGGAAGGTGTTAGGCACCCCCCACTTCCATTGTATTCAATGGGATCCTTCTTAAGTTTTAGGATATGTTTGTTTGCTAAAGGAATGTTTGACTGTTTATTTATTTTATAAAAAAAACCTTATTACTATACAAAGAAGATGACTTTGATATAATAAAGGGAACCGTAAGTTTTTATTATTGTATACTCGCTAGGGTTTACAACCCTATGCCTACGTACCTTCAATTTTGAAGGATCAGAGTAACCGTAGTTCACCTCTCCTATCCCCTATTCATATCCCTATTCCTATTCCCAAATCCTAATCCTAATCCCAATTATACTCTTAAATTAAGAGTTCTATCCCATGAATTCCATCCATTATTTATACTCTCGGAAGAAGAGTTTTATCCCTTAAATCCTAATCCCTCGGCCTATGTTTATACTCTTGGAACCTAAGAGTTTTACCCCCAAAATCCTAATCCCCTGGCCTATATTTATACTCTTGGGACCTAAGAGTTTTATCCCCAAATCCCATCCATTATTTATACTCTCGGACGAAGAGTTTTATCCCTTAAATCCATATCCATTATTTATACTTTCGGAGGAAGAGTTCTATCCCCTTAAATCCTATCCCTTGGCCTATGTTTATACTCTTGGAACCTAAGACTTTTATCCCCAAAATATTAATCCCATGGCCTATATTTATGCTCTTGGAACCTAAGAGTTTTATCCCTAAATTCCATCCATTATTTATACTCTCGGACGAAGAGTTTTATCCCTTGTTCTAATTCCTTAAATATCCCTTTAAATTTATTTAACAAAATTAATTATAATATAAAAATTATAAATAAAAACCCAAACTTAAAATCCCTTTTGTAAGACCCATAGCTTTTGAATAATTTTAAGTATTAGGTGGTATAATTATTAAGAGAGTTAGGGGTTGCCGACCGTGAGTCCGAGTTTGTGTTGATAAATAATACTGTATTACTAGGGTTAGGTCGAGAGTGTTATCAGAAACTTTACTGTGAGTGGCGTTGTTTTCTTATTTTAATTATCTATACTAATTATCTTTTTTATTTCGGAATTAATTAAATATAAATTTACCGGCTGACCGGTCGAAATAATTATATTTATGAGTTTTATCATTTCCAGTCTGTTTTCTATAACTTCGTCACATATAATTTATTTTAATATGTTCAAATTTTATTTTTGATGAAAACACGAATTCAGCTGTTTTTCGTTCGGGTCTTTTTTCGACACTTGTAGGGTGGTTAGAAAATATTTTATTTCAGAAAAATAAAATATAATAGTACATTAGTTTTTTTGGGGTCAATATCGAAAAGTTAAAATTCTTATAATTATAGGTATTAACTAATGTTACAAAAAAAAAAAAAACTAACTAAATATCATGATATTTTGTTAAAGGTGATGATTGGTCTCCACGTGAGAATTTTAGGCGGTTACTATTGCAAAAATCCAAACTTCATTATTTAGTTTATGTGCTTCTTTTTCTTTTGGTGAGAATAGTCAATATCACTTCTCTTATAAGAATAGAAAAAAAGGAACAGTTAGAGTAAACTGAGAAAAAAAAATTGTCCTGTTCTCGTCAAACTCCATTCTCTTCATTTCAAGAAAAAGCTTGCTAATTTGGGTAGGTTCTTACTTCATGTTATATTTAAACATTAACATGTTTTACTTCCTTTAAGTCATTGCATAATAGATATATTGGTTTGGGTTCAAAACTGTTAGAGCTAATAATTAATAATTTTTATTTACATTAATATTTTATGATTCACATAGAGCTTTGATAGTTGTTTTATGAGTGAGAAAAAAATTATCATGTTATGTTTATTAAGCGTGCAAGAATTACTGGTAGTGTTGGTTAGAAATAATTTTAAATTGGTTTACTAGTGTATATGATTATGAAAAGAAAATATTTTGGATTAAGAAAAAAATGTTGGAAAAAAAAAAAGAAGAGAGGAAAAAAATGGGGGTGGCGGGCGCAACCCACCCTTGCCTTTGGTAAGTGGCAGGCGCCACTTTACATTGGTGTGGCGGGCGCCACACTGTCGTTTTTGCTTCCGGTCTCGTTTTTATGTCTTTTTGATATTATTTTTTCGTCTGGTTTTTTTAAAGGAAATAATATTTATTTTACTTCAAATATTTTTATTTAGTTAATTATTTTATTTTTTCGGAATTTTCCGGATACGTTCGGAATAGTATTTTAAAGTACGATCTGTACCGATTTTTGGTACCGTTGAAAAATTGTTAACAAGTTTTGATGTCGAAATATTTTTAGATCAAAATAATTTATTTTGAATAGAAAATATTATTTTATTCTAAATTATAATTTAGAATATTATTTATTTTGGGTATATTACTTAGTTATCCATATTGGTTTTCACTAATTTTATTCCTAGTGTGAGAAGCGTATTTTGACAAAATGGTTGGTTCAAAATATTAAATGAATTTTAATTAGTGTGTTAGAGATTTCTTTGAACTGGAATTTAATTATTCTTTTACGGGAAAAACTATTTTCTAGGGGAAAAGATTTATTTTGTTTATAAAGCGATTAGATTAGTAGTTCTCGGGAATGGTTATATTTATGAGTTAGAACTGAGAGGGAATAAAATACCTTATTTAACGGTAAATATTATGTGGTTTAGGACGTGATAGTACCGGTACGTGGGAAGAAGGAAATTATCAGCAAGCGTGCGAAGGTAAGGGCACCTTCTAACGATATTATATAGTACTGAATGCGTATGTATTTGTATGAATGATTGTGTGCCCACTTGGGGTTCTTGTGAAATTGATGTGCTGTTTGAGTGGATTAATGTTAAACGTGTGAAATGCTTTCGTATGATTTGTGCGAAATATATGAATTGGCATGTGGTTATGATTACCTGAGACGAGATTATATAAATTGTTGCATTTGCAGTTGTGTGTGCATGCATACCATAGTTGCGTGTAGGTAGTTGGTGCCGAATGGGCCAGGGTGATGTGACTGAGCCGTCACCTAATCTCGAAGGGATTCTACTGCACCAGGTGATGTGACTGAGCCGTCATCGATCCTTTGAGATCAAATTGAGTCAGGTGTCTGCGAGGAGGCAACACCGGGTGTCTGCAAGGGCAGCACTTTTTGTGTCTGCAAGGCAGCACGGTTAGTGAGGACCCAAGGGGGTATCACGACTCTCTGCGGAGAGGTAAAATTCCGGGATTCATGCATGGTGAGGGTACCCGACGAATTGGGACCACCAATCCATATAGAGTCTGCATTTAGGATATATGTGCATTTACTTTGTGGTGTTAAATTGTGTTTCAATTATATCATGTTATACCTGTATATGTGTATTCTTTTCTATATGCTATTTTTAGAAAGTGACCCTCTACTATTATTATGATGTGGTTAACGACCACCCAGACTATGGGAGAGCCACAGGTTCCGCCGATCGTGTTGGGGACTGTGACCACCTGGGATTTTATTGACCAGGATCGGCCCAGTGCTTGGAGGATTGACCCGGCTTCAAGTACGGCTTACTACTACGGGCAGATAGTGATCACGACTAGACATGACACCCTGCAGATACACCAGAGCGTGATTTGGCAGACGACCCCGTTTCCAGTTCCCATGCAGGGAGCAGGGGGAGTTCCAGGAGTAGCACCTATGGATCCTCAGTCGAGGGCGCAGAGGAGTTCAGAGGGAGAGACTGTACCTCGTGGTGGATTGGGAGCCACTACTTGTGGAGGATTTGAGGTGGGAGGACCTTCTGTACCTGCGAAGGTGCAGGAGGAGGACGTGTCTGGAGCAGCGACTGCTGTTAGACCTGGACCTTCAGGGGATCCCGCGGTATCTCACCCGGGTTATTCCCCTAGAGTTTCTATGGAGGGGGATAGTTGCTTTGAGATTCCAGCCCCTTCAGTAACCCCGACCATGTGGGTTGACTTGATCACCAGGGAGTCCGGGGATGTGTATAGCGCTGAATTGTATGATGTGACGTCACGAGCCAGAGCCCCTACCGAGAGTTCTTGCTTGGTCTATGGCGAGCACCCTTGCACTTGCCCGCCTTAGTTCTTTACTTTTTGGTTGTATTGTCCTATCCTGTTCTGATCGCGTTTTCGTAGACGTGGGCCTGTCATAGTTTAGTTTTGGATATCTTTTTGGATGACTGTACCGTATACTATGATACTTCTAGGAGCAGTTATTGTTATATTTTGGCTACGGTATGTCCTATGTTCATGGCACCCTTATGTTTATAGGTCATGAACTAGGTGTTGTATTTTGGGTTATTGTATTGTACAGGTACTTACACTTTGCTCCTTCGAGGAGTTACTATTGATGCATATATTATTATTTCAGTTTCAAAACAGTTGTTTACATTTCAAAAAAAATATGCGTGGTAGTTTCTTCGGATATGTAGAGCCGGCTGTGCATTTGAAAGTAACATACTCCGTTGTTTTGGAATTCGTTAAACAATTGACTCTGATGTTTTTTAAAAAAAAAAAAACGAGGTGTTACATTTTTGGTATCAGAGCACGGCTTTAGATCTTCAAAGGGAAAGTGTTTTAGGAAGTAATCCATCTAGAGTTTTCTGTTTAGTTGTCCAGTCAGTTCTAGAGCTTGAGTAATTAAGTTTACGTTAGTAAGTTGTTGTCATGAGATAGTGTTGGAAAGTTCAGGAGAAGGTTCTAATCTAAATGTTGGGTTTTGCAGGAAGAAAATGCCTCCCCGACGTGTACCTTCACCCCTTGAGACTAATGATCTCACCATTGGTCAAATGGCTCATGCAATGAATGCTATGGCAGCTGCTGTGACTGCGCAAACCAATGCTAAGATACAAAGAGATGCAGAGAAGAGAGATCGAGAGATTCATGCTGCTGGGACTCGTACTCTCACTCAATTCCGTCGCCAAGACCCACCTCGGTTCCGTGGGGAAGGAGGTCCTGATGCGGCTGATTTATGGCTTTAGGAATTGGAGAAGATATTCGGAGCAATCCATTGCCCTGAGATAGAAAGGGTAACTCTGGCCACCTATCAACTACTAGGAGATGCTGAGTACTGGTGGAAGAACACTAGGCTGATTATGGAAGGTGCACACGAGGCGATAAATTGGGAAACCTTTAAACATAAATTTCTGGCCAAGTACTTTCCAGAGACAGCTAGGGAAAGGTACGGTGAGGAGTTCCTGAAACTACGCCAAGGAGGTATGACCATTGAAGCTTATGCGACCAAGTTTGAATCCCTATCAAGGTTTTTCCATTTCTTCAGAGATGGTGTCGATGAAGCTTACATGTGTCGTCGATTCCAAGAAGGGTTGAGATATGAGATGTAGGATGCAGTGATACCTCTGGGTATCAGACAATTTCAAACACTGGTTGAGAAATGCCAAGAGATCGAGGATATGAAAAATAAGAGGGTAAACCGTGGAGGAAACTTTACTGCTGGGGGACCAAGTAGTCCAAATAATCCTAATCGTGGTAGACAGGGAGTGAAGCCTTATCAACCCTCCCAGAAGTATCGTGGACCAACTCGTTCTACAAATGTCACACAAGGAAATCAGATGAGGGGGAAACTGGTGTGTTACAACTATGGACAGGAAGGACATTTTGCGAAGGATTGCAGAACAAATACACTTACTTGTTACAACTGTAAGAAACCAGGTCATCTATCCCAAGATTGCAAGGTTCCAAAGGTGGAGTCAACATTGAATGCGACACAGGGAGCCCGACCTACTGCAAAGGGACGTGTCTACACTATGGGTGCTGAGGAGAGTGTCCAAGCCAGTAATACAATACATGAGAATTGTCAAGTTGCAGGTAACTCTTTAACTGCATTGATTGATACTGGTGCAACCCATTACTTCATTTCCTTAGATTGTGCAAATCGTTTGAACATAAAGATATCTCCACTGCTTTTTGATTTACAAGTCTCTACACATGCCAAGAATTTAGTTGTGAACTCGGCATGCTTACATTGTTCAGTAGTTATCCAGAATAGAGAGTTTTTGGTCAATCTAATTTGTTTACCCCTACCGTCACTCGAGATCATACTCGGGATGGACTGGTTATCCTATCACTATGTCATCTTGGACTGTGCTCGCAAGATGGTATTTTTCCCTGAACCCGGAGTTGTCAAATACTTGTCCGCAAACCAACTTAGAGTGACCTTGAGGGATGGCGCTCTAGAGTTTTTGTCACTACATAGTGTGGAGGTAACCTCAGACATTCAAATTGAAAACATATGTGTGGTTCAACAATTCCTAGATGTGTTTCCATTGGAGATTCCAGGATTTCCCCCGGTACGCGAAGTAGAGTTTTTTTATAGATTTACATCCTGGAACAGGACCGGTTTCAGATCCTCCTTATCGGATGGCGCCGGTAGAATTAATTGAGCTAAAGAGTCAGGTTGAGGATCTACTCGCGAAAGGATTCATCAGGCCAAGTGTATCCCCTTGGGGAGCGCCAGTTCTTTTGGTAAGGAAGAAAGATGGGCGGTCACGCTTATGTGTGGATTATCGGAAACTCAATAAGGTAACTATTAAGAACCGGTACCCCTTGCCACGAATTGATGATCTGATGGATCAATTGAATGGAGTTGCCGTGTTCTCAAAGATTGACTTGAAGACAGGCTACCACCAGATCAGAGTAAGGGAGGAAGATATTTCAAAGACGGCATTTCGTACGCGTTATGGGCATTATGAATACCTTGTGATGCCGTTTGGAGTGACGAATGCACCTGCTATTTTTATGGACTACATGAATAGGATTTTCCATCCGTTCTTAGACCGATTTGTGGTAGTTTTCATTGATGATATACTTATTTATTCAAAAAATGAAGAGAAACATGGAGAGCATCTTCGTTTGGTCTTACAAGTTTTGCGTGATAAGAAGTTGTATGCTAATCCCTCTAAGTGTGAGTTTTGGCTAGACAAAGTGAATTTTCTAGGTCATGTCATATCAAGAGAAGGGATAGTAGTGGATCCTAAGAAAATTGAGACGGTACTTGCATGGGATCAGCCGAAGACGGTTACAGATATACGAAGTTTTATCGGTTTAGCTGGTTATTACCGCAGATTTATTGAAGGATTTGCAAGGATTGCGGCACCAATGACGCAACTTACAAGGAAGGATCAACCTTTTGCTTGGATCGAGAAGTGTGAAACCAGTTTCAAATTGCTGAAAGAGCAATTGACGACTTCACCGGTGTTAGTTTTACCGCAACCAGAGGAACCTTATAAAGTTTTTTGTGATGCTTCTCATCAAGGACTCGGATGTGTGCTGATGCAGCATAAGAAAGCAATGGCGTATGCATCACGGCAGTTAAGAACTCATGAAAAGAACTATCCCACACATGATTTAGAGCTTGCAGCGGTGGTTTTTGCCCTAAAAATCTGGAGACATTACCTGTATGGGTGCACTTTTGTTGTTTTCAGCGACCATAAAAGTTTGAGATACCTTTTTGACCAGAAGGAACTGAATATGAGACAGAGAAGGTGGATGGAGACGCTCAAAGATTTCGATTTCACACTACAATACCACCCTGGAAAAGCGAATGTTGTGGCAGATGCGTTAAGCAGGAAGAGTGTTTCCGCATTGTCGACCATCATGGCTAATCAACAAAGGTTGTTAGAAGTATTTCGAGACCTACATCTTAACGTGGAATTTGTACCAGGAGCTTTGAAATTAGGTATGATTAAAGTATCAAATGGATTGTTGGAAGACATTGCGAGTTGTCAGGATGACGACTTGATTGTAGAAAAAAGGAATCTGATTATTCGAGGAACTGCCACGGAATTCAAGGTAGGAGGAGACAATATCTTGAGATGTAATGGTAGAGTGTGTGTACCCGATGCAAAAGAACTGAGAAAGACGATTCTTGAGGAGGCTCATAAGAGCAAATTGAGTATTCACCCAGGGGCAACTAAGATGTATCAGGATCTAAGGCAGGATTTTTGGTGGCCAGGTATGAAGAGGCATATAGCTGAGTATGTTGCGTCATGTTTGACCTGTCAAAAGGCAAAGGTAGAGCACCAGAGGCCTGCAGGGATGTTACAACCGTTGGACATACCAGAATGGAAGTGGGATAGCATTTCGATGGACTTTATCACAGGTTTACCAAAGACTAAAAGGAAGAATGACTCCATATGGGTTATAGTTGACCGGTTAACGAAGTCTGCTCACTTTCTGCCTGTCAAGACTACTTATACAACAGAGAAGCTGACTGAGATTTACATAGCTGAGATAGTGAGGCTTCACGGAGTACCCGCAAGCATTGTGTCAGACCGGGATCCAAAATTTACCTCTCATTTTTGGGGAGCACTACATGTCGCATTGGGTACTAAGTTAAGGTTAAGTTCGGTATATCATCCGCAAACGGATGGCCAGACGGAAAGAACTAACCAGTCCTTAGAGGATCTATTAAGAACTTGTGTGTTAGATGACAGAGGAAGTTGGGATGGTGTCTTGCCATTGATAGAATTCACCTACTGTTGCACCCCAAAATTTGCCCTCCTTACTTTTTACTAACTGGCTTATGTTTCATTTCATTATCATGTATGCATATCATTAGCATGGGGTCAAGGTGCTTGAGGCAGTTCAAGAAGGTCCTATCTGGTTTACTACATCATCAAGAGTTCATAGCTTATTCCAGGCATTTTTAATATTTTCGTATTTTTATTCATCTGACTGTAGTTCCACTCTGCATCATCTAAATAGCATAAAATAGTGTTTTTCATCTCGCATACTGCCTAAAATATTGGTCGGAATAATTTCTCGGAAATTTACAGACAGAGTGGTCAAATTGAGTTTCAGCGGTACTCAAAATCAGAGGACAGAAAATTTTAAAATCGAACTTGCAGACGTCGATCATATTATTCTACGGTTCGCGTATTCGTTTTAATTTTTCGTCATATTTTGACCAATTTGAGCATTTTTACGGATCAAAATTTATTTTAAAATCTGACCAAATGCTGTATGTTTTTCGAGTGATATATTTCGTACTAATCATTTTAGTGTACTCGGTTTGTTTTTTCCGATTATTTAGGCGTCCGATTTTTTTTGGGGTCCGTTCATATTACCTTTTTTTTAACTAATATTATTTAGAATAAATAATTATAATAACTAGCATTGTATTTTAATTTTATTTTAAATATTTATTTTTTTAACTTAAATAATGTTTAATAGGCTAATTAGTATTTTTTTTTTTTAATAATCATTTTTATTTTAAATTTTACTAATTTTAAGAATAAATAAGTAGTGATTAGCATATTATTTTTATCTTAAATTTTTATTTTTATAAGTAAGTTTAGTTTTTATTTCAGATTTATTAAATTATTTAAATTTTATTTAACTTTTAATATTATTAAACTTGGGCCTCAAATTGGATATTAGAGACATTATTGACAACTAAAAATTAACCCTAATTTAGTCCCTATATATTGTTGTTACGGGAAAAAAAGGGGGACCGGAGGAGAAAAATAACACATACACGGCTGATCATTGGAATCCAATTTTTTTTCTAAACTTTCGAACAGTAAGCATTACCATTTGCCCCCTCTCATTATCGTACTGTCTCATGTGGAACTCTCGTTACCGTACCATCGTGTACATGGTTTTTCATGTTTTAGTTATAAATATATTACTAATGTTCCAACATAGTAATAGATAGCAATATGTTATACTTTAGATCCACGCTTTCATGTTTCACTGTTTTGTTGTTTGATTGTTCCAATTATTAATTAACAGCGATGCATAGAATATTTCAATCGATTACACCTAATCGATTTGCCGTTCTGTTATAGCATATATTTTTCATATATATATATTTCTCCATCACGTTTTCATAACATATGGTTTTTGTACGGTTAGCAAATAATAACATATGATTTTTATATATAATCGATTACTGTTACAACGTGTATATATATATATATATATATATATATATAATGTTTAATTTATATTTTGATTTATTGTCCGGATCGAATTATGTCGATACGCTGTCTGCATATATGTGCATGATGCGTGACATTTATATTTAGTTCGATCCGACTGCGATGATCGCATTTTGCGTAGCACCATTGTTTTTTTTAGCACACTACATTTACCTTTTCTATGTGTTTTATAAATTTTAAATCCGTATAATTCGGATCCGGTTGCGATGACCGCGTTTTCGCGATAGCAATATTGTTGAGGTTTTTTATCAAAGTTAAATTTCTCTTTTTTTGAGTCGCCTTTTTTCGTTATATTTAGATCCGTACAATTCAGATCCGTTTGCGATGACCGCGTTTTCGCGATAGCAATATTGTTGAGGTTTTTTTATCAAAGTTAAATTTCTCTTTTTTTGAGTCGCCTTTTTTCGTTATATTTATATCCGTACAATTCAGATCCGTTTGCGATGACCGCGTTTTCGCGATAGCAAAGTTGTTGAGGTTTTTTTTTTTATTTCTGTAATATTATTTGAATAATTTCCTTTTGAATTTAATTCATGCATCCTTTTTTGCCATTTAATAAAATTTTCACAAATTTTATTTTTATTTTTATTTTATTTTTTTTTATCATCTAAACCAATTGTTTAATTCAATTTCTTTTGCATCACACATTTCATGCATACCCTAAATTGTCTTTGATTTCTGAATTCATGTTTGGATTATAATTACTATTGTTTGCCATAGTTTGATTTTCACTTGCCTTGATATTATTTGTATCCGTTTCTCACTAACCTTTTATGCAGGATCAAGGTAAGTTCCTTAAGGGTATGGATAGGCATCCATGGTTACCCTTACCTTTTTCCTTCCCTCATCTTCTTCCTCTAGGATTTAGGTTGCCTTCAAACCTCACTAACCGTAGGTCACCCATGCATAATAACTTTAGGATTCTTAGTTCCCTTTAGAGTTACCCTTGTGTCTTCTCTCTTCTCATCTCGAATCTCTTTAAAACACTTAATAATAATAAGGTGTATTGCGCACGAGCCTTAAGTATGGGGAATGAGAAATGAGGGGCTTCCTCTCATCTTTCTAGAGTGCTTAGCGAGCGTCCTGTCTTGGGACGATGCGTTAAGTATTCGCCCCTGTGCCCTAGACTTTGGTGCAATGCGACTTAGGAACTAACTTAAGCCACTTCTGTCCTAAAAAACACAAACCAACTTCAAACCTTTTTGTCCTTCGGGATTTCCAAACTTAAAGGCTATTTTCAAAAAGGGCACGTTACCTTCCGTCTAAGTCGCAAACAGGCATCGACCCTAACTGCCGGACGCGAACTTAACGTCGCTCATAAAAAACACAAAAAGAACTTGGTCCGAACTACGTTGACTCTGAATTCCCCATTGCACAAAGGGGGTACGTAGGCCTAGGACGTCGACGTCCTACCGAGTCTGTCCTTGTTTTCCCTTCTCCGTCTTAGTACAGCCCTAGATGATAGTATAACTTACCCTTAGAATACACAACAAGCGTGGATCCCATCGAGTACGATGGACGCGTGGGGTGCTAGCACCTTCCCCTCGCGTAACCGACTCCCGAACCCAGGTTATGGTTGCGATGATCATTCCTTTCCCTCTTCCTAAGGTTTATGCGGTGTTCCCTTTCCCTCTCTTGGGATAAATTTACATGGCTGGCGACTCTGTTTTTTCCGCGCCACTCTCGCGTTTGTACCTGGATGAAAATCCTGGGAGCGACAGCTGGCGACTCTGCTGGGGACTCTGGTTGACCTATGCTGGTCCATCCCTAAGCGAGTCAATCCTAGCGCTTGCTTGTCTTTGTTCTCTTTGGGGTGCTTTGTTTTTGTTTTGCTTTATGTGTTGTATTTTATTTTTATTTTTACCGCATTTTCTGCATTTCATTTTCTATTATTGTCATACTACTGTGCTGTGCTGGCTGTCTTTGTTTTACAGGTTGGGTGGGTTTGAGAGCTAAGCCCAATACCAAGGCTTGAGAATACCCTAGGACTAGAGTGGAAAGTAGTGGGACCTACGTGCCCGCTTGGTACGTTTGTGTGTTCATGAAATTCACAACCAGACGAGGCTATCTTGGGACGCATTCTAACGTGTGTGTCTTGCGCATGTTGGGGTGTTGATCTAGAGAGCTGTCGACTCTGGTGACCGATCATTGAGGACCTTAGTGGAAACATCCCTCTTTAGTGGTGACAGTGGCAGACCACATCCTGTGGCAAACCTATTCGCACCCGAGGGCCCGCTTTGGAACTCGCATAGGACGGCCCCTACGTTTTAAAGAGAATCAGCGGAGGAACTCCTCGATTGACTTTAGTACTGCACCCCGAGGGATGAATGCCCCTCGAACGTAGGGATACTTTAGCAAAAGACGCTTACGAATAATATCATCACAGTCCCTTCGATATAAAGATCATAGTCCCTCGATGACCCTTCAAGTTGCCTACAAAAAATGATCTTGTCCCTCGATGACCCTACGGAAAAATGATGGTAGTCCCTACGAATTGCTAAGGTATCCTTACATGTTGCCTTCTATGACCATTTGATGACCCTTCGCTGTCCCTCCACATCTAATAGATAGGACTACCTACCCACTAATGGTATGGATAGTGCTATCTCTCAAGGAAAATGATAAGTACAAGAAAGACCTTATAAATTAAGGGTAGGTAACTTTTAAATGCTCGCTCACAACTCAAAAAACAAATACTTTTCACACCTCACACTTTCAAAAATATTTTCAAAAACGAACACTTTGTATACGTTCTTACACGAATTATTACAAAGTCAACTTTTACGAAATATTTTCTAAACACGCACCACATTTCAAAAAAAAAAAGGCAAGTTAAAGTGAGCTAGCAATTAAGAGCCCGTAGATAACTACGGATGAAAAGGGGTGCTAACACCTTCCCTTTTCATAACTTACCCCCCGAACTCAAAATCTTTTCAAAACGGTCTTTCCTGTTCTTTTCACCTCTCCTAAATAAATTGGATAAAAGAAAAGTCGGTGGCGACTCTTGCTAACCGCAACATGTTTTGCGAAAAACAAAAGTAAAAAGTCATTTCTCCACCGTACTATTGTTTCTCGACCTCAGTGCCAAAGCTGAGGACCTTCCGCCTTGGAGAATCAGTTGAGGCCTCCTCGATTGATGATGATGCCAAACCAGAAATGGTGAACGTATCATCATTTCTCGACCTGAGAGCCCGGGATACTGAACATCCTAGTACCTACACGTGAGAGGGGATGGGCGTTTGCAGGTTTGCAGGTAACCGAGACCTTCAACCTACCCCTATTCTGGATTTCTCATCAGTGTCTGATTATGTGGGTTCCTCAGTGGTTCAGAGCTCTGGTTATCTGGTTTCTCGTTCAGCTAACAACACAGTGCATCCAGAAGTGTGCCTTGACCCCATGTTTGCATGAGCATATCATTTTTCTTGCATTCTGACGTGTTTGACATTTTTCAGGGCTTGCATCTTACTCTTGATTCCGGTTTTCTGAGGTTACTTCAGTATGGATGTTCAGAGAAAGAAGACTGTTGCCTATTCATTCCCAGAGCCGACTTTGACACTGATTCACAAATTGATTAATATGGCTGGTTCCGAAGTTCGTACAGAGTTCAGTGGAAGGTATGGAAGACTTCTGAAATTTGTCTATAATATCTCCCAGTATGAGAAGGATGCCATTCACACACTTCTTCAGTTTTATGACCCGCCTCTGCGTTGCTTCACTTTCCCGGACTACATCTTGGCTCCGACGTTGGAGGAGTTCTCATTTATTTTGGGAATTCCTATTAGTCATGATATAGTTTTCTTTTCTGAAGAACACCCCGGTATAAAAGATATGGCTGTTGCTCTTCACATTAGTGAGCCTGTTCTTAACAGTAATATTGCAGAAAAACAAGGAGTTAAGGGTTTCCTATTGAAGTTCCTATTTGATCAAGCTTGTATACATGTCAAAGAGAAGAACTGGACTGCTTTCCAAGCTATTCTAGCTGTGTGTATCTATGGGATTGTTCTGTTTCCGAATATTCCTGATCTGGTGGATGTGCACGCCGTCAGGATCTTTATGTCAAAGAATCCTATACCTACCTTGCTAGGTGATGTGTACCATTCAGTTCACTATAAGAATGAGAATAGGCGTGGGAAAACTGTGAGTTGCTGTGCGCCGCTCTTAGCTACTTGGTTTTTGAGTCGTCTCCCTGAATCTGGCGTTTTCGTTGACATGAAAGATTCTCTAAAGTGGTCTAAGAGGGTTATGGGCTTGACTGCCGATAACATCATTTGGATTAATCATGACTTGCTAGGAATGGAGATTATTTGCAAATGCGGAGAATTTCCTAATGTTCCCTTGATAGGGAGGAAAGGTGGAATTAACTATAATCCCTCCCTAGCTATCAGACAGTTTGGCTATCCTTTGAAGAATCCACCCGAAGAGCGAGATGTCCGAGAATCCTTATTCTTCAATGGTATTGAGGATCAAGGGTTGATAAGGAAAGTTGTGAATGCTTGGAAACAGGTGACTAAGAAGGGTAAGATTCCATTCGGGAAAAGTAACAATCGGGCTTTCCATCCATATAAAGAGTGGATTAAGAAGAGAGCAGAAGAGGAGCTGCTCCCATTCCCGGTGGAACCACCTCTGTATCCTTTGGTGATCGAGCCTCCTACCACCGTTGAGGTGGAGAAGTATAACGCATTATGGGCTGAAAAAGAAAGGTTGCGGGAAGAGAATGGTGAGCTAAAGAGAGAGATTTATCAGTGGAAGCATGAGCGGGGTGAAGCTGTTCATACCGCCAAGTTAAAGACAGAGCTCCTTGCTAAAGCAGAAAAAGAGCTTGCTGACATGGTTGCATCCAGGGAAAGAATGAAAAAAGCTTTGGATGGTATCAGTAGCGTTCTCAGATCCAAGGAGGAGGAATTAGGCAAGGCTTTGTTGAAGATTCACAGGTTCAATGATCACCAAGAAACTGCCATGGCTGAGAATAAAAGAAAGGAAGATGCTTACCTAGCTAAGATTGACCAGTTGAAGTCTACGCTCAAGAAGAAAGACGCCGAGATTCTATCAGGGATATTCAAGAGACAAGCTGTCCAAGATCAACTCAACAAAGCTATAGCCTCCATAGAGGAATTGAAAGTCCAAGCTGAAGTGAAGAAACCTAGACATGAGGGTCCTAGCATAGATGGTGCTACTAAAGAAGACGCTTGGGAGTTACATTGCCGATACTTGGATGGGATCATACACAGGAGAGACCTTCTTATCCAAGGACTGATTCAGAGGCCGAAGCATCCCGACACCAAAAAGCTGTTCGAGGAAGTTCAAAACTAGTGCAGAAAGCATAGTGGATGGGGAGGATTGACTCTTGTAAACCTTGATGACATGCCTTAGTTTTCTTCCCTCTTTTTATTGTATGTGGATCACCACCAGGCTTGTTGGTTGGGACCTATGGTTTTGTATTCAGACTTGTTATCTCAGATTTGTGGTTGTTGACATTCGGCTTTTCTCTGGTTTTCTTAATATATGAGCAGAAGTTCCATTATATCTTGTTATTAAACCAGAATCAAGGGGTGGATCGCCTTGTGAATTTTCAAACACGTCCATTTGCATTTGCATATTCATAATCATTTTGCATAATCATTTTGCATGACAGGTGTTTATTTCCGGTGTTCTTATCTTGTTCTAATCTCGGGATTTCAGATCAGCACATTCACCGGTATTTTACCAGACCAAATCAGAAGAGAATCATGGAACGAATCCAAGCTGAGTTGAGGGAAATACGATGCCAGATGGGGCAATTTGGGGAAGACATCCTCCAGGAGCAGAAAATGATGAGGGAGGAGATCAATCAGTTGAAGACTCAGATGGGTTTGGTCATGGAAATGCTGAATAGGGTGTTGAAGAAGGAAGACAGTCCTGTGCCCGCTTCCACAGCAGGGGTTCTCATTTCTCCCACCTCCTTGGGGTCTCCTCTAGACCATAGATTGCCTCGTGGATCCTCCCCACCGTCAGAGCTTTTTCATCAACAACCATTTCTTGAGGGTCTTAATCCAGAAAAGCTTGAAAAGAAGTTTGATCAGATCCCGATGCCATACGCTCAGTTGCTTCAGCACTTGCTCAAGTTTCAGCTGATTGAATTGATTGCTGCGGGACCTACACATACCAAGTTTCGTATGGGTTCCAATGTCCATGATAGGTGTGAATTCCATTCAGGGGCACCTGGTCATAATGTTGAAGATTGTAAGATGCTCAAGTACAAAGTACAAGAGCTCATTGATTCAGGGGCAATCAAGTTTACATCAGTTGGCACTGGTAAACAAAGTGATGTTACTCCCAGTGTTGCAAAGGGACTGATGACTCCCTCTTTTGCCAAAGGATCCACCTCGCGTCAGGGATCTCTTCCACAACCCTTGTTTGTACCTCAGCCGAGTGCAGAAAGGAAAGTGCAGGGCCAGACTGGGCACCCAAATCAGCACCGGCAGCAGAATTATCAGCAACAGGGGCAACCGAGACCAAGAAGGCCCAAAAGGATAATTGATCCTGTTCCTATCCCGTATAGTCAGCTGTTTTCGCGCCTGCTCAAGAAGTCTCTGATCCAAGCAAGGGGTACCGCGCCAGTACCGTACCTTATTCCTCCCGATTATGACATGACTGCTAGGTGCGAGTTCCACTCGGGAACGTTCGGGCACACGATTGATGAGTGTAATGTATTCAGGCATAAGGTGCAAGACCTGGTAGACTCAGAGATCATTGTATTCACCGAAGATGATATGTACATCAATGGAAGTCTCCTCGCTCAAATGAACACTCAGTCTGCAAGTACGTCCAGGCAGAATTAAGCTTCCTCAGCAATGGCAATCTTCAGTTTCGCTACTGCATTTTCATTTGTAGTTTTTATTTTTTGTTAAAGCATCTTATGTATGCAAGACTTATTTGTTTTTATGATGATATTAATGCAATGAATATGTTTTCCTTGAAGTAATCCATTCGTATTCACTCTTAAATGTTTTTATGCACTGCAATACCAATTTTCTTTGTTTAGAACTCTTGAGGGAGGATGACGAAATAAGAACGCAGATTTCTAATGGTACGCTTTTGGATAGAACCCTGTTGAGGATGTACAGGCATTGTTTCAAACCCCTAAATACTGGAGAGATAAGGGAGATAGACCCTCGTTAACCCCTTTGAGCCTTGAAGTAGAAGCTTTTTTCGTACGAAAACCCTCATACTTAACCCAGGGGCAGGGTAGGCGTCAGTTAGTTTGACCGAGCGCTCAAATTCCAAGGAGAGTGTGCAAGAGATATGAAACCCCGATGGTTATCCGTCAACAACTAAGGAGTGAGGCAGTCACAACCCTTTCAAGCAAGTAAGACAACCAGTGTCACACGCTTTGTTCAAAAGGGGAATAAAAAGAGAAAGCCCGCTAAGTCGAAAATTGAAAACAAGCGACTTAGGCAAAAGTCAGGGCATCCCGCTGGACTTCAAAATCAAAAAAACTCAAAAGAGTCAGTCCAGGCAAAAATTAGGGATCAAAAAAGCAAAAAGAAAAAGCGAAAGGCGAAAAGAAAATCCCCGATAAGAACAAATTCGTGTGATTACAGACACAAAAGATAAAAGGGATGACTGTCACTCCAAAACCACCTTAGGGGTCAAACCATTAGTGGCATAGGTTCCTTGAAGATCATAAATCTTTCGAGAAATAAGCGTTTGGGTCAGATTAACTGAACATAGGACTGGAGAACATCACGAAGAGTGGGTGGGCACCGATAAACTTTGAGCCATAAATCCTTTTTTCTGAAACCGTGAACCAGACCACGTTACAACCCTCTAAAGTCCTAATTGAAACAGGGTTTATTCCGAAGGCGTACTTCAACAGGACAGCGTTCCTGACTCCTATAAGTTGTGTTAATAAGATTTGTTGGTATTGCATGTGCGCATTGTTTTGCCATTCAAAAATCAAGGTCGCGTCCCAGCTAGCGATTCGTTCACAAGGTTGGGCGACGCATTTTCAATAAAAACTTCAAGGTTAACATGAGTGTTGCATTAGAATTCTCATAGATAACTTGTTCTGTTTGCATACATGTGCCTAAGCATCAATGTAGCTTACACAGTGAAAGTCAGTCAAGAAGCTTGATCCTGCCAAGTTGGGTTGCTTGAAAATTCCGAAGGACAATCATATCAAGAGGCATGCTGCCAAGAGACTCAGTGTAGAGTGGGCTCTCCCAGTAAGTCGTGTTAAGATGAAGCCAATCTGGGGAAGTCACGTCGAGAAGTCCCTCTGAAATTCAATTATTTTGGGGCATTCATTCTAAGATCAGGGGCAAAGTCACTTCAAAGCTCATATTGGGGCAGGCCACCTCCAGAGCGTGGGAGATTATCCACTCCTGAAAATGGTTAATTGAAAGCACCTCTTCAAGGCAGAATATTTCAGGTCATTGCAAATCCCTTTCGAAGTAGTGTACTTCATGGATTATGAAGACTGGGGCAGTTATGTCGAGATATGATAAATCTCTCCAAGAGTTTGAAGACCTTGGGGCAGTGCGAACGCCCGGTCTTCTGTAAAATCCTCTTGAGGTGACTTCTTCCATTAGACCTGGTGGTCTGGGGCAAGTGGAAAGTTCAAAGGGCCGTCTATGACCTTAGAAACAAGTCAGGATTGAAGGGCAACAGGATCGTACTTCCCCAGCAGCTTACTCTCCCCAGCATTGAGGTTGCACTTTCCTCAGCAGAGCAGACCTTCCCTAGCAGGAGACTTGAGAAGTATTTTCTCCGGATTAAGACATATTTCCCCACAGAGTCTGAACGCTTCAGGAAATGTTTTTCTCAGCAGCAATGGTGCAATCTAATCCTCAACAGATAAGTAAGCTTGATGTTATCCGCTAGCAGGGTGGATGTCAGCACTTACCGTTCCCCCAAGCAGAGTTTGGTAGTAATCCTCGCAACAGTTTGTCCAACAGGGGTTGACATCCCTAGTAGGTTTTAAATCCAAGTGATATCTGGCACTCCTTTGATTCAGGTCGTGGCCTCCCCTTTCAAAGAGTTACGTATAATCCCCAGTAGAGCAAATGTTCTTTTGGAATTTCATCCCCAGCAGAAGTTGTTGATCCAAAGATTCGGTCGGAGTGATCCTTCTCAGCAGAGTTCGTGGATTCAGAGGACAATTTATTTTTGTCATCAGCTGAATTGGTATTTCCTCTCCGACATTTATTTTGCTGGAGGGACCCCTTTGCATATCATAAGCATTTGCATCGCATCCTTAAAAACATGGCATTTTCATTTGCATTCGAAGCATAAGCCAGGTCTGATACTTTCTTTGCCAGCAGGAGGTGGCATCACTCAGGAGATTTTGGAGGGACGCGTTCCTCATACTTGTACTCCCCGGCAGAGTCTTTCATTTAGACTTCTTCTTCCCCAACGGAGTCATCTTACCAGTAGGTTCTAAAACGAGGTGGTTTGAACCAGAAGTTTTGTTTTCACGTTATCTCCAGTAAAGTCCACTTTATGTCAGTCTTCCTTGGCGGGTGCAATTGAGGTTGTATTCGTTTTGTGGGTGCGATTGAGGTCGTATTCTTATTTTATTTGTGGGAGTGATTGAGGTCAGTCTTCCTTTGCGGGTATAATTGAGGTTGTATTCGTTCTGTGAGTGCGATTGAGGTCGTATTCTTATTTTATTTGTGGGAGTGATTGAGGTCAGTCTTCCTTTGCGGGTATAATTGAGGTTGTATTCGTTCTGTGGGTGCGATTGAGGTCGTATTCTTATTTTATTTGTGGGAGTGATTGAGGTCAGTCTTCCTTTGCGGGTATAATTGAGGTTGTATTCATTTTGTGGGTGCGATTGTGGTCGTATTCGTATTTTATTTGTGGGAGCGATTGAGGTCAGTCTTCCTTTGCGGGTATAATTGAGGTTGTATTCGTTTTGTGGGTGCGATTGAGGTCGTATTCTTATTTTATTTGTGGGAGCGATTGAGGTCAGTCTTCCTTTGCGGGTATAATTGAGGTTGTATTCGTTTTGTGGGTGCGATTGAGGTCGTATTCTTATTTTATTTGTGGGAGTGATTGAGGTCAGTCTTCCTTTGCGGGTATAATTGAGGTTGTATTCGTTTTGTGGGTGCGATTGAGGTCGTATTCTTATTTTATTTCTGGGAGTGATTGAGGTCAGTCTTCCTTTGCGGGTATAATTGAGGTTGTATTCGTTTTGTGGGTGCGATTGTGGTCGTATTCGTATTTTATTTGTGGGAGCGATTGAGGTCAGTCTTCCTTTGCGGGTATAATTGAGGTTGTATTCGTTTTGTGGGTGCGATTGAGGTCGTATTCTTATTTTATTTGTGGGAGTGATTGAGGTCAGCCTTCCTTTGCGGGTATAATTGAGGTTGTATTCGTTCTGTGGGTGCGATTGAGGTCGTATGCGTATTTTATTTGTGGGAGTGATTGAGGTCAGTCTTCCTTTGCGGGTATAATTGAGGTTGTATTTGTTTTGTGGGTGCGATTGAGGTCGTATTCGTATTTTATTTGTGGGAGTGATTGAGGTCAGTCTTCCTTTGCGGGTATAATTGAGGTTGTATTTGTTTTGTGGGTGCAATTGTGGTCGTATTCGTATTTTATTTAGGTCAGTCTTCCTTTGCGGGTATAATTGAGGTTGTATTCGTTTTGAGGGTGCGATTGAGGTCGTCTTCGTATTTTATCGGTGGGAGTGATTGAGGTCAGTTTTCCTTTGCGGGCGATTGAGGTTGTATTCGTTTTCTTGTGGACATGATTGAGGTCATATTCCCTTTTTCCAGCACGCTCCGTCTCGTTGTTCTCATCACTAGCAAATTTCTGGGGTTCTTTCAGTATTCAATCCCCGTGTATCCTGGAATGTCTGAGAGTCGTTGCTATCATGCCACTCAGGACCAAGTGGATTGAATAGGGGCAGCTGTTGCACCCCAAAATTTGCCCTCCTTACTTTTTACTAACTGGCTTATGTTTCATTTCATTATCATGTATGCATATCATTAGAATGGGGTCAAGGTGCTTGAGGCAGTTCAAGAAGGTCCTATCTGGTTTACTACATCATCAAGAGTTCACAGCTTATTCCAGGCATTTTTAATATTTTCGTATTTTTATTCATCTGACTGTAGTTCCACTCTGCATCATCTAAATAGCATAAAATAGTGTTTTTCATCTCGCATACTGCCTAAAATATTGGTCGGAATAATTTCTTGGAAATTTACAGACAGAGTGGTCAAATTGAGTTTCAGCGGTACTCAAAATCAGAGGACAGAAAATTTTAAAATCGAACTTGCAGACGTCGATCATATTATTCTACGGTTCGCGTATTCGTTTTAATTTTTCGTCATATTTTGACCAATTTGAGCATTTTTACGGATCAAAATTTATTTTAAAATCTGACCAAATGCTGTATTTTTTTCGAGTCATATATTTCGTACTAATCATTTTAGTGTACTCGGTTTGTTTTTTCTGATTATTTAGGCGTCCGATTTTTTTTGGGGTCCGTTCATATTACCTTTTTTTTAACTAATATTATTTAGAATAAATAATTATAATAACTAGCATTGTATTTTAATTTTATTTTAAATATTTATTTTTTAACTTAAATAATGTTTAATAGGCTAATTAATATTTTTTTTTAATAATCATTTTTATTTTAAATTTTACTAATTTTAAGAATAAATAAGTAGTGATTAGCATATTATTTTTATCTTAAATTTTTATTTTTATAAGTAAGTTTAGTTTTTATTTCAGATTTATTAAATTATTTAAATTTTATTTAACTTTTAATATTATTAAACTTGGGCCTCAAATTGGGTATTAGAGACATTATTGACAACTAAAAGTTAACCCTAATTTGGTCCCTATATATTGTTGTTACGGGAAAAAAAGGGGGACCGGAGGAGAAAAATAACACATACACGGCTGATCATTGGAATCCAATTTTTTTTCTAAACTTTCGAACAGTAAGCATTACCATTTGCCCCCTCTCATTATCGTACTGTCTCATGTGGATCTCTCGTTACCGTACCATCGTGTACATGGTTTTTCATGTTTTACTTATAAATATATTACTAATGTTCCAACATAGTAATAGATAGCAATATGTTATACTTTAGATCCACGTTTTCATGTTTCACTGTTTTGTTGTTTGATTGTTCCAATTATTAATTAACAGCGATGCATAGAATATTTCAATCGATTACACCTAATCGATTTGCCGTTCTATTACTAACATATGGTGGATAACATATAGTACTGTTATAGCATATATTTTTCATATATATATATTTCTCCATCACGTTTTCATAACATATGGGTTTTGTACGGTTAGCAAATAATAACATATGATTTTTATATATAATCGATTACTGTTACAACGTGTATATATATATATATATATATATATATATATATATATATATATATATATATATATATATATATAATGTTTAATTTATATTTTGATTTATTGTCCGGATCGAATTATGTCGATACGCTGTCTGCATATATGTGCATGATGCGTGACCTTTATATTTAGTTCGATCCGACTGCGATGATCGCATTTTGCGTAGCACCATTGTTTTTTTTAGCACACTAAATTTACCTTTTCTATGTGTTTTATAAATTTTAAATCCGTATAATTCGGATCCGGTTGCGATGACCGCGTTTTCACGATAGCAATATTGTTGAGGTTTTTTATCAAAGTTAAATTTCTCTTTTTTTGAGTCGCCTTTTTTCGTTATATTTAGATCCGTACAATTCAGATCCGTTTGCGATGACTGCGTTTTCGCGATAGCAATATTGTTGAGGTTTTTTATCAAAGTTAAATTTCTCTTTTTTTGAGTCGCCTTTTTTCGTTATATTTAGATCCGTACAATTCAGATCCGTTTGCGATGACCGCGTTTTCGCGATAGCAAAGTTGTTGAGGTTTTTTTTATTTATTTCTGTAATATTATTTGAATAATTTCCTTTTGAATTTAATTCATGCATCCTTTTTTGCCATTTAATAAAATTTTCACAAATTTTATTTTATTTTTTTTTTTTTTTTTTTTTATCATCTAAACCAATTGTTTAATTCAATTTCTTTTGCATCACACATTTCATGCATACCCTAAATTGTCTTTGATTTCTGAATTCATGTTTGGATTATAATTACTATTGTTTACCATAGTTTGATTTTCACTTGCCTTGATATTATTTGTATCCGTTTCTCACTAACCTTTTATGCAGGATCAAGGTAAGTTCCTTAAGGGTATGGATAGGCATCCATGGTTACCCTTACCTTTTTCCTTCCCTCATCTTCTTCCTCTAGGATTTAGGTTGCCTTCAAACCTCACTAACCGTAGGTCACCCATGCATGATAACTTTAGGATTCTTAGTTCCCTTTAGAGTTACCCTTGTGTCTTCTCTCTTCTCATCTCGAATCTCTTTAAAACACTTAATAATAATAAGGTGTATTGCGCACGAGCCTTAAGTATGGGGAATGAGAAATGAGGGCCTTCCTCTCATCTTTCTAGAGTGCTTAGTGAGCGTCCTGTCTTGGGACGATGCGTTAAGTATTCGCCCCTGTGCCCTAGACTTTGGTGCAATGCGACTTAGGAAATAACTTAAGCCACTTCTGTCCTAAAAAACACAAACCAACTTCAAACCTTTTTGTCCTTCGGGATTTCCAAACTTAAAGGCTATTTTCAAAAAGGGCACGTTACCTTCCGTCTAAGTCGCAAACAGGCATCGACCCTAACTGCCGGACGCGAACTTAACGTCGCTCATAAAAAACACAAAAAGAACTTGGTCCGAACTACGTTGACTCTGAATTCCCCATTGCACAAAGGGGGTACGTAGGCCTAGGACGTCGACGTCCTACCGAGTCTGTCCTTGTTTTCCCTTCTCCGTCTTAGTACAGCCCTAGATGATAGTATAACTTACCCTTAGAATACACAACAAGCGTGGATCCCATCGAGTACGATGGACGCGTGGGGTGCTAGCACCTTCCCCTCGCGTAACCGACTCCCGAACCCAGGTTATGGTTGCGATGATCATTCCTTTCCCTCTTCCTAAGGTTTATGCGGTGTTCCCTTTCCCTCTCTTGGGATAAATTTACATGGCTGGCGACTCTGTTTTTTCCGCGCCACTCTCGCGTTTGTACCTGGATGAAAATCCTGGGAGCGACACCTACAACAACAGTTTCCATACAAGTATTGGAATGGCCCCATATGAGGCTCTCTATGAAAGGCGGTGTCAGACACCGTTATGTTGGTATCAAGATGGGGAGCATATGATAGTGGGACCAGAGATGGTGCAACAGACTACGGATAAGGTCAGGACGATTAGGCAAAGGATGAAGGCTTCACAAGATCGTCAAAGGAGTTATGCAGATAAGCGCCGTAGGCCATTAGAGTTTAAAGGAGGGGAGCATGTATTCCTTCGAGTTACACCACCAACTGGTGTGGGAAGGGCCCTAAAGGCAAGGAAGTTGACCCCTAAATTCATTGGACCGTATCAAATCACCGAGAGAATTGGGAAGGTTGCTTATCGAATAACACTACCACCAGAATTATCCCGAATTCATGATGTGTTCCATGTGTCTCAACTAAGGAAGTATGTTCCAGATCCTTCACATGTGATCACGCCCGATGATATTCAGTTAAAGGAAGACTTGTCATTTGAAGTACCACCAATAAGGATTGGAGATAAGAAAATGAAGAGCCTTAGGAACAAAGAAATACCACTGGTTAAGGTAATATGGAACGAAGCTACAGGAGATGCAACCTGGGAACTAGAAAGCAAGATGAAGAAGCAATATCCTGAGCTTTTCGATGTCGTCTAAGTTTCGAGGACGAAACTTCTTTTAGGGGGGGAGTAATGTAAGACCCATAGCTTTTGAATAATTTTAAGTATTAGGTGGTATAATTATTAAGAGAGTTAGGGGTTGCCGACCGTGAGTCCGAGTTTGTGTTGATAAATAATACTGTATTACTAGGGCCAGGTCGGGAGTGTTATCAGAAACTTTACTGTGAGTGGCGTTGTTTTCTTATTTTAATTATCTATACTAATTATCTTTTTTATTTCGGAATTAATTAAATATAAATTTACCGGCTGACCGGTCGAAATAATTATATTTATGAGTTTTATCATTTCCAGTCTGTTTTCTATAACTTCGTCACATATAATTTATTTTAATATGTTCAAATTTTATTTTTGATGAAAACACGAATTCAGCTGTTTTTCGTTCGGGTCTTTTTTCGACACTTGTAGGGTGGTTAGAAAATATTTTATTTCAGAAAAATAAAATATAATAGTACATTAGTTTTTTTGGGGTTAATATCGAAAAGTTAAAATTCTTATAATTATAGGTATTAACTAATGTTACAAAAAAAAAACTAACTAAATATCATGATATTTTGTTAAAGGTGATGATTGGTCTCCACGTGAGAATTTTAGGCGGTTACTATTGCAAAAATCCAAACTTCATTCTTTAGTTTATGTGCTTCTTTTTCTTTTGGTGAGAATAGTCAATATCACTTCTCTTATAAGAATAGAAAAAAAGGAACAGTTAGAGTAAACTGAGAAAAAAAAATTGTCCTGTTCTCGTCAAACTCATTCTCTTCATTTCAAGAAAAAGCTTGCTAATTTGGGTAGGTTCTTACTTCATGTTATATTTAAACATTAACATGTTTTACTTCCTTTAAGTCATTGCATGATAGATATATTGGTTTGGGTTCAAAACTGTTAGAGCTAATAATTAATAAGTTTTATTTACATTAATATTTTATGATTCACATAGAGCTTTGATAGTTGTTTTATGAGTGAGAAAAAAAATTATCATGTTATGTTTATTAAGCGTGCAAGAATTACTGATAGTTTTGGTTAGAAATAATTTTAAATTGGTTTACTAGTGTATATGATTATGAAAAGAAAATATTTTGGATTAAGAAAAAAATGTAGGTAAAAAAAAAAAGAAGAGAGGAAAAAAATGGGGGTGGCGGACGCCACCCACCCTTGCCTTTGGTAAGTGGCAGGCGCCACTTTACATTGGTGTGGCGGGCGCCACATTGTCGTTTTTGCTTCCGGTCTCGTTTTTATGTCTTTTTTATATTATTTTTTCGTCTAGTTTTTTTAAAGGAAATAATATTTATTTTACTTCAAATATTTTTATTTAGTTAATTATTTTATTTTTTCGGAATTTTCCGGATACGTTCGGAATAGTATTTTAAAGTACGATCTGTACCGATTTTTGGTACCGTTCAAAAACTGTTAACAAGTTTTGATGTCGAAATATTTTTAGATCAAAATAATTTATTTTGAATAGAAAATATTATTTTATTCTAAATTATAATTTAGAATATTATTTATTTTGGGTATATTACTTAGTTATCTATATTGGTTTTCACTAATTTTATTCCTAGTGTGAGAAACGTATTTTGACAAAATGGTTGGTTCAAAATATTAAATGAATTTTAATTAGTGTGTTAGAGATTTCTTTGAACTGGAATTTAATTATTCTTTTACGGGAAAAACTATTTTCTAGGGGAAAAGATTTATTTTGTTTATAAAGCGATTAGATTAGTAGTTCTCGGGAATGGTTATATTTATGAGTTAGAACTGAGAGGGAATAAAATACCTTATTTAACGGTAAATATTACGTGGTTTAGGACGTGATAGTACCGGTACGTGGGAAGAAGGAAATTATCCGGAAGCGTGCGAAGGTAAGGGCACCTTCTAATGATATTATATAGTACTGAATGCGTATGTATTTGTATGAATGATTGTGTGCCCACTTGGGGTTCTTGTGAAATTGATGTGCTGTTTGAGTGGATTAATGTTAAACGTGTGAAATGCTTTCGTATGATTTGTGCGAAATATATGAATTGGCATGTGGTTATGATTACCTGAGACGAGATTATATAAATTGTTGCATTTGCAGTTGTGTGTGCATGCATACCATAGTTGCGTGTAGGTAGTTGGTGCCGAATGGGCCAGGGTGATGTGACTGAGCCGTCACCTAATCTCGAAGGGATTCTACTGCACCAGGTGATGTGACTGAGCCGTCATCGATCCTTTGAGATCAAATTGAGTCAGGTGTCTGCGAGGAGGCAACACCGGGTGTCTGCAAGGGCAGCACTTTTTGTGTCTGCAAGGCAGCACGGTTAGTGAGGACCCAAGGGGGTATCACGACTCTCTGCGGAGAGGTAAAATTCCGGGATTCATGCATGGTGAGGGTACCCGACGAATTGGGACCACCAATCCATATAGAGTCTGCATTTAGGATATATGTGCATTTACTTTGTGGTGTTAAATTGTGTTTCAATTATATCATGCTATACCTGTATATGTGTATTCTTTTCTATATGCTATTTTTAGAAAGTGACCCTCTACTATTATTATGATGTGGTTAACGACCACCCAGACTATGGGAGAGCCACAGGTTCCGCCGATCGTGTTGGGGACTGTGACCACCTGGGATTTTATTGACCAGGATCGGCCCAGTGCTTGGAGGATTGACCCGGCTTCAAGTACGGCTTACTACTACGGGCAGATAGTGATCACGACTAGACATGACACCCTGCAGATACACCAGAGCGTGATTTGGCAGACGACCCCGTTTCCAGTTCCCATGTAGGGAGCAGGGGGAGTTCCAGGAGTAGCACCTATGGATCCTCAGCCGAGGGCGCAGAGGAGTTCAGAGGGAGAGACTATACCTCGTGGTGGATTGGGAGCCACTACTTGTGGAGGATTTGAGGTGGGAGGACCTTCTGTACCTGCGAAGGTGCAGGAGGAGGACGTGTCTGGAGCAGCGACTGCTGTTAGACCTGGACCTTCAGGGGATCCCGCGGTATCTCGCCCGGGTTATTCCCCTAGAGTTTCTATGGAGGGGGATAGTTGCTTTGAGATTCCAGCCCCTTCAGTAACCCCGACCATGTGGGTTGACTTGATCACCAGGGAGTCCGAGGATGTGTATAGCGCTGAATTGTATGATGTGACGTCACGAGCCAGAGCCCCTACCGAGAGTTCTTGCTTGGTCTGTGGCGAGCACCCTTGCACTTGCCCGCCTTAGTTCTTTACTTTGCGGTTGTATAGTCCTATCCTGTTCTGATCGCGTTTTCGTAGACGTGGGCCTGTCATAGTTTAGTTTTGGATATCTTTTTGGATGACTGTACCGTATACTATGATACTTCTAGGAGCAGTTATTGTTATATTTTGGCTACGGTATGTCCTATGTTCATGGCACCCTTATGTTTATAGGTCATGAACTAGGTGTTGTATTTTGGGTTATTGTATTGTACAGGTACTTACACTTTGCTCCTTCGAGGAGTTACTATTGATGCATATATTATTATTTCAGTTTCAAAACAGTTGTTTACATTTCAAAAAAAAATGCGTGGTAGTTTCTTCGGATATGTAGAGCCGGCTGTGCATTTGAAAGTAACATACTCTGTTGTTTTGGAATTCGTTAAACAATTGACTCTGATGTTTTAAAAAAAAAAAAAGGGTGTTACACCTTTGATTTATTTAGAAAATAAATCAAACATAATAGTTTATAAAAACACCATATTTTATCCCTTTTGACTTACCTCAAAAAATATCCTCAAGTTTCTTAACTCCTTTTATTTGTAAAATTATCCCTAAGTTCATATAATTATATTTAATATAAAGAAATCCTAAGCTTCTTATCCCTAAAAATTATTATGACATCACTCTTTCAATTTATTTATAAAATAAATTAATTGTAAAAAAAATTATAAAATGAAAAAACCATATTTTACCTTTAATCCCTATTTACTTATCCCAAATCATACTCCTTAGTTATCCCAAAAAATATTAAATCTTATCACTTGGATTTTATCTAAAATATCCCAATTTATTTGTAAAAATTATCCCTTTTTAAAAATATATAAAACCACAACCCTTATCCCTATTTTTATTATGGAAAATATCCCTTTAAACGTATTAAAAAAAACTAATTATAGAAATCCTAAAAAACCTTAAGTTTTTATCTCAAAATGTTAATTCAAAATAAATAATCTAAAATTAATTCTCAATTAAAATCCCTAATTATTTTTGTGTTTTTCTTATTCCATAATAATCATAATTATTATTATTATTTACATTACTCCCATACTAAAATACAATAAATCCACCAATATAATTTAATCCCAACATAATATTTTCATAATCAAATTAAACAATATAATTATCAATCCAAAAATATATTTTCATAAAAATCCAGATTTAAATAGCATTTAATTTAAACAAGAAAAATTTCTCTACTTTTAAAACCCATTTTATAACAAAAGAAAATTATCTAATTATTTAATTTTAACCCCAAAACATTCCCAAAAAAATAATAATTAAAATCCTTAATTATTTCTCACCCTAATAATAAACCCTAAATCACATTCTTATTCTTAATTATCCCACTAACTCCCAATAATAATTAAATTAAGAATTTAATTTAATTAAAATAATTAAAAAACCCAGAGGGGTGTATATTCCACTGAAAAGTAATGGGCTAGGCATTGGGGATGTGGGTAGCAGCCAAACGAAGGCCCATAAGCGAAAGGGCCCAAGCTTCAATCTGGGAAGTCCATGGGAGAGAGTCAGCCAGTTAACTCTCTCTGGAGCGTATGATCCATCTAACGTATCACAACAGGATTGAATCAGGAGCGTTAGATCTGCATACTTTTCAAAGTAATGCAAATGAAGGGCTCAGATGATGAGTCAACCAAGGGAACATGGGAGGCACACGCTCCCTGGATTGGTCAAAGTCTTCTGATCACATGGCCACGAAGGGGGCCACGTGCCTTTAATCCGGTAGCGAAGAGAGGGAGTATAAGTTTGAGTTATCTTCAAAACTCTCTCATTTCACTCTCATATTTCTCTCTCTAACCTTCTCCCTCTCTCTCTAACCCCCCACACGCTTTCTACTCTCTCTAACCTTCTCCCTCTGGCCACCCCCTGTACAGCCTCCGACCACCCTAAACCAACGTCAAACCCCGGATTCCGGTGAGTAATCAACCGGAATCTTCAACCTTCATGAACCCTAGCCCAGATCTTCAATCGTTCTTCAGGGTTCGTGATGAACCCTAAGAACCCTCACCCCAAAGTGATGAACCCTAACCCTAATCAGCCCAGAAAACTCCATGTTCTTCAGGGTTTGCAACGAACCCTAAGAAGCCTAACCTAATTGAGATGAACCCTAACCCTCGCCATGAACCCTAGGGTTTAAAACATGAACCCTAACCCTAATCCACAAGAAACCTAGCCTGAACAAAATCCATAAACCCCTAAACCGCAACCCTAAGCATAAATCGAATACAAAACGCAGAAAACAACAAAATTGCAGCAACGATTATACAACGCAGCGAAGAAGAAAACAACGACACAATAATCCAAGAGCTAAGTGTTTACCTCTCCCTGCCGTGTCCAATTAAGCTGATTCCTATCCCTCCTTTCCTTTGCTTTATCTTATGAGATCGAGAGCTTTACTGAGGGCTTAAGGAGGATTCGCAGCATCAAGTGTTATGGCCTCATCCCTGTTAATTAGCTTTTTTAAGCTTATATTTTAAAAGATTAGGTTTAGAAATTAATTAGGTTTAGATCCAGTTTTAGGAAATTTTGATCTGATTCATGTATTGTTTAATTTTCTGACGTTTTTGTAATTAGAATTAGGGTTATAATTTACACGATTTTGATTGTAAATTAAATAAAGATAAATGTTAATGAATTTTTGTGTTAAAAACCAAATCTGGTTTGATCCATTTCTAAGTCCTCTGCGCTTGATTTAGGGTTAGATTGGGGAAGAAGACCCAACGTCGTGGTCAATAATCTTGACCGAAAATAGACACTAATTACTTTACAAAATAAAATAATAATAACCTAATATTAATACTAATATACTAATTAACCCCAAACCCTTAATAATAAAATAAAATAACCAAAAAAAGACTGAAGACCGCCCCCTCTCCTTATTATTAATAATAAAAAGGTAATTAAACTTTATTTAAAACCTACTAAAAAAAGATCAATAATATTCCAATAATAAACTAAAATGCTAATATTAAGAGTTTTTAAAATATAACCCTGATTAAAATATAAAAATCCCAATCTCCCTATTAGTAAACTTAATAGTTGAATCAATAACCAAATTAAAAACCTAATGAAAACTCCTCTAAATACTTAAAAAAAATAGGCTCAACGATAAATTCCTATAAATACACCCCTCATTCTTAATAATATAATTAAAATAAACACAATCATTCTAAAAAGTTAATTTAAAGTTTTAAATCTAATAGACCCAAAAAAACAAATGACCCTATTCCTTAAGTACTTAAATAAGTAAAAGAAAAAAAAATCCAAAAACTTAGAAATGTACCCCTCCTGTCCAACTACTCCTAAGGCAGGTCTAGAATCACTCTTAGAGGCCTAGACTGAAATGTGCTAGAGGCCCACACCCCCTAATGACATTACATCCAAAAATAGCAATGGGTCTCTAAAAATGCCTGTAAATTACTGGTTAAAATATAGGGTACGACAGAGATAAATATTGAGTAGGTTTACTATTGAATTGTCAATATTGAGGGGTAAATCCTTACAATATGTGAATTAAATAAAAAATATCAGTAAACACAATAGTCATAAAACCACTAATCTAATGCTTATAATAATAAAAAATATTTAATTAATGAAAATGGAGAAATAGACATCTTATATCTAAAGTTTCATGGGTAGAACAAAGTTCTTACCAAAAATAATTATTAACTACACACAAATGATGAGAAGGTTTAGACATATTCTACATTCCTCACATGTGAGAAATCAAGTGTAAGATGTGAAAGAAAATTGGAGATAAATTTTTTTATTTATACTGATAAACTATTGAGAGATATTGTAATACCCCGTATTATCTAAATGCTCAATTGGATATCAGATGAGATTAGATGAGTATCTATGTGCACTATTTTTTGGTAAATTGGATTAATGGAATATTCTAAGTATTATCAATTGGGATCAATAGAGCAACTAGTGAACTCTGAAGAGATCAATTATTTTATTAAAGAGACGGATTAATATTTATTAATCCGAGAAAGTAATTTTATGGTAATTCTAATAATTGATCAATTGGGTTGAGACGACAAAATATCAATTGGAGATATTTTACCCTGTTGGATTTCTATTATATATTAATGATTATGTATATATATAAGTAAAAGAAGAAAGAAAAGAGGTAGGAGAAGAAGAAGAAAAGAAGAAAAGAAAGAAAGTGGAGAAAAAGGAAGAAGAGAGAGAAGCTGGATCATCATCTTCTTCAAACTCCTCTTTGATTATCAGGTGGGTTCTAGTTAGACACTCTAAGTTCTAGAAACTCATGAATTGAACTTAGGTTAGATTGAGAGAAAATGAATTCTAACGGATGAAATTTGGTATAAACTGCGTAGAACACTTGTTGTTAAGTTTGTAACATGTTTGTGTTGATATATTGTGATCTGGAAGTGTTTAGATGGGGATTGGAGAGGTTTTGGGGTGAATTTCGCAGGAAAAATTATGCAGGAAAATTCTGGGTTTTCGCTGCCCATACGCGTATCAGGCAAGGCAATACGAGTATTGGGTTGGGAAATACGCGTATGGCAAGGAAGGAATGTAGGCGTTACGCGTATGGGAGTGAGCAATACGCGTATGAAGTGAGGCAATACGCGTATTGGGTTTTTATTGGAATTTTTGGGAAAAATCAGTCTCTGCCCATACGCGTATTACATTGGGCAATACGCGTATGGATGGCTGAGTGAGCAAGGCAATACGCGTATGGCTAAGGGAATTACGCGTATAGCCAGCACGATTGCAGAATTTTGTCATTCCGCGATCTCTTTCCCGATTTTGCGTCCGATGCCGTAACTTTTGATCCGTAACTCGGATTGAGACATTCTTGGTATCGTTGGAAAGCTATTTCAATGCTCTTTATGATAGTGGAATAGAACCATATGTTTATGCCTTGAATTGATAAGAAGAAGTGAAAAATTATTGATTTTGGTACCCGATTAAATGAATCGGAGGGAACCCAAAAAGGGGTGTTTTATGTGATGAATCATTATGCGTAATTCTATTATACAATTGTAATATGTCTTTGTATAAATTGTGATGGAATTATCATATGTAATTCAAAATGTGCAATTATCATAAACTTGATTGAACATATATGCATGTTAAAATATGAATTAGGAAGAGTGAGGAAACTTTACCCCAAAACAAATGGCATAGTTAAGATTGTTATAATTCTAAGTTGTGAATAGAATTGTGATAGAAACTCTGAATGGCGACGCTCGTGCATTCATTGATGAGTTCTGGCCTAGAGTAGATAACTTAATGACAACGCTCGCGCATGAGAGGCCGAGGCGTGTGTCCATTATTGAATGGTATAGAAATGAGTGAAACACTAGTATGGAACATGTGTAATTGTTATGTTTTATTGTTAAAGGCATGAGAGGCCTAAAGGCTAATGTGGCCCTGTGATTGTCGAATACAATCACGTTTGTGTATATGATCACGTAATTGTAACCATTTTCTTTGAGTTGCCCTTTAGAGGCCTTCATGAGTCTTGAGCTCCTCTGAAGTGCAGGCATGATTACTTGGCAGGTTTGATTCCCAATGTTATAGTACGAATGGAACCTACGGGTAGAGACTTGTGATGGCATGAGAGGCCATGTGAAGTGACGAATTAAGGAAATAATATGTCCCTTAATTCCGAATCCATTTCGTATGCCAAGTAACTACAAGGATCCATGACTCGGGTCGACTTCTAGACGTAGAAGCGGACGGGAAAAGGGGATACCTTGGTACGGTTATCGATTAGTGATATTGTGAGTTGATGAACTCATGACATGTTTCCATATAGTGTGAGATTGTGCGATTTGTGAACTCAAGGTCTTTTCCTTTCCCCTTGACTTGAGTTAGGATTGATAGAACCTTGTAAAGCCGAGAGGACCTATAAGATAGAGAACCCACTGAGATTTGATGTATCTCACCCTACTATAGTTGCTATATTTCAGGTGCAGGTTTGGTTACAAGTGGAGCGATGCAGAGATGTTTCAAGAGAAGCTTAGTTAAGCTTTTTCCGCTGTGTATTATCTTGTTGTATACAATTGAGGATATTGTATACTATTCTTAGTTTTTATTATTTTGGCTAGTTTCCATGATTTGTGCCATGTATTGTATTTATGTTTTAGAAATGGACAAGTATGTGAACTATGTCATTAGGCACTTTTGATGTGTCAGTACCATATAAAATGCTTGTATGGTATTATTCTAGATATATATTATACAGGGTATTACAGTTGGTATCAGAGCAGGTCGTATCCTCGACCTAGTCTTGAAACATCATAAGTAAATCTATTCCTGCCTCTTAAGTGTGTCTTGCCATCATGAAACTTAATATCATACTATGTAGTGTTAGGCTTGATCAACCTAATACTATGTATGTGATAGGTAGAATCATGGTTGAGCGACCACGAGGACTCCGAAGTGTTGTCGAAACTTGTGCCCTGAGGGAAGGCTCAAGCCAAGAGTTAGTAGCGAAGAGTTTTGGTCAGCTCAGTGAGGTTTTAGGAGACGTTGTGCTTGGGAAGCATGGAAATGAAAGCGCGGTGAGTTGTTAAGCAATCCTTTGGAATTGATGGAGTCCGAAAGTTAAGGATCTCTATTGGACGATTGGATAAGGATTCCAAGTAATCTCATTCCGTGGAAAAGGAGAGTTGTGTTGTGGAATGTGTGACGTAAGGTTCGGGAGTGAGATAAGTATTGGTGCTTCACTTTCTAAGGTCGTTATGGTATCTTGAATGGACGGGAGTACCTCGAAGAATGTGTTCGGAGCAATCTCTTCTGACTGGTTAAAAGTTGAGAGTTAAGGAAGTTCGGCTTTCATGGGAATCTAAAATAGTAGAGAAGTGTGTGAAGGAACACTAGGATGTGTTTACATGCTTCAAGTGAAACAAGTATATGTCGGACGGAGAGTGTGTGATGAATTGTGTATATTCAGTTATGAAGAGAGAGTAAGTTGATATATTACGTCAGGAATTCTGTTTTCAGTACGAGACCAACTTGGAATTGTAACTTACCCAAGGAAAAGTATAAGGCATTAGGTCGGAGGAAGTTTGGACTTCAGTTAGTAACAGAAAGCGTAGCGATACGGACCGGAAGAAGTTGTATTAAGAAATAGAGTAAGTATCTTGGAATCTAAGGGAATCTTAGTAAGACAATTTTATATTTGGACCTAAGAGGATTACAATGGAGGACGAAGTAAACGCGGTGTGGAAAATGGTATTAACGGTATGTTATGAGGAAGTGACAACGGAAAGATTTTGGACGAGTGTACGATGGAATTTTAAGGTGTTGATGAACCTATAGTTAAGGAAGTGTATTTACGGGTGGTTCACCTGAGAGGAACTCAAATAGTATGACGTGGAATGAGAGGAGTTACACCTTGGTATTAAGAACAAGCGTAGTAGTAGCACCGTAGTCACAAATGTACGTGAGGGATTCCTATTCTTGAGACTAGTGTGAAGGGACGTACTTTGTGGAACAGTGAGTACTGTATTTTCAGAAGCAATATTGTGGTAAATCAACGAAAAGAAAACAAGGACTTATTACAGAATTAGTTTAAATCATGGAACGGTTTATACCAGAAGAGTTTTGAAAATCGTTGATAAGAATTGTGGGTTGTGAGGCTTTTATTAAGTAAATTGGTGTACAATGAATGGTAGTGAAGGGTAAGAGATATCGGTTAATGTGTGTGAAGTGATGGAAAGGTTCTTCAAAAGGATGCATTACCCCGATCTATTTTCAATTATAGAGAACTTCTGTAATTGTGAATAATCGGATTATTAGGAATCTACCCTTTTGTTGGACTAGGGACGTTGTTGTTTTAATTCTCACCAAGGAGTTCAAGTGAGAGAATAAGGTTGTATGCTTGATATGGGATGCCCATCGTTTTGTGGTACCGTATAATGGTTGGTGAGGGTTACACAAGTTAAAAGCTACGAGTTGAGAATAATATTTCAAGTTAGAACAAATTGGATTGATGGTTTGAGTAGGGATGGTTTTGAATTATGAGGAATTGGTTTTTTTGATTCTGCAGCAGTGGTAACCGATTAACACAATGGGGTTAACCATTTAACACGTGCGAGAATGTGTGTAGATTGTGAAATCCCTTAGGAACCATCATCTGTGTTTGTTTACCTTACGTGGCTCCGATTGGAGAGTGTTGTTTGAATGGTAAGTAAATGAAAGACGGATTTGTGTTTTGAAATTGGAACTTCTGGAAAGGTGTTGCGTGTTTGACCAATTGTTCGGGCGACGGGAGAGTTTGATTTTTGGGAAATAATCTTGTGAACTGGGCTGCGTAAGAGGGAATCTTAAGTGTATTACTGTTGAAAGTCCTAAGGACGAAGTAGGAGAATACTCACGAAGTATTGATCCCACAAGGAATATCTCGATGTGTAATTATGGTATTAGTAAGATATGAATAGTTGGCCCGAGTTAGTAATTGCCATCTTCTGTGAGTTCATGGCATCGAATTTAGACCATGAGAGTGGCACCAGTTGTGTGCAGTGTCTTTTGCCCGGAGAAGGGAATTTGAAAGTCATCCTCCCAAGTACGAGTAAGAATTGAACGTTTCGAAGTTAAGCGTATAACTTGGATCGTTTATGGAACATAACGATTTAGAAAAGTGGGTTCAATTGAGAAGCATGGCATGGATCTCAAAGGTGTGTGTGTGTAAGTCGAGTGTTGTATAGGAGTTGACAAGTAGTATGGAAACTCACAATTTCATTTTTTGATGGTTTAAGTTTTATAATGGTGAAGCGCGAATGTTGGAGGTTCTATGTTGGTGTTACGTTGTTATTGGTTGAGATCTCGTGTCAACAAGGAATCTTGAGTAAGTTGGAAACTGTAAGAAGAATAGATTTGGAATGTGGTAACCAGAATCGGAAATTGTTAAAATATTTTGGATATGTTATTTCGAGGTTAGAATGGACTTAGATTTTGTGGATGCTATGGTTTTAGCAATGTAACTCCTGTGCTTTATCGTTTGAAGAGTGTTGGATCGATGTTTGTATATTGTATGTTGGCGAGAAATTGGTCTACCATAGGACGTCAGTAAGTTTCTTGTACCGTTGATTAGTAAGGATCCCAGTGGATAAGTGTGGTTCTCCGTTGACGGTTAGCTACTTGGTAGTGCTTAAGAATTGTGGTGTTCCACTGTTAAAAATTGGATTGCGTGGTGGAAAGGTGACAGATGAAAAAGTTCAGACAGTCTAATAAGGATTAGAAGGATTGTTACTTATAAGTGTGGAAATAAGGAGATTTTTGTTCTAGGTGTGTTACCCGTTGGTGTGATCCGAAAGAAAGGAAATATCAGATTTAATGGTTACAATGTTTAGTATCAGACTAGATAGAACTGGTAAAGAAGTCGTTGACAAATTATGAAGTGGTTTTGGATGTTGAAAGATTTATGAAAGGATAAGTCGTCAGAAATTGCATGGGGATAAGGAATCACCGAATTACCTCATGAAGATGTGATGAGTGTTTGTTATCCTAAACCAAGATAAGGTGTTACAGTTTTGTTTTGTGACTCGGTAGAGGGATGTAGAAGGGTACATTATTTCTGAAGTAAGATGCGACTAAGTGTTTTGTAAGGAACAACAGATGAACTATGGGAAAAAGCTAAGTTCGAAGTTAACCCAATATTTGAATAAGAGTATGACTAAGGAACCGAAGTTTGATAATTCGTGAAAATAAGGATTTTGGTCTGTGAAGTTAAGTTGGAATTGGAATACGTCAGAAATTTGAACGGAAGTAAAGTTAAGTGTGAATCTAAGACCAGGATACAAATTGGGGTTATTGCCGAGTAGAGGAAATTTGGGGGCGAATTTCAATTTAAGGGGGGGAGAGTGTAATACCCCGTATTATCTAAATGCTCAATTGGATATCAGATGAGATCAGATGAGTATCTATGTGCTCTATTTTTTGGTAAATTGGATTAATGGAATATTCTAAGTATTTTAAGTATTATCAATTGGGATCAATAGAGCAACTAGTGAACTCTGAAGAGATCAATTATTTTATTAAAGAGACGGATTAATATTTATTAATCCGAGAAAGTAATTTTATGGTAATTCTAATAATTGATCAATTGAGTTGAGACGACAAAATATCAATTGGAGATATTTTATCCTGTTGGATTTATATTATATATTAATGATTATGTATATATATATATAAGTAAAAGAAGAAAGAAAAGAGGTAGGAGAATAAGAAGAAAAGAAGAAAAGAAAGAAAGTGGAGAAAGAGGAAGAAGAGAGAGAAGCTGGATCATCATCTTCTTCAAACTCCTCTTCGATTATCAGGTGGGTTCTAGTTAGACACTCTAAGTTCTAGAAACTCATGAATTGAACTTAAGTTAGATTGAGAGAAAATGAATTCTAACGGATGAAATTCGGTATAAACTGCGTAGAACACTTGTTGTTAAGTTTGTAAAATGTTTGTGTTGATATATTGTGAATTGGAAGTGTTTAGATGGGGATTGGAGAGGTTTTGGGGTGAATTTCGCAGGAAATATTATGCAGGAAAATTCTGGGTTTTCGTTGCCCATACGCGTATCAGGCAAGGTAATACGCGTATTGGGTTGGGCAATACGCGTATGGCAAGGAAGGAATGTAGACATTACGCGTATGGGAGTGAGCAATACGCGTATGAAGTGAGGCAATACGCGTATTGGGTTTTTATTAGAATTTTTGCGAAAAATCAGTATCTGCCCATACGCGTATTACTTTAGGCAATACGCGTATGGATGGGCGAGTGAGCAAGGCAATACGCGTATGGCTAAGGGCATTACGCGTATGGCCAGCACGATTGCAGAAGTTTATCATTCCGCGATCTCTTTCCCAATTTCGCGTCTGATGCCGTAACTTTTGATCCGTAACTCGGATTGAGACATTCTTGGTATCGTTGGAAAGCTATTTCAATGATCTTTATGATAATGGAATAGAACCATATGTTTATGCCTTGAATTGATAAGAATAAGTGAAAAAGTATTGATTTTGGTACCCGATTAAATGAATCGGAGGGAACCCAAAAAGGGGTGTTTTATATGATGAATCATTATGCGTAATTCTATTATACAATTGTAATATGTCTTTGTATAGCTTGTGATGGAATTATCATATGTAATTCAAAATGTGCAATTGTCATATGCTTTGCCTAATTGATGTTAAACTTGATTGAACGTATATGCATGTTAAAATATGAATTAGGAAGAGTGAGGGAACTTTACCCCAAAACAAATGGCATAGTTAAGATTGTTATAATTCTAAGTTGTGAATAGAATTGTGATAGAAACTCTGGATGGCGACGCTCGTGCATTCATTGACGAGTTCTGGCTTAGAGTAGATAACTTAATGACAACGCTTGCGCATGAGAGGCCGAGGCGTGTGTCCATTATTGAATGGTATAGAAATGAGTGAAACACTAGTGTGGAACATGTGTAATTGTTATGTTTTATTGTTAAAGGCATGAAAGGCCTAAAGGCTAATGTGGCCCTGTGATTGTCGAATACAATCACGTTTGTGTATATGATCACGTAATCGTAACCATTTTCTTTGAGTTGCCCTTGAGAGGCCTTCATGAGTCTTGAGCTCCCCTGAAGTGCAGGCATGATTACTTGGCAGGTTTGATTCCCAATGTTATAGTAGGAATGGAACCTACGGGTAGAGACTAGTGATGGCATGAGAGGCCATGTGAAGTGACGAATTAAGGCGATAATGTGTCCCTTAATTCCGAATCCATTTCGTATGCCAAGTAACTACAAGGATCCATGACTCGGGTCGACTTCTAGACGTAGAAGCGGACGGGAAAAGGGGATACCTTGGTACGGTTATCGATTAGTGATATTGTGAGGTGATGAACTCATGACATGTTTCCATATAGTGTGAGATTGTGCGATTTCTGAACTCAAGGTCTTTTCCTTTCCCCTTGACTTTAGTTAGGATTGATAGAACCTTGTAAAGCCGAGAGGACCTATAAGATAGAGAACCCACTGAGATTTGATGTATCTCACCCCACTATAGTTGCTATATTTCAGGTGCAGGTTTGGTTACAAGTGGAGCGATGCAGAGATGTTTCAAGAGAAGCTTAGTTAGGCTTTTTCCGCTGTGTATTATCTTGTTGTATACAATTGAGGATATTGTATACTATTCTTAGTTTTTATTATTTTGGCTAGTTTCCATGACTTGTGCCATGTATTGTATTTATGTTTTAGAAATGGACAAGTATGTGAACTATGTCATTAGGCACTTTTGATGTGTCAGTACCAAATAAAATGCTTGTATGGTATTATTCTAGATATATATTATACAGGGTATTACAGATATGGGGAATTTAGGTGGTTTTCTATGAGTTATTTAAATGAATGGACTTTTTGGGTATAACCGATCAACTAAAGAGACATCAATAAATTAGTAACGAATCTAATTTCAATGGTAGAATGAAAACACAATAGAATATATTTATAATTGAAAGATAGTATTGATATAAATTTATTGTTTGGAATTAGTTGATAAATATTTTAGTTAAGTTTTATAATTATAATGTAACATATAACGGACTTTTATAACGGACTTTTATATTCATTCTTTTAACATTAATTTAAAAAGTAAAAAAAATTGTTTTAATAATCACTAAAATTATAAATAATACACTACAATGATGATTATAAAATAAATTCATTAATAATTACTACAGAGAAAAAATAAAAAATAAAAGAAATAAAGTATGAATAAAATTATTTACTACATTATTCATATTTTTATCTAAAATTTTAATTACTTAGTTTTTAAAAATAAAATATAATAAATACAAATAATAAATCATAAATATAAAAGTCCGTTATATGTTACATTATAATTATAAAACTTAACTAAAATATTTATCAACTAATTCCAAACAATAAATTTATATCAATACTATCTTTCAGTTATAAATATATTCTATTGTGTTTTCATTCTACCATTGAAATTAGATTCGTTACTAATTTATTGATGTCTCTTTAGTTGATCGGTTATACCCAAAAAGTCCATTCATTTAAATAACTCATAGAAAACCACCTAAATTCCCCATATCTGTAATACCATGTATTGTATTTATGTTTTAGAAATGGACAAGTATGTGAAATATGTCATTAGGCACTTTTGATGTGTCAGTACCAAATAAAATGTTTGTATGGTATTATTCTAGATATATATTATACAGGGTATTACAGATATGGGGAATTTAGGTGGTTTTCTATGAGTTATTTAAATGAATGGACTTTTTGGGTATAATCGATCAACTAAAGATACATCAATAAATTAGTAACGAATCTAATTTCAATGGTAGAATGAAAACACAATAGAATATATTTATAACTGAAAGATAGTATTGATATAAATTTATTGTTTGGAATTAGTTGATAAATATTTTAGTTAAGTTTTATAATTATAATGTAACATATAACGGACTTTTATATTTATGATTTATTATTTGTATTTATTATATTTTATTTTTAAAAACTAAGTAATTAAAAATTTATATAAAAATATGAATAATGTAGTAAATAATTTTATTCATACTTTATTTCTTTTATTTTTTATTTTTTCTCTGTAGTAATTATTAATGAATTTATTTTATTTATTTTATAATCATCATTGTAGTGTATTATTTATAATTTTAGTGATTATTAAAACAGTTTTTTTTTACTTTTTAAATTAATGTTAAAAGAATGAAGAGTTTTATAACGAAAATATAATTATATCAATTTTATTTTGTTAAATACCCTTTATAACTAGAATAGAAATGTAAATATTTTTATGTGCTTTATTTTATTAATTTATAATTGAAATTGGAATAGGATTATGAACAATATTATATCATTATTATTAATATCTATTAATAGAATAAAAGTTTCATAAAGAAAATATAATTATATCAATTGATGATTGATGATGTGTCAATGAGTTTAGAATGTAAATGAAAAATTTCTTTTGGATTGTTTTATTGTTAATGAACAAATTGTCCACATATACAAATAAGTTGATGTGGCACATTTTAGAATTATAATTGATGATGTGTCGCTATAATATTCGATGCATTAGATTTAATATATATAAATAGATAGATATAAATTGATGATGTGTCGCATTAGATTTAATATATATATAAATTGATGATGTGTTGCTAAGTAATTATTAATTTATATAAAAATATTAATAATGTAGTAATTAATTTTATTCATACTTTATTTCTTTATTTTTTTATTTTTTCTCTGTAGTAATTATTAATGAATTTTTTTTATAATATCATTGTAGTGTATTATTTATAATTTTAGTGATTATTAAAACAAAATTTATTTTTATTTTTTACTTTTTAAATTAATGTTAAAAGAATGAAGAGTTTTATAAAGAAAATATAATTATATCAATTTTATTTTATTAAATACCCTTTATAACTGGAATAGGAATTTAAATATTTTTATGTGCTTTATTTTATTAATTTATAATTGAAATTGGAATAGGAATATGAACAATATTATATCATTATTATTAATATCTATTAATAGAATAAAAGTTTCATAAAGAAAATATAATTTTATCAATTGATGATTGATGATGTGTCAATGAGTTTAGAAAGTAAATGAAAAATTTCTTTTGGATTGTTTTATTGTTAATGAACAAATTGTCCACATATACAAATAAGTTGATGTGGCACATTCTAGAGTTATAATTGATGATGTGTCGCTATAATATTCGATGCATTAGATTTAATATATATAAATAGATATATATATAGTAACAAATTAAGATAAATTTAACTATAATAGTTACTAGTAGAAACAGATATGTGATGAAGAAAATAAACCTGATTGATCCTGAGCTTGTATCAAAACCAAAATAGAAAGGACACCGAGGTGTAGTGAAAGAAAATGCAGCAACATTCCCACCATTGTTTGCTTCATTAGGGATACAACTAATGAATGATGAATGTTATACAAAGATTTTGTAGTGTATATTTAAGTACCATCTAAGAATGACTTGCTTTTAGGATATAAACTAGACATGACGAAGCACATATTTTATTGCGGTCAAAAAGGTTGTTTCAACCGTTTTTGGTTGATGGAGTCACAGAGACTGAATTATATTTTCAAGCATAAGAAAAAGCTTAGAGTTTCTAAATACAACAATTTGACCGCATTAGAACAAGACATTAACACTCAAGGATCAAACAAAGGCAAACGAGTGGTTTTACCGTTCACTTATATTGGAGGTCCAAGGTTTATGGAACAACTCTATTTCGATGGAATGGCAATTTGTAGCCATATTCGGTTTCCAGACCTTTTTATCACATTTACTTGCAATCCAAACTGGCCTGAAATTCAAAGGTTTCTTAGCAGAATTAACTTGCATCCTCAAGATCGTCCAGATATCATCTCAAGAGCCTTCAAAACAAGTTTGATGAGTTGTTGCACGATTTAACAAAGAAGCATGTCTTAGGGTGAGTACTTGCATGTAAGTCAAATTAGAGCCTTTTTCACTGAAGTTATTATTTTGTTTCATTAATCATTTAAAATCTTTAATATGCAAAGTTTTATAAGAAACTCACTTACTTGTAGATATATACACAATTGAATTCTAAAAGCGGGGTTTACCACAAGAAAGTATCAAAACCCAAATGATATAAACAAGATCATTTCAGCAGAGATACCAACTAAAGAAGATGATAGACAACTGTTTCACTTGGTCATGACACATATGATTCATGGTCCATGTGGTTTAGAAAAATTGGTCTTCACCCTGCATGAAAAATGGAAAGGGCTCAAAATACTTTCCTAACAAATTTCAGCCTCAAACCATTGTTGATCAGGATGGATATCATGTGTACAAAAGAAGAGAAACTGGTAATATAGTGATGAAAAATCACGTTGTTCTTGACAACAGATATGTAGTTCCTTACAATCCATATTTGTTGAAGAAATTTCAAGCATACATCAATATGGAGTGGTGTAACCAAAGTACTTCAGTTAAGTACTTATTCAAGTATATTAACAAGGGGTATTATAGAATTACCGCTTTTGTTGTCCAAACTGACACTGATGGATCATCTTATACCAAAAATGTTGATGAAATTAAGCAATATCTTGATTGTGGATAAGTATCACCATGTGAGGCATGCTGGAGTTTTTTTTCATTTCCTATTCATGGTAGGTCACCTGCAGTTGAAAGGTTGTACTTCCATCTTGAGGGCGACAACACTATTTACTATACCGATTATAAAATTATAGATGAGGTGCGTGACAAACCAACTGTGAAAGATTCAATGTTTACTTCATGGATAGAAGCAAACAAAACATACCCAGAGGCACAACATCTAATGTACTCTCAATTTATTTACAAGTTTTATATGACGAAAGATATTAACGATGGAGACCGCGTAAAAGAGGCAATACCATTGGCAGACAAATTTGGGTTACTCCAATTATAGGTGAGTTGTATTACTTGATAATGACGCTAACAGTTGTCAAGGGACCAACTTGCTCTGAGGATATAAAATATGTGGGTGGAATGGTTCAGGATAGTTTTAGGGATGCATGCTTCAAAATGTGATTTCTTAATGATGACAAGGAATATGTTGCAGCCATAAATGAGTCCAAAGATTGGGGTTCCGATCATTTTTTAAGAAAGTTATTTGTTACTATGCTACTATCTGGTACAATCAATAGACCACGACATGTTTGGAAAAAAAACTTAGAGAACGTTATCTGACGGTATTCTCTATCAACAAAGACAGAAAACAAATATAAGAGGTAAATGCCAATTATTAAATTTTCTTGAGTACCTTAATATAATTCTTCTTCTCACGGTATTCTATATATGTTTTTATTACATTTATATATTACAATGAACTTCCACTATATATAATGATTTAACATTGTCCCGTCATATAATTGGCATGTTCATATGTTATTTATTTGATATGTTCGATATACCGATGAAAGCTGTATATATTAATTTCATTTTGTTGTTCCATTTAAGTTTAATATGTGTTCAATTGATGTTGTATGTATGTATTAGTTATCATTTGTATGTATGTTACGTATTATGCTTGCAGTTGCACATTATATTTTGTTCCATTTGATTTTCTTTAGCCATGTGATTGTTTGTTATATTAAAATACAATTTTATATGTATGTATTATTAAACTACTATAGAATCATATAAAGATAGATGTTCCATGTTTAATAGAGTGGCGGTTAATGTTTCAATTCAACTATCATTGAGTTAATGGTTTAATAGAGTGGCGGGTAAGGTTTATTAAACTGCAGTCATTATATAATGCATTGATAAGTATATTTGACACAGATCTACAGTTAGCTGTCACCGAGTTAAAGAATTTGACACTCATTGAGATTGAGAATATGTTGCAATCAAATGGAATAAGTTTGCACGAATTTAAAGGTATGCCTTATCCAGATTCATATGTCACAAAGCACGTTGGCAACAGACAGATTTATGACGAACATGATTACAATGCTGGCACTGAAAGACAGAATTTCCACAGACTTTTTCGTGCCCTTACTGGTGATTTATTTTCTTTATTATGAATTTGTGAAATGACTTTTTTTGTTTAAATTTATAATTTATAGATGAGCAACATTCAATTTTTGATAAAATCATGGAAGCTGTCAACAAACAGAGAGGAGGGTGTTTTTTTTACATGGTTATGGAGGGATTGGTAAAACATTCATGTAGAGAACACTATCAAGTGCACTTCGTTCGCAGAAAAAAATTGTTCTTACTGTTGCTTCAAGTGGGATAGCTTCGTTATTTTTTCTAGGTGAAAGAACAACACACACAAAAATCAAAATACCCATCCCAACACTAGATAACTCAACTTGCAACATTGACAAAGACACCGAACATTCACAATTATTTGAAGCAACGATTGTCATAATATGGGATGAAGAACCTATGTCTCATAAGGATTGCTTTGAAGCATTGGATAATACCCTTAAAGATGTCATGAGCAAAATGAGTCTTGTGAATATAATTTTTGGTGGGAAAGTTGTTATTTTTGGAGGATATTTCAAACAGATTCTTCCATTTATTCCAAGAGCAGGGCATTCAAATATTGTCCATGCATCAATTAGCTCATCTTATGTATGGGACTATTGTCAGGTCTTAACACTAACAAAAAATATGAGACTTTAACAGGGAACAAACAATACAAGTTCTAATGAACTAGCAGAATTCTCAAAATGGATTTTAAATGTGGGTGATGGTAAGATTTGTGAACTAAATGATGGGTTGGTAGATATAGAAATTCCTCAAGAGCTATTAATATCAAATTTTGATGATCCTATAAGGGCTATTATTGATATCATATATCCCAATTTGTGGGAAAAATTCGATGATGTTGCATTCTTACAAGAAAAAACCATTCTTGCTTCAACCATTGAAGTTGTGGACAAAATCAATCATAATGTATTAGACTTGATACGAGGTAAAATTCCATTAACTTTATTCTATTTATACATACAACAATACATTGAATCAAATACTTTGACTAATGTCTTTATGTTTTGATTTTAAACCATTATTTAGGAGAAGAGAAAGAGTATCTGCATTTCGATTCAATTGATAGAACAGATGCAAGTTATAGTGAAGCATATGAAGTGCTAACTCCTGAATTTCTTAGTAAATTAAGAACATCAGGGCTTCTAAATCATATGATCAAATTGAAGGTTGGTACCCCTATTATGCTAATCAGAAATTTGGACCAAGCTGATGGATTACGCAATGGAATAAGACAAATTATTACAAGGTTAGCAAATCACCCCATCGAGGCAAAAATCATGCCTGGAAAGAATATAGGTAACATTTTTTACATTCCTCGAATGTCTATGTCACTGTGGCTATTCAAGTTGACTAGGAGACAATTTTCGATCATTGTCTGATACACAATGACAATTAATAAATCCCAAGGTCAATCACTAGATAGTGTCGGTTTGTACTTGCCTACTATTTTTAGTCATGGCCATTATATGTTGCAATTTCAAGGGTTAAGACCAAAAGTGGTTTGAAAATCTTAATACATGACAACGAGAATGCATCGTGTTCGTCTACTACAAATATTGTGTACAAAGAGGTTTTCCAAGCACTTTGTTAGTTGGTAATCTTTTTTACCTTATCTTTTGTGATCCAAATTAAATATCAATTTTTACTTTATATATGTACATGCCACAAACTTTATTTGTTCTTTTTTTTTTGTAATTTCTCATAATCAATAAATAATTTGATATATTTCTCCATGTTTTGGTGCTTGATGAAAATATGCAATGAATGCTGAATTTTTCTTTGGTTTATGCATGAAATTAAATGAATGATCATGCTAAATGCTACTGGATTTTGCTTGAAAGTGGTATGTTATCATGTGGTTATGTGATCCTATGTTAATGATGTCAATGCTGAATTTTTTTATCATGTTTAAGCAGAATTTTAAATGATATTTTATTGCAGAATTTTATTATGCCAATGCAGAATTTTTTATCATGTTTATGCAGAATTTTAACAATGTTCTAATACAAATTTTTTACACAATGTTTGATCATAATTTTTATTGTTTTGATGCATAATTTTAACATGTTTGGATGCAGGAAAAGTTCATAGCTAAAGGATGGAATATGCAAACACATGAATGATGTATCACACATCGATGATTGGAAGCTTAAAAGACTTGAAAGATTGAAACCCGATGGTATTCATGATGTTATATGTTCAATATTTAAAAGTTATATGGACTAATATTAGTTGCCTATTAAAAAAATATCTAAAAAGTAGTATTATTTGAATTGATAAAATGAATTTATTCAGAGTTGTAGTTTTAGAATTTATTCATATGAATTCGACTGGGTTTTGGTAATTACTGTAATTTCAGGCATAAACCACGGGTAGATGTGAACGTATCTATGAGATACTAGTTGTAGACTGATCATTTTAGTGTTCATCTTTTAAATCTTTCTTTTGCTACCATTTTATATAATTGAGGTTAAAAAAACAGTTGTACGGTTTATTATAAATACGGGTTAATGTTTAAAAGTTGTTGCATAATATTAGTAGATATTTGAAACTATGTGAATATTTATGGATTACAAAATAAATTTCATAGCTGACAAGTGAGAATGAAAGACATGTAATGTGAATCTGAACGAGACCTGTGCGTCACACAATTTTTTTTAACTAGTTTTAAATAAAAATAACTAAAATATTTATTGTGGAATATTTCAATGTATGTAGGATATTCCTAGTTGAAATTTATTTCGTATTGTCTTTTTGATAATTCCTAAACCTTCATTTTGATTTTTTGTTTTAATAACTTTCTTTAATCACGCTCAATGTTTGGATTGTTAGTTTCAATACTCTTTCATTATCTCGCTCTTCACATCCAATAAGTTATTTGATTATTAAAATAAAATTACAAAATTCCATAAAAAAAAAAAATTTACCAAGTTATTTTTACATTTGATTATTATTATCTTAATTTAAATAAAATATAACAGAAAAATAAATTTTGGCATCATCTTTTTTTTCTTAATAATAGATAAACAAGTGAAAACTTGGTCAATCCTAAAAAAAATTAAAAATAAAATGTCTATTTTGATAGGTAAAAATATTTAGTTTAACTTTAAATTAAGTCAAATTACAAGTTTTTTATTAAATAGTTTAATTTGAATTTCAATTCTAGTCAGCTTTCTCAAATAGAAAGTCAAACTGATTTTAGTAATAAAATAAAACATTTTGATAAGATGAGACCAATTAAAAGCATCTTAACGGCTAGTATCAGAGGAAAAGGAAACTTGTTTTGTAAAAGGATATACATATATTTGAGAGTACATTAAGAGATAATTATAATTGTAGCATATTAGTTCATATTTATTTTAGGAGTACATTAATAATATTATATGATAATTTACTTTTTCTGACAGAAAATATATGACTGAATTGACTAAGAGACTCTTCTAAAACATGTAAAAATTAAGAAGATAAACGACAACCCAAAATAAAATGCTTAGAAATGCAAAGTAGTATCGTTAAATATGATGTTGCATGTCATAGATTCTTTTGTGTAAACCTATCATATGCAAAAAGAACAAGTTTGTCTTATTGTTCACTGCTTCATTTACTCTATTAAACTTGGTCCTATCAATAAATAAGACAAGACTTTGAATTAAGAAACGAGACTTCTATGGTAAAAAATTAAATTGACTTTGAAAGTAATTTTTTGATAATTCAAATGATGATATTAATATTGTGTCTCAAACTTGAATCTAAGATATTTTACTTTAATAGTATTTTTTTATATAGTCTATGAATTTAAAAGACTATATCAAACGTAAAAGAAAAAAAAAAACTCTAGTCAACTTATTGACTAACGTGACCTTGACCAATAGAATATTTTCTTTAAAAGTTCTCTTTCTTGTTGACCATAGAATATGTTTTTTTTATATGTTCTTGTTTCATTGTATAAACATCCAAAATTAGTTTATCCAAGCATAAATACCCTTCACTAACAATTATCAAATCACATAAACTCTTAATCTTTTATTTGATTCTTTCAAAAAAAATGTGAAAGAATTTCTATCAGAAATACTTAAGACAAATCCTTGAAATGCAAAATGATTGAAGAATCAGAGCAAAAACTAAGAAAGAAATCGAAAAACATTACATCATCCTCTCAAGTTGATTTTGAGAAGGGCAAAATGGTTGAAGAGGCGGAGCCAAAACTGCATGAAGAACCCAAAGTAATAACATCATCAACTAAATCTAAAGATTTATTAACTCAAAGGCTTGACAATAACACCAAGCCAACTTCCTATCTGTTAGAGAACGGTGGACATTCAAGTTCATCCGAAAATGTTATTGCTGAAGTTTTACCTAAAGAAGTGAAGGAGTTTCCATGTCCTTTTTGTGACAAGAAGTTCTCAAATGCTCAAGCTCTCGGAGGTCACCAAAACGCTCATAAGCGTGAACGTGACTTAATAAAAAATGAACAAAAAAGGAGGGAGGGGGAAATGAAGTCCGCCTTAACATTTAGCCCTACTTTTTCATACACTTATCCTTATTCGGGTCCTAGTCACTATCAAGGGTATTCTTATTTTCCTGGAAACTTGAAAAAACCAATTGGAACTCATATGGATAATACCATGCCTTCTTGGCTTGGTTCTCCATCTGGTAGCTATGGAGGGATGTATATGCCAAATACACCTTCCCCACCACCTCTATTTGTTAGGCCAATGCCAGAGTCACCCCTAGCCATACAACAATTTAGGATGAATAATTATTTAAGTGGAAATCAAACTGATGTGCTGCCAATTCTTCAAAGGCCAAATACTGCAAAGTTGGAACTTTTTGGTCAACCTTATTAAACCCCTTCATCTGGTGAGGGCGCAGAAGGAAGTTCCAATGCTCAATTTCCTTCCCATGATCTTTCAAGAGAAACACGTGATATTATTAGAGAAAATCAACTTCTTTCAGAGGCCAATGTGCCTTCTTCATCAACTGAATCAACAGTGGAGGAACTCGACTTAAATCTCAAACTTTAAGATTGTGTCTACCTAATAAAAGTACATTAGACGTATATGTTTTCATGGTCACTCTATTGTTTAATTATGTTCATTGTTTTTGTTTATTTTCTTCTGTATTTTAACGTACTTTGTTTTATGATTAAATAAAACTATATCTTTTTATTAATTTTAATAATCTTAATTATAAACTAAATCTAAGTCTTATTCACTTGTCTGAACATCTGCATGCAGATTTTGTGAATTAAAAATCAAAATTTCCAATAAATTCTCAACTGATTTTAAATGAATCAAAATTTTAGGGCTAAAGTGCAAGGATCATATAGCAAGATGAAGAATCAAATTCTGTAACTTTTAAGATATCTTACTTGAGTTGTGTTACTTTTTAAAATACTTTTTAATCAAATACTTATTTTATGAAATTCATTGTTAGATTCAATGCTTATGTTTATAAATTACCTATGTAAACAATCTATATAAAAAAATTCGTTTACGTATCAATATTAAAATTATATAATACAAAATCGTTTAGATGTTAATTTTGATTATCTTTACCCCATAGTATGAGGAATTAAAAATGCTATGGAAGTGATTTATCCCTTAGCTAACAAATTTTGGACTTCGATACACTATATTCATATCAAATGGTTATATATATATATATATATATATATATATATATATATATATATATATATATATATATATATATATATATATATATATATATATATATATATATATATATATATATATATATATATATATATATATATATGATAAAAAAAATTATCGAATGTTATAATATTTTTCAAGTGTTATACAAATATAATTTGTTCCATAGTTTCTAGACTAATAATATTGAAATATTAAACTATTTTGTTGACAATTATCACTTGTTGCATTTTCTTTGATTTTTGTGGAAATAGAATTAAAGATAATTATAACTAGAAAACGATTTGAATAGTTTAAATAATTATCATAATAAAATTTACTTTCTCTTATATTTAATTATTTATTTTTTATTGTTGAGAAAAATCAATAGAAAGATTTTTATTGCTTTTTAATTTTGACCCAATTTGGCTTATCTACATTTTGGTGAGGCCCATTTGCATTATAGTACCAAATACTATTGTTTTGTTGAATGACTTTTTTGGCCAGATTATAGGCTAACTCATTTTTAGATCTATTAATGTGATATAGCGACCCATGAGTTAGGCCCTTTAGGGTTTTTGTGATTTGAGAAGCTATCATCCCATAATAGATTCTATCAGCGCCACTATTGTGAGTTTGCATCTTCTCCAAATCCTTTCTTTTATTTTCCCCCTCCTCCATGTCTTTGAACCGATTTTCAATCTTTGCTTTCCATAATGAGTAAAACATTCCTTTTGCTTTATTCATATACAAATTTGTTCTTCTATCAATCGTGTAAACAATATGGTTCTGCAACTTTTTGTTGGAAAGACGGTCTAACTTGTTAACCATGTCCACCAAACTTTTACAGTCAATGAGAATCGTGATATCCTTTGCATTCATCTAGGTGTCCGCATGCAAAGCGTTAAGGGCAAATTTCGCTTACGCATCAAGGGGGTTGTTGAATCCTTTCTTCTTCAAAGTCTCTTCAGTAAGGGGGTTTAGGGGTGAATTGTGTGGTTTGAAAAAACATGGTTTTGAAAATCTTTGGGAAATAAAATCACAATTCAAAAACATTTTTGAAAACACAATAGAAGAAAATAAATTGTTGAAATTAAAATAGCTAATGGAAAGAGATGAACATCATGATATATAGAGGTTCAATTAAATTATAAAATGACCTACTCCTTTGCCCAAGAATTGATCTTGAGAGTATTCAATAAACATTGATAACTTTTAGCAGGAAAGAGTCACAAACCCCCAAATAGTATAAGACTTCAAAATGTGGCAGTTTGAGTTTTCTCTTCCAAACTATGAATCTAGGCGATTAGTCATTTCTCCACAAACGAGGACATTGGAGCGGTTATTCTTCAATTTCCTTAATGTTGTGAATCGGATACCTTATCAACAAAGTATAATTGGTTCCTTGATCAGTCAAGAAACCCACAAGGGTTAGGGTTAACAAAGAAAACAAGAGTAAAAACAACAAGGATTGGTTATAAAACTGTTATTCTTTCCTTTCTCCTTAAAACAAGGATTACAAGTATACAAGAATAACAAACTAACCACTCTCACTCTTTCTAGGTTTTGTCACACTTAGAATGAGAGACTAGTATGCTATTTATAATAAAACCTAGCACACTAAACTAATGGGCTTTTAATAAAATACCCATTACAAGCTAACTTAGGGTACAAGCTAACTTAAACAATTGGATCCTTAACACAAGGCCCAATTCAATATGCTAACAACCCTAGCAATATTAACTAATACATGTTAGAACAACCTTCGACTACAACATGCATTATTTTTCGACGGCAGCATGTGAACCAACTTCGACGGCATGCTTCTTCTAGAGTTCGATCCAAATTCCACAAATCTCCACTTTGGATCTAACTCTAACAACAAGAAAACAAACTAGCTTTCTTCATGCAACTTTATCAACTGCATACAGTGGAAAAACTTGCAACTAGGCAATGTCTTGGTGATCATATCAGCAGCATTATGATCTGTCGAAACCTTCAGCACTTGGACTTCTCCACGCTCGATTACCCCTCTGACGAAATGCAGCCTCACGTCAATGTGCTTGGTTCGCTCATGATAGGCTGAGTTCTTCGACAGGTGTATTGCACTTTGACTATCACATTTAACAGTGATACTTCGACCTTGAAGTTTCAGCTCCTTTGCAAAACCTTCAAGCCACAATGCTTCCTTCACAGCTTGAGTGAGGGCAATATATTCAGCTTCAGTGGTTGATAAAGCAACAACCTTCTGGAGCATCGCTTTCCAACTGATTACTGTGCCAAACATTGTGAAAACATATCCAGAAATAGACTTTCTGGAATCCATACAACCTGCATAATCAGAGTCAACAAATCCTTCGACTGCTGCTTTACTATCTTCACCCAAGGCTCCATCATAAATTAGGACTCTAGTCAGAGACCCATTTATGTACCTTAAAATCCACTTCAATGTATACTTGTAATCCTTGTTTTAAGGAGAAAGGAAAGAATAACAAACTAACCACTCTCACTCTTTCTAGGATTGTCACACTTAGAATGAGAGAATAGTAAGCTATTTATAATAAAACCTAGCACACTAAACTAATGGGCTTTTAATAAAATACCCATTACAAGCTAACTTAGGGTACAAGCTAACTTAAACAATTGGATCCTTAACACAAGGCCCAATTCAATATGCTAACAACCCTAGTAATATTAACTAATACATGTTAGAACAACCTTCGACTACAACATGTATTATTTTTCGACGGCAACATGTGAACCAACTTCGACGGCATGCTTCTTCTAGAGTTCGATCCAAATTCCACACTTAAACCTTGCAAGATTTTACATGGGCTGAGCTCATGGACCTTAGACTTAGGTTTTACATGGGATAACCAATAACTTATGAGATTTTAACACCGGGATGATCTCAAACCTACGAAGCTTTTAATATTAGGTTGAGCTTTAACCTATCTTGGTTTCAATTTTGAACTGACAAAGAACCTATGAGATTTTATCACGGACTGGTCTCCAACCTTAATTAGGAATGAATCACACAATCCCAAACCAATTTTTTTTATGGGGTTAGCTTCTAACCCAAAAAAATCCCTATGTGGATAATATTAACCAAGGTATATACAAAAAATCCTTGGTGAATTTACATCTCTACCTTTTTCAGAATAACAATTATATCCTCACCCACAAAAGGACTTTTCTTGCAAAAGCACTTAGGCTAAAACATTAGTGAGAGATGGTTGAATAAAATTGAGAGAGAGAGAGAGAGAGAGAGAGAGAGAGAGAGAGAGAGAGAGAGAGAGAGAGGGAGAGAGAGAGAGAGAGAGGTGTGTCAAAACAAGGTTCTAGATGAAATGAAATGAGAAAAAGGACCTCTTCTATAGGATAAAGGTTGGCTCAAAAAGGGAATTTCCAATAATTTCCTTTGAACACAATATAATCGATTGGCACATATTGACAATAAATTAGAAGGTTGAAATATAATTTATTGTAAATTTAAAACGAAGGAAAATATAACTTGTTGTTGCACATCATTAAGGTGACGTTCCAATCGCTTGTGGCTCAAATTTGAATTGAGCTAATCGATTAGACAAATTTGCCAATCTATTAGATAATCAAAATTTTTCCTATATCTATTTTGAAAATTTCAATTAATCTGGCACAACTTCAAGATATTTTTGAATATATTTTCTTTGGTAAAAACATTTTGAATAATATTTTAGTGTGTATATGTGCTTTACAATAGGTTCACTCACTACTAAATCAGGAGGTTCACTAGTAATTCAATGGAAGCATCAACATCAACGCATCTTAAAAGAACCTATCACACAAGATGCTAGACCAACTCAAAATTAGATGAATTGGTATAGGTCGGTTACAAGAGTGTCTATTACAGAAGCACCAGCCACTGAGGAGAAATGATTGAAACTTTTTTATTAATGACAAGACCCTTGCACCAACCACCTTTGCCTCAAGCGAGTACTAGGAGACCCCAAAGACCTCAAGGAAATTGTGGGAAACCTCGAAGGCAAACGAATGCATCGGGGTGTGGAACTGGGGGCATTACGATTGAGCAGGTCATTAAATTCTATCAAATCGTTGTGTAATTTGATTTTATAAAATAATATTATAAATTATTTTTAATTTTCCATTTTATTTAATATTATTTTATTGTTATAATAATTAAAAAAACAAAACAACACAATAGCCACTATCTATGGTGCATGCTCCCAGAGGATGCGTGCATGTGCCATAGCTTCCACAAGTTTAGTGTTTTATTGTTGTCGTTGTTAGTGGATCGAATTTTTTCAAACTTTTAGAATGTTCTTTTATTTTGCTTACCATTCCTACATTGAGAGTTATCACTAAAATGAATAAGAATAGGATTATGGTAAGATGAAAAATGTAAAAGATGCTCATTTTTATAATTAGGGAAATTATCCAACCAAAGATCAATAACCATATATTTATCGAGTCTAGCTTTTATAAAATTTTCCCCTAAGTGGTTGTTAGTCTGTTGTACCCCAAATTTTATCCTCAGATTTTATGATCATTTCATATCATTCTAAGTCGGTCTCTGTTTTCGCATTTTTAGTAAACATATCATTAATCATGCATTTTCTTTCTTCCATGTCATTCTTGACTTTTATTTATTTTATTCATATGATTTGTTAAATAATTATTTTAGGTTTATTTGGAGGTTATTTAGTTTAATTTCAATTTGGGCTCATCTTTTTATATGATCTATATTTAAGATAGTTTATTTTCATTTTTAAACTTAATTGAATTTAATTTTAATTTTAGTTTAATTTTTTATATTAGTTTAGTTTATTAGATTAATATTAATTTAGTTTACTTTTAATTTCTATTTGATTGGATTAATTTTATTAATTTAGGTTTGGTTTAATTTTAATCTAAGTTTAGTTTTAATTAGTTTTCATTTTATTTATTGTTATTATTATTATTTTATTATTTAGTATTATTATTATTATTATTATTATTATTATTATTATTATTTTTATTACAAAATCCAAAAAAAATCACAAAGGTCATATATCCAAGAACTTCCCAATTTGCTACCGTGAAAATGAACCAATTTCATGCTGCAAACAGATATCAAAACCCGACCGTACCAACCTACAGCTTGCAAGCAACACTGCTACACCTCTGTACAGTGCGCAAAGCCTTGACACCCAAACCTTTGACCAAACTCCTGTTGTTACAAACCAGAGTTTTCGCCAAAACAAAACCTGTATCACTGCACAATGCCTTGCCCTCTACACTTTGCCTTATTCTCACAAGAAACAACCAGCTACTTACTGCTACTTTTCCTGCATTGACAACAGCCTGTGAATTGAAAGGGACATAACAATTTCAAACTTAATCCACAAGTCTTTGTTGATTTTAAAAAGAACAAAGGGGGGAGCGAAACAGAACAACAAAAACCTTCAGAGCTCGTAACTGTTACAAAAAACCTTCTTTTGAAAACCATACCAATCTTCACTCTCCAAAAAGTCCTTCAAAGACCACATCACCATCAATCTCCATCACTACTTTCCAACCTTCCACTTGGTATCGCAGAACTTCCTCATAATAGCAGTGGCATTGCACCATATTTTGTGTTAAAAATGACTTTCGTCATGCACACGAGAAGGTGAGGAAACCATAATATAACCTCACTTGTCTCTTTTCCAAACACACTTCAGCCATATCTCAGTAACAAACCAACTCACCACTTTGACCACCGCCCTTCCATTACCGTTAAAACAAAAACCAAACCGTGAAGCTCTAAACTCCATAACCTCTCATCATCTTTCCCCTTCATGATATCTATTACACCAATGAAGAAAGAAATGCAGCAAGAAGAAGAGTTTGAAACCACATAAACCTCCTCCTTTTCGTTCCTGTTTTCACAACGTGAGCCAAACCGCACATCACCACCATAACCCGTTCCTCCACACAACAATATACAGAGCGGAAATTCACATTCAAAGAAGCCACCAGTACACACTGAGAAAGAGATACATACTCACACAAAAAAAATCAAATTTTCACACATTCATAGACATATATACATGTTCAGAGTTCTTGTCTTGAAATCGTATCAGAACAGCACGAACAACAACATCAGAGCACTACACTTCCACTTGCAAGCACATCACACAAAAAGAAAAGGGAAGGAACTCGTGAGCCTTAAAGAGGAGACCAAAGCTTGTGCATCTTATTCAAAGTCTTGCACCTCATCTGCAGTTAGAAAAGGAGTTTGGATTTCTATAGCTCCCAAGTGAAGAAGCAGTGGACTTGACTCCACTAGGTAAGCTCTTATCATGCCTCTATGCTTTCATGTTTCATATTCAAACTGACTTTGAGTGATATCCTGCATCCACGCATTACATTTGTATTGACCTGAAATGATGGCATGTTGATCTGTTTAAGTTTGTAAGCATACATCACCGTGAATCTTGTTTAGTTTCAGTTTGTGTGGTCTCTTTCCATGATGATTATCTCTTCACCTTAGTTGTTATTTTGAGTGGCTTAGGGTTTATTTTTGTTCTACTAAGCAAGCACTACAGAATGGTGTTTTATTTCGTGAGTTTTGGTTAAGATTTGAGTTTGTAATTGATTGAGCAAAGTGAGAAGTTGCCATGGCTTGGTCTGGTTTTTTACGATAGTATTAGGTTGTGTTTTACGTTGCATGGAAGAAGGAGAATGCATGGTGAGTTATGATTGGTCGGGGAGCATTTTTTGTCATTTTGTGACTTAAAGATTGGATGACCAATTGATATAAACGTTACACATAATACTCTTGCACCCATGACCGTGTATTACTTCCTTGGCTGAGATTTTTGTTTCAACTGGACCATGGGCCTTACATTTTCGCTACCTGCACCTCCCCTGTCCAGAAGGCCTTGCACGAATTGCTTCTCACAACCCCCATCTCACTTAGACACTCCTTCGTTTTTTATAATTTTAAATAGAGTTTAATTTTTTTTTGTTTTAATTTTATTTTAGTTTGATTAGTCTTTAATTATAATCTAGTTTAATTAGCTTTTAATTAGATTTAGTAATTAGTCAATTAATTTCAATTAGGTGTTATTTAATATCTAATTCATCTGGACATTTTTCTATTTATAGTTAATTCCTAATATTCAATTTTAATCTGATTCTTGTTGCACTTATTGTACATATGTTGCTATTCATTTCATTCCTGATATTGGAAGTTTCCCTCCTCGTCCCTCCGTTTCTCGTATATGATTCCAAAGGAAAGGGCCCTATAGTTGATTGTCATGTCATTTAGGATAGCCTTATCCATCATTCCCTTTTAACCTAGCCTTAGGTTTGGAGTCGCTGCACTCCACGTAGGTGTCTTGCTGTCAGACCCTACTTTTCCGTGGACACTTCATTTCCTATTTTACCTAGTCTTGGGTTTGGAGTCGCCGCACTCAACGTAGGTGTCTTGCTGCCAGACCCTACTTTCCCTTGGAACCTTGACCACAATCAAGAGTTCCTTACCCCCGTATTGAGGGGAACTACGGACGCTCTGATTTTTCAAGTTCATCTTGAGAATACGTAGGCATAAGATTGCGAGATCCTAGCGAGCTACCTTTTTCTTTTTTCACCTTTTTCCATTACATCCTATGCCTTCTTGGATTCTACCCCTCATTTATCATTACATCCGATGCCTTCTCGAATTTTACCTTTTCGTTTCTCACCCTTTTTTACCCCGCAGTGAGGGGAACTACGGACTCTCTGATTTCTCAAAGTACCTTTTGAGAATACGTAGGCATAGGATTGCGAGATCCTAGCGAGCTACCTTCTCCTTTTTCCACCTTTTCTTTTACTTCCCTGTTTACCCCGTAGTGAGGGGAACTACGAATGCTCTGATTCCAATCCCGTCAGGATACGTAGGCATGAGATGCGATGTCTTGACGAGCATACTTAGTGTATATACCCCTAGGTCTTTACCTTAGCACATTTTCCTTATCAAGCAAACTTTAACATAACACAAATACTAACAAGAGGTTCCTGTATAGTACTACAGATACTTAGGATGCTAACACCTTCCCTAAGTATAACCAACCCCTGAACCTTAGATCTCTGAGCTGTTCCTACATAGCGCACTTAGGGTTTTTCGATCTTTACCATTTCCCTTGGATAAATCAAAGCTCGGTGGTGAACTTCATATTTTGTGATTCAAGTTAACTAATAGCTTGATATCTGATTCTCACCGCAACATAGTCCAAGTATATCTATCCCCAACATAGCCAATATCTTTCAGCTTGCAAGAGAGAAAGGTAATATTGAACTTATTCACAACATTTATTATCAATCGAGTTTCCACTTCTTTTATCCCTATTAGAATTTATGATGTTAAAATCCCCACCTATAATCCAATTGCCATTGCTAGTAAAGTTATGATAAATACTATCAATAAAGGAAAAAGTGAGATGCTTCATTTAACTATTAAGATACCCATATATTTAAAATGTTATAAATACTCTACGAGAAATAGAAATCAATAAGGTTTATATTATAGTCAATAATAGAGATGTTTCTAGTATTAGAACACATTAAAATCAACCCATCCGACTTTCCTCAACAAGCAGTGGAACAATTAATAATATGAAAATTAGGCATACTTTGACTAAAATTGTGGCATATTTTTGTATAAATAAAAACAAACAACTTAGCTTCAGAGATGAAAAAAATTTCAGAATAATGAGAGGATATGAGCTTTTTTGCCGCTCTAACTGTACAAGGGTTTCCCAACCTTCAATCGTTCAAACAAAAAATCTTCATAGCTCTCGGATAGCACTTAGGGAGGGGCATGTCGTTGTTGAGGTGGGGGTTTTTTGTTTATTCCATTAAGTGGTTAGCCTATGTCCTTAACTAAAAAGTTAGAGAAGTGCATAAAAAAATACATTTGCTTTGTGGATATTGTGAAGGCTAAAGTTGTCACTATGTCTTATAAAAAGGTTTGTAAGGCTTTTGATTAAGGTGGACTTAGATTGAGATTAATTTCAGCTCTCAATAAAGCATCTAATCTAAAGCTTTATTGGGAAACTTTCACCTCCAATTACTCTTGGGTTCTTTTGCTTAAAGAAATATTTCTCAAGAACAATAATTCTATCTCTCACCACATATCTTCATCCTTCTTGAGCAGTATTAAGAGGGAGTATGATTTGTGGCATCCAATTATAGAGTCATCATTAGCAATGGTCTCGATACAAATTTTTGGTTTGACTTTTGGAATGGCCCCCTATCTAAGGTATTAAAAACAGGTCGCCTATTAACAAAACCACAAATGTCTCAAATTTCCTCCATAATGGTATCTAGAATATCCTTGCTGATATCATCCAATTGGTGCCAAATCTCCCTTCTCAAGTCCTGCAAATCAATCTTTCTTTATATCCTAGAGATGATAATCATATATGGCCTCAATCCATTGATGGATATTTGTCCCTAACGGAAGCTTATTGATCCGCTGTCGTGCACAGGTCAAAAACGAGTGTAAAAGTGTAGTTTAGGAAGCGACACTCGAATGTTGTATCATAAGAACTCTTGTATTGAATTTTACCAACTAAAAAGAACAAGGGGGTTGGTTTTCGATTAAGATTAAGATCAAATTTAATATAATCTATTATAATTATGATTAAAAAGTTGATCTACTGATTAGATTCCTACCTATCATCGAGTGTTATAAATTCACCCCTGAGTGAATCCTCTATTCCTGTTCGATTACAATATCAATCAACAAGCGCTAACGATATTATAAGAATTAAGTTCCTGTTATTGCATTCACTACAAGAAAATGCCACATTAGCTACCGTATTTTGCTACCAATTGCATCAGCAGCAAATCACAAGTTATAAAAGTAAGATTTAATACTATTAATTATAGTCTAACTTATTAAGAGATATTCTGCTTTTTCTTAAAAAAACTCGCTCCTTTCTCTATCCAAAAACTTCTTCAAGAATATTCCACTTTTATAAAAGAAATATAAAAATAAAAAATAGTAATAATACTAGCTTCATTCTCTCTCCAGAAACACTCTCTCACCGAGTATTTAGAAACTCTCGCGATTTCTCAATCAAAAACACACATCTCTCTACCTTGATCAATTCACATACCTCGCTTGCTCTCATCGAAAATTCAGAACAATTTGCCTAGAAACTCAAATACTCCTCTTGCTCTCACGAGAAACACATATCATTGTTCTTCGCCGTTTTTTTCTAAGGTTTGTAAATTCTCTTCTATCAACCAATTTTATACTTTTTTAATTGAATTTTTGAATTATATTAACTTATAATAAACCTTGATTGATTTCTTTGATAATTGCAATTTTCGTTTGATTATCGTTATCTAATTTGTGTGATAATCAAATTGAATTTTGAATTAGGGTTGTGATTGTGGTTTGTTCAATTTCAATCCTGAATCATGTCTTTGTTCCTTATCGATTTTGTTAAATCTTTAAAAAAATTAGGTTTCATTTGCTTAAATTCAATTAATTAATTGATTTAACTAATTAATTTCAAGATTTCATCTTATTTGCATTAGATGAAACTATGAATTATTTATTTATTGTAACATGATTTCAGCTTTTGTGTCGAGTAACGAAATTCGGATGGTTTGATGATGACAAATTTCGGGACTTGGTTAAAGAATCAATGAACTTATTGAGTCAGGTGATCTTAACCGATTTCATCTTAATTGATTTAGTGGACTTAAATATAAGAATGATTTGCAGCAGGTTGTTTCATACTTTGTTGTTGTTGTAGTTGTTGTAATCTAGGCAACACCGGGTCATTATGCCATTGGTTTAAAGATATTGAATCAGCTTATTTCTGAGATGAATCAGGTTAGACATTACTTTGTGCTAATGGAATATGTTTGATGCAGGAGTTGATATCAAGTTATTCTGATGGAAGAGTTATTATGCCGAGTAGTTATGTTTTCTGTATGCTAGTTGATTATGTCCACATAGGTCATCAGATAGTCGAATTCTGCCAGTAAGATAGGAAAATGAGGTGTGGTTTATTGTTTCTGTGGAAGAGAGGGGGATAGAAAAGTAAGGCAAGTTTAGTTTGTATGTTGTGTATAAATCGAACAGATCAAATATTGCCTAACCTAGCAATTAAATATTTTGAGTAGGTTTTGTATTTTGTACGTCGTGCTGTGTTTTGGAACTATGTTCTGTTTTCTAAACTTTTGTGTCCTGTCTCAGGCTAGTGCTGGTTTACCTGTAACAAAGCATCGAAGGGTAGCTTGCTCATTCTGGGATCAATCTCTTTTTCAAATATTTTAGATATCTCTAACTTCATTGAGTCAGTGAGGAAATCAAGATTAATCTGTAATAGTCGGTATAATATTCACAACAGTCGGTATTCTGTAATAGTTCAGCATGCTAGTGTTAGTCTGTCTTTAAGTAACAATAAATTGCTAGTAATAATATCCACAACAGTTGGGGTTCTGTAAAAGTTCAGCAACATACTATTGTTTTGAACCTTTAACTAAACATTTCAATACTGTTTAATTAATCTAGTGAGTGCATGCTAATTTATAATGAGGTTTGTATATGCATTGTTAACATGAACTTAAAAGATTAGCGGAATATGCCCAAAGCAGTGCAAATTTGTTGAGGAAACTCACATTTCAGGAGGAGATTGGTCCAAATAGATGGGAGGTAAGTTGAACTCATTTTATTTTATTTTATTTTTTTAATTTTTAACTTGTTTCAAGTTTCAGTGGTAGATTATAACGAGAGTTCTTTCAAGGGGCTAATGCTATATTCAAATCTTACGGCAGTGCCTTTTACGGACTCCTTTGAACAATTATGATGCAATCATTATTCTCCACAAGGACAAACTTGTGTATCCTCAAAGGCTTCTCTTCTCATCAGAAGTTGGTCACGGTATAGTTCTTAATAGCTGGTAGTTTGCAGAATTGTATAGTATATAAAATGGTTCAAGAGTGAGGGGAATATCGTTAGTTGACAGTGATACTTATTTGTAGCAAGACAGTTTACAATTTCATGACCAATCATATTCTAGATCTACCAAACATATAATACAAGAATGACATTGGTCTCGGTTACAGTATGCTAGCAACTATTATTGTCCCTTTCTCTCACTTTATCTTGGCTTTCACAAGATTAACTTATCCAATGATATTCTCATTTGAAATGTTCCAGGAACCCAAGTTGCTAAAGGACATTCTAGCGAGTGCTTCCAACCCTTTTTGTTGCCTAAAGATTTGAAGGGTAGGCCAGAAGAACTTAAAAAGAAGTTGATGGTTGACTTCGATCCATCAAGGTGCTTTATCAAAGATCTAGAGGTAAGTACAATGAAAATGATTTGATTTTGAACATAGTGTTGTTGTTTCCCTCTGGCGACATTCTCTTTACTAATCTTGATTTCCTCAATTATCACTTGTAGAAAGAGTTTTCCACCACATTCAAGTTATGGCATTATTTCTCTAGGAAGCAATGCCATTGGTCTAACATGGGGGAAATCGTGTCCCTCTAAGGTATAAAATTTGAGCTTATATTGTTGATCGTTGATTTGGTACAAAGTATATTATATTATGAATTCTTACTATACAAATCAAAGCGAATGGATCTTCTGATCACTGCTTTTTCTTTCTTTCTTAAAGAAGCGGAAACAATGGGAAGTGGTTGAGGAAGGATATGACCCACGGAAGGTGCTAAAAGTTGTAGGTGAAGTTGGAAAAGGGTTTGTCAGGAATATATACTTTATCAAGCCACTAAGGCTTGCAAACTTATGCCATTTATGTATAAGTACGAAAATTTTGTCTCTAGTCAATTTGATTAATTAGAAAAGCAATTTTGGTCAACATGGAGAACACAGTTGAATGTAGGATCAATCTGGTAGAGCACATGAGTTTGTGTAGATTGGTGCACATGTATTCTCCTCCCACCTTCAGAGTTTGGCAGCCCGAATAGAATGAAGAGTTCCAAATTCTTATGTATTGTAAAGAAGCTGATATAGTGTATCATAAACTTTTGTGTCTTGTCTCAGGCTAATGTTGGTTTACCTACAACAAAGCATCGAAGGGTAGTTTGCTCATTCAGGGATCAATCTCTTTTTCAAATATTTCAAATATCTCTAACTTCATTGATTCAGTTGAAGAATGATGGTAAAATGACTACACCTGCAGTTAATTTTTTTCTGTCTGCTTAATAGTTTTGGTGATCAATAGCTTGAGAATTGTGATAATGTATTACATAACAATAAGTCAATTGCAAAATTAGCACTTTCTCTCTCTTTGAAATGTTTATCATTTGATTTTGTGGGGACATCTGTGGATGAGAGTTCAGATGAGTTTGGCACATTTCAAGTATCTGCTTGTTTTTGGTTTATTGTAAACTTATAATGTTCGGAGGTCTTGTCTTATTCCTTCTAAACTAGTTTGTTAATTCCATATATATTGTTTTCTGAAGAATTATAGAAATTGTAATTTGTCTAGAAATCTCACTTGTTTATGAGATTTACACATGTACCTTAGTTATAATTTTTGAAAATTTGAAATGTGGGAATATTAACATTGCTTGTTAACTAAATGCAGATCATCCATAGTTGCACAATGTAAAGAAAGTTCCAGATGTTTCATTAGGAGAAACTGTTAGAGCAAGGCTGATGCAATTTTCTATAATGAACAAACATAAGGGAATCTACAATGCAGATGGCATGTTTAAGGGAATCTACAATGGCAAACAATGTCATGTTGTTGATATACCAACCGTTTTGAACAGGGCTTGGGCAGCTGATGTCTACAGAATCATTGTATAAATTGCATTGCTAGTTTTGATATCTTCTTTAAGCATTCCATTAATTGTGTGTTCTCTTTGTGTTGCAGGTAACTGTTGGACCCCTTGAGGAATCAACGGAAGCTCTAGCAATTGCTAAAACAAATGGTATGTCATTTAATTACTTTTTGGCACCCTTAGGGCTTGTTTATGTAGAATTATTTGGGTTTAGCTATTGGCATAATCACTTATGTGAAGAGCTTATTGAAACTACTTATGAGTTATGAGATGCCTTTAGATTTTTTTTCAACTTATTTTCAGAAGCTCTCCAAATTAGCTTATGAAAATAGTTTATAGCTTATAGTTTGACTTTGTTTTATCTTTTTGTTATTGAAACCACTTATACTTATACATGAATATTTATACGATAAGCATGTAATTAAGTTGTTTATCTAAATAGGACCTTACTTTAATGATGATTTATTGATTGATCATAGGAAAAAATTTCTGTACATTTGATGTGCATCCAACACGTAGTTCAGAAAGGAAAGGTATGCTTAAATTATGGCAAGTAAGAAAATTACTAATCTTATTTTAACTAGATGTGTGCGTGCATGTCAGATCCACGTGGTTTTGAATCTTGATTTCTTAAGTTATTTATTCAGTTCTAGACATGTCACAATGTATATTATTATTCATGTAGTAGCAGAATTTGTGTTCTAGTTCTGAAACTACTGTCTAAGTAAGCATTTTTTGAAATAACTTTGCGTTCTTCTTTCTCCTTTTCAATTGCAACGGACTTTATTTTTGCTCCGCAGAGATTCAAAAGAAGTTTTATCTATTGTTACACGTGTAACTTTATTATCTTTTAACCTTCCTTCTTGTTACTCTTTTTTGAATTATTAAAATTATTAATGAAATATCTTCTATTGTATATTGAGGCATTTTTAGAGGGAATATATTGAGGCATTTTCAGAATGTTTTATGCAAGTGTGCTCTTATGAGGAGTGTCAAATCTTGTATCTGATCAACTCTATTGTATGTCTGATTTTTTCTTCTTCTTCTTCTTCATGCCCTCTAATTGGAGAAATAAGAGAATTCATTTTAGATCATACTAGTTAAAGATGGAGTTGAACTTAGTATTAACATAGGCTACTTTTATCTTTCAGGCACAATACTTTAAAGATTGTAGAATGCCTTTAAAGATTGTCGAATGGCGACCAAGAAATTTTCTTTTCTCAAGAAGAATTTGTGTAGATGGAGGCAAGGTAGTTTATTGTTGTGTTTATCGGGCATGTTTGTAAGCTGATGAATTTCACATGGTTTCTTCACCATTATTTATAGGTTACCATTGTTCAATTGATCAACATTATGGTCTCTCGTGTTACCCTTGTTGCTTTTGTGTACAATTTAATTACCTCTGAAACTTTGTATTTTCAAGACAAAAAAATGAATGTATTCTTGACCTCTTTGGTGGGGGTATTCACTCCTCAGTTGTTATCCATATGGTAATTAACCTATAATTTGTATAGGTCTAGTAACTTGTGTCGTTTGATAAACTTAGGAGGAAAATCGTTTTTGAAGAATAGCTTTTTTCCATTCTAGCCTAATTAGGTTTGATTAGAAATAATCAATTAAAAAAAATAAACTAGCCTTAATTAACTTGAGATTTAGTATGGTATTCTTGTGGTAATATTGTAGCGGTATTGCTAGGAAACAAATATTAACACTGATCTTCAGCTAGAATTTAGCGGCGGTTTTGCTAGGAATTTAAAAATATTAGTTGGAGATTTGCTAGAAAATTTTGGAGTAGATAATTAGCCACCCAATCCATGCTACAGAATATTTAGTAGTTAATCCACAACTAATCTCCAACTAACTCTATTTGATAGAGATTAGCTACAAATTAGATGCGTTTTTCGTCGTAGCTAATCAAAGATTTTCTTGTAGTGATTAAGCATGACATTTTAAAGATAACGTCAATTAACAAATAAGATGAGTTAAGTGCGATTAAAATTTGGGACCATATATTAATCGAACTAAACAAAACTACCCTATGACAAATCGGATTATGCAAACAATAACCATACAACCGAATCGTAGGGAATACAAATTATATTGTAAAATTTTAATAATCTCAAGGTTTTGAAACCTGAATATAGTTGATCAACTTCGAAGGGGTTTTGTTCTCCATGAAATCCTTTTAAAGCATATTTAGTAAATAATGAATAGGTTCATGAACAATATCGTGGCTGCTTATTGTTAAGGAACACAAGGTATTAAGGTTTTAATCCTAATTGGATCGGAAAACATAAAAATCGGCTCAAAATTATCCCAAAACTAATTATTTTCTAAAGTATGAAACTAAAACGATTTATTCGAGTCTTCTACACTCTTAGTCTGCTTCTGATCTCAACATGAAACTTTTATCTTATCTTCTCAGCTTTTCAACGCCTATCAGAACGCCTCAATTTAATTCTCTAGCCCAAGTTATAACCTGCGAAGCGAGAAGGTATCAAATAACTGTTTAAGCGAGAAGGTAAACATAAACGAAGTTTAGGAAACAAACTAAAATAGTAAAAATAACACAAGAAACTCCAAAATAGTGAAATAAAGTGCATGAAAGAGTGTGCATGAAAATGCACTAGTCACTTATGCCATCAAATCAACTCACATGCCACTTCAAAATGGGCCAAAAAAACGTGGAATCCAAAATTTGGAGAATTTGCCACAACAAACTTCCAACTGATGACACCTTGAGTTTAAGTGGTTGTAATGGGCCTTCAATGTAAAATATGTGTCTTTTGTAGCAAGAAAACTACTAACTACCTCTTCTTCTCTTGTCATTTGGCATACAAACTTTGGCATTGGTTCTTATGTTGACTAAAGCTTCTTGGCCTGCCAATATCTTTGATGCTTTAAAAATATGTGATAATTTTGTAGTCCTCAATGTAAAGTGGAAATCCAGGCATCTATCATTACAATCTTCAACATCATTAAGTTTGCATGAAACTAGATTAGATTCAATCAAAAGATCTTACATTGGAAGTAAGTTATGTACATGGTGCCATCATAAGTGGCCTTCATTGGAAATCTTACTAAAAAGTTATAAACTCCTCCCTTCAAGATTTTACAAACAAAATATATTTTTTACTTTCTTAAGCTAGCGGTCGGATCAGGTGTAATACATATGGATATTTCCCTAATTCTTTGGCCTCATGTGGAGGTTTTTTAAAAGATGAGCATGGTGGCTTCTTGTATGGTATTTATGATGTTGTTGAAGGTTCATCAACCCTTCATTTAGAATTTTTTGGTGTCATTCAGGCTATTGATGTAGCCTCTAAATTTGGCTAGAAGAATTTATGGCTAGAACCTGATTCGACCCTGGTGATTCTTGCATTGCAAGATTCAATAGTCGTGCATACGAAACTCAAAACAAGATGGCTCAACAAAATGGTCAAGATAAGGTCAATGTCCTTCCAAGTCACACATATATTTCGAAAAGACAATTTGTATGTTGACAAGTTGTCTTTCATGTCCATTTCTAGTACTCATTCCCTTGTTTGGAACTTCATTCCTCTGTTCCTAGTATTGGTGTTTTATCATGACAAACTAGGTATGCATAGTTATGGATTTGTTTTTTTTGGAATATATGTTTGATTTATAATATAAAATGGCTTTGAAATATTGGCTAGTTGTTCATGATAAATAAATGTGCATATCAACTATTTAATCTTTTCTTTTGTAAATGATTTTATATATTTACATGATTTTACATAAATGTTCATGATACATAAATGTTTGACAAATATAAGAGGTAATACAAAAAAATATGAAGAGGAATAAACTTACCATCCGAGAATCTAATTGAAATTAATGGAGTTCCTTTGCTTGTGTTAACAAGACATGGTTGTATGTAATCTAGTGATGGAGTGTAAATGATCTCACTGGTTTTGAAGCATGATAAGTTTGTGAATTTCACTGTATACCACACATTAGCTCCAAAATGAATATCGAATTCTGGTGGCACATTTATATTATCATAGTTTCCATAAAAGAAAGAAGCTCTGATTAAGTATTTAGTAAATTAGTACCATTTGTTACAATTATTGTGTAACAATTTCTCACTCCACTAGGAAAGCTCCTCACATGATCTAGTTGTTGTATAATAGTGTTTCCTAGAGGGGATGGTAAATTCTTACTTACACCTGCATCTATGAATTTTGCATCTGAAATGTAATTTATGCCTGTGCTTGTCACATCATAGCTCGAAGTTTCACGTAGACCACAATCTATGCTTATAAATCTTGAGAAATATATATAGTAAGAAATTAAGATAACTTTAACTATAATAGTTACTAGTAGAAACAGACATGTGATGAAGAAAATAAACCTGATTGATCCTGAGTTTGTATCAAAACTAAAATAGAGAGGACACCGAGGAGTAGTGAAAGAAAATGCAGTAACATTCCCACCATTGTTTGCTTCATTAGGGATACAACTAATGAATGATGAGTGCTATACAAAGATTTATTTATGCTCCAAGAGAGTCGTGTTCCGAGGTCGATTTTATTGGTGTTATTTTGTAATATTATCTATTGAAGTACCATCCGAGAATGGCTTGCCTTTAGGATCAAACCAGACATAATGAAGCGCATACTCTATTGCGCTCAAGAAGGTTGTTTCACCCATTTTTGGTTGATGGATTTACTATGATGGAGTCACAGAGACTGAATTATATTTGCAAGCATAAGAAAAAGCTTAGAGTTTCTAAATACAGCAATTTGACTGCATTAGAGCAGGACGTTAACACTCAAGGATCAAACAAAGGCAAAAAGTGGTTTTACCGTCCACTTATGTTGGAGGTCCGAGGTTTATGGAACAACTCTATTTTGATGGAATGGTAATTTTTAGCCATATTGGGTTTCCAGGCCTTTTTATCACATTTACTTGCAATTCAAACTGGCCTGAAATTCAAAGGTTGCTTAGCAGAATTAACTTGCATACTCAAGACCATCCAGATAACATCTCAAGAGTCTTCAAAAAAAAGTTTGATGGGTTGTTGCACGATTTAACAAAGAATCATGTCTTAGGGCGACTACTTGCATGTAAGTCAAATTAGCGCCTTTTTCACTGATGTTATCATTTTGTTTCATTAATCATTTTAAATCTTTAATATGCAAAGTTTTATAATAAAATCACTTATTTTCACATATATACACGATTGAATTCCAAAAGCGTGGTTTACCACATGCCCATATTCTATTATTCTTGTATCCGTCAAGCAAGTATCCAAATACAAATGATATAAACAAGATCATTTCAGCATAGATACCAACTGAAGAAGATGACAGGCAACTGTATCACTTGGTCAAGACACATATGATTCATGGTCCATGTGGTTTAGCTAACAGGTCTTCACCCTGCATGAAAAACGGAAAGTGCTCAAAATACTTTTCCAACAAATTTCAACCTCAAACCATTGTTGATCAAGATGGATATCCTGTGTACAAAAGAAGAGAAACTGGTAATATAGTGATGAAAAATCATGTTGTTCTTGACAACAGATATATAGTTCCTTACAATCCATATTTGTTGAAGAAATTTCATGCACACATTAACATGGAATGGTGTAACCAGAGTACTTTAGTTAAGAACTTATTCAAGTATATTAATAAGGGGTATTATAGAATTACCGCTGTTGTTGTCCAAATTGACACTGATGGATCATCTGTTATCAGAAATGTTGATGAAATTAAGCAATATCTTGATTGCATAAATGTATCACCAAGTGAGGCATGTTGGAGGATTTTTTCATTTCCTATTCATGGTAGGTCACTTGGAGTTGAAAGGTTGTACTTCCATCTTGAGGGCGACAACTCTCTTTACTTTACCGATTATGAAATGATAGATAAGGTGCTTGACAAACCAACTGTGAAAGATTCAATGTTTACTTCATGGATGGAAGCAAACAAAACATACACAAAGGCACAAAATCTAACGTACTTTCAATTTATTTCCATGTTTGTTTATAACAAAAGATATCGACAATGGAGACCGCGTAAAAGAGGCAATACCATTCGTAGACTAATTTGGGTTCCTCCAATTATATGTGAGTTGTATTACTTGATAATGATGCTAACAGTTGTCAAGGGACCGACTTGCTATGAGGATATAAAATATGTGGGTGGAATGGTTCATGTTAGTTTTAGGGATGCATGCTTCGAAATGGGATTTCTTAATGATGACAAGGAATATGTTGCAGCCATAAATGAATCCATAGATTGGGGTTCCGATCATTTTGTAAGAAATTTATTTGTTACTATGCTACTATCTGGTACAATCAATAGACCACGACATGTTTGGAAAAAAACTTGGAGAACGTTATCTGACGGTATTCTCTATCAATAATGACAGAAGACAAATATAAGAGGTAAATGCCAATTATTAAATTTTCTTAAGTACATTAATATAATTCTTCTTCTGACGGTATTCTATATATGTTTTTATTACATTTATATATCACAATGAACTTCCAGTATATATAATGATTTAACATTGTCCCATCATATAACTGGCATGTTCATATGATATTTATTTGAGATGTTTGATATATCGATGAAAGCTGTATGTATTAATTTCATTTTGTTGTTATATTTAAGTTTAATATGTGTTCAATTGATGTTGTATGTATGTATTAGTTATCATTTGTATGTATGTTACGTATTATGCTTGTTGCTGCTCATTATATTTTATTCCATTTAATTTTTGTTCCATTTTCAAGCTTCTCGACTCAGTTGAAGAATTGTTCAGGTTGTGCTAACGGTAGTATAGTGTGGGCGTTCGTGATTTGGGCAATATGGAAGAGTAGAAATGATTTCATATTTAGGGATAATCCTTTTAATCTTGTTGAAGTTCTCAATAGTATTAAGTTACACACTTGGTGTTAGTTTAATTCGGTCATTATTCCATCAAAGGCCTGTTCTTACTTCGAGTGGTATACGGCCCCTCTATCTTGTTTGTAGCTGGACCTGTTTGTTTTGTTTGTTGAGTACTTTTCGTACTCTTTCGTAATGCATTGCTTATTAAAAAAAACTAAACTATAGCAGAATCATATAAAGATAGATGTTCAAGGTTTAATAGAATGGCGGTTAATGTTTCAATTTAACTATCACATAATTAATGTTTTAATAGAGTGGCAGTTAAGGTTTTATAGAGAGGCGGGTAAGGTTTATTAAACTGCAGTCATTATATAATGTGTCGATTGGTATATTTGACACAGATCTGCAGTTAACTGTCACTGAGTTAAAGAATTTGACACACATTGAGATTGAGAATATATTACAATCAAATGGAAGAAGTTTGCACAAATTTAAAGGTATGCCTTATCCAGATTCATATGTCACAAAGCACGTTGGCAATAGACTTATTTATGACGAACGCGATTACAATGCGGATACTGAAAGACAGAATTTCCACAGACTTTTTCGTGCCCTTACAAGTGATTTATTTTCTTTATTATGAATTTGTGAAATGACGTTTTTTGTTTAAATTTATAATGTATAGATGAGCAACGTTCAATCTTTGATAAAATCATGGAAGCTGTCAACAAACAGAGAGGAGGTATGTTTTTTTACATGGTTATGGAGGGATTGGTAAAACTTTCATGTGGAGAACACTATCAAGTGCACTCCGTTCACAGAAAAAAAATTGTTCTTACTATTGCTTCAAGTGGGATAGCTTCGTTATTATTTCCAGGTGAAAAAACAACACACTCAAAGTTCAAAATACCCGTCCCAACACTAGATAACTCAACTTGCAACATTGACAAAGACACTGAACATTCATCAATTAACTCATCTCATGTATGACACTATTGTCAGGTTTTAACACTAACAAAAAATATGAGACTTCAACAGGGAACAAGCAATACAAGTTCAAATGAACTAGCAAAATTCTAAAAATGGATTTTAAATGTGGGTGATGGTAAGATTTGTGAACCAAATGATGGGTTGGTTGATATAGAAAATTCCTCAAGAGCTATTAATATCAAATTTTGATGATCCTATAAGGGCAATTGTTGATAGCACATATCTCAATTTGTGGGGAAAATTCGATGATGTTGCATTCTTACAAGGAAAAACCATTCTTGCTTCAACAATTGAAGTTGTGGACAAAATCAATCATTATGTATTAGACTTGATACCAGGTAAAAATCCGTTAACTTTATTCTATTTATACATACAACAATACATTGAATCAAATACTTTGACTAATGTCTTTATGTTTTGATTTTAAACCATTTTTTTAGGAGAAGCGAAAGAGTATATATGTTTCGATTCAATTGATAGAATAAATACAAGTTATAGTGAAGCGTATGAAGTGTTAACTCCTGAATTTTTTAGTAAATTAAGAACATCAAGGCTTCCAAATCATATGATCAAATTGAAGGTTGGTACCTTTATTATGCTAATTAGAAATTTGGACCAATCTGATGGATTGTGCAATGGAACAAGACTAATTGTTACAAGGATAACAAATCACGTCATCGAGGCAAAAATCATGTCTAGAAAGAGCATAGATAACATTTTTTACATTCCCCGAATGTCTATGTCACAGTGGTCATTCAAGTTGATTAGAAGACAATTTTCGATCATTGTCTGATACACAATGACAATTAATAAATCTCAAGGTCAATCACTTAATAGTGTCGGTTTGTACTTGCCTACTCCTATTTTTAGTCATGGCCAATTATATGTTGCAATTTCAAGAGTTAAGACCAAAAGTTGTTTGAAATTGTAATACATGACAAGGAGAATGCACCGTGTTTGTCTACTACAAATGTTGTGTACAAGGAGGTTTTCCAAGCACTTTGTTAGTTGGTAATCTTTTTTACCTTATCTTTTGTGATCCAAATTAAATATCCATTTTTACTTGATATATGTACATGCCACAAACTTTATTTTGTTTTTTTTTTTTTTGCAGTTTCTCATAATCAATATATAATTTGATATATTTTCCATGTTTTGTTGCTTGATGAAAATGTGCAATGAATGCTGATTTTTTTTTTTTGGTTTATACATGGAATTAAATGAATGATCATGCTTAATGCTGCTGAATTTTGCTTGAAAGTGGTATGTTATCATGTGGTTATTTGATCCTAAGTTAATGATGTCAATGCTGAATTTTTTATCATGTTTATGCAGAATTTTAAACGATATTTTAGTGCAGAATTTTACTATGCCAATGCAGAATTTTTAATCGTGTTTATGCAGAATTTTAACAATATTCTAGTGCAGAATTTTTACAAAATCTTTGATCAAAATTTTTATTGTTGTTTTAATGCATTATATAAACATGTTTGGATGCAGGAAATGTTCATAGCTAAAGGATGGAATATGCAAACACATGAAGGATTTATCAAATCTCGATTATTGGAAGCTTAAAAGACTTTAAAGATTGAAATCGGATGGCAATCATGATGTTATATGTTCAATTCTTAAAAGTTTTTTTTTTTGTAAGCAAGAATATATTGAAAGGAGTACAAAGGGTACTCAAACCTTGATTACAAAAGGGAGGAGACTAAACTCCACAAAAAGGCGGAAATTACCAACCAATTGACATCTACGACAAATAGAATAATGGATTTTTAACGAAATCGTAAAAATTGCAATTGGAATTAGTAATGTCCCCAATAAAAGACCACCTCCAAACCGTGAATTTCACCGACCACATCATATCTACCACGTTCCAACAAATATTCCTAAAAGCTATGCCGTTACGGAGAATCCATAAATTCCAACTAACCACCAACCAAATGCTACCTTCTCTCCCTGGTTTAACCTTCTTAGCTTTACAAAAGGAATACCAATCCAAAAAACTTCCTTTGAAATCGCCCCCGCTAGGTGTAGAATAACCTATCCAATTGGCCGTTTCTTTCCAAACCAACCTTGCCACCAAACAAAACAACAAAGAATGCACCGCCGACTCCGTATAAGAGTTACAAAAAAGACACTTAATGTTAGTTGAAGAAGAAATAATTCCTCTAACTAAAAGCAAATCCTTGGTCGGAAGTTTGTTCAGGAAACATCTCCATCCATGCACCTTGATTTTCAAAGGAACCGCAACTTTCCAAATAAGATTGAAAACAACACCGTTCCGATTAAAAGGACCCAAAGGAATATGATACTTGTTGACTAAGTTGTAGAGAGAACGAACCGTCATTGTGTCGTCCCCTCCACCCTTCCAAGTCACGCAATCCTTCGCCGACACGTCTAAACTAACCGAACTGATAGTCCGCCGCAACTGCTGCCATTCAACAACAGCAGCCCAAAGCTCACTGCTCCTCTGCTGTGAGACAGTCGAAAGAACTGAAGGCACCTGTGGGAAAACTGGTCGAGGTGGAAGCCTGCTATTGCGGTCATAATGTTCCCGCAGAATCATCCGTTCAGCAATATTGTTACCCAAGACAGCAGGCCCAACATTAAGATTACCTGCATTACCTACAGTTAAAAAAACAGGCACAACAGGTGACAATATCAATTCCTCATAGGCGAGGGTGTGAGAATCCTGCACACTCCCAGGTATAACAGCAGCAGAGTGATCTGCAGTTAACACCTCCAATTCCTCATTGGCGAGGATGTGAAAATCATGCAAACTCCCATGAATATCAGAAGCAGTGTGATCTATAAAATCCCCCATGGCGGCTAACTGAGCAGCACCGAAATCCCCCCAAGTCCACACACCAATCGTCCAGCCTCCCATTCCCGCCACTGCAACATCCTTAAGCCGAGATAAAGTGTACACCTTCGGAAACCTGTGTTTAAAACTTCCTGTCCCAGTCCAATCAACATTCCAAAATGAGACCGTAAAACCGTTTCCAACCTGAAATTGACAGTTATTCAAGAAAATATCGTCGGAGTTTATACGCGATAGGGAAAGAATATCCATCCACCACGAAGAACAAGAGGTCCAGCAACTACAAGGAAAAACACCGCCAGAGATATACATTCTGATATCACCATACCGAGCACATAACATCTTAAACCAAAGATCGTTCGATCCTTGTAGAATTCTCCACCGCCATTTGCAAAGAAGAGCAAAATTGAAATCCTTGATTCTCTTCAGGTTTAAACCCCTGTTATCAACCGGAAGACATAAAGAATTCCAGTTAATCCAATGTATCCGACTTTTAGTTACCGAACAGCCCCAAAGAAAGCCGTTTTGAATCTTAGTGATAACTTTGCAAATTTTCACCGGAGCCAAATAAAAAGAAAGTTGGAAAATCGGGAGACTAGTAAGAACGGACTTAAGGAGTGTGATTCTTCCCCCCATGCTCAAAAAACGATTTTGCCATCTAGTCAACCTTCCCTCCAATTTCTAAACCAAGTGGATGCCCTCCTAGGATTAGAACCAATTGGAATTCCAAGAAAAGTAAACTCCTTCCTTTCCGTTCTACATGATAAGAAAAAAACCGCCACCTCCAAAAAGTTAGAAGTGGTATTAATTCCAATAAGCGTACTCTTATGAAAATTAATACCAAGACCCGAGACTAATTCAAAACCTCTTAAAACCGCTTTGATCGCCCACAAGTGACGCCAACTCCCATCCCCGACTAAAAGAGTATCGTCCGCAAATTGAAGAATATCGATGAAACACCTACCTTTAACATTGAATCCGGCAAATTCCCCAAGTGTCACCGATTTCCTCACCAAACCCGTTAAACCTTCCGCCACCATAACAAAAAGAAAAGGAGATAGAGGATCTCCTTGTCTTAACCCCCTTTCCACCAAGAATTCCTTCGTCGGACTACCATTAACCAAAACGGACATCTTGCTAGAAAAGATTGTGGCCTCCATCCATCTCATCCAAATATCACCGAAACCCATCCTCCTCATCATGTATCTAAGGAAACTCCAATTCTTAAAAGTTATATGGAATAATAGTTATATGGAATAATATTCGTTGCCTATTAAAAAAATATATCTAAAAAGTAGTATTATTTGAATTGAAAAAATGATTTTATTCAGAGTTGTAGTTTTAGAATTTATTCATTTAAATTCGACTGAGTTTTGGTAATTACTGTAATTTCAGGCATAATCTACGGGTAGATGTGAACGTATCTATGAGATACTAGTTGTAGACTGATCATTTTAATGTTCATCTTTTAAATCTTTCTTTTGCTACCGTTTTATATAATTGAGGTTAGAAAAGCGGTTGTACGGTTTATTATAAATACAGATCAATGCTTAAAATTTGTCGCATAATATTAATAGATATTTGAATCTATGTGAATATTTATGGACTGCAAAATAAATTTTATTACTAACAAGTGAGAATGAAAAATATGTAATGTGAATTCGGATCGCATAGTTTTTTTTAATAATTTTATATAAAAATAACTATAATATTTATTGTGGAATAAATCAATGTATGTAGGATATTCCTAGTTGAAATTTATTTCTTATTCTCTTTTTGCTAATTCCTAAACCTTCATTTTGATTTATATTTTAATAACTTTCTTTTATCACGCTAGTTTGGATTGTTAGTTTCAATACTCTTTCATTATCTCCCTCTTCATGCTAATTTGTAAAGATCCTTTGCATTTTCTTGTTTAGTTTCAATTGGTTTCGAATTTCTCGGTGGGCTAGTGTTTTCTTTTGTATCAGGGTTCGAGTACCCCTAGTAGGCGTTTTTATTCAATCCTTGCTTACAAAAAAAAACATCCAATAAGTTATTTGATTATTAAAAAAAATTACGAAATTCCATAAAAAAATTTATCAAGTTATTTTTACATTTAATTATTATTATCTTAATTAAAATAAAATATAACAGAAAAATTAATTTTTGCATCATCTTTTTTTCTTAATAATAGATAAACAAGTGAAAACTTGGTCAATTCTAAAAAAAATTAAAAAGAAAATGTCTATTTTGATAGGAAAAAAAATTTAGTTTAACTTTAAATTAAGTCAAATTACAAGTTTTTCCTTAAATAGTTTAATTTGAATTTCAATTCTAGTCAACTTTCTAAAATAAAAAGTCAAAATGATTTTAGTAATAAAATAAAACATTTTGATAAGATGAGACCTTATTAATATCATACGTTCATGCCTACACATACCAATTGAAAAGCATCCTAACGTTTAGTATTAGAGTAAAAGGAAACTTGTTTTGTAAAAGGATATACATATATTTGAGAGTACATTAAAAGATAATTAAAATTGTAGCGTATTAATTCATATGACTGAATTGACTAACAGACTCTTCTAAAACATGTAAAAATTAAGAAGATAAACCACAAACCAAAATAAAATGTTTAGAAATGCAAAAGTAGTATCGTTAAATATGAGTTTACTCTATTAAACTTGGTCCTATCAATAAATAAGACAAGACTTTGAATTATGAAACGAGACTTCTACGGTAAAAAATTAGATTAACTTTGATAGTAGTTATTTATAATTCAAATGATGATATTAATATTGTGTCTCAAATTTGAATCTAAGATATTTTACTTTAATTGTATTTTTTTTTATTTAGTCTATGAATTTATAATACTATATCAAACGTAAAAGAAAAAAAAAACTCTAATCAACTTATTGACTAACTTGACCTTGATAAATAGTATATTTTCCTTAAAAGTTCTCTGTCTTGTTGACCATAGAAATTTTTTCCTTATATGTTCTTATTTTCTTTGTATAAACATCCAGAATTCAGTTATCCAAGCATAAATACCCTTCACTAACAATTATAAAATCACATAAACTCTAAATCTTTTATTTGATTCTTTAAAAAAAAATGTCTGAAAGAATTTCTACCGAAAATACCGAAGACAAATACTTAAAATGCAAAATGATTGAAGAATCAGAGCAAAAACTAATAAAGGAATCGAAAAACATAACACCATCCTCTCAAGTTGATTTCGAGAAGGGCAAAATGGTTGAAGAGGCGGAGCCAAAACTGCATGAAGAACCCAAGATAATAACATCATCAACTGAATCTAAAGATTTATTGACTCAAAGGCTTGACAATAACACCAAGCCAACTTCCAATCTGTTAGAGAACGGTGGACATTCAAGTTCATCCGAAAATGTTATTGCTGAAGTTTTACCTAAAGAAGTGAAAGAGTTCCCATGTCCTTTTTGTGACAAAAGGTTCTCAAATGCTCAAGCTCTCGGAGGTCACCAAAACGCTCATAAGCGTGAGCGTGACTTAATAAAAAATGAACAAAAAAGGAGGGAGGAAGAAATGAAGTCCGCCTTAACATTTAGACCTACTTTTTCATACACTATTCCTTATTCGGGTCCTAGTCACTATCAAGGGTATTCTTATTTTCCTGGAAACTTGCAAAAACCAAATGGAACTCATATGGATAATACCATGCTTCCTTGGCTTGGTTCTCCATCTGGTAGGTATGGAGGGATGTATATACCAAATACACCTTACCCACCACCTCCATTTGTTACGCCAATGCCAGAGTCACCCCTAACAATACCACAATTTAGGATGAAGAATTAGTTAGGTGCAAATCAAACTGATGTGCTGCCAATTCTTCAAAGGCCAAATACTACGGAGTTGGAACGTCTTGGTCAACCTTATCAAATCCCTTCATCCGGTGAGGGCGTAGAAGGAAGTTCCAATGCTCAATTTCCTTCCCATGATCTTTCAAGAGAAACACATGATTTTATTAAAAAAAGGGAACTTCTTTCAGAGGCCAATGTGCCTTTTTCATCAACTGAATCCACAGTGGAGGAACTCGACTTAAATCTCAAACTTTAAGATTGTGTCTACCTAATAAAAGTACATTAGACATATATTGTGACATCAAGTTTTCATGGTCACTCTATTGTTTAATTTATGTTTGTTCTTTTTGTTTATTTTCTTCTGTATTTTAACGATCTTTGTTTCATAAATAAATAAAATCTACGTCTTTTTATTAATTTTAATAATCTTAATTATAAACAAAATCTAGGTCTTATTCACTTGTCTGAACATCTTCAAGCAGATTTTGTGAATTAAAAATCAAATTTTCAAATAAATTCTCAACTAATTTTAAATGAATCAAAATTTTAGGGCTAAAGTGCAAGGATCATATAGCAAGATGAAGAATCAAATTCTGTAACTTTTAAGTTATCTTACTTGAGTTGTGTTACTTTTTAAAATACTTTTTAATCAAATACTTGTTTTATGAAATTCATTGTTAGATTCAAAGCTTATGTTTATAAATTATCTATGTAAACAATGTATATAAAAAAATCATTTATGTATCAATATTAAAATCATATAACACAAAATCGTTTAAGATAATAATTTTGATTATCTTTTCCTCGTAATATGAGTAATTAAAAATGCTATGGAAGTGATTTATCCCTTAGCTAATAAATTTTGGACTTCGATACACTTTATTCATATCTAATGGTTATATATATATATATATATATATATATATATATATATATATATATATATATATATATATATATATATATATATATATATATATATATATATATAAATTATTGAATGTTATAATATTTTTCAACTGTTATACAAATATAATTTGTTCCATAGTTTGTAGACTAATAATATATAAATATTATACTATTTTGTTGACAATTATCACTTGCTGCATTTTCTTTGATATTTTTGGAAATAGAATTAAAGATAATTATAACTAGAAAACGATTTGAATTGTTTAAATAATTATCATAATAAAATTTCAATATATATATGAAAAGAAGAATTGTGGACATTATCATTAAAATTTTACTTTCCCTTATATTTAATTATTTCTTTTTTATTGTTGAGAAAAGTTAATAGAAAGATCTTTTATTGCTTTTTAATTTTGATAAGGCCCATTTGCATTATAGTTGTAATACCTTAATATTTACCCCTAAGATCCCCTTATCATTTGCATTTCATACCACAAACAATATCACAAGCTTTTGTTCTCTTGCCTTCCTTTGTAGGTTTGTTTTTTAGGGAGATCACCAAGCACCCCTGTTTTCTTGTTTGCTTGATATTTGTTTATGTTTATGTTTACTAACTTTTAATTAAAATCCAAAAATATTTTTGTTTTTCCTTTACTAGCTTTTTCATAAAGAAATTGGGATCAAGAATATCAAATACCAATTTCCTCAGCTCGAATGAAATTCATCTGAACAAAGTCAAAGTTGATCTGCAAATAACTCAAAATTATCTGGTCAAGAGTTTCCAAGAATTGATTAATTATTACTCAAGAGACCCTAAGGTTCATGTGTTTATATGCCTTCTTTGACAAGTCAAGAGAATCGAGCCAGAGCCAAGACAGCACAACAAAAAGCCATTTTTCTCATTTTTTCACTGTGTCAATCGATTAACCAAAATATGCCTACAAGTGGTTAATCGATTAACACGTGCAATTTTTTGGCTAAAAACAGAATTTTCAAATTCTGCACCATTTGGCACCAAATTTCACTTGTTTCATCATGAGAATATTCTAGATCACCTCATTTTCATTCTCCTACATAATCATAATTAATTCCCACCATACACCCGCATTAATCACCACTTGATCTTGATTTTGCCTCCAAATTCAAATTCAAAGCCTAATTTTGCCTCCAAACCAAGCTCTAAGCCACCAAAAATTCAAAGCCTAAATTCTATAAATAGAAGCTTCATTTCATTCATTCTACAAGCTTTTGATAGCCAAATTCACCTTTTCAAAATTCTTCCTCATTCCCATTTTTCTTCATCTATCCAAATTCACCAAAGCTCTTTCTTCCATTAAAAGTTAGTAAGTTTTTCATTGAAGCTTACTAATCTTTGAGCTAAACCTCCATCAAAACACTTCTTCAACATCAAATTTTGTAGATCAAAGCTTTGGAGTGTGGTTCTTGAAGTTGATTTGAAACATTTTCAGATTTGGAAGTGGTAAACTCTTGTCCCACTATTGTTGTGCTTGATTCATCTTCCATAATGTGATTACTTGTTGATTCTTGTTGCTTGATCTTTGGATCTTGCAAATTGTGTTTCATTGGTGTTATTTGCTATTATTTTACTTGAATTTCTGTGCTCAATTGCATTCATGATCATGAGGTGTTTGAAGAAATGATTGAATCATGAATGCTGATTTTTTTAAAATTGTTTTTGCTGTCCTGCCAGGGCTAATCAATTAACCAAATGCATGTACAAATTGGTTAATCGATTAACCATAGTCAGAATTGTGTTTTTTTGGCATTTTTTGGGACTTTTTATTTCTTTTCTTTCTTCTTCCATTTCCTTTGGTTTAGCCTTGAATTGTAGTGTTTGTTAATTAAATTTCTCTTTAAATTCCATGGACTTTGGGTGTTTGATGAGGTTGGATAAACCTTCATTAGTTCAAATAAATCTTTAAGTGGATCATTGGATTCATTTTAGGTGCTTTGAATTAGTGATAGGTTTAGTATCTTAATCCACCAAGAAGAGTGATGGAACTTAAAGATGGAATGATTCAAATATTGTAATTCAATTTGGCTTCCCTTCCCCTCTTCTTCTTCTTTTTTTTGTCAATGAAAATCTTACATATCATTAGACTTCATGGATGGAAGCAAACAAAACATACCCAAAGGCACAAAATCTAACGTACTTTCAATTTGTTTCCATGTTTGTTTATAACAAAAGATATCGACGATGGAGACCGCGTAAAAGAAGCAATACCATTCGTAGACTAATTTGGGTTCCTCCAATTATAGGTGAGTTGTATTACTTGATAATGATGCTAACAGTTGTCAAGGGACCAACTTGCTATGAGGATATAAAATATGTGGGTGGAATGGTTCATGATAGTTTTAGGGATGCATGCTTCGAAATGGGATTTCTTAATGATGACAAGGAATATGTTGCAGCCATAAATGAATCCATAGATTGGGGTTTCGATCATTTTTTAAGAAAGTTATTTGTTACTATGCTACTATCTGGTACAATCAATAGACCACGACATGTTTGGAAAAAAACTTGGAGAACTTTATTTGACGGTATTCTCTATCAATAATGACAGAAGACAAATATAAGAGGTAAATGCCAATTATTAAATTTTCTTAAGTACATTAATATAATTCTTATTCTGATGGTATTCTATATATGTTTTTATTACATTTATATATCACAATGAACTTCCAGTATATATAATGATTTAACATTGTCCCATCATATAACTGGCATGTTCATATGATATTTATTTGAGATGTTTGATATATCGATGAAAGCTGTATGTATTAATTTCATTTTGTTGTTCTATTTAGATTTAATATGTGTTCAATTGATGTTGTATGTATGTATTAGTTATCATTTGTATGTATGTTACGTATTATGCTTGTGGCTGCTCATTATATTTTATTCCATTTAATTTTTGTTCCATTTTCAAGCATCTCGGCTCAGTTGAAGAATTGTTCAGGTTGCGCTAACGGTAGTATAGTGTGGGCGTTCGTGATTTGGGCAATATGGAAGAGTATAAATGATATCATATTTAGGGATAATCCTTTTAATCTTGTTGAAGTTCTCAATAGTATTAAGTTACACACTTGGTGTTAGTTTAATTCGGTCATTATTCCATCAAAGGTCTGTTCTTACTTCGAGTGGTATACGGCCCCTCTATCTTGTTTGTAGCTGGACCTGTTTGTTTTGTTTGTTGAGTACTTTTCGCACTCTTTCGTAATGCATTGCTTATTAAAAAAACTAAACTATAGCAGAATCTTATAAAGATAGATGTTCCAGGTTTAATAGAGTGGCGGTTAATGTTTCAATTTAACTATCATTGAATTAATGTTTTAATAGAGTGGTAGTTAAGGTTTTATAGAGAGGCGGCGGGTAAGGTTTATTAAACTGCAATCATTATATAATGTGTTGATTGGTATATTTGACACAGATCTGCAGTTAACTGTCACTGAGTTAAAGAATTTGACACACATTGAGAGTGAGAATATGTTGCAATCAAATGGAAGAAGTTTGCACAAATTTAAAGGTATGCCTTATCCAGATTCATATTTCACAAAGCACGTTGGCAACAGACTTATTTATGACGAACGCGATTACAATGCGGATACTGAAAGACAGAATTTCCACAGACTTTTCCGTGCCCTTACAAGTGATTTATTTTCTTTAGGCTTAAATAATGTTTTCGTCCCTGAATTTTTTTTTCTTCGGTTTTAGTCCCTATATCTTACTTTTTGTTGGTGTTTAGTCCCTAACGCCAAAATCTGCAGGAAAATCCGAAGGTTTCCTGCGGATTTTCCTGAAAATCAAAATCCGCAGGAAAATCAGCAGGAAAATCCGCAGGAAACCTCTGTAAGGACTAAACACCAACAAAAAGTAAGATATAGGGACAAAAACCGAAAAAAAAAAAGATTCAGGGACGAAAACCAAAAACTCGCCAACTTACAGGGACGAAAACATTATTTAAGCTTTTTCTTTATTATGAATTTGTGAAATGACTTTTTTTGTTTAAATTTATAATGTATAGATGAGCAACGTTTAAATTTTAGGAGAATGACTTACATGTCATTTCTCTAACTTGTATTAACACGAACATTGTCATTGACCGGCCTCAGATAGTCGTGGCTTCTACATAAGTCCGGTTACGATTGCTTAACATAGCTCTAAATTGTTCCGAAATCGGAAATAAATTTGTTTTTGTAAGTGAGTTATCAATCTCCTACTCTCCACAGTGTGGTGTGAAATAGATTGTCTCCTTGTTGTTAAGGGAGTTAGTTGGCATACTCCGAGTTGGTCCCCTTCCCTTAATGATGTATGGATTCATGTTTTCATGCTTATGGTTGACTAGTCGAGTATTCTCCGAAAAACCACCAATTGTTCTCCATCACTAACATTAACTTACTAACTATATAATCTCACTAACTTTACTTTGTGCCATTTAATTTTTACTCTTTATTTTCTTGTCATTTTCTTTTATGCTTTTACTTTTAGAACTTTTTTTATTATATTATCATCTTGTTTTCTCTTTGTCCAGATGGACACATGTTTATGTTTATGCTCTTTTTGTTTTGTCCACTTGGACCATAACTCTCTTAAGACACTAATAAATACTTAAACACTAAAAAACTAGGTTCTCTTAATCTCGGACTGTTGTGAACTCATGCTTGGACCATTAGACCTTGGACTTCGGACTTAGATCTAGGATCCTTGCCCTTTGCTTTTGGTGATTTGAGACCTTGGACCTTTTGGTGTTATTCTTGTATGTTTTGTCTGGAAATTTTCTGTGTGCGGGTGTAAATACTTTAACCTTGAAAATCATCTGATACACGACTCTCCTAATTGGCTTCAATCCTTGGGAAGACCTCACTTTGACTTGGCTATGGCTTAATTTGGAATTTCCTCGGATGCTTTATTTCATCTGGTTATTATGCTTGTGGTTTAAACCCAAAAGAAAGATGATTTCTCATGTTGACTTCTTGTCAAGTGTGTGCTCCTTGTGTGATTAGATGTTCCCTTCTATATCTTTTATTTTAAGTTTTAGGGTAGTCACTTCTTCTCCTCCCCTTCTTCAATTTTCAAAATCTTCTCCCTTTTTCAAAACCTTCTTGTTGTCAAAATTAAACCTCTTTCACAATAAACCTTGACTTTGGTCAAGTGATTTTCAAACTTTGTTGTCTTTAATAAACTAGTAAAAGACCCGTGCGTCCGCACGGGTGTAAGTAGTTTTGTTTAAAATGATATTGTTGGAATTGAATTTGGAATTACATTTTTGTATAAATAATCTTGTTTGTTGTATAAATAATTAAAAAAAAACGGTTTATTATACTTAGTTTTAGTATTAAAATAAAAAGTATTACAAATTAAAAAGTATTCCAATAATATGATATTTTTGAAAAGTTAACAGGAAATATGAGTAGACAATAAATTTATATGTATGATAGGTTAAATAAGCATTAGCAGAAGTGTTAAGAATGATTGTTGTGTATAAAAATAAATTTATGAAATAGTTAACGTGTAAAATGTACAAAATGGTGTGTTATATAAAAATTAATTGTATTGTGAATTTTATTAAAAAAAACGTTAACTTTAAATATGTGTATTAAAAATATATGTATATTGAGTGTACAAATTATTTATGATAGAATTGTTCAACATTTGAATTATCAAATAGACTTATATGATATGTGAAGTATAATATCAGATAGTCCAAAATTTAGTGGGCCTAGATAGAATGTTTACCCTTTAGTGGGTCACGAATTTTGTTAGGTTTAGTTATAAAGTATTGGAAAATATTGTGATAGTAACATAGCCATAGCAAAAACTGAAGCCAAAGATGGACCGAACTGGAAACCCCTGCAAGATGATTGGGAATGGCTCTAAATAATCCAAGGTTCGAACATCGCATGTGAATCGGTAATAATATGTCGCCATCTTGTTGTTTCAGTTTCAGGGATTATGGATGTTGTACATTTAGGGTTTTGTGTTAGAGTTTAAATGATAGTTATATGTTGATATATGGAAAAGACATGGGTTGAATGCATGTTGATTTGGTTGGTGTTGTTTATGTGGAGTCGTATTGGGAAAGTATATGATAACTGATTTTGGTGAAATCTTGTTGCTGTTGTTGTTATGGATTTAGTTGATTCGAAATTGAAATAGAATAGTAAATCTATTATGCATGTATATTGATTGTCCTATTATCTTCAATATAGAAGGAGTGAAACATTCCAGTTTGTAAGATTGCATGTTTTGAAATAGTATATATATGAATTAAATTTAGTTGTTTTGCTATGGTAGTTCTCAGCAGGAACGGGATGAGAAGCGGAGAGAGATGAAGATGTAACTGGCGTATATATACTACCAAGAAAAATGTCACAGTAATGGAAAAATGAAGATAATGTCGTACGAAGACTTCATAGTCCGCTTGGAGAGAGACCAGATTCACAGTGCAGTAGGAAGGTATGTTGGATTGTAGTATGATATGTTGTTTGATTGTCTGTGATATAATTGATGTTTTTGTTCGGTTTTGTTAGGAGAGGAATTGAAAATCGAGATGGTAATGGACACAGTAATGCTGGAAGCTGAGGAAGCCGGTCGTAAATCACAGACAGTGAAAGGGACAGTTGGAGGTTTTGTCAAGGGAGTGTCAAGTTCTGTTAATGGTTGTAATACCAAAGGAAAATGCGGAGGTTCATCTCGTGTTGGGAAAGATACAAAGGGGAAGAAGCCAGCAAATTAAGACCGTGTAGATCAGAAGGGTAAAAAACTAGCAACTGACGTACCGACCCAGCCTCACATATCTATATCATCAGACAGTGATAGGTATGGGATCGTATGAAATATTAGTAATTTATAAATTGTTGTAGTAGTGCTGAATTCATTTATTTTGCAGGTCTGAAGAAGAGGAATGTGCTAAAGTAATAGGTACCCGATGAAAGTATTATATATGGAAAAGGACTATTCGTTCGGTGAAGACTACTCGTAAAAACGTTTTGGTAATATCTAAATATTCTATAAAATTTTTGAAGTGTGTAATTTTTATCTAATATGTTATGTCTTGTATGTTTATAGCAAATACCTCAGAAAGTGATTTGTGAATGTCTGATAAATAACAATGGTCAAATGCAACTGCTTGATGGAGATATGAGCCAAAGGTATGATACCGACTTGCACCGTTCGGAGAGGAAGTACCAGACTGAAATGTTCATTGGTTGTGGCTGGTATGAATTTATGAGGAACAGACGTCTGAAAAATGGTGACAGACTTGCATTTATTCTCCGGGTTCCTCATGAAAACAAAATTGTCGTGAAAAAGTTGAATCAGTAAAGGTTGTGCAGCATGTAGGAAGGTAAAAAGATGTAGTAGTGGACGTTCAGCATGTTGAATCATTAATGTTTTGTGGTCTGCTGATGAAGTTAAATAGCTAGTTTTTTGAAATAATTTTATAAGTTTTGAATGATGTTTTCTTTGATGTTTATGATCCATAACAGTGAAGTTATGAAAACAGTGTATGATGCTTTATATATTATGAAGACAGTGTTTAATGTTTAGTGATTATTACGAAGACAATGTCTTAGGTTGGAAAGTTTGGAAATTTTTTGAAACAATTTTTTGAAGTTTAGTATTGATCTGATGTTAAGGCTTAGAAGCCTATATCCACAATTGTAATGAAGTTATGGCAAATTTTCCTGTTTGGAACAAAATATTTCAGGATAGTGTAATGATCTTGATGGAAATGTTGTTTTGATAATGTAGAATTGTGTTTGTAGTAATGATGTTGTGGGAATTCCTGTAGAAACAAATTAATACATAGAAGTGAAAAGAAACAGTCGTACATAGAAAGAAAGTAATACATGGATACTTATAAAAGTAATATGTCTCTTGAAGTATCGACGAATGAGAATTATTGAAGTAATAAGGTTAACAGTATAGATATTAAAGTAATAAAAACAGTTGACATTAAAATAATAGTTCTCCAATGTACAGAGCTACTTATAAAAGTAACACACAAAAACAAATTAATTGTATTCCTAAGACATAACGTGCTGGAAAAATAGAAAGCATGAGAATGATACATAGCCATGCAAGGCAGGAAAAGCTGGAGAAATCTTAGTTAGTATTGGAAAACTTGATTCATATCCATGCAATAAAATGATACAGAACCAGAACCTGAAAGAAATAGAAAGCATGAAAAAATGTAAGATGGTCAATTGGAAAAAAAATATTTATGGTCAGGAATTCTTTTAAAACTTCTTTGACAGTGAGCAATTTTTGCATACCTACACTACATTGTGAAAAACTTCTTTGAATATAACATTCGTTGTATGATTGCATGGAAGATTGTCCTTGTCGTGAATTAAGATTTTCAATCCAGCCTTACTTTTGATTCTTGATATAGCAACATATAGTTGTCTGTGACTGAAAACGTCTTTTGGCAAATAGAGACCGGCGTAGTCTAGCGATTGCCCTTGAGATTTTTTTATTGTCATTGCAAAAGAAACAATAAGGGGGAATTGCATTTGAATCAATTTGAATGGCCACGGAGATTGTGAAGGAGACAAAGACATTCGGGGAATGTAAATAGTGTTACCTAAATGTGTACCAGAAATAATCTTTGCTTCAATAACATGATTTGCGAGCATTGTGATTGTCAATCTGATGCCCCTGCAAAGTCCTTCTAATTGATCTAAATTTATGATCAACATAACAGTTGTTCCAATCTTTAATCTCAAAGAATGGTTAGGAAACCTCGAAGTTTTTAAACAGTTTAAGAATTCTGGTGTCAAATGCTCGAAAACATCGTTGTCAATGGAATCACTACTCAAAAAGTCTTTTACATCACCTAAAAGTAAAAATATGGTAATGAGATAATCATTTCAATAATGTGAAAAAGAATAGTATTTTATAAAGAATAGTACCTGGAATGAGGTTTGTAATGTAATCATTGATTTCGTCAACTATCTCAATAGTTGAAGCCAAAATTGCTCTACTACTAAGAAAATTAGAATTTGTGTAGTTTTCCAAGAAATTGGGGTAGGTGCTTGTAACAATTTATTCAATAGGATCCACAAAATCTGTTATAAGTAACTCTGGTGGAAAATTTATGTCAGCATATCCATCATTTGGTTCATTGATTTGTCCATTCCCAACTTGTAAAATCCATTTAGAGAATGTTTCAATTTCTCTTGCATTTTTTGACGTTGAACCAAATTCAAAACGCATGTTTTTCGTAAGTGTTAGAAACTTGCAATGTTCCCAAATGTATGAAGCATTAATTGTTGAATGTACTATATCAGAACTAGTGCCCCTTGGTATAACAGGTAGAATTTGCCTAAAATCACCACCAAACACAACAACCTTTCCTCCAAAAATTTCTTTGCATGGATCTTTTCCATTAGCCATTATATCTTTCATGGATTTGTCTAGAGCCTCATAACAAAATTTGTTTGCCATTGGAGCCTCATCCCAAATGATCAGCTTTGTGACTTGCAAAAGACCTGCAAGGTCAGATTTTTTTTCAATGTTACAAATGGATGATTACAAACATGGAAATGGAATTTTAAATCTTGAGTGTGCCGTTCTTCCTCCTGGTAAGAGTAAACTTGCGATTCCACTCGAAGCGACATTCAACACAATATCACGTTTTGAACGCAATGTTGCTGACAGATATAGTGTGCGATTTTTGCCGGTGATGCGACCACCTTATCGCAAATTGGGGTTTCTCCACCGTAATGGTAGGAGTGGGGTGTTACTTTCTGATTTCTTATTTATCCCGTGAAGCTTGAAGGGAAAGGGAAGCTATCTAAAACTAACTTTGCACGCGAATGTTTAACTGAACAAATGCTTAAAGAGATTCGGGGAGTTCGGGGTCAGGTTATACAACGGGGAGTCATTAATTACCCATCCTATATGTGGTTATCCACAGGTTGTTAACCTTAGGTTCTACTTTGTACTTGATGGTGTTTATTTGTTGTGGGTTGGTAAAGTTTCTTCTTTGGGAAGGTTTGAGAGAGAGAGAGAGAGTTTTTGTTTGATTTCGGGTTTTCCGAGGTTTTTGATGAGTGAAGGTACTGGACCTAAAGTTTTGTTTTGCTTGGTGTATAAAGGTACTGGACCTAAGGTTTTTGATTTGTATGCTCGCTAAGATTTCGCAATCTTATGCCTACGTATTCCCGTTTAAAGAAACAGGGAAATCAGAGCACTCATAGTTCCTCCTATTCTATGGGAGGAAAAAGATGATGTTTTGGCGTCTTGTTCAAAGCCCATAATTAAGGCTAAATGAGTATTTCTGTCTTGTTCAAAGCCCAAGATTGAAGCTAAAATTTTGACTGAGAGAGAATTACTTTAACTAGGATATATGGATCCAGCAATGCCATAATTTCCTTTATGAGGGATTTGTCCTGAAGGGGAAAAATTTAACTCAGTGTTGAGCAATGCCATTTTTCCTTAGGAGTCTTTCATGCTAAGAGAGGAACAGTGGTGTGGATGTAAATAATCCAGAGGCTTGCCGCTTACAGCAATTAGATGAAAAAGAGGATTTTTACCAGGATAAGAGATGGATGACAACTTGGATTTTTGAATCAACAAGTGTGCCACTTACAGCAATTATCTGGGATTAGGGTTTGTTTAATTTGTTGGTTTTAATGTGTGATAACACAGAGAAATGTCTTCCTACAGAGAGATTTTGATTTCCTATGAGGGGATGTTGATTTTTATGTGCCTTGATCAAAGCCCAAGGTTGAAGCTAAGAGATTGATTGACTTCACTAGGGAAGTCCTTATACAAAGCCTAAGAGGAGGCTAGAAAAGGCTGACTCAACAAGAGAGAGTTAATATATGTCTTGTACAAAGCCCAAGATTGTGGCTAAAAAGAGATTGACTCTTTGGGGGCATATCATTATACAAAGCCTAAGAGGAGGCTAAAAGTTGACTTTTCTGGGGGAATATTTTGTCTGTCTTATACAAAGCCCAAGATTGAGTCTAAAAGGGGAAACTGACTCTGCTGGTGAGTGGTTTTATCTGTCTTGTACAAAGCCCAAGATTTAGGCTAAAAGAAGATTGACTCTGCTGGAGAGATTTATATGGTGTCTTGTACAAAGCCCAAGATTGAGGCTGAAAAGAAACTGACTCTGTGGGAAAGAAATCTTTATCTATCTTGTACAAAGCCCAAGAATGAGGCTAAAATAAGATTGACTCAACAAGAGAGTGTTTTATTTGGTGTCTTGTACAAAGCCCAAGATTGAGGTTGAAAGGTAGTTGACTGACCCAGCTGAGGATTTTAAGGTGTCTTGTACAAAGCCCAATATTGAGGCTAACCTTACTGAGGAAAATCATTATACAAAGCCTAAGAGGATGCTGAAAAGGGAAATTGATTCTGCTTAGGGATATTATTTCTCAAAGCCTAAAAGAAGGCTGGGAGGAATTGACTTCGCTGGGGAAGATATTTAACCCGAGCTTAAGAGAAGGTTATGATGATTTTGACTTTGTTAGAGAAAATTTATATATGTCTTGTACAAAGCCCAAGATTGAGGCTAAAGGATGACTCATCAAGAGAGTGTTTTTGTTTTGTACCATTGACTCAACAAGAGAGTATGGAAAGGTGATTGACTCAACAAGAGAGTCCTTTTGAAGCTAACTCAGCTAGGGAAAATCATTATACAAAGCCTAAGAGGGGGCTGAAAAAGGTCGACTCAACAAGAGAGTGCCTTAAGGTGATTGACTCAACAAGAGAGTTCTTTGTTTGTCTTGTACAAAGCCCAAGATTGAGGCTGAAAAGTGTTAACTCAACAAGATAGTGTTTTAATAAAGAAGATAGACTCAAGAAAAGGGTGTTGTTGGGGCTAACTATACTGAGGAAAATCATTATACAAAGCCTAAGAGGAGGCTGGCTTCTGCTGAGGATTATTGAGATCTAGAGGCAGGTCAAAAATGGGGAATCAACTCTTGCTGAGGGTTACAGAAGAGTTTAGGTATCAGATGCCTTGAGGTTCTGATGATAAGCTGACCCTGGCTGGGGAAATTTGGAAGAAAGTCTGAGTTTTTGAACATACAGAGGTTTTAACACTACTGGAGATTGATTAAAATGACCAGGGTTTTTCCTGTATTTGTAGGGAACTTGAGAATGTCTTTGAGATCCAAGAGGGGATTAGACTGTCCAAGTCTACTGGTATGGAAGAGTTTATCTTTGTATGATCCCCAAGAGGAGGCAGGTGATTTTAAGGGATGAGAATCAACCCTAAATTGGTCTGAGGTTTTGACTCTGGAAAGACTGCTCTACCAAAGGATGACTAAGTTCTGTCTTATACCTTTAAGAGGTCTTCAGGGTCCTTGTATTAAGCCCAAGAGAAGGCATGAGAACTTCTAAGAAGCCGGAGGGTCCTTGTACAAAGCACAAGAGGAGGCGGGATGCTTTTAGGAAGCCTGTGGGTCCAAACTTAAGAAAAGTCAAGAAAAGTTTCACTGGGAATAATCTTTTCTTTAGTGAACAGTTCTAGGGTTTGAAGAAATTCAAGAGAGGTTTCACCGGGAATTAATCCTCTCTAGGGGAGATGAATTTCTTTGACAATTTCTAAATAGTGACAGTCTGAGAAAAGTTTCACCGGGAATAATGCCTTTCTCTTTGTTCCATATTGTTTAAGCCCAAGAGAAGGCAAGACTGTATCTGGAGTTCCTATGGGGCACTAGTTTTGACTGTATTTAAGAGTGACCAACTGGCTTTGCCTAATTCTAGACTTAGTTGCCGGGGAAAACTCTAAGCAGATATACAAGTATATATACAGTTGATATATGACAAGTATTTAAAAGGACATGAAAGAAGCACTTACAGGTGAGCAAGCTTCCAGCAATACAGTTATATATATATATATATATATATATATATATATATAAGCATGTAAATGAAAGTTGATAAAAACTTACAGGCGAGCAAGCTTCCATTGTAACAACTGTATGGTCAGTTGTTCAAGAAATTAAAGAAAGTTTTAATAACAACTATGAATTTGAACCTAAATCAAAAGGGAAGTTGCTTTTGAAAAGAAGACTGAGGCTTATACTCAAGGAGAGACCCAGATGGAAAACAGTAATCGTACCGTTGATCTAAAAATTATATCGGTACTTATACAATGACTGAGGCCCAAAAAAGGTTTTCTGTACAAAGGGATGGGTCTTACAACTCAAGGAGAGGCCCAAAAAATGTTAAAAGAATAGAGAATGGTACTTACAACACGAGGGGAGACCCAGATGGTTTTTGCTTAAAAGGCGACGATCGCGCCGAGAATTTTAAAATCGTATCAGGACTTATACAATGACTGAGGCCCAAAAAGGTTTTGGTTAAAAGGGGATTGGTCTTACACTCTAATAGAGACCCAAAAGTTGTTTGAAAAGATTTGTTAGGGTGATAATGATCAAAACCTTAATTTTTGGTTTTAAAATGTATTTTAATTGAATAAAAATTTAATTAAAATAATCAAACATGTGCAAAAAGGTTGTGATCTTGGATTTATATTTGAAAAATCATGTTTCATTCATGGGATGATTTAAAAATCATTTGAATTTTGCAAAACCAAGAGAAAGAAATATTTTTAATGTTTAAAACAAATAAAAATATAATTCTTTACAAAAATATCAAATATATGAAATAAATAACATTTTTTGTAAAATTTTCATGGAATAAAATATTTTAATATTTTTGTGAATTTTCAAAAAAAGAATCAATAAAAAATAATTAAAATTGAGAGAGAAATTATATTTTGGATTAATTAATAAAAACATGAAAATATTGAAAAATAGCAAAAAATGAGAGAATAGAAAAAAGGTCTGGGTGGGGTTTGAACCCATGACCTTGCAACCAAACACACGTGCTCGCTACCACTGGGGTGGTGATACATCCGTGTATCAAAACCACCCCATGTGCATATATGTGGTGCCTTGTTTTCAGGCCTGACCAAGGCAAGGCAAGGCAAGTTTTGGCAATTTACGTGAATCCTCTAACTTTCTCATTTCTCCATGGATTTAGACAAAATTTAGGTGCATCTGGCCTAAAATTTCACAAAGCATCCAATGGTGCTTTTAGATTTTTCAGAAAGTGTCCCTATTTTAAAACCCGATAGTGGTTTCAAAATAGGCCTAGATTTGCACGTTCTATGCTATCTCATTACTCAGTCAACAATAGCAGGGAAAATTGCTTCAAACACAAAATATCCAACATGTATGAGATGTTTATGATCAATGGACATCAAAGGAATGCTAAATTTAGAGAGTTCAAGTTGTCATGTACTTACCTCTTGGAGCTTCTTGTGCTAACTGTCAAGATCCTTGTGCCAGAAGTAATCCAATGCTTTGGACACTCTTGATTGATCCCTTAGAAGCTTTTAGGATGATCAAAGCTAGCTGGAATCCTCAGGAACAAGTTTTAGCTCTTTCATGCAAAAGGGGCAAAAGTGACCAATATGGCAACTCTCTCAAATGGTGTTCCAGATGAGGGGAACCATTTGGGATAGTTTGAGGATGATATTTGGAGTGTGTTTGAGGCCTTGTTTGGTTTTGGAAGTGACTGAATCAAGGCATGGCTTGAAAAATGCAGAAAAGTTCAATTTTGAGGTTTTGGAAGTGGATTTTCTGATTTTGGTGTTTCAGGTCACAAGTGAGTGTTTGGACAGCTTAGATATAACATATTGGATGTGTTTGGATCATGAGCTGTGGTGGAATTGCTCTCTAACTTAAAAACTCAAAGATGACTTGCAAAAGAAGGCATTTTGGCCTAATGAGAGAGATTTTGAGGAAAGCATCAGTTGTAGTGCTTTGGTGTACTCAAACTGATCACAATTGAGCTCTATTTATAGTGTGTCAAGTTTGTTTTGGTATCAATAGTGAATGGCAGCAGGCGTTTGGTCAATGTTGAGCAAAAGGAACCTCAAGTCTCCTCTAGCCATTGACTTGAGGTTAGGGCACAAGCCTATGGTCCTTTGATTCAGATCTTATTCTTGAGTCATTCAGTTAGGAATGTGTCAGTCCATGCCACCTTGGTGTATCCATTGAATGCTTGGAAACAAAATTGGAGTCTTGGCACCTTTTTAGCCTTTTTAGGTTTGTTATGGCTAAGTGTAGATTCTTGGACTTTGGAGGCTTGGGGATCAGATCATTCTCCTTTTGTTTTATCCTCAAATGTGTCCAAATGAATGACAAGGCTTGGAGTTGTCCAAATTTGTCAAATCGAGCAAAACACCAAATTCTGTATTGCTTAGGACAGTTGGAAATGGTGATTTTGAGGGATTCATATCTCCTTACTCAAGTTGAGTTAGGGGAGGCTCTTGTGCTTTTTAGAAAGCCCTCATATGATGCAAAACATGTGTGATCATAGTTTGTTTTGAAACCATTTGGATCCAACTGAAAAAACCTCATGAACATTGATGTTCAAGGCTGGTAACTTAGGCAGGCAGATTTTCACTAAGTGTTGGAAAAAGTGACATTTTCATGTTTTTGTGATTTTGATCAATCCATAACTCAAAATCCATCAAGAATTGGAGTCTGAGGTAGTTGAAGCTTTTGTAGAGTGTATCAAGACCTACAAATCCAGCTTTGGATCACGCAAAATGGTTGCTTGGATCTCAAGTTATGATCCTTGGAAGTTGGTACCAAAACCACTTTTGTTCCATAACTTAGAAAAATTTTGGTTTCTTATGGTTGCCCCTTTTGCAAGAAACCTCACTTTTCTTATTTTTCTTAATGAATGATGATCAATACCATATATTAACATTATTTTTTACTTAGGGGAACCATATTTGTGAAAAATTCCAAAAAGTCAAACTTGATTTTGTGCACAGTTGACTTTTTATCGGATGAAATCCAAACTGTGCGATCTTTTGTGAAATCAAATCCTTGACCTAAATTAAACCTCATGGATGGATTCCATAGGTGTTATAGGGTGTATTGAATCATGTCCCAAGGTTTGGGAGCATGTCTTAGTCAAAAGTCAAATATACAGTTGACTTTTTCCTCGAAACCCTAATTGTGGTCCAGATGAAATTGAAACTTGTGAATCAAGTTTCTTGGATCAATCAATTGTTGTAAATGGATCAATGTAGTGTATTTGAGGCCCTCAAAACATATCTTGAGGTCTTGGCTCATGCTCTCCCTCAAAAGTCAACTTAGGGGTGAGTTAAGTCAAGAAACCCTAATTCCTGATTTTTTGTGAATGCATCCCATGAGGCTAAATTGACTTGATGATTGGGTCCATAAGGTCCCTTGGAGTATCTTGGGTTATGCTTTGAAGCATTGGCTCATGTCCAGAAGAAAAATTCCATCTGGAGGCCTTGGTTGACCAAAACCTTAATTTGGTGACACTGTCGATTTTGAGGCTTGATCCACTTGGAATGTTGCAACTTGGTGCTTGACTCTTGATGTGGGAGTCCTCTTGATCTTTTATAGGTGTTTGAGAGGTTAGATAAGTTGAGGATCATGTCACTCCTTGATTAATCCTTTGTCTAAGTGCTCTGAGAGGGCTTGAAACCCTAGGTCTTGATTGTGGTGAATGCTCGATCATCTTTGAGGAGATTGTTGAGGCATGAAAGTACATCCATATTGTGGTAATTATTTACACAATGATGGGAAATCTTGGTGGTTAAAATTTGGGGTATGACAGATGCCCCTATTTAATTTTCTTGGACCCGAAGCTGTGAATGGCGAAGGTATTCGGGCATTCGGGGTGCAAGAGGATTAAATATCGGAATACCAGAAATTTTGATACTAGTTATGAATGGTAGTTTGCTCATTCATCTTCTTTTGCTAAGCAATGATGCTTAGAAAAGGGTAAAACTTCCCCTCGATCCTGGTCTTCAGCCATGGAACTGGTCTCAGTTTCTGAAATAAACTTCCCCTCGATCCTGGTTTTCAGCCAAGGAACTGATCTAAGTTTTCTTCTTGAAATAAACTTCCCCTCGATCCTGGTCTTCAGCCAAGGAACTGGTCTTAGTTTCTTTTGTCTATAAACTTCCCCTAGATCCTGGTTTTCAGCCACGGAATTGGTCTCAGTTTTTTTTTCTCGTCAAGTTCCTTCCTTGACAAGGGACGCTATGTGTAGCGGTTTTCATCAACCTTCCCACCGAATTTTTCTGGGGAGACGCCATTTGATTGAAAATTTTGATGTCAGACTTGCTGGGGGGACCCATTTGTCTGAGCTTGTAGAGGTTTGCAAACTTCTCTGTTGGAGATGCCATTTGTTGACTCTACTGGGAAAAAACAAGTCTCTTGAGAGGTTGTTTCCTGTTTGGGGACATTACATCATACTTTTCTTCGAGATCTTCTCTGAGAAATGCCATGTGATGTAATCCAATTTTGAGGTGCTGATGACTTTATTAACATTGACTTTCTGGAGAGAAAAACCAATGTGTCGCCGAGAGTCTTTAGTTGCGAGGTTTTCTCTGGGGATTTTTCTTAATCCGGGAAAGCGAGAACATTATCTTCAATAGTAAAGAGTGACGTTTGTCGAATGTCTTCTTGCCTTTTAGAGGTTCAAGTTATCAAAGTGGTCGAGGATCGTCTCCAATCCAAAAATAAACTGGGGAGAAATTGTTCAGACGATACATTTCATGACGAGGAAAGAACTGACAACTTGATTGAGATGACTTTTATCACTTGGGGGTAGGACTGACCAGAGTGATAGTAATGCGATATGATTATGAATATGAATCAATAATGCATGATGTATGTATGTTTAAGCTGACAAAACTGACGAGACATACAGACTAATAGATGAACACGACTGAATACTCGGCCACGGTGGGGGATGAAAAGTATCAACGTTCAAAGATAGCAATCCTGCCTTGCTTAGGAGAGGTAGTCCCTGTGGGGAGAAAGAATTGTTTGATCGGTTTTAAGAGGTAAGAACTCTGCCGGGGATGTCAGATGAAACATGATCCCTGACACAGTTGATCCTTCATTCAGGCTTACTGGTTTAGAAGGAGTACTTTGATTCTGCACTTTGAGGCTCAACCACCTTCGGAGAAGCGATCGATGTTCTTTCGATGTTCAACAGTCAAAATAATTGTCATCTTTATTTTAAAATCAGAAAATTTTTTGACAATTAAATTCATTTTTGTTTTATTTCAAGAATCGTTGATCATGTTAAAAATGTCATTCTATAAAGCTAAAACAAATAAGAATTACAAACAAAAGCACTAGGGCTCAAATTTCATTGATAGGATGGAAATCAGCCAAGCGCGTGATCCCATAGAGTATTTACAAAGTTAGAAAATGGTAATTTATGGGAAAAGGGGCTACATTGAAACATAACGACCGTTATCCTTCTACCAACTTTGAATTCTGGACATCTTGAGCTTCTGTCGAAGATGATCTTGACTGGAGTCTCTTGACTGATGGTATTACCGCTGGGGATTTAACCTTGTCGAACGTAGCTACTTGCCATGAATCCCTAACTTTTTCCTAGATTGTACTTTGAGATTTCCAATCCACCGGGATTATTTTTGCTTATGTCTCTAATTTTTTCCTGGACCGCCCTTTAGGGTTTTCAATCCACCGAGACATATTTTTTTTAGTTTAGGCGAAGTATTTCTTGTCTACATCAACATTTGTAGGGTAAGCAAATTCCTCTCCATCCATGGTTGCGAGTCTCAAGACGCCGCCTGAGAAGGCTTTCTTGACCACATAGGGGCCATCGTAATTCAGAGTCCATTTGCCTCGGGAATCAAAGAGAAATGATTGTATCTTCTTGAGCACGAGGTCTCCTTTTCTGAAGACGCGAGGTCAGACCTTTTTGTCAAATGCCTTCTTCATTTTTTGCTGATACAACTGACCATGGCACAAAACCGTTATTCGCTTTTCTTCAATTAGGTTCAGTTCATCATGTCGACTTTGACACCATTCAGGCTCTGTTAGCTTAGCTTCCATCAATACCCGGATTGATGGGATCTCTACTTCTACGGGGAGCACTGTAACACCCAAAAAATCTAAATTAATCATTTATTTATTTATTTAATTAATTTAGAAGGAATTAAGAGGTTTTTGGTAATTTGGAGAATTATGGATTAAAAGAGTATTTTTAAATAATTTTAATAGAGTGAATAATCATGTATTATTTAGATTATTATTTATTATTTAAAAATATTAAGAAAAGGGCAAGATGGTCATAAAGGAAAAGGAGTAAGGGTAGAGTTGGAAGTTCATAAACTGGGATAATGTAACTAAAGAAGAAAGATCGATCAATTTTCTAACTGATCGTATTTTTGTGAAGAACGCTGAAGAAGAGAAGAGGAGGAGGAAAACCAAGGGTTTTGAAGGATTGCTAGGAGAATCTTGGAGAAAGAAGGATAAAGCTTCGAATTACTCTAAGGTATGGGGAGTTTTCACGGTTTATTATAATTTTATAGGAAATGGTTTATGAATAGATTAGGTTTTGTGGATTCTTGAATAATGGTGGTGTTTGGTGATATAGATTGTGTTAGGAGTGAGTGTTATGATGAGAATGAGTGAAACAAATTGGTGTATTTGAAGTATGTGCATTGTGTGAGTCTTTTGATCAAATTTCGTATTTGGACAAAACTGAATTTTAGGGTATTCTGAGTCGAAAACGCAGCAGAAAAATCACTTTTTGGAAAATGGGGTTTTGTCGCACCCTGACACGGGCACCCGTGTCAGCTTACTGGTTGGGGAAAATGAAAACTTTTGTTACAGAGCTTTTGACACGGGCCGTGTCACAGGACACGGGCGGCCGTGTCAGGCCTCTGCTTCTGCTATAATTTTTCTGGTTTGGATTGTTCGTGTAGGCCTTTTGACACGGGCCGTGTCACAGGACATGGGCGGCCGTGTCAGACAATTGTTTTATGCGTTTTTGCTGTTTTAATGTTTTCTCTTGCTGATTGTTGTTGTCTTGTTGTTTTGCTGCTGTATGGATGATAAAACATGATGGATGGTGATTAACTGTTGAATATGAAATGAATGATGCACACGTTGATATTTGATGAGTTGAGGAGAATTAGCATCATTGCATTTCATAGCATTTTATGTTGGGGCTTCGACCTATTGGTAGCTTCAATCCCATTGTGCGGATTGAAGTGATATGTTGTTATGTTGTGCTCCCTTGTGGAGGGTTAATGGCCAGTGTCCATCACATGGAGAATTGGTACCACGTGCATGTTTCCGATGAAGTTACATTTCATTCTAAGTGGCATTGCATGTGTATGAATTGATTGTCGAATAATATGCATGTTCTATTGTGGATATCATGGTGTTGTTGTCGATTATACTATGATGTTGTTGTTGATTATATCATGATGTTGTTGTCGATTATACTATGATGTTGATGTTGATTGTATGATGATGTTGTTGTTGATTATATCATGATGTCGTTGTTGATTATACTATGACGTTGTTGTTTATTTTACTACGATGTTGTTGTTGACTATGCTATGAGGTTGTTGTTGACTATGCTATGAGGTTGATGTTGATTATGCTATGATGTTGTGGTTGATTATGCTACGATGTTGTTGATTGATTATGCTATGATGTTGTCGTTGGCTGTGCCATGATGTTATTGTTTCCTTCCTGTTCATTTTCCATGTACTTATATTACTATAATGAATTGTGATTTCTCACCCTGCCTGCTTGGAAATGTTGCCTCTTATGTGGGTAACTTGCAGATAACCAAGAGTAGATTCGCGACGATGGAGGATGTAGCCTTGGAGTGTGTCTTTATCGCTATTTAGTTTAGAGGTGTCCTGCTCTGTGTCATGTAACATCGGGTTGGGATTTGTTGTGGACCTCGCGTTCTTTTGTTTTATGTTGAATTTTTACAGTGTTGGTGATGATTTGATTTGGATATATTTAGTATGAAGTATTTTATTGAAATGACATAAAAAGTTGATTCCCGCTGCGTAGTTGTTGATTTTATTATTAAGAATGTGTAACCCGTGTTACGGGACAGGACAATGATTTTGAATGATGTTTGAATATATGTGGCACCTTTCTTGCTAATTTTACTCTGATAATATTACGTGTTTTCCTAAAATTGTTTGTGGGGTAGAAGGGTGTTACAAGCACTGCTTCCATGCCATATACTAGAGAGAAAGGGGTTTCCCCTGTTGAAGTGCGGACAGACGTGCGATAACCGTTAAGAACAAAGGGTAGCATCTCGTGCCAGTCTTTGTAGGTTATAACCATCTTTTGAACAATCTTTTTGATGTTCTTGTTAACCGCTTTTACCGCTCCGTTCATCTTGGGTAGGTAGGGAGATGAGTTATGGTGTTCGATCTTGAACTCAGCGCATAATTCTTTCATCATCTTATTGTTCAGGTTAGATCCATTATCAGTAATGATCTGGCTTGGAACACCATAACGACATATGAGATTGTTTCTGATGAAACGGACTACCACTTGTCTAGTTACATTGGTGTATGCTGTCGCTTCGACCCACTTGGTGAAGTAGTCAATGGCTACCAGGATGAACCGATGTCCGTTTGAAGCTTTGGGTTCGATCATGCCAATCATGTCGATTCCCCATATGGAAAAAGGCCATGGGGAAGAGAGAACTTTGAGATGTGTTGGAGGTACATGGATTTTGTCTGAGTATATCTGACATTTGTGACATCTTCTCATGTACTTGTAGCAGTCAGATTCCATGGTCAACCAATAGTACCCTGCTCTCAGAGTTTTTCTTGCCATTGTGTGTCCGTTGGCATGAGTGTCAAAGGATCCTTCGTGAATTTCTGTCAAAGTTTCTCTTATAGAGTGTATCACCGCTCAGAAAGAAGCTGCCTGCCAATCTTCTGAGAGTCTTTCTGTCTTTTCTGGATGCCCCAGGTGGGTACTCTTGTTTCTGAAGGAAGCATTTGATATCGTGATACCAAGGTTTGTCGTCTATGACTGCTTCAATCGTGAAGATGTAGGCGGGCCTTTCAAGGCGCATTATGTCAATCTTAGGTATGTCGTTCCATTGACCTACACTAATCATGGAGGAGAGAGTGGCTAGTGCATCAGCCATGTGATTCTCTTCACGAGGGATATGGTGAAACTTGATTTTGTTGAAGAATGGTAACAACCTTCTCGCGTAATCTTTGTAAGGAATCAGTCCCGATTGGTATGTATTCCAATCTCCTTTTATCTGATTGATAACCAGGGCTGAGTCTCCATACACATCCAATTTTTTAATCCTTAAGTCGATCGCTTCTTCGAGACCCATGATACAAGCTTCGTATTCGGCCTCGTTGTTTGTGCACTTGAATGTCAGTCTGGCAGTGAAAGGAATATGGGTACCCTGAGGCGTTATGATGATTGCCCCAATTCCGTTTCCATAATTGTTGACAGCTCCGTCGAAGATTAGTCCCCATTGGGAACCTGGTTCTGGCCCTTCACTGGGTAGCGGTTCATCGCAATCTTTTATTTTCAAGTACATGACATCTTCGTCTGGGAAGTCAAATCCGACTGATTCCTGATCGTCAATCGGTTAATGAGCCTAATGATCGGCTAAAATACTTCCTTTAATGGCTTTCTGAGCATGGTACTCAATGTCATATTCCGATAACAACATCTTCCAACGGGCAATCCTTCCCGTAAGAGCGGGTTTTTCAAAGACGTACTTGATTGGATCCATTTCGGAGATTAACCAAGTAGTGTGACAAATCATATATTGGCGAAGAAGTTTGGTTGCCCAAGCCAGAGCACATCAAGTTTTTTCGAGCATAGTGTACCGAGTTTCACAGTCGGTAAATTTCTTGCTCAAATAGTAGATGTCAGACTCTTTTCTTTTCGTTTCGTCTTGTTGGCCAAGTACACAACCCATGGAGTCTTCCAAGACTGTTAAATAGATGATCAGTGGTCTTCCCTCCACTGGGGGTGACAGGATATGTGGATTCAACAGATACTCTTTGATACTGTCGAAGGCGGTTTGGCAATTTTCTGTCCATACGCAGTCCTGATTCTTTTTGAGTAATTTGAAGATTGGCGCGCATGTTGCTGTCATGAGGAATATGAATCTGGAAATGTAATTTAAAAGTCCCAGGAATCCTCTGACTTTTTTTTCAGTCTTTGGAGAAGGCATTTCTTGAATGGCCTTGACTTTGTCAGGATCAACCTCAATTCCTTTCTGGCTGACGATGAACCCTAGCAGTTTTCCTGAGCGGACACCGAACGTGCATTTGTTGGGATTCAAGCAGAGTTTGTACTTTCTCAGACGCTCGAATAGTTTGGACGGGTGGGTCACATGCTCCTCTTCCGTTTTAGATTTAGCAATCATGTCATCAACCTACACTTCAATTTATTTGTGCATCATGTCGTGAAACAGAGTAGTCATGGCCCTTTGATAGGTTGCCCCGGCGTTCTTCAAACTGAACGGCATTACCTTGTAACAAAAGGTGCCCCGAGGGGTGATGAACGAAGTTTTCTCTATGTCTTCCGGTGCCATTTTTATCTGATTATAGCCCAAGAATCCATCCATGAAGGAGAAGACTTTGAACTTTGATGTACTGTCTACTAGCATGTCTATGTGTGGCAAGGGAAAGTCATCCTTTGGACTAGCTTTGTTCAGATCCCTGTAATCTACACACATTTTGACTTTTTCGTCCTTTTTCGGAACTGGTACTATGTTGGCTAACCATTGAGGATATTCTGAGGTGGCGAGGAAACCCGCGTCAATCTGTTTCTGTACTTCCTCTTTGATTTTGATGGCCATGTTTGGATGAGTCCGTCTCAGCCTTTGTTTCACCGGTGGACGTTCTGATCTTAACGGTAGATGATGTTCCACGATGCTGGTGTCCAACCCTGGCATGTCCTGATAGGACCAAGCACTAACATCTGGAAACTCTTTGTGAAGTTTTATCAAGTCTTCTTTGACAGTTGGACTGAGAAGTGCCCCAATCTTGACTTCTTTCCTTTCTTCTTCTGAACCTAAGTTGACTGTTTCCAACGGCTCTTTGTGAGGCTCAATGGACCTTTCCTCTTGTTTGAGTAATCGGGAGATCTCTTCTGGAATTTCTTCGTCTTCTTATTCTTCAGCCTCAAATATCGGGAATTCAAAGTTGGGAGAAGGCATTGGATCAGATGTTTCAATGGGGTTTAAAACAAGCAATCTGCGTGACGTGATGATTTATTTTTAAGAAGAGATAGAGAGAATACAAGAGTGTGTGCAGTGTATTTTCTGAAAAATGCTTGTTTTTATTTTTGAGTTGTTTTTTAGGATTACAATATTCTGAAAAAACGAATAGTGAAAACAGCAATAAAACGCGGAAATTACATAATGACGTTTATTTATTTATGATTTTGTCGATTCTTGAAACTACAGCTCTATAAAACAAAACTCTGTCGCTTTTAGGCGAAGCGAAGAGAGACATTTACAGAAAGGTGAGCCCTATAAAAATATCCGTTTCACCTGGGCAGGGTGAAAGGTCAAAACAAAGATGGCAATTACTTAGACTTATGGACATCTTTCGGGACATCGACAGCAACCCATTGGCGGCGAACTCCTCGGTGAATCACAAAGTCTGGTAACTTCTTTCTTGATTTGTCCTCTGAAATGACGCTAATTTCTGGCGGAGCGGGATCGTTGGAGTCTTCCTCCCATGCAGAGTTGTCGTAGACGAACTCTTCTGTTGTATCTTGTACAGTGTTTTCACTCTCAGGCGGATCTCCCCATCCAGTTGGTTGGATGTCTTCAAGCCTGATACGAGAGCTTTCAGGAGCGGTGTACTTGACCAAGAAGTCATACTTGCCACTCAGATGTCCTAAGGTGTCCCATACATCCGTGGAACTGGAGGAGCCATCCTTCTCGATGACGTTGACCTCAGGGAAATCATATTGATGAACTCTTGTCCTGCAATCTTTGCAGATTCATCGTTGTTCTGGATATCTTTAGAATGTCCTGAGTAATGATCCCATGACTCGGTGGGAACACATGTATTCTTTTTAATGATGCTCAGTTGATAAGCATCGTTTGAATGACTCTTTTTCCCCAAGTCTTCTGGGTACGGCTTCTAGATAGGCAAGTCATCTAGGGGATCATAATAATCCTGATTGAAGTTGTCTTTCATCGGATCATCTTATAATGAGTTTGGTGGAACACGGCATCACTCAGGATCACAATCTCCGTACATCATTTTGACGTCTGATCTTGGTATATATCTCGGACTTTGTTTGGGAAAACAGAATGGCGTATGTGTTTGTTCCTGAGACATATAACCTTCCTCGTTGAGATAGGACTTCCACTCTTCATCTGTATCGGAGGAGTCACCTTCATTGATGGTAGCAGTCTGGGTACAGGTTGAGGAAAAACCAAGACCTTTCTTTGTCTTGTTATCAGTATGAATGACAATCCATCCCCATCCTTTTGCATTGTTACTCTCGATCACTTTGAGAGCATATTTGTATGAGGAAATCGACGTCCCTCTTTCCGGTCGATTCTCATTGCTCACCGAGAGTGCCTGAAACTGAGTTCCAACGACCTCCTCGGGTTCTACACAGGATGATGATAAGTTGCTTACGATTAAGGCCTGCTCTCCACAGACTGTGACTAGCTTGTCATTTTTTACAAACTTCAGCTTCTGGTGAAGTGTCGAAGTGACTGCCCCAGCTTCGTGTATCCAAGGTCTTCCTAATAAACAACTGTAGACTGCCCGGATGTCCATGACCTGGAAAGTGACTTGGAAAGTGTGAGGACCGATAGTTATGGGAAGGTCGACTTCGCCGATAACTATTTTTCTAGATTCGTCAAAGGCTTTGACGATGACCTCACTGCCTCTCATCGGAGATCCTTGAAATGATAGTCGCATCAGAGTAGATTTTGGCATAACATTCAGAGCTAACCCTGTATCTACCAGTACGCTGGCTAAAGCATCGTCCTGGCAGTTGACTGTAATGTTAAGTGCCATGTTGTGATTTTTTCCTTCTTCCGGCAGTTCTTCATCACTGAATCCCAAATTGTTGCAGGAAGTGATGTTGTCAAATTGTGTTATCGTCACATCTTGTTCCACAAAGGCCTACTCTAAGACTTTCTGTAGAGCTTCCCTGTGAGCTTCGCAACTGAGCAAGAGAGATAGCACCGAGATTCGAGACGGAGTTTGCAACAGTTGGTTTACATTGTTGTACTCACTCTTTTTGATGAGCTTCAGCATCTCATCGTTATTCTTTGAAAGGTCCAGATCACCGGATTGACCGAATGGTTGATTGGGAACTTCTGTTTAAGGTTCCTTTTCCTTGGTGGGTTCTCCAACTCCTCTGTTGAAAATCCGACCGCTCCGTGTCACTCGACTGATATCGACAATGTTTACGACAGAGGGTAATGGAGTTACCTTTCCATTCTCAATTGTTGTTTCACCGTACTTGTAAGGGATAGCCTTATCGGATTTGTACGGCATTGGACCTGGCAAGTAGATAACCACAGGAGCCTTTTGATTTTTTTGACCATCGTAGGCAGTCTCAATTGGTTCGAGTTTGAGAATTTTTCTACTATCAAGAGGAACTCTTGATTCATGGAGTAGAGGGATTATAGCGCATACGTCTTTGGCCATTTCATGTTTAGAGATTAGGACAACGTATTTGCTTTGATCTAGAAGATAGTCTTACATTACGTTGATCGAACCAGAACTTGAACATGGTGGAATTTCTTTTCGGTCTAACTGATCTTGAAAAGCTGCCTGTACAAGGTAGCATCCTAGGTTGTTCTCTGAGCAAATTCTACAGCGCAACTGCCCACATCCGCTTTGTATGCAGTGCAACCTTACTATATCTGTTTCCTTCGAGCGAACATCCTGACTTTGATTCCTAGTAGGATTCCCGTCAGTCATACTGATCTGTTGTGTAGCTTTATTCAAGTAGATTGGAAGCCACCAGTGGTCCAACAAGTGCTGAAGTGTTCTTTGGACAAGTGCACATCCTTGGTCGTCCTTACGACACACTTTACAGTCCTGATAATCATGTGAAGCCAGAAGGCCGAGCCTGACTTGCTTAGCATGTAATTCTACCAGACTGGTATTCATCAAGCGAATATCAAAGATTTGAATCATATTAACTTGATGGCTACTTCTCTCACGGTAATCCTGGATCCATCCGAGATCCATTTGACGCTGGAGGGCCTCTTGTACAAAAGAGCATCCCTGATTATTTATTGAGCAGATCGAACAGGAATTGTAATCGTGCCATGGAAGATCATGATGTTGGCTTTGCCTTGAGTGCATTGCCACCAAGTTGATGTTCATTGTCAGAATGTTATTTTTCTGGACAATGTTGGGATTTGCGTGAGCCATATTGGCCTCACGGATTCGATGATCTTGGATCCATCCGAGATCCATCTGTTCTTATAGAGCTGATTGCACTACGGAACACCCTTGATTATTCTTTGAGCAAATATCACACTGGTGATAATTATGAGATGGTACATGATCGTATCCGCTCTGTCTGCAATGCATCCTGACCAGATTATTTCCTAATAGGAGTACATCGTGAATTTGATAACTACGACTAAATTCTTCCTCTATCAAATTTACTGCAGTTTTCTCATGTTGAGGCAACGGGTTTGTGTGAACATTTGGATTTGTATCCTTGAAGGATAAGACCCCGTTCCTGACAAGCTTCTGTACATCAGATTTGAAACTGAGACAGTTTTCAATGTTGTGTCCCGGTCCTCCTTGATGATAAGGGCAAGTTTGATCCGCTTTGAACTAAAAAGGCGGATTTTCCGGTACTGTAAGAGGAGACCTGGTTTGAACATGCCCCTTGACCAGTAAGAGTGGAAACAGTTCTGCGTACAAAATCGGTATAGGGTCGAACCCTGGTGGTCATGTTGCACGATTGTTGTTGTTGTATTGTGGACGAGCTTGCTGAAGAGGCTGTTGTGTCTTTTGCTGATACTATGGTTGATTTTGTTGGCTCTGAGCAACCTGAAGTTGATACGTTGGAGCAGGCACAAGGTTGATAGCGGGAGTTACTGCTGCTACTGGTTGATACCTTCGCCTTTGCTTTCCGAGAGAGATATTACTAATATCTTGCTCTTTTTTGTTAGGGAAAGCATTACCATATCTTTTGGTACTGCTTGATGGCTCTGCGCCTTTGACTAAACGTCCTTCTCGGACTGCTTCTTCAAGGAGAACTCCCATGTTCACCATTTCAGTGAAGTCGCTGGGCGCATTGGCGACCATTCGGTCGTAGTAGAATGAGCTTAAGGTTTTCAAAAAGATTTTTGTCATCTCTTTTTCCTCAAGAGGGGGACAGATCTGGGCGGCAATTTCATACCATCTCTGAGCATATTCCTTAAAAGTTTCTTTGTCCTTCTGCGACATGGCTCTGAGTTGATCTCTGTCTGGTGCCATGTCCAGGTTATATTTATATTGTTGAACGAAGGCGACGTCAAGATCTCTGAAAGTGACGATCTTGGTGCGGTTTAAACCCATGTACCATTTGAGTGCGACACCGGTTAAACTGTCTTGGAAGTAATGGACCAATAGCTATTGATTCTCTGTCTGAGCGACATCTTTCGAGCGTACATCACCAAATGACTTTGAGGGCAAGAGTTGCCCTTGTATTTTTCAAAGTCAGGCACCTTGAATTTGTGCGGGATTTTCACGTTGGGGACCAAACAAAGGTCTGCGGCGTCCTTTCCGAATAGATCCTGGTCGCGAATGGCATTCAGTTCCTTCTGCATCTCCAAGAATTGTTCCTGGAACTCATTCATCCTGTCGTACATGTTTTCATTTCCACCAGAAGGTATTTGTGGAATTTGTCCTTCTGTGACAGTGTGTACCACCGGTTGGCGTATAGTCATTACGGCAGTGACTCTTGGTGCTAAGAGAACAAGATTTGGTTCTGCAATATTATCTCTAAGTTTTGATGATATCAAATGAGTATTTCTGCATGAAAAATTTTGTACAACTAATGTTTGTTATTTGTGAGAACTTAAAAAACATGTTATGCTTCCGTAAATTGGCGCGAACACAATGCTTAAAGGAAAATACTCCACCTATACACTTGAAAAGCAGAACTCATTTTAAGCTAATATGAAGTTCACAAGACTCTGATACAAAAGGAAAAGAGAAAGAGTTCTGAAGATCTGAAGACAAAGGTTCTGATTGAACGAAGTCCAGATGCTGAAGAATTATACTCTCTGATCAAGGTTCTGAAGACCTAACCACAGTCTCTACTCATGCTTCAACCAGATACTATCAGAAGCCTCTAAAGATATAAAGACAACGCACCAAGCAAACAAGGTTTTGAAGACCAAGTGCTGAAGACTCTGAAGGCGCTGCTCTGAGGATTCGAAGACTTGATAATCTTAAGAACCAAGCTATGTTTTCCCTTCTTACTCGTGCTCGTAAAAAGCCTCTGAAGTTGAGAAGCCAAGAAGACAAAGCTACATAGTACAGCTGTACAACAATACAATGTGAAAATATCTTGGTAACAGTGCAACGGTACAAATGAAGATATTCTGACAAAACAGGACGCGCAACACGCAAAAGCTTTTATCTGTCCTCACGCTTCTAGCCGCCAGCCTAGTTAGCTATCATGATTACACTTCAACGACTCTTTTCTACACGACTATAAAAGGAAGCAAAAGACTTGAAGAAAGATACTCACGAACGAACGACAAAAATACTTTCCAACTGAAATCTTTCTTAAGTCATTCTGGTCGAAACTGGTTTACATATTTCAACTTGTATAAGAAGCATTTTTCTGTAAACGTAACTTATTCAAACTTAGGTTTGTGTTCCTTAAGAAAGACCGTGTTGTTGTATTTCTTGAGAAGTCTAGGACGTGTTGTCTTAGAGGTTGTTCCTTGAGTAAGACCTGTGAGGTTGTATTACTTGAGAAGTCTAAAACTTGAGAGTTTTAGAGGTTGTGTTAGTCACCAGCATTTTGGCTAGTGCATTATACTGAATTGATTGAATAGTGGATTAAGACAACGTTGAGAAAGGCAAAATCACCTTGCCGGGTGGACTAGACTAACTTAAGTATTTCTCAAATGAACTAGTATAAACATAACATGTTCATCTCTTTGTTCTCAACAAAAGTCATTATTGTTAAAAGAAAGAGTCTTATAAAAGGAATTTATTTTAAAGAAACAATTTTATTTTGATAAACCAATTCAAACTCCCCCTTTCTTGTGTTTTTCACACCTTTAATTGGCATCAGAGCTCCGGTTATGAGGTGATAAAAAGGTTGAATTTTTATAAAGCACTTAACAGTGTTCAGTACCGATCCAAGTGTGAAAAACAATGGCTACACCAATTCCTGAGTCAAGTGTCATTATGAATGAAAGAGATTCTTATACTGCAAAACCTCCTATCTTTGATGGGGAAAATTTTGACTATTGGAAAGATAGAATTGAAATTTACTTTTTGTCGTTTGACTTAGATCTATGGGATCTGATAGTTAATGGCTACAGTCACCCTGTAGATTCGGCAGGCAAAAAGATTAAGAGAAGTGCATTTATAGATATACAAAGAAAAAATTACAAGAATCATCACAAAGCAAGAACTATTATTTTAAATGCAATTTCATATACAGAATATGAAAAAATTACAAACAGAGAAACTGCAAAGTCTATTTTTAACTCTCTTCGTATGACTCACGAAGGCAACGCTCAAGTCAAGGAGACGAAGGCTTTTGCACTAATTCAAAAATATGAGGTCTTCAAAATGGAAGACGATGAATCTGTGGAAACCATGTTCTCAAGGTTTCAAATGCTTGTTGTTGGACTCATAGTTCTGGACAAAGGATATTCTACTGTTGATCATGTCAAGAAAATTATCAGAAGTCTGCCTGTCAAATGGAGACCAATGGTGACTGCTTTGAAACTGGCAAAGGATTTGAATAGTATAAGTCTTGAGGAACTTATCAGTTCTTTAAGAAGTCATGAGATAGAGCTTCAAGGAGATGAACCTCAGAAGAAAAATAAATCCATTGCCCTAAAGGCCAAGTCCGAGAAGAAAAAGGCGTATCAGGCAGAAGAAGAAGTGGAAGAATTTGAAGAATATTCAGATGAAGATGATATATCTCTCATATCAAGGAAAATAAGTCAATTATGCAAATACAAAAAGAATAAGTTCATAGGACCAAGAAGAAGATCTGAATCTACATATGGTCAAAGGAGAAATTATGGAAGAGATGTTATGTGTTTTGAATGCAAGGAACCTGGACATATAAAAAATGATTGTCCAAAATTTAAGAAAGAGGAGAGACATAAGAAAGCTAAAAAGGGTCTTGTGGCAACATGGGATGATTTAGAATGTGAGGATGATTTAGATGGAGAGCGTGTCAACATGGAATTCATGGCAGAAGCCAACTATGTTTTATCAGAAGATCTATCAGACTCTGACGACGAAAGAGAGGTACTTTCTTCCCTATCCCATTCTGAACTTGAAATAGGATTATCTGAACTTATGGAAAGATATCAAATCCTTCTAAGAAAACACAAAACTCTGAAAAAGACGTTTGTGGTTCCTTCAGAAGATCTTACTAAAAGCAAACAAACAATCTCTGAATTAAATGAAAAATTATTTGTCTTGGAAAAATCAAATGTTGTTTTGAAAAATAAATTCTCTAAGTTAGAAGAAGAAATCACTTCCAACATAACTAACACTAATGAAGTAGTCAGATATGATAAAGCCTTTCAACACTTTCTTGCTAAAAGCATAGATAGAAGTAAAATGACTTCAATGATCTATGGAGTCAGCAGGAATGGCAATAGAGGTCTGGGATACTCAGGACCATCACAACCATATGATGAGACCAAGAATATCAAGATAATACCTCTGTCTAAACATTTTGTGCCCTCTGGCACTATCTTGAAATGTTTTGAACAAAAAGGTTCAAAATCTATTACTACACAAACACGGACACTAAAGAAAACTCCTAAAATTAAACACTATGCACAAATTCCACACTATTACTCTAATGTAAGGAAGTCCAAAGGTGTCAGAACCTCTGGAAAAGCTAATGTGAAAGGACCCACAAAATGGGTACCTAAGAATAAGATAATTTATGTTGCAGACAGCCTTAATGGCACCATTGAAACACCAGTCATGGTACCTGGACAGTGGATGCTCGCGACACATGACGGGAGAAAGGCATATGTTCCAAGATTTGAAACTTAAGCCAGGAGGTGTCGTCGGTTTCGGAGGAAATCAGAAAGGAAGAATCATTGGCTCCGGAACTGTTGGAAATGGTAAGTTTTCCTCCATTAATAATGTTCTGTTAGTTGAAGGTTTAATGAATAATCTATTGTCAATTAGTCAACTCAGTGACAATGGTTATGATTTAATTTTCAATCAAATGTCATGTAAGGCTGTTAGTCAAAATGATGGATCTGTCCTGTTCAACGGAAAGAGGAGGAACAATACTTACAAAATTAAATTAACAGATTTAAAACATCAAAATGTAAAATGTCTTCTTTCTATAAATAAAGAGCAATGGGTCTGGCACAGACGTCTTGGTCATGTCAGCTTGAGAAGAATATCTCAGCTGAACAAACTAGGACTTGTCAGAGGCTTGCTAAATCTGAAGTATTCTTCAAATGCTCTTTGTGAAGCATGTCAGAAAGGCAAGTTTTCAAAAACCTCTTTCAAAACAAAGAATATTGTTTCCACCTCTAAACCGTTGGAACTTCTTCACATTGATCTTTTTGGACCAGTGAAAACTGCCTCCATCAATGATAAGAAATACGGACTAGTCATCGTTGATGATTACAGTCGTTGGACATGGGTGAAATTCTTAAAACACAAGGATGAGTCACATTCCATGTTTGCTTCCTTCTGCACTCAAGTACAAAATGAGAAAAATTGTAAAATAGTTAAAGTCAGAAGTGATCATGGTGGAAAATTTGAAAACAAGTATTTTGAAGAAATTTTTTATTCACATGGAATATATCATGATTTCTCTTGTCCTAGAACTCCACAACAAAATGGAGTTGTAGAAAGAAAGAACAGAACTTTACAAGAAATGGCTCGCACCATGATCCAAGAGACTGACATGGCTAAGCATTTTTGGGCAGAAGCAATTAACACAACATGTTATACTCAAAATAGAATCTCTATTAGACCTATCTTGAATAAAACTCCTTATGAACTGTGTAAGAATAAGATTTCCAATATTTCTTACTTTCATCCGTTTGGATGTAATTGTTTTATATTAAACACTAAAGAGAATCTTAGCAAGTTTGATTCCAAAGCACATAAGTGTCTGCTGTTAGGATACTCTGAACGCTCAAAAGGCTACAAAGTTTATAACATAGAATCACGGATTGTGGAAGAATCAATTCATGTTAGATTCAATGACAAGCCTGACTCTGAAAAGTCATAGCTAGTTGAAAAGCTTGGAGATCTAGAAATTAGCTTCTCAGAACCTAAAGAAATTACAGATGAAGTTAAAGACCAGCAAGATCCTACACCGGATACCACTGATGTAACTCTGAATACTCCACGTCAAAAGAAAAGAAGAATGTCTACTTCTCATCCTGAGGAACTAATTATGGGCAGCAAGGATGCTCCAATCAGAACCAGATCAACCTTCAGACCATCAGAAGAAACACTCTTGGGATTAGTGTCACTAATCGAACCAGCCACAGTTGAAGAAGATCTTATGGACAAGGACTGGGTTCTGGCCATGGAAGAAGAACTTAATCAGTTCTCAACGAATGATGTTTGGGATTTAGTTCCAAAACCTAAGAATGTTAATGTAATTGGAACCAAGTGGGTATTCAGGAACAAGCTAAATGAGAAGGGAGAAGTTGTCAAAAATAAGGCACGACTTGTTGCTCTAGGATACAGTCAACAAGAAGGAATTAATTACAACGAAACCTTTGCTCCGGTCGCTAGACTTGAAGCAATACGATTATTAATTTCCTTTTCAGTAAATCATAACATCACCTTATATCAGATGGATGTTAAGAGTGCTTTCGTAAATGGCTATATATCAGAAGAAGTTTATGTCAAACAACCTCCTGGTTTTGAAATTTCAGAAAAATAAAATTTTGTTTTTAAACTCAAAAATTCTCTCTATGGTTTAAAGCAAGCTCCCAGAGCTTGGTACGATAGATTGAGCAAATTTCTTTTAGAAAATAATTTCACCAGAGGAAAGGTTGACACAACTCTCTTATGTAAAACATATAAGAATGATATTCTTATAGTTCAAATCTATGTTGATGATATTATTTTTGGTTATGCTAACTCTTCTTTATGCGAAGAATTTTCAAAGTTAATGCAAGCATAATTCGAAATGAGTCTGATGAGTGAACTAATGTACTTTCTGGGAATACAAATTGATCAGAAACCAGAGGCCACTTATATTCATCAAAGTAAGTACACAAAAGAACTTCTGAATAATTCAACATGATGGATTATAATGTAGCTAAAACACCAATGCATCCAACATGTATCATGAGAAAAGAAGAAACAGGAGTTAAGGTTTGTCAGAAGCTTTATCATGGTATGATAGGCCCTCTCTTGTATCTAACTGCTTCTAGACCTGATATATTATTCAGTGTACATTTATGTGCTATATTTCAATCAGATCCAAGAGAATCTCATTTAACTGCTGTTAAACGAATTCTAAGGTATCTGAAAGGAACAACTAATCTTGGCTTGATGTATGAGAAAACATCAGAGTACACACTTTCTGGTTACTACAATGCAGACTATGTTGGAGACAGATTAGAAAGAAAGAGCACATCCGGTAACTGTCAGTTCCTAGGGAACAACCTAATCTCATGGTCAAGCAAGAGACAATCCACATTTGCTCTCTCTACAGCAGAAGCAGAATACATCTCCGCTTCTCTATGCAGTACACAAATACTTTGGATGAAAATCAGCTGGAAGACTATCAGATATATGAGAGTAACATCCCTATCTTCTGTGATAATACTGCTGCTATTTGTTTAAGCAAAAATCCAATTTTGCATTCTAGGGCTAAACACATTGAAATAAAACACCATTTTATCAGAGACTATGTTCAGAAGGGAACCTTATACTTAAAATTTATTGATACAGACCATCAATGGGCTGATATTTTTTCAAAACCCCTGGCTGAAGATAGATTTCAAATTATTTTAAAACATCTGAAAATGGACTACTGTCCAGAGTAAAAGTATTTCAGAACCAAATGTGTTTAGTCAGAGTAAATAAGCATTTTTAAATCATCAGAACCACTTTTGTGAAACGTGTCTCAGTTCTGACATGTCATTTGATTAGCAAATAATTTTTGCAAGTGATTAGATTATATCTAAATCACTATATTTATCCAAATCAAACGAACAATAATTTTCTTGAGATTGACTAAAAACTTCATTACATTCATTCATTTATCCTCTGTACGGTGTCTATCTCTTTAAGTTTTCAAAAACATTCCTATTCCCTCTCTCACTCAAAAAGAAACCTTAACTCTTTTCCTCCTCCTTCTCTCTCTCTCTCTCTCTCTCTCTCTCTCTCTCTCTCATACCAACTCAATCCCTGTTCTCATCCTCTCTGATCTTAACTATCATGATGACTTTAGAAGATACCGTCAAGTTCTCCAAAAAAGTGGAAACATCATCAAAGAGGTTGTCATCTTCCTCATCAGTAGCGCCGTCCACAACCTCCACGACTACTGCGAAGATCGCTCCGGCTCCACTATCTCTTCCCACGATCGATGCAAACCATGTAACACAGAGAAATCCCTCTGTTACCTGTGTTGTGCATGCAAATGAACTAATCGTTCTGAAAGAGCTTAAGGTCGACTTATACAATCTTCGTGATAATGGGTTCAATCTAATTGATCAACTAAATACTCAAGGATGGAAAAGCTACTTTGACAGACTTAGAGGTCCAACCTTTGATGACCTAGTAAAGGAATTCTGGAGACAGGCTGAAACAGATGATCTTCATGTTGTATCTTTTGTTATGGGTCAAAAGATCATTATTACTGAGAAATCTATTTCAGACCTACTAGGGATACAGTTCATGGAAGGAAAAAGGGTTTATGGAAAAACTGATATATCTGACTCTGTCATCAACAAAGCAATTTTAAAAAATTGTCAACCTGGGACAACAGAGTACAAGAGCAAGAATTTGCGTAACGATCTGAGGATCTGGAATAAAATTATTCTTGGATGTATCAATCCAAGACCTCCAAAGAGTGCTGCAGATTTCTTCAATGCAAATCAAAAGTACATGTTGTACTACTTGCACAAGGGTGAGAAAATGTGTCTTCCATCCATTCTATTTTACTACCTGAGAGATATGGTGCGCAAGATAAGAACAACAGCCTCACCAGATAGGAAGATTGTAAAATACATTCCCTTTGGAAGACTTCTCTCTGATATCTTTGTTGAAAATGGCCTAGTAGAGTATCTTGTCAAGGAAGCTAAATATACAGATTATCTGACTGGTAGAGTAGGAGATGTTTTCAATGCTGTGAACCTTAAGCATATGAAAATGATTAAAAGTGTTGATGTGAAACCCATGTCTATCCCTCACGACACTGTGATCAAAAACAGACATCCAGTAACGAGCTACCCCATCTATCATAAAGAAGATAATCCAACAACAATTGCTTCGTTTGTTGCTATAATGAGAGAAAAAGGGCATGACATGCCAAAATACAGAGTTGAAGATGTCACTCCTAAACCTAAATATATCACCAGGAGTAAGAGGAAGCAAACTGAAGAAGATGCTGAGCTTAAGAAGAAGAAAAAGGATGAAACTGAAACCCCCAAAACTTCCAGACTGGAGTCTCTTCCTCTTGAGAAAATCAATAGATCTGCTATCAATTCTTCTGAGTCTATGAATGTCACTGAGAGTGTTACTGCAACATCATCATCTCAAACTACCTTCATTCCTACCTCAAATCCACAAGTGAAGTTTAAACCACCATCTTTTTCAATTCCTCCTCGAACTACCACTATCCAATCATCACTTAACTCATCAATCAGTATCCCTATCTCATCTGAAGTTGTTCCAACCTACACCTTGACAATCAGTATCCCTATCTCATCCGAATCAACAAGGTTCTACGAACCTAATCTCTGAATCTCAAATCCTCAGCATTGAGTCTAGCTCAGAGGAAACCATCTCTGAATCCCTAGAGATTGTTACACCCGAAACTCTCATGGTTTCAGACACTCTAGAAGTATCATCTCCTGTTGATCAACCAACCAATGAACATCCTCCTACTGATATTGTTTCATCTCAGCCAGCATCATCTAAAATTAATTATGCCAAACCTGACCTTGCTTTGGTCATCTATGACATACCTGTTCCAACAACTTTTGAAGAGTGCACAAATCAATTTCGTGATAAAGTACTAAAGAAGTTTGCGAGATTGAGAGAAGAAATCAGCAAAAGTGCCAAGCCCTTGGAGCTTAAAAGTTCCTGTCAGATCTTCCAGCAATGGTTGGATTCTGAACTTGCAAGAATTATAAGTTTCTCAAATGCAACCATAACTACTGGAATTCAGCTGGCAAAAGACAGAGCAGAAGCTGAAGCGAGGATCAGGATACTCAAGTTTCTGGCTGCAAAATAGAAAGAAGCGGAAGAAAAAGCTGCTGAAGAAGCTAGACTTCTAGAAGAGAAGACTGCTGAAGAAGCCAGGATGGCACAAGAAGCTGAAGCTATGGAAAAGGCTGCACAAGATGCTGCAATTATTCCCACCTCTGATCCTGCTGTAAAGCGTTTGGAAAATGCAATTGAAGAAATCAGAGAAGAACAACAGAAGTTCAAAGAAAACTTTGAGGAACAAAAGTCCATCATTTCCAATGTCCAAAGCATGCTTCAGAAGCTTTGCGACAAGATGTCCTCTAAAAGCAACTAAGTTCTAGTCTCCTCTGTTTTTAAAGTTTTTAAATCTTTGTTTTTCACCCTTGAACCACTAATCTTTTTTATCAATGACAAAAAGGAGAAGTATTTGAATGTGATATTTTGATTCCATAGTCAATCTCTGAAAAACAACGTGTTTACATGCTAACAGATAAACTGTTATTTCTATTAGATTGTTTTTCTTTTTTAGGAATCCTGATCCAATTCAAACATCACTAAGTGAATCATTGAAGAATCAAGACTATGATGACTTCAGTATATGACATAATGAAATCAGGGGGAGCCAAAGCTCAGAAACTCATCAAGTCTAAGACTCAGGGGGAGTACTTCATATGAAGGATAAGCTATCTTTAGAATCTATTATTTTCCCTGCATTATATATATCAAAATTGTGTAATCAAAATACATAGTTTTGTCATCATCAAAAAGGGGGAGATTGAGAGAACAAGATTTGGTTCTGCAATATTATCTCTAAGTTTTGATAATATCAAATGAGTATTTCTACATGAACAATTTTGTACAACTAATCTTTGTTATTTGTGAGAACTTAACAAACAGGTTATGCTTCCGTAAATTGGCGCGAACACAATGCTTAAAGGAAAATACTCCGCCTATACACTTGAAAAGCAGAACTCATTTTAAGCTAATATGAATTTCACAAGACTCTGATACAAAAGGAAAAGAGAACGAGTTCTGAAGATCTGAAGACAAAGGTTCTGATCGAACGAAGTCCAGATGCTGAAGACTTATGCTCTCTGATCAAGGTTCTGAAGACCTAACCACAGTCTCTACTCATGCTTCAACCAGATACTATCAGAAGCCTCTAAAGATATGAAGACAACGCACCAAGCGAACAAGGTTCTGAAGACCAAGTGCTAAAGACTCTGAAGGCGCTGCTCTGAGGATTCGAAGACTTGATAATCTTAAGAACCAAGTTATGTTTCCCTTCTTACTCATGCTCATAAAAAGCCTCTGAAGTTGAGAAGCAAAGAAGACAAAGCTACATAGTACAGCTGTACCACAATACAATGTGAAAATATCTTGGTAACAGTGCAACGGTACAAATGAAGATATTCTGACAAAACAGGACGCGCAGCACGCAAAAACTTTTATCTGTCCTTACGCTTCTAGCCGCCAGCCTAGTTAGCTATCATGATTACACTTCAACGACTCTTTTCTACACGACTATAAAAGGAAGCAAAAGACTTGAAGAAAGATACACACGAACGAACTAAAAAAATACTTTCCAACTGAAATCTTTCTTAAGTCATTCTGGTCGAAACTGGTTTACATATTTCAGCTTATATAAGAAGCATTTTTCTGTAAACGTAACTTATTCAAACTTAGGTTTGTGCTCCTTAAGAAATACCGTGTGGTTGTATTTCTTGAGAAGTCTAGGACGTGTTGTCTTAGAGGTTGTTCCATGAGTAAGAACTGTGAGGTTGTATTACTTGAGAAGTCTAAAACTTAAGAGTTTTAGAGGTTGTGTTAGTCACCAGTATTTTGGCTAGTGCATTGTACTGAATTGATTGAATAGTGGATTAAGACCTCGTTGAAAGAGGCAAAATCACCCTGGCGGGTGGACTAGATTAACTTGAGTATTTCTCAAGTGAAGTAGTATAAATATAACGTGTTCATCTCTTTGTTCTCAACAAAAGCCATTATTGTTAAAAGAAAGAGTCTTATAAAAGGAATTTATTTTAAAGAAAAAATTTTATTTTGAAAAACCAATTCAACCCCCCCCCCCCCCCCCCCCTTTTTTGTGTTTTTCACACCTTCAGGTGCTTCCCTATCCTGAAGTTTGTAACCTTCAGGAGTTGCTGTCATGACTCTTGCATCTTCGCTTTCCTGAAGTTTGTAACCTTCAGGCCCAGCGGTTCCTGGTACATTTTCTGGGTCTTCCGTGACCGGCGGGATATATCCTTCAGGGATAAAGTTAATAGGCATGCCCCAGAGACGATCTTTAGGCATGTTGTACCGAGGATCATACGTCTCCACTATGGGCGTAGATGTGATCTCCGAGATCATAGTCCTTTGTTGTTGCCTCTGAGCTGCTGCCAGAGATTGCATGTCACTGTGAAGTTTCCTTAGATCTTCCTTCAGAGCGTCGATTTCTTCTCTCAGCTCTCTCTTCTCTTCCTCGAGATCATCCATTTTCTTTTGTCGATTGGCCCGAGTATTGTACAAATGAGACAGTTTGACTCTAAAACCGTGACACATACGTGAGATTCGAAGGTAAGAAGAATATGTTATGTGAGAATGATGAATGATATACAATGATATATATTAATTTTTTGTTTTAATCAAAAAGAAACTTCAACAACTAGATTGCAAATATCATACAGTGGGGAGACCCCGTTTTATTGAATTTGAAAGATTGCAGAAAGGGAAATACAGTATTTTACAAAGTGCTATAAAAGGAAAAGTCTAAGCTTATGGATTATGAGTCCTCTCTGAATAGAGTTCAGGTGCTGGTTCTGGTATTTTCCTTTTCTTTGACCGGGGCTCTTGAGCCATTGTCGGGTTGTCGGTCCTTTGCCAAGTGAAAGGAGAGAGCAAATTTCTTCGGTCTTCTTGATTTTCTAGAACATGTTGCTCTAATATATTAATCAGAGCATCCTTTTCTTTTAACAGTCGCTGAAATTTGGTACACTCCACACTGAGAACGCGATATTTGTTCTTCCAAGATTTCTTTTCCCGTCGAACTTTGTTGAGAGCAACCTCGAGTTTTTCTGTATCAGACATAAAATAAAGGACAGATTCCTTTAGAGGAAGAACTTCTTGACGAGGGTAAGACATCCTCAGCTTGAGGGCTCTAGTTTGTACCCAGTGGAGATAAGGTTCCACAGAGACACAATCTGGTTTTCCTAGAGACTCTCTTCCTTTCCTGTGAACATGTTTCCAGGCATGCACTATCTCTGTGTTTAGTGCCCTGTCATTTTCTCCTTCTTTGAAGGAAAGACCTTCTAGATGAACATTACGCGGGATATGCCTCATCGGGTATCCGAGTTGACGGCGAACTAAAATCGGATGATAGTTGATTCCTCCTTTAGCTCCTATGAGGGGTACATTAGGGAAGTTTCCACCTTTTTTAATGATCCTTATCCCGTCATAGATTCGATTGTACCAATCTATGTCAGAGTTGGTAAGAGACACGATTCTCTGTGACCAACGTAGAGTACTCTTATGATCCCAAAAAGCAGCAGACTTGGGAAAATGGGAAGTGAACTATTTGTATAGCAGGGGTACACAGCAGGTGATCATTCCTCCGTTGTACAAATTCCTTAAGTGTACAGAATGATAAGCATCTGCGAGCAAGGTTGGTACATGGTTTCCAATCAGAAATATCTTAATGGCATTGGTATCGACGAAGTTATCAATGTTGGGACAAAGGAATAACCTGTATGTGAGTAGAACAAAGATATCTTCGAAAGCAGTAACGTTTCCTATACTGGCAAAGTATAGGGCTTTCTCTACCAAAAACTTGGCCGGTAAACCTTGGATTCCTTCCTTAGTGGTCATGTGAGTCCTGACTTCTGACTCGTCCAAATAGATCGCTTTTGCAATGGTTTGATCCTTTGGAATTTCTTCCAGTCCAGAAAAGGGAGCCTGGTCAGTGATGGGTAAATCAGTCAGGTGAGAGTACTCCTCCAGTGTTGGTGCTAGTTGATAATCCGGGAATGTGAAACAGTGATAAACCGGATCGTAAAACTGAATCATTGTAGACAGGATTCCTTCAACTACATGGACCCTTAACAGAGACAACATTAGCTCTGAAAGCATCAGGGTTGGTGATCATCCTTGCCAACCCCCTTAAATCCTCTAGTTTTAGAGCCTTGAAGGTGTACTTGTGCGTCTTCCTTCTACCGAAATCCATAACGCAATCTTTCTCTCTGATATTTGCAATCATTATTTTAGTTTAATTTGAAAAAAGAGAGAGAAGAGAAAATAAGATTTTTTCTTTGTTTAAGAGTTTTTTAAATGAATGTATGAATGCAGCACACAAAAACATTGAAAAAACATGGGTTCAAGGGTTCAACGTCACGAGCATCGAGTCATGGCTCTAACCATCCCCAAAGGTTGTATTTTGGTGAATTTTTGTACCTGTAGAATGGGTTACAAGTTCCCAAAATCATTGACTCCCCTAGGGATAACAACAGCAAGCTGGTTCACCCGAGCGAGCTGTAGCATCCTAGGGTAATCTCAATTGAGTGTAGTATCGCGTGTCAACTATTTCCGATAGCTACCGCACTACCAAATGGCCACATGGTTACTATCTACTAAATCCTCAGTTTCATGGATACCACATTGGGACAATCTGCCTTCACAACAGAGTCGTTAAGCATTAAATCCGCAAAGGGTATCTCCAGTGATTTGATGGTCTACTAGGACAGCTTATTCGGGATTCACTCCCTGTAAGACCGCTTGTCTATGCCATCACCTATCTTAGGTATGACTCAAACTTTCCACATGCGACATCACTCACATTCCCATTAGCAGAAAAATAAACACGGATATCAAGTAGGAAAAGCAGTATATATATATATGATTCCTAAAACTAACATCCTAAACCTCTTAGGAATTCTAGTCTTAACCTTAAACAAACAAAATGACTCCCCAACAGAGTCTCCATTTATCTGTAGCGTGCAATTTTTGTCGGTGACGCAACCACATTATCGCAAATTGGGGTTTCTCCACCGCAATGGTAGGAGTGGGGTGCTGCTTTCTGATTTCTTATTTATCCCGTGAAGCTGGAAGGGAAAGGGAAGCTATCTAAAACTAACCTTGCACGCAAATGTTTAACTGAACAAACGCTTAAAGAGATTCGGGGTCAGGTTATACAATGGGGAGTTGTCAATTACCCATCCTATATGTGGTTATCCACAGGTTGTTAGTATTAGGTTCTGCTTTGTACTTGATGGTGTTTATTTGTTGTGGGTTAGGAATGTTTCTTCTTTGGAAAGGGTTGAGAGAGTGAGAGTTTTGGTTTGATTTCGGGTTTTCCGAGGATTTTGATGAGTGAAGGTACTGGACCTAAAGTTTTGTTTTGCTTGGTGTGTGAAGGTACTGGACCTAAGGTTTTTGATTGCTATGCTCGATAAGATTTCGCAATCTTATGCCTACGTATTCCCGTTTAAAGAAACAGGGAAATCAGAGCAATCGTAGTTCCTCCTATTCTATGGGAGGAAAAAGATGATGTTTTGGTGTCTTGTTCAAAGCCCAAGATTGAGGCTAAATGAGTATTTGTGTCTTGTTCAAAGCACAAGATTGAAGCTAAAGGTTTGACTTAGAGAGAATTTGTCATCTCTAAAGGGAGACATCTTGTCTGTTTATCACAACTGTTGGGTGACTGTTTATAAAGGAGAATTACTTTAACTGGGATATGTGGATCCAGCAATGCCATAATTTCCTTTATGAGGGATTTGTCCTGAAGGGGAAAACTTTAACTCAGTGTTGAGCAATGCCATTTTTCCTTAGGAGTCTTTCATGCTAAGAGAGGGATAGTGGCGTGGATGTAAATAATCCAGAGGTTTGTCGCTTACATCAATTAGATGAAAGAGAGGATTTTTACCAGGATAAGAGATGGACGGCAACTTGGATTTTTGAATCAACAAGTGTGCCACTTACAGCAATTATCTGGGATTAGGGTATGTTTGATTTGTTGGTTATGATGTGTGATAACACAGAGAAATGTCTTCCTACAGAGAGATTTTGATTTCCTCTGAGGGGATGTTGATTTTTATGTGCCTTGATCAAAGCTCCAGGTTGAAGCTAAGAGATTGATTGACTTCACTAGGGAAGTCCTTATACAAAGCCTAAGAGGAGGCTAGAAAAGGCTGACTCAACAAGAGAGTGTTAATGTATGTCTTGTACAAAGCCCAAGATTGTGGCTAAAAAGAGACTGACTCTTTGGGGGGATATCATTATACAAAGCCTAAGAGGAGGCTAAAAGTTGACTTTTCCGGGGGAATATTTTTCTATGTCTTGTACAAAGCCCAAGATTGAGGCTAAAAGGGGAAACTGACTCTGCTAGTGAGAGGTTTTATCTGTCTTGTACAAAGCCCAATATTGAGGCTAAAAGAAGATTGACTTTACTGGAGGGATTTAGACGGTGCCTTGTACAAAGCCCAAGATTGAGGCTGAAAAGAAACTGACTCTGTGGGAAAGAAATCTTTATCTGTCTTGTACAAAGCCCAAGCTTGAGGCTAAAATGAGTTTGACTCAACAAGAGAGTGTTTTATTTGGTGTCTTGTACAAAGCCCAAGATTGAGGCTGAAAGGTAGTTGACTGACTCAGCTGAGGATTTTTAGGTGTCTTGTACAAAGCCCAAGATTGAGGCTAACCTTACTGAGGAAAATCATTATACAAAGCCTAAGAGGAGGCTGAAACGGGAAATTGATTCTGGTTAGGGATATTATTTCTCAAAGCCTAAAAGAAGGTTGGGAGGAATTAACTTCGCTGGGGAAGATATTTAACCCGAGCTTAAGAGAAGGTTATGAATAATATGACTTTGTTGGAGAAAATTTATATATGTCTTGTACAAAGCCCAAGATTGAGGCTAAAGGATGACTCATCAAGATAGTGTTTTTGTTTTGTACCATTGACTCAACAAGAGAGTATGGAAAGGTGATTGACTCAACAAGAGAGTATGGAAAGGTGATTGACTCAACAAGAGAGTCCTTTTGAAGCTAACCCAGCTGGGGAAAATCATTATACAAAGCCTAAGAGGAGGCTGTAAAAGGTCGACTCAACAAGAGAGTGCCTTAAGGTGATTGACTCAAAAAGAGAGTGCTTTGTTTGTCTTGTACAAAGCCCAAGATTGAGGCTGAAATGGGTTAACTCAATAAGAGAGTGTTTTAAGAAAGAAGATAGACTCAACAAAAGGGTGTTGTTGGGGCTAACTCCGCTGAGGAAAATCATTATACAAAGCCTAAGAGGAGGCTGGCTTCTGCTGAGGATTATTGAGATCCAGAGGCAGGTCCAAAATGGGGAATCAACTCTTGCTGAGGGTTATAGAAGAGTTGAGGTATCAGATGCCTTGAGGTTCTGATGATAAGCTGACCCTGGCAGGGGAAATTTGGAAGAAAGTCTGAGTTTTTGAACCTACAGAGGTTTTAACACTACTGGAGATTGATTAAAATGACTAGGGTTTTTCTTGTATTTGTATGGAACTTGAGAATGTCTTTGAGATCCAAAAGGGGATTAGACTGTCCAAGTCTACTGGTATGGAAGAGTTTATCTTTGTATGATCCCCAAGAGGAGGCAGGTGTTTTTAAGGGATGAGAATCAACCCTAAATTGGTCTGAGGTTTTGACTCTGGAAAGACTGCTCTACCAAAGGATGACTAAGTTCTGTCTTATACCTTTAAGAGGTCTTCAGGGCCCTTGTATTAAGCCCAAGAGAAGGCATGAGAACTTCTAAGAAACCTGAGGGTCCTTGTACAAAGCCCAAGAGGAGGCGGGGATGCTTTTAGGAAGCCTGTGGGTCCAAACTTAAGAAAAGTTCAAGAAAAATTTCACTGGGAATAATCTTTTCTTTAGTGAATAGTTTTAGGGTTTGAAGAAATTCAAGAGAGGTTTCACTGGGAATTAATCCTCTCTGGGGGAAATTAATTTCTTTTACAATTTCTAAATAGTGACAGTCTGAGAAAAGTTTCATCGGGAATAATGCCTTTCTCTTTGTTCCATATTGTTTAAGCCCAAGAGAAGGTAAGACTGTATCTGGAGTTCCTATGGGGCACTAGTTATGACTGTATTTAAGAGTGACCAACTGGCTTTGCCTAATTCTAGACATAGTTGCCGGGGAAAACTCTAAGCATATATACAAGTATATATACAGTTGATATATGACAAGTATTTAAAAGGATATGAAAGAAAGACTTACAGGTGAGCAAGCTTCCAGCAATACAGTTATATATATATATATGTAAGCATGTAAATGAAAGCTGATAAAAACTTACAGGCGAGCAAGCTTCCATTGTAACAGATGTATGGTCAGTTGTTCAAGAAATTAAAGAAAGTTTTAATAACAACTTTGAATTTGAACCTAAATCAAAAGGGAAGTTTCTTTTGAAAAGAATACTGAGGCTTATACTCAAGGAGAGGCCCAGATGGAAAACAGTAATCCTACCGTTGATCTGAAAATTGTATCGGGACTTATACAATGACTGAGGCCCAAAAAAGATTTTATGTACAAAGGGATGAGTCTTACAACTCAAGGAGAGGCCCAAAGAATGTTAAAAGAAAAGAGAATGGGACTTACAACACGAGGGGAGGCCCATATGGTTTTTGCTTAAAAGGTGACGATTGCGCCGAGAATTTTAAAATCGTATCGGGACTTATACAATGACTGAGGCCCAAAAAAGTTTTGGTTAAAAAGAGATTGGGTATTACACTCTAATAGAGGCCCAAAAGTTGTTTGAAAATATTTTTAGGGTGATAATGATCAAAACCCTAATTTTTGGTTTTAAAATTTATTTTAATTGAATAAAAATTCAATTAAAATAATCAAACATGTGAAAAAAGGTTGTGATCTTGGATTTATATTTGAAAAATCATGTTTCATTCATGGGATGATTTAAAAATCATTGGTTCAAACACAACATATACAACATGTATGAGATGTTTATGATTAATGGACATCAAAGGAATGCATAATTTAGAGAGTTCGAGTTTTCATGTACTTACCTCTTGGAGCTTCTTGTGCTAACTGTCAAGATCCTTGTGCCATAAGTAATCAAATGCTTTGGACACTCTTGATTGATCCCTTAGAAGCTTTTAGGATGATCAAAACCAGCTGGAATCCTCAGGAACAAGTTTTAGCTCTTTCGTGCAACAGGGGCAAAAGTGACCAATATGGCAACTCTCTCAAATGGTGTTCCAGATGAGGGGAACCATTTGGGACAGTTTGAGGATGATATTTGGAGTGTGTTTGAGGCCTTGTTTGGTTTTGGAAGTGACTGAATCAAGGCATGGCTTGAAAATGCAGAAAAGTCCAATTTTGAGGTTTTGGAAGTGGATTTTCTGATTTTGGTGTTTCAGGTCACAAGTGAGTGTTTGGACAGCTTAGATATAACATATTGGATGTGTTTGGATCATGAGCTATGGTGGAATTGCTCTCTAACTCAAAAACTCAGAGATGGCTTGCAAAAGGAGGCATTTTGGCCTAAAGAGAGATATTTTGAGGAAAACATCACTTGTAGTGCTTTGGTGTACTCAAACTGATCACAATTGAGCTCTATTTATAGTGTGTCAAGTTTGTTTTGGAATCAATAGGGAATGGCAGCTGCAGCAGGCCTTTGGCCAATGTTGAGCAAAAGGAATATCAAGTCTCCTCTAGCCATTGACTTGAGGTTAGGGCATAGGCCTATGGTCCTCTGATTCAGAGCTTATTCTTGACTCATGCAGTTAGGAATGTGTCAGTCCATGCCATCTTGGTGCATCCATTGAATGCTTGGAAACAAAATTGGAGTCTTGGCATCTTTTTAGCCTTTTTAGGTTTGTTATGGCTAAGTGTAGATTCTTAGACTTTGGAGTCATGGGGATCAGATCATTCTCTTTTTGTTTTATCCTCAGATGTGTCCAAATGGATGACAAGGCTTGGAGTTGTCCAAATTTGTCAAATCGAGCAAAACACCAAATTCTGCCTTGCTTAGGACAATTGGAAATGGTGATTTTGAGGGATTCATATCTCCCTGCTCAGGTTGAGTTAGGGGAGGCTCTTGTGCTTTTTAGAAAGCCCTCATATGATACAAAACATGTGTGATCATAGTTTGTTTTGAAACTATTTGGATCCAACTGAAAAAACCTCATGAACATTGATGTTCAAGGCTGGTAACTTAGGCAGATTTTCACTAAGTGTTGGAAAAAGTGTCATTTTCATGTTTTTGTGATTTTGATCAATCCATAAGTCAAAATCCATTAAGAATTGGAGTCTGACGTAGTTGAATATTTTGTAGAGCGTAGCAAGACCTACAAATCCAGCTTTGGATCACCCAAAATGGTTGCTTGGATCTCAAGTTATGATCCTTGGAAGTTGGTACCAAAACCATTTTTGTTCCATAACTTAGAAAAATTTTGGTTTCTTATGGTTGCCCCTTTTGCAAGAAACCTCACTTTTCTTGATTTTTCTTAATGAATGATGATCAATACCATACATTAACATTATTTTTTACTTAGGGGAACCATATTTGTGAAAAATTCCAAAAAGTCAAACTTGATTTTGTGCGCAGTTGACTTTTTATCTGATGAAACCCACATTGTGCGATCCTTTGTGAAATCAAGTCCTTGAACTAAATTAAACCTAATGGATGGATTTCATAGGTGTTATAGGGTGTATTGAATCATGTCCCAAGGTTTGGGAGCATGTCTTGGTCAAAAGTCAAAGATACAGTTGACTTTTTCCTCGAAACCCTAATTGTGGTCCAGATGAAATTGAAACTTGTGAATCAAGTTTCTTGGATCAATCCATTGTTATAAATGGATCATTGTAGTGTATTTGAGGCCCTGAAAATATATCTTGAGGTCTTGGCTCATGCTTTTCCTCAAAAGTCAACTTAGGGGTGAATTAGGTCAAGAAACCCTAATTCCTGATTTTTTGTGAATGCATCCCCTGAGGCTAAATTGACTTGATGATTGGGTCCATAAGGTCCCTTGGAGTAACTTGGGTTATGCTTTGAAGCATTGGCTCATACCTAAAAGAAAAATTCCATCTGGAGGCCTTGGTCGACCAAAACCCTAATTTGGTGACACTGTCGATTTTGAGGCTTGATCCACTTGGAATGTTGCAAATTGGTGCTTAATTTTTTATGTGGGAGTCCTCTTGATATTTTATAGGTGTTTGAGAGGTTAGACAAGTTGAATATCATGTCACTCCTTGATTGATCCTTTGTCTAAGTGCTCTGAGAGGGCTTGAAACCCTAGGTCTTGATTGTGGTGAATGCTCGATCATCTTTAAGGAGATTGATGAGGCATGAAAGTACATCCATATTGTGGTAATGATTTCCACAATGATGGGAAATCTTGGTGGTCAAAATTTGGGATATGACAATAGGGTGTTCCACATAAAAGTTTTTCCAGCTCCACCGTAACCATATAAAAAAAATACCCCGCCTTTTTGTTCATTTACTGCTTCCATAATCTCGAAAAAAATCCGGAGTTGCTCATCCGTGTTAAACAATCGTAAACTTAGAATTTAAATAAATTACAGATTGTGTGATATAAACAAATTTGTATTAAATTAGTTTTTGTATATATGCATATATGTTTAAGTATGAATTACAAATGCCAGTAATATTAGTTTTTGTATAAATGACAGATTGTATATATCTTTATGTATGTACTTCATTCACAATAATTACTTATGCATCACGAAATAAGTTTTACAAAATCTTTGTCATCTGCATGTAATAGGACTGGCATTAAATTCTTACAGAGTGAGTGATTTATTTTTGCTGGTAAAGAAAACAAAGAAGTGAATCGTGTTACATCTAATAAACCAACTACACCTTCTTAATTCATAAATACAAGCCTTTATTAAGTACACCTACACACCAGTTATATAGAAAGACTTAAGAAGCACATTTGAAGTATATTATTTATATTAAAACAAAGGTGTTGCTTCTCATATAAATAGCAATTCATTCCTACCCAAAGGATATTCACTAAACATCACAATGTCTTGCTTACCGACTGAAATTTCCAGTGCTAGCAGGTGCTGCATGTTTTATTTTTTTTCAAATTTTTGTAGTAAATATGTATATGTCTGAGGTAACTAATCATGTTTGTTTATCTTTTATAGTTTGTCTGAATCGAATTTGGATAGTTCATCAAGCATTGATGGGTATTTTAGTTCTGATAGTGACGATGGTTATAACTCTGCTGGAAACTACACATGGATGATTAAAACCAAATCTGGGAGAATCACTAAGAAAAACGTGTTGGTTAGTGTTTGGTGAATTATATTTGAATATAAATTTTCATTCAAATATTAAAGTCTATTTTCTAACCTTTGTTGTCATTCTCAAAAGTTGTTTCTGGAAAAATCTGTTGTCATTCAAGTGAGTAATGTTAAAATGTTAAAGTGTTGAAGACAAGGTTATTTGGATGATGATATTAAATATAATATTAAGTTTTAATCAATTTTTTGAAGATGTAGCAGGATGTTAAAGTAGAATAGCAGGATGTTAAAGTAGAGTAGCAGTAGCAACTTATTGAAAAGTACGTATAAAGCATGTTTGAAAATTACTTATTGAATGGTATACGAAACTGTTAAGGTTCCCATAAGTATATGGATATTAAGGTATACGAAACTGTTTAAAAAGGAGTATGAATTACCTGTCAAAGATTGGTACATGTCTTGGTATTTAGTAGTTTGCTCAAAAATATCATACTGTCGTTCATCGTATATCAATGTATTTCCAAGGAAATCCAACACGTAATCATTGGGATATGGCATTGGTTTAAACTCATTCAAACTCCTTCTATTTTTTTGGAGTTTCTTCTCAATCTCGACCAAAGTTAATTGTTGAATTTCTTGATCAGTCAGTAAGAACTCTAGAAATGGAAAGTGAAAGTAGTTAAATAACAAATTGGATTATCTTATTGTAGATAGTCTAACTATAATATTAAGCAAATGTTAATATTACTTGGATTCATTGACAATTATCTCTGATCATAAAGTATTCTGTCGGATAGGTATTTCCATGTGTTACGCCAAACATGGTCTGGACGATTCATAGAAGCAGGCAATAACATAGTAACAAAAAGCATTCGCAGAAATACACCTGAACCCCAGTTATAAGCTTCCTTTATACCCTCAATGAATTCTTTGTCATCTTGCAAAAATCCCATGGAAAAACATGCTTCTCTAAAACTTGCATGTTTAAAACCTGAAATTCTGGTACCAGACGTGTGATGTTAAGGTGCGATGTCACAACAACATACTCTGCAATGGACAGCAATAACAGAAGCGAAATAACACAAGGAATTATTCAGCCAGTTCGATCTAACTACCTACGTCTGGGGGCTACCAAGCCAGGGATGAAATTCACTACTTGTAGATATAATTTACAGACTCAACACACCAGTTGACAATCTCCTAAACTTATACTCTACTAGTGACTTTCTACCTAAGAAACCACTTAGATATGAGAACACTACTCAATCCCCTAAAACACTCAAAGAACAACCTCTTTGAGATCCCTTGATCTTGCTTCCTAGCTTCGATCAATCAACAACTCTCTATTACTTCACAGCTTCTAGAGAGGACAGAAAATTCAACACCTATTCAACCTAGAATAGTGTAATTACAAGTACTCTAAACAAACCCTAGACTCTAAGCCTCCAGCTCTTGATCTTCAATCTGTTTTCTGTACCTTCTTCCTTGGTCATGTGCGCTTTATATAACTCCTTGAATTTGGATTGGATTTGTCACAATATTTGATCAGATTTGTTAATTAAAAACTGAATCTTTTAAAACAGATTTTATCCCCAAAATCTTTTTAAATCTTCCACCTTTTAATTCTCCAACAAATCTGCAATCAAATCTCCCATGTAACAGAAAATATCTAGACCAAGATATTCTCATCCAACGAGTCAACACTCTCCACAATTCCAGCTAATACGTGACCCTAATAACAACAAGCCCATGCTGTCATTAGCTTCAGTTCTGCAGGTCTGATGTTACAACATCACCTATGTGACATCATACATCCACTTCAGCAACTAGCAACCTTAACACAGCCCAGTGTTAAGTGCAATGTTATGACATCAAGCCCATGACATCAAACATAGTTAACCTTCACAACTTAGTACAACCCAGTACTAAGACTCAATGCTGCAACATCAACATCATGATATCAGCATTGAACACCTTGTTGTTTTACCAAAATTCCAGCCAATCCAGGAACTTACAATCTCCCCCTTTGGCTAATTTTGGCTAAAACAATCTCTGCATCTTCAGAGACTTCAGCAGCGGAATCTTCAATATTTTGAAACTTTAACTTGTAGCAGTTTGACAATCTTCATATAGTCTTCATTACTTGATCTGCTGCAGCACCATCTTCATTATTGACAACAGCCAATTGGTGTTCCCCCTCAAAAACTTGAACCAACATCACAGCTGTTCAGTAGCTCACAATGTGCAGCACATCTCCCCCTTGATGTCTGCTAGGCTGCACTCTTCAATCTTCAAATATCTTCATTAGCAGCTCTATCTATACTGCCAACACTCCCCTTCAACAGCTGCATCAGCACTTTTCAACTAAACACCTTATTCTTTTTAGCAGCAGCAACTACTCTTCTCTTTATGGCATTTATTAACTCTCCCCCTTTTTAGCCATAATTTGACAAACCTCAACAAGTACTTCTTCTGTTAGCAATATCCACATTTTGGAAATCCAGACATATTCTTAATCCATCCAGTTATGAAGGCTTCACACAATCATCCACAAGCTTGATCAGCATGCAATCTTCACAATAAATGCACTTTTGCTGCAAGATCCATAGACAAGTACCCCCCTGTCATGATTAACAAATGCTCTAGATGAAGATGAACCTTTGAGCACTTTTTCTGAGTACATGCATTTTGGTACCACTGTCCCTTTCTCCAAAGGTGGTCATTCCCTATCATACTTTTTAATCACTACCTGATCCACTTCAGTCTTCTCTACATTCTCCATCCAAGGAAAATCTTCTACATCATCATTCTGCCGTATGACTATGTAGATGCTCCTTAGATATAATGTAAGCACTAAGCTTCAGATCCAGAACAAAGACATCCTTCACCAAGGATACTCTTGACACCAGGGTATTACATATGCTCCACTACTGGATTTACTATCAGCAAAATAATCCAAACTCAACACTGTGTCACAAACTCCACAAATTCTCAGCTTACTTATAAGCTTTACTGAGATCCAGTCTCTTCAAGAGATCACACTTCCTCTTTCCTTACATCCACCAGTAGTTGTTAAAACTGGTTATGTCTTCAAAGACAGTAGTCATGCTTAAACACATGACCATAATCTCCACTTCTTCTGACCAAAATGCTAGAGCATTCAACTCCACATGTCCAATCTTAATCATCTTCCAGATCTAACCACCAGCAAACATGATGTTATAACATCTTTTGGGATATCAGCTTCTCATCACCATTCAAAAGACTCATTGCACAGAGAAGTCCTTCAAGAAGCTCCCAATAAAACACAGTCAGAGCAACTTATTCATACACACCTGAATACCATAAGTTCCCACACCCTCTCTGAACCATATCCTAGCAAACTCAACCATATCCAGAGTATCTATACCAAATTCTTTTTCCAGAACATACTTCCACCATTTTATGAAAAGCACAGGAATGTTATCTAGTATGCCCTTTTGAATTTTCTCAGAAGTTCTAACAACAACGGCTTCCTTCATTTGAGAGATATCCTGGACATTATCCTCAGACTTATCTCTGATCTTCCTAGAGATGAACCCTTTACTCCTGGATTTAGTACCATCCACATAGATTTTCTGCTTAGCAGTTCTCATCTTTGGAGGTGACTCAATAGCTTTCCTCTTTCTTGATTTCAGTCGTTTAGCAACCCCAGGAACCACTTTTGCAATTAGTTCATCATCAGCTCTAACATCTGCATCTTCCAACCTAAGGATTGTTAACTTGTGGAATTTTTCTTCTGAACTATAGGAGTCATTAGTCAGGTTGTCATCTTTCTTGGCCTTGCAAGTATTCATCTCCCAACACTTCTTAAGGTCACAGCTTTTGATCCTTCCATCAGCATTGTTGATTCCTTCATCTTGCTCACATTACTGACTACTCACATCATCCAACTTAGGAGTAACAGCACCATAAGTCATTAACCCAGATTGACTTTTCACCATACTTTCACATTTGATGTCATCATCTGATGTTACAGCATCATCACTAGATAAGCTGTCCACTTGAGGTATCCATTGATAGCAATTATCTTTGGATCTTACTCCCTTCATCACTACCTCATTCTGCTCATCAGCTACCACACATTCATCTTTGATGTAGCTTACGTTGTAACCTTTATCACAAAGTTGACTTATGCTAATTAAATTAGCACTCAACCCTTGAACAAGGAGCACATTATCAAGACTAAGGCCATCATGATTCTTCACTCTTCCAACTCCTTCTACTACTCCTTTTTCACCATTGCCAAAAATAACACCATTTGCATGGCAAGGATTGAACTCTACCAAATGCTTCTTGGATCCAGTCATGTGCTTTGAACATCCACTATCAAAGTACCATGCATCCATAGCAAAATGTTCATCTGATGTGTGAGCCAATAGACACTTCACCTTCTCCTTAGGTACCCATTGTTTAACAACTTTGGGCCTGTACTCTCTCCATCTGTTTTGAGGCTAAGGGTATCCATGCAGCTTGTAGCAAGAGTACTGCATATGTCCAAACCTTCCACAATAAAAGCATCTCACCCTTTCATCTCTGAATCTTCTGCCATGATGAGATTGCTTAGGCTGCCATCCATAATATGGTCTCCTCCTACCATAACTGGCCTGCCTTCTATTATGCTGGTATCTTCTTCCATAAGGAGGCTGAGAATGTTATTTCCTGGATTGTCTCCCATGATGGTGTGGCTTTCTTCTTCCATAGATATGAGGAACAGCATTGGTGTAACCATACCCCTGATGTTGAGACACCTGATAGGACATGTGTTGTTTGAACTGAGCAGCTTGCATGCTCTTGTGGTGTTGTGGGGGCATATACTGACTAGCTCCTTGTGGCTGCTTTCTCTTCTGATTAGGACCAGTATTCTTCTCAATCTTCTTAGGTTGTGAAACATCAGCTTTCTTAGGTGTAGGATCCTGCTTCTTTGGCTGATGTTGGGACAAAGGTTGTGACACTTCCTTCTTTGAACCTGAAGTGCTTGCTTCTGAAGGTCCCTTATCCTCAGCCACATAACCTATCCCAGCTTTGTCTCCAGCAACTTTTTCTGACTGTAGTATCTTGTCAAGAGTGGCTGTCCCACTGTTCAACATTCTAACAGATTTAGTCATATGATTAAGATGAGCTTTGACACATAAGACTTCTTTTTCCAATTCAGCTTTGTCATTCTCTAGCTGAGCAATCTGTTTCTTCTGTTGATTCCTCTCCTGACATAGTTCAACACTCTTTAAGCACAGCTCTTTGTAGGTTGAAGCTAGGTCATCATAAGTGACTTCTCCATCACTATCATCATCAGGTTCAACAATTCCTGTCAAAGCTGTAACATGCTTTGCTTACACAATTTCACTTTCACTATCAGAGTCAGACCAGGAAACTGTCATGCCCTTCTTCTGCTTCTTCAAGAATGTGGGACACTCTTTCTTGACATGTCCATACCCTTCACATTCAAAGCACTGAACTCCTTTATCTTGGGCAGTCTTATCTTCATCCTTCTCTTTTGCCTTGCTGTTGTCAGAAGAGATGTTCCTGACATTAGGCCTGGAGTTATTGTTCATCCTCTTGAACACTTTATTGAACTGTCTTCCCAACATAACTATGGCTTGAGACAGATCCTCCTGAGACTCATCATCTGTAACTTTCTTAACTTCTGCAGGAGTGGAAACCAAGGCTATACTTTTGGGCTTCTTTTCAGGTTCTTCCTCATTCAACCCAAGCTCAAAAGTTTGAAGAGATCCAATGAGCTCATCAACCCTCATCTTGCTGATGTCTTGTGATTCTTCAATGGCAGTTACCTTCATCTTGTACTTCTTAGGAAGAGACCTCAGGATTTTCCTTACAAGCTTTTCTTCTGACATCTTTTCTCCAAGGGCACTGGATGCATTAGCCAGCTCAAGCACACTCATATGGAAGTCATGGCTAGTCTCCTCTTCCTCCATCTTCAGACTCTCAAACTTCGATGTTAGAAGCTGGAGTCTTGACATCTTAACTCTAGATGTTCCTTCATGAGTGGCCTTCAAAATATCCCATGCTTTCTTAGCAACCTCACAGGTATTAATTAACCTGAAAATATTCTTATCCACTCCATTGAAGATTGCATTTAAAGCTTTGGAATTTCCAAGGGTAAGCTCATCTTCTTCCTTGGTCCATTCTTCTTCCGGCTTCAGCTTTGAGGTGCCCTCTTTATCTTTGCCAACATCATCTTTTTCAAACACCACAGGAGCTTTCCATTCTTTAATGACAGCCTTCCAAGCTCTGCTGTCCAATGACTTTAAGAAAATAGTCATTCTAGGCTTCCAATACTCATAGTTTGAGCCATCCAATATAGGGGGTCTGTTGACAAATCCTCCAACCTCTTTGTCCATCTTTACACCAGAAAGTAACTTCCCTAGATCTCACCCAGAGATAGACAGGATGCCTGCTCTGATACCAATTGAAATTCTGGTACCAGACGTGTGATGTTAAGGTGCGATGTCACAACAACACACTCTGCAATGGACAGCAATAACAGAAGCGAAATAACACAAGGAATTGTTCACCCAGTTCGGTCTAACTACCTACGTCTGGGGGCTACCAAGCCAGGGATGAAATTCACTACTTGTAGATATAATTTACAGACTCAACACACCAATTGACAATCTCCTAAACTTATACTCTACTAGTGACTTTCTACCTAAGAAACCACTTAGATATGAGAACACTACTCAATCCCCTAAAACACTCAAAGAACAACCTCTTTGAGATCCCTTGATCTTGCTTCCTAGCTTCGATCAATCAACAACTCTCTATTACTTCACAGCTTCTAGAGAGGACAGAAAATTCAACACCTATTCAACCTAGAATAGTGTGATTACAAGTACTCTAAACAAACCCTAGACTCTAAGCCTCCAGCTCTTGATCTTCAATCTGTTTTCTGTACCTTCTTCCTTGGTCTTGTGTGCTTTATATAGCTCCTTGAATTTGGATTGGATTTGTCACAATATTTGATCAGATTTGTTAATTAAAAACTGAATCTTTTAAAATAGATTTTATCCCCAAAATCTTTTTAAATCTTCCACCTTTTAATTCTCCAACAAACCTGCAATCAAATCTCCCATGTAATAGAAAATATCTAGCCCAAGATATTCTCATCCAACGAGTCAACACTCTCCACAATTCCAGCTAATACGCGACCCTAATAACAACAAGCCCATGCTGTCATTAGCTTCAGTTCTGCAGGTCTGATGTTACAACATCACCTATGTGACATCAGACATCCACTTCAGCAACTAGCAACCTTAACACAGCCCAGTGTTAAGTGCAATGTTATGACATCAAGCCCATGACATCAAACATAGTTAACCTTCACAACTTAGTACAACCCAGTACTAAGACTCAATGCTGCAACATCAACACCATGACATCAGCATTGAACACCTTGTTGTTTTACCAAAATTCCAGCCAATCCAGGAACTTACAAAACCATCAACAGTTTTAAGATCTTCATAACATGTAGGACATTTTTTAACCTTGACAACATCCTCATATAGTACAATTCACCAGTTGTTGGAGGCACCCATATTAAACGACCAATAGTGTAACCTTGCTTCCTTGGTTTCCAAGTTCTTGTTTTCTTCACATAAACAAATTTGGACACAAACTGTCATATGTCAATAATTTAGCTTCTGCGTATTGTGTATTTGCCATAAACCATGAAGTAAACATTGACTCAGTTACACTTTCCTTAAGCAGGACATTTCCAATTTGTTCAAAGTCTTTATAGTAAACAGAATTCTCGCCTTCCAAGTGAAAAAACAATCTTTCTACAGCAGGTTTTCTGCCATGAATAGAATAAGAGAATATTCGCCAACAGGATTCGCTCAGGGATACGTATCTGCAATCAAGATATTGTTTGATTTCATCAACATCGCTATCCCGAGAATTGGTTGGAACTAAAACAACTGAAATTCTATCAGAACCCTTGTTGATGTACTTGAAGAGGTACTTTATTGAAGTACTTTGATTGCACCACTCCATATTGATGTGTGCCTCATATTTCATTAATAAACTTGGGTTGTGAGGAACAACATGACCCCTGTATAGTTTTATCCCATTCTTTTCGATGGTAAATCCATTATCTCTTCTTCTATACACCGGATAACCATCTTGATCAACTATGGTGACATTTTGAAACTTCTTTGCATAATATTTGGAACACCTTCCATCATTCATGCATGGACATTTTGGGTTTGCCAAACCACAAGGTCAATGAACCATGTGATTTTTCACCAAAGTATACAATTTTGGATTTTTAATGGGATCTGGTACCACAGAAGATATAATTCTATCAATATTATCTGGTACCGGATATTTATTTGATGGATGCAAAAAGATAAGAATGTGAGCATGTGGCAAACCACTTTTTTAAAATTCAATGGTGTACATATTTGAAATGAATTTGAATAATGTTAACATTACTTGGAATAAGAAACATATGAAATACGATATATGTATTAAAATTATATAACTACGAATTAACTTACATGCAAGAACCTTCCCAAAGACACCTTTTTTTGTAACGTCTGCTAGTAGACTATCAAACTTCATTTTGAAAACCCTAGCAATTATGCCTGGTCTATCGTATGGCTTCAAGTTTAGAGGAAGTAATGCTCTCTGAATCTTAGGCCAATTAGGTTTTCAAGTAAATGTAATAAATAGGTCTGGAAATCCAAGCTTACTACAAATTGCCATTCCATCATAGTACAACTGATCCATAAATCTCCGACTTCCAACATAAGACAATGGTAAAATAACTCTTTTTCCTGTACTTGAACCAGGTGTATCACCTTGGGTTCCATCTTGATCAAGGTTCTTATACTTTGACACCCTAAGCTTGGATTGATTGTTTCTTAGCCATCTCAATCTTTCTCTTTCACGCATTGTGTAACCATCTACCAAAAACTGTTGAAGCAACCTCCTTGATGATAAGAGTGTCTTACCCTCGTGGGACCTTTTTTGAATACGAAATGCAAGCCATTCTCGAATAGTAAGCCTTTCCTTGGATTATCATCAAAAATGTCAAGATCTCGGTGAGCCACGTTAGGTCTGTAACCGTCTTCTCCATATGGAAAGATCAACGGATATTGGAAAGCCATATATCTTGCATGAAACTCATGTATGCGTTTTAGTTTTCCTCATTTCTTTTGCATTATTATGTCTCTTTCTTCACCTGTGTCAATGTCACCAAAAATTAATGCAGCCACCACAGAAACAATAGGTTGGTTGTAGACTCGTCCATCTGTAGTTTTATTTGCAATTAATCTAAGTTGTAAATTGTGCACATTTCCTTCATTTAATCGTTGTCTTTCCATGAGAAAACTCTTTGCATGGGTATTATGCTTGTACAACATATCAGACAGTGATTTGACAACCAGGGGATCAAATTTTTGTTTGTCCCTATATTATTCAACAAAGCAGACATGAAAAAATGGGGTGTTAGAACAATAGAATAAATGGTACCGTATGCCAGTAAACCTAATAAATTGAACAATTGAATTAATGTCCCTAAATCATCCAAGCGAAATATTATTATGACTATGATGAGGAGTTTATAAAAGAAATGTACCGCAATGTGTCCATTCTATTACTGATTTCATTTTCTGTGTCAAAAATGTAAAGCTGGGCAAATTTAGGTGGATGTCCTTAAGGTGGCAATAAACTCCCAATACGATGACATGTCTGACCTTGAATGCGTATTGTTGGTGGTCCACGTCCGTTATTGAATTTGTTATCCAGTTTTTCCCCAGGTGATGTGAATGCATACATCATGTTATAAGTTCGTATGTTGGCCTGGAAATGTTTACTCTCTTTTGCATCTTTACCGAATAGCAAATGTGATAATATCTGTGGGGGTTGTTTTAAGTATGGAAGTTCGACTTTACCATTTCCAAAATACAAGCTGAATTTTGGATTTGCAGAATGTTTATATTTATCCATTCTTTCTGGGTACCACATTAAGGCTTGACAATGCTGACACTCAAGCATAGCATCATCCAAGTCATAGTACTCTGTTGCATGGTTGCAATAGAATAAGAAATAATTATTTGGAAGAGCTAAAGTTAAATCTGCATGATTGTCTAATATAAGGTATACCTTGGTTATTTAAGTCTGGTTGGTTGGCTGTTGAGAACGGTGGAAACATGTCTTGATTTTCAAAGCTGGATTCATCATTAGAATGTTGTCCTATTACATGTATTAATTTGGATTAATGGCATAAACATTTAAATAGAAACTATAATTCATAACAATAATTTAGATAGTGATACACACTTAAGAATAGATCGTAGTTTGAATCTTCATCATCGTCACTTTCGAAGTCCAAGTTAACCGTAGGACTAAAAATGGTGGTGGTGTAAGTGGATGTGGAAGATTGCTTATTTGATTGAATGTCGACAGTAGCAGAATGAATACTTGGAGGGATGGTTCCCACAAGTAAGTGTTATCCAAAGATTAAAGCATATGTGCAAAACAATAACTGGAAAATTAATTAACTTATAGAGGGGGAGTTGTATTTTGAGCCGGATATGATGGTTTAGGTGCGATGACATTGAAAGGACTGCCATTGAACACGTTGTGATGAAGATCCTTTTTGGGACGGTCTCTGCCACGCTTTGCTTAGTCAAAAGATTTTCTTGAACTGATGTTTCCTACCAGAGAACTCTGATTAGCAGTTCTGTTTTAAACAATTGGAAAAAAATATGTGACTCATAATTGTTATAGCAATGTATTGTCAAGTATATATAGAATCCTAAATGCTTACACATGATGATTCAATTGATGGCTCTGCAATACAGGCTGAGGTGAGAGGATGTTCTTTTGATCATGTTGCATGAGGGTCTACGCTCTTACCAGCAAACGAAGTCCCTTAGTTGGACGGCCTCCAGCACATTTTAGTTGTGCAGTACATGTTGCCGTACTATTTATACAACAACCGAAACCTTACATTATTTGAGTTACATATGTCGTAAAGCATATATAATTTGAAGCGTAAATTGAATTACTTACACATTAGGAGTTGTAAAAGCATGTACAAACTTTGAGTTAACTTGTGTGCTGTGTCTTTGAGGCAGATTGGATGAATTATGATTTTCATGATGTACATTGTTTACAACGCTGGAGAACTTAGAGAGTAGGTTTGTGCCAGTGTGTTTCGTGCTGGAAAATTTTGACGGAGGTTTAATCTCACGTATTGATGAGTAGGGTGAGTATGTGGATAGGCTGAATTGAAAGTTTCTAGTGAAATTTCAGATAGTGGATCCTATCGGTTGAAGGGGTACTTGTTGTAGTCAGGTTGTTATGTTTGAAGCGTTTAAATTTTCTCTGTTTAAGAATTTGAAATCTACAGAATCTAGCACGCTTGGATGAATGTTGTCTCGACAATGTAACATCATTAATTACAGAGTTGAAGTTGTTATCCCTACATTTATAAGGAAAACATAAATGAATTATGAAAATAAGGTGTTTAGGAAAAAACGAATTTCTTAATAGTTCTTGAAAGAATAGTTGCTTGTGTACCTTTTTTTCAAGACTTGATTCATGAAGGTATTAATATGAATCTGCTATGAAGTTTAACATGTAAAATCAAAATATTAGTAATCAAGCAAATGCAGTGGAGTGAAAGAAAATTGCATGATTATAGTAGTAACAAACAATTCTAGTAACAACACAACAAAGGGTGCAACAGTAGAAACGCAAATTAATGAATGGTTATGCTCAATATGTGCAAAGGAGTTATTACATAATTACTACAAACTTACAATCTCAAACAATGTCCCCCAAAAAAATAGTTACAATTATCTCATGCTGTAGTACAAGCAGGTTCTATTAGTTGTATCACAATAGTTTGAAAAAGCCTTAAGAAATTTAAATATTCAAATGAAACTAATTAAATATGATGATATTAAATATAATAAATATATTCAGGAAGTAAAATAAAACGTGTGTTTCTAGTATATGTTTAGGTTTCGATAGTATAGTTGTATTCAATCAAAATCCAACCAAAATTTGTGAGCAAACATGAAAAAGTAACCATAGAGTGTACTTTTCAAAAGGTCAAATGTGTCTTGCTGAAGCAATGAGTGCCTAACAAAAGTGCAGCATTCATTGAAAATGCAAACATCGTACCTGCATAATGTACGAATTTGTTTCCACTGTCATCAAAGAAATTGGATTTCTATCCATAGTGCAGCTAACATTTAGTGTGCAGGTGAATAAAAAATTTAAAAGGTACAACATATCATGATGTGCACAGATAATAAGGGATAAAGAATACTTTTAAAATTGCTTAACTTGTGATGATGTATATCCTGTATAGGAGTGCAGCTAATAAAGTAATAATTCAAATGATATTTATACATACAATAAAAAAAGCAATGCTTGCTTGTAGGATCAGCATCACAACATTAGACTAGAATTGACACCGATTAATGAGATGCATGTATAATATATTTTATGAAGCTAACATTGGATAAAGCAAAACATGTTGATTTTATATATTACTTAATTAAAAAAAGAATTATTGCTCTACTGAAATGTGTACAATATATTGTAACTTCAATGTGTGGTAATGCTTGCTTGGTATTTTGTAAGAAATCATTTTGTAATGGAATCGACAATGAATTATTAATATTTTGAAAAAACCCAGCATGTCTTATATAGGAATTATGAGAGAAAATTAAAGTAAAGATCTAAATGATATACAATGGGATTTGCGTCATGTGAAATATCCCAGGAGGAAAAATAAGAAACACCAAATGATATAATAATAAACATTAGTCTGATAATATAAAAATAATGTCTTAGCCATCAATATTTCTTTCAATGTGCTTGGAAGTATGGTTTCAAAATATAGGAAAACACAAGTTTGAAACTAACATTACACCAGTGGTCAAAAGAGAGATCCTATATATGTTAAACATAGTTAGACATTACATATAAAAGTTGAAGTTAAATTGAGAAAGCATAGTAGAAGGAAATAGATAAAAGACATTCATTTAGTCTTGTTGATTCTTGCACTTTTGGCTCTTGCACCCTTTGTGGCGGATTATTTTGGTGCTAACACCTCTGAAGGTTCTGGCTCTTGACTCTGAAGATCTTGGGAAAACCTCTTAGAAAGCATTTTGTTAGAGCTGGGTTCGGGACTCCAGTTTTGGGCAGCAGACGTACTACTCTGAAATAGGAAGATGTAATTGTAAGAAAAATTTCAAGGCTATTTTTATCAAGGTGAATATATATAGGAAAAAAACTTACAGTGGGATTTGAGGTTTGAGTCAGCATGTTGTTATGGTTGAGTTCTTCATCAATAGCAGGGGCTTTACCCTTGCCAACAGAATTCTTTGGGGGAGTGACAGCAGTATCCTAACATAAATAATAAGTTGGAATTGTGTTATTGGTATGTAATGTGTCATTTCGCTAAGGTTACTAAAATGTAAGACAAAATATACCTCTGGATACATGGCATCTTCGATTTGTAAGACAAAAGCCCTATCATCAAAAGTCCCTTGTGAGCAAGAATTTAGTGATCTACTTTGAGTGACATCCATTGAAGCGCTTCCATCAATGTATCTAAGAAAGAAAAATTTGGTATATTCGAGATTAATAGTGTAATATATATGTCATTTAAATAATAATATGTCTAACAATGAAAATAATGCAAACATATAAATACTTTGTCTTGAACTCGACAACTTGAGGATGGTCAAAATTCAGGAGCAGTTTCGACCCATTCCACGCGTTTGAAAGATTTAGTTTTCCAGTGGTTGCATTAGAGGGAAAGGAAAACACGTCATAGAAAATATAAAAGTTTGTCAGATGAGGTAAAAACAACATTAGCTTTGTCATTACATGAACTTTGACGGCACCAGGCATACGTGAGTATAAGGAACAACTCTCCGTCATCAACGTTGTACGACATAAATTGTGTTGCATATGACTCCCACAACGTAACATCCATTTCTGATCCACTATAAAGACAAAAATATAATAATTAAAATGACACCTAACTATAACACAAACGTAGGAGGAAATATAAACAACAAATGTAGTGTATCAAACCTTTCATCTACTATATTTAAGTTCACGTAAGCCTTTTTTCCAGCTCCTGGTTGTTGAGTCCTAACAACCTGCTGGACAACACCAATGACATCTGCATAGCGATGTAAAACAAATTATGTTTGAAAAAGAAAAATGAAAGGAAGTATGCACAGATTGGATAAACATAACATACCGTACAATAGATCGACAACAAAATCACCATTAAGAAAATCCTTCAGGGATTTGAACTTGAAACTGTGTTGTGGAATGTCTGGAATATCTGTGACAGTAATAGTGGTGGAACGATTCAAAAACAGCTTGTATTCATTTTCACAAACTTTCAAAGGTAGGTCATTGATAAAGGGTTCACCATTGTAAACCAAATAGGTATGGTCTTCCTGTATGGCCTTGTCCCAAATTTCAAATTCACCAGAGCAGGTTACCACGTGTATCTGGTCACCCTATGTTGATATTAAAAATACATAACAATATGAGATCCAAAAAAATATGAAATGCATACTTGAATGAGAAAACAGCATTAAGGCAATATCATCACCTTTGCATCTTGAATGACAGCTTCAAGATGCTGTTGTCCGTTACGTTCTTTAATGCACCATATATCGACCACACGTACAACAAGTTTCCACACGTTATGGTCAGGCTTCAAGTCTCTGATCAAAATGGGTGGCCTTGACATGATGTTGCAGAGAACTGAAAGAAAGTAGGAAGAAAAATAAATCTGTACTTTTACATGAACGTAGTAACATCGACATAAACATACTTCGTCCGACACTTAGAACTTGAGATTTACCAAAACAGATGTTATTAACACTCTTCACCAAAGAAAAATATTTTATAATGTTGTTAAGCATTTTCAGCGTTTACCAAAAGTTCAAAGAAAATAATCTGGGTGTTAAGCATGAAGAAGTCACTCCAAAAAGAAAATAATGCAAGAATAGATGTCTCAATATGAACTTAAGATAAAAAATGGATGTTAAGAACAAAGGCCTGACTACGAAAAAAATAAAAAATGCTATTAAACAAACCTGCACACTTCACACAGAATTCAAAACTAATGAACAAAAGTTTGATGAACGTTAGGATGAACACTCAAAAATACGTACTTTTAACATAAACGAGGTATAGACGAAGTTCAGAAGCGTAAACGAAGTTCATGCTGTGTTTGAAGCTAACATACCATGGATACCGTGGTTGTTGCAACGTTGAAACTGGAAAGAACGGTGAACAACAAAACCAGCGGTGGAGACGATGAACAGTGGTGAAGTGATGAACAATGGTGAAGTGACGGAGGAGTGAGAGAGAAGTGTTGATATGTATCGAGTGAAGTGAAGTATGGGAAAATGAGACCCGGTAAAGCACCTCTTCAACAAATTGTGAGTATATTTGATAATAGGATGCCATGTGTACAAAAGGAGTTGTGTGATTGGTGAAATAATATTGAGTTAGTCAATTACCTAAAAGGACATCTGGTAGTGTGAATTCAAAACGGGAAGGGTATTTTAGGGAAAGCATAAGCACTTTCCAATCTTAGTTAGGAAGTTGATGTCAATCAATGCTAATCATACTTTGACTAATTTCAAAAAGACATAAAAAATACAAAAACTCATTCAAACTTTTGTGCCTTTGTGCACTTTTTCTTTTAAAACATTTCAAAAAGTTTAGATATGAGTCATTTTTATAGTTGAGATGTAATTCTCCTATTCCCCAAAGAATACGCGCAGAGGTGACACGAGATTGCTACTCAGATTAATCCTCCTTTGTAAGAAAAAGAGATGACCAAAATCTTCCTGAAAACTCTGAGTCCTTTTTATTATGAACATATGATTGCTAGTGCCCCGAGTGACTTCACTGAGATGGTGAATATGGGGATGAGATTGGAAGAAGGTGTCCGTGAAGTACGTTTGTCAAAATATGGTAATTCTGCTGGAAGTTCCAAGAAATATGGTGGAGGATTTTCCAGGAAGAAAGAAGGGCAGACCAATGTCGTAACTTGAGAGAAATATAGAAGGCAGCGCAATAGAAACAATCATCAACAACATGTTGCTTCTGTTACTCCAATAATTAAATCAACTCCAGCTGCTTAAACGATTCCAACTTGTCGACCATAATTTCAACAACAACGCTCTCACCAACTGAGCAATTAATAGAGCCGTTTTCAAAAGAACTTCGATCCAATTCCGATGAACTACTCAGAATTGCTTCCTGGTTTAATTCAAAAGAACCTTGTTCAAACTCGTGCATCACCTGCTGCTCCAAAAGATTCTTCGTGGTGGTATAAACCCGAGGCTCATTGTGTTTTCCATCAGGGAGGAGCTAGGCATGATACTGAGAAATTTTATCCATTGAAGATGGAAGTACAAAGGTTGGTTAAAAGTGATATTTTGACGTTCGAAGACACCAACCCTAATGTGCAATCAAACCCGTTGCCCAATCATGATAAGGCGTCTGTTAATATGTTTCAAGGTTGTCCCGGTACATTCAAGATTTATGATATTCGTTGGATTCGAAGATCGCTTGTGGAAATGCATGCACTTTTGAGTGAATACCATGATATTGATCATGATTATGCAGCTTGTTGCATCTGTTCTGTGAACCCACGTGGTTGCGTGATAGTGAAAAGGGACATTCAAGAGATGGTGGATCAGAATTTGATTGAGGTCACTACAAAGAGAGATGAATATGAGAATGAGGTGAATGTTATTGTGCCAAAATTTAATATTCCTGAACGAGTTGTTATCTTTTATGATAGTCGAAAGTCCGCTGTTACACCTTTGCTTATTCGATTACCCGGTCCAGTACCGTATGAATCTGACAAGGCTATTCCGTATATATATAATGCTACCATGGTAGAAGATGGTAAGAAAGTGCCCATTCCTTCTTTGTCTTCTGTGGTAAGTATCGCTGATGTTAGTAGAGTAACCCGAAGTGGTCGTGTCTATGCTTCTGAGCCTCCAAACAGGGTGGAAAATGTTGTTGTGGGGAAACAACTTCAAAGTGAGAATGTTGTTGATACTTCCGGTCAGTCAAGTGGTTTGAATAAGAAAATTAACGAGGATGAGGTATTGAAATTGATCAAGAAGAGTGAGTACAGTGTGGTAGATCATTTCTTGCATATCCCATCTAAGATTTCAATGTTGTCCCTATTGATGAGTTCTAAGGCTCATAGGGAGTCTTTGCAAAAGTTTCTAGAACAAGCATATGTTGAGCATGATGTGATTGTTAATCAGTTTGATGCCATTGTTGCCAACCTCACAGCATGCAATAATCTGAGTTTTTGTGATGAAGAGTTACCCGAGGAGGGGAGAAGTCACAATTTGGCTTTACATATTTCTATGAGCTGTCAAGAAGACGCACTTTCCAATATGATTGTTGATACAGGCTCTTCCTTGAATATGTTGCCAAAGTCTACTTTGTCGAAGCTTTTGTACCAAGGTACTCCCATGAGGTATAGTGAGGTTGTGGTTAAAGCTTTTGATGGATCTAGAAAAAATGTGATTGGAGAGGTTGATCTTTCAATCAAAATAGGACCATGTTTCTTCTAAAATACTTTTAAAGTATTGGATATTCGTCTTGCTTATAGTTGTCTGTTTGGCCGACCTTGGATTCATGAAGCTGGGGCAGTGACCTCGACTCTTCATCGGAAATTAAAATTTGTTAAGAATAACAAGTTGGTAATTGTTGGATGCGAACAAGTGTTGTTGGTGAGCCATTTTTCATCCTTTTCGTATGTTGATGCCGACGAAACTGTTGGAACTCCGCTCCAAGCTCTTTCCGTCGATGATAAAGCTGTTAAGAAGAATGGGCTGCCCATGTCTTCTTTAAAAGATGATCTGCATGTATTAGAGATTGGTCGGTCTGACGGTTGGGGCCGAGTTATTGATGTGGTTGATAATAAAGACATAAATGCTTTAGACTTTGCGCTTGGTACAGTTAAAAGAGATTTGAAGCATTTTAATGAGGCCTTTCACAGCGTCAAATTCATCAACAAAGATCATTCCACTACTGCAATCATTGAAAACGATCAAGAATATGAAATTGATCCTCAAGAATGGGAGCCATGCCTTGATGATCCTGAATACTTTTCTGAGACAGAAGATGCATATGTAGTCAACGCCATCATTGAAGATGATCAAGAGGAAGAATTTCCCAATTTTGTGACGCATGGACAGATCTACCAGAATTGGATAGTTGTTGATGTTCCCACTGTTATTCACATTTCAAAGTAATTTGTTTTTGTTTCTTTCAAAAATCCTTTCACTCTTCCCACTACTACAAAATGGGCAAACAACAACGCCACAGTCACCACAGTTCTACCAAAAACCGTGGTGATATCTTTCATGGGTTTGAACCTCAGCTGTGGAAAAATTGTTTTTCATATAAAGTTAAGGCGCTCCTTTCTTTTTTTATTTTAAATAAAGGATATCACTACGGTTATTATGAATAACCGTCGTGATATATTTTGCTATTATTTTAAAATATAAAATATAATTACGGTTGTAGTTTTAAACCGTAACGAAAAGTGATAGTTTTTAATATATATACGAAACTATCAATGACCTACTTCATAACTGTCGTTTCTCTCTAAAGAAAACCCTAACACAACCCTCTCCTCTCATGAATCTTAACCAATACTGTTACAAGTGAATGGAGAAAATAAGCTTAAAGGATATCTGACGAGAGCAACGTCCGGCGCAAACTACTACGGTGGCGAAGATGGTATGTTCTCATGCTCTCATCTTTCTAGGATTATTATTTTAGGGTTTGGTTTTAGGATGCTGTGGAAAACATTATGTTATTGATGTTTTAGGGTTAAGTTTGATTTTTGGTGTGCTTCCTTGTAGATACATAGTGATGATGGTGGTAGCAAGCGTATGGTGGTAGCAAGCGTATACTATGGTAAAGTTTCATATGGTTTTTGAAGCAATGAAGAAAAATATAAGAAGTTTGAAGTTATTGTATAAACTTCATCCACCTTATATTTCTTCTTCATTACTTCACAAACTAGATGAACTTAATATATCTTGATTTTCTAGAGCTCCATGATTGTTTTCAATAAGAGGTGCGTTATTGACTCAATGTATCTTGATTTGTTACAGTCCCACTTGGGGTTTTGTTACTTAAATAATGTATGTTTTTTTATTGTGTTTCATGTTGTTTTGTTGTATGTTGTTGTTGTTGACAAATGTTCTCAAAACAAGAACAAAACATTGTTAGGTCACAAGATGGGTTGCTTCTTGTGACTTAGCAATGTTTTGATCTTTAATTTCTTATACAGGTTGACAACTTTAGTTTATTATATACTATGTATATTGGTTGTTTCACTTGCCTTTTAATGAAAATGAAATCATTTATATTGACATAGAAATTTATATTCTGAAAATTAAGATGTATTTGAAAACCAACCTATATCAATCAATGTTTTTCGAATCGCATTTGTCTCATTCAGCACATTTTATGTTCCTTAACACATAATATATGGTTTAATGCTCTGTTTGCTTCAATTCATCGATATAATTTACAATCACGTTGATAAGCGACGATGATGAGGTAAACTATAATAAAAGATATCGATGCACTGAAAGAATCAGACCATTGAATCGTATATTATGTGTTATAGAACATAAAATGTGCTGAATAGGACGGATTCAATTCGAAAAACATTGATGTGTTAAAGCTGGTTTTCAAGAATAGTTTAATTTTCAGATTATATATTTCTTTGCCAATTTGAATGGTTGTATTTCTTTAAATAGGTGTATGGTAAACCAAGCAATATACATTTTTATATAATAAATTACGTGTACTTTCCACGACGATTGTCTAGATTAACCGTCATCTAATTAATTAATTACGTTATCTATCACAATGGTTGTTAAGCATAACCATTGTGATATAACGTGCGCTTTCCAGAATACCACAACTTTCATAGGGTCGTGATTATAAGTAGTGCATTTACCACAACACTCTACATAACAACGCCTTGATCTGCGTTATTATATATATATTTTTCAATCGTTGTTAAAGGGGTTTTACGTAGTAGTGGCCCAAGGTGAAAGTGAGTTTGTGAGGCATTTGTTTCAACTATTATCATCATCAATAAAATGTAATTTTGTTTATCCATGTTATGTTTTCCCTTTTTTCTTTATTTCTGAAAAATGGTAACATAAAAAAACCAAAATAATAATATGATAATCACTTTTATCTGCATGATACTTGCACTTTTGTTCATATTCGAAAATAAAACATAAAATCATTGTGCAGATTAATTGTTAAACCCATTGAAAACAATGACCATATGCCCTCTCCCAACTTTGAGTTCCATGTGTTTAGAGCTGAAGAAGAGGATGTTGAGGAGATTTCATATGAAATTTCTTGTTTTCTTGAGCACGAGGAAAAAGTCATTCAGCCTCATGAAGAGCCGGTGGAATTGGTTAATTTGGGTTCAGAGGAAAATAGAAAAGAAGTCAAGATTGGGGCACTGCTTCATTCAGATGTTAAGAAGAGGATAGTAGAGCTTCTTAGAGAATATGTTGACGTGTTTGCTTGGTCCTTTCAGGATATGCCAGGTCTTGATGCTAATATTGTGGAGCATAGATTGCCATTGAAGCCTGAATGTCCCCCAGTTAAACAAAAATTGAGAAGAACTCACCCCGACATGGCTGTGGAGATAAAAGAGGAAGTTCAAAAGCAAATTGATGCTGGTTTTCTTGTGACTGCTGAGTATCCTCAATGGGTGGCCAATATTGTGCCTGTTCCAAAGAGAGACGGAAAAGCCCGTATGTGCGTTGACTATAGAGATTTGAATAAATCAAGTCCAAAAGATGGTTTTCCACTGCCACACATTGATATGTTGGTAGATAATACTGCTAAGTTCAATATATTTTCTTTTATGGATGGATTTTCCGGTTATAATCAGATAAAAATGGCACTCGAGGATATGGAAAAGATAACACTCATTACACCCTGGGGAACATTCTGTTACAGAGTGATGCCTTCTGTGTGAAAAAATGCTGGTGCAACGTACCAGAGAGCTATGACCACTCTGTTCCATGATATGATGCATAAGGAAATTGAGGTCTATGTGGAAGATATGATTTGTAAGTCGAAGACTGAAGAATATCTTATTGAGTATTTTTTGAAGCTATTTCAATGTTTGAGAAAGTTTAAGCTCCGTTTGAATCCTAATAAATGCACTTTTGGTGTCTGTTCTGGAAATTTGTTGGGCTTTATTATCAGCCGGAAAGGCATTGAAGTTGATCTTGGTAAAGTTAAAGCTATTTAAGAAATGCCTGCACCCAAAATGAAAAAACAAGTAAGAGGATTCTTGGGACATTTGAATTATATCTCCCGGTTTATATCCAATATGACAGCCACTTGCGCAACAATATTCAAGCTTCTCCGCAAAGATCATGGTTGCGTTTGGACAAATGATTGTCAAAAGGCTTTTGAAAGTGTTAAAGAGTATCTGCTTGAACCTCCGATTTTGTCTCCTCCCGTGGAAGGAAAACCTTTGATTATGTATTTTACTATGTTGGAAGAGTATATGGCATGTGTTCTAGGTCAATAGGATGAATATGGTCGAAAAGAATTTACCATTTATTATTTGAGCAAGAATTTTACCGATTGTGAGTCTCAGTATTTCATGCTTGAAAAGGCATGTTATGCTTTAGCTTGGGCTTCCAAGCGCCTCCGCCAGTATATGTTGAATCATACAACTTGGTTGATACCCAAAATGGATCCAATCAAGTATTTTTTGAAAAGCTTGCTTTGACTGGGAGGATTGCTCGTTGGCAAATGTTGTTGTCAGAATATGATATCGAGTATTGAACTCAAAAGCGATAAAAGGAAGTATTTTGGCTGACCATTTGGCACACCAGCCAATTGATGACTATCCACCTATCAGGTTTGGTCTTCCAGATGAGGATGTGATGTATCTAAAGGTTAAAGGTTGTGAGGAACCATTACCTGAAGAAGGGCCTGAGCCTGGATTCCATTGGGGTTTGATTTTTGATGGAGCCGTTAATGAGTATGGCAATGGTATTGGGGAAATTATTGTTACTCCCCATGGTTCATATTCCTTTCACTGCAAGATTGATGTTCACTTGCACAAATAATGCGACAGAGTATAAAGCGTGTATTATGGGCTTGGAAGAAGCTATTGATTTAAGAATCAAGATTCTTGATGTATATGGAGATTCAACCCTGGTGATTAATTAGATTAAAGGATAATGGGAAACACGTCAACCTAATTTGATTCCTTATCGTGATTATGCGAGAAGGTTGTCAAATTTCTTCAATAAGGTTGAGTTTCACTATATACCCAGAGAAGAAAATCGAATGGCGGATGCTTTAGCGACTTTATCCTCCGTGATTATGGAAAATAAGTGGAATGATGTGCCCAGAATCAACGTCACACGTCTTGATAGACCGACTCATGTGTTCGCAGTGGAAGAGGTTGTTGATGATAGGCCATGGTATTATGATATTAAATGCTTTCTTCAGAATCAAGAGTACCCACTTGGGGCATCAAAAAAGGATAAGAAAACTTTGAGAAGATTGACTGGTAATTTCTTCTTGAATGATGATGTGCTATATAAGAGAAATAATGACATGATCTTGCTCAGATGCGTGGATAGACACGAAGCAGAAATATTAATGAAAGAAATTCACGAAGGATCATTTGGTACCCACGCTAATGGACATGCATTGGCTAAAAAGTTGTTAAGAGCATGTTACTATTGGCTGACAATGGAATCTGACTGTTGTAAATATGCGAAGAAGTGCCATAAGTGCCAGATTTATGCTGACAAAATTCATGTACATCCAACTCCTCTCAATGTTATCTCTTTTCCATGGCCTTTCTCCATACGGGCTATTGATATGATTAGAATGATTGAGCCTAAAGCGTCGAACGGACACCGTTTCATTTTAGTGGCTATTGACTATTTTACTAAGTGGGTTGAAGCGGCGTCATATGCCAATGTGACCAAGAAAGTAGTGGTTTGGTTTATTAAGAACCAAATCATCTGTCGGTATGGTGTTCCGAGCAAGATTATCACTGATAATGGTTCGAATATGAATAATAGGATGATGAAGGAATTATGGGATGAGTTTAATATTGAGCATCATAATTCTTCTCCTTACAAACCTAAGATGAATGGGGCTGTTGAAGCTGATAATAAGAACATTAAGAAGATCATTCAGAAGATGGTTGTTACATACAAGGACTGGCATAAGATGCTCTCTTTTTTTTTATATGGGTATCGTACATCCGTCTGTACTTCAACCGAGGCAATCACTTTCTCTCTTGTTTATGGTATGGAAGCAGTGCTCCCAGTAGAAGTTGAAATCCCTTCTATGAGAGTTTTGATGGAAGTTGAATTGTCTGAAGCTGAATGGTGTCAGAGTAGATACGATCAGTTGAATTTGATTGAAGAGAAAAGGATGACGACCTTGTGTCATGGCCAATTGTATCAACATAGAATGAAGAAAGCTTTTGACAAGAAGGTTCGACCTTGTGTGTTCAGAGAAGGCGACCTCGTGCTAAAAAAGATCTCGACTTTTATCATTGATTATAGGGGCAAGTGGACCCCTAATTATGAAGGCCCATATGTTGTTAAGAGAGCCTTCTCTGGCGGTGCATTAATTCTCACAACTATGGATGGTGAAGAGTTCACTCGTCCTGTGAATGCCGATGCAGTTAAGAAATACTTCTCCTAAAAAGAATAACAGAACAACTCGCTAAGTTGAAAACCCAAAAGGGCGGCTTAGGCAAAAATGAGCGTCTCGGTGGGATGAAAACCCGAAAGGGCGGTCCAGGCAAAAATTAAAGACAAAAACAAAACTAATCATCCCGGTAGATTGAAAACCCGAGAGGGAAATCTAGGTAAAACTTAGGGATCATGGCAAGTAACTGCATCTGGCAAGTCTTGATCATTTAAAGCAACATTGCATGTCAACGTTTCTTTTTCAATCACTCTCGACAGAAGTTTTAAGCACAGTGGAATTTAAATTTGTTAGGGAGAATAGTGTTCATTGTATTTCAATGTAACCCTTTCCATGTATTTACCATTTTTCAAACTTTGTAATGATCCATGGAGTTACGCCATTTGCGGACTACCATTCTATAAATAAAATTTGGGCCTTTGTCCCTTTATTTGCAATTCTTACTTTATTTCTATTTGCAAAATTTCATTTATTGCTGATGATGATTTTTGAAATAAAATGTGAATAATTGATTTAAATTTTAAAAGTTTATAAAAACATTTTCCTTTGATTTATGAATATAAAAAGGAATGTCAATGATTATTCCAAGAACAGTAGAATTTCAAAGTACAAAGCTTAGTGTTTTCCTCAGCAGAGTTCGTTCTTACTCCCCTAGTAGAGTTTGTTTATAGTTTCTCAGCAGAGTTTGTTTCTATGGATATAACAAGGTTTCCCCTTTTAGTTGTTAACAAGATGATGGGTTCCCTCAAAGATTTGTCATGATGTGTTAGACTCATAAGATCCAGTTTTTCTTAGTTATATACCAGTTTAAGTTTTTCTCCAGACGAATACTATTCAGTTTTTCCCCAGCTAAGTCTCAATCCAGATCTTCTCCAGTTGATTATGTTATGATCAAGTAGTTGAGCAGTTTTGAGGTTTAATCCCTCTTGATGTGTAATTCTAAGATTCATCTTTTGTTGTCCCTAGCAGAAGTTATATGAGGAATACCCACTCAGAGTTTTACCCTCTAGATGTGTTGTTGTTGCTTTGGATGTCCCCAAGTGGAGAGCAATGTTATTTCCCTCTAAGAAGTATTGATATAGTAGTCACCTGTCGGGTTTTCTCTTGCCTTGTGTTGGGTATTGATTTAAATTTCCCTACAACTTAATTTTCTGCTATGATGTTGACTTCTTACTTTCCTCGGCAAGTTCAGGATGTCTTTCTCTCCAGGTTGTTCTTATTCAGAGATATATCATCACTGTTCCATAGTGAAGGTCGTGCATCACTACTTTGGATGTTCCCCAGCGAAGTCGCTGATGACGTTTATATTTAAGGAGTATTGATATAGTAGTCACCTGTTGGGTTTTCTCTCATCTATATTGAGTATTGATCTAAAATCCCCCGCAACTTTACCTTTTACTGTGATGGTAACTTCTTGTTTTTGTTAGCAAATCCAGGATGCTTTGCTATGAATTGGTTAATCTACATAGAGTTTCCTTACTATCTCCAGTAGATTTGTCTTTTTTTCCCAGTGGATTTATGTGTAATTGTTTATATGATTATAATCCCCAGTGGATCCATTATTTTTCCGTAGCAGATCTCTTTATTCTTTGAGGCAAAGTTCATGTGAATTTTTATTATCCCCAGAAAGAGTCAGAAAGATTTGGGTTGTCATACCCCTAACAGATTCTCTTCAGCTCCTGGAACAGAGTTTATGTTGTTATCCTCTTTGTGGATCATTGATGTTAGAAGACTGATCTTTGAGTTTCTCACCGAGCAGCATTTTCCTCTCTAGTAAGTTTCGAGCCTTGTAGTAGGATTTATTTTCCTTTCATGGCTTTTGTTTATCTCTTGCAAGATTTCTTCAGCTAAATTCCTAGCAGAGTTTCTAATGATATCTCCATCTTGTTGAGATTAGCCGAGTATTAAGTGGTGTTGTGATGTTTATTCACCCTCTGTTTATCCTTATGTCTATTTTATCAGCATATTCATACTCATATGCATTGCGTGCACATTCATTTGTTGTGCATAGCATATTGTTGTCGCATTGTGCATCTTGCATTTGTGTTGGTGCTTCTTTTCTCTCTGGTACTGTTATCCTCACAGAGCGTGTGTGTCTTCTCTCGATTAGAGTGTCAACCCGTAAGCAGAAAATGCCTATCTTTGTCAATTCCCCACTGAGTTTATGCCTCGTGAAGATATTTGTTTTAGCCTTCCTCTCCAGTTCATTGTCTGGATGGAATTAATCCCCAATTGAGATATTTACCCACCGGGTAGAGTCTTGTTTGACTGTTTCTCTCTGGTTTGTTCCTGGATTAAATTTTGGTTGGTTACCTTGTCGTAGATATCACTTGGTTGATAGTTGGTAATCTTTCCATTCGATTTGGTGACCTTGTCGTAGCTATCACTTGGTTGATAGTTGGTAATCCTTCTTCTTTTGAGTTTATTACCTTTGTCGAACTACCGTTAGTTGGTAGTAGGTAATATTTCTCGTACCATTTTGGTTGATTGCCTTGTCGTAGCTGCCACTTGGTTGGTAGTTAGTAATCTTTCCATTCGATTTGGTTACCTTGTTGTAGCTATCACTTGGTTGATAGTTGGTAATCCTTCTTCTTTTGAGTTTATTACCTTTGTCGAACTACCGTTAGTTGGTAATAGGTAATATTTCTCGTACCATTTTGGTTGATTTCCTTGTCGTAGCTGCCACTTGGTTGGTAGTTAGTAATCTTTCCTTTCGATCGTGTTATTACCGGGCACTTGGTAGTAGATTATCTTTTCCCCAACGGATATTTTTACCTCCCCTGATGGGATGAGATATCCCTCTTTTATTTCTAGTGTTGGTAATTTTCCCTTAGTGGAATCTTACTCATTAGTTTTCCCCTGCGGAGTCAGTTCTCTTTTCTTTTCCTCCCCAGCATTTGTTTGTCTCCCGTGGCTTATTCTCACCATAAAGGTCTTATGTTTGCATACCATCTGCATAATCATATCATTTTGTGGTCTCTTGGGGCCAAAAAATGGGTTTTTTGTTATATTTAAGTCTCTTCTATCTCGTCGAGACAAAGATGTCCATCTTCATATGTCTTGATAGAAGAAACTTAAATAGGGGCAGCTGTAATACCCTAATTTTTACCCCTAAGATACCACTTATCATTTGCATCTCATACCACAAACAAGATCACAAGCTTTGGTTCTCTTGCCTTCCTTTGTAGGTTTGTCTTTGAGGGAGATCACCAAACACCCATGTTTTCTTGTTTGCTTGATATTTGTTTATGTTTATGTTTACTAATCCTTAAATTAAAATCCAAAAATATGTTTGTTTTTCCTTTACTAGCTTTTTAAGGAAGAAATTGGGATCAAGAATATCAAATACCAGTTTCCTCAGCTCGAATGAAATTCATCTGAACAAAGTTAGAGTTGATTTGCAAACAATTCAAAATTATCTGGTCAAGAGTTTCCAAGAATTGATTTATTATTACTCAAGAGACCCTAAGGTTCATGTGTTTATTTCCATGCCTTCTTTGACAAGTCAAGAGAATCGAGCCAGAGCCAGGACAACACAACAAAAATCCACTATTCTCATTTTTTCATTGTGTTAATCGATTAACACGTGTAATTTTTGGCTAAAAACAAAAATTTCAAATTCTGCAGCATTTGACACCAAATTTCACTTGTTTCATCATGATAATATTCTAGATCAACTCATTTTAACTCTCCAACATTATCATAATTGATTCCCACTATACACCCTCATTAATTACCACTTGATCCTGATTTTGCCTCCAAATTCAAATTCCAAGCCTAATTTTGGCTCCAAACCAAGCTCCAAGCCACAGAAATTTCCAAGCCTAAATTCTATAAATAGAGGCTTCATTTAATTCATTCTACAAACTTTTGATAGCCAAATTCACCTTATCAAAATTCTTCCTTATTCCCATTTTTCTTCATCTACCCAAATTCACTAAAGCTCTTTCTTCCATTAATTGTTAGTAAGCTTGTCATTGAAGCTTACTAATCTTTGAGCTAAACCTCCATCAAAACACTTCTTCAACATCAATTTCTGTAGATCAAAGCTTTGGAGTGTGGTTCTTGAAGTTTATTTGAAGCATTTTCATATTTGGAAGTGGTAAACTCTTGTCCCACCATTGTTGTGCTTGATTCATCTTCCACAATGTGATCTCTTGTTGATTCTTGTTGCTTGATCTTTCAATCTTGCAAATTGTGCTTCATTGGTGTTATTTGCTATTATTTTAATTGAATTTTAGTGCTCAATTGCATTCATGATCATGAGGTGTTTAAAGAAATGATTGAATCATGAATGCTGATTTTTTTTGTCTTGTCAGTGTTAATCAATTAACCAAATGCATGTACAAATTGGTTAACCGATTAACCAGAGTTAGAATTGTGTTTTTTGGCTTTTTTTGGGACTGTTTGATTTCTTTTCTTTCTTCTTCCAATCCTTTGGTTTTGCCTTGAATTGTAGTGTTTGTTGATTAAATTTCTCTTTAAATTCCATGGACTTTGGATGTTTGATGAAGTTGGATAAACCTTCATTAGTTCAAATCTATTTTTAAATGGATCATTGAATTCATTTTAGATGCTTTGAATTAGTGATAGGTTTAGTAACTTAATCCACCAATAAGAGTGATGGAACTTAAAGATGAAATTATTCAAATATTTTAATTCAATTTGGCTTCCATTCCCCTCTTCTTCTTCTTTTTTCTTTTGGTCAATGAAAATCTTACATATCATTAGACTTCTATTTGATGTTATGATCAAGATGAGACCACTACCTCTTTTCTTTTAGTGTGTTAAGTTTTAGGAGAATGACTTACATGTCATTTCTCTAACTTGTATTAACACGAACATTGTTATTGACCGACCTCAGATAGTCGTGGCTTCTACATAAGTCTGATTACGATTGCTTAACATAGCGCTAAATTGTTCCGAAATCGGAAATCGGTTTGTTTTTGTAAGTGAGTTATCAATCTCCTACTCTCCATAGTGTGGTGTGAAATAGATTGTCTCCTTGCTGTTAAGGGAGTTAGTTGGCATACTCGTCGATTTTATCCGAGTTGGCCCCATTCCCTTAATGATGTATGGATTCATGTTTTCATGCATATGGTTGACTTGTCGAGTATTCTCTGAAAAACCACCAATTGTTCTCCATCACTAACATTAACTTACTAACTATATAATTGCACTAACTTTACTTTGTGCCATTTAATTTTTTTCTCTTTATTTTCTTGTCATTTACTTTTATGCTTTTACTTTTAATACTTTTTTTTCTTTTTTTTATCATATTATCATCTTATTTTCTCTTTGTCCACTTGGACACATGTTTATGTTTATGCTCTTTTCATTTTGTCCATTTGGACCATACCTCACTTAAGACACTAATAAATACTTAAGCACAAAAAAAACATGGTTCTCTTAATCTCGGACTGTTGTGACCTCATGCTTGGACCATTGGACCTTGGACTTCGGACATAGATCTAGGATCCTTGCCCTTTGCTTTTGGAGATTTGAGACCTTGGACCTTTTGGTGTTATTCTTGTCTGTTTTGTCTGGAAATTTTCTATGTGCATGTGTTAATACTTTGACCTTGAAAATCATCTGATACATGAATCTCCTAATTGGCTTTCAATCCTTGGGAAGACCTCGCTTTGACTTGGCTATGGCTTAATTTGGAATTTCCTCGGATGCTTTATTTTATCTGGTTATTATGCTTGTGGTTGAAATTCAAAAGGAAGAGGGTTGCTCTTGTTGACTTCTTGTCAAGTGTTTGCTCCTTGTGTGGTCAGATGTTCCCTTCTTTATCTTTTATTTTAAGTTTTAATGTAGTCACTTCTTCTACTCCCATTCTTCAATTTTCAAAATCTTCTCCCTTTTTCAAAACCTTCTCGTTGTCAAAATTAAACCTCTTTCACAATAAACATTGACTTACGCCAGGTGATTTTCAAACTTTGTTTTCTTTAAAAAATGTCAATCAATGCTAATCATACTTTGACTAATTTCAAAAAGACATAAAAAATACAAAAACTCATTCAAACTTTTGTGCCTTTGTGCACTTTTTCTTTTAAAACTTTTCAAAAATTTTAGATACGTTTCATTTTCATAGTTGAGATGTAAATCTCCTATTCCCCATAGTATTTAAGATGTTGACTTTTCCACGTATATGTTGAGTGATAGGCTTGTTGATTTTAATCCAAGCAAAATCCTCCATCTTAAGGTGATGCAAATGTTGTTTTCTTATACTTGTGGGTGACTAGTCGCAGTTTTCTCCTTAAAATGACGACTTGTCTTTACATTTAAAATCAACCATAACAAACAAATTTTTGTTATTTGTACCACGAACGACGAGGTTTTGATCCTATATTGCACTTTGTGGGTACGTAGGCATGAGGCGATAAGTCTCTCCTGTAGCATCGTTTTTTTTATGACGCAACCACAACCGCATTTGGTGCTACTTTCTGATTTCTGTATTTATCCTATGAAGCTTAAAAGGAAGGGGAAGATATCTTAAACTAACCCTGCATGCAAATGTTTTCTTTAACAAGTGCGAAGAGATCGTGGATCGGGGGTTGGTTATACAAAGGGAAGTTGTTAACACCCAGAGTATCTATAGTAATCTATAGGAACCTTTATTTGCATATGTTTTACTATTGTATTTCTTGGTTGCTTAAATCCATTTGTTGTTGATTGGGGAAAGTTTCTCCTTTGTGAAGGCTGAGGAAATGTTTTTGTTGTTTTTTGGATTTCTATTGTTTTTGGGAAGGTACTAGACCTAAGATTTTTTATTAGTGTGCTCGCTAAGATTTCGCTATCTTATGCCTACGTATTCCCGTAAAGAAACTTAGGGAAATCAGAGCAATCGTAGTTCCTCTTATTCTATGGAAGGAAATTGTTTGGTGTCTTGTTCAAAGTCCAAGATTGAAGCTAAAAGAGTATTTGTGTCTTGTTTAAAGCCCAAGATTGAAGCTAAAAGTCTGACTGAGAGAGAATTTGTCATCTCTAAAGGGAGACATCTCACCTATTCATCACAAACATTGAAGAATTGATTATAAAGGAAGTTGCTTTAACTGGGATGTGTGGAATCCAGCAATGCCACACTTCCATTATGATAAAGGAGGGACCCCACCTTGGATTTTGAATCAACAAGTGTGCCACTTACATCAATTATCTGAAAATGGTTTTGATTGTTTATTTTGAAATGTGATGTATAGAGGATATATCCTCCAGCAGAGAGGACTCATGGTCTCATCTGTGGGGATGTTGAATTTTGTACCTTGATCAAAGCCTAAGGTTGAAGCTGAAAAAGTTGAAACCTGACTCAACTGGGGAGTATTGTATTTGTCTTGTACAAAGCCCAAGATTGAGGCTGATCAGGTAAATCATTATATGAAGCCTAAGAGGAGGCTGACTCTTATTGAGGATTATTTGAATCCCGGAGAGGGTCTAAACTGCGTTAAGGAATCCAAAGGGAAACTAATTCTTGTTGGGGGAATAGAGAAGAGTTGAATTATCAGATGCCATGAGGCATTGATTCTTTTGGGGATTTGTTGATGGTAACATGGTTCTGGCTGGGGATTTTAAAGTGATAACCAAACCATGTTAAGGGTCATAAGAGACTTAAAAGGATAAGCTTGAATCCCTTAGAGGCTTTGACTCTCCTGGGGACGGATGTACTGTTAAAGATGACTAGGATCTATCCTATGCTTTTAGGAAGCCTGAGGGTCCTTGTATAAAGCCCAAGAGGAGGCTAGGGATGCCACTAGGAAGCCTGTGGGTCCTTGTATGAAGCCCAAGAGGAGGCTAGGGATTGAGACTTTCCAAGTCTAGGAAGAGTTCAAGAAATGTTTCACCGGGAAATAATCCTTTCTTTGTTTAACTGTTCCAGGGTTAAAGGGGGTAAAAAAGAGGTTTCACCGAGAAATAATCCTCTCTTTAGAGTGTTTCATGGTTGATCATATTGAATAAGGCCTAAGAGGAGGCTATCTTCTAGAGATATTCATTGTATGATGCCCAGGAGGAGGCAATAATGCTTGGATAAAGCCCAAGAGGAGGCTAACTATATTCCTTTGTACAGGGGGAACTAGTTACTTGAACTAAGTTATACTGACAGGAAGGATCCTATTATTTAAACTAGTTTAAACTGAGGATGATTTAAATGTTGAGATGAACTTAAAAAGATATGTACAAGTGTATATACAGACATATGAACAAGGATATAAACAAGTATGAGTTGAACTGAGAAAAGTTGTGGGTCTTACACTCTGGATAGAGGCCCAACTATATTGTGATTGATCTGATGTTTTCTTCAAGATTGGATTAGGTTTTTGAAGAAATTGAATAAAGTTTTGAAATTTTAAGATGATTTGATCTCAAGTAGAAGGAAAGAAAAGGTGTTGGGTCTTACACTCTAGATAGAAGCCCAGGTGATTATTTGTGTCCTGTACAAATCCCAGGATGAATGAGGCTAAAAGATTTTCTATTTACAGAAGGGTGTTTGGTCTTACAAAGGGATGGGACTTACACTCCTAACAGAGTCCCAAAGATTATTGTGAAAACAGTGATTGCACCGTGAATTTGAAAAGCGTGATGGGACTTATACTATAGCTGAGGCTCAAAGATGGTTTATTTACAAAGAGGGTTGGGTCTTACACTCTAATAGAGGCCTATGAGTGTTGAAATGAAGTTTGAAAGATTGAATCAGAATAAAACCCTAATTTCATTTTTAAAGGTATTTTTCAAATAAATTCAATAAAAATTGATAAAATCATTAATCATGTTATAAACAATGATTAAGGTTTATGAAAAAAAAGTATTTTTATCAACATGAATATTTAAAATCATTTTGATTAAAAAATATCAAGAAAAAGAAATTATTTTAAAAAACATTTAAAACAATTTAAAAATAATATTTTTAATATATTAAAAATATATCAAACAAAAGTTATTTTTGTGATTTTTTGTGGATTAAAATAAGAGGGTATTTAAATGACATGTGTGAAAAAATTGGGATTAAAAAAATATCAAACATAAAAAAAAATTTTGATTTTTTTGATGAATAAATTATTTAAATGTGTGAATTATTTTTGTGCAAAAAATCATTTGGAAATAATTAAAATTGGATGTAGAAAATAATTTTTGAAAATAAAATGAAAATATTTAAAATATTTAAAAATTCAAAAATTTGAAATATGGCCCCAAGGCCATCTTCTTCTTCCTCGCACGTGCCACCATGACCGGATTTGCAAAACCTCTCATATCTCCCTCAATACGTAATGATCTTGCACGATGTAAACATGAAATATGTTTGTTTTTTAACAAGGAATTCAATGATACCAATTAATTTTGTTTCTTTTAAGTGTAGAGTGAGTTATCAAGTAATGAACAGATGAACCCTAATTTTTACAAGAACACTATGAAATCCTATACATGATTGATACATATCAATTGATTGAGGGAAAACATTCTATATAAGTGCATAAACATGTTGGTAACTTAAAATATAAAAATGATGCATGTTTCATGGAGTTTAGGAAGTTCATGCTTACCTGTTGAAGAGGAATTCGAATCCTCAGTTGTAGGTGTTACAGATGTGAAATGATGACATGAACAGCTTCCTTGGACCTCAAGGATTGTGTTGAGATGCTTAGAACAAGTTGAAACCTTCTGGTTTGAGTAACTTGAATCCAACTGCAGCTGGTTTGGGTTGAGATGTGATCTTGGTGAATTTGATGTTACAGATGTTGTTTAAGTGTTTAGATCACTCATATATGATGTATGTGAGGTGTTTGTATCATTGGTTTGGATTGAATTGCTCTCTATTTGAAAATTCGATTCTCACTTCTTAAGGTTTTGCAATTTTGGAATGAAGAGTGAAATGAGAGAAAACATGTGTTGTGATGTTTTGGGGTCGTTTGAATGATCGGAAATGATCCCTATTTATAGGAGAGCAGGTTTGTTTTTGGAGGAATAATGAATGGATGAGGGATCACTCTATTACCCAATGGATATGGTTATGTAGTATGACTTGAATGCTAAGGTGCCTCAAGTCTCCTCTAGCATAGCTATGCATTGACTCCCATCAATTTTGCAGGTTTGAAGTCTTTTAATTTTTGGATATAACTTGACTGATTTGTGTTTGATCCATGCCACCTCAATGCATCTATCTTGTGATTCTTCTGCAGAGAACAAGTGCATTGTATCTTTGATGTTGATCTTGTGTGATGACAAGGCTTGCAAAGTCATCAAAATGATAAAATCGTGTGGTATGTACAAAACTGTCTTGGAAAAATCAGTTGTGGGATGCTAGGTTGTGAGGTCCATAACTCCTTGCTCAAGTTGAATTAATGGAAGTTCTTGTACTCTTTGGAAATCTTATATATCATACTTCAAATTTGATGTTTACATTTGGCCTTGATTCATCTTGGATCATAATGAAAAATACCTCCAAAGTTGGACAAAACATGAGACAGATTCTGTCTAAAAAATTCTAAGTGTCAAAGTTCAAAATCTTATGAAACCCTAACCATTATTTTTCATAACTTTGTGAAATTTCAAGTTTCTCAAGGTTTCCCTTCTTGCAAGTAACCTCACTTTTCTTGATTTTTCTTGATTGATCATGATCTAAATCACAAGTTAACATTGTTTTTGACTTAAAGAGGCCATGTTTGCCAAAAAAAATCCCAAAAGTCAAACTTGGTTTTGATCACAGTTGACTTTTTATATCAGATGAAACTTGAACTTTATGATCCTTTATGAAATCAAGTCCTTGGGCTAAATTGAACCTAATGGATGGATTCCAAAGGTGTTTTTGAGTGTCTTGAATCATGTCCCAAGGTTTGAGATCATGCTTTGCTAAAAATTCAAATATATGGTTGACTTTCCTCAAAAATCCTAGTTTAAGGTCCAGATGAATTTGAATCCTTATATTTCTTATGAATCAAGTTCTTTGAATCAAATCAATCATATGAATAGATCAATATGATGTATTTGAGGTCCTTGAAACATATCTTAAGGTTTTGGCTCATGCCTTGCTCCAAAAGTCAACTTAGGGACTGAATTAGGTCAAAACCCTAATTCCTGATTTTTGATAGATACATCCTCCGAGGCTATTTTGAACTTATGAATGGACTCATGAGGTTCTTTTGAGCTTATTGAATCATATATTAAAGTATTGGCTCATGACCGGATGAAAATTTCTCTCCGGAGGCCTTGGTCAACCAAAACCCTAATTTGGTGATACTGATGATCTTGAGGCTTGATCAACTTGGAATGTTGCATTCTCGTGTTAGATTCATAATGTGAGAGACCTCTTGATCCTTCATGGATGTTTGAGAGGCTTGACAAGTTAAAGATCATGTCAATTCTTGTCTTCTTGTCTTTCAAAGGTTCAAGTTAACAAAGTGGTCGAGGATCGATTTCAATCCGAGAATAAACTAGAGAGAGATTGTTTAGACGATACATTTCCGGATGAGGAAAGAACTCAAACCGAGATTTTATCCAATCCGAGTGTGGAAAGGAAAACTAACAACTCTAATGGAGAGAGTACATTTATCACTTGGGGATGAATATGACCAAAGTGATTGAAATGTGTTATGCAATATGAATATGAATATGAATCAATTATGCACGATGTATGTATGAAATGCTTATGCTGACAAAACAGACATGACATACGGACGGACTAGAAGTACAACTGGATACCCGGTCACTCTTGGGGGATAGAAAGTATCGCTGATCTATTGAAGGAAAAAATTCCTGCTGCTGAACTTTTCATATTCTTGGTAGTAATAAAATGCGGCTCCTGAGGAGTGATAGGTGGGATACTCAATCTTATCAATGTGAAGTAAGTGATCCTCCACTCGGGATATACAAGGAATATTTTGATTCTGCATTTTGAAGTTTGATTGCTTTCGGAGAAGCTGTCGATGTTCCTTCTTGTGTTCATCGATAAAAAATGGAAATTGCCATCTTTATTTTAAAGAAGAAGTAAATTTGAAAACAAAAGTAAATTCATTTTTGTGTTTCAAGAATGTTAATCATATTAAAATGTCATTTTACAAAGCAAAATAAATGAGAATTGCAAACAAAGGGCACAAGGGCTCAAATTTTCATCAATAGAATGTTAATCAGCCAAATGCGTGATTCCATGGAGCATTACAAAGTTTAGAAAATGGTAATATAAGGGGAAAGGGGCTACATTGAAACATAATAACTACTATCCTTCTACCAACTTTGAATTCTGAGTATCTTGAGATTCTGTTGAAGGTGACTTCTGATTGAGGATTTCTTGACAGATGACGTTATTTCTGATGACCCAATCTTAGTCAGATGTAGTTACTTGCCATAAATCCCTAACTTTTGCCTAGATTTCCTCTTCAGGTTTTCAATCCATCGGGATTATTATTATTTTTTTATGTCTCTAATTTTTTCCTGTACCGCCCTTTCGGGTTTTCAGTGCAACGAGACGTTTTAATTTTATTTTATTTAGGAGAAGTATTTCTTAACTACATCAACATTTGTGGGGTAGGTAAACTCTTCTCCATCCATGGTTGCGAGTCTCAAAGCACCTCCCAAAAAGGCTTTCTTAACAACATAGGGGTCGTTGTAATTCGGAGTCCATTTGCCCCTGGGATCAGTGAGAAATGATTGGATCTTTTTTAGCACGAGGTCGCCCTCTCTGAATACACGAGGTCGGACATTTTTGTCGAATGCTTTCTTCATTCTCTGTTGATATAATGACCATGGCATAAAGCCTTCATTCTTTTTTCTTTGATTAGGTTCAGTTCATCGTATCTGCTATGACACCATTCAGCTTATGTTAGCTTGGCTTCCATCAAGACTCTGATTTATGGTATTTCTATTTCTATGGGGAGCACTGCCTCTATGCCATATACTAGAGAGAAAGAGGTTGCCCCTGTTGAAGTTTGGACTGATGTGTGATAACCGTGAAGAGAAAATGGTAGCATCTCATGCCAATCCTTATAGGTTACAACCATCTTTTGAATGATTTTCTTGATATTTTTGTCAGTTGATTATACCGCTCCATTCATTTTAGGCCGGTAGGGAGATGAGTTATGGTGTTTAATTTTAAACTCAGCACATAATTCTTTCATCATCTTGTTGTTTAGGTTCGATCCATTATCAGTAATGATCTGGCTTGGAACACCATAACAGCATATGAGATTTTTCTTGATAAATCGGACCACCACTTATCTGGTCACATTTGTGTATGATGCTGCTTCGACCCATTTGGTGAAGTAATCAATGGCTACTAGGATGAACCGATGTTCGTTTGAGGCTTTGGGTTCAATCATGCATATCATGTCAATTCCCCATATAGAAAAAGGCCATGGAGAAGTGATAACATGAAAATATATCGTATATTCTGACCCGATTCACATGCTATTTAGGTCCTTTTAGTATGCTTTCATAGCATTATGTCGTATTATGTCGTATTTTGTCTATTTTTCAGGTATGCTGCCTTAATAGAGCCTTCCGTGAAGAAATGAAGCATCAAGAGCAAGAATCGAAAGATTTCAGTGGAAACTACACACATGGCGTTGGCCAAGAAGGACGCCATGACGTGTAGGGTTTCACCCATGTCTCAACGGTCACAAGACCATGTCCTTCACCATTTGCACACATGGCAGACGCCGTGTAGGGATGGTGGGCGCCATCTTCCCAAAACTCGCGTTGGTCAAAGGCAATTGAAGGAAGTGTCCATGACCAGAGGGAATGTCTCCACACGATTTCTGAACGTTTCGTGCAACTTCCAAGGCCTTTACCACTTTAAAAGACATAGTTTTGATAGTTTAGGTATCCTCTCTTAGTTGCAGCATAAGCCTAAATTCAATTTGTTAAAAGCGATAATCCGTCACATCGAGGGGTTATCGCTCCATTGTTGTAATCGAGATTGATTCATTGTAGAGTAAAGTAATATTGCCGCCATTTTACTTTTCAAGTCAGATTTACTTTCCAACATTGTATCATATTCAAGTCTCCGATTTGGAGCAGGTTTATTATTCAATTCGCAACTTATTTTCATTCGCACCGTCTTTACTTTGTTTACTTTCCCGCACTGCTTTACTTTGTTTATTTCCTGCCTTGCCTTAAATTTGTTTACTTTATTGCTCCGTTTTACATTTTTTACTTTATCGCATTACCTATTTTAATTTCTTTATCACAAACAGATTTGTTTTCAAACCGAACTTAAGCGTGACACTTTCGTTCTTGCTTTTGAAAATCAATCGCACACTTAACACATTTTTTCCCTAAAAGACTTATTCCGCAAATCAATTATATGCCATGTTTACCATAGTCATGTCCAGCTAAATCCTTAGTGCTGGGATGTGAGGACCGTCGTTTCGACGGTACTCCGTATGTTATGATTGTAGAAATACATTAGGGGTTGCTTTGGTTTTAATACAACTTTTGTGAATTTAACTTGATCGGCCATTACGTAAATGGGACCGTGTTTCTATTTACGCAATAACCGTGACTATGTCGGGTAAGATCGAAAGTCGTCTGATACTTAAGATAAAAGTTGGTTAGTTTTTAATTGATAAAAACAGCGAAAGCGCTTTGTTAATTAATTAGGGGAATTTAATATTATTAGAAAGTGATTTTAAAACTATTTTCGGGCACGTTTATAGATTTAGGATCCGGTTGGCCGAGCATATGCCGAAAACTCTTTGATGTTAAAAGTTTCCAATCAAAAGTACTTTTTAACTGAGTCTTAGAGGTAATTATATAAAAAATTACTTTTTCATTTTGACACAATACACGATCGGTGCAGTGTGAGCGGCTGGTATAGATTAGAGGTTAGGTCCAGTTCCATTTACACTAATACGACGGTTCCTTTTTAATTAACTCTTTTTCTAAGAAGAAAATATTTCCCCGCAAGTGTCTCTACTTAAACAATAGGAGTATTGTTTGATCGATGAGAATTACATACCATTACCATTTATCTAAATTCATTTTTATTCATTATTTTATGTTTCCTGTGCATATTACACATTTTTTCTATTAGCCTTAGATAAACACCGTAACAATAGTTATCGATAGATTGACATTGGTCTCTGTGGGATCGATAATCTTTTATATTACTTCGATATTTTATTGCACTTGTGGAGGTATCAAGTTTTTGGCGCCGTTGTCGGGGACCAAAAGTCAAATATCGTACTATGTTGTTACACCGTCTAGACTAAGGCATTCTTGTCTCTATTACAATGTATCACCCAAATTTTTCCTACAATTACCACTCTCGATATTTTGAGGAACCGCAAGATTCCCATAAATCGAACCTCGAAATACTAATGGAGGATTTCATTGCGACGCAAACTCACTTTAGGCTCGAATCTATGATGAAGCGCTTTGTAATGACACAAACTCTCCAGAATGAAGATTTTAGAAAACAAAGTCTCCACATTAATGAAAACCTTTTGCAGCTTAACACTGTGGTCGAATCCCTTGAGACTCACAATGAGGCATTGGAGACTCAAATCTCCCTGCTTGCACAAATACCCCTAAGACCCTCCCCTAAGGAGCATGTGGATGTTGTAACAACCAGTAGTGAAAAACAAATCGAAAATCCTAAGGAGAGTGATAATGAGGTTGAGGAGACTTCTGGTGAGAAAAGCGTAGAGATTAAGAAAACCCCACCGACACCACCCGAAAGGGAGGTCGTCGAAGAGGTAGAGAAGGAAGCATCTTATGTTATTCCTTCTTCCCTATACCCCACTGATTCCTTTTCCCCAAAGGTTTGTGGAAGCTAAGGTAGACCCCCAATCCAAAACGTATGTGGAGGTATTAAAAAATATCCACACCAATGTACCCTTGTCTGAAGTCCTCCTTAAAAAGAGAAATTTAGAGGACCATGAAACTAGGGTAATTACTAGTGTTAAGAGGGGAAGGTTAACCTTCGAAGTGGTGGATGAAAAAAGTACACAAAAAACTGAAAAGCTAATACTCAGGATAGAGCCAGAACCATCACCACAAGTTCAAAAGAATGAGGCACCCTACAAAAGGAAGAAAATAAAAGGTGAGGGATATGTGAGATGGCTTGATAAGTGGCCATGAAAACTAGAGATTATTAAAAGTTTGATCGAGGAATCATTCTCGAGAGAACCACCATGAGTACTTACACTCCTGGGTTGTCGAGCTAACGACGTAAAAAGAAGCGCTACGTGGGAGGCAACCCAAGAGCTTTTAATTTAATGTTTTCCTTTTATTGTTTGAATTTGAAGAAAATAAAGAGATGGATCGCTTGTCATGTTTCAGCTACTTCTAAGCAAAAAACCTCTTGATAACAGAACCAGAGATGAGTTGGTGCCCACAGACATTCCTACAAATGTCGCTTTTGGTGGAGACACTGATGATGAGTATGACAGGAGAGAGCATGTCTCTTCCATCCGTAGCTCACCTCCTCCTCGTTCATCGCATGGTCAGGTACTTCCTATGGAAACGGGCAACATGATGAGCTGTTTTAGGAAATATAAGTTTCAACAAATGAAGGTATCTCAAAATTCCCGTTGCCGAAGTAGAAGTGGCCAGCAAAGACATGGACAACAAGAGCAGGATCATAGAGGATTTAACTCGTAGTAGCATTCATACAGGTTCTATATTTCCTTTTTCCACCCTTTTATCAAAACATTGAGGAAAATGTTTGGCTTAAGTGTAGGGGAGGAACTTTACTGCTTTCATTTTACTGTTTTCTTGTTAGATTTACCGTTTTCTAGTTTATTTCATATTCTTAAGATTTTATTTATTTTAATGTTTTATCGAGTCTTTGCATGTGCTATCGAATCTTTATGCGTGGTTTTCAGTTGTTTATTGAATTTCTCAAAATTTGGACCCCTAAAAAAAATTTTCTTTTGATTTATGGCACACGCTCTGAAAGTATATAGGTTGTTTTTAATTTAGGCTATGTTAGCTAGACTTGGGAAAGTTTCGATAAAATCGATACCTTCCCGACACCCTAAACTCCCTAAGTATGCAAAATCAATTTGAGTACCCATTGTGTCGAGACCTTAAGTTATATTTTCAAAGTAATCCCTAAGTAGTTTATTTAAGCAGTCATCACCATCCTAAGTACACACTAAGTAAGAAGCCGATGCAAATAAGTGTATGATCTCTAGTTCAAAATGAGAAATTAAGAGGTAAAAAAATGAATAATAAGATATGTTCCTTCTAAGTTAGGTGGTTCTCACCCGATCACTTAGCCCAACGGTGCAGACTCTTTAAGTTCAATTGATACTTAAGTATATTTTCCAAGAAAAAGAGAAAAAAGAAATAACGATGAGATCATAGTCACTAACAGGTTTACTTACCATATACGTGCAAGGATAACGGGCTTAATGTGATTGCGCGTGTATGAAATGGGGAGGAAGAGAACAAAAGACCTAGGTTAAGTTATAATTGCATGATTCAGATTGGTTTGCATAAAGGGGGAGTCTTTGACCATGAAATGCGGATTTGTGTCATTACGGTATCCTTGGTATTGATATTTAGTACCTATAATCTAACATTAGCCTAGTCGCCACGTATGATTAGAGTCTTGGTGTGCCTTTTTTACGAACCATACTGATTTATTTTTATCGTGTTGGTAGATTGCTTGAGGACAAGCAATGGTCTAAGTGTGGGGGAGTTTGATAACATGAAAATATATCGTATATTCTGACCTGATTCACATGCTATTTAGTGCCTTTTAGTATGCTTTCATAGTATTGTGTCGTATTTTGTCTTGTTTTCGGGTATACTGCCTTAATAGAGCCTTCCATGAAGAAATTAAGCAGAAAGAGCAAGAATCAGAAGATTTCGATGGAAAATACACACATGGCGTTCCACATGGCGTTGGCCAAGGAGGACGCCATATCGTGTAGGGTTTCAACCACGTCTCAACCATCACAAGACCATGTCCTTCGCCATTTGCACACATGGCGGGCGCCATGTAGGGATGGCGAGTGCCATCTTCCCAAAACTCTCCTTGATCAAAGGCGGTTAAAGGAAGTGCCCATGACCAGAGGGAATGTCTCCACACGATTTCTGAACGTTTTGTGCAACTTCCAAGGCCTTTACCACTATAAATAGGACATAGTTTTCATAGTTTAGGCATCCTCTCTTAGTTGCAGCATTGGCCTAAATTCAGTTTGTTAAAAGCGATAATCCATCACATCGAGGGGTTATCGCACCATTGTTGTAATCGAGATTGGATCACTATAGAGTAGGGTAATCTTACCGCCATTTTACTTTTCAGGTCAGATTTACTTTCCAGCATTATATCATATTCAAGTCTCCGATTTGGAGCAGGTTTATTATTCAATTCACAATTTATTTTCATTCGCACCGTCTTTACTTTGTTTACTTTCCCACACTGCTTTACTTTGTTTATTTCCTGCCTTGCCTTAAATTTGTTTACTTTATTGCTCTGCTTTACATTCTTCACTTTATTGCATTACCTGTTTTAATTTCTTTATCACAAAAAGATTTGTTTTCAAACCGAACTTAAGCGTGACACTTTCGTTCTTGCTTTTGAAAATCAATCGCACACTTAACACGTTTTTATTCCCTAAATGACTTATTCCGTAAATCAATTTTATGCCATGTTTACTATAGTCATGTCCAGTTAAATCCTAAGTGCTGGGATGTGAGGACCGTCGTTTCGACTGTACTCCATATGCTGTGTTTGTAGAAATGCTTTAGGGGCTGCTTTGGTTTTAATACAACTTTTGTGAATTTAACTTGATCGACCATTACGTAAATGGGACCGTGTTTCTATTTACGTAATAACCGTGACTATGTCGGGTAAGATCGAAAGTCGTCCGATACTTAAGATAAAAGTTGGTTAGTTTTTAATTGATAAAAACAGCGAAAGCGCTTTGTTAATTAATTAGGGGAATTTAATATTATTAGAAAGTGATTTTAAAACTATTTTCGGACGCGTTTATAGATTTAGGATCCGGTTGGTCGAGCATATGCCGGAAACTCTTTGATGTTAAAAGTTTCCAATCAAAGGTACTTTTTAACTGAGTCTTAGAGGTAATTATATTAAAAGGAAATTTTCACTTTAATGCAATACGCGACCAATGCTGCGTGAGTGGCTAGTATAGATTTGAGGTTAGGTCCGGTTCCGATTATGCTAATGCGACGGTTCCTTTTTAATTAACTCTTTTTGAAGGAAGAAAATATTGCCCCGTAAGTGTCTCTACTTAAACAATAGGAGTATCGTTTGATCGATGAGAATTACATACCAGTACCATTTATCTAAATTCATTTTTATTCATTATTCTCTGTTGCATGTGCACATTACACATTGTTTCTATTAGCCTTAGATAAACACTGTAACAATAGTAATCGATAGATTGACATTGGTCTCTGTGGGATCGACAATCTTTTATATTACTTCGATATTTCCGTGCACTTGCAGAGGCATCAAAAAGAAAGAACTTTGAGATGCGTCGGTGGTACATGAAATTTTTCGGCGTATATATGACACTTGTGACACTTCCTCATGTACTTGTAGCAATTAGATTCCATTGTCAGCCAATAATTTCCTGCTCTCAGAATTTTTCTTGCCACTGTGTGTCCATTGGTATGAGTGCCAAAGGATCCTTCATGAATCTCCTTCATTAGTATGTTTTCTTCGTGTCTGTCCATGCATCTGAGCAAAACCATGTAGAAGTTTCTTTTGTAGAGCACATCATTGTTCAGGAAGAAATTACCAGTCAGTCTTCTGAGAGTCTTCTTATCTTTTCTGGATGCTCTAGGTGGGTATTCTTGTTTTTTAAGGAAGCATTTGATATCATGATACCATGGTTTGTCATCGATGAGGCTTCCACTGCAAATATGTAAGCAGGCCTATCAAGGCGCATTATGTCAATCTTGGGTACGTCGTTCCATCGATCCACACTAATCATGGAGGATAAGATAGCTAGTGCATCAGCCATATGGTTTTCTTCACGAGGAATGTGATGAAAATCAATCTTGTTGAAGAAGGGTAACAACCTTCTTGCGTACTCTTTGTAAGGAATCAACCCAAGTTTACGTTGATCGCGACTTTATGAGTCGAATAGGGGTTACTGCAAGTATACAATTGTATCGCGTAGTTTTAAAAGATTATCGATCCCACAGAGACTATAAATCGAACGCACCGTTATCTATTGTTACTATGTTTATCTAAGGCTAATCAGAATTTGGGTTTTTTTAGTTCAAGCGGGAAATTAAAATTTGGGAATACTAGTTATGAATAAGTTATCGGTATATAATTCGGTAACCTACGTAGAATTAATTAAACCTAAGCTCATAGAGATTTATCACCCTATTCATCTGTAGGAAAAACCGGTTTAAAAGCCCTCAACTCACACTCCCGTGGTTCTTGCTTCGGACTATACTTCTAAGTCAATACGTCTGCTCTCGCTAGCTCGTATGAGGTTAAAAATACTTTTTGAAAACTAATTAAACCTAATTAACTTTAAAGCGCTTCCGCTGTTTTTAAAACTAATGCCCGATTTCAGCTATCCGGGAAAAGCCTCACACTCCCGTGGTCTCGACTTTAACCTATGTTACTTTTTTACTCTCGTAATAAAAGTTGGGTTTTATATTAAGAAAGCGAAGCCAGAAGAAGGATTGATTATTGATTTTAGCTTAGAGAAAATTAATTCATTTTAGTTACTTCATTACATACCGATAATATCGGTTTAGCTCGACATAATTAGGAAATTAAATGCAAAAGCAAGGAAATAAATAAACACAGACATAACTAAGAAATAAATAAACAATGCTTGAATTAAATAACGAAAACCTGGAATTCAGTAATAACAGCAATAGCAATCCCTCCACAAGCCGGTAGGTTCTTGCTTGAATGTAATAAATTGCGAAGGTTGAAGGCAATGAAACAAAGAAAACTAAAACTAAGTTGTAACAGTTCCTCAGTGTGAGAAACTGTCACTTTTGTTCGGTAATGGTTAACAAGGAAATGGAAATGCAAAGTAAAATAAATGAAATATAAACTCTAGAAACAATTCGGCAGCAAGACAGTACACTTTGAAAGCAAGATTGGCCACCCTTTGTTCTTCGTAAATGCTTGTATTTATAGGCTCAGCTGAGATAGAAGTTGGAGAAAATTCAGCCACTCACGCTGACAGTTACACCACTTTGGACCTAGAAATCCTCAGAAGAAAATGGCATCGTGTGAAACTGCTCTCTGAGAATTCGTAGTCAAGTCTCTGATCCAACGTGTAAATTAAGCGCATGACGATCGTGGTAAAATGTTACGGTCGTGGTGTATTTTGAAGCTGCCACGGTCGTGGCACTCCCATGACGATTGTGATATCAGCAAAAATGGATTTCTTCAATTTTTCTTCTCTTTTCTGCTCTTTTCTTGCACATTTTGGTTCTTTTCCACACTTAGCATACTTTGACTTGTGAAATATGATTACCTGCAAAAACACTTAAATAATCTCGAGAAAATCGGATATTAGACGAAAAACGGAATAAGAAACTAACATAAATCGAAGTAAAAATATGATATAAATTCGTGTTATCAAACTCTCCCACACTTGAATCTTTGCTTGTCCTCAAGCAATCAATCTATTAAAACGGACAAACTGTATCAAATGCATATACCTGGCATACCAATGGTGTTGAAAAAGAGTTTCTTGTTAGTTAGACGGGTACTAGTGTAAAACACTAAGGATACAATAATGACACAAAGCAACAAGCTTATCATAGACCTCTCTTTTGTATAATCCAGTCCAAATCATTATACTATAGTTCAACCATACGTTTTCGTATCTATTTTACCCGGTTTCATTCTGACGCAATCACATTAAGCCCTTTGCCTTATTCACCCACGTAGTGGAGTAACCGGTTAGTGACTTTGATCCCATTTTCTCACACGGGGCCTGATACACAAATGTGGTAACCCTTTATACATCCCATTCGTAGATTGCGGGGGATTGAACAGCAGTTCGCCCTACCAAGTTCAGAATCAGGTACCTCTGAACCAATCAACAACGGATTTTCTTTCTTTTTCTTGCACATTTTCACAACTGTGAGAGTTGTTGCATAATCTATTTATTTATTTTTCTCGGCATATAGATAAGAAATATTTTTTCTTTTTCTTGATTTAGGCATCAAACACTTATATTCATCGGTTCCCCACGTGGTTTGTGATATAGACGGTGCTGACTGCTAATATAAACTACTAAGGGTTACTTTAGGACTGAACTCAAGGTATCGCATAATAAGCGTCGAAACTGATATCGCATACGCAAGAGGTCTAGGGTGTCAAGATGGTATCGATCTTGTTAGCACTTTCCCAGCTTCCTAACATAGTTTAAAGCTTGGTACGTCACATATGAGCATTAATTGTAAAAAAATTTCGTCATGGCAGAATAAAGTGAGGAAATCGGATAACTGAACGAAAATATTCATATATTACTTTGATAAGGAAAAAGAAAGTACAAGAAAGGGAAATAAACGGAAATAAATCTAACTCTCCCACACTATATCGGACATTGTCCTCAATGTTGCGATATAAAGGGGAATAAAAAGGAAAACTAAAAAGAGAAACAAAATACAAAAACAAAATAAAATCAAGGTGGACCACGTCCTCTGCCTCTAGAGCGTCCTCTTCCATGCTGCGCTACGTGATCAGGAATGCCCACGTGATGGATGTACTCGTGTAAGCCCTGCACTCGCAGTGTCAATGCACTCATCTCCTCGATGACACCGTCAAGCTTTTGACCTTGGTCAACTTGCCCTTGCTGGATTTGACGCATAAGTGTCATCATTTCATTCTGTTGCTGGGTTTGTTGCCATATAGCCCTCGGGATTTCATCATTAGTAACTGGGTCTTGGTCAGGGCGGCGACGACGTCTGGAGGTCGAAGGAGCATTATTGGCCGGCGGTGGTTGGTTTTTAGGGGCGTTATCCATTTCTTGCTCCATCTCATCAACAGGTCCCTGTGCTTGATCATTTGGAGCAGGCGCATTTTGCTCAGGAGCATTAAGATCAAAAAGCCAATTAGCCATATTCTGAGGGTCAATGCGACTCCTGCAAGGCATGATGATACTTCTTACGGTTTTGGCGCAGACCATAGGATGGTATTTTCCACCTCGTCGTAACTTGATGAGCTGAGAGTTTCTGCAATAATCTATATCAAGGAACACTGGAGGAAAGGAGGGTAGTCTAGCAAGGTCGTTTTCCAAATTCAAACTGAGTGCAATAGAGGTGACAATCCCTCCAAAGTAGAAGGGTTTGGAGCCTCTAGCACAGTTTGGTTGTATGTATGCTAGTAAAAATGGTGCGGCATTGATTAGCTCCGGATGAAAAATACAATGAAGGAAAAACAACTCTTTAGAATTCACCTTATGGTTACTATCTCGTGCAAAGATGGTGCTTCCAAGTGCGCGGTGGACGTATCTGACGGCTAGGTTGTGGATGAATGTTGTGTTAAGGCTATCCCAACTGTCGACTGTTGTTCCCGTTAAATGATTCCATAGTTGGAACGCTGCTTGATAGAAAGTTTCCTGCGGTACTCGGCGATGGAAATTCTCGCCATGTTTAAAACCAAGCATCTCGGCAAGACGATCTTGTTCGATTGAGTACTCTTTGCCAAACATGCGGAACTTTGCGACTCCGGATAATTGGTTCGTTTCGCCCGGAGGGGTTATGTAGGTAAAGGAACTGAGGAACTCTAAAGTGAGGTCTTCGTAAGTGGGCCGGCTCTGAGTGCAAAACTGCCAAAGACCGGCATTCTGTAACATCCATTGAACTCCCTCAAGCATTCTGAGTTCTTCTAAGCATACAATGTCGACATAGCGGGTCGGTTGAACGGAACGGTGGTAGAAATTGATATACCGAGCTCTTTGGCGTTCTCCCGCCTCTCCATCTCGAAAGTTTAATGTAGATAAATCTGGAATTTCACGTGCCATTGTTGGGTTAAAGAGGATTTTGGAAAGAAAGTAGGTTATGTAATGTGAGGGTTTGTGAAAAAGAATTGCGTACGGTGTGATTATATAACGTAATGGGAAGTTGAATGGTTATGGAAATGATTAATGTGGTTCAAATGATAATGGGACGGTTGTGGAATTGTAGAAGGTAATGGGACGGCTGGGGTTTGAATGAGAGAAAGAAGAGGGAACGAGTGAAACAATTCTGTTTTAATGCAGAATCTGTTTCAAACCCGCGTGACGGTCGTCACGGGGTCGTCACGATCGTGACGTCCACAAAATCTGGGTGGTGAAATTGTTTAATGACAGACACGGTTCCAAACACATTAATTCAATAGCAGGTTATAAGAAGCACATGGAAATAGCAGTATATTGCATACAAAGAGATAAGTAACATTATAACATAAATTAATATAGAATTAAAAGTATAGGAATGGAATTTGAAATCACAAAGATTTAATAGCAGCAGCAAATGAAATTATTATTTAAAACCAGAAAGGTGCTAGTTAAACTACTAGCACTGTATGAAATCAAATTATTCCCAACATGAAAAAAAAAATGAAAACTGAAATAATGTAAATTGTTCTAAAGTGAAATGCATAAAAAGTCTTGAAAATAGGGTGCTTCATAAATCTAGCCAAGGCGTTTCTTCAAAGATGCTATGGCTTGATTTAAATGATCAAATTGTTCCATGGTCAGGTCCATAAGTCCAACAACATTTTGACGCACAGTGTTAAGCTCATCCTTTACTGAAGTGATTTCTTTATGGTATTCATCCATAGTCTTTAAAATAGAATTCAGATTAGAAGCATAATTAGTGGCATCAGCTTTAGGAATTTCAATGTTCTCTTGGAAATCCATATAGTCAAGATCATGGTAATGAGGGGGTGTTTTTGGGTCGATCTCAGGTTCAGGAAAGGTTTCTTCTGGTTCAGGCACGGGTTCATCAAGGTTATACAGCCAGTTATGTTGATCGTGCACACTTGTGCGTTCATGATTTGGAAGTGTAAAGTGTTGTACGACAACATTGTTAATTAAAAGCTAGAAATGGTTCGGACCTTGGTCCCTAATCATAGCCCTATTGAAGCAAAAGGTGATATTCATGGGTCTAAATTCTCCAAAGGGGTTAATCTTAGAAAGTCGGGTTCTGAATCCCATAGCATCAGCTATCTTAGTAACCAGGCTACCTATCAAAATTGGACTATTATCATTATTAATAATTTTGCAAAAGTTATTCAGCATAAAAGTAAGTCCATTAACCTCTCTAGACTGAGAAGCACAAAACATAATAAAAAGCTCGTCCCTCGAAACAGTGTTATCATTTTCAGGTTTACCAAATAAGGTATAGGCCAGGATCATATGAAAGTAACGGAAAGCGGGGTTATGTATCTCTGTTGAAAGCATATGGTCCATGTCAAAATCAGGTTTCCCTGAAATTCTACCCCAAAAGTCACTCAGCTCTCCAACCAACTCTAAGTCTTCTTGAACCACAGAGAAAACATGGGGTCCTTCAGGAAATCCCAAAAGATCCGGCACTTCCTTTATGGTGAACTGGCAGCTGTATCCAAATAATCTAAAGGTAATTCTACCCCTGGTTAAACCTTTTCCACAGTGAGGGTTATAACTTAAAGAACTCGGGAATTCTAAAGTCAGCCTACGGTAGCACTTATGTTTCTTATTGGCAAAACCCTCCCAACCTAACTGGCTAAACAGAAAGTCTACGCTCTCACCTACACCTAGGGCGATCATGGTGGGTCTGTGGGCGAATTTTGTCAAGGCAAAAGGTCTAAGAGACAAAGCCTCATAGCGATGCCATTGTGCTCCAACTCTGAATTCTACTGGCATGTTATCCTCGTTTGCCATTAGTTAGTACTTTTTGCAAAAATAAAAGCAGAAGAGGAGAATAGAGAGAGTAGAAAGACTTTATAATCCTGTAGTTTTTTCAATTTTTAAGATCAGCACAATATTCTCAAATTAAATTTAAAATGATATAAATGAAACTGAAAATTTGCAAAATAAAAACAAAACATAGAAAGCATAAAGAAATAACAAATATAATGCATTAAAAAACAAAAATCATGGGTTGCCTCCCATTAAGCGCTGTTTTTAACGTCGAAAGCCTGACAAATTCAATTTGATGCTTAGTTAGGAGGTTCTGTGGGCAACTCTAAAAGTCTTAGGCAGTTCAAATAATCTCTATTTTCAATGTTGTGATAGTGTTTTAGACGTTGTCCATTGACTAAAAATGGATTACTATTCCTCCCTTTTATTTCTACCGCTCCACTTTGTAGAATTTTTGTAATTTCGAAAGGACCGGACCATCTAGACCTTAATTTCCCAGGAAAGAGTTTTAATCTTGAGTTAAAGAGGAATACAACATCTCCCACACTAAGTTCTTTTCTAGATAAGCGCTTATCGTGCCATCTTTTAGTTCGTTCTTTATATATCTTAGCATTCTCGTAAGCGTCTAATCTTAACTCTTCTAGTTCATGCAGATCTAGGATACGTTTTTCACCTGCAGAATCATACCTTAAATTCAATGTTTTAATAGCCCAATAGGCTTTATGTTCTAATTCCACTGGTAGATGGCAAGATTTACCATAGACCAGCTTGAAAGGTGTGGTTCCGATTGGTGTTTTGTAGGCCGTCCTATATGCCTATAAAGCTTCATTGAGTTTTGATGACCAGTCTTTCCTAGAGGTGGCTACAGTCTTTTCTAGAATTTGTTTTATTTCTCGGTTTGAGACCTCAACCTATCCACTTGTTTGTGGGTGATATGGTGTTGCTACGCGGTGTCTTACTCCATATTTCGATAGTAATTTGTCAAATATTTTTGATATGAAATGAGAACCACCGTCACTTATGACAAGTCTCGGCACACCAAATCTGGGAAAGATTGTGTTTTTAAAGAGCTTTATGACTACTCGTGCGTCATATGTAGGAGAAGCTATTGCCTCAATCCATTTTGAAACACAATCGACTGCTACGAGTATATATTTATTTCCAAAGGATGATGGAAAGGGTCCCATAAAGTCAATCCCCCATACATCAAAGACTTCTACTTCTAATATACCTTTTTGAGGCATCTCATCGCGTCTTGATATGTTACCAGTGCGTTGGCACCGGTCGCAGTTTAGTATTGCGATGTGGACATCCTTCCAAAGGTTGGGCCAGAATAGGCCGGATTGCAAGATCTTAGCGCATGTCTTTGAGGTACTAGCATGTCCTCCTTAAGGAGCATAATGACATTGAGAGATGATGTTTTCTATTTCTTCTTCTGGGACGCAATGACGGAAGATACCGTCGGCTCCTCTCTTAAACAGCAAAGGTTCATCCCAATAATAGTGTTTCAGATCATGAAAGAATTTTTTCTTTTGTTGATAAGATAAGTCTAGTGGAAGTACTCCAGCTACTAAGTAGTTGACTATGTCAGCATACCATGGCAGGGTTGTGTGCATGTTAATTTCTTCCACGACTTCTTCCATCTTTGGGTCATTTAACTGTAGAGTAGACATATCACTTTCTAGTTGGGCTATGAGCCGTTCATATGGGAATTCCTCATTAATGGGTACTGGCTCTGGTTTAATGCCATCTAATCTAGATAAGTGGTCTGCTACTACTTTTTCGGTTCCTTTCTTATCTTTGATCTCTAAATCGAATTCTTGTAGGAGTAGGATCCACCTTAGCAGTCTAGGTTTTGCATCCTTCTTGTTAAGTAAATATCTAATAGCTGCGTGATCTATATAAATGATGATCTTAGCTCCCACTAGGTAGGAACGGAATTTGTCAAGGGCAAAGATCACGGCTAGAAGTTCTTTTTCTGTGGTAGCGTAGTTCATTTGGGCGAAACCTAAAGTTCTACTTGCATAGTAAATGGCATGAAGTTTTCTATCCCTCCTCTGTCCTAAAACTGCACCTACAGCATAATCACTTGCATCACACATGATTTTGAAAGGTAATCTCCAATCTGGTGGTTGCATGATAGGTGCGGTAATAAGAGTTGTTTTCAGCTGTTCAAACGCTTTTAGGCATTTATCATCAAAGATGAATTCATCGTCTTTCATTAATAGACCAGTAAGAGGTTTAGTGATTTTCGAGAAATCCTTTATGAATCATCGGTAGAAACCGGCGTATCCTAAGAAACTTCGTATTTCTCGTACGGTTTTCGGAGGTTGAAGATCTTTTATAATTTCTATCTTGGCTTTATCTACTTCAATTCCTCTATCGGACACAACGTGTCCAAGTACAATTCCTTCATTTACCATAAAATGGCATTTCTCCCAGTTTAATACGAGATTAACTTTTACGCATCTTTCCAATACCATTTCTAGGTTCGATAGACATCCTTCGAAGCTCTGCCCACATACGGAAAAGTCATCCATAAACACTTCCATAATGTCATCTATAAAATCAGCAAAGATTGACATCATGCATCTTTGGAATGTGGCAGGTGCGTTACATAGTCCAAACGGCATTCGCCGATAAGCAAATGTACTATAGGGACATGTGAAGGTCGTCTTTTCTTGGTCATCAGGATGAATAGGAATTTGAAAGAATCCTGAGTAACCGTCTAAATAGCAGAAGTATGAGTGTTTAGCCAATCTTTCCAACATTTGGTCAATGAAAGGCAATGGGAAATGGTCTTTACGAGTGGCTTTATTTAACTTTCTATAGTCGATGCACATTCTACTTCCAGTTACAACCCTTTTTGTTATAGATTCACCTTTTTCGTTCTTAACAACTGTAACACCTCCCTTCTTTGGAACGACATGTACTGGGCTAACCCATTGACTGTCTGATATCGGGTATATGATTCCTGCTTCTAAAAGTTTTTTCACTTCGTCCTTGACTACAGTGCTCAAGATCGGGTTAATCCTTCTCTGATGTTCCCTAGAGGATTTACAGTCTTCCTCCAGCATAACGCGGTGCATACAAATAGAAGGGCTTATTCCTTTAAGGTCAGCGATGTTATAGCCTAACGCAGTTGGATATTTTCTTAAGACATCTAATAGTTTCTTCATTTCGGTCTGTCCTAAGTCTGCGTTGACTATTACAGGTCGTTCGAGAGCTTCGTCTAGGAATTCATACCTTAAATTTTTGGGTAATGTTTTCAGTTCTAGGGCTGGGTTCTTTGGGCAAGGTAGATGATCTGGTGTAAGTGCTAAGCATTCGCTTAGGCTATCGTCTTGATAAGGTTCACGCCAGTTATCATCTTCAAAAATCGGAGGTATAGGAATTTTTAGGATATCTGAATATATGGTCGGTTCCATCTCGATTTCTCTTACGCACTCATCTATGACATCTAGTAAATAACATGTGTCGTCTATGGCTGGAGCTTGTAAGAATTGTGTCAAGATAAATTCAACTTTCTCTTCACCAACTTCAAAAGTTAGCCTGCCTCTCTTTACATCTATAATTGCTCCAGCAGTAGCTATGAATGGCCTTCCTAATATGATAGGAGTAGTAGAGTCTTCTGTAATATCCATGATTATGAAATCAGTGGGGATATAGAATTTTCCTATACGAACTGGAACATTCTCTAGTATACCAACTAGGTATTTAACAGAGCGGTCAGCTAATTGCACAGACATCTTAGTTGGTCTTAATTCTCCCATATCAAGCTTCTTGCAAATGGATAAGGGCATAACACTAATACTGGCTCCTAAGTCGCATAGAGCTTTGTCTATGACGAACTTCCCAATTACACAAGGTATTGAGAAACTACCTGGGTTTTTCAGCTTAGGAGGCATTTTGTTTTGAATTATTGCGCTACACTCAACAGTAAGCGTAAATGTTTCGTTTTCCTCAATCTTTTTCTTATTGGATAGGATTTCTTTTAGGAACTTAGCATACGAGGGCATCTGGGTCATGGCTTCTGTAAAAGGTATTGTGATGTTTAATTGTTTCAGAAGTTCAACAAATTTCTTAAATTGCCCTACAGTTTTAGAACTTTTCAATCTTTGAGATACGGAATAGGTGGCTTATAAGGTGCTGGAGGTACATAAGGTTTTTCTTTGTTTACATCCTCTTGGTCATTATCTTCCTTTTTCTTGGGTTCACTCTCCTTCTCAGTTGTTTGGTCGTTAGCAGACTTTTGGTACATGGCTGGATTTTGAAGTCTTAGGTCAATGGGTTCATCTAATTCTTTTCCACTTCTCAGTATAACAGCGTTTGCATGTCCTTTAGGATTAGGTTGTGGTTGTCCAGGAAATGTTCCAGCAGGAGCAGCAGTAGGTGCTTGTTGTTGAGCCACTTGGGAAATTTGTGTTTCAAGCATTTTGTTGTGAGTGGCCAAAGCATCTACTTTGTTTGCTAACTGCTTAATCGGTTCACTAGTGCATACGTTTTGATTTAGGAACTCTTTGTTTGTCTGAGTCTAGGTAGCTATGAAGTTTTCTATCATCAGTTCGAGGTTAGACTTCCTAAGAACATTTGGAGCAGCTGTTGCAGCCTTTTGATAACCTGGTGGTGCAGCAGGTGCTTGACCAGGTGCATACAGTGCATTGTTGTTTTTGTAGGAGAAGTTGGGGTGATTCTTCCAAGCAAGATTATAGGTATTTGCATAGGGGTTTGCTTGAGCATAATTCACTTGATCTGTAGAGGCTCCTGCTAAAACTTGGCATTCAGGGGCAACGTGTCCAGCTGTTCCACATAATTCGCAGTTTGGCGCTACTGCAGCCACGGTGGGTGTGGGTGTCATGGTCAAGTTGTCTATCTTTTGAGCGATTGCATCTACCTTAGCACGGGCGGAATCTAGGCTAGATACTTCGTACATTCCTCCTTTTGGTTGGGATTTCTCAACTTGAGTTCTTTCACCTCCCCATTGGTAGTGATTCTGAGCCATGCTCTCGATGAGTTGTTGGGCTTCATCATAGGGTTTATCCATAAGTGTACCACCAGCGGCGGCATCTATTGTCAATCTTGTGTTGTACAAGAGACCATTGTAAAACGTGTGGATAATTAACCAATCCTCAAGACCATGATGCGAGCATATCCTCCTTATATCTTTGTATCTTTCCCATGCATCATATAAAAACTCGTTGTCTTTTTGTCTGAAGCTGTTGATTTGGGCTCTCAGCATAGCTGTTTTACTTGGCGGAAAATATCGTGCCAGAAATACCTTCTTTAAATCTTCCCAAGAAGTAATAGAATTTGATGGCAAGGATTGCAACCAAGCCCAAGCTCTATCTCTTAATGAGAAAGTGAAAAGACGTAGTCTTATGGCGTCTGCGGTTACACCATTCGCTTTCACTGTGTCTGCATACTGCACAAACTTGGTTAGATGTTCGTTCGGGTCTTCTGTTGGGTTTCCAGAAAATTGATTTTGTTGCACAGCAAATAACAGCGAGGGTTTCAACTCAAAATCGTTTCGGTTGATAGCTGGAGCGACAATGCTGTTGTGAGGTTCTTGTTGAGATGCGGCAGCATAATACTTAAGAGGTCGGTTCTGTGGTATATCTTCCATGTCTGGTTCTGATTCGGAATCTGATTCGGATTCGAGTTCAGGATCTGATTGAGATTCAGGTTCTGATAAAGGAAAAGGGATATCGTGAGCTAAGCAGTATTCTTGGATACGTCTTTTTACAGTAAGAAGACGTTCAGGTTCGTCTGTTGGTCGTACGAGGTCTTTGCCAGAAGAGCGAGTACTTGGCATACAATCAACAGAAAGGGAATTTTGGTTTTTGCCTTAGTCTATACGACGTAACAAAGGAATTACAATGTCGACTTAATTAGTCCCTGGCAACGGCGCCAAAAACTTGATCGCGACTTTATGAGTCGAATGGGGGTTACTGCAAGTATACAGTTGTATCGCGTAGTTTTAAAAGATTATCGATCCCACAGAGACTAGAAATTGAACGCACCGTTATCTATCGTTACTATGTTTATCTAAGGCTAATCAGAATTTGGGTTTTTTTAGTTCAAGCGGGAAATTAAAGGGAAATTAAAATTTGGGAATACTAGTTATGAATAAGTTATCGGTATATAATTCGGTAACCTACGTAGAATTAATTAAACCTAAGCTCATAGAGATTTATCACCCTATTCATCTGTAGGAAAAACCGGTTTAAAAGCCCTCAACTCACACTCCCGTGGTTCTTGCTTTGGACTATACTTCTAAGTCAATACGTCTGCCCTCGCTAGCCCGTATGAGGTTAAAAATACTTTTTGAAAACTAATTAAACCTAATTAACTTTAAAGCGCTTCCGCTGTTTTTAAAACTAATGCTCGATTTCAGCTATCCGGGTAAAGCCTCACACTCCCGTGGTCTCGACTTTAACCTATGTTACTTTTTTACTCTAGTAATAAAAGTTGGGTTTTATATTAAGAAAGCGAAGCCAGAAGAAGGATTGATTATTGATTTTAGCTTAGAGAAAATTAATTCATTTTAGTTACTTCATTACATACCGATAATATCGGTTTAGCTCGACATAATTAGGAAATTAAACGCAAAAGCAAGGAAATAAATAAACACAGACATAACTAAAAAATAAATAAACAATGCTTGAATTAAATAATGAAAACCTGGAATTCAGTAATAACAGCAATAGCAATCCCTCCACAAGCCGGTAGGTTCTTGCTTGAATGTAATAAATTGCAAAGGTTGAAGGCAATGAAACAAAGAAAACTAAAACTAAGTTGTAACAGTTCCTCAGTGTGAGAAACTGTCACTTTTGTTCGGTAATGGTTAACAAGGAAATGGAAATGCAAAGTAAAAGAAATGAAATATAAACTCTAGAAACAATTCGACAGCAAGACAGTACACTTTGAAAGCAAGATTGGCCACCCTTTGTTCTTCATAAATGCTTGTATTTATAGGCTCAGCTGAGATAGAAGTTGGAGAAAATTCAGCCACTCATGCTGACAGTTACACCAATTTAGACCTAGAAATCCTCGAAAGAAAATGGCATCATGTGAAACTGCTCTCTGAGAATTCGTAGTCAAGTCTCTGATCCAACGTGTAAATTAAGCGCATGACGATCGTGGTAAAATGTTACGGTCGTGGTGTATTTTGAAGCTGCCACGGTCGTGGCACTCCCATGACGATCGTGATATCAGCAAAAATGGATTTCTTCAATTTTTCTTCTCTTTTCTGCTCTTTTCTTGCACATTTTGGTTCTTTTCCACACTTAGCATACTTTGACTTGTGAAATATGATTACCTGCAAAAACACTTAAATAATCTCGAGAACATCGGATATTAGACGAAAAACGGAATAAGAAACTAACATAAATCGAAGTAAAAATATGATATAAATTCGTGTTATCATACGTCTGTCCCACTCTCCTTTGATCTGATTTATAACCAGAGCTGAGTCTCCATACACATCCAAATTCTTTATCCTTAAGTCGATAGCTTCTTCGAAACCCATGATGTAAGCTTCATATTCAGCCTCATTGTTTGAACACTTGAATGCCAATCTGGCAGTGAAAGGAATATGGGTACCCTGAGGTGTAACAATGATTGCCCAAAATCCATTTCCATAAGCGTTGACAGCTCCGTCGAATATTAGTCCTCATTGGGATCCTGGTTCCGGCCCTTCGTTTGGTAGCGGTTCATTGCAATCTTTCATTTTTAGATACATTACATCTTCGTTTGGGAAGTCGAATCTGATTGATTCACTATTGTCAATTGGTTGGTGATCCAGATGATCGGCTAAAACACTTCCCTTGATGGCTTTCTGAGCATGGTACTCGATGTCGTATTCTGATAACAACATCTTCCAACGGGCAATCCTTCCTATTAAAGCAGGCTTTTCAAAGACGTACTTGATTGGATCCATTTCGGAGATTAACTAAGTAGTTTAACAAATCATGTACTGGCGAAGACGTTTAGCTGCCCAAGCTAGAGCGCAGCAAGTTTTCTCGAGCATAATGTATCGAGTTTCACAGTCCGTGAACTTCTTGCTTAAGTAGTAAATGGCAGACTCTTTTCTTTTTGTTTCGTATTGTTCGCCAAGCACACAGCACACAGAGTCTTCCAAGACTGTTAAGTAGATGATTAGTGGTCTTCCTTCTACTGGAGGGGATAGAATAGGCGGATTCAACAGATATTCTTTGATGCTGTTGAAAGCCTTTTGGCAGTCTTCTGTCCATATACAGCTTTGGTTCTTTCTGAGTAGCTTGAAGATTGACGCGTACCTCGCGGTCATGAGGAATATGAATCTTGAGATGTAACTCGGACATCCCAAAAATCCTCTTACTTAATTTTCAGTCTTTGGAGCAGGCAATTCTTGAATGGCCATGACTTTGTCGAGATCAACCTCAATTCCTTTTTGGCTGACGATGAATCCCAAGAGTTTTCCTGAACGAAAACTGAACGTACACTTGTTGGGATTCAAGCGGAGTTTGTATTTTCTCAGACGCTGGAATAACTTTGATAGGTGTTCCACATGTTCTTCTTCTGTTTTAGATTTGGCAATCATGATATCGACATATACTTCTATTTCTTTATGCATCATGTCGTGAAACAGAGTTGTTATAGCCCTTTGATAAGTTGCTCCTGAGTTCTTTAGACCGAACGACATTACTTTGTAGCAAAAGGTGCCCTATGGAGTCATGAATGAAGTTTTCTCCATATCTTTTGGTGCCATTCTGATTTGATTATAGCCCAAAAATCCATCCATAAAGGAGAAGACTTTGAATTTTGATGTGCTGTCAACTAGCATGTCAATTTGTGGTAGGGGAAATCATCCTTTGGACTTGCTTTGTTTAAATTCCTGTAGTCTACGCACATTCTGGCTTTTCTATATTTCTTTGGAACTGGCACTATGTTGGCTAGCCATTGAGGATATTCTGAGGTGGCAAGGAAACCTTCGTCGATCTGTTTCTGCACTTCTTCCTTAATTTTGATGGCCATATCAGGGTGAGTCTTTCTTAATTTTTGTTTTACCAGAGGATATTCTGGCTTCAGTGGTAAGTGATGTTCCACGATGTTGGTATCCAACCCTGGCATGTCTTGGTAGGACCAAGCAAACACATCTGAAAATTCTTTGAGTAGTTCTATCAAGTCTTCATTGACAGTTGAACTGAGTAGTGCTCTGATTTTAACTTCTTTTCTCTCCTCTTCTAAACCCAAATTGACCGTTTCCAACGGTTCTTTATAAGGTTGAATGGATTTCTCCTCATTTTTTAGTAATCGAGAGATTTCATCTGGAATTTCTTCGTCCTCTTCTTCTTCGGCTTCAAATACCCGGAACTCAAAGTTGGGGGAAGGCATTGGATCGTATGTTTCAATGGGGTTTAAAACAAGTAATCTGCATAACACGATGCTTCTTTTTTTAGAAAAGACATAGAGAATGTAAAAGTGTGTGCAGTGTATTTTGAAAGATGCTTGTTTTTATTTTGGGTTGTATTTTTTTAGGATTAGCATTTTCTGGAAAAGCGAAAAGTGAAAATAGCAATAAATGCAGGAATTCAGAATGAAATTCTTTATTTATGATTTGTCGATTCTTGAAACACAAACCCTATAAAACAAAACTCTTTCACTCTGGGCGAAGCGAAGAGGGATATTTACAGAAAAGCAAGCCTTATAAAACATCATTTTCACCCGGGCAAAGTGAAAGGTCAAAACAAAGACGAGACAATTACTTTGATTTATGAACTATATTCGGGACATAGACTGTGACCCAATTGCGATGAACTCCTCTGTGGATCATAAAGTCCAATATTTTTCTTCCAGGATTCTCTTTAGTAATGACACTGATTTCTGGAGGAGTTAGATCACTAGAGTATTCTTCCCATGCAGCGTTATCATAAGAGGACTCTTCTATTGTATCTTCAGCAGTATTTTCATTTTCAAGAGGATTTCCAAATCTTGTTGGCTGGATTGAAATTCTGGCATAGCAGACAGCAGATGTCATAACACGTGTCAAGACATTGTTCTGCATAATTATTAAACAAAGAACATAACTGCAAATTCATATCCAGACTATCAGTAACTGTAGAAACACAGATGTTTCGACATCTGTTCCAACATGTTAATCAATACTAAACTGTAAATTACAGAATGATAAACAACACAGAATATGATGACCTAGTTCGGTGCAACTCACCTACATCTGGGGGATACCAATCCAGGAAGAAGAATCCACTATTAGTAGTATAGTTTTATATAAACAACCTCAGGTTTACAGTAAACACCCACGTTTACCTATCACTACCCAGTGAAGACTCTATCATTAGAAGTCACATCTAATTGATAAGAGAAACCCATCTCACTCCCTAAATCACAACCTGTGATTATCTAACAGTTACTACACCACAACTGTATCATCCTATTGAAAGATACCCCTTTCAATACAAAGTTCAGTCAAGTATCCTTGACTAGCAAGTTAACTTGGATTTTCTTCAAAGCTTCATCCAAGAATAATACACGATTCATTACTTACGGGTTTCTAAATTTGTACAAGTACATATGTCTACCACAATGTATCAAATCGATACATAGGGAGACTTACAAGAGAAACCTACGACTCTCAAAACCTAAACCCTACTTTACAAAATAGGATTCCTAAGTCTATGTCATTCTCTCTCTCTCTCTTTTCTGCCTAGGTCTTGGTCTTTTTTTTATAGCCTTCTGCTGCGTTGGACTTTCAACTTTCTTTTGGCTGATTCCTTGATTCAAGTTCTGATTGTTCCTTAAATCTTGCAACTGTTATGTAAACATCCTGTTGTTAGTAACAGACACGATGTCCTAACATCGTGTTGGGACATCTTATCTGACATGTCTTCTTTTAGCAGGATTCTTCTTTGTTCTTGGAACATCTTGTACAGCAACCTGTTTTACCAGAATTTGTTCAACTATTTAGAGTCTTCAATCTCCCCCTTTTGACAAATTTTGGATAAAACTCCTTTTTTCACAATAAACCCATGATGCTCCTTATAGAGTAGAAAATCCTGAAGTCATTTCAGCCGGTAGCTTACACTCTTCTCATGAGGAAGCAGACTACTACTCCGAGTAACTCAAAACACATGACACGACTGTGTTCATAACTTAGATCACAGGACACAAGGAAGAATTTAGAACATATAGGGAACCAAAAATTCAAGACGATAAAATCAGAGCATTCTGTCCAACATCCATGCAACCCATTGCAAGGACAGACTCAACCCCTGTACTTTTCTCCCCCTTTTTAGCCAAAAATTGACAAACATGTCCAAGACAGAACCAAACCCTACTGGGACACACCCAAAAACTCATAAATCTCATGACTACTCTACATAACAAAAGAACAATCTGCGATACGAAGAAGCAAAAAACTCCCTTTATATATCCGAGCCACTTCTATAATATGTACCGAACCACAGAAAATAATGCAAGTCAATTCAAGACGAACATTAAACGAGGAATGAAACTCCCAAAGAAAAATGTTCACCGACCAAAACTCTTTAACTGTTTCTTCGTTCAAGAGGAACTGTCCAAGGAATGTACATGTCTTAAGACATGTGTTTAACATCCGTGTTTAAAACCACATTCGCTTCACCATCCAAATCAGCTAATTAAGGCGCACCCACATGTCCTAATTACTTTTCTGACGCCTTGTCAGACCTTGTTTAGTCCACCTGAAGCGTATTCACCTTTCCTTTCAACAGGCCCCAAGAATAATTAGACAACCAAGAATAACTGATGAAGATGTTCAGACATTTCTTCAAACATCTCTCAGATAGCAGCAAAGACTCCCAAATACTTGTACCAATAGAGCAATGTCACGACATCTCATCTGACATATCAACCTCACCTGAGGCAATCTATCACAGACTGCTTGAAACCATAAACAATCTACACCACTGCAGCCATATATCCAAAATAGAAGTCTGACTCCCACTGTCGTAGATAACCAGTGCTCCTTTGCCAGAAGAACACCCTAAATGAATGGAAAACATAAGACGTATCTTCATGTCTTCAAGAGTACATTCAACACACCTGCTGAACACATTCACCTAATGCTTGACCCTCAAGCAATCCATGTACCACACCAGTACATTTAACAGACAAAAATTTTCCCCTATCTTTCTCAAATAATGCTTCTTCATCAAGAAACACCCAAAATCACAACATGATGTCCCATGACAACTTCATGATCATATAGTGAGAGTACCAGGAATGTATCCTTATACCACAACCAACAAACTCTTGGATTGAGACCAAAACACCATTGATCCCTCTCCTCCAGAAACCATCTACACACCACACGAATTCCTCCTGAATTCTCATGTATAGATCTCCTTGTTCCCTGAGATACAACCCAATTGAATCTGGAATACTTCACATTCCTCAAAGAGACATACAGAGCCCCATAGTTTGCTAGCTCGCCCAGATGTTCTCAGACTTGAAGGACATCAAACACATGCTCCAGAAATCCTCAGCCTATTTGCTCCACAAGCACCAAACTGATCCACTTCTAGCATGTCAAGTTCACATCAGACTTCCAAGACAGTCCTTTACCCATCATTCTCCCGTACGATAAGATAAATACCTCTTAGACAAGATGTGAACTAAGAATCCTACTCCAAGGATAACTAACCCAGAAGATGTTCTAACATCAGTTAGGATATCCTTCACATATCACAGACACCAACCAACATGGTTCTTGATATGCTCCACCACTGGACTTACTATCTGCATAGTAATCCAACTGAAGATCTTTAAACAATATTGTGCCACCATCTTGATCAATAAGAACTCTAGATAACCACAGAGAGAAATAAACTCTCATCCACCAAAAGAAATTAATCTTCCATGATCAGCTTAGAACTTCTACCACAAGCTCCAAGATAGAACTGAACTTGAACCTCCTTACGTCTTCAACCAACTACCCTTCTGCCCAAGAGTAATTAGTTCCAAGCACCCTGCTTTAATGCACACTAAAGATCAACCAAATGCCACTGTTTGGTTCATCTTAACTTTTCTTCAAAGTTTCAGACAATCTTCTGATCCACTAATGAAACCTAATCTTCAAGTTACATGAACTACTTACTCCATAGTAAGCCATCTTGGATCCACCAAGCCTTAGACATGTAACATCTTCTCCTTCCACGGCTCCCGCAAACTGCATTAGATTGACCTTTTTGAAGTGTTAATTCCATTTATTTATGAGAAGATCAACTTATCTTACAATGATGCACCACTACATCAACTAAGACCCTGAAGTTTATGTTTGATGTCCTGACATTTGATCAGACATCTAGTTGAGGAATTCATCCCTTCCTTCTGTCACTTAGAAGAACCTCCTCCCTATTAAAGAACAAGAGTTCCATGTTCTCATAGACTTAATTCAACAACCAAGTATGAGTAGTTAACCTCCATTCTACTTGATCATATCATAGGTATTCCATTCAAGCTCACACCTTAATGAATATCTGCTTCACAACTCCAAAGAACTCAACGTGCCAATTCTAATTCTTCAGAAGAAAAGTAGTCATAGACTACACCATAGCTATACCAAAGGATGCCACTTTCCTTAAGTAGAGCAGACTGTAGAAAGTCAAAGATAACTGCCACTTAACCTTGACCTCCAAGATGAGCAAGATCACATGCTCCTATTTACCTAGATCGGAAATAAACTGACCCAAGTTGTGCCATCACCAGCACCATATTCTGGACAAGTCTCTTACCACGATACTTTCCAGATAAACATCAGATGCTTCTAGTAATAACTGGAACACACCTGCTGCACTCCAATACTCCTAGATAAAAAATAAACTGATCCAAGAACTATTCATCAAGATTATGATGTCTTCTTCTTCAACATCACCACTGTCTAGACCAGTTTCTTTCCAGGAAACTCTCCAGAGATCAGATGTTTCTGTCACACCAAACTGAAGAAGATTCTTAGGTCAACACCCAAGAGAAATAGATCCAAAAGATTATGCAATACCCCTCCCATGATTCTGCACAAACTAGATGAAGAGATGTTTCAACATCGTGTTGAACATCAGCAATCTTGAACTTCACATACAAGGATAATTAATTAAATACTTGTGAATATCACAAATAGCAATTGATCTTAAATCCTTGTTCAATAACCCTGCTTCACTGTTGAAGCCATACTCCAATAGATCACTCCATGAACACTTATCAAGTATTCAATCTTTACAAGTATCTTCCTTGACAAACAAAGTGTTAAGATACCAAGGCCGCCACCCTTGACTCAAGTAACTAAGATTCTCTCTGAACGAACCCTATTTACCTCAACAGTTCTGAAATCTCCATTCAGATTAGATCCACCCTTAGGATTAAGAGAGATGAATCCTTCCTTGCACTGTTGGACGGTGAAAATAAATCACCTCCACTTTCTTTAGGTTTATGTTTCACAGAAACACCCTCTAGTCAGAAGAATAACTAGAAGACTCCAGATGCACGACTGATATGGCTTTATGAGTGGACTTTAGAGAATTCTCAAGTATCTTTGACAACTTAGCCGATCAATAATTTATCAAAATCCTAGAGTAAAAACTTGATTAAACTAATCTCAACTCCCCTTCTCTTCAACTGACTTCTAACTGCACAATGGAACCAAGCTTCCAAGTACCAAGTCACCATAACAGACATCAACCAACAACTCTCTTCATTCCATCACTCCCGACTTTGGAATAAAAAGATGCAGATATCTTCAAATATAGAAGCCGACGATTGAGATCTTTCACCATCTGTCTTCAGTAACAACTCCAGAATCCCATAAATTCCAGAGCTCTTCCATCAGAAACATATACAGCGGAACCACCAAGGAACAAATTCATCCTGCCCTAATAAGATGTCAGAACATCTTACAGGACACCCCAACAAGAGAACTAGCCACTTCTCCTGCAGTTGTTGTAGAATCTCCTCAGCAACATGAACTACCACCGGGTTGTTACCTTCAATCCAGAACATCCATCCCATCCATTAATACCCTTGAGTATGTCTGAGTTAATGAACTGATCTCCAAAACTCCTCCTTGTTTAAACTCCAGAAAGTCTCTCCCAAAGATCTCATCCAAAAACAGACAGGATGCCTGCTCTGATACCAATTGAAATTCTGGCACAGCAGACAACGGATTTCCTAACACATGTCAAGACATTGTTCTGCATAATTATTAAACAAAGAACATAACTGCAAACTGATATCCAAACTACCAGTAACTGTAGAAACACATATGTTTTGAAATCTGTTCCAACATATTAATCAATATTGAACTATAAATTGAAGAATGATAAACAAAATAGAATATAATGACCCAGTTCGGTGCAACTCACCTACATCTGGGGGATACCAATCCAAGAAGAAGAATCCACTATCAGTAATATAGTTTTATGTACACAACCTCAGGTTTATAGTAAACCCCCATGTTTACCTATCACTACCCAATGAAGACTTTATCATTAGAAGTCACATCTAATTGATAAGAGAAATCCATCTCACTCCCTAAATCACAACCTGTGATTATCTAACAGTTACTACACCATAACTGTATCATCCTATTGAAAGACGCCCATTTCACTACAAAGTTCAGTCAAGCATCCTTGACTAACAAGTTAACTTGGATTTGCTTCAAATCTTCATCCAAGAACAATACACGATTCATTACCTACGGGTTTCTGAATCTGTACAAGTACCTATGTCTACCGCAATGTATCAAATTGATACAGAGGAGACTTACAAGAGAAACCTACGACTCTCAAAACCTAAACCCTACTTTACAAAATAGGATTCTTAAGTCTATGTCATTCTCTCTCTCTTTTCTGCCTAGGTCTTGGTCTTCTTTTTATAGCCTTCTGCTGCGTTGGGCTTTCAACTTTCTTTTGGCTGATTCCTTGATCCACGTTCTGATTGATCCTTAAATCTTGCAACTGATCTATAAACATCCTGCTGTTAGTAACAGAAATGATGTCCTAACATCGTGTTGGGACATCTTATCTGACATGTCTTCTTTTAGCAGGATCCTTCTTTGTTGTTGGAACATCTTGTGCAGCAACCTGTTTTACCAAAATTTGTTCAAATATTTAGATCCTTCATGGATGTCCTCATATTTGATGCGAGAAATTTTGGGTGCAGTGTACTTTACTGGAAAGTTGTACTTGCCGCTTGGCTTCCCCAAGGTATCCCAAGTTTCTGAGGGGATAGATGAGTCATCTTCTTCAATGACATTATCCTCAGGAAATACAAAGTTGATAAATTCTTGTCCTGCGATTCTTGAAACTTTATCAACATGTGGTTTGACATTTTCAGAATTTTCCTGCTAAGGTTCCCATGACTCTGGGAGAGCAAATGGATTTTTCTTAAGGTCATTCACCAGATATGCATTCTCTGGCTGACTCTTATGCCCTGAATCTTCCATGCAAGGTTTCCAAATGGGCAAATCACCCATAGGATCATATGTGTTGTAATCAAAGTTGTCTTTCATCAGAGTATCTTCTTCCAATGAGTTGGGTGGAGCACGACATCCTTCAGGATCGCAATCTCCATAGATCATTCTGACTTTTAATCTTGGTATATATCTAGGACTTTGCTTCAGAGAGCGAAATGGCATATATGTTTCTTCCTGAGATATATATCCTTCATCGTTGAAATAGGAATTCCACTCTTCATCTGTATCAGAAGAGTTATTTTCCTCGATGGTGTGGACTTCTTGAGAAATTGGGAGGAGGAAGCCTCCACTGTGGAAGAAATCTTGAATGGGACTAAAGCTTTTATCCTTTTTTGTAGTTTTGGTAAGTGCTGGAGAAAAACTGGGACCTTTTCTTGTCTTATTATCAACAGGAATCACAACTTGCCCCCATCCTTTTATGTCACTGCTTCCCATTACTTGGAGAGCATCTTTGTACGATGAAATTGACGTTCCTTTTTCTTGATGATTATTATTGCTCACAGAGAGTGCTTGGAATTGAGTTCCAATAACTTCTTCTGGCTCTAAATATGAGAATGATGATAGGTTGCTTGCAATTAAAGCTTGTTCTCCGCATAGTGTGACCAACTTGTCATTCTTGACAAACTTCAGCTTTTGGTGAAGTGTCGAAGTGATTGTCCCTGTTTCATGTATCCAAGGTCGTCCTAATAAACAGTTGTATGCTGCTCAGATGTCCATAACTGTGAAAGTGACTAGGAAAGTGTAGGGACCAATGGTTATGGTAGGTCGACTTCGCCGATAACTGTCTTCCTAGATCCGTCAAAAGCTTTGATTATGATTTCACTGCCTCTCATCGAAGTACCTTGAAAAGATAATCATACCAAAGTTGACCTTGGCATGAAGTTCAAGGATGAACCTGTGTCTACCAGTACGCTGGCTAAAGCATTGTCCTGGCAATTGACTGTTATATTGAGTGTCATGTTATGATTCTTGCCTTCCTCTAGAAGTTCTTCATCACTGAAACCCAAATTGTTGCAGGAAGTGATGTTGGAAATAATGCTGTCAAACTGACCCACTGTTACATCTTGTTCTACAAAGGCTTGTTCCAAGACTTTCTGTAGAGCTTCTCTGTGAGCTTCTGAACTGAGCAGGAGAGATAACACGGATATCGGAGAAGGAGTTTGTAATAATTGATCCACAATGTTGTATTCATTTCTCTAGATGATTTTTAACATTTCATCGTTATTTTTCACAGGCTCTGTGTTGTTGGATTGACCAACTTGTTGATTAGGAACTTCAGTTTGAGGTTCCATTTCTTTTGCAGGCTCTCCAACTCCTCTGTTGAAGATTCAACCACTTCGGGTGACTCGATTGATATCAACAATGTTGACAACAGATGGTAGTGGAATTTCTTTTCCATCTTCTATAATGGTTGCACCGTACTTGTACGTAATAGCTTTTTCTGACTCGTATGGCACGATCATTCGACTGTCAAAAGTAACTTCAATTGGTTCTAGCTTGGGACTGTTGGAAAACTTTCCACTGTCAAATAGGGATTCCCGAGTGCTTTGGCTCGTTGAGCAGAGGGATTATGGTGAAAACATTCTCGTCAATACCATAATTAACAGGATTTCTTTCATTGAAAAACGTGATGGTTCTTTTGTCCAACAAATCTTGAATCTCATTCAGGACAAGGAGGCAACCATGTCGGCTTCTCCGACATTTTATGAAGGTCGAATGATCGTGGTGATACGGACCAAAATAATCAAGTCCGCACAGGCATTTGTGAAATTTGACCAATGACGTTTCAATGTTTTTAATGTCATAAACTGCGTGTTGCCCTAGGAAACCTTGCACCATATTGATTGACAGAGAATTTAGACACAGTTGGGTTTCTCCTTTGTCCAATTGATTCTGGAGAGCTGCTCGCATGATGTAGCACCCTTGACTGTTCTTTGAACATATTTGACAGCGTTCATAATTGTGAGGTGGCACCCAGCCGTATCCACTCTGTATGTAGTGCATCTTTACCAAATCCATTTCCAGTAAGTGGATGTCACAACTTTGGTCTCTGCCCAGATTTCCCGTGGTTATGCTAACTTGATGTGTGTTTTCATCTTGGTAGATTGGGAGCCACCAATGGTCCAACAGATGTTGAAGAGTTCTGAGTATAAACGTAAAACCTTGATTGTTTTCGGAGCAATCTTTGCAGTCCGAATAATTATGGGCTGACAGATAACCGAGCCTGACTTGCTTGGTGTGTAATTCAACCATGCTAGTATTCATTAAGAGAATGTCGAAAATATGAACCATATTGACTTGGTGATTATTACCCCCATGGTAATCTTGAATCCATCCTAGATCCATTTGACGCTGAAGGTCTTCTTGTACAAAAGAACATCCTTGGTTGTCTTTTGAGTAAATCGGGCAAGCGTTGTAGTCGGGCAGTGGCAAATTGTGATACTAACTTTGTCATGAATGCATTGCCACTAGATTGACATTCATTGCGCGGATGTCATGATTTTGAACAATGTCCGGATGTTGATAGGCCATATTCATTCCACGAATCCTGTGATCTTGGATCCATCCTAGATCCATCTACTCTTGAAGAGCTACTTGTACAATGATGCACCCTTGATTGTTCTTGGAATAAATGTCACATTGATGATAGTTATGAGATAGCACATGGCCATACCCATTTTGCCTGCAATGCATTTTTACCAGATTTTTTCCTAGTAGGCGTACATCGTGAATTTGATAACTGATGTCGGGTTCTTCGTCTATCAAGTTACTGAAGCTTTTTCATGTTGTGGCAACGGGTTTGTTTGAACATTTGGTTTCGTATCTTTGAAAGATAAAACCCAGTTTCTGATGAGCTTTTGTACGTCAGATTTGAAGTTGAGGCAGTTCTCAATGTTATGCCCTGGTTCTCCTTGATGATAAGGGCAAGATTGATCAGCGTTGAACCTATAAGGGGGATTGTCCGACACTGTGAGAGGAGTCCTGGTTTGAACGTGCCCCTTAGCTAGCAAAAGTGGGAATAGCTATGCATATAACATTGGTATAGGGTCAAACCCTGGCGATCATGGAAAATGATTGTTGTTATTGTATTGCGGGCGAGCCTGCTGAAGAGGTTGGTGCTGCCTTTGCTAATACGGTTGTTGATCTGGCTGTCTCTGAGCAACCTGTGGTTGATATGCTAGGATCGGCGCAGGACTGACAATCGGAGATACCGTCGCTACCTATCGTGGTTGATACCTTCGCCTTTTCTTACTCTGTGAGATATTATTGATATCATGTTCTTTCTTTTTTTGGAAAGCACTCCCGTATCTTTTGCTACTACTGGATGGTTCTGAGTTTTTAACTGGTCGACCTTCTCGAACTGCTTCTTCAAGGCGTAACCCCATGTTTACCATCTTGGTAAATTCACTAGGTGCACCGGCAACCATCCCGTCATAATAAAACGAGCTTAATGTTTTCAAGAAGATTTTCGTCATTTCCTTCTCCTCAAGAGGAGGACAAATCTGGGCGGCGATTTCACGCTATCTTTGAGCGTACTCCTTGAAGGTTTCTTTATCCCTTTGGGACATAGCTCTGAGTTGATCTCTGTCTGGTGCCATATCAAAATTATATTTGTGCTACTGAACAAAAGCTTCCCCAAGATCTCTGAAAGTACTGATCTTGGTACAGTTTAATCCCATGTACCAGTTGAGCGCGGCACCGGTTAAACTGTCTTGAAAGTAATGGATTAGTAGTTGTTGGTTTTCTGTCTGGGTAGACATCTTCCGAGCATACATTAGCAAGTGACTTTGAGGGAAAGAGTTGCCTTTGTATTTTTCAAAGTCAGGCACCTTAAACTTGTGTGGTATTTTGACGTTTGGGACCAAACAGAGGTCAGTGGCATCTTTACCAAACAAGTCCTGTCCACGAATGACATGCAGTTCTTTCTGCATTTCCAAGAACCGTTCTTGGAATTCATTCATTCTTTCATATACTTCTTCATCTTTCCCAGGGGTGGAATGAAGGATATGTTCCTCTGGGATAGTATGTATCACAGGTTGTGGTATAGACATTACTGCAGTAACTCTTGGTGCTTCGATGATCTGAGGTTTGTAACCTTCGGTTACAGGAGTCTTTGTCATAGTCCTTGCATCTTCGTTTACCTGAAGTTTGTAACCTTCAGGTCTGGAGGTTCCGGTTGCGGCTCCTAATTCTTAGTGACCAGTGGTATATACCCTTCAGGTATGAAATTGAAAGGCATGCCCCAGGGAAAACTTTTAGGTATGTTGCGGGAGATTGACGGGTATCTCAAATGCTGGTGTAGACACAATTTTTAAGATTGCAGACTTTTGAGGTGGTTGATCCTGACCTGCTGCCAGGGATTCAATCATGTTGTTGAGCCTTTCCAGACTTTCCTTCAGAGTGTTGACTTCCTCTCTTAGCTCTATGTTTTCCTCCTCAAGATCGTCCATTTTCTTTTGCCGATTGGCTCGCGTATTGTACGAGTGAGACAGATTGACTCTAAAGTGCGACACATGTGTGAGACTCTATGACAATGATGTGTAATGCAAGAATGATGAATGATATGCAAAGAATGAGAATGATCTTTTTTTTTTGTTTTCAAAAGAACTTTTAAGCATTGTACTACAAATATCAAATAGCGGGGGAAGCTTTTTATTGAATTCAAAGGATTATAATATCTTACAGGGAAAAGTACATTATTTTACAAATTGCAGGAAGGAAAACTAGGGCTATGAATCCTAAGGAATCTCTAACAAAGGTCCAGATGTTGGCTGGTGGTTGTATTTCCTTTTCTTTGATCGGGTCTCTTCAGCCATTGTCGGGTCAATGATCCTTTGCCATGTGAAAAGAGAGAGCAAACTCCTCCATTCCTCTTGACTTTCTACAGCATATTGCTCTAATATTTCAATCAGAGCATCTTTCTCCTTTAGTAACTCTTGAATCTTGGTGCACTCCAAGCTGACAATCTGATATTTGTTCTTCCAAGAGTTCTTTTCATGTTGAGTTTTGTTAAAAGCGGCCTGCAGTTTCTCCGTGTCACTCATGAAGTAGAGTATAGACTCTTTTAAGGGAAATACTTCTTGACAAGGGTAAGGCATTTTTAACTTGAGGGCCCTAGTTTGTACCCATTGGAGATAAGGCTCTGTAGAGATACAGTTTGGTTTTCCCAAAGACTCTCTTCCTTTCTTATGAACATGATGCCATGCATGCACAATTTCTCCATTGAGTGCTCTGTCATTTTCTCCTTCCTTGAAGAAAAGACCTTCCAAATAAACGTTCTAAGGTACATTCTTCATCGGGTATCCAAGATGACGACGAGCTAAAACTGGGTGATAATTGATCCCTCCCTTGGTACCAATGAGGGGTACATTGGGGAAACTTCCACATTTGTCAATGATATTTATCCCATCATAGACCCGATTGTACCAATCTATGTCAGAATGGGTAAGGGACATAATCTTCTGCGACCATCGCATACCACTTTTAAGATCCCAAAAAGCAGTAGATTTGGGTAAGTGGGAAATAAACCATTTGTAAAGTAATGGTACACAACATGTAATCATCCCTCCGCTATACAAGTTCCTTAAATGCACTGAATAGTAAGCATTTGCAAGCAAGGTTGGGACTAGGTTCCCAATTAAAAAAATCTCGATAGCGTTTATGTCGACGAAATTTTCAATGTTAGGGAAAAGGAATAATCCATAATTGAGTAAAACAAAGTTATCCTCGAAAGCAACTATGTTTCCTATATTGGAAAAATATAGGGCTTTTTCCAGCAGAAACCTTGCTGGTATACCTTGAATTCCTCCCTTTGTGGTCATGTGGGTTTTGATATCTGATATTTCCAAAGAGGTGACTCTTACAATGATCTGATCCTTAGGAGTTTCTTCCAGTCTAGAGAATGGATCTTGATCAGTGATGGGTAAATTAATCAGATGAGAGTACTCTTCCAATGTTGGCATGATCTGATAATCGAGAAACGTAAAGCAGTGGTACACCGGATCATAGAACTAAACCAATGTAGACAGGACTCCTTCCACCATGTTGACTTTCAAAAGAGACAAAAGTCCTCTGTACTTAGCTTTGAAAGCTTCCAGATTAGTAATCAACTTTCCCAATCTTCTTAGGTCCTCAAGTTTTGGACTTCTGAAGGTGGACTTCTGAGTTTTCCTTCTACCAAAATCCATAATGCGGTTTCTGATATTTGCAACACCTTTTTTTCTTAGTTCTTTTGAAGAAAATTTTTAAGAAAAGATTTTTTTGAAAGTTTTTTATGAATGCAGCAAACACAAATATATGAAAACATGGGTTTTAAGGGTTCCTCGTCACGAGCATGGAGCCACAGATCTACCCAATCCCAAAGGGTATGTACTAGAGGTTCTTTTTTTGCACCTGTAAAACGGGTTCTAACAAGGTTCCCAAAATCATTGACCCCTCTTGAGAATATTACCAGAAAACCGACTGACTCATGAGAGTTGTAATATCATTAAGATGAATCTCATTCGAGCGTAGTATCACGTATCAACTATTCCCGATAGTCACCATACTTCATCCTAAAAATGGTCAAGGTTAAATGTTTACTAATCCTCAGTTTCGCGGGTGCCCAGTGGAAAAAGTAATGTTTTCCCGACTTGCTCATTTAACATCAGTAATTCCAAAAGGGTACCTCCACTGATTTGGTGGACTTTCAAGTTAGCTTGGTCGGGATTCACTCCCTATAATCCTTCTTGAGTCTGCCACCTCCTATCTTAAAATATGCTCTCAAGCCCACTGAGGACTTTTTGACTCACCACATGTGTATTAATCACATTCCCTGATAACAGTAATTTAAACAAGTATGGCAGATAAGCAGATAGTATGACGGAAAACAGTAAAGGATATTAAATGAGAAAGCAAATAAAACAACCATAATATGCAATGCAAGGTTTAACCCTCTCAGGGGAGATATAATAGTCTTCCTAGATGATAGTCCCCAACAGAGTCGCCATTTTTCTGTAGCATCAGTTTTTTTGTGACGCGACCACAACCGCATTTGGTGCTACTTTCTGATTTCTGTATTTATCCTATGAAGCTTAAAAGGAAGGGGAATATATCTTAAACTAACCCTACGTTCAAATTTTTTCTTTAACAAATGCGAAGAGATCGGGGATCGGGGGTTGGTTATACAAAGGGAAGCTGTTAACACCCAGAGTATTTATAGTAATCTATAGGAACCTTTATTTGCATATGTTGTACTGTTGTATTGCTTGGTTGCTTAAATCAATTTGTTGTTGATTGGGGAAAGTTTCTCCTTTGTGAAGGCTGAGGAAATGTTTTTGTTGTTTTTGGGATTTCTATTGTTTTTGGGAAGGTACTGAACCTAAGATTTTTTATTAGTGTGCTCGCTAAGATTTCGCAATCTTATGCCTACATATGCCTGCGAGTTTGCATCTTCTCCAAATCCTTTTTTTTTGTTTTGCCCCTCCTCCATGTCTTTGAACCAGTTTTCAATCTTTGCTTTCCATAATGAGTAAAATATTCCTTTTGCTTTATTCATATACCAATTTGTTCTTCTATCAATGGTGTAAACAAATGGTTCTGCAGCTTTTTGTTGGAAAGACGGACTGACTTGTTAACCATGTCCACCAAACTTTTGTAGTCAGTGAGAATCGTGTTATCCTTTGCATTCATCTAGTTGTCAACATGCAAAGCATTAAGGGAAAATTTCCCGTACGCATCATGGGGGTTGTTGAATCCTTTCTTCTTCCAAGTCTCTTCAGCAAGGTGGTTTAGGGGTGATTTGTGTGGTTTGAAAAAACATGGTTTTGAAAATCTTTGGAAAATAAAATCACAATTCAAAAACATTTTTGAAAACACAGCAGAAGAAAATAAATTGTTTAAATTCAAATAGTTAAGGGAAAGAGATGAACATCATGATATATAGAGGTTCAATTAAATAAAGAAATGGGTTGAGCTCATAAACCTTAGACTTAGGTTTTTCATGGGATAACCAATAACTTATGAGATTTTAACACTGGGATGATCTCAAACCTACGAAGCTTTTAATACTAGGTTGAGCTTCAACCTATCTTGGTTTTAATTTTGGACTGACAAAGAGCCTGTGAGATTTTATCACAGACTGGTCTCCAACCTTAATTAGGAATAAATCACACAATCCCAAACCAATTTTTTTACGGGGTTAGCTTTTAACCCAAAGAAATCCCTAAGTGGATAATATTCAACCAAAGTATATACAAAAAATCCTTGGTGAATTTACATCTCTACCTTTTCCAGAATAACAATTATATCCTCACCCACAAAAAGACTTTTCTTGCAAAAGCACTTAGGCTAAAACATTAGTGAGAGATGGTTAAATAAAAATAGAGAGAGAGAGAGAGAGAGAGAGAGAGAGAGAGAGGTGTCGAAACAAGGTTCTGGATGAAATGAAATGAGAAAAAGGACCTCTTTTATAGGATAGAGGTTGGCTTAAAAAGGGAATTTCCAATAATTTCCTTTGAAGACAATATAATCGATTGGCACATATGCACAATAAATTAGAAGATTCAAATATAATTGATTGTAAATTTAAAATGAAGGAAAATATAACTAGTTATTGCACTTCATTAAGGTGGTGTTCTAATCGCTTGTGGCTCAATTTTGAATTGAGCTAATCGATTAGACAAATGTCCCAATCTATTAGATAAGTCAAAATTTTGCCTATAACTATTTTGACAATTCCAAATTCATCTGGCACTACTTCAAGATATTTTTGAATATATGTTCTTTGGTAAAAACATTTTGAAAAACATTTTAGTTTGTGTATGTGCTTTACAATAGGTTCACTCACTACTAACTTAGGAGGTTCACTAGTAATTCAATGGAAGCATCAACATCAACGCATCTTAAGAGAACCTATCACACAAGATGCTAGACCAACTCAAAATTAGATTAATTGGTATATGTCGGTTACAAGAGTGCCGGTTATGGAAGAACCAGCTACTGAGGAGAAATGATTCAAACTTTGTTATTGATGACAAGACCCTCGCACCAACCACCTTTGCCTCAAGTGAGTACTAGGAGACCCCGAAGACCTCAAGAAAATCGTGGGAGACCTTGAAGGCAAGCGAATGTGTCGGGGTGTGGAATCGGGGGGCATTACGATTGAGCGGGTCATTAAATTTCTATCAAATCCTTGTGTAATTCAATTTTATGGAATAATATTATAAATTATTTTTAATTTTCCATTTTATTTAATATTATTTTATTGTTATAATAATTAAAAAAACATAACAACACAGTAGTCACTATCTATGACGCATACTCCCAGAAGATGCATGCATGTGTCATAGCTTCCACAAGTTTAGTGTTTTATCGTTGTCTTTGTTAGTGGATCGAATTTTTTAAAACTTGTAGTATGTTCTTTTATTTTGCTTACCATTCCTACATTGAGAGTTATCACTAAAATGAATAAGAATAGGATTATGGTAAGATGAATAATGTAAAAAGATGCTCATTTTTATAATTAGGGAAATTATCCAACCAAAAATCATAAACCCCAAAATTTTTGGTTGTTAGTCCAAGTATATCTATCCCCAAAATAACCAATATCTTTCAGCTTGCAAGAGAGAAAGGTAACATTGAACTTATTCACAACATTTATTATCAATCGAGTTTCCACTTCTTTTATCCATATTAGATTTTATTATGTTAAAATCCCCACCTATAATCCAATTGCCATTGCTAGTAAAGTTATGATAAATACTATCAATAAAGGAGAAAGTGAGATGCTTCATTTAATTATTAAGATACTCATATATACTAGTAAAATGACAATTTAAAATGTTATAAATACTCACGAGAATCAATAATAGAGATGTTTCTAGTATTAGAACACATTAAAGTCAACCCATCTGACTTTGCTCAACTAGCAGTGGAACAATTAAAAATATGAAAATTAGGCATACTTTTACTAAAATCGTGGCATATTTTTGTATAAATAAAAACAAACAACTTAGCTTCAGAGATGAAAAAAATTTCAGGATAATGAGAGGATATGAGCTTTTTTGCAACTCTAACTGTACAAGGGTTTCCCAACCTTCAACCGTTCAAACAAAAATTCTACATAGCTCTCGGATAGCACTTAGGGAGGGGCATGTCGTTGTTGACGTGAGGGGTGTTTGTGTATTCCATTAGGTAAAAACACTTTTGTTTTCTTGAATATTTGGGATTTGTCTATCTTTTAGATAAATTATAAGAGTGGGTCTTCTTTGATTTTTTGTTATTTGCGTATGATTTTCTGTAATGTGTAGCTGGCCTAACTTCTTTAGCATGGCTTCAGGAATGGAACTGGACGACCCATAACTCTGGGATAACATTGAGTTACAAACTGAGTCAATTGAACATTCTCACTACCTCCTGGGGGATTCGAGTCGGATGTCTGAGTCACGGGTCTACCACGTCTTCTGTGTTCATTAGCCATATCCCTAAACATTATACAAATAGAATCAAGTTGATTAGGCTCAATACTATGAATAGAACATCCAGAACGATGACGCCCGCATACATATGAAGCAGAAAGAAATACTTATAATATTTCTTGGCTAGGTCGAGGATACAACCAGGCTCTGATACAAACTGTAACACACACATATAATATATGTCTAGAATAATTCATATTAAACATGTTTGTAAATTTGGTACTGGAATATACACAAGTTCCTAGTGACACATTATACATATGACATGCCCCAAAATACTAAATATGGCACAAATATATACAAGATGTCCAAAACAACTAAGAACTAGATCATAACAATGATCTCAAAATGGAGTCTTCACAGTGGAAACAATGTCATCCCAAAACAGCCAAGACAAGTAAGGATATCAAACAACTTTATCCTTACCTTTCTCGGAACCAGAACCACCTGAAATATAATCAACAACATGGGGTGAGATAATAATCTCAGTGGATTCCCTATCTTATGGGTTCTCTCGGCTTTACAAGGTTCTAACAAATCTTAACTCAAGTCAAAAGGGAAAGGATAAGACTTGAGCTCACAAACTACATATTATATGGAAACACGTCGCTTGAGTTCAACAACTCAAACTATCACTAATCAGAAACCTGACCAAGGAGCGGGTCATGGATCCTTTCCTCTCCTACGTCTAAGAGTTCGGCACAGATCATGGATCCTTTCAAGCCTTGACATACGAAATGGATTCAGATCCAAAGGAAACATACTCCATTGAATCATCACTTCTCATGGGTCGTACCCAATCACAAGTCTCTTTGCCCGTAGGCTTCATCCGTACAATGGGGATCAAATCTGTTAAGGTACTAGTGCATACATTCTAGATGATTTCTCTAAATAAGCCTCCACCCGTGGAATGGCACAACTCAAGGGATTGGTTCCAACTAAGTGATCACACGCAAATGTGATTGTATTCGATAATCACAAGGTCACATACGCCTTATTCTCAAAGTAACACAAAACTAACTCATGTTCCATATAATGTCTCAACTTTCCACTAGACAACTACTTGTCAAGGATGCACACCTAGGCATCAAATGCACAAGAATTTTCATCTAAGTTATCTATCAACTCCTAATTATATCCCTATGTCATTCCATTGAATTATGGTAAGGTTTTCCTCACTTTTTCTTAATCCTTGCAAGAGGTGGGAGGACAGATAAAAGTTTCACTAAATTGCTTGAATTCTTGCAAGAAATGCTTCCATAAGGTAACATGTCACCGAACCATAGTTATGAAGCCAAGAAGATATTATGTCAAATGGGTTTAGACTATGTCAAAATACATGCATGTCATAAGATTGTTTGCAAGGTATCAAAGTTCCCCAAGGGTACTCATCAAATGTGAAGAAACTTGTGTCAATGAAATATCTCTAATTAGTTGGCTTAAAATATCATGGTTGTCATGTCTTGATGAAATAACTTCTACCAGTGGCTATCCATGGAATTTTACCAAAAATTGTAAGGGTAACTATAACCAGATTATGCTTATTCTTCAATGCTATATGTAGTAAAGTCATTGATCCTAAAATATTAGATGAGTTGCAACATGAAGCTGCAATTATCTTGTGTCAATATGAGATTTTCCCCCATTTTTTTGACATTATGGTTCACTTAGTAGTTCATCTATTAAGGGAGGTTAAAATTTGTGGTCCAGTTTACTTATGGTGGGTGTATCTGGTAGAGAGATGCATGAAGATCTTTAAAGGGTATACAAAGAATCATCACCGTCTAGAAGCTTCAATCATTGAACAGTACATCACAGAAGAAGCTAATGATTTTTAAACAAACTATTTGTCAGAAGCAAACTCTATAATAATTCCCCAGTCTCATCATAATGGAAGATATGATGGTAGAGGTATTCAAGGTTAAAATGTGATGACATTTGACCGAGATGTAGTTCTTCAAGCACATTTGTATATATTTAATGATGTTGATGAAATTCAACCTTACTTGTCCACTCACAAAAGTCTTGTGAGGAAAGATTCCCCTGGATGAGTGAACACTTTGACAGAGCATAATAAAACTTTCATAACTTGGTTTAATGAAAGGTTTATAAAGATAATAGTTCTTCAGAGACAATTAAATGGATGTCAGATATTTCTAAGTTTAATGTAATAACTTGGAGTGCATACAACATTACTAAATTTTCATTCTAAACAAAATCAAAGGATGATCGTAGTACCATGGAAAATAGTGGGGTTATGGTTGAAGTTGAATCCATGTACTTCTCTATTTCCAAAGATAACAATCATGTACTAGCATCAAGAGCATACTTTTGGGGTCATTAAGGAGATTTTGGATATTGATTATGTTACTTTTAAAGTTAATTTATTTACGTGCAAGTGGATTGACAATAACACTAGTGTAGAAACCGATGAATTAGGATTCACACGGGTTGATCTTTGAAAGGCAACTTATATGAACGAACTATTCATCATGGCATCTCAAGTAAAACAAGTTTTTTATGTCAGTGATACTTCTAGCACAAGATGGTCAATTGTTCTACAAGGAAGATATATTACTGATAGTGATGAAAATCAAGATTTAAATCTTAAGACCCCTTCTTTTGCATGATAGTCTTCTTGATAATCAAGAGGGGATATGAGAAAACTAGTAAGTAAATGTTTTACATCACGTAGTAATATATATTTATTTTTGCTACTTTTTTTATTCTTTTTACTAAAGATTTAATGTTTTTGTTGATGATCATAATTAGTTTCAAATGTTGTTCAATTTATAGGTGCTTAATGACCGGTGACAAATTACAAAATAAAATCTTTGGACGTCCTAAAAGACTTTGCATTTTGGTTATTGCTTTTGTTGGTTAATCATTTGTTTTAGTTTTGTCATAAAATTATAAGGTGTGTGCCATTTTGACTTTGCAAATGGCGTAAACAATGAATATTTTTGGTACAATGTTTCTACTTGAGAATTGGGCAAAAGTGATAAGTTATTTTTATATCGTTTTTATTAGCATTTTTTCTTTAATATTTTACAATTTTCATTCACTTTCCTTTCATTTTACCATGTTTTAAGCTTTGGTATTGTATTTCCTTTTTTTTCATGTCATAATAAGCGTTCAAAGGGAAAGAAGGACGAAAAGTGGATAAATTGCGGAAAAAGGCGAAGAATCAAAATTCTCCATACAAAGCCAATGACCTGTTATGTGAAAATCCTTACAAATGTAACATTATCCAAGGTGCTGTCTAAAAAGAGAATATTAGAGGACCATGAAACTGAAAAAATTATTGATGTTAATAGGGGAAGGTTGGCCTTTGAGGTGGGGGATGAAAGGATTAAATCCAAACCTAAAAAGTTGATACTTAGGATAAAACCAGAACCACCCCCATATTCAGAAGTATAAACCACCCCATTTGAAGAATAAAAAAAAAGAGTAATGGATACAAGAGATGGCTTGATAAGTGGGTATGGACACCTAATACTACTGTGCGTGTGGTAGAGGAATTATTTTTTAAGGAACCACCATGAGTGCTTGCACTCATCACCCATCGAGCTAAAAAGACATTAAACAAAGCGCTTCATTGGAGGCAACCCACGCTTTTTGCACTAATTTGTTTTCATATTGTTTTATTTTCTCTTCTATTTAATAAAAATCTCATGAGGGGGAAAAACAAGGCAATGAGTAGTCTTGGATGATGTTCAAGCAATGATTCAACATCTCATGTTGCGGTTACCACCTCACGAGTGAGGTTCTTGCGAGTTCTATTCCCTCTTGCTTGCGCTAAAACATTGAGGACAATGTTTAGTTCAAGTTTGGTGGGGGGTACTTATTTATTTTCTTGCACTTTTATTTCTTGCATTTTTTTGTTCATGTTTCTTTCTTGATTTCTAGTTTTCTAGTTTGATTGATGCATTAAGCCAAACTTTTTGTAGTTTTCCCAATACTATGACTGTGAATTTTTTTTAGAGCTTTGATTTTGAGGGTTGTTGTGAAAGTATATAGAGTTTGAGGGAAGAGAGGCTAGGAATAGGGACATTGAGAAAATTTGAAAACTTAGGTATGACCCGAACACCTTAGGTTCCCCGGAGTAATGACGCGAGTCTAACATGTAAATTTGTGCCATAGTACTCGCCTCTGAGAAGTATTTCACTATTAGTTTATATTGACGGTACGACATAATTTAAAAGACTTGCATGTATATGTGGTTGGTTGAGAAAAAAATAATTTGGGGACCAAAAAATGATGAAAAAAAGGCAATAAAGACAACTAGACTTTTTAAGTTTGATAACCCTCACCTGGTTATTCAGCCTAACGGTGGTTGAGTCTCAATTTTCGTCCCAAAGTGGACCAATAAGTGCCAATGTGCATAAAATCATCGGAAAAAAGAGGCGCCTAGAAAAAAAATTCTCGATCATTCTTGTGCACATGAGGGGAAAATAGTTGTAAATTCCTTAATATGATTGTCTGAATGAAAGGGGAAGAAAATTTAAAAAGAGACTTAAGCCTAAAGCATAGTTAGAGAGGTGTCTGAAAGGGAGATTTAGGTTCGTGGTTTTTCCGCAGTGTGTGTTCTTGTAATACTTTCATTGATGGATGACTACCAAGAGAACTTGGCCTAGCCGATCAGAACAAAAACTCACTTATTAGTACAGGAATGCATCATTTTCACAAGCACTTTCATTGAAGTAAACTGCTTGATCCAAAAACTCGTTATGCAAGCTTTGTTGCTTTAGGACAAGCAATGGTCTAAGTTTGTGAGAGTTTGATAAGTGGTTTTTATATCGTTTTATTAGTTGTTTTTCCTTTATATTTTACCATTTTCATTCGCTTTCCTTTCCTTTTACCATGTTTTACGCTTTTGTATTGTATTTTCTTTGTTTTCAAGTCATAATAAGCGTTCTGAGCGAAAGAAGGGCGAAAAGTGGATAAAACGCAGAAAAAGGCGAAGAATTGAATTCTCCATACAAAAACCAGGGGCTTGTTACGGCCACCCGTAATTGCTATTACGGGCCATAACAGGCATAGATCTCCAAACCTTCATAAGAGGCACCCCAGGCCAAAAACTAGAGGCCTATTACTGCTACCCGTAATGGTTATTACGGTCGTAATAGGCAGGCAAACTTTCTACCAATTAGTTTCCTTTTCTGGTCTAATTCCATCTGCTTCAAGGTGTTTAATTATTTGGATCTGGTCTTTATTTTTTGTACTTCGGATTGAACTAAGGAGATTTTTTCCATATTTAGTATTTAATATAAAAACTCATACGTTGTCTTGAGCATTTATCTAGTTTTTATTTTAGTTTAGAGTTTACACTTATTTTTCATATTTTTTTTGTAAAAGTCTCCATTGGAGCACTGGATTAGAATTTTATTCGAGTATTTCCCTTCGTTTAATCATGTTCTTTATCACTTCATTTATCTTTTTTTCAATTATGTCTCTATTTGTAGTAATTGCTTTGATTGGATCATTCCTCACCATGAGTGAGTAGTCCACTAGGGACTAAGGGTTAGGAACCACATCGTAGGACCATTCGCATAAACGTAAGCTAGTTACGAGAATTCCACCCTTTTATTTTAAAAGTATGAGTTTTGATTTAAACCTCGCTACGAAAGTAGGAGTGTTTTTTTAGGCGTTTGCCTTATGCTGAAAGGGTAGAGGCGAATGCCGGAAAGTAGTTTTTAAACAATCAAGTCCGAAGTCACTAAAGTGATCGAATGAAATTCAGAAAAGTTATAATTTTTAATAGCTGTGAAAATGTAAAGACCACTAATGAACATTTCTGCACGAGCGAAAGCCAACGAGTGTCCCGTTCGTTAGAGGTAGGGCAATAGGCTGGCAAAAGTAGGTATTGCCATAATAATCTATTTTTCTACAAACTGAGTTAGGATTCTCGTAATAGAAATGCTTAAGTCATGTGGAAAATTCTAAGATAAGAGTGATAACCCTAGGTCATAGTTGCTTTATATATTTTTACACATTTAACCAATTTTTCACAAAAGTGCTTTTTCAAATAAGTTGTTTTGACTTAAGTTCTTTTTCACTTAAGTTACTTTTAAAACCCATTTTCGGTCGCTCTAAATTTAAACCGATAGGATAGAAATCGGACTTAACCATTGGTCTCAAAGGTTCGATACTTTTTAAAACTACTCTGACATTAGTCGTGCGCTTGCGGTGTGTCAAAAAGATACAATGTTTATGTTTCAGAAATGGGAAAAATATGGTTCTTCAATATAGGTTCAAATCAAAATATATAAAAAAATTAAATAATAAAGATTTCCCCTCAATTAATAATACAACCCGAGGTGATAATACTTCTTTATTACCTCAGTTTTCTTGATAACTGAGAGAAAATGTGGGACACACCATCCAGTTCTAAAAATAGTAAAAATGTAGTTGTTGGGGATCGAACCTAGAATTATTATTTTTTAAAATAACTATGCTTTTCAAAAAAATATTCCAAAATAACCATATTTAAAAAAAAATCAAAATACCATATTTCAAACAAAAAAATCAACCACGTGAGGAGGCGCCAGAGGCAGTGGCGCATGCACTCATATTTTTGACCCAAGGCAACATAGAGTATGGCGCATGCACTCATGTCATGCCACAGCCTATGATGCATGCATGCATCCTCTAGGAGTATGCGCCATAGCCAGTGGCTACAGTGTTATATTGGATTTTTTATATATAGTGCATACCCTCCCCTTCATTTATCATCCGTTTTCTAATTCTCTTCTTCAATTTTTCTTCAAAATGGCGTGCTATATTATCAAGAGAAATGCCAGTTTGATTTATTCACTAGTAAAGCTTGTTACAGTGAAAATATGGAGAGACTTTTGAGCATCTTCAGAGGAGCTTGATCCATTGGTTATATGGAGACATTGCAGACGGTGAAAATATCAGAAGAATTCAAGGGCTTGTTACAGTGTACAACATCCATGGAGAAAGCCGTATCTAGGAGTCAGTTAAAAGTAGCAGTGATTGTCATATTATGATGCATAATTCATATGAAATTGTCCTGATGGTTGTAATCGCATAGATATGTTGTTTAGTCATTTTATTTGTTTGTCTTGTTGTTTAGTTGTTGTTTAAATTGTTGTTTAGTTGTTATTTAAATTGTTGTAACTGAATGTTGTGATCTTTATGAAATGAACGTTGTTTTCAATATCAAATAAAATGGTTACATAAAATGAATTACATATAAAATTTAGGACTAAAAGTGGATTATTGAATTATGTTGTAGAACTTGCTCCAGCATTGGGAGAGTTTATACGATTGCATTCAGGATGACAAAATTAACTACATTATCTCACCATTTTGTTCGCCGTATCCATTTCGGTTCGAATACGCGTGTTGTTAGGGTGACCCTTTTTCTTTCTTCGCATATTTTCATTGTGCCAAACTATCTCCCATTGATATGCAGGACAATAATCCTACTTTGCTACCACCGAAAAGTTATTGTTGTACACATTGCATAAGTTTATGACGTTGTAAACGACAAATAGTAAGTTAGAAGGGTCATGTCGAGCCTTTGAACATGCCGCTATGACATGGGAGCAAGGCATATGAAAGGCTTGGAAAATTCCACAATCTCACTAATCTATATCTAGTTCATCTCAATAGTATCCCCTTGTCCTCCCCTCATTGTGGTCCATTGCCTCATCTACACTTAACTAACCTTTAAGACTCTCAAACATTGTGACCACATGTGTGATAGATTTTGAAGCTTCCTCCTTATTGAACTTCATTGAATTTTCACTGAACAACTGCCTCGATTATAACACAAAACTCCATTTTGAACATCTGATCTCAAATAGTGATCGAAACCAATAATAGGTTGCTCTCACCATAGCAATTATCAGTAGGTTTCAGATGACCTTGAAGATAGAGTTCATTGATTCCATGATATTTATTGTCATGTGGCCCCATCGTTGACCATTGTCGAATGCCCTAGTCCACTTCTCCAATTGAATATTATCGATCCACCTTACTGCATATGCATTTGTCAAACTAATCTCAACCGCCTTAGTCCTATATATCCATGCCCTCCTATACGAAGGAGTATAATTGTATCGTGTAACGATATGCGAGATTATTATACTTAGATTCAATGACGGATCCTTGCTAGTGATAGACAAAAATTCATTGCATATTAACTGAGACTTGATTTTACGATGATCCTGCATCGGATTGGTGATTATCAAAGTGTGAGTTGGACCCATTGAACCTGTAACACCTTTTTCTACCCCACAATTATCACAGTGGAATAAACATAAAATCATAGTAAAATCAGAATCACCTCAAAGGGTGCACATTTCTCAATAAATTCAAATCAACAAAATTGCTCCGTAAACAACGGGTTTTTCTCCTAATAACTCAAAAATGCCTCAAAGGGCAGCAGAACCACCATAACCACAAAAATCCCACAAAAGGGTTTATTAACATAAACCATAGTCATCAAATAATCAATAAAATAACAGCCAAATAAAACTCAACATGGTTCTCAATGACCCAACCCGATGTTACACTATCAGAGCAAGACCCTCTACATCGACCAAAATGCAAATAACTTCAAAGGTCCTCAAAAGCATCCACGGCTAATCCCGATCACCTGCATGTTACCCACGTGGAGGCAACATTCAAACAGGTAGAGTGAGTAATAGAATTCATTATAATCAATATAAAATAAGATATGCATAAAATGGTGTCATCATCATATACAACATCATCCGAGTCATCACAAGGCAAACATCAAAACACGTTATCATAAATCACAACAAATTCCACATAAATGCAATGCACAACAGGACTCATGCATGTGGTACCAATCGTCACAATCGATGGACACTTAGGCCATCACCCTCCAAAGATCCCCGTCAAATAGGATCGGTTCCACACAAGAACTGGAGCACGTCATAAACCACTTCACATCCACACAATGGGATGGAAGCCACAAATAGACCAAAGTCTAACATCATTATCACTGGACCGAAGTCTTAACATCATCACCGGAATATGCTATGAATGTATGATACACAACGTCAATAATCATCATCATCAAAAATATCATTATGTGCATCATCATTCACCAAAACATCATGTTAATCATGTCATCATATATTCATCAAAACATCACAAATCATCATCTCATAATCATCAGTAACATCACAGTAACCCATTAGAAAAATCACAGCGTCAAACATCAAAATAGTACAGCATCATAAAACAAATTTTTGCAAAAAGCAGGGTTCACTACTGGGTTCGCTGTGCGAACCTGCTCGCTGGGACCTTCGCTTTGCAAAGCTGGAAGCGAAGCCCCAATCCGATACAAAAACCATAGAGTTCCCCAGTCTGCCTCTCCTCGCTCCTCTATTCGCTGTGCGAAGCCCTTCGCTGTGCGAGCCCACAGAATCACATCTCAGAATTCATCCCAGTATCATCACACAATTTATCGCACATTCGTTGCGCTGCTCGCTTTGCGAGTCTAGGCGAACATTCGCCTTGCGAATGATTTGTTAGTTTTGCAAACTAGCGATTCCTGCAATCGCTGCTACGCACCAGTAGCATCCCAGCCCCAAAAACCTTTACGATTCCAAGCTCAATTCACCCCAAAACACTCCCAAAATACTCCTGAAACATCAAGGCAATCAAAGGCATAAATCCTACGACTATTAGGTCGGTTAATTCCACTATCCTAACTCAAAATCACCTAAACCTTCACAAACTCTCAAGGTTCCCATAAACCCCATAAATCCCTTCCTCATACAAGATCCCACATATCATCAAAAAGGTTTAGCCTCGAAGGCTTATTTTTACCCTAATCAATTCAACCCCTTACTAATCCATCATCAATCCTCAGAAATACCCCTAAATCATCAATAACTCATAAACCCTTCAAAAACCCCAAAAACCTCAAGAATCCACTTTAAACACATCACTTCCTATATTGAAAACAATGAAAGGCAATACTCCCCATACCTTAGATTGTCGATCCGGGGCTTTTCTCTATTGAGCCTTTGGAAACCTTCACGAATCCTCGCCTTTTTCTTTTTCCTCAGAGCTCTGGACTTTCTCCTTATTTTCATGTTCCAACCAAAAATGAATCCTATTCCTTCCTAATTCCTTTTTGTTAAACCCTTGGGCTTCCAAAATGGGCTTTCCCCAATTTACCCTCACTAATCCTCCTCAAAAGTCCATCTTGCCCTTAATTCCTCTAATATTATTTTAAATTAATAATAATACTAATATATTTATATTATATACTATTATTTAATTAAAATAACCAAAACTCCACCAAAATACCGACATCGACACAAACCACCAAAAATTCACCGAAAATTCACAACTATTATATTTAAATAAATTAAATAAATATTCTAATAAATTTGGGGTGTTACAACTCTCCCCCACTTACAGAATTTTCGCCCTCGAAAATTACCTCAAAGAAATAGAGTCGGATACGAATCCCTCATCTGATCTTCGCGTTCCCAAGTCCAACTTTCGCCAGCTGGTCCGCCCCACAACACCTTCACCAAAGTTATGTCTTTACCCCGCAGTTGCTTCATCTCTCGACCATCAATCTGCACCGATAATGCTTCCACTGTCAGGTTATCCTTCACTTGTACATCATCCATCTGAATCACATGCGACGGATCTGGAATGTACTTTCTCAACTGAGACACATGGAACACGTCATGCAAATTCGCAAGTGACGGTGCTAAAGCAATCTGATAGGCTACTTCTCCTATCCTCTGCGAGATTTGATACGGACCAACAAAATGTGGAGTGAGCTTCCTAGACTTCAAAGCTCAACCCACACCAGTCACTGGCGTCACTCTCAAAAACATGTGATCTCTTTCTCGGAATTCAAGTGTCTTCCTCCTCTGATCATGATAGCTCTTCTGGCGACTCTGCGACGCTCTCATCCTTGCTTGGATCATCTTAATCTTCTCGGTCGTCTCTTGCACAATCTCAGGTCCGAGTACAACACTCTCGTCTGACTCATACCAACACAAAGGAGTCCTACACCTCCTCCCATACAAAGCTTCATAGGGTGCCATTCCAATACTAGCATGAAAACTATTATTGTACGTGAACTCAATCAACGGCAAATGGCTATCCCAAGATCCTCCATGATCCAACACACAAGCTCTCAGCAAATCCTCTAAGGATTGGATAGTCCTTTATGTCTGACCTTCCGTCTGCGGATGATAGGCAGAACTCATCCTCAACTTAGTACCCAAAGCCTCTTGCAAGCTCTTCCAGAACCTTGATGTAAATCTCGGATCTCTATCCGACACAATACTCAAAGGTATCCCATGTAACTTCACAATCTCTTCAATATACATCTCGGCCAACTTCTGCATAGAATGATTAATCTTCATCGACAAGAAATGAGCTGATTTAGCTAACCTATCCATGATCACCCAAATTGAATCATTTCCCTTAGTAGTCTTCGGCAATCCCACCACAAAATCCATGGAAAAACTATCTCATTTCCACTATGGAATCCTCAACGGCTGCATCATACATAAAGGCTTCTGATGCTCAATCTTTGACTTTTGACAAGTCAAACACACATAAACAAACTCCGCAACATCCTTCTTCATACTCGGCCACCAAAACAACTTTTTCAAATCTTGGTACATCTTCGTAGCACCGGGATGAATACTCAACCTACTTCAATGTCCTTCCTCAAGAATGTTCTTCTTAATATCTGGGACATCTGGAGCACACACCCTGTCTCTGAACATCATCACACCATTCTCGTTAATTCGGAATTCTCCTCTGTTACCTTGGTTGATCAAAGTCAACTGGTCAACTAACTTCAAGTCAGATCGTTGTCCCGCTCTGATCTCTTCCAGAATGCCACTAGTCAACTTCAACATTCCCAACTTTACACTGTTAGGAGTCTCTTCACATACCAACTCAAATCTCTGAATTGCTCAATTAATTCCAATTCTTTCACCATAAGCATCGACATATGCAATGACTTCCTGCTCAATGCATCAACCACTACATTTACTTTGCCCGGATGATAACTCAAATCAAAATCGAAATCCTTCAACAGCTCTAACCACCTTCTCTGCCTCATATTCAATTCTTTCTGATCAAACAGGTACTTCACACTTTTATGATCACTGAACACTTCAAACTTAGAGCCAAACAGATGATGTCTCTAAATCTTCAGCACAAACACCACAGCGGCCAATTCCAAGTCACGCGTAGGATAATTTCTCTCATGAACTCGCAATTGTCTCGAAGCATAGGCAACAACTTGACCATTCTGCATCAATACTCCACCAAGACCCATCTTCGACGCATCACAATACACCACAAAAGATTCACTCGGATTAGGCAAAATCAGCACTGGAGCGGTCGTTAACCTCTTCTTCAATTCCACAAAACTCTCTTCACAAGCTACATCCCACACAAAAGCTTGACCCTTTTGAGTCAACTGAGTCAAAGGTAATTCCAACTTAGAAAAGCCATCGATAAACTTGCGGTAATAACCCGCCAATCCCAGAAATCTTCGTATCTCCGTAGCAGACTTCAGAGTCTCCCACTGTAACACAACATCAATCTTGGAAGGATCTACAGAAATTCCACCACTTGAAATCACATGGCCAAGAAAACTCACTTCCTTCAACCAGAACTCACACTTCGACAGCTTTGCATACAACTTCTTTTCCTTCAATACTTGCAACACAGTTCTCAAATGCTCAGCATGCTCTTCTTCGGACTTAGAATATATCAGAATATCATCAATGAAAACCATGACAAACTGATCCAAATACTCGTGAAAGATCCGATTCATGTACTCCATGAACACACCAGGTTCATTGGACACACCAAACGACATCATAGTGTATTCATAGTGACCATGCCTCGTTCTGAAAGCTATCTTCGGAATGTCATCAGACTTAACACGAATATGATGATAACCCGACCTCAAATCAATCTTGCTAAACACACAGGCACCTACTAACTGATCCATCAAGTCGTCGATTCTCGGAAGTGGATACTTATTCTTGATAGTCACTTTATTCAACTGCCGATAATCAACACACAATCTCATACTTCCGTCTTTCTTCTTCACTAACAACACAAGAGCACCCCACGGAGAAACACTTGGTCGAACAAACCTCTTCTCGAGCAATTCTTCTAGCTGTTTCTTCAATTCACTCAACTCAGAAGCTGACATCCGATAAGGAGCCATCGACACTGGACTCGTACCTGGTACTAAGTCCACTGCAAATTCTACTTCATGTTCTGGAGGCAAATCACTGATGTCATCTGGAAACACCTCTGGAAATTCACATACAACAGGTAAGTCGACACTTGCAGCTTCACGATCAATCTGCAACAATGCAAACATTGCAAACACCAGGGCTTCATCTTCCATAAGCTCGTCTACTTACCTAGCAGACAGGAACATCAACTCTCCACTATCACCAAACTCAGGAAACTCCACAGTCTTAGTATAACAGTTGATATGAACATGGTTGAACTCCAACCAGTTCATTCAAAGAATTACCTCGATTTGGTTCAAGGGTAAGCACACCAAATCCATCACAAAACTCTTCCCAAAAATCGTCAAAGGACATCTCAAACACACCAAAGTAGTAGTAACAGATCCATTAGTAGGAGTCTCTATTAGCATATTACCATTCATATTAGACAACTTCAAACCCAATCTATTAGCACATTCAAGCGAAACAAAAGAATGAGTAGCGCCAGTATCAATCATAGCAACCAACTCAATATCATTAATAAAACAAGTACCTCGAATCAGGTTGTCCTTCTTTGACACTTCTGCACCACTCAAAGCAAACACTCTGCCACTGGTTTGAGCAGCAATAGCCGTCTTCTTCGGTTTCTGACACTTGGTACTGATGTGACCCTTCTCACCACAATTGAAGCAAGTTAGACCATTATCCTTACAATCATTAGCACTATGACCCTTCTTACCACACCTGTAGCACCTCAACACATTATTAGTACAAACATCAGCACGGTGACCTTGCTCGCCACACCTGTAACACTTCCCAGAAGCGGGAGCTGCTCCCCACTTATCTTTTTCCCATCTGAAGCCTTCTGCTTCCCTTTGTCAACTGAAGTCGTATAAGGTTTCCCCCTATACCGCCCTTTCTTCTTACTCAACTACTTGTAGTGAGCAGATCGAGCTCAGCTATCCTCATCGTAGATTCTGCTCTTGTCCACCAACTCAGCATACCTGCGGATCTGTTGATACCCAATACCCTGCTTAATCTCTGGTCTCAGCCCATTCTTGAACTTGAGGCACTTGGACATCTCAGCATCAGCACGGTTGTAGTGAGGACAAAACTTCACCAGTTTCTCGAACTTCGCAGCATACTCTGCAACAGTCATATCTCCTTGCTTCAGCTCCAGGAATTCCACCTCTCTCTTACCACGAGCATCCTCTGGATAATACTTTCCCAGAAATTCCTGCTTGAACACAGCCCAGGTTATCACAGTGCCAACATCTTCCAGTCTCTGAAGGGTGTTATCCCACCAATCCTCAGCCTCCTCTGACAGCATATGAGTTCCAAACTGAACTTGCTGTGCGTCAGTACATCACATCCCTCAGAAGATCTTCTCGGTCACCTTCAACCACTTGTGTGCACTTGCTGGATCGTGAGTGCCCTCAAACTCCGGTGGATTGTTCCTCTTGAACTCCCCCAAAGCACGAAACTCATCTGGAACTCCACCATTCAGATTGAGTTGCGCCACCACATTAGCAACTGATTCCAATGCATCAGCAATAGCACGATCATTTCTTCCAGCCATCCTGCACACGACCAAAAAGGTTAGAAGAACTAAAACATCGACAGTGTACGCACACTTGTCGACCGACAGGGGACTGACATCACGTAAAACCCTGGCCGGACGGACCGACCTGCTCTAATACCACTAATGTAACACTCTTTTCTACCCCACAATTATCACAGTGGAATAAACATAAAATCATAGTAAAATCATAATCACCTCAAAGGGTGCACATTTCTCTATAAATTCAAATCAACAAAATTGCTCCGTAAACAACGGGTTTTCCTCCTAATAACTCAAAAATGCCTCAAAGGGCAGCAGAACCACCATAACCACAAAAATCCCACAAAAGGGTTTATTAACATAAACCATAGTCATCAAATAATCAATAAAATAACAGCCAACTAAAACTCAACACGGTTCGACTCAACGACCCAACCCGACGTTACACTATCAGAGCAAGACCCTCTACATCGACCAAAATGCAATTAACTTCAAAAGTCCTCTAAAGTATCCATGGCTAATCCTGATCACCTGCATGTTACCCACGTGGAGGCAACAATTAAATAGGCAGGGTGAGTAATACAATTCATTATAATCAATATAAAATAAGATATGCATAAAATGGCATCATCATCATATACAACATCATCCGATTCATCACAAGGAAAACATCAAAACACATCATCATAAATCACAACAAATGCCACATAAATGCAATGCACAACAGGACTCATGCATGTGGTACCAATCATCACAATCGATGGACACTTAGGCCATCACCCTCCAAAGATCCCCGTCAAATAGGATCGGTTCCAAACAAGAACCAGAGCACGTCATAAATCACTTCACATCCACACAATGGGATGGAAGCCACAAATAGACCGAAGTCTAACATCATCATCACTGGACCGAAGTCCTAACATCATCACCAAAATATGCTATGAATGCATGATACACAACGTCAATAATCATCATCATCAAAAATATTATTATGTGTATCATCATTCACCAAAACATCATGTTAATTATGTCATCATATATTCATCAAAACATCACAAATCATCATCTCATAATCATCAGTAACATCACAGTAAACCATCAGAAAAATCACACCGTCAAACATCAAAACAGCACAGCATCATAAGACAAATTTTCGTGAACAGCAAGGTTCGCTACTGGGTTCGCTGTGCGAACCTGCTCGCTGGGACCTTCGCTTTGCGAAGTTGGCAGCGAAGCCCCAATCCCATACAAAAACCATAGAGTTCCCCAGTCTACCTCTCCTCGCTCCTCTATTCGTTGTGCAAAGCCCTTCACTGGGACATTCGATGTGCGAGCCCACAAAATCATATCTCAGAATTCATCCTAGTATCATCACACAATTTATCGCGCATTCGCTGCGCTGCTCGCTTTGCGAGTCTGGGCGAACATTCGCCTTGTGAATGATTTGTTCGTTTTGCAAACTAGTGATTCCTGCAATCGCTGCTATGCACCACTAGTATCCCAGCCCCAAAAACCTTTACGATTCCAACATCAATTCACCCCAAAACACTCCCAAAACAGTCCTGAAACATCAAGGCAATCAAAGGCATAAAACCTACGACTATTAGGTCCGTTAGTTCCACTATCCTAACTCAAAATCACCTAAACCTTCAAAAACTCTCAAGGTTCCCATAAACCCCATAAATCCCTTCCTCATACAAGATCCCATATATCATCAAAAAGGTTTAGCCTCGAAGGCTTATTTTTACCCGAATCAATTCAACCCTTAATAATCCATCATCGATCCTCAGAAATACCCCTAAATCATCAATAACTCATAAACCCTTCAAAAACCCCAAAAACCTCAAGAATCCACTTAAAACACATCACTTCCTATATTGAAAACAATGAAAGGCAATACTCTCCATACCTTAGATTGTCGATCCGGAGCTTTTCTCTATTGAGCCTTTGGAAACCTTCACAAATCCTCGTCTTTTCCTTTTTCCTCAGAGCTCTGCACTTTCTCCTTATTTTCACGTTCCAACAAAAAATGAATCATTCCTTCCTAATTCCTTTTTGTTAAACCCTTGGGCTTCCAAAATGGACTTTCCCCAATTTACCCTCACTAATCCTCGTCAAAAGTCCATCTTGCCCTTAATTCCTCTAATATTATTTTAAATTAATAATAATACTAATATATTCATATTATATACTATTATTTAATTAAAATAACCAAAACTCCACCAAAATACTGACATCGACACAAACCACCAAAAATTCATCGAAAATTCACAACTATTATATTTAAATAAATTAAATAAATATTCTAATAAATTTTGGGTGTTACAGAACCTATATCCAAATAATCACTCTCTTCCAGTAAGATGTTGTCAGCCAGAACATGCAGAGCACATTACGACACATGCTTTTGTACCTCATCACATTAGTGCGGTCGACAATATAATCAGCTGAGATTCCCATGTGATGCTTTTTAAAAGCTCTCACATAGTCTTCTTTTGTGCGAAACCTATCTCCCACTTTTAAACATCTTTCTTCCTGCATACACGAATTGTAAAATATATCTGAAGATGGTTCGTCTGCACCCAAGTTCAAGGTTGTCATGTGTTAAAGCGAACAATACACATGACCTAAAAGTAACAACTCTTTCTTGTGGTCGACAATGTCACCGTTTACCATATGATCAAACAATATCTCATCTTTTTCTTCTTCCTTATCAAAAAGATCGACTTTGTCTTGTCTATATATTATACAACTAAATAACGTTGAACCCATAATGTTCATAACTGAGAAACATATTTTGAACATCTTTATCATCTTGGACCTTTAGCTGAAAAAATTTGACTTGGTTGTTGGAAAAAATAACTGGATTTTTATAAATGATTTGTGCCACTGGACCACACAACAACTTCTTTTCTATTGTCCCTTTCAATTGTGAAAAAATTTGATCATCTATTAATTGTAAACCGAGTAACATCGGTATTAAAAATTAAAACCAGATAAGTCACATTCAAATGTTTCACTATTGATGTGAGCGTTGATTGTGTATTGTGGTGATGGGTCATTTTGTGAAATGCAATGTATTTTAGTGTACTAGTGGTGATAATACAGTGTGAGTTGTAACTAAAACTAATACACATGCATTTAAATAGGATCCAAATAGCATGACAAAAATGAACCCATGTGCCATAGAGAAACTATAAACATCATTGCGGAGTTTGTAAGTCATTCTTTCGAATGTATTACTAAACTTGTCCTTGATTATATTCCTTTATTATTTTCCTATATTGTTTTCCTTGATTATTTTTTTGTTAGGATACAGAGAGATTTTGATGTCGCATACATGAATATGTCCCACACGAAAAAATGATAGAACCATATTCACGAGTAGCCGTTTTTATCATTTACTCAACATAGTCTCATACTCTATTATTTACAAATTTATCCTCTATTTGGTAGAAAGATGGAGACCCTAGACACACATATTTCACCTTCCATTCGGTGAATGTACCGTCACCCTGGAGAACGTGTACATGTTGTTGGTTCTACCTATTGAAGGTAGGGCTATTAATGGTAGAGTTAACCAATATAACACAATCTGCGAACAACTTTTGGGTGCCCCTTTGTTTGAAGAAACAACAAGGGGTAAAGGTATTATTTTAAAGTATCTTAAATAACACTATTCAAATATGATATTAACCGAAGAATCGATTGAGGATGAAAAAATAATTAAAACTCGGTGTTATATTATGTAACTATTTGGTAATATTTTATTTCCTGAAACTACTATTAACACGGTAAATATTACGTATTTGCCTCTGTTAAGAAACATAAATAAAATAGAAACCTATAGTTGCAGTTCAGATGTTTTGTTGCATCTATATAGTTCTTTGTGTAAAAACACACAAAAGGGTAATTGTTAGTTTTATTCTTGCGCTTTTTTGCTTCAAATATGGGGTTGCTCGAGAATGTCGTCACTCGCCCCCGTCAACGAGAACATCTTCATATTCTCCCTACGCAACAAAGTAAGTTTATCTAATTATATCCACTTACTTACTTTATACTATAACTAATTGTAAATAATTTATTTTCACTCTTTTCGGTTTAGGTGGTCTGTTCTAGGGATGAACTACAACAAATGTTCCAAACACGCTATAACAGTTTATCAAAATCTTTTAACCTTGGACTAAAAGATATATTACAACTAAAAAACTCATCATCTCGTTAATTTAGTTTTAATATTATCAATTTACAAATCTTCTAATCATTTATTTTTCTTATACAGTTTATCTGGAGACCGTATATGGGTCTCGACCATGAGGTTTACCCCAAGGATGATGCAATTTATATTTCCAAAACACCAATCATCAGATTCACTACCATGGAGATGCACTAGAGTGACCGTGTCAAACTGTAGTTCGACATGCAATAACAAATCGCTAACCCACGACGTGTTTGGGACAATAGAATCAACTAAGAGCCAATGCCTAATGGAGTAATTCTGATTGGAGAGAGTTCGCTAGGGAGATGTGTCGTCAATGGATCCATCAGCATCAATGCATCTTAAACGAACCTATCACACAAGATGCTAGACCAACTCAAAATTATATGAATTGGTATAGGTCGGTTACAAGAGTGTCGGTCACGAAAGCGCCGATTACTGAGGAGAAATGATTGAAGATACGACAAGACCCTCGCACCAACCATCTTTGCCTCAAGTGACTACTAAAAGACCCCAAACACCTCAAGGAAATTGTGGGAGACCTCGAAGCAAGGGAATGTGTTGGGGTGTGGAACTGGCGGCGTTACGATCGAGCGAGTCATTAAATTTCTATCAAATCATTGTGTAATTCTATTTTATAGAATAATATTATAAATTATTTTTAATTTTCAATTTTATTTAATATTATTTTATTGTTACAATAATTAAAAATAAAAAAATAAAACAACATAGTAGCCACTATCTATGAGCATGCTCCTAGAGGATACTTGCATGTGCCTGCATGTGTCATACCCTATGACGCCTTGGTTTAAAATATAAGTGCATGCACCACTACCTGTGGTGCCTCTTATTGTGGTCGAATTTTTTGGTTTGAAACATGGTTATTTTGATTTTTTTTTTTTTTAAATAAGGTTACTTTAGAATTTTATTTTGAAAAATATGGTTATTTTCAAAAAAATATTCTCAAACATGTGTGTAGTGGCAAGTTTACCCTTCGATTATTCCAAACTCGAGAGATAAAGTGACAAGTTTTCATGACGTCATTCGTTACCTCGTATGTGTAACCGAGGTTGAATCTTCTTCGAGCCCGAGGTATTTTAATTTTAAATAAATATTAAATATTACATGATTGTTGAATTGTTTACGGGATATCACAAAAGATATTATTTAATACACGAAACTTAGTGTTTAAAATATAATCCATATAATAAAATATAATATATATTGATTAAAATTTAATTATAAAATATTCTTGTTTTATATAAAATATGATATTCTTATTAGAATTTTGCGTCACAAATGTAACATTTAAGGTTGTTAGTGTTATTATTTTATTTAGTTAAGACTTAAAGGGGTCTAATTAATATAAGATTAAGTTTGTGGCTAAAAGCATAAATGCCATGAAAGGTCAGGTTATTGTGTAGATACCGTAAATCAATATCTAATTTGATGAGGGACCAAATTAAAATATTGAAAACTAAGAAATAACCTTAGGGTTATTTAAATGGGTTATGGTCCACATTTGTAGAGGACAATTAAAAAATAAGGTTTATCAGGTTTTTCTCTCTTCATCCCCATCAGATGAGATTCAAGGAACCCTAAAGAACTCTACAAATTGGAAGATGACATAACCAGAACCTTCAACGATTTCAATGGCAAATTCAGGTACGCTTTCGCCTTCATTCTCATAATTGTATTTAGATATGGGTTTAAGGGATACAAGTTGATGCTATATCAACTTATAGGAATTATTTTAGAGTTTTGTTCTTGATTTCTATATCGGTAGAAATCATAAGGTTTTGAACGGATATAAATCAAGTGGTATCAGAGTCACCCATATCTGATTCAATTTGTTTTTGCGTTATTTAAGATCCTTTGATCTTCCAATTGTATAAATTAATATATGTTGTGTTTTTGAGAATTTTTTGATATTAGGGTTCTAAAATTGATTTTATTTTTGCCTTTCAATTTGTATAAGGTATATGTTTTGTTTTATGTTGATTATTAATCATTGAGTTTTGTTAAGTTAGAAACGATCAATCAAAAGTTGATATTTAAGTTTATATTTGAGTGATAATAATCATGATTATAATTATCAAAGATTTATGGCTATGCATTTTTTATTAGTTTTTTATTATATGGTGGAATTTTGAATAAAATTGGTGTATATTTGTGGCCTAATTTTTACTCGTACACGTTGCCGTTGTCGATGGTTTACTGCAATTAGAGCTCCATGTTAATGATTCATTGTTGTGCTTCTACTTTTGTTGAAGTATATATATATATATATATATATATATATATATATGTGTGTGTGTGTGGTAATATTGATGCATCGGAAACTAGTTGTTCTTTTGTTGCAAATTCAAGTATTTTTGCATCAAAAAAATTTACACTATTTTGGCATTCAAACTAATGTTTGAAGGGTCCATATCTATCTTACTCAATTACTCAAAAATTCAGCAATGTTTTTTTACTTCACATATTAAAGTGGGAACAACTTGAATCTGATATAGTAATTTTTATCATTATTATCCTTTTTTAAATAACTAATAATATGCCTTATAATAAAAGAAAATAAATTTTTTATTATTATTAATATGTGATATATAATTTGTTATTGTTTTGTTGTGCTTTGCATAATAAATTGAATAAACTTTAGTACAATTTTGTTCGAATTTGGCTACGGAATGTATTTTTATACAGTAATTCAACATTTTTAGGTAAGTAGTTGAAATGAAAAAGTCGCTAAAGTGACCTCTTCTATAACAATTGCTTATGAAAAATGTTAAATATTTTTATGGGTTGTGTGTATGTTTGTCCATGCGAGTATCAATTGACCCAAAGGACAATTGTTGGTTGGCCGGTTTTCATACGCGCCTGTGATGGTAAACTTGTGATAATTATGAGGTCCTACATGTGAATAATAAATCAATCCAAAGAGGGGTTTATTATTCGACATGTTTTTATTATCAATGTTGATCGTTACGACAAGAGTACCACTAGCAGTCGATATTACTGTCCAAAGACTTGATATTGGTGATGCACTGGGTATCTTGAGATGAGTTATGCCTTTATTTGAACAATATTGATGATTCGGTTTTTATTTATGTGAGTATATTTAAATTGTTTGCTTTTTGTTCTTATATCACCTACAATTGCTTCAATATCTGCTAATACGAATAAGGTTCAGGCCCTGAATGGGATAGATTTTAAGGATTGGAATGAGAACATGGAAATTCCTCTTGGCTGCATGGATCTTGACCTTGCATTAAGGATGAGGCAACCTCTTTCTTCTATGGAATTTGGTACCTCTGAATAGAGGAAAGATTATGAGAAGTGAGATCACTCCAATCGCATGAGTCATGGTTTGGTTTGTTCTGAGGTCAATTTTGCTTTAGTATCTGGAAACACTTGGTGGTTAGACTCTGGTACAACTTCTAACATCAGTGTTTGAATGAAGAGTTGCTTGAATTACCGAAAGCCAAATGATGTTGAAAGATGCATCTATGTTGGAGATGGCAAGTTGGTGGAGGTGGACGCTGTCATACCCCAAATTTTGACCACAAGATTTCCCATCATTGTGTAAATCATCACCACAATATGGATATACCTTCATGCCTCACCAATCTCCTCAAAGATAGTTGAGCATTCACTATAATCTAGAATTAGGGTTTCCATCCCTCTCTGAGCATCAGGACAAAAGATCAATCAATAAATGACATGATCTTCAACTTGTCCAAACTCTCAAACATCCATGAAGGATCAAGAGGACTCTCACATCAAGAATCAAGCACAAAGTTGCAGCATTCCAAGTGGATTGAGCCTCGAAACACCCGGTGTCACCAAATTAGAGTTTTTTGTCGACTGAGGCCTCCATAGTGAAATTTTCATAGGTGATTGAGTCAAGGCTTCAAGATATGACTCAATGTGCTCAAAATACCCCTAGGAGTCCCTTTGCAAAGTTAAATCACCCTCAAAGAATGCATTCCTCAAAAGTCTGCAATTAGGGTTTCTCCGCGCCGAACCGCTCCGGAGCCAAAAGTCAAAACATGACTTTTTGGCAAAAATGAACCTTATGACTCATATTTTCATAAGATATGATTTATAATGTCATTTGAACAAGAATTGATCAAGAAATCATGATAACTTGTAAAAGGGGTAATCTTGAAAAATTGAAAAAATTTCTAAGTTACTAAGTTTGGATGGTTTTGGTGCCAACTTCTAAGGACCATAACTTTTTATCCAAGCAGCCACTTTGAGTGATCCAAAGCCTGATTTATAGGTCTTCCTACATTCTACAAAAGCTTCAACTACATGAAACTCTAATTCTTCATGGATTTTTAGTTATGGATGGATCAAAGTGGTGAAAAATCAAGGATTTAACACTTAGTACAAAACTGTCTAAGTTTCAGCCTTGAACATCAATGTTCATGAGGATTTTTCATTTGGATTCAGATAGTTTCAAGACAAACTATGACCACATATGAATTGTAACTGAATTGAGTCAAGCCTTATCTTTGAACCAAAGGAATCATAGCTTGTGCCCTAACCTCAAGTCAATGGCTAGAGGAGACTTGAGATTCCTTTTGATCAACATTGGCCAAGGGACTGTCCAAGCATCCATTCACTATTGATGCCAAAACAAACTTGTTGCACTATAAATAGACATCAATTGTGATCAGTTTGAGTACACCAAGGCACCCAAACTAATGCTTTACTCAAAATCTCTCCTTCACTCCATAAATGCCTTCATTTGCAAGCCAATATCGAATTTTTCATTAGAGAGCCATTCCATCACCACCAATTGTTCTAACACATTCCATACATCATATATGAGTTGATCAAACACTCCTCACACTTCTGAAACATCAGGATCACCATCTCCATTTCTCACTTGGACCAACTGCAGTCAGAGTCGAGCAAGCTTATCCAAAGAGTTTCAAAACATCCTGAAGGTTACAACACAATCCTTGAGGCCTAAGGAAGCTATCCATATCATTGTTTCACTTCTGTAACACCTCTACCACTGAAATCGATTCCTTCTTATGGAGGTAAGCCTTGAACTTTCAAACTCATTAATGCATGCATCATAAACATGTTTTCAAGTTACCAATGTGTTTTTGAATGTTCATAGATTATTTTCCCTCAATCAATTACTACTTATCTTGTGGGTACGAGATTTCATTTAGTTCTTACACATTTTAGGGTTCATCTGATTATAACATGATATCTCTTGATACACTTGAATTAAATGAAATTGAAAAGAACCATCATGTTCCTTGTTAAAAAATACACGAGTTTCATTTTTACATCTTGTAAAATGGTTGAGAAACGGGGGAGATAGTTTGCTTCACGCAAGTCTGATGATTGCCCAAGGAAGAAGATGGCCATGGCGCCATTTTCAGGTTTTTAGGACCAAACATAGTATATATTATACACTTACCATTATATATTTGAACTGGCATTGCGCCCCAGTGGTTGATCAGCTGGTTTTGTGTGTGTAGCGAGCAAAGGGTCTGGGGTTCGAATCCCCCTCGCCCCAGACCTTTTGGTTTTATTTTTTAAAACCATTTTCAAAGGTTTTTCACATATTATTCACTCCCTCTCATTCTCTATCACCACACGCACATAGCTCAGTTGGTAAACTTTTAATCTCACCACCTCAAAGGCGTGGGTTCAAACCTTGAAAGGGCCATCCTATTTTTTTTACCACTTATTTCTTTCACATTTTTTCACCATGTTTTAATAACTTCCAAAATTAATTTCTCCCTTAATTTTTATCATTTTTAATTGGTTCTTTTATTAAAAAGTCACAAAAATGTTTAATTATTTTATTTTACAAAAAAAATCCAATTTATATTATTTATTTAATATAGTTAGAATTTTTTGTAATTAATTTCATTTTTATTTGTTTTTAAACATTTTAAAATGAAGTTCTCACCTTGATCTTTTAATTCCAAATGAATTTCAAGCTTTCATGTGATTAAAAATGATTTTTCAAAATATTTTTCAAAGTTGACAACTAGTTTTTGAATATATTTGACATTTTATATCATTTTTTATTTAACTTCCTTTGAAAATTATATCTTTTAAATTCAAAATTAGGGTTTTCTCTAAATTTTGATTTTTCAAACTTCACATACACACTTTTGGGCCTCTAATAGAGTGTAAGACTCATCCCTTGTCCCCACAAACCATTTTTGGGCCTCACTCATTGTATAAGTCCTTCCACGATTTTCAAAACGACGGTGCAATCACTGTCTTTCATTTGGGTCTCCCCTTGTGTTGTAAGTCCCATCTTTATTCTTTTAATAAACTCATGGGCCTCTAATAGAGTGTAAGACCCATCCCTTTGTAAATAAAACATTTTGTGCCTCAGTCATTGTATAAGTCTCAATACGATTTTAAAAATCTCGGCGCGATCGCCGTTTTCAAAACAAAAAAATTTGGGCCTCCCTTGTGTATAAGCCTCATCTTTCTTTTTTCAAACACTTTTTGGGCATCTAATAGAGTGTAAGACCCAACCTCCTTTGTACATAAATAATTTGGGCCTCAGTCATTGTATAAGTCCCAGTACAGTTTTCAAAATACGGTGCGATCGTTGTTTTTCATCATGGGCCTCTCCTTGAGTTGTAAGCCTCATCTCTTGTATAAAAAATAAACTCTTGGGCCTCTAATAGAGTGTAAGACCTAACCCCTTTTGCAAATACAATAAATTTGGGCCTCTCCTTAAGTATAAGCCCCAAACTTCCTTACAGCTTCCCTTTTGATTTAGATTCAAATTCATAGTTGTTATCAAAACTTTCTTCAATTTCTTGAATAACTAACCATACAGCTGTAACACTGGAAGCTTGCTCACCTGTAAGTTCTACCAGATTTCTTTTACATACTTGTTTATATATTTCATCTGTATATATATATATATATATATACCTATATATCAGCCTAGAGTTTTCCCAGGCAACTAGGTCTATGCTTAGATAAAACCAGTGGTCACTCTTTCAACACAGTCAAAACTAGTATCCAATAAGAAATTCCAGATACAGTTTTGCCTCCTCTTGGGCTCATATAATATGGAACAGAGAAAGGAATTATTCCCGGTGAAACTTTTCTCAAGACTGTCACTATTAGAAATTTGTACAAAAAAATTCATTTCCCCAAAGAGGATTAATTCCCTGTGAAACCTCTTTTGAATTTCTTCAAACCCTAGAACTATTCACTAAAGAAAGGATTATTCCCGGTGAAACCTTTCTTGAACTATTCTTAGGCTTGGACCCACAGGCTTCCTAAAAGCATCCCCAGCCTCCTCTTGGGCTTTGTACAAGGACCCTCGGGCTTCTTAGAAGTTCTCATGCCTCCTCTTGGGCTTAGTACAAGGATCCAAAGACCTCCTACAGGTATAGGATAGAACTTAGTCATCCTTTGCTAGTTCAATCCTCCCGAGATTCAGAATCTCAAAACATCAGATCAGTTTAGGATTGATTCTTATCCCTTAAATTATCAGCCTCCTCTTGGGCATCATACAAAGATAAACCTATTCATACCAATAGGCTTGGACAATCTCACCTCCTTTTGAATCTCAAAGAAACCCTCAAGTTTCCTAAAAGCACAGGCAAAACCCTGACCAATCACCAACAGAGTTAAAACCTCCACAGGTTTCAAAACTCAATCTTTAAACTCTCGCTTTAAAATTCCCCAGCTAGGGTCAACTTACCATCAATACAACACTACCAAACTCAGAACCTCAAGGCATATAATATTCCAACTCTTCTCCACTCCTCAGCAAGAGTTGATTCCCCAATTTGGACCTGTCTCTGGATATCAATAATCCTCAGCAGAAGCTAGCCTCGTCTTAGGCTTCATATAAGGAATTCCCCAACCAGCTTCCTCTTAGGCTTTGTATAATGATCATCCCTCAGCACCTTTTAGCTCAATCTTGGGCTTTGTACAAGACACCTATAAATATTCCCCAGTTGAGTCAGTCAAAATCCCTTTTAGCCTCAATCTTGGGCTTTGTACAAGACACATATAAAACCTCCCCAGTTGGAGTCAATTCTTTTAGCCTCAATCTTGAGCTTTGTACAAAATAGATAAAAACTCTCACCAGTAGAGTCAATCCCTTTTAGCCTCAATCTTAGGCTTCGTACAAGACAGCCAAAATATTCCCCAGAAGAGTCAATTCCTTCCAGCCTCCTCTTAGGCTTTGTATAATGATCTCCCCAAAAGAGTCAGTCTCTCTTCAGCCTCAATCTTGGGCTTTGCACAAGACAGATATAAAACTCCCTAAACAGAGTCAAACTTTTAGCTTCAACCTTGGGCTTTGATCAAAGCACACATAAAACCAACATCCCCTCAGAGGAAATCAGGATTTCTCTATAGGAAGACATTTCTCTGTATATCACACATCAGAACAGACAATCAAACAAACCCTAATCTTAGATAATTGCTGTAAGTGACACACTTGTTGATTCCAAAATCCAAGCTGTAGTCCATCTCTTATCCTGGTAAATTTCCTCTTTCATCTAATTGATGTAAGTGGCAAGCCTCTGGATTATTTACATCCAAGCCAATGTCCCTCTCTTAGCATGGAAGATTCCTAAGGAAAAATGGCATTGCTCTACACTGAGTTAAAGTTTTCTCCTTCAGGAAAAATCCCTCATAAAGGAAATTATGGCATTGCTGGATTCCATACCTTCTAGTTAAAGTAATTCTCCTTTATAATCAGTTACCCAACAACTGTGTGCTCGCATAGATGCATCTCAGTCAAACCTTTTAGCTTCAATCTTGGAAGAAACAAATACCCTTTTAGCTTCAATCTTGGACTTTAAACAAAACACAAATACCCAATAGCTTCAATCTTGGGCGTTGAACAAGACACCAAATATCTCTTTCCTCCCATAGAATAGGAGGAGCTATGATTGCTCTGATTTCCTTGTTATCTTTACGGAATACGTTGGCATAAGATTGCGAAATCTTAGCGAGCACACATAACAAAAACCTTAGGTCCAGTACCTTACCAAAAACATCGGAAAACCCAAAAACAACAAAAATACTCTCTCAAACATTCCCAAAGGAGAAACTTTCCCAATTTATGACAGATAAACACAGATAAGTAGATAACAGTAGAATTTGCTAAACGATCTATGGATAACCATATATAGGATGGGTAATTGACAACTCCCCATTGTATAACCTGACCCCGGACCCCCCAATATCTTAGCATTTGTTAAAGAAAACATTTGCGTGCAAGGTTAGTTTTAGATAGCTTCCATTTCCTTTCCAGCTTCATAGAATAAATAAGAAATCAGAAAGTAGCACCCAATTCCAACCATTGCGGTAAGGTGGTCGCGTCACCGACAAAAATCGCACGCTACAGAAGCTATAGGGCATTTTAGATTATTAATGAGTACCGGATTTTATTTGGATTTGAAAGACACTTTTGTGGTTCTGACATTTAGACGGAATTTGATTTCAGTTTCTTATTTGGACAAATCAAGTTATTTTTGTTCATTTAGAAACAATATGTTCAAGTTGTCTTTCAATTCAGATATTGTTGGGACTGGTTCACTTATGGGTCATGATAATATATATTTGCTTGACACAATAGCTACCTATTGTGAATCCTTGAATGTGGAATCACGTGGTACTAAGCGTAAAATTGAGGATAACAATTCAGGAGCATTATGCCACAAACGCCTAAGTCACATCTCTAAAAATAGAGTTGAACGACTAGTGCCAGATGGAATTTTAGATTCCCTTGACTTCAAAAACTTTGATGTTTGTGCTAAATGCGTTAAAGGAAAACAGACTAAAACAAAGACATTAGGTGCATATAGAGCTACAAATGTCTTAGAATTGACACATACAGACATTTGTGGACCATTTCCGACACCTTGGAATGGTCAGCAATATTTTATATCATTCATAGACGATTATTCTAGATATGCATACATATTTCTTATACATGAAAAGTCCCAGTCATTGGATGTGTTCAAATTGTTTAAGGCTGAAGTTGAGAATCAACTTGACAAAAGAATTAAGAAAGTCAAATCCGACTGTGGCGGTGAATATTACGGTAGATATGACGGTTCAAGTGAACAACGTCAAGGGCCTTTTGCCAAATACCTAGAGGAATGTGGAATCGTCCCACAGTACACTATGCCAGGATCTCCTAGCATGAACGGTGTTGTTGAAAGACGGAATCATACTTTTAAAGATATGGTAAGGAGTATGATTTTTCATTCTACCTTACTAGAGTCACTCTGGGGAGAGACACTAAAGACTGCAACTTATATTTTAAATAGAGTACCAACAAAAGCAGCTGCCAAAACACCTTATGAGCTTTGGACCGGGCGAAAGCCTAGTCTCAAACATTTTCATGTGTGGGGATGTCCAGCTGAGGCGAGGCCTTATAGGTAAAATGAAAATAAATTGGACTCCCGAACATTGAGCAGTTACTTTATTGGTTATTCTAAAAGATCTAGGGGCTACAAATTTTACGACCCTAAATTAAATTCAATTTTTGAGACGGGAACAACCACATTCTTTGAGGATATTGAGTTTGGGGGAAGAATGAGGTTAAAGACTTTGTCTTAGAGGAAGAATCGATAACAATTCCAGAACCAATTTATATAATTGCTTTTGATCAAGCAAGTACAACACCTTCACAGGACAATGTTGCAATTCCTCTAATTCAAGATGATTTGGTAATTCATGAAGAATAAACTCAAAATCCTCTAGAAAAAGTGTTACAAGAACCGATACCTTTGCAGAGATCCACTAGAGAAAGGACAAATGCTATTCTGAATGATTACATAGTCTTTCTCCAAGAACATGAGGAAAATAGTGGTATGCTGGAAGATGATCCAATCAACTTCCGTCGAGCCATGCAGGATTCCATCTCAGAAAAGAGGATTAAAGCAATGAAGGAGGAGTATAAGTCCATGCAAGACAATAAAGTTTGGGAACTTGTCCCATTACTAGAATGTGTGAAACCCATTGGTTACAAATGAATTTTTTAAGACTAAACGGTATTCTAAAGGTAATGTGGAGAGGTATAAGGCTCGTCTTGCGGCTAAGGTCTATACTCAAAAGGAAGGGATTGACTTTAAAGATACTTTCTCTCCGGTTTCATCAAAAGTCTCTTTTAGGACAATCATGGCTCTTGTTGCACATTATGCTTTGGAACTCCACCAAATGGATGTCAAGACGGCTTTCCTCAATGGCAACATTGATGAAACAATCATATGGTGCAACCAAAAAACTTTGTGTCGGGAGACTCAAAGAATATGGTTTGCAAATTAACAAAATCTATTTATGGACTAAAACATTTGTCTCGTCAGTGGTATCACAAGTTTCATGAAGTAATTCTCTCATTTGGTTTTGAGGTGAATGTTATTAAAGATTGTATGTATGACAAATTAAGTGGGAGCGAATACAGTTTTTTGGTCTTGTATGTAGATGACATACTGCTTGCCACAAATGATATAGGAATGATGCACAAACTAAGAAATTTCTATCAAGAAATTTTGAAATGAAAGATCTAGGTGATGCCTCCTTTGTATTAGGAATTCAGATACATCGAGACCGATCTCATGGTATTCTAGGATTATTACAAAGGAGCTATATCGAAAAGGTACTTAAAAGGTTTGGCATGCAGGAATTTAAATCAAGAGATACTCCAATTGCTAAGGGAGACAAATTCAGTCTCAGTCAATGCCTAAAAGGAAACTTAGAAATTCAAGAAATGCAAAAAATTCCTTATGCGTTAGCAGTGGGGAGTCTGATGTTTGCCCAAGGGTGCTTGCGTCCGGATATTGCGTTCATAGTTTGGATGTTAGGAAGATATTTGAGGAATCCAAGAACGGATCAATGGAAAGCAGCCAAAAATGTTATGAGGTATTTAAAGAGAACAAAAGACTATATGCTCACATATAGGAGGTCAGACCAGTTAGAGATAACTGGATACTCTGACTCAGATTTTGTTGGATGCCAAGACAGTAAAAGATCCACTTCAAGCTATATTTACATGTTGACTGGTGGTACAGATTCTTGGTGCAGTCCTAAGCAAACTCTTACGGCTTCATCCACCACGGCAAAAGAGTTTATAGCATGTTATGAGGCATCCAACCATAGGATTTGGATGAGGAATCTTGTCACTGGGCTGCGAATTATGGAAGGAATTGAAAGGCCACTTAAGTTATACTGTGACAACAAATCAGTCGTCCTGTATTCCAACAATAATAGGAGCTCGACTAATTCAAAACATATTTACATCAAGTTCCTTGTTATTAAGGAAAAGGTACAAAGTGGACATATTTTCATAGAACACTTGGGAACAAACTCCATGATAGCAGATCCTCTTACAAAAGGTCTTCCACCCAAGGTCTTTCATGAGCACACTGCTCGCATGGGTTTTTTTATCGTTAGATGAGTCTTTGGTTTAGTAGGAGTTAGTCAATTATGAATTTTATGTTTTGTGGTTGGTATTATGTATGCATACTATGATTTTGGATATTTTCCAATTAATAAAGTTTGATATTCAGTAGTTTACATTTTGTACAATAAAGTTATTGAATGATCTCACTACAGTAAAGTAGGACTAGTTGAAAATCGACATATAAAGACCAACTTCATGTGATTTTCATGCTACACGTTTCATGATGGATCTATGTCATTTAGTTGTGTCACTATCGGTGATCATTGATGGGTTTAGCTATGATTAATATAATGAAAATCACCTTGATTTTGTATATTGGCATGACTAATAGACGGGATACTTTGGATATGCTTAAAGAATGTGTTTTGGACTGGGCCGGCACCTGCCCATACGTCGGGCAGGCCCAATCCAAGGTCACACCAAGCGGCCCAATAAGGCCCCATCCTTTCTCTTGTCTGGCACAACACGCTTCATTAGTGTCGGGCACGCATGGTCCTATCATCGTCGGACATAGCCTGATCCTATCGTCGTTGGACAGACACTACGGTGATCGGGGAAAGAACGGACATCCTCCCCGTACCTCTCCACGTGTTCCTCCCCGTGGGAACACATCATCAGGTAACGCCCACTTCCGAAAGAGCTGGTTAACCCACCTTCCGGAGATCACGGGACCGTTACTCTAGGGTGAAGACCATGTGCTGGTCTTCACTATGCCACGTAAGCCCTGGCAGTTATCTGCACTGGGCTGGGTCGCAAGGCCCACAGTAGATGATAGTTGGCCCTGCACTGGGGGTAGCCTATAAATACCCTCTTTCACTAGAGGGTCAGGGTACATTCTATTCTAACTCTCACTCTTACTTTCTGTACTTGCTTGCTCAAATCCTGACTTTGGCATCGAAGTACCTTGCAGGTACACCCCCCACTGTCTCATCACCACCGGAGTAGCGGAGCTCACGACGTTGCTGGCCACCAAACTACTTTCTAATCAGGTACGATCAGTGGCGCCGTCTGTGGGAACCCTTTGCTTCCCTGTTTTTCCTCTTCATAAAACCAAAGTAACTTCCACTTTCTGATAACCATGGCCAGCTCCCAACCTGAGGCCAAGACTCCGGACACCGCCTTTGTAGAGTTCAACAACGGAGATGACCACAAGGACAATATGGTCGTCAACGTCGAAGAAGGCGACGAAAGGCACGGGTGTGATGGCTCCCCTTCCTCTGACGACGGGGCATACAACGCCGCCCAACAGGACAGCGCCCCTGCTATCTACTAGCCGATCCCCGTGCCACCAAATGCTAATCTGAACAAGGTGGCCCTGTTCGCTTCGATCAATCAGACCAACCAACTGATCTCCCAGTAGAATGTGAGGATAGAAGTGCTCGAAAGGGGGCAACAACGACGCTCTCCCCCGCGGAGACATCGTCGCCCTCCATCTCCAGTCATTCTCCTTCCCCGCGAAGGACACCACCGGTCGACTCTAGGAGCCCAACTCCCCCACCTGTAGGACGTCGCCCACGCCTGGAACGACCCAAGCTTGTGGTTGCTCAGAAGAACCATCGTTCACCTCCTCAAAAGGAACAACGACACTCTCTTTCCTAGAAGAGGAGCAAAGCTGACTGCTAAAAGCAGAAGAGCCATCCAAGGGGCTCCCCCCGATGACACGGGCCTGGTCGGGGCAACCACTCCCCGTCACGGTCACCAGTTAGGAGTGACGAGGACGACCAGCAGACCCCGCTGTCCAAGGAAATTATGGAGACCCCTATACATGTGGGGATAGAAAAGCCTCCACCCTTGGGGACGTACGACGGCACCGCTGACCCTGACGATCACGTAGAGAGCTTCGAGGAAATGCTTGACTACCGGAATGTCCAGGGAGCCATCAAATACAGGCTCTTCCCGACCACCCTCCGAAAATGGGCCATGGCGTGGTACAAAAGCCTCAAGCAGGAGTTCATCACTGCTTGGAAAGAACTGAAGACACAGTTCTCCAGGCATTTTACTGCATCCCGCCGCCACCTGAAGACGGCGGCCTCCCTGGAAGTCATCCTCCAAGGGAGAGACGAATCTCTCAGAGGTTACATCGAGAGATTCAACCAGGAAGTCGTCATGGTGTCCGCTACCGACGACATGAAGAAGTTCCTGATCGAGCCGGGACTGCTTCACGGGACCGAGTTCGCCAAGGCTTTGGGCATCCATAGACCCCGCAACTTGGAAGACCTCCTCTACCAAGCCCAATCATACATCCAATTCGAAGAGTCGGAGGCCGCCCACGTTGCCCGCGACTCGCGACACCAAGAGGGCCCCCGGAGCTCCAGGGATGAAGACTCTACTGCACCCCCGGCCCGGGGGAGAGAGAAGACGCGAAGGCCGTCCCAGGGACTCTCGCAAGCCAAGAGGTCCAGCTGGCCGGTTCACGGAGTACACTCCACTCACCGCTCCCTGTAATACCCTAATTTTTACCCCTAAGATCCCACATGTCTTTTCGCATTTCATACCACAAACAAGATCACACATTGGTTCCCTCTTTTGTAGGATTGTGCCTTGCAGAGATCTTTGAGTGAGTGTGTGTGTTTGTTAGTTGTTAAATTGCTTAATTTGTTTATGTTTACTAACCATTAATTAAAATCCAAAAATATTTTGTTTTCTTTCACTAACATTTCCAGGGGAAGAACAGGTTAAAAATACCAAAACATCAGTCCCTCGACTCGAACAAATTTCATCTGAACAAATTCAAAGTTGATCTGCAATTAATTCAAAAAAATCATCTGATCAAGAGTTTCCAAGATATAATTGATTATTATTCAAGAGACTCCAAGGTTCATGTGTTTATTTCCATGCCTTCTTTGACAAGCAAAAGAATCGAGCAGGAAACACAACAGTGCAACAAAATGCTCATTTTTCACAAATTTTGCACTGAGTAACCGGTTAGCAGATATGCTGTAACCGGTTACCCTCGTCAAAATTTGAAAAATGGTGGCAAATTCAAATTCAACAATTGGCACCAATCTCAGCCCTTGATCACATTTAGAGTATTCTAGGCCACCTCATTTTAATTCTCCTACATCACTTTGATCATTTTCCACCATGCACCTTCACTAATCACCACTCTTTTGATAATTCCCTCCAAATTTGAATTCCAATCCTAATTTTGATCATCCAAGCCTAATTCCAAACCACCAAATTCCCAAGCCTAAACTCTATAAATAGAGGCTTTATTTCATTCATTCTTCAAGCTTTTGATAGCCAACAAACCTCTTGCAAATTCTATCCCCAACCACAAATTTCACTAAAGCTCATTTTTCTTCTTTTGAAAGTTAACAAGAGTCCACATTGAATCTTGTTCAACTTTGAGCTAAACCTTCATCCAAACTTGTTTTCCTCATCAATTCTCATAGATCAAGACTTTGGTGATTGGATCTTGAAGCAATTTGAAGGAATTTTCATATTTGAAGTGGTAATTCATCTTTCACCATTGTTGAAGCTCCATCTTCATCTTCCATAATGTAGATCTTTGGAGATCTTTGTTACTTGATCCTTTGGATCTTGTAATTGTGTGTATTTGCTGGTTTTTGCTGTTATTTTACTTTAAATTTCGTGCAATTTCAGTTCCATGATCACAAAGTGTTTGTAAAAAGTTTTGAAAGTGGATCATGCTGAATTTTGCACAATTTTCTGCATTCTGGTGCAGAGTAACCGGTTAGCAGATATGCAGTAACCGGATACTCTGTGTTAATTTTGAAAAATTATGCCTATTTTTAACTAAGTAACCGGTTAGCAGATATGCAGTAACCGGTTACTTCGAAACAGGATGCATTTTTTCACTTGTTTTTGGGGATGTTTTGGTTTTTCTTCCTCCTTCTTCCCCTTTCTTCTTGTTTTAGCCTTAAAACACATTGTTGAGATTAACTTCTCTTCAATTTCAATGGACTTTGGATATGGTTAAAGTAATTAAGCATTCATTAGTTCAAATCTATCTTTAAATGAATTGTTGAATTCATTTGAGGTGCTTTGAATTAGTGATATGTTTTCACACTTAAATCTATCAATTAAAGGTGATTGAACTTGAAGATGAAAGGTTCTTGACTTTGTAATTCAATTGGCTTTCTCTTCATCTATTTCTTTTTTTATTTTGATCGATGAAAGTCTTATGGATCTTAGAATTTCTTTGTTGAATTCTTGATCAAGACTAGATCGTTACCTATTTTCTTTTCATGCGGTATTGCTTTCAGATGACGATCTACATATCGTTCATCTAGCATGCATTAGCACAAAGATCTATTGACCGACCTCATTGTAGGGTAATTACTCCGTAAATTACTCGGCGATTGCTTAACATAGCGCAACATTTGTCCCTCTTTATCCAATTCAGAATTTGAATTTTCGTGGTCCGGACCTTGATTGGTCGCGTCAACCCAATGGTGATTGATCTTTTGTATTAGGTTCAAAATCTTTGAAGCTTGTTGTTGTAGAGGCTTTGATTCTATCAATCTTCTAACAAGTCTTCATTAACATTGACCTAAGTGCATTGTTTAATCACTATAGTTCAAGACGCGAAACGGAATAATCGGTGAAGGCTTATGGCATTAGAGCCTTGTGCTAATAACCACTAACTTCTAACTTCTTTACATTTCCTTCTCGCTCCCTATCTCTCTTTTACTTTTATGCAATTTTTCCTTTGTCCGTTGGACACATGTTTATGCTTCCGCGTATTTTTCCTTTGTCCGTTGGACACATGTTTATGCTTCCGCAATTTTTCCTTTGTCTGTTGGACACATGTTTATGTTTATGTTTATGCCTTTTTCTTTTGTCCATTTTGAACTTAAAATATTAATAAAGGATTAAACCACTAAAAGACTTGTGCTCTTAATTGTTGGACTATGGCCACTATCCTTTGCATTGGAGGACCTATACCCTTGATTACGGACTTTGGACTTAGAATTAGGATCCTAACCTATGTTTGGGAGTTTGTGATGGAAAACTTTGGATTTGGATACTTGGAGTCCTCTTTTGAAGACTTATTTTGAATCAAGACCAAATCAAAAAAGGGAAAAATGCTTATGCTATGGAGCTTGTCCATGTGGTTAGATCTTTCTTATCCTTAGCTTTTATTTTATGCACTAGGATTGTCACTTCTTCTCCACCCCTTCTTCAATTTTCAAAATCTTCTCTCTTTTTCAAAACCTTCTTGTTTTCAAACTTAAAACCGCTTTCATAATAAAACCTTGACTTCGGTCAAGTGATTTTTTTTTAAACTTTGCTTTTCTTTAATAAATGTCAATCAATATTAACCATATTTTGACCATTTCATAAAAACATAAAAAAATACAAAAACTCATCAAATTCTTTTTGTGCTTTGTGCACCTTTTCCTTTTTAAACTTTTTTCATAAGTTTAGACATGATTCATTCTTTTAAGCGGAATTATTCGTTTAGAAATGACGACTTGTCTTTACACTTAAAATCAACCAAAACAAACAAATTTTTGTTCTTTGTACCACGAACTACGAGGTTTTGATCCCACATTGCACATCATGGGTACGTAGGCATGAGGCAATAAGTCTCTCCAAACACAAAAATCTTAAAAAATACTTCTCTTCTCATCTCTCCCAATCTCTTTTCAAGCAAACCATTTTCAGACCAAAAGCATGAATACATCAAAGGGCTCCTATAGAGTACTATAGATGTATTGGGTGCGTAAAACCTTCCTTTTACATAACCAACCCCCCTTACCCATTTCTCTTTGTCTTTTTTAGCTTTTGCTTTTTAGACTTCTTAGGATTTATTCGCTCTTTTTTCCTTTTCCTTTGTGGAATAAATAAAAGTGCGGTGGCGACTCTTGTTTTATGAGTTAAGTTAATCAATAGCTTATACTCACGATTTTTACCGCTACACTCGCCGCGAGCGATTTCTCTCCGAGTGCGCCAACTCGGAATTTCATAAAAGGGGTGTCCGCTTTCCGAAGCCGACGCCCCCCAAATCAAACACTGACAAATCCAAATACTACAGGTTCCATCGGAGCCATGGACATGTCACCGAAGACTGCATCCACCTCAAGAATGCGATACAGATACTAATCAAGGAGGGGCATCTAAAGTAGTATACAAAGAGGAATGACGCTCCTCGACCTGATGCACGGGACGTGCAAAGCGTCGAGGAGACAACCCCCCCCCCCCTCTGGAGAGAACAGACTGCAAGTCGCTTTAAGCGTCACTCGCCCAGAGGACTTTTACGTCCCCGAAGGGATCGAGGACCCCATGGAAGTTCGCAGCCTGTGGGAGAGTTTTCCCCCTGAGGACCACAGCCCGTAGCACATGGGAAAGTTTCCCCACGGCAATGGTTATATCCGGCGGGGACTTCAACAAGGTCTCTGTCGGGTCAATCAAGCGGAAGTTCGACGAGCTGGAATCCGAGACCTCTGCACAGACTGCCACCTTTGAGAAGGTGCAATGGAAGTTGAACCCCATCACCTTTTACCTCGAGGAACTGCCATGCGTTGCGCCCAACTCCACCATCCCTCTCCTAATCCGGGCGCAGATGCCGAATTTTAACGTCTGCAGAATCCTGGTAGACCAAGGGAGTTCGGTGGACATCATGTACGCCCACCTCTTCGAGACCCTCCTGCTCGACGAAAAACATCTGACCCCTTACATGGGCTCAGATCTACAAGGTTTCAACGGCACCACCACCAGACCGTGGGGTTATGTTGAACTAATGGTCACTTTCGATAGCGAGGACATTGCCCGACAAGTCAAGACCCGCTTCCTAGTGGTGGACTGCCCTTCCCTGTACCAATGCATCCTGGGGAGAACCACTCTGTCCGAACTCATGGCGGTACCATCTACGGTCAATCTGAAGATAAAGTACTATACGGCCAGAGGCCGGGTCGTCACCATGCACAGGGACATTGAAGCTGCTAGGAGAGGCTTTGAAGCTGCAACCAAGGGCCTGAGCTCGATCAACATCAAGCCCAAGGCCAAAGAGAAGTCAACCCCAGACGCAGTGTAAAAGCCACTCCCCCGCATCAACGCGGTGGACCTCGACAGTCATTTCCCCGGCGAGCAGGAAGAAGAGGGAGCAGCGGACAGTGACCTCCCAGCTGAAGGCACTGGGCAGCCTCTCCACCCAGCGTGCCCTATCCCAGATGGAGACTTCGAGCTCATCGCCCTGGAGACGATCCAGATAGGAGCGTGAAGATTGGCATCGGGCTCCTCGACCTGGCGAAGAAGCAACTGAAGGCATGCCTCCAAGAGAATGCTGATTTGTTCACATGGAGAGCATCAGAGATGCCTGGCCTCGACCCAGAGGTGGCCTGTCACCAACTCACTGTAGATCTATCCGCTAGGGCTATAGTGCAACGTAGGCGTAAGCAGTCTCCCGAGAAAGCGGAGGCTGCTGAAAAAGCTGTAAAAGACCTCTTAGAGGCAAATTTTATTTCGGAGGCCAGGTACACGACCTGGTTGTCCAACGTTGTACTTGTCAAGAAAAATAATGGAAAATGGAGGATGTGCGTTGACTATACCTATATTAACCGGGCGTGCCCGAAAAACTCTTATCCATTGGCTAACATCAAGCAGCTGGTCGACAATTCTACAGGTTTCAAACTATTGTACTTCATGGATGCCTACTCGGGGTACAACCAAATCCCCATGGCCAAGGCCGACAAGCAGCACACCGCTTTCATGACCGAGTCGGGCAATTACTACTACAACGTAATGCCCTTTGGCCTGAAGAACGTCGGCGCGACCTACCAGCGGATGATGAACAAAGTATTTCGGGGAGAGATCGGCGACATGCTCGAGGTCTACACAGATGACATGATCGTCAAATCCGCAGAAGAAGTCGACCACACTGCCCATCTCACAAAGGTCTTTGACACAACGAGGACATGCAGGATGAGGTTCAACCCCAACAAATGCACCTTCGGAGTCTGGGCAAGCAAGTTCCTCGGTTTCTACCTCACGGAGCGAGGAATCGAGGCAAACCCCGACATCTGCAGGGCATTCTCCGAGATCCTGACCCCGAACTCGAAGAAGTCGATACAATCGCTGAACGGGATACTGACCTCGCTTTCCCATTTCGTGGCCAAGTCCGCACAGTACGCACTCCCCTTTTTCAAACTTCTACGCCAGAAAGCCACGTTCGAATGGATCGAGGAATGTGAGCAATCGCTCCTCCACCTCAAATAAGTCCTTTCGCAACCCCCAGTTCTCTCACGACCAGAGGGCGGGGAGACGTTATTCCTATACCTCGCCATCACGAGCGAAGCAGTCGGTGTAGTCCTAATCCGGGAAACCACCGACGGGCAGAAGCCAATTTACTTCACCAGCAAAGCCCTCCAAGGTCCGGAACTTAGGTACCAGCAAATCGAAAAGGTCGCCCTGGCTCTCGTCACCGCGGCCAAAAGACTGCAACATTACTTCTTGGCCCTCATGATCGTGGTGAGGACCGAGAACCCGTGCGACAACTCCTCAGTCGGCCAGACATGGCGGGGAGGATGCTTAGATTGTCGCTCGAACTCGCTGAGTTCAACATCCAATACGAGGGGAGAAAGGCCCTGAAAGCCCAGGTGCTGGCCGACTTCGTGGTGAAAATGACCCTCCCATAGCCTTCGACCAACGAATCCCAAAAGTGGACGATCTACGTCGATGGGGCTTCCAGCTCGAAAGGCAGCGGAGCAGGCATCATCCTCAAAAATGGGGAAGGCATCCTGATCGAAGTCTCCCTCACATTGTCTTTCCCGACGTCGAACAATCAGGCCGAGTACGAGGGTTTCCTCACTGGGTTACGCTTAGCTGAAGACCTCGGGGCCAAAGAGTTCAAAATATTCATCGACTCCCAGCTCGTGGCCTCTCATGTACGGGGAGAATACCAAGCCAATAACGACAGCCTCATCGAATACTTGGCTCTGGTGAAGGAAACGATGAAAAAGTTCTCCTCGGTGGAAGTGAATCACGTCCCGCACGAACACAATACTCGAGTAGACGTTCTATCGAAACTCCCAAGCACAAAGAAGAAAGGCGAGAACAAATCCGTCATTCAAGAGGTGCTCTCTCGTCCGAGCATCAAGAATACTGTCCCCGCAGCTGACGTGAACGCCATAGGAGATAGCCATAGCTGTATGACACCGGTGTATGAGTACCTCGGCACGGGTAAGCTACCTGACGACCCTAAAGACGCCAGAGTGGTTAGGCAACGCGCCTGCTCCTATACAATCGTCGAAGACAAACTATATCAACGCGGCTTCTCGATCCCTCTTCTCAAGTGCGTCGAGGAGTCCAAGGTCCTCGGTATACTCCAGGAGATCCACGAGGGGATCAATGCGTAACACCTTGGCGGACGATTACTAGCCCGTAAAGCGTTGCGAGCAGGGTACTACTGGCCCACCATGCAGCAGGACGCCAAGGAACACGTCAAGAAGTGCGACAAATGCCAACGACACGGGGACATGCACCTGGCCCTACCTAGTGAGTTAAAAACACTATCGTCCCCGTGGCCATTTGCATGGTGGGGGATGGATATCCTCGGACCCTTCGTCGTGGGGTCGTACCAAAACAAGTACCTGATTGTCGGCGTTGATTATTTCATGAAGTGGATCGAGGCGGAAGCCCTGGCCAAAATCACGACCCACAACATACTACGTTTCTACAAGAGGAACATACTAGCCTGGTTTGGCATGCCCCAGGAAATTGTCTCCGACAACGGGACACAATTCACTGATAAGAACTTTCAGGACTTCGTCGCGAAGCTAGGCACGAAGCAACACTTCACCTCAGTCGAGCACCCACAAACTAACGGCCAGGCTGAAACCGTGAGCAGGGTGATCCTGCGAGGTCTGAAACGGAGACTGTGCGATGCCAAGAAAAGATAGGTCGAGGAGCTACACAGCGTCCTCTGGGCCTACAGAACAACCCCGCACTCCACTATCGGGGAGACCCCCTTCCGTTTGACTTACGGAACTGTTAAGGTGATCCCCGTGGAAATAAGGGAACCTTCGAGAAGAACGAAGTCTCCCCTCGGCGATGAGATGAACGATGAGGCCCTCAGGGAGGACCTCGACTTTGTCGAAGAGATAAGGTCGGGCGCATCCCTCTGCGAAGCCTCACTCAAGCAGAAGATAACTCTACGCTATAACAACAAAGTTTTTAGTTCTTATGATTGGCTGAGATTTTGGTAAAACAATGTTAATGTCATGGTTGATGTTGCAACATGAGCCTCTAAACATTATTGATTGTTTGGTTAACATTTTGGTTTGTGAAAATTGTTGAAGAGTTAAAGTGCTGAAGAGTGATGTCACATGCGATGTCTTAACATCACTATACCAGAACATTAAAACATCAGGTTGTGATGTTTTTAGGGTTGCGCGCATTATGTTGATTTAAGAAGATCTGTTAGTTAGATTTGATGCGAATTTCTAGGTGCAATCATTAATGAAGAAGATTAGTTTGTTGTTGATTTAATGCAAAAAGATATGGAGAACAATCAGAGTTAATTATGAAGATTTAATTGAAGATCTATTCAGGAGAGAATCTGTTGCAGATTTGGTGCAGAAGATTTGACGGCCCAAATCCAGTTGGGAAAAGGTTATAAATAGAATGCTTGTAGTCTAGAATAGGTACGGGTCCAAGATGTAGATCATTAGGGCTTTGTCTAAGTGAACCACTCGGGTTGTGAGATGGCCACTGTGTTATTACTCAGAAACCTATAGGTAATGAGTATTGTAGTGTTCTTGGAGGAAGCTGTGAAGCAACTCTAAGGTGTGTCATGGAAGTGTGTCTTCTATGTTTATGTGGTTGTAGAGTTGTTGGTAATCAAGCTGTTGATGCAGTGGTGGAGATGTTGACTGCTAAACATCATTGCGATGATTGGGAGTGAGATGGAGTCTCTTACCTAGGGAGGACTTAGATAGAAGGGTCATTGGGTAGTGATTGAATTAGGTAGATTGTCAACTGGTCTGTTGAGTCTGTAATTTGATACTACTAATAGTGGACTTCCTTCCTGGCTTGGTATGCCCCCAGATGTAGGTTGTTAAACCGAACTGGGTGAACAATCATTGTGTGCAGTTCTGTAGTTTTCTGTTGTTTTACATTGCAAAGTGTGTTGCTGTAACATCACACATAACATCACAGGTTTTTAGTGTCTTGTTCATACAACAGATATTGATGTTATGACATCGCACTTAACATCACATATCTGGTACCAGAATTTCAATTGGTATCAGAGCAGGCATCCTGTCTGTTTCTGGATGAGATCTTGGGAAGATACTTTCTGGTTCATGAGCAAGGAAGAGAGTTGTTTGGATGATCCCTTGAAGTGAAGGATGGACTATTCATGATAAAGTATTGTTGGCACGTAGTGTGCAAGGATTATTGAGTAGTGCCTAAAAGTTGTTGAGGAGTTGTTATGTGTTCCGCTGCATGGTATCTGGTGTTACCCTGGTTGGTTCTTGTATCTCTGGTGTTGAGATTCTAGAAAGATATTCTCTTGGAAAGTCATTAGGGTTTGATTTCCTCAGCAGGATATCCTATGTTGTTGTAGTTAGAGAGGCCAACGATATCTCATATCCTGGTTTGGGAGAGAAGTGTTCAGAAGGTGAATGGATCTTCTAAAGACTGTTTGACATGGAAGGATCAAAAGAAGAATATATTTCAAGTCAGACATTGAAGACCAATTTGTTCAGTACAATGATTCCTTCTTTATCGTCTTTCTTGACGGTGAAAGAAGAGGGTAGAGCCAAAGCAAAAGAGTATCACTGTCAAATCTTTCATGCGGGAGTGAAGATCTTGATAAGTTATCTCTTAAGCTTAGTTGTGGTGACCTAAGGAGGGGGAAGTTTCATCAAGAAAGAAGATGAGCTTAATATGTCAATGTCTCGACATCGCGCTACACATCAGCAGTTTATGCATTTCAGCTGGAGCTGATTGAAGAAAAAGTAGTAATCTTGATAGCAGAAGAGAAGGAGATGAACCTTGGTTGAGCTAAACTGACTAAGGACAATATTATAGGGAAAATGCATCCAAGGGTCTGTGTGCAGTAGCAGTGTAAATCAGCCTGTGGTTAATCTGCGTCTGCATTAGTTGTATGGAATGAACTCTTCCAGTTTTGTGGCTTGATGGATAGGAAGTAGCAGATTGTCTATGGTTGTTAGTTATCTCTCTTAAGTTAGACAAAAGGTCTGGACCTTGTGCTTATAAGAAGAAGCTTCTGGAAGAGTGTGTTATGCAAGTTACTTGGAAGTTGGTAAGATGAAGATGGAAGATTATGAAGACATCATAATCTTGATGGTTACAGCTTGGATCAGTTTATTTCTGATCTAAGGGGTTTGGAGCATGGTGTTTTCTCTGGTTGAGAAGGTCGAGGATAAGTGGCAGTTATCTCTAGCTTTCCACTGACAGCTCTACTAAGGAAGTGACTTTCTTGAGTATTCTAATGGGGTAGTCTTGGACTACTTAGTTTCTAAAGATTCAGATGTGGTAGGTTTGAAGTCTTTAGAGTTTCCAAGAAGGATAGAGGTTGTATACTCAAGCTTGATTGTTGAATCAAGTCTATGAGAGCATGGAAATCTGTTTCTGCATAGGGAGGAGAAGGTAGAGCTGAATTCAACAGTTGGATGACGTAATGTTCTGACATCTAGCTTAATATCATGAGTCTCAGCTGGTGATGTGGCACATCAGCTTAAGATAGAGGTGATCTACAGTAATGGAAGTTATGGAAGATCTATCTCATATAGTTTGCGGGAGCAGTGGTTTGATAAGATGTTACATGACCATGGCTTAGGGAGTCTAAGTGTGAGCAAGTGGAACATATGACTTGAAGATCAAGTTTCCTTGGTGGATTAAGATATCTTTGTGAGAGTTCTGAAAAACGTGAAGAAGAATCTAGATAATCAGAGTATGGCAGCTGGTTCTTATTGAAGGTCTGTCTTGGATGGAGAATGTAGAGAAGACTGAAGTAGATCAGGGTCTTGCTAAAGGCAGAAGAAAAGCCTGTGAATGGGACATGGACCTATTGTCAAGACATGCTAGATCAGCCTGGCAAGATGTGGAGTTTTGGAGCATGTGAAGATAGCAAACCAAGAGGGAATTATATCTGATGTTGGGACAACACTCCTCAGGTGTTGGGTTTTTAGCCTAGAAAGTTAGTTGTGCTCATGGTGGAGTATCAGGTCAAGTGACTTACCTAATCTGAAGTGATCAACGGTGTGAATTTATAAAGGAGGGATCAGCTAGTGCCACAAGTGTGCACAAAAGTATGTCAGACCAAATGTCATGCCTTGTGTGAGAAGGTAGTCTTATTCTGTCTAATAGTAGATACTTTGACGGGAGACTTAGTATTTGTCTATTAGTGATGTTGTGCATAAGGGTAAATACTTTAACGGGAGACTGAGTATTTGTCTAGAGAATTATGCAAATCTGTGTCTGGATATTTTGTTTGTGGCCATGTTGGAGTAGCTTGATATTTGAAAATGACGACCTGAGGTAGCCTTATCAGTTGACTGTAGCAGAAGATGTGAGTTGTTATCTAATGCTGATGTCCTACGTAATGTTACAACATCTGTGTGCGGTGCAAGTGATCTAAAGACATTTGTTATGGAATATGTGAGAAATCCCAATTCAAGTGGATGTTTATATTGGACTTGGCAGATCATGTATCTAAAATAAACATGATGAAATTATGCTCAACATATACAAGAAGTGGCAGTTCTTAATGTTGAGATTGTGGCAATTTCATTGTGCTTTTATCTGGTGTTAAGTATTCATCTTCATAAGGAGCATTGGGTGTTTATGTCAGGGGGAGTTAAGGTTGTTGTCTATGGTCTATTACTGCAAGGGTGCAGATTGTTGTGAAGATTGCGTAGAGTGGTGTCAATCAACATGATGGGACATGTACTACTGAGTATGGTTGGGTGTTCCTAAGGCTGGTATGCTAGAGCAGAATTGTTGTATCTGGGAAAATTTATTTTTCTGGAGGAATCTAGAAGGGTTTGTGAGTTGTGCTGATCAATAGATGTCGTACTTATGTTTTGGATTCTTTCAAAGTGTCTTGGGTTGATAATATTGTGAGCCAGCAGACAATGTCTGATGCGATGTCAGAACATGGTATAGGACATGGTTGTCTTGAGCCAGACAAGGAATTATTTTGGACGGTGGTGTTGGGATAAAGTGGAACACGTGTCTTCCACTATGCATGGAACTGTTTTGGCACAATTTATGGTAAAGATCAGTTAGGAAACAATAAAAGTGGTCAAGACTGTTTTGGACGGTAGGCATTGAATTTGGAAGGAGTTTTTCGTACCTAAAATAGCGTTTCTGTGACCAAGAACCTTGACATATTCAAAGCTCGTTAATTCCTAAGTAACTGATCAGCTATTTATAGGGGTTATTCTGTTCTCCTTCAACCAGTGAGTGTTCTTGTTTCATAAGTCTTATGGCGTTTGTTCGTTTTTGGGTGAGCACTAACTGGGTTTGGTTCTGTGAGGGCTTCCTTTGCCAATTTGTGGCTAAGAAGGGGGAGAAAGGAAAGGGTTTGGCAAAATGGTTAACACAGATGTTTTGTCTGGAGTCTGCAGTTTTGGATATGGGTCAGAGATGTCAAAGAGGTTGGCTGAGCCTTAAGGTGGTGTCTTTGTGACTTGTGTCCTGAATTATGAACACAGTTGTGACTTGTGTTCTGAGTTACCTGGGTTGGCAGAATGGCACTTCTTAAGTTTCATCTTATGCTACAGATTAAACCCAGTGTCTGATCAATGAAGGAGTGCAGAATTATCTTATGCCACCATTGGTCGTTTATGTATAGACAAACATTTCTTTTCTGGAGGAGTCTTCTACACTTGTTCTAGGTATGTCCTAGAAGGAAAAAGAAATGTGTTGTGTTGAGGGGGAGTGTCAAATATCTTCTTCCTCATGTGCACCAAATGACTTCAGGACTTTCTGCTACTTAGGTTCTGATGTGCTGCCTGGAGTTGCTGTTATATGGTGATGTTATGTCCAACATGATGTCCTAACATCAGTCAAAATTAGCCAAGAAGATGATTCTCCATAACTGTTGGTTACTATTAGGTTCAGTAGTTACTGATGACTACTAACAGTAGTATAGGGTTGTAATTGCGGCTGTAATCTGAGTTGTAATGTTTATATATGTGTTTTAGCCAAAATTAGCCAAAGGGGGAGATTGTTAGTTCTTGTGATTGGCTGAAATTTTGGTAAAACAATGTTAATGTCATGGTTGATGTTGCAACATGAGCCTCTAAACATTATTGACTGTTTGGTTAACATTCTGGTTTGTGAAAATTGTTGAAGAGTTAAAGTGCTGAAGAGTGATGTCACATGCGATGTCTTAACATCACTATACCAGAACATTAAAACATTAGGTTGTGATGTTTTTAAGGTTGCGCGCATTATGTTGATTTAAGGAGATCTGTTAGTTAGATTTGATGCGAATTTCTTGGTGCAATCATTAATGAAGAAGATTAGTTTGTTGCTGATTTAATGCAAAAAGATATGGAGAACAATCAGAGTTAATTATGAAGATTTAATTGAAGATCTATTCAGGAGAGAATCTGTTGCAGATTTGGTGCAGAAGATTTGACGGCCCAAATCCAGTTGGGAAAAGGTTATAAATAGAATGCTTGTAGTCTAGAATAGGTACGGGTCCAAGATGTAGATCATTAGGGCTTTGTCTAAGTGAACCACTCGGGTTGTGAGATGGTCACTGTGTTATTACTCAGAAACCTGTAGGTAATGAGTATTGTAGTGTTCTTGGAGGAAGCTGTGAAGCAACTCCAAGGTGTGTCATGGAAGTGTGTCTTCTATGTTTATGTGGTTGTAGAGTTGTTGTTAATCAAGTTGTTGATGCAGTGGCGGAGATGTTGACTGCTAGACATCATTGCGATGATTGGGAGTGAGATGGAGTCTCTTACCTAGGGAGGACTTAGGTAGAAGGGTCATTGGGTAGTGATTGAATTAGGTAGATTGTCAACTGGTCTGTTGAGTCTGTAATTTGATACTACTAATAGTGGACTTCCTTCCTGGCTTGGTATGCCCCCAGATGTAGGTTGTTGAACCGAACTGGGTGAACAATCCTTGTGTGCAGTTCTGTAGTTTTCTGTTGTTTTACATTGCAGAGTGTGTTGCTGTAACATCACACATAACATCACAGGTTTTGAGTGTCTTGTTCATACAGCAGATATTGATGTTGTGACATCGCACTTAACATCACATATCTGGTACCAGAATTTCAAAAGTTATTAAACGTGATTTTCAAGTAAGCACCCTCGTCCTATGAAGGAACCAGAAGGAACACTCGCCGCGAACTGGGAAGGCCCCTACCGCGTCCACGCAAAAATGGGCACAGGAGCCTACTAGCTCGAAAATCTACACAGGGAGGAACTTGCTCGACCATGGAATGCTGAAAAGCTTAAATAGTATTACAGTTAAACACTGCCTGCAACCCATTCGTGTCGCGACTACGGGGGCGCACTAAGGTACAAGTGCGACTCCCCTCGAGACAAAAAGACAAGGGCCCACGTTGTGTGCACGCGAGGACCCTTGATCCGACGGGGATACCTCAACCGAGCTCCACCATCACAGTACCAGTTTAGCAGGGCACCCAGCTCGCGATGGGAAGCCCACGCCACGAAGCTAAGACCTCGATCGAGTTCTTAGCCTCGTTGAAGGTCGGAACACAGCTCCAACCACTTGACCAGTTCCCTGCACTGTTGAGGATCAACAAAGTCGAGCGAAACAGATATATCGTCAAACATACAAACATCACACACACAGATAAACAAAAGACAAAGCATTAAGTCAGGCATAATCCCATTGTTCAAAGTACATACAAAATGTCGCAAGCCCCTGGCGCGCAGGCCGGGCAAAAATCATTATAAAAAGTGGCACGTAGGCCGAACAAAATAGGCAAAAGAAAAACTAAACTGTGTTGTCCTCAGGCTGCCCATCCGCCACAGTCTCGTCGTCATCTTCCTCCTCGGACGCCGATGGGATAATCTAGCCTTCGACCACTTCATGGTAGGGGTCAGTTCCCTCAGTGATAAGCTTAACGCCCAGGTTCACGATCTTGAGCTGCTTCACGGCGTTAGCGAACCCCACCTCGACGACACCAAGGACATCTTGCTCGAGCACTCTGATCTTCGATATCAGTTCAGCCCGAGAGGTCAGCAGCTTATCCTCGTCGGTTTCATTCTCAGCAGGCCTGGCCGCCTGCTCCAGCTCAGCAATCCTGGCCAGCAGGGTCTTCCGCTCATCTTCGGCACCCTTAACCTTCTTTTCCATCTCCGCCTGGAGTTTGGCCTGAGCCTCATTCTATTTCTTACACTCTGAGAGGTCCTCGGCCAGCTTCTTCATCTCCGCCTCTACTGACGCAAAATTGTTCTGCAGTTTGGTCAGTTCAGCAGAAGGGCAGGTTTTATCATTCAAAACGAAAGTCGCGGCGCAGACCCGCATCACTACGGCCATGTCGTCTGACAAGGCTTTCCTCCTAGACACTTGGTCAACGCCCAGGATGGCCTTAGACTCAGCAGCACTAAGAGTCAGGGAATTGGCCTCCGAGAAGAAGTTGGGTCGCGTAAAGTAGGGCGGAAACATGAACTTTCCGTCAGGCAAGCTATTGGTCAGGTCAATATGCACAGGTTCAAAGGTCTGCTGTCTCTTCGTGGATCCCTTCAAAGTGGGAGATTGGTTGCACTGTGGAGAACTGGAGGAGTCCCCGGGGGTCGGGGTGGGGCCCTGCACCTACTGTTTGATCTGCTCGACTCGCCCTTTTCCACCTTTCTTCGGGACTCAGGTAGCAGCCAGCTTCTTCACACGCTCCTCCATGGTCGACATTGTACCTACAAAAAGAAGAAAACAAACATCAGCAAACCAACAGCAGAAACCCAGATAGGCCCCGAGAAAAGAGGTATGCCCGCTACCTAAAAACCGAACATCATCCTCGTCGGTCCCGCACTCAAGGAGGGCCTTTGTGTTTATAAATCGGGCCTTCGTTATGATCTCCCCACGAGCATTGAGCTTGAAGTTCCCGTCCGGAGTCACCTGTTTCGCGTGACTGAAACTCGCCACAAAGTTGACCAGCTTCTAGTAGGCCACCTGATCGTCCTCATCCATCGCCTTGGGATAGGCAATATAGATATCCGTGCTCATCATGAAGTGCTCTTCCGTCCACTCCAGAGGACACTTTGATTCAAGGACCTCCCTCAGTCGACCATCTTCCCCCTCTACTGTCACGCGGCTGTACAATGTATCGGTGGTTGCAGGGGTGAGGGGCTTGGTGACGAACCACCGGGTTTTGAAATTCCAGACAGAGTCCAGATATACCCGAAATAGCCTCCTCGGCTGCTTAAAAGACACCACGATATGACACCCCTCAACCGTCTATCTTTGTAGGTGAAAGATACGGAAGAAGAGAGGGACTGTGGCCTTGACCTTAAGCTGCTGACCTCTCGGGCTGAACTGATATCAGGAAAACACCCCCAACTGAAAGTCACTGAAGGGCAAACGCAGGCCTGCTTCCAGGAAGGCGAACTCTTACATAGGGAACCTTGTCCTTCTGAAAGACGAACATATCCGGTGATGCTCCAGGGGCCTGTACGCCCGCCAACTCCGCGCGGAGCCTTCGTAGAGGTCCTCAACAGTGGCGAAAGCATCGGAGTCATCCGTAAAAAATTGCGAGGGGAAGCCCAGAGGCTCCTCCCCGGCCCAGTCCTCGGGCGTTCGAGCATCGCTGTTTGGTGCCGCCGGGGATTCGGGCTCATCATCGGTTTCCAGGATCCCCTTGATTCTCCGAGCAGCCATTTTTTTATCTGAAAACAGAGGAAAACGATGAATTCGACGTTCCAGATCAAATCCACCCTTCCACCGCAGATCAAGTGAAAGGGCGAGCTAGGCAGGCGAGGAGCCGGAGAAAGCGCGAGGAAGTTCTACCTGCGTCCAACCAGAAATTCTCCCCGACGTCACGGTGACCGGCCTCAAGCACGCCGGATAAGGTCTTCGAGACCTCCACCTGGCGCCCTCGAGGCCTTCTACCATCACTCCGGTGCATTCATCTAACTCCCCCGAGACCTTCATCACGACCTCGGGGAATTCATCATGTGTCCTCGGGACCTTCATCGGGTCCTCAGGAGATTCATCCCAAGTCCCCGGGGCACTCATCAGAGATCTAAAGCAGTCCCGCCGTATTCTCCGGAAACTCCGTGGCCTCCCCGGGAACTTCATCAGTTCGCCGTAGAAACCACCATAGAAAATATTAAACAGAGAAGAAGAGACCGAAAACTTACATGTAGCGGCGGTGGTGAATCTTTGGTGCAGCGAAGTACGACGGAAGAAGGAAGTCGAAAAACCGGAAGGAAAGAGGGAAAGTTGTGAGCGGAGGAAACGGGAATGTGCAAATGGAATGGACTCAGCTCCTATTTATAGGACCCTCACAGGACTCGAGGCGTCCCTAAGCACTTGAATGCCTAGGACCCTAGCCGCCCTAGGCATTGATGATAGACGACACGTGGCACTCAGGACCCCGCGTGCGTCGTTTCACTTCCCTTAATGCTCGCGCGGAAAACGCACCCATCTCCTTTCATCTCCCTGCATTGTCAGCCATAACGACCTTTAACGCGCCGAGCTCAGCCAACTCGGCAACGTTGGGCACACTGTTCCATTAAACGGATCCCCGGCGAATGGGCTGGTCCTTAAGTCATTACTCTGACTCATCGGAGCAACGACTTGGGGGGCTTCTGTTCTGGACTGGGCAGGAACCTGCCCATACGCCAGGCAAGCCCAACCCAAGGTCATACCAAGCGGCCCAATAAGGCCCCATCCTTTCCCTTGTCGGGCACAACACGCTCCATTAGTGTCGGGAACGCATGGTCCTATCATCGTCGTACATAGCCTGATCCTATCGTCGTTGGACAGACACTACGGTGATCGGGGAGAGAACAGACATCCTCCCCGCACTTATCCACGTGTTCCTCCCCACAGGAACACGTCATCAGGTAGTGCCCACTTCCGAAAGAGCTGGTCAACCCACCTTTTAGAGATCACGGGACCGTTACTCCAGGGCAAAGACCAAGTGCTGGTCTTCACTACACCGCGTAAGCCCTGGCAGTTATCTGCACTGGGCTGGGTCGTAAGGCCCAAAGCAGATGACTGTTGGCCCTGCGCTGGGGGAAGCCTATAAATACCCTCTTTCACTAGAGGGTCAGGGTACATTCTATTCTAACTCTCACTCTTACTTTCTGTACTTGCTTGCTCCAGTCCTGACTTTGGCATCGGAGTACCTTGCAGGTACACCCCCCCCCCACCGTCTTATCACCACCGGAGAAGCGGAGCTCACGACGTTGCTGGCCACCAATCTACTTTCTGATCAGGTACGATCAGAATGTAATGACAAATTTTGAGCTCATAAAGTCTAACACATGTGTAAAGTTACATATGTAACTAGTGGGAAATTGTTAGAATTTTGGGTCACAAATGTAACATTTAAGGTGTTAGTGTCATTATTTTAATTAGTAAAGACTTAAAGGGGTCTAATAATATAATATTAAGTTTGTGGCTAAAAGCTTAAATGTCATGAAAGGTTAGGTAATTGTGTAGATACCGTAAGTCAATGTCTAACTTGATGAGGGGACAAATTAAAATATTGAAAACTAATAAATAACCCTATGGTTATTAAATTTGGTTATGGTCCCCATTTGTAGAGGACAATTAAAAAAAAAGTTTTATCAGGTTTTCTCTCTTCATCCCTATCAGGGAGATTCAAGGAACCCTAAAAAACTCTACAAATCGGAAGATCACATATCCGGAACCTTCAACGATTTCAATGGCAAATTTAGATACGCTTCCGTCTTCATTCTCATAATTGTATACGGGTATGGGTTTAAGGGATACAAGTTGATGCTATATCGACTTATAAGAATTAGTTTAGAGTTTTGTTCTTGATTTCTATATCGGTAGAAATCATAAGATTTTGAACGGATCTAACAATTCTTAGTTGAAATTTTTTTCTTATTCTCTTTTTGATAATTCCTAAATCTTCATTTTGATTTGTTTTAATAACTTTCTTTTATCACGCTCAATGTGTGGATTGTTAGTTTCATTATCTCCCTCTTCACATCCAATAAGTTATTTGATTATTAAAAAAAAAGTTACGAAATTTCATAAAAAAAATTTACCAAGTTAATTTTACATTTGATTATTATTATCTTAATTTAAATAAAATATAACAAAAAAATTAATTTTTGAATCATTTTTTTTCTTAATAATAGATAAACAAGTGAAAACTTGGTCAATTATTAAAAAAAAACTTAAAAATAAAATGTCTATTTTGATAGGAAAAAATATTTAATTTAACTTTAAATTAAGTCAAATTACAAGTTTTTCCTTAAATAGTTTAATTTGAATTTCAATTCTAGTTAACTTTCTCAAATAGAAAGTCAAAATGATTTTAGGGATAAGATGAGACCTTATTAATATTATAGTGTTTTGTAAAAGGATATACATATATTTGAGAGTACATTAAAAGATAATTAAAATTGTAGCATATTAGTTCATATTTACTTTAGGAGTACATTAATAATATTATATAATAATTTACTTTTTCTGACAGAAAATATATGACTGAATTGACAAACATACTCTTCTAAAACATGTAAAAATTAAGAAGATAAACCACAACCCAAAAATAAAATGCCTAGAAATGCAAAAGTAGTATCGTTAAATATGATTTTATTGATGTTGCATGTCATAGATTCTTTTGTGTAAACCTATCATATGCAAAAAGAACAAGTTTGTCTTATTGTTCACTGCTTCATTTACTCTATTAAACTTTTTTTTTATAGGAAAGAAACTTTCATAAAGAAACAGCAGAACCAGAAACAACAGAAGGGAGGGACTCATTGGAACATTCCCCCAACCAAGTCCTATTGCCAACAAAATGGCCAAGTCTTGCTAAATTATGAGCTTCAAAAGTAACAAACCTGCTAACAAAAATTACAGAAATTAACTTGAAACCATTCATAAAAGACCTACAGTCTTCGGCAATGGGGGCAAGGACAGCATCTTCCAAACATCCATTTATGCAGTCTACTGCATTTTTCGAATCCGAAAGAACAACCAACTCCTCCAAATTAATGCGCTTCACCATCTGCAAATACCACCTAATAGCCAACAACTCCGCGACCGTCGAATTCATGGACATCCTATCAGTTTTGCACGCCGACAACACAACTGTATCGTCCTTCCTGAGAACACATCCGAACGAAACGGTACCATCACTCCAAACAGCAGCGTCAACTCGCAACACATGAAACCCTCTATCATCCACGAGCTGATGTTCAGGAATTCATAGTTTTTGACTGACCGACGGGTTCCACCTGTTGAACTCCGTAACTACATCCACAGCCTTTTGCGCCACCGCCAATGGGGATTGTTCAGTACCCTTAAAGATGAGTTGATTTCTTCCAAACCAAATACTATGAATCAAGGAGCAAACCACCTGAACAACATACTTATCTTTAACACAAAGAATAAATTCTAGCCATAAACAAAGCTCAGTTTTGTTCTGCACGCGGAGTCCAACCGGGGAGGAGAAATATGCTTGTCTAGAGAAATCACAATTGAGTAAGATATGGTCTACCGTCTCTATCTCAGTATGGCAAAAAGGGCACGAAGTATCAAGTTGCATACCTTTCCTCAACAGATTGCCCCGGGTCGGGAGGATATTCTTAGCCGCTCTCCAAAGGAAATTTCGAATCTTATTGCTCAGAGGGATCCTCCAAATCAACTTCCACAGCTTTTTATTAGGAACAGAGGACGGTCCCGGTTAAAAACTTGCTTTACCACTCATGCACAGATGGTACGCAGACCGTACAGAATAATCTCCATGCTTTTCGTAGTGCCAAATCAGCTCATCTTTGACATTACGCAGAGACAGAGGAATGCTTGTTATTGATGTCGATTCGCAGTACCCAAAACTGGATTTTATCAGTTCCCTCTTCCAACAATTCAGATCATGGTCAATCAAATCATCAACTCTTGTGCCTGGATCCAGAGTACCACAGTTTTCGATCACTTTAAAACCTGGTTGACAGGGTATTCATCTATCCTTCAATGCCAGGACATCCGCTCTATTACCTATCCTCCACCGAAACCCCAGTTGCACCAACTGTTTTGCACCAAGAATACTTTTTCACACGAAACTGGGAGCAAATCCAGGATTGCACTCCTCTAAACTACACCTAGGAAAATATCTTCCTTTTAAAACTCTTTCCACCAATGACCCCTTCATAGTTAACAGCCTCCAGTATTGTTTACCGAGGAGGCTGATAATAAATTCGCTTATTCCGCGGAATCCCATACTGCCCTCTCCTTTAGATCTTGCCAGCCTATCCCATCTCAGCCAGTGTAATTTCCTTTCCCCATTATGCGATCCCCACCAGAACTTTGCGATCAGACTCTCAATATATTTGCAGACGGCTTTCGGTAATTTGTAGCAACTCATGACATAGCTGGGAATGGCCTGTGCAACGGCTTTGATTAAGACCTCCTTTCCGGCTCTAGATAAAAACCTATATTTCCATCCTTTAATCTATTTCCAAACTCTCTCCACCACCATCGCAAAAACTTCTTTTTTGGATCTTCCGAAAACGACAGGTAATCCTAGATATTTTGAATGTCCCTCAACAGTCTTTACACCCATCCTATCCCGGATCAATATTTTTTCTTCTTCGCGCACATTTCAACTAAAAGAGACCTCTGATTTATCTAAGTTTACCATCTGACTGGAAGCCCTTTGATACTTCTCCAACACATCCAAAATACAAGAAGCCTCGGTGATATTTTCCCTAAAGAAAAGAAGCGCGTCATCCGCAAAGAATAAATGCGAAATATTTGGAGCTTTTTGCGCAATCTTTAGACCATGAATACATTCATCCTGCACACCTTTTTTTATTAGACTTGAAAGATCACCTGCACATAAAACAAACAAATAGGGTGAGAGAGGGTCTCCTTGACGGAGACCCCTGCCTAGTGAGAAACTTCTACCAGGTTGGCCATTGAGAAGCACTCTGTATATAACAGTGGATATACATTTATCAATGTGGCTCACAAACTGAAGAGGAAAGCCCATCGTGACCAATACTTGATTAACGAATCCCCAATCCACTCTATCGTACGCATTAAACATGTCGAGCTTAAGAGCCATGTGTCCCCGCTTTCCTTTAGTTTTCTTCTTGAGCCAATGGAAACATTCCATAGCTACCAACGCGTTATCTGTAATCAAACGCCCCTTAATAAATGCACTTTGTTCCTCGTCCACTATTTTCGGTAAAATCCGCTTAAGCCTATTAACAATAGTTTTTGTCACCAACTTCATAACCACATTGCACAAGCTGATCGGCCTAAAGTCCTTAGGAGCGGACGGATTCTTCCCCTTTGGAATAAGAGCTATATTAGTGGTGTTGAGAGGCTGGGGATCACAACCACCATTTAAAATCTCAAGGACCAAACTGCCTACCTCCACACCTACAACATCCCAGTACTTTTGGTAAAAAAGAGTCGGCAATCCGTCCGGCCCAGGAGCCTTCAAAGGGTACATTTGGGAGAGGGATTCCTTGATCTCTATCATCGTGAACGGTTCTGCACACAAGGTTACATAATCATGCTGAAGATGACCAGTAATGGCGCTGCACACTTCTTCTATAGCATTAGGATTCGAAGAAGTAAACAAATGTTTGAAATAATCAAGCAGCAACTTTGCACATTGATCCTCACCCCTCCTCCAAGTCCCATTACCATCCTTTAATAGTAATTTTTTGATAATTCAAATGATGATATTAATATTGTGTCTCAAACTTGAATCTAAGATATTTTACTTTAATTGTATTTTTTATTTAGTCTATGAATTTAAAATACTCTATCAAACGTAAAAGGAAAAAAAAAACTCTAGTTAACTTATTGACTAACTTAACCTTGACAAATAGTATATTTTCCTTAAAAGTTCTCTTTCTTGTTGACCATAACCATAGAATAAGTTTTTTCTTATATGTTCTTGTATTACTTGTATAAACATCCAAAATTCATTTATCCAAGCATAAATACCCTTCACTAACAATTATCAAACCACATAAACTCTAAATCTTTTATTTGATTCTTTCAAAAAAATGTCTGAAAGAATTTCTATCAGAAATACTGAAGACAAATACTTAAAATGAAAAATGATTGAAGAATCAGAGCAAAAACTAAGAAAGGAATAGAAAAACATAACACCATACTCTCAAGTTGATTTCGAGAAGGGCAAAATGGTTGAAGAGGCGGAGCCAAAACTGCATGAAGAACCCAAGGTAATAACATCATCAACTGAATCTAAAGATTTATTTACTCAAAGGCTTGATAATAACACCAAGCCAAATTCCAATCTGTTAGAGAACGGTGGACATTCAAATTCATCCGAAAATGTTATTGTTGAAGTTTTACCTAAAGAAGTGCAGGAGTTTCCATGTCCTTTTTGTGACCAGAAGTTCTCAAATGCTCAAGCTCTCGGAGGTCACCAAAATGCTCAAAAGCGTGAACGTGACTTAAAAAATTAACAAAAAAGGAGGGAGGGAGAAATGAAGTCTGCCTTAATATTTAGACCTACTTTTTCATACACTTATCCTTATTCGGGTCCCAGTCACTGTCAAGGGTATTCTTATTTTCCTGGAAACTTGCGAAAACCAATTGGAACTCATATGGATAATAACATGCCTTCTTGGCTTGGTTCTCCATCTGGTAGCTATGGAGGAATGTATATGCCAAATACACTTTCCCTACCACCTCCATTTGTTATGCCAATGCCAGAGTCACCCCTAGTGATACCACAATTTAGGATGAATAATTATTTAGGTGAAAATCAAACTGATGTGCTACCAATTCTTCAAAGGCCAAATACTGCGGAGTTGGAACTTTTTGGTCAACCTTATCAAACCCCTTCATCCAATGAAGGCGCGGAAGGAAGTTTCAATGCTCAATTTCCTTCCCATAATCTTTCAAGAAAAACACGTGATTTTATTAGACAAAGTCAACTTCTTTCAGAGGCCAATGTGCCTTCTTCATTAACTGAATCAACAATGGAGGAACTCGACTTAAATCTCAAACTTTAAGATTGTGTCTACCTAATAAAAGTACATTAGACATAATGTGACGTCATGTTTTCATGGTCATTCTATTTTTTAATTTATGTTTGTTGTTTTTGTTTATTTTCTTCTATATTTTAAAGTACTTTGTTTCATGAATAAATAAAATTTATATCTTTTTATTAATTTTAATAATCTTAATTATAAACTAAATTAGCACTTATTCACTTGTATGAACATCTGCATGCAAATTTTGTGTATTAAAAATCAAATTTTCAAATAAATTCTCAACTAATTTTAAATGAATCAAAATTTTAGGGCTAAAGTGCAAGGTTCATATAGCAAGATGAAGAATCAAATTCTGTAACTTTTAAGTTATCTTACTTGAGTTGTGTTACTTTTTAAAAAACTTTTTAATTAAATACTAGTTTTATGAAATTCAATGTTATATTCAAAGCTTATGTTTATAAATGATCTATGTAAACAATCTATATAAGAAAAATCGTTTATGTATCAATATTAAAATTATATAATACAAAATCGTTTAAGATTTTAATTTTGATTATCTTTTCCCCATAATATGAGGAATTAAAAATGCTATGGAAGTAATTTATCCCTTAGCTAACAAATTTTGGACTTCGATACACTTTATTCATATCAAATGGTTTTATATATATATATATATATATATATATATGATAAAAAAAATTATCGAGTGTTATAATAGTTTTCTAAGTGTTATACAAATATAATTTGTTCCAGGCTAATAATATTGAAATATTAATCTATTTTGTTGACAATCATCACTTGTTGCATTTTCTTTGATTTTTATGGAAATAGAATTAAAGATAATTTTAACTAGAAAACGATTTGAATAGTTTAAATAATTATCATAATAAATTTTCAATCTATGCATGGAAATAAGAATTGTAGACATTATTATTAAAATTTTACTTTCTCTTTTATTTAATTATTTCTTTTTTATTGTTGAGAAAAATCAATAGAAAGATTTTTATTGTTTTTTAACTTTGACCCAATTTGGCTCATCTACATTTTGGTGATGCCCATTTGCATTATAGTACCAAATACTATTGTTTTGTTGAATGGCTTTTTTGGCCAGATTATAGGCTAACTCATTTTTAGATCTATTAATGTGATATAGCGACCCATGAGTTAGGCCCTTTAGGGTTTTTGTGATTTGAGAAGCTATCACCCCACAATAGATTCTATCAGCGCCACTATTTTGAGTTTGCATCTTCTCCAAATTATTTCTTTTGTTTCCCCTTTCCTCCATGTTTTTGAACCGATTTTCGATCTTTGCTTTCCATAATGAGTAAAACATTCCTTTTGCTTTAATCATATACAAATTTGTTCTTCTATCAATGGTGTAAACAATATGGTTATGCAGTTTTTTTGTTGGAAAGACAGTCTGACTTGTTAACCATGTCCACCACACTTTTGCAGTTAGTGAGAATCGTAATTTCCTTTGCATTCATCTAGGTGTCCACATGCAAAGCGTTAAGGGCAAGTTTCCCTTACGTATCAAGGGGGTTGTTGAATCCTTTCTTCTTCCAAGTCTCTTCAGCAAGGGAATTTAGGGGTGAATTGTGTGGTTTGAAAAAACATGGTTTTGAAAATCTTTGAGAAATAAAATCACATTTCAAAAATATTTTTGAAAACACAACAAAAGAAAATAAAAATAAAAGAACAATAAAATTTATTATTCTTTGGTCATATTCCTCCTACCTCAGACGCTTGGAAAAAGATCCTCGATCAGCTTACAATGGAAAATACACGACTAAAGAGGCAGAACAAGAAGCAACAACGTGGCGCTGGATCTTCATCAACAAGTTTTCCTTAAGACACATGTGCTTAGATTTGTCATTTCTATTTTAGATCTTTTTTGAAGTTGTACTTTCATTGTTGTAATCTTTTAAGTACATTAAACAAAATAAGATCTTTTTAGTTATTTAAAGTGATATCCATTTTTATGATATTTGCAACATAATTGTTAAAGTTCCTTGTAAACAAAGTCATTTTCATTTTGCACATCATACATCATTCAAACATTTTGCATTACAAGAAACTTACACATGTTCTCACTTTAAAGCCAAATTGTCTCATTCATATAATACTCGGGTCAGTCGTCAGAAGAAGATGAACGGACTTGAGCAGGAAAACAGAGAACTTAGAGATGATGTCACTACTTCCATTGTTTTAAATGGAAAAAATTAATTGTGTATTAAACACATATTAAAATGCCAGATGCCACATCAGCTTCTTCTTCCTCAACCCACACACTACTAAAAAATTCGCGTTTAGTGACCGAATTAGAGACTGAAAAATCCTAAAAATCGCTCACTATAACGTTTAGTGACCAATAACGCGACTACCAAATTTTAATTGTTTAAAAAATTTAAAATAAAATAAAAGTTGTGTCTAGCAAGAATCGAACCAATGCATTTTCCTTTGTGAGGCTTTCGAGTGTCCACTAAGCCATTTGATTTTTTTGTTGTATAATTTACATTTGAAATGTATATATTATATATGAAATAGAACTTTTAAATATTATTTCAAAAAATTCTTACACTAATTATCATTAAAATTATATTTTATTTAAATTAATAAATTTGTATGAGTTAATTATTTACTTAAATATATGTTTTATTTGTTAAAACAATAAAAATATAAAATTTTGACTGAAAAATTATAAAAAATAAATAAAATGAGAAAATTGGGAGGGAAGCAACTTAATAATGAAAAAAAAAAAACCAAAAATATTAGTGACCGAAATTTCGGTCACTGGATTTTTTTATGAATTAATTTATATAAAAACGATTATTTGAGACTGAAAATTATGGTCACAAAATAGGAGTCACTAATTCGGTGGCTAATTTTATTTAGTGGCCGATTTAGTGACTTTTAAAATTTTACTAACATGATGTCTAATTTTGGTGGCTAATTCGGTCACTAGAGTGACCGAAATTTTTCAGTCACTAATTCGGTCACTAAAAGCGAATTTTCTAATAGTGACGCTCTCTCTTTCTTTCTCTCCTTGTGCACTAAATCTCATTGTTTTCTTTAGATTTTCTCCATTAATATCTCCCTCATCTCTTGATCATTTATAAAAGTGTAAAAATAAAATTTCATCTATTTTCCACAAGGATTCTAATGGTGTAATTTTTAGGACCTAAAACTATATGTACAATTGATAAGTGCTAAATTGTACTAATTTTGAGTGTGAATAATTGGCCCTTATTGGCTCGATTCGTTGGTTTTCCGTTAATAATATCTTGTTTTTGTGTACTTTTTGTATAGTTTATTTATTGTTGTATATATTGCGTTTTCATGTACATATTAGTGAGTTTGATTGTTTTTCATCTATTTTTATAGGTAATAACGCATGATTGAAGTATGAACCCATTTAAGACAAGAGGGATGCTTCAAATGTAGAATTTTGCAGTTTTGACCAACAAAATACTGTCATTCGCGCTTAGCGCGATTTTTAGCACGCTAGGATTTGGATGGCAGTAGCTAGATTATTTTTGTTTTCCTGGCCGTGCTTAGCGTGAGCACTACCACGCTTAGCGCGCTTTAAGGCGGTTTAAGGGTATTTTAAGTGAGATCGCGCTAAGGGCGCTTAGCACGGTTATAATAAATTTCATTCTTTCTAATTTTAGTTTATCTCATTTTTGTAGGTATTCAAACAAGTATATTTTATTGTATAGAGCATTGAATAAGCTTTCCAACGCTTCTGACCGTGCGTCAATCGAAGTTACTGTACGAAAGTTATGAAGAAAATAAGAATTGTGATTTTGTTGATGGCGTTAAGCGCGCTTAGCGCGATTTGCGTCATTCCAGCCCCTATTTAAGTCACTTTTTAGCATTTTTTAGGTTATGTTGTTGGAAACTTTTAACCCGAATTTCATCAAACACATTCTGTGAGTAGAGTAGCATAAAAACAACATTAGATTGTGCATCTTGATGATCCTAGGTCGAATCCACTTCAATCGGAGTTGACAAACCGTGAGATTTGTTTTCTTCTTCTCTCTTCTCTTTGTACCCTCTATTTGTTGGGGTTTTGTATGTAAGCGTATCTTGATTGTATGTATATTTATGGATCTTTGTATAAAATCTCTTTTACAACTCTTAATCAATGTCATCTTTGCTTTACTATCTATCTTAATGGGTTTAGATAGCTATAGTTATATACTTTTCGAACTCGGCCTAAGACAAATTTCTATTGGTTGTGGGAAGCGGTCTAATATCCACGTGTGTGTGTCGGATCTTAATGCTTCGTGTTGTTTAGTTGCGTGACAAATCACCTCCGAGAGAATGTTGTTGATATCTCGACTTTTGCGATACATGGGGACTTTGGCGAGTGATTTAGGTTGCGTACATTTGATCCATAGATTTTTTAGTGCACGATGGATAGAACGAAATACAACTCCTAACGAGTTATCTCATGTCTTAAGAATGTATTTATTTTCTTGTTTTATGTTTTTCCTTTTGCACTTTTATCCCAAACCATTCAAACCCAAGCTTAGAGATGTAGAGATTGTCGAACAACATTCTTTCCCTTGCACCGATCCATGTAGAGACGATATAAATCCCGGAGGGAATTCTTCCAAAAATAAATTTTTGCTTGCCGCTTTATCGCTCCAACAAAATGGCGCCGTTGCCGGGGATTGGTTTTGATATTGAATCGCATTGCGATAGTTTTTATGTTTTTAAGCTTTGCATATACTTGTCCACAGTTGTTTTCCATATGAGATTGTACATATTATTTTTGTTTCATTTGTTCACTTATCGTATATATGTGTTATCTATCATGTTTGTGTATATGTTTGTACATATTTTTTTTGGTTTACGTTTTCTCAAGTGTTGCAGGTTTTATTTGGCGTCTACTGGTGAATGAAGCAACATGGAGGAGCTTGTAAGTAAATAAGGCATCGAGCTTACGACGTGAAACAAGCGCTTGTTAGGAGGCAACCCAACGGTTTTTGAGTTTGTACAATTTTATATTTAGTAGTATAGTTAATATAAAGTGAGAATGGATGGATTGTGTGAGAAAAAGAACTTGAAAAACTAAGCATGCCTGTTCGCGCTTATCGCGCCCTGTTTTGTGTGGAAAAATCTCTCATTTTCCATCCAATTTCACCAATTTTTGTCTTTGTCTTTAGTTAGTTTTAGTTCAATTTTGTTAGGTTGTTAGAATAAAATTTTGTGTTTGCTCTCAAATTTGTTTTTTATTAGCTTGAGGATGCATTTTGTGATTTTCCAAGTTTGAACGTTTCAACTTGCGAATGTATGGTAATGATATTGTTTGAAGTTGGTACTTTGCAAGGTACTCGTTTATTGCTTTCTAGAACATAACATGATTAGAAGACTTTTCATTTGTACAATTTTCATGTCATTCATTCTTTTGCCATACTTGTTCAGTTTTGAATCACTTTAGAACAAAATCTTCTTTTTGTGAGGAGCTTTCATTGTTTACTATATGCAGGAGACCAACATTCTTGTTTAACTTGGTTTTATTATGTTTAATCTTATATTTGTGTTGATTTGTATGATAGCACTAAAATAATCAAGGCATTTTGTTTGATTTTGAGCATAACCACTTGACCAAATAGCTAATCTATTTGTGAGTGAGTGAGAATTTGCTTACCCCCTTTGAGCCTTTGTAAGAATCCATGTTGGGGTTAAGTTCATTTTTGTATGGAATCTAATACTTTTTCTTGAACTATAACCATTTCCTGTTATTTGAGTTTTTACCCTTGCCTAATAAGTTTGGGAGCATTCATGTCACTATGTATGGTTGTATTCAAGTTGGGGAGAAGAAAGGTTGGTTGCTAAGAGGTTGAGTAAAAGAAAAAGAAAGAAAAAGAAATAAAAAAGGGAAAAAGAAAAGAAAAGAAAAAAGGAAAAAGCATTGAAAAAGAAGAAAAAAAATAGAATAATATTGTGCTAATAAGTTGTGTGGAATTGTGTAACAATTTGGAAAAGAGAAAAAGGTGATTGGAATTTGTGAGTGCTTGAGATTATGAGAAATGATCACTCTCATTTGATTAGGCAAGTTTTTGTTTCTTTTACCTAGAGAAAAACAATTTTTCGTTACCCAAGCCACATTACAACCTTTAAAGCCCTTGTGATTTTTGCTTTTATATTGTTCAATATTAGTTTTTTTTTTTATGAATGCAAAATTTAACTTATTGTTAGCTTGATTGTTGGGTGAGAGTTAAGCCCTTCATGTTTTTGTTATTCATCTACCGATGAAGTGTGTGCTAGGTGTGATTAATTTTTGAATATTTTATTGTCTTAGAATTTTTGACATGTATTTTGTATTTAGGAGTTGTTTCGTTTTCATGTTATCATTGTAGTTTAGTGGTAAGTTTTGCTTTGCTTGTACATTTTTGTGTTGAACCATACATTTGTTTTTGTTTTTTGAAACTTGTTGAGTCGTGATTGCCTGGTTGTTACTTTTGTTTCTTTGAGTTGTCAGATTCTTGTTTGAGGACAAACAAGTTTAAGTTGGGAGAGTTGATAAGTGTTAAATTGTACTGATTTTGAGTGTGAATAATTGGCCTTTATTGGCTCGATTTGGTTTTCCGTTAATAATCCCATGTTTTGTGTACTTTTTGTATAGTTTACTTATTGTTGTATATATTGCGTTTTCATGTACATATCAGTGAGTTTGATCGTTTTTCATCTATTTTTATAGGTAATAACGAATGGTTAAAGTATGGACCCATTTGAAACAAGAGGGGTGCTTCAAATGTAGAATTTTGCAGTTTTAACCAACAAAATACTGTCATTTGCGTTGTCGCTCCCGGGATTTTCATCCAAGTACAAACGCGAAAGTGGCGCGAAAACAAAGTCGCCAGCAATGTGTATTTATCCCAAGAGAGGGAAAGGAAACACTGCGTAAACCTGAGGGAAGGGAAAGAGCATGGTCTCGCGACCAAGAGAACCGGGTAAGGTAGTCGGTTACGCGAGGGGAAGGTATTAGCACCCCCATGCGTCCATCGTACTCGATGGGATCCACGCTTGTTGTCTCGATCAAAGGGTGTCGTCATCTGGAGCTCCGCTGCTACTGGAAAGGAGAAGAAACTGGAACGGAAAAGAACGAAGAAACGAGGAAGAAAAGAAACAGAAGTGACTCGATAGGACATCGTCGTCCTAGGCCTACGTATTCCCTCGTGCAATAGGAAAGTCAGAGTCAACGTAGTTCGGACACGAACTAAGGGGGGAGGTTGCTCGCCAAGACATCGCCGTCTCGTGCCTACGTATCCTCAATCTAACCAGAGAGAGGAAATCAGAGCAGTCGTAGTTCGACCTACGGGTCGAAAAGAGATAAAGAGGTGATGAAGAAAGGTTGTGTTCGGAGAGATCTCGCACGATCTCCTGCCTACGTATCTCTATTAACCAATGAAGAATCAGAGCGACGTAGTTCCCCTTACTAGGGAAGGCTTTTATGAGCGAAGTTAGATTCGCGTCCGGAAGTTAGGGTCGATGCCTGTTTGCAACGAGACGGAAGTAACGTGCCCTTTTCTGAAAATAGGTTTGAAACTTACTAATCCCGAAGGAAGAAAAAGGTTTGAGTTTGTTTTGTGTTTTTTAGACAAAAATGGATTGAAGTTAGTTTGTAACTTGCATTGCACCCAAGTCTACAACATAGGAACGAATACGTCGCGTATCGTCCCCAACAAGACGTACAATAAGTACCCTAGAAGAATGAAGGGAGACCCCCCATACCTCACTTCCTATATATAAGGCTCATGTGCAATACACGTTAACCTTTATTAAGTGTTTTAGAAAGGTTGTGAGATGAGAAGAGAAGACCCAAAGAAAAAGAAAACACTAAAGGGAATTCTCTCCTAAAGTTGTCATGCAAGAGATGGCCCTAAGGGGAGGTTTAAAAACAACCTAAGTCTAAAGAAGAGAGAGGGATAACACTACCTAATGCTTATCCTACATCACCTTAATCAAAAATTAAGGATAAGCTAGGATCCCAAAGGGCTGTGAAGAAGTTCTACACAATCAAGCATTATATCATGTAATCCACACACAAAAGAGAAGTAAAAAAGATGATATGAAAGGAGGAATGAGCATGGATAAAGATCCACATACTCATATGTCTTACCTCTGCCCCTACATAAAAGGTTAGCACAAAATAATCCCAAGTATTGTATACGAGTGAAAGAAGATAAATCAAACAATGCTAGTTACTTAAAGAAGACAACTTGAGAAGCAAACAAGGCTTAAACCAAAAGGGAAGAATCCTAAGGGTTAAGGAACATCCAAAGTCAGTAGGTACATGTCAATGTATCCTACTAAGGTTAAGGTATCAAACAAAGTCAAACTAGGTTGAAACATGCACCAAAAGATCACACAAATGCAAGTTATGCACTAACTATGCAAGATGAATGCAAATGAATCATGAACATGAATAAATGCATATGTAAACATCAAAGTCAGAAGTGAATGACATTTAATAAGGCATGTAGATGTCATTAAGATAGCATGTGATTCATGAATGCAGGCATTGATTAAGTAAGAAGAAGTGAGAATAAACATCATTCAAGTTCATGCATTTGTGCATACTTGTAATGCAAGTAAAGAATGAAGATGAAAAATGATCCTACATGTTTAATGGATACAAGTCAGTAGCATATGGAATTTGGAATGACATTTAAAATGCAATAATGAGCATACAAAGTTCACACAAGTATCATGTTAATGCAAGTTCAAGATTAGAAGCAAACATGTACAAGTTAGGTCAAACAAACATTCAAATGTTTATGAACTTAGGAGACATGCAAAATGCAATTAGAGGTCATGGCATATGATTAAGAATTATCACAAACAGAAGTGAATCATGTTTCAATGGATGTTTAATATCATACAAGCAATGATGGAAACAAGTCAACAAAGACATGCAAGAAAAGAAACACAAGTGCATAAAACATTTCAAGTTTAAACAAGTGCACACAAGTTATGTAAAGAGGAACTATGAATGACCTATAATGCAAGACGGATGACCTATAATGTGCCTAGAAAATGGTGTCAAAACATCTCAACAATCATCACAAGGAAACATGTTCAAAGCATACCAAAACCCTAGCATAAATTATCTAACAAGCACACAAACAAGCATGCTTTTAGGCAATCCATAAAGTCATGTTAGAAGGATGATAAAATTGAAAGATGCAATTATTTTGAAGTACAAACAGTGTGCAAACATGTATCAAAAGTATGGATCAAAATTCATTACCAAACATGTTCAAAGATGCTTCACAACTTCATACAAGTCACACAAACAAGTTGTTCAAAGATAGCATTCAAAAGTCAATAAGAAATTACCTAGAAAATCTATGAAAAATGCATGAAATGCCTTAATGCATCATAGAAGCATGTACTAAATAATAGGCAAAAATTCAATTCACAACTAGGTCAAACAAATCAAGAATGAGGCATGTATCATAACTTAATGCTCATACAAATTAAAATAAAAGAAAATTCATGGAAAAATAATAAAATATACCAAAGTCAGAAAATAAAATATGAAAAAATTATTTAAATGCATTAGGATACTATGAGAATTTATTTAGGATTTTTAGATGCTCAGGAGTATTTTTAAAAATTAAAAATCAAACAATTATGCAAAAGAAAAATAAAAAATCAAAGAAAATTGCCAGGGGGGTGCACAGATAGCAAACACGCTGTTGAAAAATGCAATTGGGCTCAAAGGGAGGGGTGTGAATAGCCACTGCAGGCCTGGTCCATTAAGCGTGTTCAGATAAGGTTTATGCAATGGATGTTAGTCAATACATTGACTCATCCTGAGCCATCAGATCAAGTCCACACATGATCACAAGAGTATGCAAATCACATGATTAACAATGCAAGCATATGGTATGTAATAATGATGCACACACATGGAATCACACAATTCAAAAATATTCAGATAATGAGGCACGTTCTAGGGATGGTGTTTCATTAATGCGTTGGTGTGTTTCTGTGCATTGGATTAAAAACAATCAACGGTCATGACTTGTTCTGAGAATTGAGTTAGGGTTCCTGAGGAGATGCAATCTCAGGTGGCCGGAGAAGACTTCGGTCGCCTTCTCCGATGAGCAACCACCATGCTCAGCCTCACATGTCACCAGAAGTGGACATGCCTTATATCAATCTCTTCCTCCTCCACGTAGGTTCCAAATCTAGCTTCAAAAATCACATACAATGCGCATACAGAGAGAATCAAAGGAAAACATTTTTCCCTAGAAATTTCAACTAAGCACCTAAGGTGCCTATCAACTAGCTAGATGTTCAATAACTTCTATTAAGCTCCAAAACCAACAAAACAAGCTCTAAATTCACAGAACAAAGGTAGCAGGATTTGAAATAGAAACCTGAGCTTGATGAATCTTTGAATGCAAGAATACCAGAGAGGAGATTCCTTATGCCTTGAACTTGAGACTGGCCAAATAAAGGCTTAAGAGATGCTTTGAATCAGTGAAGTTTGAGTGAAAAAGCTTGGAGAAGAAGATGAAATTGAAGATCCAATGCTATCAGTTCAGTGATCTGTTGATGATGATGATGATGAATGTGGAAGCAGAAGTTGCAGAGAACCAGCGAGAGAGAGAGAGAGAGAGAGAGAGAGAGAGAGAGAGAGAGAGAGAGAGAAATTCAGAGGGAGAGAAGAGTGTGAAGTGAAGGAGAATGAAGAAAATGATCCCCAGTTCGTTAGAGTTTCTGTTAGGATTTGTATTTATATGCTTGGTTAAGATCTAACTACTATAGTTGATGGTTAAAACTCTAGTTAGAGGCTGAGTTAGTTTGAAAATGAGTTGAAAAGAGAGTGAGTGTAGCTCGGTGTTAGGTGCTAAATTGTGTTAATATTTAGTTTAGTTTTTAGCACCTTTTTATGATCTTTATTTGATAATCGATGCTTTTTCCCATTGTTTCCGGTTAATAACCGTAGTATAGTTAATTACATTAGTAGACTTATTTATTTAACTTTTGTGTTTTAATTGTAGGTTTTTACATGGAAAGGTGAAGCTTGGAGCAAGGAAGACTCCTTAGAAGCAGTTTTTGAAGAAAGCAATTTTTGGAGCATGCTTGTAGCCCGCTAAGCGCGCTTCTAGCACGGGGATGGAGCTAGTTACAGAGAGTAGCCCGCTTAGCGCGGTCTTGAGCCCGCTAAGCGCGCTCTTAGGTCGGTTTAGCAATAAATGAGACCGCGTTTAGCGCACTCTGCGATCCTCTGCCCCTTATAAATATAATTGATCAGATTTTTGTGGAAACTATTCATTTTCCTTAAGAGCAAAAACATTGTAAACACTGTAGCATCCTATTTTGGAAGATTGGAAGCATCATTCATCGAGAGATCATCATTGATGCTTGTTTCTCTTCTTCATCTTCGTGTTTGTAAAGCTTCCATGTCAATGGAGAGCTAATTTCTCTTTTGTGTCAAGGTTAGAAGGTAGAAAAACCTTTCTTTTGTATGTATAGGTGTTGATTCTAGCTTATGAACTCTTGGATGATGAATGTATAGTGAAAATTTTTGTCTTTATGGCTTATTCTTTGTGTTGGTTCATGATTGAGAAATGTGTTCTTACACTTTACCTAGGTTTTTCATCCATCAATGCACATAGGCTAGAGATAGTTATGAGTGTTGATGTTCATAAATATTGAACTTGAATGTTGTCATTTTGATAGTTTGAGTGAGAGATCATCAAAGGACCAAAATGGTAAAACTCACAATATGTGTTAGAGATAAACATATTGGGAGGATATGTGATTACATTTACCGTCTAAACGAGTTCATTCGCTTTATCGATTCTATCCGTGCAAAATGGTTTGTCGAACCCTAATCTTGGCATGTTTTTACAAATTGTTAAAACCAATCTTTTTATCATTCATTACTTAACTTTGAATGCAAATGTTCCGACTAAAAACAACCAAAACCCTTTGTTACTTTAAGTTTAAAACGAATTCAACTATAGAATGGCGGTGATATCTTTAAACAATCTCTGTGGAACGATAACAAAAACCCTACTCTATTTGTATTTCAACAAATTGGCGCCGTTGCTGGGGATTGCTAATTGATATTGAAAGCATTGCAATAGTTGTGAAGTTTTAGACTTGTTAAAAAAATTTCTTGTGCTTGTTTATTTGTTTTATTTAGTGTGCAGACTTTGTTTATGTGAGGGAAACTACCGGCGGACCAACTTCTATTCGATCCTGAGATTGAAAGAACCGCTCGTAGACTCAATAGCAGAACTAGACGGAGGAGGCAACTAGCTAGACAAAGGCAAAAACAAGGAGAAGGTTCGACTTCTACACCACCAATTCCACAGTTCACGCCAATCATGGAGCATCCACCACCACCACCACCCGCTTCCACACCATGTGTAAATAGTTCGCGTCACACCACTCAGTTTGCTCACAATGCAAATAATGGAAGGTAAGCTGAGATGAAAACGGGAACTCTGAATTTGTTATATGGAAGTTCGTTCACGGGAATGGATCATGAAGACCCTTTCGCTTTTCTCCCCAAATTTTACGAGATAGCGTTAGCGGCCGGAGTGGATCAAGCGCAAGAGTTACCTTTATTCAAGAGACTATTTCCTCATGCTTTGCTAGGCAAAGCTAAGAATTGGTATCTTGACCAAACTCATGCTGTGATGACCGATTGAAATGTTCTGGAGGAGAAATTTATAGAAAGGTTCTTTTCTCACAATCGTTTTATGGAATCAAAAACTGCGATTTTTGTGTTCTCTCAGGGTGCTAATGAATCTCTAAATGAAGCATGGGAAAGATTTAAATCCATGATTCGAAAATGCAAAGGCCATGGGTTTGACGAGTTAACTCAAATTCACATATTCAGAAATGGTCTCCAACCAAATTGCAAGTTATTATTGGATGCCACTTCTGGTGGAGCTTTGATATCAAAGAGTGTCGAAGAAGCTACGGATATCATCAATAGAATGGCTCTCAATGATCTTCAAAGTCAAAACCGTACCAACTCGCAAAAGAAACCCGGGGTACTTGAATTAGGAACTAATGATGCAATCCTTGCGCAAAACAAGCTTATATCTCAACAGGTGGAACTTTTGACTCAACAAATTAAGGAAATGAAGGAGCAACCAAGCAAGAGTAAACAAGTTGCATGTTGTGAACTTTACAAAGGAGAGCACGACACCAGATTTTGTCCTCCACCGGGATTTGAAGAAGTGAACTACATGAACAATCAACGAGACTATCAAGGAAGACAACAACAACAACCTTATCAACAACACAATCCTCAACAACATTACCAAGGCAACAAAGGATATCAATCGAGGGGGAACTATCAAAATAATTAAGGTTATGGTGGTGGTTCTTCAAGCCAGCAAAATCCTTATCAACCTCCACCACCTCCGGTTCCTAGCTCTAAGTTGGAAGACACTTTGACTCAATTCATGCAAATGTCTATGGCCAACCAAAAGAGTAGCGATGCGGCGATAAAGAATCTCGAAAATCAAGTTGGGCAACTTGCAAAACAACTTGCCGAGCAACAACCGGGTCCTTCATTCTCCGCAAATACTCAAGTAAACCCGAAGGAGCATTGTAAGGCTATTTTTACAAGAAGTAGGAGAGCAATCGGAGGAGATGTTGAACATGAGGTGGTTGTTGAAAAAGAAAATGAGATTGTGTTGGAGGAAGTTGAAAAAAATGATAAAAATGGTGTAGTTGAAAAGCATAATGAAGAAGTGAGGAAGAAAAAAGAAAAGGAAAGAAAGGAGTATGAAAAAGAAGTTTTACAAAGAAGATTACCATATCCCCATGCTCCTACCAAATAAGAAAATGATAGGCATTACGAAAGATTCTTAGAATTATTTAGTCGGTTGCAAGTAACCGTTGCTTTCTCGGAAGCTCTTGAGTTAATGCCTAAATATGTCAAATTCATAAAAGACATACTCGCTAAAAAGAAGAGGTGCACGGACAAAGACAAAATTGAGCTTAATGCCGAATGTAGTGCCGTCATTCAAAGTGTGCTTCCACGGAAAAAACAAGATCCGGGAAGAGTAGCTTTACCTATTACTATAGGTAATGATTTTAAATGCAAATCTTTGGTTGACATGGGTACTAGTATCAATCTAATTCCGTTGTCCGTGGTGAAAAGACTTGATAATATGAATGTGAAGTCAACAACCATGACATTACAACTTGCGGATAAGTCTAGGACTCGTCCTCATGGTGTTATGGAGGTTGTTCTTGTAAAAGTGGACAAATTCTTGTTTCCGGTTGACTTCGTGATTATTGAGATGGAGGAGGATGAAGATACACCAATAATTCTTGGAAGACCGTTCATGAAAACTGCCAAAATGTTGGTGGATGTTGATGAAGGCATAATGAAGGTGCGAATCAAGGAGTGTGGTAAGGAAGATGAAGCTTGTTTTACATTGTTCAAAGGAGTGATGTATGCAAATCAAGTAGATGGAAGCGATCATAAGAAGAAAGAATTGAAAAGAGAGGCTTTGTGGAAGCAAAATAATGAAGATGCAAAAGTCGCAATGTCGCATTCATGTTGGGACTTTTCCTTCTTGAAAAAAAGGGGATCAAAGAAAGGACATGAAAATGGATGAAGTTCTTTGTTGCTAAGTTTGTTTCTATCGGAGGCCAATTCTCTAACTTTTGGTTTCGAGCTGTCAAGGCTCCGGACCGTCGAGCTTATTCGACGTTAAACAAGCGCTCGTTGGGAGGCACCCCAACATTGTAAGTATTTATCGTCTTTTTAGTCCATTTGTTGTTTAAATCATGTTTTTTGTAAAGTTTGTTAGTTCTTGTAATTGGCTACAATTTTGGTAAAACAATGTTGATGTCATGTATGATGTCTTAACATGAGTTACTAACATTCTGGTTATGTTAAGTTACTTAGGGTTGCTATTTTGTGCTGATGTCAAACACGATGTCTTGACATCTGTTGACAGAACATCAGTCTGTTGTGTTATTAGGGATGTGTTTTAGTTGTTGGTGAGATTTTTTGCTTAAGTGAGTGAGAGATTGCAGGTGAATATCTTGGTAAAGATGTATTCTGGTGCAATCATATGCGGAGCAGATCTTGTTGTTGTTTTTAGGGCTGAAAGATATGAAAAGATTTGAAGATAAAATATGTTTTCAAATTCAAATCAAATCAGATGTTTTGAGGAGTCCAAGCCCAAGTCTGAGTTTCTATTTAAAGCAGCCACAACCCTACTTGGAAGATACGAAGACTAGAGAGTGTATACTGAGTATCAGTTGTTAGAGTTTTCGTTTGTGTTTTGTAAGCCATTCATGCTTGAATTGGTATAGTTTGTTTGAGTTGTAATTGTCCTCTCTAAAGCTTTTAAGCAAGAGAGTATTGTTCTTGATCAAAGCTTTTAAGCAAGATCAAGTTGTGAACATTGTAATCTTTGAGTTGTATCACTGAGGTGATTAAGGAGGAGTGAGTGGTATCTCATATCTAAGAGGTTCTTAGGTAGAAGTGTCATTGGGTAGTGATTAAGTTAGGAGATTGTCAACTGGGATTGTTGAGTCTGTAATTTAATACTACTAATAGTGAATTTCCTCCCTGGCTTGGTAGCCCCCAGACGAAGGTAGTTAGACCGAACTGGGTGAACAATTCATTGTGTTGATTGACTGTTTTATTGTTTTGTTCATTTAGCAGATTGTGTTGTTGTGACATCACAGTTAACATCACACATCTGATACCAGAATTTCAATTGGTATTAGAGCAGGCATCCTGCTCTGCATCTGGGTGAGATCTAGGGATGTTACTTTCTGGTACTATGGACAAGGAGAGTGGTGGATTTGTGAATAGACCCCCTATTCTAGATGGCTCAAATTATGATTATTGGAAACCTCGCATGGTTACCTTCTTGAAGTTCTTGGACAGCAGGGCTTGGAAGGCTGTTTTAAAATAATGGAAACATCCTGTTATTGTTGAAAAAGATGGAACATCAAAGCTGAAACCTGAGGAAGAGTGGACCAAGGAAGAAGATGAACTTGCGCTTGGAAATTCTAAGGCTTTGAATGCCATTTTTAATGGTATTGACAAGAACATCTTTAGGTTGGTCAACACTTGTGAAGTGGCTAAGGAAGCTTGGGATGTCTTGAAAACTACTCATGAAGGAACCTCCAAAGTCAAGATGTCAAGACTTCAACTGCTGACAACAAAGTTTGAAAATCTGAAGATGAAGGATGATGAGACCATTCATGATTTTCACATGAATATTCTTGAGCTGTCAAATGTTTCTAGTGCCTTTGGAGAGAAAATGACTGAAGAGAAGCTGGTAAGGAAGATTCTTAGATCCCTTCCCAAGAGATATAAAATGAAGGTGACTGCTATAGAAGAAGCTCAAGACATCAGCAAGATGAGGGTGGATGAGTTGATTGGTTCTCTTCAAACTTTTGAATTAGGGATGGATGAGGAACCTGAAAAGAAGACCAAAAGCATAACTTTGGTATCTAGTTCTGAAGATGCTAAGAAAGAGAATAGTCCTGAGTCTCAGGAGGAGCTGTACCATGTTATTATTCTTCTAGGAAGACAGTTTAATAAGGTGTTAAAAAGAATGGACAGGAACTATAGACCAAATGTTAAGAACATCTCGTCTGACATCAACAAGAGAACTACAGCTGAGGAGAAGCCTAATCTTGACAAAGGAGTCCAATGCTATGAGTGTGAAGGTTATGGTCATGTCAGAAAAGAATGTCCTACATATCTCAAGAAGCAGAAAAAGGGGTTATCTGTTTCCTGGTCTGATACTGAGAGTGAGAGTGATGAAGAGACTGCCAAGCATGTTAGGGCATTGACTGGAATATGTGCTTCTGATGGAGAGTCTAGTGATGATGATCTGACCTTTGAAGAGCTAGCAACCTCCTATAAAGAGTTGTGTCTGAAAAGTGAATAGGTTTGTCAAGAAAGGGAGAAGCAGAAGAAAATTATAATCTAGCATAAGGCTGATAAAGCTGAACTTGAGAATGAAGTTCTGTTGTTAAAATCCCAGCTTGATCAAATGTCCAAATCCATCAGAATGTTGAATAGTGGAACTGACACTCTGGATGAAATCCTTCAGGCTGGAAAAGGAGCAAGTGATAAGACTGGTCTAGGATTTAATGGTGAAAAGAAATCTTCTTCAGATGCTAGTTCTTCTGGTACCAAATAGAACTTGTCCCATCAGATGTCTCAACATCAAGGGAAAGCTCATGTGTCAGGACCCAAGCAATATGTACCTCATCAGAAGACTCAACACCATGGGAAAGGTTATGCATCTAGACCTAAACATAACATGACCCAACCAATGTCTCAACATCATGGGAAAATGTATGGGCCTAATAATAATGTGCCTCACTATTATGGCAGAAGAAAGCCCCATCATCATGGGAAAAGACAACCTAATCATCATTATAGAAGACAACCTCATTTTCATAGGAGACAGTCTCAATACTATGGGAGGAGACAGTCTCAATACTATGGGAGAAGGCAGCCTCAATATTATGGCAGAAGGCAGCCTCAGCAGTATAACAGAAAACATCGTCAAGAGAGAAGGCATGTTAATCACTTCAGAGAAGAGTTTCAAAGCTGGAGATGTCACTATTGTGGAAGATTTGTCCACTTGAAATCTTTATGTTTCAAGCTCTATGGATATCCTCAACCTAATCCTCAACCTAGACAGAATCAGGATAGTCCTACTGTTGTTAAGCAATGGGTTCCCAAGGATGATGCCACTTGTTTATTAGCTCAGATGTCCTTAACTGGTTCTGCCAAAGAGGACTGGTATTTTGATAGTGGTTGCTCTAGGCACATGACAAGTATGAAGAGTTTGTTGTTGAATGTTAAACATTATTCTAGCTGTGTAACTTTTGGAGATGGTGTCAAAGGAGAAGTCAAGGGTGTGGGAAGACTGAACTGTGCAGGTGCTCCTAGACTAGATGTTGTGTTATTGGTCAAAGGATTGAAGGCCAACTTGATCACTATTAGTCAACTATGTGAGCAAGGACTTAAAGTTCACTTTACTAAAGCTGAATGTATTGTCACTAATGAGAAAGGTGAAGTTGTCATGAAGGGTGCTAAGTCCAAAGACAACTGTTATCTATGGGATAAAAAGGGAGAACATGTAGAGGTGAAACAAAGTCTGATTGATCGCAATGTCAAGCATGATGTCATGACATCCTACTGTGACATTCCAAGGATCACCATACACTCTAGTGTTAATCTTAGGGAAAGCAAGATCATTGAGGTTAACCATACAGGAAGGAGGTGTAATGACAGTTTCTCTAAGGATATATGTTCTGAACATTGTGATGTCGTAAGAGGAAAACTGGGTATGTGTAAAAGTCAACAGATGTTAATGACTTGTGCTGAACATTTATTAAAATTCAAAAATTTGAAATGTTATACATTTTGGTGGGGGAATTACATTTATTGGCTTTTAAGTGCTCAACAAAAGCAGCCCTCCTACCCTATGCAATCATTTCCTCACTTTGCCTCCACACGCTACAACAATCCTCATCCACATAGTCTATTCATCTTCTCTTCAAAGAATAGAAGTCTCAACACATTTTTGTTCATCAGTTGCTACAGAGGATCAATGTCTCAACAAATGTCGTCTCCCTCCAAGAAGTCTGCATCCAAGAGTCCCTCACATACAAAACCTAGGGTTTCGACGAAAGGGGTTTCTGAGGATGAAGCTTTAGATATAGCCCCTCTCTCAATGATTCCAGTGTCTAAGACAAGACCTGACAAGCTGCAAACAAAAAGGCCTTCTCATGATACATCAGGTAAATCTTCTGATCATTCTGCTGGTAAAAAATTTGATGATAGGAAAAGTAGAGAGTTTGTTACTAGCATTCTGTTTGGAGATAAATCTGCTCCTAGGACCTCCACTCCTCAAGCTGTTGGAAATCAGAATGAGGAAGAGACTGTAGATGTTAATAAAAGTATAGGTCAAATTTTCACAAAGATTTTTGATAAAGGGATTCCTGTGGCTGGAATATCAAGACCTTTGGCTCAAATGGCTGCTGTGCAATCTGAAGGTAAAAAGGATGACATGCAACCAGCTGAAACCAATCTTCACAGGTTGGTTGTTTCTGTCATTGAAGATGCTGAAACTGAAGCTGAAGCTGATGTTGATCCTAATGTTGGAGCTAGGGTTGATGTTGAACCTGAAGTTAGAACTTCACCTGCTAGGGAAGTTTCTTCTAGCCCCAAAGGAAAGAAGTTTGTTGAGGCTGTGAATGTTGAGGATTTGTCAGACAATGAGGTTATTGGCAATGTAATTCCAGGTATTGCAAAAAGATTGAAGTCTAGAAAAGGGAAGACTGTTGATTCATCTCCTAAGGTGAGAACCGAAAGCAAAAAGAAGAAGACTCCTGTTGTTGGCCCTGCAAAGTCTTGAAGAAAGGTGTCTGGCTCATCCAAAAAGAGGAAGATAAGGGAAGACTCTGACTCTGAGTTTGATGTTGATGAGAATGTTCAAGACATCACTCCAGTGAGAAGGTCCATTTTGAAGAGGATTGCTGATAAGGTTCCTGATGTACCTGTGGACAACATCTCTTTTCACTATGCTAGAAGTGCTCACATGTGGAAGTTTGTGTGTCAAAGAAGATTGGCTCTGGAAAGAGAGCTTGGCAAAGATGCTCTGGAGATTAAGGAAGTTATGGAGCTGATTAAGTTTGTTGGGTTGATGAAAACTGTTTCTGGGTTCTCCAAATGTTATGATGGGTTAGTTAAGGAGTTTGTTGTAAACATTCCTGTGGACATTACTGACAGAAGGAGTGTGGACTTTAGAAAAGTATATGTGAGAGGTAAATGTATTGATTTTTCTCCTGAGGTTATCAACACCTACCTAGGAAGAAATGAGCAAGATTATAGAGAGCTGGAAGTTACTGACAATGAGGTGTGCAAGGAGATCACTGCAACTTAAGTGAAGGTTTGGCCTTTGAAAGGAAAGCTGTCTGCTAGTCTTCTTAGTGTCAAATATGATGTCCTGCACAGGATAGGTGCTGCAAATTGGGTCCCCACTAATCACAAAACTACTATCTCTGTTGGCTTGGGGAAGATGATTTATGCTGTTGGGACAAAGAAAAAATTTGATTATGGGTCCTAAATTTTTTATCAGACTGTGAAACATGCTTCAACAAATGCTATTAAAATGCCTATAGCTTTTCCTTCGCTCATTTGTGGAGTGATCTTGAAGCAACATCCTGGAATATTAATTACTTTAGATACTTCTTGCAAGAGGGAGTCTGCATTATCCTTGCATCCCAAGTTATTTGTAGGGAATCATGTCCCAGATATTGTCTCAACATCAGGTTCTGGTGTCAAGAAGGCATGTACCAAAGCTGATATGATAGAAGAATTGAAGTCTGCCTGCAAGGATCTAGATGTGGTGATCAGCACCAGCACTGCCAGGAAGATGAAAGTTGAGCAGTTGATCAAGTCTTTGGAACAGGATGGAGATGATGAGGATGTCAACACAAATGTCAATGTTGAAGGTTCATGGTCTGAGAAAGGTGATTCAACAACTGAGAATGAGGATGTTTTTACTAATGATTCTGATGAAGATTGATTAAGCTAGCTGTGCTGTTTCAATTTTTTGTTTTATCTTATTCTGCACCTTGAGTGCCTATTTTGTATCTTGGATAATGGTACTGTTATGTTTATCTGGTTTTTGTTCTATGATTTGTCTTGTCATGTGATGCCTTCTTTTGACTGATAAGGAGAGCTAGCCTAGGTCTAAATGGTAGTTTTTGACAGTAGTGAGAGGGACTAATTGTTTGATGGTTGGCCAATTGTGGCTAAAAAGGGGGAGAGTTACCTAGCTGTTTGCTGTGGTTCTTGTTTTGAGGGGGAGTTTATAGTTTGTGCAGTTGTTATGCTATTTGAGTTTGTTTTTGGTGCAGCTGTTGGATGTTGCTGATCCTGGTTGTGTAGTGAATGTTAGTAGTTGTTTGGAGTTTGGTGTTTATCCGCTGCAAGTTTTTCTGATGTTGGCTGAGATTGTTTTAGCCAAAATTAGCCAAAGAGGGAGATTGTTAGTTCTTGTAATTGGCTACAATTTTGGTAAAACAATGTTGATGTCATGTATGATGTCTTAACATGAGTTACTAACATTATGGTTATGTTAAGTTACTTAGGGTTACTATTTTGTGCTGATGTCAAACACGATGTCTTAACATCTGTTGACAGAACATCAGTCTGCTGTGTTATTAGGGATGCGCGTATTTTAGTTGTTGGTGAGATTTTTTGTTTAAGTGAGTGAGAGATTGCAGGCGAATATCTTGGTAAAGATGTATTCTGGTGCAATCATATGTGGAGCAGATCTTGTTGCTGTTTTTAGGGCTGAAAGATATGAAAAGATTTAAAGATAAAATCTGTTTTCAAATTCAAATCAAATCAGATATTTTGAGGAGTCCAAGCCCAAGTCTGAGTTTCTATTTAAAGCAGCCACAACCCTACTTGGAAGATACGAAGACTAGAGAGTGTATACTGAGTATCAGTTGTTAGAGTTTTCGTTTGTGTTTTATAAGCCATTCATGCTTGAATTGGTATAGTTTGTTTGAGTTGTAATTGTCCTCTCTAAAGCTTTTAAGCAAGAGAGTATTGTTCTTGATCAAAGCTTTTAAGCAAGATCAAGTTGTGAACGTTGTAATCTTTGAGTTGTATCACTGAGGTGATTAAGGGGGAGTGAGTGGTATCTCATATCTAAGAGGTTCTTAGGTAGAAGTGTCATTGGGTAGTGATTAAGTTAGGAGATTGTCAACTGGGATTGTTGAGTCTGTAATTTAATACTACTAATAGTGATTTTCCTCCCTGGCTTGGTAGCCCCTAGACGTAGATAGTTAGACCGAACTGGGTGAACAATTCATTGTGTTGATTGACTGTTTTATTGTCTTGTTCATTTAGCAGATTGTGTTGTTGTGACATCACACTTAACATCACACGTCTGATACCAGAATTTCAAAGTTGATGTTTTATGCTGCTCTAAATGATGTTTTGAACTGCTGGAAGTTGGATTTGAGCTGCTGGAAGTGGTTTGAGTATTACAGTGCGCGCTTAGCGCGGTATGAAGAAAACTGACCTTTAACTTCCAGTGGGCAGCGCGTTTAGCGCGGTCCAGAGCCCGCTTAGCGCGGTCTGCGTATTTTTGAAAAAAAATATATGATTTTTCTGGGCCCACTAAGCAATACCCCCCCAGATTTTGTTTTATGTTGCTAGGGTTTTGAGGTTGTGCCTTATTTCACTCTTTTTCACATAATTCCTCAAGTTTCTCTCTTCTCCTCAAAGAAAAAAAATTATTGTGAGTTGTTTGGATTTCGTGTGCCCTAACTTCAAATTATTCATCTTTTTGCTCAGCATCTTCTCATCAACTGTAAGTTTTTCATTTTCAGTTTTTATTTTTCATATAGAAAACCCATTTTGGGTAGTTTATGTTTGTTCAATGTTCTACTTCATCTTCCTCTTCTTTTTGTGTCAATTTACAGTATTGTTGCTTAATTAGTAGGAATGCATGTGGTTAGAAACTTCAATTTTAGAAATTAGAGATTTTGATTTAGAAATTAGGTTTTTGATTTTGTGTATGCGTGGCTGTAAGTGTTTCTGTACATATCTCTGGTGCAGGAAGTAGGAGTATTCCTTGGAAACCCTCTGTTGTAGAGGGGATTTTTTCTGCATTTCGCAGAGCCCGCTAAGTGCGCTCCTGCGCGCTTAGCGCGGTCTGAGATTTGCAGAAAAATTCCCCTTTTCTAAATTCTGTTTTGTTTTCCTTGGGTTATTCTTAGTATTTGTTTAGGAATTTAGAGTTATTTTAATGCTGTTTTCATTGACATTTGTGGTTGTTTTGTGTATGTTCTGTTTTTTCTTTTTAGATGTCTGGACGTAAGAAGCAACGTGTTGTTGGTTCTTCATCAAACCCACCCAGGCGCCCTCCATCAGGCCAGTTTGACAGTACTAGATTCCTTGGTCTTGAACAACAACAAAGATATCAGCAACTAGAAAGGAGAACAGTTTGGGCAGACCGAATTATTCTGATTGATCCTGAAGGAAGCTATCGCAACATAGCTTATCATGTTTAAGGTGAAGGCTGGGACAAGCTCTCTTCGCCTTACCCCGAGTACCATTTAGACATCGTGAGGGAATTCTACGCGAATGCCTTGCCCTCCGATGGTGAGCGTTTCAACTTCAAAACTTGGGTAAGGGGGAAGGAAATTTATTTCTCAAGGGATGCGATTAATTCATACCTTGGTAACCACCTTGAGATGGCCAAAGATGAGTTGTGTGATTTTGGAAGGATGATGGCTCGTCGTAACTGGAATGCCGATCAGTTAAGGGAAGTTTTATGTGTGAGGGGGTAAACATAACAATTAAGCGCTAATGGAGCGCCTCTCAAGTTCTTGAGGAGTGTGTTGACTACGGCTGCTCAAGTTATAATGTCGGTTGTTTTGCACAACCTAAAGCCGCGTAGCCATACCTCCTTCATTCCCATGGAGACAACAGCTCTTATAGCTTATATTCTGGACGACGAGAAAACCGTGGACTTAGCACGGATCATTTCCAACGAGCTTAAGAGGATCGCTGTGAGTGCTACACCGTTAGGTGATAAGGTGGCTTGTACCTTGACATATCCTGGACTTATTATGGCCTTATGCAGTAGGGCGCGTGTCACCCTTCCTACTCATAGGAATGTAAAGTTGGTTGTGCTGGATGATAATTATATCACTCGTCATTGTTCGCAGGCACTTAATTTAGATGATGATGTTCCTGTAGCTGCTGCTGCCCCTGCAGGGCGTGCTCGTGATCCGAGTGCTGAGGCCAATTGGGCCATGCACGAGGCTCACCAGCGGGCCTTCTTATTCATGCATGATTCGATGAGGCAGTTGTAGCTCCAGATCTGGGAGCCACATATTGATCATCCTTTGAGGTCTCGAGAGGACCTTATGGCTTTTGCTAGATGGCCTGAGGGCAGGCCTAGTTTTCCGGAGGGGGCAGGTGATGATGGTGATGATGGTGATGGTGACGGAGTGTCGAGCTCAAGTTCCTATTGATGGGTTTGATGTGTCCTTTGTATTTTTTTTTGTTATGTTTACTATGTTTCTATTAGTATTAACTTTTGTTTAGGATTGTTGTAGTTCCATCCGGGCGGATGTTGATTTTTGGATATTGTTGTTAACATTTTCTTATTATTAGTGAATTTTCCATCCGGGCGGATGATGTTTGATGTTTATATTTTTTGGTACAAATTTTTTTGTGTTTGTTCTTAATCTAAGGTAATCAATTGATGAAGCAAGTGTTAGTTTCTTTGATCAAAAGTGATGTGCTTCACCATTCATTGATGGTGATGATAAAATTCTGAATTGGTGCACAAAAAGGTACTCTATTTGTGCTTTGTAGAATGTTAATATGTTTATGAACTTTTTGCTTTACATAAATTTCAAGTTTTGCTTCATTTTGCATATTTGTTCATATTGGAATCAATTAGGACATAGCCACAAATGTGAGTTCCCTCCATTGTTCACAAATTATTGAGGGATTTAAATGGTTGTTGCTTACTCAAATTTTTTATGTTTAATCTTACTTTTGGTTTTGAAATTTTGGAAACTTAGAAATGATCAAGGCAAATTTTTTTAGTACTATGAGTAGAACCACTTTTCCAAATATCACTTCAAGTCACCTTGTGAGTGTGTGAACATTAGAAACCTCTCTTGGCCTAAAATGAAAATTTTTGTGTCATTCAAGCATTAACCCGAACTTTAACCGTTTTGAAGAGCATTTTGATTTAAGTTGTAGTATTGTTGAAGTTGGGGAGATTGGTTCATTGTGAAAAGAGAAGAAGGAATTGTGGGCAATGCATTCTTAAATGAAATCGAAAAATGAATGAAAAAGAAAAAAAAAAGTGTAAAAAATCAAAAGAGAAAGAAAAAAAAAGAAAAATTTTGGAAATCAAAAGAGAAAGAAATAGAATGCATTGTGAGAATGATTTGGAAGTTTGAGCAAGAATGGTTGTTTAGAAAAGAAAATGCTCTTCATGAAATTTACCCTTTCTTGTTCAATGGCCGTGTACATATGACCCTTGTTTCTTAACTCCGGCCAAGTTACAACCGATAAAAGTCCTTTTGTGATCTTTGTTTCCATTGTTTTCATTAATTGTGAGATGATTGCATAAATTGTTTTGGATGTGGCACAATTGCTTATGAGTGTGTTTTGTCCCTTGTATATATTGAGAATGACTCATTTGAATAAAGTAGGTGATTTCCGTTTGAACATTTGTTTGCTTATGATGAGTGCTTGTTACTTATGTTTAGAAGTTAGTTCATATACATATTTTTATTCTGTCGGAGCTGAGCATTACTTGCAGGCGTATCAATTCGGTTTGAACCATTAATTTTTGTTTGTGTTTGCTTATCCAATTTTCCTCTTGCTTCTAGTCTATTTTACCTTTGTTTGAGGACAAATAAAGAAACAAGTTGGGGAGAGTTGTTAGGTGCTAAATTGTGTTAATATTTAGTTTAGTTTTTAGCACCTTTTTGTGATCTTTATTTGATAATCGATGCTTTTTCCCATTGTTTCCGGTTAATAACCGTAGTATAGTTAATTACATTAGTAGACTTATTTATTTAACTTTTGTGTTTTAATTGTAGGTTTTTACATGGAAAGGTGAAGCTTGGAGCAAGGAAGACTCCTTAGAAGCAGTTTTTGAAGAAAGCAATTTTTGGAGCATGCTTGTAGCCCGCTAAGCGCGCTCCTAGCGCGGGGATGGAGCTAGTTACAGAGAGTAGCCCGCTTAGCGCGGTCTTGAGCCTGCTAAGTGCGCTCTTAGGTCGGTTTAGCAATAAATGAGACCGCGCTTAGTGCGGTGCAGCGCGCTTAGCGCGCTCTGCGATCCTCTGCCCCTTATAAATAGAATTGATCAGATTTTTGTCGAAACTATTCATTTTCCTTAAGAGCAAAAACATTGTAAACACTGTAGCATCCTATTTTGGAAGATTGGAAGCATCATTCGTCGAGAGATGGTCATTGATGCTTGTTTCTCTTCTTCATCTTCTTGATTGTAAAGCTTCCATGTCAATGGAGAGCTAATTTCTCTTTTGTGTCAAGGTTAGAAGGTAGACAACCCTTTCTTTTGTATGTATAGGTGTTGATTCTAGCTTATGAACTCTTGGATGATGAAAGTATGGTGAAAAACTTTATCTTTATTGTTTATTCTTTGTGTTGGTTCATGATTGAGAAATGTGTTCTTACACTTTACCTAGGTTTTTCATCCATCAATGCACATAGGCTAGAGATAGTTATGAGTGTTGATGTTCATAAATATTGAACTTGAATGTTGTCATTTTGATAGTTTGAGTGAGAGATCATCAAAGGATCAAAATGGTAAAACTCACAATATGTGTTAGAGATAAACATATTGGGAGGATATGTGATTACATTTACCGTCTAAACGAGTTCATTCGCTTTATCGATTCTATCCATGCAAAATGGTTTGTCGAACCCTAATCTTGACATGTTTTTACAAATCGTTAAAACCAATCTTTTTACCGTTTATTACTTAACTTTGAATGCAAACGTTCCGACTAAAAAAACCAAAACCCTTTGTTACTTTAAGTTTAAAACGAATTCAACTGTAGAACGGCGGTGATATCTTTAAACAATCTCTGTGGAACGATAACAAAAACCCTACTCTATTTGTATTTCAACTCTCGGGTTTGATTCAATGTGGAGAGGGAGCATGATATCATGGTGTGGATTAATGATGGAGAGTGGTGGTTATGTGATGCTGAGTTTGTAGCAGCAATAACTTGTCATGTAAGTTTCACTCTTTGTTGGTTTAAACAAATATGGCATGGAAGTACATGATCATGTATGTGTGCAAGAAGTATGTTTGGCTTTAAAAAGCAATGTAATGTGTGATGTATGTGAAGCATGCGTGGGATAAACAAACAACAATGCAACTGGTTTTTACTTGGCATGGAAGAAAGTCAGCTGGCATGATGGTGACTTTGTGCAAGTATATCTTGATGATCAATGGGTGAAATGAAGTGATTATTGGCTCTTTGAAAAGAGGGGATGGAAGACACCAACATTGATGTGGAAAGCAAACACAATTGAATCCCTTAAGATGCTTAAAACATTCATGAAAGTGTTGGTACATAGCTGAGTTGGCAGACCAACCTGACCCGGTCGTGCCTTGCCCTTATGCGCATGACATTCAAGTGTGATGACCCTAACCTTGATCTACTATAACTCTCAATGAGTTGATCAGATGAAAAATCCTTCAACAACAAAGTTGAAGAGGAGATCAAGAGGAACAAAAACCATGTTGAACACTTTTTAATTTGGAGCCTCCATCATGGAGATAATTGACTATGAACTTGGGCAAAACATGCACACCAACTGTTTGTTGAAATGACTGCGTGCTGACTGGTCATGACTTGTTTGACTAGCCAATTTTGCCTTGATTTGTCTCAACTTTAATCCCTCATATCTCTCTCAATTTTAATCCAATGGAGATGTTCTTGGTATGGTTTTGAATCTTAGAGTAAGAACTTCAATTAGGCCTCTTAAAATTCTCAAATTGGTGCTTGCATCATAGAGAAAGAATGCCTTAAAGATGACCCTTCAACTTGACAAACTTGCCTTATTTAGAAACCCTAAGTTTCTATTTTTAGAAGTTCTTCATATTTCTTGATTTATGATGATACCTTTGGACTTTCTTGATCAAAACTTCACCAATGGACATGATTGACTTAAGGAATAAGAATTTGCCCTCAAAAAGTCAGGAGTTGACTTTTTCCTCTACACAGTTGACTTTTCCCCAGTTCTCCTGATTTTGAATCAATTGATGGACAATTCTTGAATCTTAGACAGTTAAGGACATGAGGAATACCATAGAATCAAGTCTTGCCCAAAAAATTAGAAATAATTGATTTTATGGCAAACCCTAATTTTGGTGCCCTCAGTTTAGGAGAAACCAGCACATCCTCCAAATCCAAATTCCTCTGAATATTAGGTGTATCCTCTCAAACAATGATGAGATACGCCATTTGGTAGTGATAAAAGCTCAAGAATCTTGCCCATTAGGGTGATAAACTCAAGAATTCCAAAACCCTAATTTGAACAACCATGCTAGGAGATGATGAACTGCTTCAATCCTTTGTTGAATTCCCATATCTTAATGACTTGAGAGCTCAAATGAGATGAATTGAGATATGAGGAGCCCTTGTGACTTGTTTGGAGAAGTTTGACTCTTGTCCTTTAGCTTTGAACTGTCCATACCTTGAGATAACTGATCCCATGCCTTGTGCAACCAATGATGTATGTATGACTCAGTATGACCTATTATGAAATGCAAATGAATGAAGCATAAGCCAATGGTATAAGGTAATAAATAAGAGGGCAAATTTTGAGGTATTACACGCGCTTAGCGCGATTTTTAGCACGCTGGGAATTGGATGGCAGTAGCTAGAGTATTTCTGTTTTCTTGGCCGCGCTTAGCGTGAGCAGGACCGCGCTTTGCACGCTTTAAGGCAGTTTAAGGATATTTTAAGTGAGATCGTGCTTAGCGCGTTTTGAGAGCGCTTAGCGCGGTTGTAATAAATTTCATTATTTTTAATTTTAGTTTATCTCTATTTTGTAGGTATTTAAGTAAGGATATTTTGTCATTATTGTATAGAGCATTGAATAAGCTTTCCAACGCTTCCGACCGTGCGTCAATCGAAGTTACGGTTCGAAAGTTATGAAGAAAATAAGAATTGTGATTTTGCTGATGGCGCTAAGCGCCCTCATAGAGCACTTAGCGCGGTTCACGTCATTCCAGCCCCTATTTAAGTCACTTTTCAGAATTTTTTACGTTATGTTGTTGGGAACTTTTAACCCGAACTTCATCAAACACATTCTATGAGTAGAGTAGCATAGAAACAACATTAGAGTGTGCATCTTGATGACCCGGAGTCAAATCCACTTCAACTGGAGTTGACAAACCATGAGATTTGTGTTCTTCTTCTCTCTTCTCTTTGTACCCTCTATTTGTTGGGGTTTTGTATGTAAGTTTATCTTGATTGTATGTATATTTATGGATCTTTGTATAAAATCTCTTTTACAACTCTTAATCGATGTCATCTTTACTTTACTATCTATCTTAATGGGTTTAGATAGCTATAGTTATATACTTTTCGAACTCGGCCTAAGATGAATGTCTTTTGGCTGTGGGAAGTGGTCTAATATTCACGTGTGTGAGTGTGTGTTTCGGATCTTAATGCTCCGTGTTGTTTAGTTGCGTGAGAAATTACCTCTGAGAGAACGCGGTTGATCTCTCGACTTTTACGTTAGACATAACCTCTTGTTGTGAGCGATACATGGGGACTTTGACGAGTGATTTAGGTTGCGTACATTTGATCCATAGATTTTTTAGTACATGATGGATAGAACAAAATACAACTCCTAACGAGTTTTATCATGTCTTAAGAATAAATTTATTTTCTTGTTTTATGTTTTTCCTTTTGCACTTTTATCCCAAACCATTCAAACCCAAGCTTAGAGATGTAGAGATTGTTGAACGACATTCTTTCCCTCGCACCGATCCATGTGGAGACGATATAAATCCCGGAGGGAATTCTTTCGAAAATAAAATTTTTGCTTGCCGCTTTATCGCTCTAACAAAATGGCGTCGTTGCCGGAGATTGTTTTTGATATTGAATCGCATTGCGATAGTTTTTATGTTTTTAAGCTTTGTACATACTTGTCCACAGTTGTTTTCCATATGTGATTGTACATATTATTTCTGTTTCGTTTGTTCACTTATCGTATATATGTGTTGTTTATCATGTTTGTGTATGTGTTTGTAAATATTTTTCTTTTTGGTTTACGTTTCCTCAAGTGTTGCAGGTTTTATTTGGCGTCTACCGGTGAACGAAGCAACATTGAGGAGCTTGTACATAAATAAGGCATCGAGCTTGCGACGTGAAACAAGCGCTTGTTAGGAGGCAATGCAACGGTTTTTTAGTTTGTACAATTTTATATTTAGTAGTATAGTTAATATAAATTAAGAATGGATGGATTGTGTGAGAAAAAGAACTTGAAAAACTAAGCATGCATGTTCGCGCTTAGCGCGCCTAGTTTTAGATTAATTTTGTTAGGTTGTTAGAATAAAATTTTGTGTTTGCTCTCAAATTTGTTTTTGATTAGCTTGAGGATGCATTTTGTGATTTTCCAAGGTTAAACGTTTCAACTTGCGAATGTATGATAATGATTTTGTTTGAAGTTGGTACTTTGCAAGGTACTTGTTTTTTTTCTTTCTAGAACATAACATGATTAGGTTACTTTTCATTTGTACAATTTTCATGTCATTCATTCTTTTGCCATACTTGTTTAGTTTTGAATCACTTTAGAATAAAACATTCTTTTTGTGAGGAGCTTTCCATTGTTTACTATATGCAGGAGACCAACATTCTTGTTTAACTCGGTTTTATTATGTTTAATCTTGTATTTGTGTTGATTTGTATGATAGCACTAAAATGATCAAGGCATTTTGTTTGATTTTGAGCATAACCACTTGACCAAATAGTCAATCTACTTTGTGAGTGAGTGAGAATTTGCTTACCCCCTTTGAGCCTTTGTTAGAATCCATGTTGGCGTTAAGTTCATTTTTGTATGGATTCTAATACTTTTTCTTGAACTATAATCATGACTTGTTATTTGAGTTTTTACCCTTGCCTAATAAGTTTGGGAGCATTCATGTCACTATGTATAGTTGTATTCAAGTTGGGGAGAAGAAATGTTGGTTGCTAAGAGGTTGAGAAAAAGAAAAAGAAAGAAAAAGAAAGAAAAAAGGGAAAACGAAAAGAAAAAAAAGGAAAAAAGCATTGAAAATGAAGAAAAAAATAGAATAATATTGTGATAATAAGTTGTGTGGAATGGTGTAACAATTTGGAGAAGATAAAAAGGTGATTGGAATTTGTGAGTGCTTGAGATTGTGAGAAATGATCACTCTCATTTGATTAGGCAAGTTTTTGTTTCTTTTACCCTGAGAAAAATTGTTCGTTACCCAAGTCACATTACAACCCTTAAAGCCCTTGTGATTTTTGCTTTTATACTCTTCAATATTAGTTTTTTCTTGATGAATGCATAATTTAACTTGTTGTTAGCTTGATTGTTGAGTGAGAGTTAAGCCCTTCATGTTTTTGTTATTCATCTACCGATGAAGTGTGTGCTAGGTGTGATTAATTTTTGAACATTGTACTGTCTTAGAATTTTTGACATGTTTTTTGTATTTAGGAGTTGTTTCATTTTCATGTTATCATTATAGTTTAGTGGCAAGTTTTGCTTTGCATGTACGTTTGTGTTGAACCATACATTTGTTTTTATTTTTCGAAACTTGTTGAGTCGTGATTGCTTGGTTGTTACTTTTGTTTCTTTGAGTTGTTTGATTCTTGTTTGAGGACAAACAAATTTATTTTAGGAGAGTTGATAAGTGCTAAATTGTACTGATTTTATGTGTGAATAATTGTCCCTTATTGGCTCGATTCGTTGGTTTTCCGTTAATAATCCCCTGTTTTTGTGTAATTTTTGTATAGTTTACTTATTGTTGTATATATTGCGTTTTCATGTATATATCAGTGAGTTTGATCGTTTTTCATCTATTTTTATAGGTAATAACGCATGATTGAAGTATGGACCCGTTTGAGACAAGAGGGATGTTTCAAATGCAGAATTTTGCAGTTTTTACCAACAAAATATTGTCATTCGCGCTTAGGGTGATTTTTAGCGCGCTGGGAGTTGAATGGCAGTAGTTAGAGTATTTTTGTTTTCCTGACTGCGCTTAGCGGGAGCAGGACCGCGCTTAGCACGCTTTAAGGTGGTTTAAGGGTATTTTAAGTGAGATCGCACTTAGCGCGATGTGAGGGCGCTTTGTGCGGTTGTAATAAATTTCATTCTTTCTGATTTTACTTTATCTCATTTTTGTAGGAATTCAAGCAAGGATATTTTGTCATTATTGTATAGAGCATTGAATAAGTTTTCCAACGCTTCCGACCGTGCATCAATCGAAGTTACGGTTCGAAAGGTATGAAGAAAATAATAATTGTGATTTTGCTGATGGCGCTAAGCGCCCTCATAGTGCGCTTAACGCGGTTTGCGTCATTCCAGCCCCTATTTAAGTAACCTTTTAGCATTTTTTAGGTTATGTTGTTGGGAACTTTTAACCCCAACTTCATCAAACACATTTTGCAAATAGAGTATCTTAGAAACAACATTAGAGTGTGCATCTTGACGATCCGGAGTCGAATCCACTTCAATCGGAGTTGACAAACCGTGAGATTTGTGTTCTTCTTGTCTCTTCTATTTGTACCCTCTATTTGTTTGGGTTTTGTATGTAAATTTATCTTGATTTTATGTATATTTATGGATCTTTGTATAAAATGTCTTTTACAACTCTTAATCCATGTCATCTTTGCTTTACTATCTATCTTAATGGGTTTGGATAGCTATAGACATATACTTTTCGAACTCGGCCTAAGATGAATGTCTATTGGCTGTGGTAAGCAATCTAATATTCACGCGCGCGTGTGTGTGTGTGTGTGTGTGTGTGTGTGTGTGTGTCGTATCTTAATGCTCTGTGTTGTTTAGTTGCGTGAGAAGTCACCTCCGAGAGAATGCGGTTGATCTCTCGACTTTTGCTTTAGAAATAACCTCTTGTCATGAGCGATACGTGGAGATTTTAACGAGTGATTTATGTTGCGTGCATTTGATCCATAGATTTTTTAGTACATGATGGGTAGAACGAAATATAACTCCTGAAGATTTTTCTCATGTCTTAAGAATGTATTTATTTTCTTGTTTTATGTTTTTCTGTTTGCACTTTTATCACAAACCTTTCAAACTCAAGCTTAGAGATGTAGATATTGTCGAACGACATTCTTTCCCTCGCACCGATCCCTATGGAGACATTATAAATCCCTGAGGGAATTCTTCTGAAAATAAATTTTTTGCTTGCTGCTTTACTTCTCCAACAACAATGCACACGAAGGCCACAAACAACAGCAAAACCCTAAGTTTCTAACATTGAGAAGCTCATATTTGACCAAAAACCCTAAATTCAAAGGTTTGACTTTTGTTGCGGTGAGAATAGGATATCAAGCTATTATATTAACTTGAATCACGATTCTTTAAATGTTCACCACCGTCTTTGATTTATCCAAAGGAAAGGTTCAAGAACGAAAAAAATCTAAGAGATCTAAGTTTCGGGGGTTGGTTACGCCTAGGGAAGGTATTAACATCCTAAACGTCTATAGTACTCTACAGGAACCTCTTGTTAGTACTTATGTTATCTATTACTCGCTTGCTAAAGGTGTTATGCTAAAGGCTGAAACCCTAGGGGTTAGTATCTAAGTATACTCGACAAGATATCACATCTTGTGCCTACGTATCCTGACGGGAGTGGAATCAGAGTATCCGTAGTTCTCCTCAAAGAGGAAGAGGAACGTCTTGACTGATCAAGGTTTCATGGGGAGATAATGTCTGTGGCAAGACACTACATAGAGTACGACGACTCTAAAGTTGAAGTTGAGTTGTAAAGGGAGGGTGTAAATGTTCACGGCGAAAAATTTACGTGGAGTGCGGCGACTCCGATGCTAAGGCTAGGATACTAAATGTCTACGGCGAGACGTGGAGCACGACGTCTCCGAAACCTAAGGCCAAGGTTAAGGGAAGGTTCTAATGTTAGTCTTATGACATAGAGTCAATACAGGTGTACCTTTCCTTTGGAATCGATTAAAGGGAAATGATGGGCCAAGATAGAAACTTCAAGTGTCAGCTAATAGCAACATGCACAACAAATGCTCAGGCATATCAAAAATCAGGACCTAACCGAGTGCATTGAGAATAGTTCAAAGATAAAATCAGAAGCTAATTAAAATGGACCATACGGATTTAATTTAAGAATTAGAATAAAACATAGTTAAGCTAGATCTTAACTAAACCAAAATCTAATTAAAACTCAACCAATGATTAAATCAATACTTAACCAAATTAAATCACTAAATAGTTAGATTATAAATAAAATTCTAAATAAACCTAACTAACTAAATAATCTTCTAACTAAAACTAAATTAGTTAAAACCAAATTAAAAAACAATGAAATGGGCCAAAGGAAAACATTTCCAGGAAAGGCCCATCGTGGGCGCTGGGTCGGGTCATCCGACCCGATTTGCCTAAAGACAAGATTCCTAAATAACCTTAAATCTCCATTTCTACTGCAAGTTTTAGAGTGTGTTTGGATGAAGTATTTTAATAAGAAAAAATAATTTTTTGAAGGAATTTAAAATGATTTGACCAAAATCCATTGTTTGGATAAAAAATATAGAGAATTGTTAAAATGATGTAAATTTATGAATTATTTTATTCAAGTTAAATTTAAGGAATTTCAAATGACACCCAAAAATAAGAAATTTGAAATTACTCTTCACTCTATATCATACAATTGTTAAATTGTTTGTTATCAAAATTTCAAATTTTGCAAGATAGTCCTCATATTTTATGAAAATTTCAAAGTCACCTCTAAAATTTTCTAAAAATTGCAAATAAGTCCCTAAAATGCTTCAAATTTTACAAATTAGTCCCTAAAATGTTTTAAATTTTCAAAAATTGCAAATTAGACTCTATTTTCCATATTTTAAATTTGGCTCAAAAGTTTTAAAATTTATAAAAATGATCCTAAAAATTTAACAATGAATCATTTTAATATTCTATCCAAACAAAAGAATTTTAAAATGAATAAATTTCAATTGAAACATTTAAATTGCTTAGAATTTTGAATTTCTTGAAAAATTTCAATTACCTCGTCCAAACACAATCTCTCTCCTCTCTCTCGCGCATACTCTCCCTCAATCAACTCGCCTTCTCTCTTCCACCTGCAAACTCTCCATCTTTCTCACACAGAACGCGTAAATAGCGAAACCAGAACTCCTCTCCCCTCACCGTAAAAGTTAAACCGATTCGCACACGTTTCGAAATTAACACAACAACAAACTCCTATCATCTCAACCAAGATTCAATCGCTACACAACATCAAAACAACAATAACTCCAAATTCACAAGAGAATTACAAAGAGTTGGAAAGCGATACCGGAATTGAAGACTTCGCGGTGTAAACAAAGCGGCTATGGCTTTATCGCTGGAGTGGGCTGCGAATGGACGTCGTCGTGGGCAACTTGGGATGCGTCGTGTGTTTGTGGGTTTCTGAAGTCTGACGTTTGCAATTGGACTCCTCGCAGTCGGTCGGTGCGTTGCGGTGACGTCGACGATGTCGTCAATTTGAAGGTATTTATGTGAACTTCTCTGCGTATGTATCGTGATAATTTCCTGTCCTTGCGTGGTATCTGCGGTCACTGCTACGCATGTGTACTTCTGAACATTTTTTCTCCCAGTTGTTCCCCCTTGTGATGTGAATTTCCTGTGTAGCTTTCTCTGAAACGAGTGTGCTGTTGCTGTTCTGCTATTTTCTGCAATGAGGCGTGTGTGATATGTGAATTTTGTGATGAGTATGAACTGCTACTGATGTTTGTCGTATTGTTGTTTCTCTGTGAATCTCTGCCCTCCTTGCGATAACAAAAGATTATGGTTTGGAAATCAAATGAAAGAGTTTTGAAATTTTGTGCGTTTTTCCTTTTGTGAATGCCTCTCAATTTTCCTCCTTGGTATGAGTATGTAGACTCTGATTTTTTTTCTTCCAATTGTTGTGTGTGATGTCTCCTTTTATAGCCATAGGAATTTTTGAACTTTGAAGTCGATATTGAACACAATGATATGCTGCTGATTCTTGTGTGCTGACTTTATGACAAGTTTCCATCCTTGGGTAAGCATGTTTGTGGGATTTTGGGAAGAAATTAAAACCGTGTTTTATGTTTTGGTTTTGTCTGAGGACTGTTTTGGAATGTTTGATTGTTGTCTAAATGTTGTAATCTTGTTTTGGAAGTGGTTTTAGACTTGTCTTAGACACGTTTTGGACATGTTCAGTACCATTTTGATGAATCTTGATTCTTTCCATTTTCGGTTTGTAATATCATATCACGGTTTTTAGTGTTCTGATTTGCTTTGGACAAGACATTGATGGTACCAATTTTTGCGTGACTTTGGTGCAAGTGTGTGTTTTAAGTGCTGAATTTTCTCTGACAATCTCTTCTATGTTATTTCTTCATTGTTTTAAGGACTCAAGGCAACGTGTGCCTATGCTGCCATTATTCTTCATCTTGAACGTCATTGTCTATTTCTTGATGTTTTGATGATAATATGCTAATACTCCTTCTTACCTTTATACTTTTTCCATGTACACGACGTCTGGCTATGGCTTGAAGGGTGGGAATAACATGAATTCAAAAAAGAACTCTTGGCTTTCTTGTCTTGCTTGCTCAATCTCAAAGGCAGAGGCATACCGAGTCTAAGGCACGAGATAAAAGCGCAGATAAGTAATGAAGCATAACATTGTAATGAGGTAGTCATGTCTGAGATCTTGATGACGGTTTCGCTAAAACACTTTTGTATGTTGAATGCCAGGTATGAAGATGGAAGTAGTAAAGCAAGGAAACGAAAAGTCGACAAGTCTCCTAACGCCAAAATCATTTCGATGGCCATAATATTGAGCTTCTGGTGGTAACTTTTCGTCACAAGGTTTGGATGTTATCCCTTTATATTCTTTTGATGACTATTTCTTTTTTTGAATTGTGGGTTCGTGCGATGGCATGTTCTTGGTTTCGTGTGCAGGGTGTTATTCCTAATCGATTTACCACGAGGTTTCGCAAATGAAATCGACAAGCTTTGCTGAAGATGGTTCTTCTCAGTGAGTTTAATTGGAAAATCGTAACTTGTCGGCAAAAGGTATTTCCCTTTATTCACGCGTTTTTCCTGGTTATATGACTTGGTTTCCTTTTGAACATGACATGCTTTGAATGTAACAACGTGTGGGTGAACTGGTATGTGGATTGATATGAGAATTGCCATGAACCGAATCGGTAATTGAATACATAAATTTGAATTGTGAATCATGGTTTGATGTGAAATTTGGAAATGCATGGTTTAAATATGGTTCTGATGTTGTGATGATTCTTGTGATGTTACCCTTTGACAATACGAGATCTTATCAATCCAAGTACATTGAATTTGCTGTCTTCATGTATTTTTTCACGTATTCTTCTTATTCATGAGCTGCCGACTTACTGACTTCATTTAATATTACCTTTCATGTGTGCACCATGCTTGATGTGAGGACGACGTCAGCTGAAGGGAAGGAAATTGGAATACTTGAGGGAAGCATGAGACTTGGTGCAAGAAACATAGCCTTGGTATAAGCCTTTGGTGATTCTTGAAGGTGGAGAAGGCGTGGCATGAAAGTGAATTGTGGATGACGGTTTGAACAAATTGGTGGCACCTTGAAGATTGATGAAGTCTTGAATAGCAAACCGACTTGAAGGATAGGGCGAAGCTTGCTTCTTTTAGGCTGAACTTGCTGTAACATTAGGCCTATATTTGTTGTTAATTACAAAAACTCCTATTGTAAAAAAAAGGCTTGTATTCTAATTAAGAATTATTTGATACTTGTTTTAGACTTGTAATGAACATGTAGTGATGAATGGAAACACCAACTAGCCCCACCAACACCTGGTGGTTAAAACCAAAATTGAACTTCTGGAGTTTCTAACGTCATCAGGTTCATAGCCCCTTCAGCAAGTAACAAATCTTTTAATATCTTGATCTGAAGCCGTTCTCAGCAATCCCGTTGATTTTGTGCAGCATTGCGTTGGAGTGTAAGTAGGTTGAAACACTTAATGATTCCTCTTTTGCAAGAGGAGCATACTGTTTGATTCATTGCGTGTCGTTGTCTTCACCTTTTTTGTAATTCTTTAAAACATTGGGTTGTGATGACTCGTACATCTTGAATTGAGTCTTGGTTTTCCAATCTCGAATATCATGATTATTTCTTTGAAATCAATTTTGAAACTAGATAGTCCTTGTTATTAATAATCATGGCACCACTATCTTGAACTTTGGCATTTTTTATGTTTGAAAGCAATCCTAATTTAAACCTTGGTATTCTTTGATCTTAAGCTTGTGGATTCGAAATTTGAATCTTCATGGTAACTTGAATACCTTGAATTAACTTGAACTTAATATTCTCAAAAGGTGATCTTTCAACTTTGCACTTGGTAACTTATTCGTGAAGAGAAAAGAATTGAACTTGACATTGGTTAAAACTTGACATTTAGGAAGTTTCTTAATGCACCACCCAAGTTTCTTAGGCACCATGTGAAATTATTTTTTTGCCCCCTAATTCCGGATGTGCACATCCGGACGCACCGGATCCTTAAGAATTAAAAACTTTTTTCAGATGTGCATATCCGGAGTGTCTCCGGATCTGTATATCCGGAAGACATTCTGAAATATTTAAAGCTGCAATATCACTCCCCCCTTCCCATAATCAACCTTCTTCTTCCACACTCACTCTCACCAAGTCAAAAAACTCTACTTCATCAAAGAAGATTCAAAAGAGATTTTCGAAGGCCGACGACAATATGAAGCTACACATCAAAGAAGAGTTGAGGAAGATTGCCTTCCCCGAAACAACCGCAATGATACCTTCGTCTCAACCGGTTAAGACAAAGGGTGCTCCGAAGAAGTTGAAGCCTACACCAAATGACAACTCAACAACTCGGTATCCTTCGTATTATGAGCACGTTGACCAAATCTTTCCGGACTCTCCGACTCCTAAATCTCTACAAAGTGTCGTGAAAGGAGCTCGCATTTTCAAACCGGCTCCGACACCGATTCCACGAGTTCCGACTCCGACTCCAACTACACGTATGATTTCCTTTATTGACGAGATGCCGGTTTTTATGCACAAGCATATCGACGGTATAATCGATGTTGTAGGGGATGGTAATTGCGGTTACCGAGCCGTGTCGGCTCTACTCGGTAAAGGAGAGGAAGGTCATGCACTTGTACGTCATCAACTTATCCTAGAGTTGGAGACGCATAAAGAAGCATACTTGCGTCTCTATGAAAATCAAGAAAATTACAACAAGGTTCACGAGTCACTTGTTCCGTGGTTGAGTGGTCCGGCACCGGTATCGAAATGGATGAGCTTCCCCGAGATGGGTCATCTTATAGCATGCGCCTACGATATGGTGTGTATCGACTTGACGAGATACGGATTTTCGGAAACCTTTTTTCCACTACACACCGCACCTCCGTCGAATCCAAATGATCGCATCATGTGTATCGGATGGCTTGCGAAATCAAGACATTTCGTACAAGTTATCTTGAAACCCGGATGCCCGATACCACCTAAATCACCGCAATGGGCGACGCATGCAACCGCAATTGCCGAGTCTTGGCCGGATAATTTTGTCGAAAGGATGCTTGAATTCGAAAGATTGCACGCAATTGAAAAGGCATCAAATGCGGAAAAATCGAAAGTTCTAGCTCCAATATATTTAGACGGAGAATTTTGCTTTAACTCTTTTGTATAATCATACGACACAATGTACATTATTGAAGTGAAATATATTGTATTTTTTATCCATATGTCTTTTTAATACACTTACGAATTTTATTGCACTGAAAGTATTCCAAGTGACTGCATAAGCTGTTCAATTCTGTTTTAAAATTGTATCAGTAAAACATTCTGATTTACAGATCCGGACAATTTCCGGATGTGCACATCCGGAAATAATATTTGTAGGGTTTGTCCGGATCTGCACATCCAGAACGAACTTGGGCAGAAATAACTTTACCCTAACTTTTCTTTAAATTAGGGGTTTCATTTGATATCTTTCACAAAACCTCAAAATGTCTTAATTGTATCAAATCAAAATCCGTTGGTATGCCGCAAGTGTCTCCTTCACCGACGGCAAAACACGCGGTCAAAAGTTTACGATAATGAGGGACATCCCCCTCGACCAAATCATTGACGACATCGACCATCTCCTACCTTACGGAGACAAGCGGAAGGTTGCGAAGCTTCAGTATCGTTCACCTTCGGTTGACAACGAAGGGAACGTCTCTAACATCCTTGTTGAGCTCAAGAATCAAGACGATGTTAGAGCGATGTGGCAAACTTATTTGGGTTACGAGGAACAATTCCCGTTCGAGTTTGAGGTGACCGTCAAAATCCGAAGAACGGTCGATGACATCTTAGAGATGTGGAAGCGTCCACCGGGCTATTGATCTTGTAATATTTAAATTTCTGTCGATGCCATGCCGATTTTCTCAATGTAATCCCGATTTTATTTTATGAATGTGAGAAACATTTTTGGTTTGGTGTTCTGCTTCAGTATTTTTTCCGGATTTGCAAATACGAACTTTTACCGGATGTGCACATCCGGGAAAAAATGAAAATTTAAAAAAAAATGGTGCGTCTGGATGTGCACATCCGGAATCAAGGGGCAAAACCGAAAATTCACTTGGTGCCTAAGAAACAAGGGTGGTGTGATAAGAAATTGCCGACATTTATGCTTGAATTTGTAACTTTGACAAAGGAAAATGATCATGGAGCTTGAAGCACGCATATAATTTTTGGAAATTGAATTGGATTTTTCAACAAATAGTTTGTGCTTTATGGCTTTGAAAAGGAATTTAGGTTTTTGGTTAGAAATCACCATGGATTTAAAGTTGGATATTTGGATATGGATGGGAATTTGGGGTGAAAAAGTGGTTATGGAAGAAAGGGTTTTGGAATTGGTTTATGGATAAATATGGATTTTGAATTTGGGCAATGGATATATGGTTAGAAAAGTGGTAAATGGTTTTGGTAATGAGAAGGAAAACTTGGATATGGAAATGGTGAAGAGAAAGAAAACGTATAATCCACCTTTCACTTGAATTCCGAGAAATCTATACAAACTTACATCCAGTCTTTATGCCCAAAACACTCGATGCCTCTTTGAACATGCTTGAATCAGTGAATCCACCAGTCCTCCATACCATATTTAGTCGCTCTTGATCTTTGATTTAATCACAAACTCAAGAAGCAGACACATTCCATTTGATGAGATCTTAATCTTGTATTAGCTGAGAATGAGGGCATATCCCCTTTTCATTTCCATTGGAACTTAACACAACTTGCAAGGACCACTTGGCGCGCACATAGCCTCCACGACTCTTGAGCCTTTGGCAGCAACACCTAACTTCACAAATGAAACAAACAAAACAGAGTCTAGACAAAATGGTTAGCTAAGCAAGGATGATTGACCTAGGAATGATATGCAGACGATCAATGAATCTAAGGGAAAATTTTGGGGTATGACAACTTTGCAGTGATTGGCTTGTGTATCAGAAGAGTCTTTACTTCTTGATCTTCAATGAATTCAATCTTCTGAGCCATTTGGACACCATGGATGAACTCTAAGGATGTATTAGAGTGTCTTGAATAATGTCCCAAGGTTTGAGATCATGTCTTGATAAAAAGTCAAAGATGCAGTTAACTTTGGTTGAAAACCCCTAATTTGTGACCAGATGAATTTGAATCTTGAAGAACTTGTAATGAAGCCATATTGCACTTGATATTTGATGAAGGGGGGTCTCTTGAGAGTATGAGAACTAGATTTATTGATGATCCATCCAAAACCTTGATTAATCAATTCCTTGAGCCTCTTGAGGCAAACCCTAATTCACAGATGAAACAAAACAAAGCCATACCTTGATAATTGGTTAACTATGCATGAATGATTGACCTGGAATGTTATGCAAATGATAATGAAATCTAGGAGTAAATTTTGGGGTATGACAATGTCCTTGTACTTTTAAGTCCTTTCCATTTATTTCCTTTATGCCTTATACTAGGTCTTCCCCTTGGTGGGTTTCTCATACTTCCCCTTCCCCATTTACAATGTAATAGCTTAGGGCATTTACTTTCTTTAATACTTGCATGATTGTTTGATTGCTAAGAAAGATAAAATTGAAAGCGTTTAGAAAACAATTTCAAAACAAAAGATAAATAAGGCTTGATCCAACGTCAAGCCATTTTCAAACTTATTAACTTGGGTTGTTTCTCATACCTCACCTTAGGATTCATCCTCCTCTTATCATTCACCCTTATCCATTTCATTCCTTAAACCCAAGCAAGCCTTGTACGCTTTCACCCTTGTAAGTCGATTGCCTTGCGCATCGTCATCAACCTACCTTAATCTAATCATCACCCTTTCATTTCATTTTCTTTCATCATCTTCTCTTCCCAAGCAAAAACCTTGGTCTTGTACCAAGTGCATTTTCAAACTTTTTCTGAATAAACTTGGATGGTTGTGGAGTGGTTAGGCGAAGGCCTTGTCATATCCCGAGTGTTTGACATTACCTTTAGGTTTCACTATCTAAAAACGCTTACCATCCAAAGCAAAACATCTCTTAAATAAAACGAATATTGTCCTCCTTGTATTGAATTAAAAGAGGGGATTAAGTGAAGACTTCTTCCTCTCCGAGTATTAAGATGTTCAGTTTAGAGTGTGTGGTCTTGATACTCGTTTTTCAATACAAAGATGTGACTATATTCGCCACACCATTTTCAAAGAAAATATTTTGAGATAAAGAATTGGGTACTACCTACAGGGGTTCCTATTCGAGGACTTATTTCACCCCTTAAATCAATCATCACAAATCAAATATGACATCTTGCCTTGATGGAGAAAACCTAAGCATTTTCAAAAGGCCACGTTATTTCCATCTTACCGCATACCAGGATAAAGCATAAGTCTCCTTGTGTGCAAGCAAAAAAACCTACTGCTAGGATGTGAATGTTAACGTCATCCACTAAAAGCAACAAACCCGTGGTTCCACGAACTATAGACACTCTGATTCTTCATTGGTCAATGAAGATACGTAGGCACAAGATTGCGAGATTTTGGCGAGCTACCTTCTTTCACAATCTTATTTTCTTTTCGCCTTTAATTCTGCGAACTACGAGTCTCTGACTTCCTAACTGCACTATGAAGGTACGTAGGCATGATGGCCCCAATCCTCCGCGGGAGCTTTGGTTCTAAGACCTTTTCCTTTCCTTTTGAAGCATTCATAGAAAGCATAATCCCTTAGCAACATCCTTACACGTAAGGCAAACGAATGGTTCCCATTGAGTACGATGGATGTGAGGGGTGCTAATAACTTTCCTTTGCATAATCGGCTTCCGAACACATCTTTTGGTTGCGAGACCATCTTATCATTCCTCTTGGGGTTTTCTCGATGTTTTCCCTTCCCTTTGGAATAAATAAAGTTCGATGGAGACTCTGTGATTTTTCGCGTAGCGACAATGTAAAAATACACAAAAGGTTAATTGTTCGTTTTATTCTTGCGCTTTTTTGCTTCAAATATGGGGTTGCTCGATAATGTCGTCACTCGCCCCCGTTAACGAGAACATCTTCATATTCCCCCTATGCAACAAAGTAAGTTTATCTAATCATATCCACTTACTTACTTTATACTACAACTAACTGTAAATAATTTATTTTCAATCTTTTCGGTTTCAGTGGTCTGTTCTAGGGATGAACTACAACAAATGTTCAAAACACGCTATAACGGTCTATCGGAATCTTATAACCTTGTACAAAAAGATATATTACAACTAAAAAACTCATCATCTCGTTAATTTAGTTTTAATATTACTAATTTACAAATCTTCTAATCATGTATTTTTCCTATATAGTTTATCTGGAGACCGTATCTGGGTCTCGACCATGAGGTTAACCCCGAGGATGCTGCAGTTTAGGCTGCCAAAAGACCAATCATCAGATTCGCTATCATAGAGATGCACTAGAGTAACCGTGTCAAACTCTAGTTCGACATTCAATAACAAATCGCTAACCCCCCGACGTGTTTGGGACAATGAAATAAACTAAGAGCCAATGCCCAATGGAGTTATTCTGATTGGAGAGAGTTTGCTGGGGAGATGTGTCATCAATGGATCCATCAACATCAATGCTTCTTAAACGAACCTATCACACAAGATGCTAAACCAACTCAAAATTATATGAATTGGTATAGGTCAGTTACAAGAGTGCGGGTTACCGAAGCGCCGAATACTGAGGAGAAATAAATGAAACTTTATTAGACATGACAAGACCCTAGCACCAACCACCTCTGCCTCAAGTGATTACTAAGAGACCCCAAACACCTCAAGAAAATCGTGGGAGACCTCGAAGCAAACGAATGCGTCGGGTGTGGAACCGGAGGCGTTACGATCGAGCGAGTAATTCGGATTCAAATTTAAATCACATTTAGAGAGAAGAGACAACTCATCTTCTTCTTCTTCTTCAGCTTGAAAGGGTTTAGTCTTTTTAGTCTTTTCAGACTTCCTCATAAATTTCAAAGCCACATATTTGGTTTTTCTTTGAGGCTCGACCTCTTCAAGATCTATCTTATGACTTCTCAAAGAACTTACAAGTTCTTCAAGAGTAGTGATGTTCAGGTCTTTTGATAGCTTCAGCGCAGTTACCATAGGCCTCCATCTCTTGTGTAATCATCTGATAATCTTCTTCACATGATCTGCAGTAGAGTAACCTTTACCCATAACCTTCAGTCTTGTAACTAGAGTCTGAAACCTTGAGAACATGTTCTCAACTATTTCATCATCCTCCATTTTGAAGGCTTCATATTTATGTATCAAGGCAAGCACCTTGGTTTCTTTCACTTGAGTATTTACTTCATGAGTCACCTTCAATGAGTCAAATATAGAATTAAATGTGTCTTTATTTGTGATCTTCTCATACTCAGCATATGATATAGCATTCAACATAATGGTTCTAGCTTTATGATGATTCTTGCAATCTTTCTTTTGTTGCTCAGTCATCACTCTTCTTTCTAACTTGTTTCCACTTTTATCAACATGATGAGAGTAGCCATCAACTACCATATCCCATAGATCCATATCATGGCCCAGAAAGAGAAAATATGAAGACAATAAAGAGAAAACTATGAACAAAAATCAGTGTAGTGAAAGTAATATTTGATCTTGTATTGTGTACTATTTTCTCATGTAAAACTTTTTGATCTTATCTTCAAATATTTGGGGGCTTCAGATAGAGAGTTGATGAAGCATGCATGAAAGAAGAATCAACGTCTTTATGAGAGAGTATTTAGAAGCTTGATCTTCAAAATCATCAGAACATTGGTCTTCAGAACTTAGTTTTTAGAATCTTCAAAGCTTGTCTTCAGAAACTTCAGAACCTTGATTATCAGAGCATTGAGCGCAAGAATTCAAAACTTGAGTGCATCAGAAGCGATAAACAATATTTTAGAGCACGCATCTTAGAGTCAAAGTTCACTAGTTTTAGATTCAAATGACGTCAAACGCCACTTCTTCAGAGTCAGGACTTGTATCTAGTATCTGAACACTTAACAAAACCATTAGGGTACAAAATTGTTCTTTATGAATCTATGTATTGTTATCATTAAAACATAAGGTCAAATGCATAACCAAATCTTATTCTTACAGATGGGTTGAGTTTGTTTTTAAGGGTGGATGACGAGTATTCTAATGGTCAAGCTATGCGGCTTGTATCCGAATACTCGAGGAAAAAAGAGATATACATACAATTAGACCTTTTTCATCTAAGTTTATTGTGAAAAGGTTGGATACGATTAAAGTCTTTTGAAGATGACAAGTACTTGAAAAGCAAGTTATACAACAGGTATCCAAGTACTTGGGGGAAAAAAGGCATATGCCTAACTAATCCTTTTTCATACGATTTAATTATGAAAAGCTTTTATATGATTAAAGTTTTTTAAAGATGCCAAATACTTGAAAGGTAAGTTATACCACAGGTATCCAAGTACTTGGGGAAAAGAGGAGCATACACCTAACTAATCCCCTTTAATCCGTTTTAATTGCGAAAAAGATTTAATCAAATTAAAGTATTGTAAATATGAAAAAATACTTGAAAGGAAATATATTATGCAGCCGCAAGTGCAAGACTGTGCGAAGAAGTAAAAGATATCAAACCACAAAGACAAATGCATCCCTTCCAATGAAACTTCCAGAAAACCACATCACATCATTTTAGAGATATTCTGATGGATTGGTATGGTCATGAATAGGGCATACAAATTTTATCTGGGTGCTTAGAGTCAGCCATTCATGCTAGTCATCATCACTTAAATAACATAAACATAAAAGTGAATTAGCTGAAATAATCCTGATATAATATTCAAACTAGAAGTTTGTGGCAGTACATGTAACACCCCAAAATTTGCCCTCTTATTTATACCCAATAAGTGGCTTATGCTTTATATTTCATATGCATTTAGGTCATGAACATTACACAAGCATCATTGGTCTTCCCAAGGCATGGTATCAAGGGTTCCTTCCTCATTGATTGTGCAAAGCAAGAAGAATGGAATATACTTAACCCCTCAAGCCATAAAGGCCCCTCAAGACTCTAGACCTATCATTTGGTCCACCATTTCATCAAGAGATGGAGATTGACAAGGAACTTGAAGAGAATCACCTCCTCTCATCCCTTGATCCTCTAACTAGGGTTGTGTGCATTTGAGCATCTGACAATTCCACTGAGCAAACATCTTGGAGCTTTGATACCATCTCATCACCTACAACATCTTGGTTTAAGAGGATATCGATTATCTCCAAAAGAATTAGGGTTTTGGTCATCAGTCAACATCTCCTATCATCGAGTGCCAAAACTAGGGTTTTGCCTAAAATCAGTTTATTTCTGATTTTTTGGGCAAGACTTGGTCCCATGGCTCTCTATGTGTTCTCAAGCATCTAGGATTGGTATATGGACCATTAATGCCTTTCACAAGGGTTTCAATTTGCCAGATGATTGAAAATCACACAGATTGGGAATAAAGTCAACTGATCAAGGAAAAAGTCAACTCTTGCCCTTTTTAGGTCAAATTCATGTTCATCATGTCAAATATGTTCAATGGGTGAAATTTGATCAAGAAATGTCAAAGGAATCAAGGAAAATCATGAATTATGGAAAGTTACTTAATTTGGAAATTTAGGGTTTTAGAAACTTTCCCTTTTGGGAAAGTTTTTCATGCCATGCAGCCAACTTCATGGCCATTTTTCCCTATGATCCAAGCCTCATTTGAAATTTTTTTCTCAAATGAAAGTTGTAGTGTGTATTCCAAGCTATCCAACCATATAATGAATGTTCCATTTGGATTTCTAAATCAAGAGTTATGATTAATCAAAGTTGGTATCATCAAGTTGTTCAATTGAAAAAAAACATAGAATCTAAGTTCTAAAAGTCAGCTTTGTGACCATGTTTTCAACACCAATTTCCACCATGTTCCTAGCCTTTTCTCAATCTGATTTTGACACAAAAGTTGTAGTATCAAATGTCCTCTTTAATTTGGTACCAAGAACTTGATGATTGGATCAATCTTCATGGAGTTATGATGCTCCAAAGTCATGACCTCCAAGTTGTGAAATATGGAAAACTTAGAAATTTTTGCAACACTTGTGGAAGCTTGTGACATGTGATTTTCATGGCCATTTATCATGATGTTTGAGACCTCCATTTCACTTATTTTCAACATCAAAATTACTCCATCAAACACCTTCTTTCCAATGATGCCATGAGTGAACAAAGTGATTCAAAACTCATCAAGTTATTTTGCTTCAAAGTCACCACCATGGAAGTTATTTTCTTCACTACCATTTCAAGTCACGCAAATCCTTTACATGCCAGGCATCATTACCTTCTAAAGACCATTCAAGATTCAACATGAACCAATTCCAAGTTATTGCCACCCAAAGACTACTTCAAAGGTCTTGGCTAAATCATGAATTCAAGGCATAGATACCATGAAGACTTGACCTCAATAATGAAGGAAGAACCCATTTTTGTTATGTACTATGACAAGGAAATTAGAAAGGCAAGGATACATGGAGGAAACTCATGTCAACTAATAGGTAAGCATGACACGTTCGCATGGCAGCTACATATATATAAGGCATGATGCGCATTAATTCCAAAAGAGAGGGCTAAAAAAAATCATGGTAGTAAAAGCTGTATAACAGTATTTTAGTCCTTAATTTTATCACCATAGGATGCAAGAATATTGCCTTGTACGCATGCTACACCCCATGTCACCATCATTTCCATTTTTAACCATGCATTCCTTACACAACATATACATACCCCACACATACCATATGCCTCAGATGAGAGAGAAGAATGGAAACTTAGTCTACAATTCATTCCCATCGTACCAGCCATATCCATACATATCCATCATGCATAAGGTACACTATACCAACCATGTATTAGCTACATACAACTCACATTACTAACCCTTGCCCTCATCTTTCACTACTCTTAATTAACCAAGCCTTAACCAAGATTAAACCACACATTAACCCTTGGTATAAAAAGCTTTACCACACACTAAGAGAGTCAGCTACAACACTTGAGCAGAAAAACAAATCAAGAATCTCTCTCAATCTCTCAACTTCTCACTGCGGGTTCTCTCTCATCTTAAAAGGAGTTTTAGAAATTCTTGCATCACCATCATCCCAAGGGGGAATTGATTATTCTGTATGCAGTAATCTTCACTAGGAAGCATCGTGTTCTTCCTACAAATTCATCTTCTCCAATCGTCAACCCAAAACTGTGAGCAAAAGTTGAAGAAACTGAACATTTATTTTGTTGCAGTGAAGATTTCAAGGTTGTGCATTGAAGTATTCCGGGTTTAATACATGTATATTTGGTAGCTCTTGTTGAAAGATTAAACTTGATTTGAGCCTAAACATATTGTTTGGATTTTTGGGCTTAACTACTTTGGGTTTAGGTAATTTTGAGTCATGTTTCTAGAAAACTCTTGTAGTGTTTGGAGTGTTTAGATATTCCTTAGAGTTGTAATATTTTCTAGAATGCTCTTGAAATTCCTAGAGTTGAGAACTCTCTAGAATTAGTGTGTCTAGAGTTCTCCTTAGAGTACTATAAATAGAGATGTAATTCTACACTTTTGTATCAAGCAAAAATACAAATTCTCTCTTCCATAAAGAATTGTCCTACCTATCAATTTTCTCTTTAAGCCTCCAATATTCTCACACATTTTCTCTAAACACAAAAAGGTCTTATTTCCAACAAAGTGGCATCAGAGCTTGAAGATCCTCAAAAGATGGCGAATGGAGGTTTCCCTTTTCAAATGCCAATGCTCACAAAGAACAACTATGACAATTGGAGTATCAAGATGAATGCGCTACTAGGAGCTCAAGATGTGTGGGATATCGTTGAGAAAGGCTTCAAGGAGCAAGATGAAGCCTCACTAAGTCAAGGTGGAAAGGAGATATTGAAGGAGTCAAGAAAGAGAGACAAGAAAGCTCTCTTCCTCATTTATCAATCGGTGGATGAAGATACATTTGAGAAGATCTCCAATGCAACGACGACCAAAGAAGCATGGGACAAGCTTCAAACTTGTAACAAAGGAGTGGAGCAGGTGAAAAAGATTCGTCTTCAAACTCTCAGAGGTGAGTTTGAACGTTTATTTATGGAAGAGTCTGAGTCAATTTCTGATTATTTTTCTCGAGTATTGTCCGTAGTCAATCAACTTAAAAGAAATGGTGAAGATGTTGATGAGGTGAAAGTCATGGAGAAAATACTTCGCACTTTAAATCCAAGTTTTGACTTCATTGTTACCAACATTGAAGAAAACAAGGATTTAAATACCATGACTATTGAGCAACTCATGGGTTCCTTACAAGCATACGAAGAAAAACAAAAAAGAAAAATTAAACAAAAGGAGGCTATGGAGCAACTACTACAACTCAACGCAAGGGAAGCAAACTATGCGAATTATAAGAGCCAAAGAGGCCGAGGTCGTGGCAAAGATCGTGGACGTGGACGAGGACATGGAGGAGAAGGAAGAGGTAGTTACAACAACTACTCCAACAACTTCAACAATGTAGAAAGAAGTTGGAAACCACAAACAACAAGAGGTCGTGGAAGAGGAAATTCATGGTCCAAGTGCGACAAGTCACAAATCAAGTGCTTCAACTGTAACAAGATCGGTCACTACGCATCTGAGTGTAGATTCTCAAAGAAGGTTGTGGAGAAAGCTAACTTTGTAGAAGAAAATGGTGGAGAAGAAGAAACTCTGCTGCTCGCGTGCCAAAGCCAAGTTGAAGAGAAAAGAAACAAGTGGTACCTCGACACTGGCGCAAGCAACCACATGTGCGGCGATCGAAGCATGTTCGTAGAGATCAATGAAGCGACAACTGGCGACGTCTCATTTGGAGATGACTCAAAGATACCAGTCAAAGGCAAAGGTAAAATTCTCATACGCTTGAAGAATAGGAGTCATCAATTCATATCCAATGTCTACTATGTTCCTAACATGAAGAATAATATTTTGAGCTTGGGACAACTATTAGAGAAAGGCTATGACATCCACTTGAAAGAACATAGTCTTTTCTTAAGAGATTGTGGGCATAACTTGATTGCTAAGGTGCCTATGTCAAAGAATAGAATGTTCCTCTTGAACATTCAAAATGATGTGGCAAAGTGTCTCAAGGCTTGCTATATTGACTCTTCGTGGCTATGGCATCTACGATTTGGACACCTTAACTTCGGTAGTCTATAATGTTTGTCAAAGAAGGAGATGGTGAGAGGCTTACCTAGTATAAACCACCCAGACCAACTATGTGAAGGATGTCTAATTGGGAAGCAATTCCGAAAAAGCTTTCCAAAGGAATCAACGTCAAGAGCGACAAAACCGCTAGAGCTCATACACACCGATGTCTGTGGACCAATCAATCCAAACTCATTTGGTAAGAATAAATACTTTCTCCTCTTTATTGATGATTATTCTAGAAAAACGTGGGTTTATTTCTTGAGGGAGAAGTCGGAAGTGTTTGAAAACTTTAAGAAGTTCAAAGCCCTTGTGGAGAAAGAAAGTGGTCTTTCCATTAAGGCCATGAGATCTGACCGAGGAGGAGAGTTTACTTCAAATGAGTTCAACAAATATTGTGAAGACCATGGAATCCGCCGCCCACTAACAGTGCCAAGATCGCCACAACAAAATGGAGTAGCGGAGAGAAAGAACCGAACCATACTTAATATGGTGCGAAGCATGCTTAAGAGTAAGAAGATGCCGAAAGAGTTTTGGGCCGAAGCAGTGGCATGTGCGGTATACCTGACAAACCATTCCCCAACAAGAAGTGTGCATGAGAAGACACCACAAGAAGCATGGAGTGGAAGGAAGCCAGGGATCTCTCACCTCAAAGTGTTTGGAAGCATTGCATATACCCACGTTCCAGATGAAAGGAGAACAAAGCTCGATGATAAAAGTGAGAAGTACGTGTTCGTGGGTTATGACTCAAGCTCCAAAGGGTACAAGCTCTATAGTCCAAATAGTGGAAAGATTGTCATAAGTCATGACGTGGAGTTCGACGAAGAAGATTGTTGGGATTGGAGTGTTCAAGAAGACAAGTACGATTTTCTTCCTTACTTTGAAGAAGAAGATGATGAAATGGAACAACCAATGATAGAGGAACATATTACACCACCTACCTCACCGACACCAAGGTTGGATGAAACAAGCTCAAGTGAGAGGACACCACGACTAAGGAGCATTGAAGAGCTTTATGAGGTAACCGAAAACCAAAATGACATTAACCTCTTTTGTCTTTTTGGTGATTGCGAGCCTCTAAGCTATCAAGAAGCTATTCAAAATGTAAAGTGGAGAGACGCCATGGATGAAGAAATAAAGTCAATCACGAAGAATGATACGTGGGAACTTACTACACTTCCACAAGGACACAAAGCAACCGGAGTAAGATGGGTGTACAAAGTAAAGAAGAATGCAAAAGGAGACGTGGAGAGATACAAAGCAAGATTGGTGGCAAAAGACTATAGTCAAAGACAAGGAATTGACTATGATGAGGTATTTGCCCTTGTTGCTCGTCTTGAAACTATTAGACTGATCATTTCGTTGGCAGCCCAAAATGAATGGAAGATCTATCAAATGGATGTGAAGTCGGCCTTCTTGAATGGTTTTCTCGAAGAAGAAGTTTATATCGAGCAACCAAAGGGATATGAAGTAAAAGGGCAAGAAGAAAAAGTCTTGAAGTTGAAAAAGGCGTTGTACGGACTCAAGCAAGCACCGAGAGCATGGAATGTTCGAATCGACAAGTATTTTCGAGACAAAAACTTCATCAAGTGTCCATATGAGCATGCACTCTATATTAAAGCGCAAAGTGGAGATGTTTTGATTGTGTGCTTATATGTTGATGACTTGATCTTCACTGGGAACAATCTAAGCATGTTCGAAGAGTTCAAGAAAGACATGTCAAATGAATTTGAGATGACGGATATGAGGCTCATGGCATATTATCTCGGCATTGAAGTAAAGCAAGAAGACAAAGGAATTTTTATCACCCAAGAAGGCTATGCAAAAGAAGTCCTTAAGAAGTTCAAGATGGATGATGCCAGTCCGGTTGGTACCCCGATGGAATGTGGCAGCAAGTTGAGTAAGCACGAAAATGGAAAGATTGTAGATCCAACTCTTTACAAAAGTTTGGTTGGAAGTCTTCGTTACTTGACAAGTACAAGGCCGGATATTCTCTATGCTGTAGGAGTCGTAAGTCGCTACATGGAAGCTCCAACAACAACTCACTTCAAGGCGGCAAAGAGAATCCTTCGATATATCAAAGGTACAACAAACTTTGGCTTACACTATTACTCTTCTAACCATTATGAGATTGTTGGCTATAGTGATAGCGATTGGGGTGGAGACTTGGATGATAGAAAGAGCACTACTGGTTTTGTGTTCTTTATGGGAGATACTGCTTTCACTTGGATGTCAAAGAAGCAACCTATCGTCACACTGTCAACTTGTGAAGCCGAGTATGTCGCTGCCACATCATGTGTTTGTCATGCAGTTTGGCTAAGGAACTTGTTGAAAGAATTAAAAATGCCACAAGAAGATCCTATGGAAATATGTGTTGATAATAAATCAGCACTTGCTTTGGCAAAGAATCCTGTATTTCATGAAAGAAGTAAGCATATCGACACCCGTTACCACTTTATAAGAGAATGCATCGAGAAGAAGGAGGTGAAATTAAAGTATGTGATGTCTCAAGATCAAGTTGCCGATATTTTCACCAAGTCACTCAAGTTGGCAACTTTCGTGAAGCTAAGGAGTATGCTTGGAGTCACAAATCAAGTTTAAGGGGGGATGTTGAAAGATTAAACTTGATTTGAGCCTAAACATATTGTTTGGATTTTTGGGCTTAACTACTTTGGGTTTAGGTAATTTTGAGTCATGTTTCTAGAAAACTCTTGTAGTGTTTGGAGTGTCTAGATATTCCTTAGAGTTGTAATATTTTCTAGAATGCTCTTGAAATTCCTAGAGTTGAGAACTCTCTAGAATTAGTGTGTCTAGAGTTCTCCTTAGAGTACTATAAATAGAGATGTAATTCTACACTTTTGTATCAAGCAAAAATACAAATTCTCTCTTCCATAAAGAATTGTCCTACCTATCAATTTTCTCTTTAAGCCTCCAATATTCTCACACATTTTCTCTAAACACAAAAAGGTCTTATTTCCAACAGCTCTAACATGTTAGATCTTGAATTTTTTTCATTATTTCCACACCAATTTAGGGACTCTTACATGATGGTTAGGATCATATAGGCAGTTGCATCTGAATCCCTACCAAGGTAGGCTCTGTTTGTGGTTAAGTTAGGGAGTTATGTGAGATTATTGGCTTTGATGTGCTAAGTTATTCCTCCTCGTTCTCAAGGCTTAACCCATCAAATGTTAATTTAGAGCCTGGATTCATGATATGCGTTTGGAGCACTTCAGTTTAGACTTTTATTTCACTCAAATTGATGGAAAATTGGTGTTGGAATTTGATGGTGAAGTGCGTGAAAACCGCCATTGTTTACATCGTTTTCTTCATGCTGTAAGTTAGGGTTCTGCGTGCTTTGCATGGAGGTGGGGAGAAGATGTCCACGTGTCGTCTTCAGAGAGGCCAGGAATCATTTTTGTTTTATTCAACTTAAGTAAGGCTATGACCAATTGATACATATGATGCATGTAACGTTTTCATGTGCTGTAAATGGAAAAAGAAATAATAATAATAATAATAATAATAATAATAATAATAATAATAATAATAGTGAGCTTTTAAGTGAAATACTATGTGTATATGGTCCATGCGCATAATTGATGTATGCACCCCCTTTCTGGGCCCAGTAGGTAATCTGAGCTAGATTCTTGCTAAGTTCACCCCCCTAGTCTTTTTGGTTATTTTTGTTCCCTTTTTTGTACACGCCTAAAAATGGAATATTAAAAATAGCTATTTTTGCTAAAAAAAATTCCAAATTAATTAATGGACACTCTTGGATGCTTTATTTAATTTTTGATGAATTTTATTTTTATATTTGAACACATTTGGTATTTTTCCTTAATTTTTAATTGGTGGATGTTCTCATCGACCTATTTTGTGATTCAAGCCTTTAAAAATGACCTTCCATTAATAGTTGTGATCCAATTTTTTGTGTGTGCTTTGACACTTCATTATAGGATCCTCTCATGTTAAATTGATGCTTTGATCATGATTTTTAAGTCACTTGCTAAATACTTTTTGTGACTAGTGTTTGTATGATCATTAAGTGAAATATGCCTAATGTTTGCAATTTTTAAGTACCTTTAGTGCATACTTTGGATCCAATTTTGTGTACATGATCACTTACTAACCTTACCATGACATATCTAAATACTCCTAATTTTCCAAAGACTCTAACTATTTTTCATGGACAATTCCATTACATGACTAACCTTTTGATACATGCTAGAACTAGGTTAAGTTTGATACTTGTGTATGAGCTCTTTATGCCAAATTTGAGGACATGTTTGAGCCTATTAATGATGACATTTTGATGTACTATTGTGATATTCTCATGTTGCTTTTTGATCATGGCTCACATGATTTCTTTGAACCCTAAAATTGTCTACCTGGTCATGCTCGATGCTTGCTTAAATGTTTTAGTTTGATGATGTATTTGTGCAATCCTCTTTGGGATATTTTTGTGCATCATTTAACATGTGGTTTAGAATGAGTTAGAGCCTGCCCATATTGATTTATAGGTCACTTCATATGCTCCTAATTGGTATTATGCTCTCACAAGTTTGAACATGGATGAGCACTTAACTTTGTTGTTTTCACTTGAACTTTGGATGTGCCATATTTGCCCAATGCTTTTGATATTCAAATATGTCATTCCACATATCATTTACCACTGCCTCATGTGTGTGAATACTTGATTAAGTTGAATTTGGCCTTGCTTTTAAATACTTGAACTTGTTTTGCTCCTAGTGGAAGACAAAGTTGATTTTTAACCACTACTTGTAACATCATTTGTATGTCACCTTTGTTCATTGCTCTTGGTATTAAAATATGAGATATTATAGGTCTCTTACTTCTGGTGTGGATGTTTTGATATTACTTTACCATACTACTTATTTTCTCTTTGCTTGAGTGGTAAAATATATGCATTAGAATATGTTTATGTTTGGTGTTAACCCTTACTTACATTAGCTTTGGAGATTGAGTTTGACATGAAATGTTGTGACAATTTAAGTTTGATCTTACACATTAGATACATGTCTCCACTTCTGGCCTAAGCGTTATGAGTTCATCTCACACTTGTTTGCTTGTTGTGTAACCTTGAATGATTAAAGCATACTTTAGGTGCCATCTTTGGATGCAACTTTCAAACCACTTGAACATGATTGATGTACATTTCATGATTACTTCTTCATACTCCAAGCTTGCCTTTTACATGTTTACATTACATATATGGCTTGAGTATATGACTTGACTTCCATTGGTGTGACTTTTATAAGTCTTTTGACATAGCTTGTGACTAACAAATATTTGTGTATTGATGTAAGGCATATCTTGTAACTTTTTGAGAATGTTTAGGACATTAACATAGATAGGATAGAGTGGGTTTAGCTACTGCCATTATTAGGTTCATGTACCTTTAGGGTTCACTTCTCATTGTTTATTGTTTGACTTTGCTCCTAAAGTAGAACTAGAACACTTGCTTGTGCATTATGACATAGTTTTACATTTTGCTTTCAACTACTTGATAGTTGAGCTTGGCTTGAAGATGGTAAGTTACTTGTGATACTTTGCATGCTTGTTTACACTTACATGATTCCTTTTTAATTTCACTACTCCTTTACTTCTCTCTTTTGTGATTGATTAGAATAATGTTTACTTGTGTTTATTCACATGATCCCTTAGGATTCCTAGCTCCACTTAATTTTCGATTAAGTTGGAGGTAGGGGAGACATTAGGCTAGCAATCCATGCATGATAACAAGTAGGTTAGTCCCCTCTTAAACTTAACTATAGGGCCACTATGCATGACAACATTAGGACTTAGTCTCCCTTAGTTGCTTTCTTTCCAACTTTGAGTCCCTTTCTCTTCACATCTCTAAACAAGTTCAAAACACCTAATAAATACAACGAGTATTGTACGCCATGAGCCTTAAGTACATGGGAAATGGAGGGTGAGGGGTTTCTCTTCACTTTTCTAAATTGTTTAGCATGCGTCCCGTCTTGGATCGATTTGCGACGCATTCGATCCTATGTCATAGACTTTAGTGCAATACGAGTTTCAAACAATAAATCAAAACACTTTCTTCTAAAAAACATAAACAAACATTTGTCTTCCTTAGGGATTCTCTTCTCATCTCCCTCACGCCAATTGTAAAGGATACGTTATTTTCGTCCTACCGCGAATAGGTAAACGCGTAAGACTCCACGCAACGAGCAGCAATACCTAGACTGCTAGAGCGCGAATGTTAGCGTCATCCACTTAAAAAACACAAAACAACAAGAATCTGCAGGTTGAAATACGACTGCTCTGACTTCCTCTCTCCTGTCCAATTGAGGATACGTAGGCACAAGACGACGATGTCTTGGCGAGTAACCTTCCCCCATAATCCTGTATTCCCCCGAACTACGTTGACTCTGAGTTTCCCATTCCTGAGGGAATACGTAGGCCTGGGACGGAGATGTCCTATCGAATCACCTTTTCTTTTCACCTTTTGCTTTCTTTCCCCATTTTCTCTATCTATCATCTTTTCCCGTTTCAGTTAGCAGTTGAGCTTCAGATACCTACACCCTTTGATTAGAACAACAATCGTGGATCCCATTGAGTACGATGTACGCGAGGGGGTGCTAATACCTTCCTCTCGCGTAACCGACTTCCGAGCCCAGGCTATGGTTGCAATGACCATGTCTTTCCCTTTTCTAGGTTTTCTTTGATCGTTTCCTTTCCCTGCGCCGGGATAAATAATGTTCGGTGGCGACTCTTCTGTCTTTTCCGCCGGTTGATTTTCGCAGATGCGACAGTACATCATAACTAAAACAACAAAAAGGAAAATACATCAAAATTAGTGAATGGAAAATAAACAAAAAATATAAAGAAAAGAAAGAGAAAATAAACTAATCCTTCTTAGTACCACTGTCTCTGTCCGTCATGTGGGGTGTCATAACTGATCACAACATTCGAGTTGCCATGATGGACAAAGGCTGAGATGGGGTATATCTCTCCCTGCTGCTCTGGACTCAGATGGGACTCTGGTGCTACTGAGGTGTAGGCTGGGTGAAGGGTACCTGATGGTGGTGGTGGTGCTGCTGCTGGACTGATCCACCCAGCTGAATTGGAACCTCCAATCTAAAATACTAATAACGCTCATAGAAAGGTGTTGGAGGGCATCTCGAGAATCAATCTCGGAAGCGCTGGGAAGCTGCCTACATATCCACCTTATGGGTGAGATAACGACCTGGAAGCCCATTGTGCGCACATAAATTATGCATGAAACAGAACACGGTCATTCGATATCTATGTCCCTGAGAGTCCTTGTCAGCAAAAGGAACTTCCTCAGATACATGCTAGGGATGGGATCTGCTGGGTTCAGTAGGCTCTGTTGGACGCTCCTCAGTCTCTAGTGCCTCCTCAGCCGGTATTGTCCTCCTAAGGTGCTATACAATCCACCCAACATCCAACGGTCATGCCGGGTTCAAAATACGGCCATCTATAAACTCCGGTACATCTACTTTCATGCATAAAACTCTGACCCAAGAAATCAATTATGGCTCTGCGGCAACATCCTCAAAAGGTGGTCTGTATGCATTCACATAAAACTCCAACACTAGCTCCTTAGCCACTTGTTGGATCAGACTATTCAAGTAAGTCAGTTTGTGGTGCTTTAGTACAGCATGTATATCAGGGTGTTGGTCAGGGTGAAGGTTTAAGGATCTCTCCTCATTGATTTTCTTGTTCAGTAATGAAGAGTATCACTCTTCATGCTCACCAGAGATGAACTTGTTAGAATCATGAGATGAAGAAGACGAATTAGCCATTTGTTGTTGTCTTGAAGGGATCTGACCTGTAGTAGATGAAATATATGGGAAACAATAAAAACTCAGAGAAAATGGTCAAAGAGAGTGAGATCGCATATGGCTCAAGGTGAGAAATGGCTTTAAAATGTCACAAACAATCTTTATAGTGCCCAGTATGCATCATACGCGTATCATACGCGCCATGTAGGGGCATACACATATGAAAGTTCTCATACGCGTATGGGCAAAGAGCATTTTTAGTGCAAATTTTGGATCACGTATCATACGCGTATGTACCCAGGTGACTGTTGCATACTCGTATGACCCAACTTTTTGGAACATAACCTGACCTTTGATATTCTTCATACGCGTATGGGGGCTTTCATACACCTATGGGCATAGGTCTGTAAATAGGAAAACTTGCGCATCCCCATACGTGTATGGGCTAAGAAATACACGTATGGGTAGAAGGCTCAAAATTTTTTTTCTTTTTTCATGCCTCTACTGTGCATTTTTCCCGATTGCTCGGCTCTGCAGCACACGACTCTTAATAAAAATAAATGCACTAGAATGTAAAACACACAACTAAAATAAAATGAAATAAAAGCGATTGTTACCTCCCTTGGGTTGCCTCCCAAGAAGTGCTTTTTAATGTCCATAGCTCGATGTTCGACCAGTCTATGGTGCTCTAAGCTGAGATCCTTCCACCATGCCATTCTCCTACTCATGGCAATAAGGCTTTAATCTTTGGCCATTGACCTTGAAGGTTCCCTCTCTGTTTTTATTCTTCAACTCAACTACCCCATGAGGGGATACGTTGTGTACAGTGAATGGACCAGACCATATAGACTTCAGCTTTCCAGGGAACAACTTCAACCTAGAGTTAAACAAGAGAACCAACTGTCCTTCCCAAAATTCCCTTTTTTGAATTTTTTATCATGCCACTTTTTTGTTTGTTCTTTATAAAGTCTGGCATTCTCGTAAGCTTGATTCCTAAACTCTTCCAACTCATGGAGCTGAAGAATTCTGAAATCTCCCGCTTTTGAGAGATCATAGTTCAGGAATTTTGAGGCCCACTACGCTTTGTGTTCCATCTCTAAAGGTAAATGACAAGCTTTTCCATAAACTAACTGATAAGGGGACATGCCTATTTGTGTTTTGAATGCAGTTATGTATGCCCACAATGCATCATCTAGCTTTGTTGCCCAATCTTTTCTAGAGGCACTCACAGTCTTCTTCAGAATTTGCTTGATTTGCCTATCTGACACTTCCACCTGTCCATTTATTTGAGGATGGTAGGAGTGGAAATTGTGTGTTTCACATTGTATTTTTTAGCAGGTTTTCCATCAGGCGATTCAGGAAATGAGTACCCTCGTCACTTATTAGTGCTCTCAGCACTCCAAACCTTGCGAAGATGTTAACTCTCATAAACTTCACCGCCACTTTCGCATCGTTGGTGGGTAATGCCACAGCTTCTACCCATTTAGACAAATAATCAACCGCCACTAAAATATAATTCTTACCAAATAATGGTGGAAACAGTCCCATAAAATCTATGCCTCATACATCAAATAATTCTACCCTAACATGGCATTCTTTGGCATCTTTTACCTGTCCTCTGGCATTTGTCACATTCTTGAACGATGCAGTGAACATCTTTGAACATAGTAGGCCTATATAATCCTAACTGGAGAACTTTGGCTGCTATCCTATCTCCACTAAAGTGTCCTCCATACTCTGAATTATGATAAGCCTTGAGATGTCCCTCTGCTCTCCTTCTGGGGCACATCTTTGAATTAACCCATCTATTCCGTTTTTGTAAAGGAATGGGTGATCCCACAGATACAACTTGCAATCATGTAAAAAAATTTCCTTCTCCGGTGGATTTCATTAACTTGCAGTTCGACACTGGTTTTTGATGCATCTAAGCCATATCTTCTCTAATGCGGGTTGTTGATATCTTTTATTGTTGATTCTCTGATTGATTCCAGATCTATTGAGATTTGCAAGTTTCAGGTTTTTGTTTGTCTCCACCGCGTCTAAGAATTTTGGATTGTTCATACTAGCGGTGGTTCGTGGATTCTAGCTCCCGTTTGATTTTACTACCTCCGCGGTCTTAAAATCCGCTTCAGTCGATTATGATTGATTTCAGAGTATTTGGTCATAAATGTTCGTAATTGTTTACCGCAGATTATGAGTAAGTTGTTGGTTAATGAAGTCGCTATCGTGTTGACGGTCGAGTTTATTCACCGTTTTCAAAATGTAAGTTTAGTGATTGTGAATTCATATATTATATTTTTTGTAATTTAGTTTTGCGCCGTAAATGATTCGCTAGATTGTACTCGTGATATATGAAGGTTCATCTCTAATTCAGATTTGCCACAATATTTTGTTTTATTGGACCGGGCTATATGTCCCAATCTCTTGTACTGTTTTTTTAAATGGATTTCTAAGTGTATATAAAAAAAAAATCATAATCAATTGATTCCATTACAATTTGAATCACCGAAATAAAAAAATTTACATAATTACAGGTTACAAAAACCCACTTAGATAGTGTACAAATCTATTTGGATAAAGAAAGACAAATGCAACAAAGACAAAGTTGCAAAATGGAATGGATGGCATTGACCAATCACTATTCCAGTGTCATATGTGACTTCATATCTACACAGCCTAACACTACAAATTATTTTTTACAACATTAATAATGTACAATTAATTATAAGCGACAGTGATTCATATGATTCATCATCTCTTGCTTTAGTTCCCTATCTTCCTAAAAATGTTCATCAACTTTAACTTGAAGTTCTTCCAACTTCTTTCAATTTTTACACTTCTTATCCTCAAAAACTCCAATTACAAACTTATCAAAAATCTCTAAAAATAATTCCCATTCAGCTTTGTTCATGTCACCAAAAGAAATGCTACCAATTCCACAATTAGTATTAGTCTCTCCTTCATCTTTGTCTTCTACATTCTTATTGTTAATACTACCCTTAACTTTCAAACAAATATTTTCCAATTCACTCAACGATTCCTCACCGCCGCAAAATTCTCTTGTCATCATCTGGGCTATATCAGCAAGACAGAGGCCAGCAACAGCAGCTTGTTTCAAGAAAATGGTGCAGACAATAAGAACACGAATAGACGATTCTCTCAACGAAGGAACTTCAGATCTTAGAATATCAGCATCTTTTGAAGGATCAAGTTTTGAAATATAGTCAAGTTCTGATTCAGAGAAAGGAATTGAGGCTTGTGGCCAATGCAGCCACTCAAAATAAGGATCCTCCAGCCACTCAGGTAAGCAAAAGCCGTGATCAATCGGAACAAGATCGGTGGTAGCAACACCGTTAACAAAACTATTATGATCATGTTTCATAACAAGCATATTCCCTGCATGTCTATCAAGATTCATAAGCCTAATGTCTAGAATACCAATTTTGTGAACAGAATCAACTGAGAAGAAAGAAGGGCCTAACTCTCCTGCATCGAAACCGTGACCAACAAAGCGTTGGAGCGAGGCGAGTTTAACTGTGGCAGAAGAATCAGAGAATGTAGCATGACAGAATTTAACTAAAGCAGTTGGAGGCACACCAGAAAAACCTCCATGATCAAGTAGATAAGCAGCTAGTTCTCTTATTCCAGTTTCACCAATTTGAATCGAGCGTTTTAAGTCAGGTTGGACTAGCATTTGATGATTGTTACTTCTAAACCCTTTCGGACTATTGAATGCGAAAGGTTCCTCGTCTACCGGCTTTGCTACAGCAATATTGTTACCATTTGTGTTGGGGAAAACATAGGCACCACCAAGTCCACTGGGGAGTGGTATAGGTTGAATACCTGAGGCCATAGCAACGGCAACCTCAACGACTAGAGCGTGTACAGGAGCTCCACTTCCACGAACGATCTCGATCCTTGGATGAGGAGGATGGAGATCTTCTACCCCGGTTATGGGTAGACATGGAGTGGAGAAACTTCGGTGAATATTCTCGGCTTGAAATGCTAGAAAAGTAGTTTGGTTGAGTTCAAGAAAGTTGTTGTAATCAAGGTGACCAAAGGATTGAAGTTTGCATCTTTCGGATCGACTAAATGGCTTAAATGCATGGTGTTGTTGATCAATGGCCACAGCCATTCTGGACAATCTCATCCAGGTGACAATAGCAGCGGTGCATTCCAAATCCCCGCACAACAATGTTAGTTTTCTGAAGGCAATGATGACATCTGCATGTTCAAAACAAACATTCAAATTTTAAACTCTTTTCTAAAATTGTAAAACACTAATTTAGTATATCCATATATGTTACTACAAAATCTAGGCTTCAATTTATGACACCATACTCAAACATTTATTATATCATTGAAGAATTACTATTTGAACAAATATTCATCTCCTTAGCATTGACAACTCCAATCGAAGACATGTCTGACGTTCAACTCGTATCACTCATTTTCACAAAATCTGACTGGTGTCAGTGTCATGTTTGATGTTCATGTTAATGCTTGATAGTGAGTGACAAACTGGTAATTGAGATAAAAGGAATGTTCGATATCCAACACCGATACACATGATTTTGTTCAATCATTTAAGTTTCTCAAAATACTAGCCGTATTGATTTGTCAATGTCAATCTTGTGTCTCAGTCTGTACTTCATAAGTATTTATCTTTTTTTATCATACAAAAACACCAACAACAAAAGGAACATTATTAATAATAAAACAAACATAAATACAATAAAACTTCTTACTGTGTATATTGGCTTTAGCGGTAAAAATCAAATGCTAGCTGGACTCATCGCTTACACTTTAATTCCAAAATAACAGAAGAGCAGGCTAACTTTGCATATTTTTTTCTTGAATCCCTTATAACCTGAAAAATTTACAACAAGAGAATATAAACAAACAAAAACATATCATCAATTTAATATCTCACTCATATCCATATAATGAAATGCTATGTAACACCGACACCTTTGAAAAAAGATGTGTATGTATCAGTGTCTGAAACTAACACCAACACTTGTGAGTTGTGATTACATTTAATTTATTTTTCAAATTATTATCACTCAGTGTCGTGTTTCCTGTGTCCGTATTTCATAGATGAAATGCCGAGAAAAACAATATATCTCTCCCTCTTGCTCCATGCATGAATCCCCACAATTTCGAAAACCATAGATCATGTAATACTTTACACACATCAACAATTTAAACACATAATTGAGACAGTTTTGAAATAGACAACAGTAAAGAAATTTTGCGCGAAACCATGAAACACAAACGCATTCAACAATCACATATCGCACAATCATGCTTGATCTACAAGGCATTTCATCGAACACCTTCTAGACCATTCTAAAAAGAGAGAAAAAGAGATAATAACATACCCTGAACACACTGTTAAAAGGTATTCAGGGAAACAAGAAGCAACGGGAGCGCGGAGAATCAAACCGTCGCCGGAGTAATATCGAAATAAAACTCCAATTTCACTCCCACTCCCACCGTTAATATTCCCACTTCTTCTAAAACACAAACCCTATCAACCCTTCCACACTTTCCTCTTCATATCTTTCTCTCCTTACGTTATTCTTGTTACTATTTTTGATTCTGTAACTGCCATAACGACATTTGGCGTATTCTCTTACACAAACGGTAAGTTTGAAATTTTTTGTGTATTTATGTAACGTTTTAATTTAGTATTAACTAACTAAAACCTTTAACTGCTATTTATTTTGTGGTCTTATTTGAATGTGACCAAAAAATAGGTTGTTGTTAAATTATATGATTTTTTTTTCTTTTATTAGTTTGTGGTCGTTGAAAAGTTTTCAATTAAATTTGTATACGTGCAAAAGTTTTTTTAAAAAAAATTATAATATCAATCAATTATAATTTGTGTATCAATAAAAAAATAGTTGACTTTAATTTCATTTTTTTTAACGAGTTTAATCAAATTAGGGCTTGACAAAATGACACAACTCGTCCGAACCAGCCCAGCCTGAATTAGAAAAAGATTTTGCGGATTTCTTATTGCATCCTATCCTATATATTATTAGACCACTACGTGAAAATACAAAAATATTTTGTATATCCGAACACACTTTGAGTAATAGAAATAACGATCAATGCATTATTTTGGGGAGTTTGGTAGTTTGCATTACCGCCATTGATGAAGCTAAATGTTGCAAGAAATTTCAGAGATGTATCGCAGAAATTTTTCAACGTTTGGATTCCCAGGAATCGGAGATGCATCTCTGTAATTTATTTGTCTGCACTTTTTGCTTATCTTGCTTGTAGTAATTGTGTGACACATGTCTAGTTTACTTATAGGCATTATGGTTAATGGAGATGACAGACTCAGACACGGGAGAATTGCACTCCCTGCATCTGTCCGGAGGGAAAATAGTCAAGTTTCGGAGGGTCCTGTTCCCTCTAGCCTGGTTCATGCGAAGGCATCGACTTTTAGGGCTCATATATCTACACCTTATTCTTCCGTAGGACACATGTGTCACCAACTGACGCATCAGTGTCTCTATATTATCGTAGGCGACAAGTTTCACCTATTTAGGCGCCAGAGGTACCCGAGTCACTAGAGGTACCTGAGGCACCAGTGTCACCCCAAGCACCTGAGGGACCTCATGTTGATGAGTCAGCGCCACCTCATGCTGATGAGCCAGTTCCATCTCAGACTATTGGTCGCGACTTTGTGTAATTGTCGGATTACTGCTGCAAGTATACAGCTTATCGCGTAGTCTTAAAAAGGTTGTTGAACCCACAGGGACTAATAATCAGCCTAGAGTGATCGATTATTGCGGTGTAAAGCTAAGGCTAGATTTGGCGGTAAAAGAAATTTGGTTATTAACGGGATTTGAAAAACAATAATAAAGATGAGACCGGAGAATGATTTCCGTGCTCTCGGGGACTCCGTAAGATCCAAGTGTTAACAAAGGTCTTGAGATTGATCTGAAGGATATACCAGTTTAAAGGCTCGACCTCACGCTCTCGCGGTCTTAACCAAGCCACGCCTAATGACCCCAAGATTTTGCTCTCGCTCGCTCGGTAGTTAACAGGTGCTGTTTGAAAACTAACATAAACTAAATGAGGCCCTAAAGCACTCTCGCTGCATTTAGGCTCAATGTCCGATGTCTACTATCCGACGATTACCTCAAACTCTCGCTCTATTGGACACGCCTTGGTGTGTTTCTCACTCTCGTGACGAAACACTGTTAAACAACCCCTCGCTCTCACGACAAGGTTGTCTAAATTCAGTTTAGACACCAAAACCAAAATTTTAAAACAAAAGCTAAACACCGAAGGTTCTACAGAGTCCCGTCGGAACGACGGTCCTCAATCTACGGACTCGAGACAAAACTACTCAAACATAATTGAATCTAACACTAATACATTAACATTTCTGAATTTTAAAACATACATAATGGCTTGTTCTTAATTAAGTTCAGAATTAGGTTTTTATGCGAAATCAGAATTATGCAATTAATCAAAAGAAAACAAGATGCAGTAAAATAAATAAATCGTAAATAACCTGAAATGCGAAGTAATTAAAACGGGAAATGGACTTGTATTAATTAATCGATCCAAGTGTACATCAGCAGCAAAAGAAACGAAAAAATACAACGGGTGTATCAATCTCTCGATGTGATCGATTGATACTATGGCTAATGATATAAGTGGTTAGGAATTTCGGCAGCGCTTCCGCAAGGTTCTTGGATGCCAAATGCAGACCTCTGGTACTCTATAAATAGGAAAAATGGGCTCCAAAATAGTTGGGTTCGAATTTTGAAATATCACTTGCAAACTGCCAGAACTGCATAGAGAAAACTGCTCCTGCGCACAATGGCGGTCGCCTTAGGGCAAACGGCGATCGCCTTTTCTTTTGGTGTTTGAATTTCCCTCCTTTCTGACATGGCGAGCGCCATTCAGTTGAACTGGGGGGAATGGCGAACGCCTTTCATCTGGAAGAGGCAGAACCATGCAATTTTCTCCACTTTTCTTCTCTTTGAGCTCATATCTTGGTATTTTCTTCTCTGGAGCTGATATAGGACTTGTAAATGAAAAATAAACGAAAACATAAGCAAACAATACACGAAATGACAATGACTCGATAAAAATACAATAAAACATGCACGAATTGAATCGAATTAGACGATATAAAATCGAGTCATCAAACTCCCCCACACTAAGGCTTTTGCTTGTCCTCAAGCAAATTCCCAATGCAATAAAACAGTAAGCATTATGTTTCGACTCTTAGGCACGACAAAAACAATCTAAGCACAAGGTTGCTAGGCTACAGTGAAACGGATAGGTACTGAATAGTGAAAACAAGGATACCGTAATGAGACGACTCCACAAAATTGGACGAAAACTCCCTTCCTATGCAATACCAATTCAAATCACGGAATTATACCTAGACCTATATCCTTCATCTTATTTCACCTATTTTTCATTAGAGCGCAATCACATTAAGCCCGTTATCCTTTGTACTTACATGGTAAGCGAACCTGTTAGTGTTTATGATCTCTTATTCAACAAGAATTTTTTTTTCTTTTTTGCATTTGTGCTTTCTTTTGCTTACGAATTTCAAGAGTCCGAAACTTTAGGCTAAATGGTCGGGTGAGGACCACCTAACTTAGCGGGAACATGTCTTTCATTCGTATTTTTCTATAAAAATCATATAAATCACATTTTGAGATCACACATATTTGCATCGGCTCATCACTTAGTTCGTACATAAGGATGGTGCTGACTGCTAGAATAAACTAATCAAGAGGTTAACTCTAAGAAACTAGGCATAAGGTCATGGCATAATGTCTATTTAAATCAATATCACATATTTGGGGAATCTAAGGTGTAGGAACGGTATCGATATTTTCAAAACTTTCCCAAGTCCGCCTACTTAGCCTAAATCAAAAAATGAAACAACCTATACTATACGCGTCATGCCTTTGAGTCTAAACAAAATTTTTGAAATTTGGGGTCAAATAAGGGAATTTATAGACATAGGGAAAACGTAAAGTAAAAACGACTCAAACGTGCATATGACTCGATAATGAAAAAAAAACTAAACTAAAAAGCAAGAGATAAATAAAAGCAATAAACGACTCCTCCCCCACACTTAAATTAGACAATGTCCTCAATGTCTTAATCTAAGGTGAAAGAAGGAGCGATAGAACCTTGATACATCAATGATAGCGAGCACGTCCTCCACGATGGTGTATGTCCTGCCTGATGGCTGGGTTGTCCTGGGGGACATGCTGGACACAATCTGCAATTCGGTTTACCTCCCTGCGCAGTCCCGCCATCTCCGAAACAACATCTCTCAAATCCGTCTCAGCCCTGGCCATAAACTTGTACTGTCTCCTCTCTAACTCCTGCATCTGCACATCACGCGCGGCATCTCTCTCTCTGCTGCCTGAGCTCCGAAAGAACTTCATCCAATGACGAGCGAATACCTGCAAAATCAGCAAAAGGTGTCGTGTGTGCATGGGTACTAGACCCAGGAATGTCAGTGGCATGGCTATGAGCACGGGGCTGCTCAGGATGCTGTCCCATAATCTCCGGTAATGCCTTTCGTCGTTCTCTGCCTCTACATCACGGGCTCCTAAATCAAATAGCCAATTGGTGCTTCGACGCACGTTAATACGCTCAGCATTAGGCAAAGAAAAACCTCGAAACTCGTGTGTCTGGACCATAAAGTGATACTTGTTATTATGCAAACTCTTGATAAGCTGCGCATTACGGCAAAAGTCAATGTCGGCATAGAGACAAGGTATGCTTTCTTCTTTTTCTAAATCGGCCTCTAAGTCTAAACAGATGGCAATGGCAGTAATGACACCGCCTATACAGATGGAACCGCCGACTCTGTTTGCTACACTGATGAAGTGGACAAGAAGGAACGGTGTTGGATTTACACGGGTCTGGGAAAGTGCACAGTGGATAAAGAACAAATCTTTAGAGTTTACGTTTCCCGGATTTTCACGGCCGAAGATGGTGGTAGTTGGAATTTTCTGAAGTGGGTAGAGAAATGGATAGTTGGTATGAGAAAGGTGAATGGTAATGTATGGTTAAGGGTGCTTAAATAAGGATTTAGTGGATGAATATGGATAGATGGAGTTAATGTGGGATGATGAAGGGTTTACTAGTGTCACACCCTCATTTTCACCCTACCCTTTTTCATAGCATTTTCTTCATCTATGCATCTCCATTAGGTCATCAACACATCTTTGCATTCATCCATTTGTATAAGCTTTTATGACATGGGATCAAGGTGTTTCCCTATGGTTCGAGTCTTCCGTATTCAGAGGAGTATCAATGTGCATTCAAAGATAAAGTGGACTATTTCTCAGCCGGTGTGTACCCAAGGTTGAATTATGTGGTGTGGAGGTCATCAGGCCACCGAATTTCAATTCATGTGGAGTTTGGTTCATTCATCAGATGGTTGTTGCGAGTTATTCATGGCAGTTGTGTTCATTTAATCAGAGGTTTGTGGAAGAAGACAAGGTTGAGTTTGAGTTAAAAGTCGAGATTTCATGGCCGAGTTGTTGGAAATATTGGTCCACATCCATTATTACCCATTTTCTAAACCAATTTACCGATCCATTTCTCCGTTCATTTTAAACCACATTTTAAAACCCTCTTATATCCATCAACCATTCTCCATTCATGTATCCATTATCCAACACCATTGCCATATCCATAAAAATCCATTTCTTTTTATCCACATCATCCACATTTTTTTCATTATCCATTTTTATAAAAAAAAAACCAATTTCATCCCAATATCCATTTAATTATCCAATTTTCCATTTAATCCAAAAAATTCATTCTCCATTATTTATTATCCAAAATTCACTTCTTCTTTTTTATCATCCAATTTCTAATACAATTTCCAATTCCATTTTCATGTCCATTTCATTAACCAAATCCATCATGTAATATCCAAATACCATTTTCAATTCAATTCAAGTTTTAATCCATCCAATCCATTTCAATTATCATAAAAATCCATTCCTCTTTAAATTATCCATCATTGTCCATGTTATTTTCCTAAGTCCATAATTCAAGAAAAAATTCATTTACCATTACAAAATCATCATAAAAAATAATTATTCAACCAAAAAACCAAGTCACATTCAAAAGGGCCCATTAACATTAGAAAAAATATATGTTTGGCCCATCAAATAAACAAAAAGGAAAAAGCCAATATCCAATTTTCATCAGTACATGATTCTCTGCGCAAAACCTCCACACCAACAAAGACCACGCCTACTGTCTGCAAACAACAACAGACCTCCCTGCTACACCAATTCCGTAAAGCCGCTTCATGCCAAAACCTGCTACCAAACTCTGCACACGCATTGCCCAATTTTGCAAGACCAAGCCTGCATAGCCAAAACAACCAACAACATAAGCCACAGATCCTGCATTTGAAAATGACCTTACAACAATAACAGGACAAATTTAACTTAATGAAAAAATCTTGTTTGTTTTAAAATGAAGAAGGAGCAACGTAAAAGGAGGGGGGAGCGAACCAAATCTCGGAAAAAAAACTTTCACCTTTTCTCTCATAAACACCCAATCCAAATTCAAAGCACCACCACCATCCACGATAACTCACAGAGCCGGCTCCATCCCTTCAAACCTCCCAAACGTCATCTGATCCTCAACAACTCAAACACAAATAAAACCATATTCCACCCTTCAAATCACAGCAACACACGCCCTTCAAAATTTCTAACAACCAAGACCGAACTTCAAACCCCTACCCTGCTTCACCTTCAACCTCCATTTTTTCTGAACCGCACTCCTTCACACATAACCTTTCTTCTTCAACCGATACCGAAAAACCACAACCCATTAAACACCTCAAATAAAAAATTCTCAGAACCAATAAATCTCTGCACAAACCCATCAAATCGAACCCTTTCAAATCGCACACAAAACCTCAAAACCTAAATCAAAACCAGAAAGAAGATTCAAAGTGAAGAAGAGAGATTCTGAGGCGAAACTCACAAACCATTTCCGAAACAGAAAGAGAGAGCGATTGAGTCTGAAACTACACCGCACTTCGCAACTATCCAAAATCGTTGTGCGCTCCCTTCATCAACCACCTTCAAATTTCGCGCCGCCATGAGAACGAGTTGCGAACGAAAGAGAGATTAACGACCGAGAGTGAGATTCGTGAGGTGCATCATGGAGAAGGAGTATTGTTTCACGTTTTTGAGTTTTTCTTTTCTGAGTTTTCTGAACGTGTGTCTTAGAACGGCCGTCTAGGTAGGTTTTTAGGGTTTCTTCAACCCTTTTTCTTCATGTTGGATAAACCGGGTCGGTCCAAGGACCCGTGATTAACCCGTCCACTTCCATCTTGGGCTGATCCACCCCATTGATATGGTATGGGCTTCACCCCTCCACACAGTCTGATGCACCCCGTTTGTTTTTTTTTTTATTTTCATTTTTACTAACTTTTTTTGTTAATATTTTGTTAATAATTTTGTTAAATAACTTTGTTAATGTTAATAACTTTAATAACCTTGTTATTTATTTTGTAAATATCTTTGTTAACGATTTTGTTAAAAGTTTTAGTTATTTTTCTTGTTAAATAATTTTTGTTTATATTTTTATTAAATATATTGTTAATTATTCGTTGATAATTTTTAGTAATTTTGTTAATTAGTTTGTTGCCACTTTTATTCAAACTATTTTCTCAAACTTTTTAATTATATCTTGGTTATCATTTTTCTTTGACCTTATTTGTTGATTTATCTCCACTTTTCATTTTTACCTTGATTTACATCTTCGATTTTCTTTTCGATTTCATTTGGGCCAATGATATAACAAAAATCATGATTACTTGATTTCCTTCAATCGATTCAAAATCTTGATCAATATGAGGCCATTTTCTTTTCGATTTCATTTCGGTTTCTATTTCATTTCTCATTTTCATTCTCTTCTAAAGTCAAAAAACCTTGGTCTAGTACCAAGTGCTCATTTTCAAAACTTCTCTTTGTATTGAACTAAAAAGAGAGGATTGGGTGAAGACCTATTCCTCTTCGAGTATTAAGATGCTCACTTTAGAGTGTGTGGTCTCGATATTCATCTTTCAATACGAAGACGTGGCTATATTCACCACCCATTCTCTCATTTTCACCTTCTCTTCCTTGTGTCTAAAAACCTTGGTCTTGTACCAATGAAGGCTTTCTCCTATCCCGAGTGCTTGACATTACCTTTAGGGTTCACTGTCGTGAAGCACTTACCATCTAAAATCAAAACATTTCCTTAATAAGAGAATATGTTCTCTTTGTATTGAATTAAAGAGAGAGGATTGGGTGAAGACCTTTTCCTCTTCGAGTAATAGGATGCTCACTTTAGAGTGTGTGGTCTCGATACTCGTCTTTCAATACGAAGACGTGACTATATTCGCCACACATTTTCATAACAAACCTTTTGAGATAAATAATTGGGTACTACCCGAAGGGGTTCCTATCCGAGGACTTATTTCACCCCTAAAAACATTCAACAAATCAAATGTGACATCTTGCCTTGATGGCGAAAATCAACCTTTTTCAAAAAGGACATGTTACGTCCGTTCTACCGCAAACAGGTAACGCATAAGACTCCACGAGCGAGCCGCAAAACACCTAACTGCTAGAACCCGCACGTTAACATCGTCCATAAAAAACACCAACAAATCGTAGGTCGAACTACGATCGCTCTGATTCTTCATTCTCGTCCGAATGTAAGATACGTAGGCACAAGATTGTAATGATCTTGGCGAGCCACCTTCTATTCATCTTCCGTTTTCCACACCATTTCTTCTTCTTCCCCCAAAAAGGGACATGTTACGTCCGTTCTACCGCAAACAGGTAACGCATAAGACTCCACGAGCGAGCCGCAATACACCTAACTGCTAGAATGCGCACGTTACCATCGTCCACATACCCCCTTCCATTTTCTTCTCCCGTAGTCCTCCGAACTACGTTGACTCTGACTTTCCCATTGCACGAGGGAATACGTAGGCATAGAACTGCGAAGTTCTATCGAGTCCCCTTTTTCTTTTCCCTACCTTTTCCTTTATCTTTTTTTTCTTTCACATTCGTTGGTTCTCACCCTTCTCTTTCCCTATTTAGAACACTCTTAGAAAGCAATATCCTTTAGCAAACATCCTTACACATAGACAAGCAAATGGTTCCCATCGAGTACGATGGATGTGAGGGGTGCTAATACCTTCCCCTCGCATAACCGACTTCCGAACTCGTAATTTGGTTGCGAGACCATCTTATCCTTTATTCTTTGGGTTTTCTCGATGTTTTCCCTTCCCCTCATGGGATAAATAAAGTTCGATGGCGACTCTTCTGTTTCTTTCCTTTTCGCCTCCGGTCGACTATTTTTCGAGTAGCGACAGCTGGCGACTCCACTGGGGACAGGTTCTCCCTAAGCAAGCCAAGCCTAGTTTGTTTATCATATGTGTATTTTTATTTGTTTTATTATTGCTTTATTATCTTGTGTTCTCTTATCTGTTGGGTTTATTGGGGATGGTTTGTGAGGAGAAAGGCTTTCTACCCGAGCTTTTCGAGTATACACTAAGCTAGGAGGTGGTTGTTTACTGATTTGCGAGACTTAGGACTCGTCGAGTTGGTTTGACTTCCACCGCTCAGATGAGGCCCCTTTGGGAGTGATTATGTCTTACGATTAGTCGTAATGATGTCTTTATTTCCGACCTGGGAGTCCGTGATTCTGAGGACTTTTAGAACCCTATTCCAAAGGTTACTAAGGCATAACGATGTACTCATCCTTTGAAGGGATTACCGTCTTACGAATCGTCGTTATGATGGAAAACTTCTTTTTTGCAGAATGCAGATTGGTTATTAAATTTTTCGTTTTTGGTTTTACTTGACAAGCCTAGGTTTGCTAAACATTAACAACAAGTAAAGTATTTATTTAAAACACTAAAATAGAAATTTAAAGAGAAACTTGCATTAAAAGAAACTGAAATGTACTACAATTACGCGTCGGCATCCCGACGGTACACAGTGGAATGGAAATTACAATTCAAACAATACAAGAAGGGGAAACACTATACGTGTAAACAAACTAATCTAAGAAAAACAGGAAAAAGAAATGTGCGGCTACGGATCATCCATGGTGTTGTCTAAGAGAGTAGAGAATTTGGAACATATGGTCCAACTCTTCGAGAACAACATCCATTAGGCCGATGAAGTCGACTCGGAGAGAGGAAATCTCGTCTCGGAAGGAATCTACTTCAGCCTGGAGAGCATTAATTGCAGCGGCAACATTCAAATGGGGCATATCAGGATCGACCTCGGAACCTTGAGTGGCCTCAGCAGACATAATGGTATCTCTATTTTCATAAGCCTGAGGAGAGTCGGGTGGAGTCAGAAACTCGTTGACGACCTCCAAATCATAGAGCCAATTGTCTTTGTTGTGCACGCTGGTCTTAGCATGGTTGGGCAAGGTGAAAGTATGGACCACAAAATTATTGATAAGTAGCTCGAATTCTACCGGGCCAAGGTTAGCAATAATGCCTCTGTTGAAACAGAAGCTAATGTCCATCGGGCGGAAACCACTGAATGCAAAGGATCGGTTCATATGGTACCTCATCCCAATTGCATCGACAATCTTGGTCACCAGCCCACCTATTAAAATTGGTTCGAAGGAATCACGGGCAATATGACTGAGATTAGCAAGTAGGTACGGGGCTGCATTGACCGACTTTCCCTAGGATGCGCAGAGCATGATATATAGCTCATCCCTTGACACAGACGTTACGTTTTCTTTTTCTCAAAGAAGGTGTGAGCCAGAACCTTATGGAAATACCTCCATCCATGGTTGTGAATGCTTTCGAAGAACATAGCATTAGGGTCGGCATTACCGCTTCCTGTTATGGTACCCCAGAAATGTTCAAGATTATAGTTAGTGAAGGCATCAGCAGGGGTTTTGGTCACAGCATCGGGTTCATTAGGAAAACCTAATAATTCAGCGAATTCATGGTGGGTGAATCTGTACTTGTTTCCAAATAACCTGAAGGTGGCCAATCCACAGCCAAATCCGAAACCACGGGTGGCATCATAATAGAGGGAGCTTAGGAACTCCAAGGTCAGGCTACGGTAAGTGCTAAATCTCTTCTCTAAAACAAAGTGAGACCATCCTATCTGGCTCAGAAGGAAAACAACACTGTCTCGGATGCTAAGGGTTTGCATGGCTGAGTCGTCAGGATAGATGGACAGACCAAAATCTCTTTGAGACAAAGCCTCAAATCGACGCCTCTGGACATTGTTCCTGAAAACAACGACATGGGTTTCAAATGTCTGCATGGTTGCTGGTCAAAGGTTTCCTAGAGAAGGGTCTCCTGAAAAATTGAAAAACATTACAATATTAGGGGAAAAATACTATTAGCTACGTGTTAATAAGATAAAAATAGTAATAATAATCGTAATAATAATAATGATAGCAGGAATAATGAGATGCAACAAATAGTGATGTATATTGCATAGAATTTATACTAAACATGCATGCAATGTCCTAAAACTAACAAAGTAAAATAGAGGGCAAAATAAAAACTAAAGATCGTGGTTTAGCTCCCACGGAGCGCTTTTTTTAATGTCGGAAGCTCGACATTAGAATTGGAAAGGGCATCATTTGTCAGGAAGAGCGGGAGGCTCTTCCAACTTGTAATAATTGATGAATTCCCTGTTTTCTACTAGGTGGTAGTGTTTGAGTCTCTGGCCGTTCACAAAGAACGTCTCATTCGACTTTCCTCTAATATCAACTGCTCCACTTGGTAGGACTTTTGTAACTTCGAAAGGACCAGACCATCTAGAGCGTAATTTTCCGAGAAAGAATTTAAGTCTAGAGTTAAAGAGAAGAACTATATCTCCTTCGTTAAACTCCATCTTTGTTATTTTTTTATCATGCCACTTCTTGGTTCTTTCTTTGTATATTCGGGCATTTTCATAGGCATCTAGTCTTAGTTCTTCTAATTCATGGATATCGAGAATCCTTTTCTCGCCTGCTGGCTTGTAATTAATATTCAGGGTTTTAATGGCCCAATAAGCTTTATGCTCAAGTTCCACAAGCAGATGACATGACTTTCCATAAACTAGTTTATACGGTGTGGTTCCTATGGGAGTTTTGTAGGCTGTTCTGTAAGCCCACAGAGCTTCATGAAGTTTAGTAGACTAATCCTTTCTAGAGGTTGCAACGATTTTTTCTAAGATTTGTTTAATCTCCCTATTCGACACTTCTACTTGTCCACTAGTTTGAGGCTGATAGGGTGTTGCTACTCGGTGTCGTACTCCGTATTTAAGCAATAGCCTCCCGAAGACATTCGAAATGAAATGGGATCCGCCATCACTAATGACAATTCTTGGTACACCGAACCTGGGAAAGATTATGTTCTTGAAAAGCTTTACCACCACTCGTGGATCATTTGTAGGTGAAGCTACTGCCTCAATCCATTTTGATACGTAATCTACTGCGACGAGTATGTATTTGTTTCCAAAAGAAGATGGAAAAGGTCCCATGAAATCAATGCCCCATACATCAAAGACTTCGACTTCCAAAATTCCCCTTTGAGGCATTTCATCGCGTCTAGAAACATTTCCAGTGCGTTGGCACCGGTCACAGTTCATAATGGCAATGTGAACGTCCTTCCAAAGGTTTGGCCAAAAGAGGCCAGATTGTAATATCTTTGTGCATGTTTTTGATGTACTGGCATGTCCTCCGTACGGTGCAGCATGGCATTGGGATATGACATCCTCTACTTCCGATTCAGGGACACATCGACGAAATATTCCATCGGCGCCTCTCTTGAATAATAGGGGTTCATCCCAGTAATATTGTTTAAGATCATGGAAAATTTTCTTTTTCTGTTGGTATGTTAGATCTGGTGGAAGCACTTTGGCTGCTAGGTAGTTGACAAAGTCAGCATACCATGGCAATGTGGTTTTTGTATAGATTGCTTCTACTACTTCATTCGTCTCTGCATCGTTAAATAGTAAGGAACATTCTACGATTTTGCTTTCTCTTTCCAATTGGGCTACTAGTCTGTCGTAAGGAAAATCATCGTTTATAGGCACTCCTTCGGGCTTTAGATCCTCAATCCTAGAGAGATGATTTGCTACCACGTTCTCTGTACCTTTCTTATCCTTTATTTCCAAATCGAATTCTTGCAAGAGCAAAATCCATCTCAAGAGTCTTGGTTTGGCATCCTTTTTAGCTAACAGGTACCTAATAGTGGCATGATCGGTATAGATAATAATTTTTGCTCCTACCAGATAGGAACAAAATTTGTCTAAGGAGAACACAACGGCTAGGAGTTCTTTTTCTGTGGTCGCATAGTTCATCTGCGCGTTGTCTAAGGTTCTACTTGCGTAGTAAATAACATGAAGCCTTTTATCCTTTATTTGTCCTAAGACAGCGCCTACAGCATAGTCGCTAGCGTCGCACATTATTTCAAATGGTAAACTCCAATCAGGTGGTTACATAATTGGTGCAGTAATAAGAGCATCCTTCACATGTTCAAATGCTTTCAAGCATTCTTCATCGAATATAAATTCAGCTTCTTTCATTAGTAGTCCACTCAATGGTTTTGTAATCTTAGAGAAGTCTTTAATGAATCGTCGGTAAAAACCGGCATGACCTAAAAAGCTTCGTACTTCTCTAACTGTTTTGGGTGGTTGAGGTTTTCTATGACTTCTATCTTCGCTTTGTCTACTTCAATACCTTTATCGGATACTACATGTCCAAGAACTATACCTTGTCGCACCATGAAATGACACTTCTCCCAATTTAGCACAAGGTTCACTTTGACGCATCGTTCGAGTACCAACTCTAGATTCGACAGATAGTGTTCGAAACTTCTCCCATATACAGAGAAATCCTCCATAAAGACTTCCATTATGTCGTCTATGAAATCTGCAAAGATCGACATCATGCATCTCTGAAATGTTGCGGGAGCATTACACAGTCCAAACGACATTCGATGATATGCAAATGTACCATAGGGGCAGATGAATGTTGTCTTCTCTTGGTCATCAGGGTGAATAGGTATTTGGAAAAATCTTGAGTATCCGTCTAAGTAACAAAAATATGAATGTTTGGCTAGCCGTTCAAGCATTTGGTCTATGAAGGGTAAAGGAAAATGGTCTTTTCTAGTAGCCTTATTCAGCTTTCTATAGTCTATGCACATCCTCCATCCATTTTGAGTTCGTTTGGCTACAGACTCGTCTTTTTCGTTAGTTACAACTGTAACACCACCCTTCTTTGGTACGACATGCACTGGGCTGACCCATTTGCTGTCAGATATTGGATATATGATTCCTGCTTCCAATAGTTTTTGCACTTCTCTCTTCACTACATCGCTTAGGATAGGGTTCAACCATCTTCGATGCTCTCTGGACGTCTTACAGCCGTCCTCCATCATGATGCGATGCATACATATAAAGGGACTTATCCCTTTTAGATCGGAGATATTATATCCGAGAGCTGTGGGATACTTCCTTAAGACTTCCAATAATTTCTCGGTTTCTATTTGTCCTAAATTGGCATTAACTATCACTGGTCTTTCAAGTTCAGTATCTAGGAGTTCATATCTTAGATCTTTGGGTAATGTTTTGAGTTCTACAGATGGTTTCTTTGGGCAAGGCATTGGGTCGGGTGTGAGTGCTAGGCATTCTCTTAGACTGTCATCTTCATATGGCTCATGCCAATTACCGTCTTCGAATATTGGAGGGGCTGGAATCTTTAGTACTTCCGTGTACCTCGTCGGTTCCCTCTCCATTTCTCTGACGCATTCGTCGATAATGTCTAGAAAACAGCATGAATCGTCTAAAGCAGGGGCTTTTAGGAATTAGGCTAAAATAAATTTGACTTTTTCTTCCCCTACTTCGAAAGTTAACTTCCCTTTCTTCACATCTATTATAGCTCCAGCTGTTGCTAAAAATGGTCTACTTAAAATAATTGGTATATTAGAATCTTCCTTAATGTCCATTATCACGAAATCTGTTGGAATATAAAACTGACCTATGCGAACTGGCACGTTTTCTAGCATACCTACTGGATATTTCACAGAGCGGTCTGCTAGTTGTAGCGACATCTTCGTTGGCCTCAAGTCTCCTAATTCAAGTTTCTTACATGTGGATAGGGGCATTAGGCTAACACTGGCTCCTAAGTCACATAACGCTTTGTCTATGACAGTTTTTCCGATTACACAAGGTATGGAAAAGCTACCTGGATCTTTTAGTTTAGGAGGCATGTTATTTTGAAGTATGGCACTACACTCAGCAGTGAGCATAACGGTTTCGTTATCTTCTAACTTTTTCTTTTTTGACAGGATCTCTTTAAGGAACTTGGCATATGAGGGCATTTGCGTAATAGCTTCTGTGAAAGGTATCGTTATATTCAGTTGCTTTAGAAGCTCTACGAATTTCTTAAACTGTCCTTCGTTTTTGGATTTAGCTAGTCTTTGGGGATAAGGCATAGGTGGTTTATACGGTGGCGGAGGCACATAAGGTGTTTCTTCCTCTGCGGCCTTTCCGCTTTCATCTTCCTTCTCCGTGTTAGGTTCTTTTATTTTCTCAGTTCCCTTTGGTGAATTTTGGTGCATGGCTGAATTTTGAAATCTCGGGTCAACAGGTCCATCGTACTCTGTTCCGCTTCGCAAAGTTATAGCGTTATCATGACCTTTTGGGTTTGGTTGTGGTTGGCCAGGAAATGTTCCAGCGGGGGCTGCATTAGTTGATTGTTGTTGGGCTACCTGAGAAATTTGAGTTTCTAACATTTTGTTATGGATAGCCATAGCATCAAGCTTGCTTGACAATTATTTCATCAATTCGCTCGTGTAAGCGTTTTGATTTGCGAAATCCCTGTTTTGCTGAGCTTGAGCATTCATAAAGTTTTCCATCATGATTTCCAGATTAGACTTTTTTGGTAAAGGTGGAGCGGATTGCGCTCCTTTCTGGAATCCGGGTGGAATAGCAGGTGCTGGGTTAGGTGGATTCAAAGCATTGTTATTCTTATACAAAAAATTCGGGTGATTTCTCCAGCCAAGATTGTAAGTGTTTGAATACGGGTTCCCTTGAGCGTAGTTCACTTGGTCAGTAGGAGTACTAGCCAACACTTGACATTCAGCGTTTGTATGCCCAGGGTTTCCGCATATTTCACAATTTGGTGTAAGTGCAGCTATGGTAGCTGCTGGAGGTGCTATTGCTAAACTTTCGATCTTTTGAGCAAACACGTCCACTTTACCATTTACTCGGTCTATACCGTTGACTTCATGCATTCCTCCTTTCGGAGTTGGTTTCTCTATACCAGCACGTTCACCTCCCCATTGGAAATGGTTTTGAGCCATAGTCTCTATGAGTTCATAGGCTTCTGCATACAGTTTATCCATTAGAGCACCGCCTGCGGCAGCGCACAGATTCATTTTGGTATTGTACAGCAGCCCCCCATAAAAGGTGTGTATTATCATCCATTCTTCAAGTCCATGGTGTGGGCATAACCTCAACATGTCCTTGTATCTCTCCCAAGCATCGAATAAAGATTCGTTGTCCTTTTGCTTGAATCCGTTAATTTGGGCTCTCAGCATAGCGGTCTTGTTTGGTGGGAAATATCTGGCTAAAAAGACTTTCTTCAACTCGTCCCATGTCGTCACTGAGTGAGATGGTAGAGATTGGAGCCAAGCCCTTGCTCTATCTCTCAATAAGAACAGAAAAAGTCTCAGTCTGATTGTTTCTTGACTAACCCCATTGGCTTTCACGGTGTCTGCATATTGCACGAATATTGATAAATGAAGGTTTGGGTCATCCGTAGCATTACCCGAGAATTGGTTTTGTTAAACTGCGGATATTAGCGAAGGTTTCAGCTCGAAATCATTACGGTTAATGGCTGGGGCATCAATGCTATTATGTGGTTCATCCTGCAACGGAATAGCGAAGTACTTTAGAGGACAGTTTTGTGGGCCTTCTGTCATGTTTTGTTCTGGTTCTGATTCGGCTTCCGAATCTGAGTAGAGAATAAGAGGATCTGGGATATTATATCCAAGAAGGAATTCGTTAATTCCGCATCTCAGAAGTATGTAACGTTCGATTTCGTTGACTGGTTGCTCCAAGTCTTCGCCTTGTGAGCAAGTGTTTGGCATACAATTGACGAATCGAAAAGGAAAAGAAATAAAAAGTTGCCTTAGACTATACTATGCAACGAAAGTATCACAATAATGACTAATTGAGTCCCCGACAATGGCGCCAAAAACTTGGTCGCGACTTTGTGTAATGGTCGGATTACTGCTGCAAGTATACAGCTTATCGCGTAGTCTTAAAAAGGTTGTCGAACCCACAGGGACTAATAATCAACCTAGAGTGATCGATTATTGCGGTGTAAAGCTAAGGCTAGATTTGGCGGTAAAAGAAATTTGGTTATTAACGGGATTTGAAAAACAATAATAAAGATGAGACAGGAGAATGATTTCTGTGCTCTCGGGGACTCCGTAAGATCCAAGTGTTAACAAAGGTCTTGAGATTGATCTGAAGGATATACCAGTTTAAAGGCTCGACCTCACGCTCTCGCGGTCTTAACCAAGCCACGCCCAATGACCCCAAGATTTTGCTCTCGCTCGCTCGGTAGTTAACAGGTGCTGTTTGAAAACTAACATAAACTAAATGAGGCCCTAAAGCGCTCTCGCTGCATTTAGGCTCAATTTCCGATGTCTACTATCCGACGATTACCTCAAACTCTCGCTCTATTGGACACGCCTTGGTGTGTTTCTCACTCTCGTGATGAAACACTGTTAAACAGCCCCTCGCTCTCACGACAAGGTTGTCTAAATTCAGTTTAGACACCAAAACCAAAATTTTAAAACAAAAGCTAAACACCGAAGGTTCTACAGAGTCCCGTCGGAACGACGGTCCTCAATCTACGGACTCGAGACAAAACTACTCAGGCATAATTGAATCTAACACTAATACATTAACATTTCTGAATTTTAAAACATACATAATGGCTTGTTCTTAATTAAGTTCAGAATTAGGTTTTTATGTGAAATCAGAATTATGCAATTAATCAAAAGAAAACAAGATGCAGTAAAATAAATAAATCGTAAATAACCTGAAATGCGAAGTAATTAAAATGGGAAATGGACTTGTATTAATTAATCGATCCAAGTGTACATCAGCAGCAAAAGAAATGAAAAAATACAACGGGTGTATCAATCTCTCGATGTGATCGATTGATACTATGGCTAATGATATAAGTGGTTAGGAATTTCGGCAGCGCTTCCGCAAGGTTCTTGGATGCCAAATGCAGACCTCATGTACTCTATAAATAGGAAAAATGGGTTCCAAAACAGTTGGGTTTGAATTTTGAAATATCACTTGCAAACTGCCAGAACTGCATAGAGAAAACTGCTCCTGCGCACAATGGCGGTCGCCTTAGGGCAAACGGCGGTCGCCTTTTCTTTTGGTGTTTGAATTTCCCTCCCTTCTGGCATGGCGAGCGCCATTCAGTTGAACTGGGGGGAATGGCGAACGCCTTTCATCTGGAAGAGGCAGAACCATGCAATTTTCTCCACTTTTCTTCTTATTTAGCTCATATCTTGGTCTTTTCTTCTCTGGAGCTGATATAGGACCTGTAAATGGAAAAGAAACGAAAACATAAGCAAACAATACACGAAATAACAATGACTCGATAAAAATACAATAAAACATGCACGAATTGAATCGAATTAGAAGATACAAAATCGAGTCATCAACTATTGAGGTTGATGAGAAAGTGTGACCTCAGGTATTTAGAGGAGACCCTATAGAGTTATCATTGTTGGCTCTTTATCCGGACCAAACTTTCAAACATATCTGGGACAGATAGGTAAAATTAGTTGGATTCATTATTTTTAAATTTAGTTTATTATTATATTACAAGTTTTTTACATAGATTTATTTTTCTACAGGACTGTGGTTTGTTGAAATTCATTAACCATGGGCAAAATATTATTGGCTTACCTCATCCTTATAACGAGTGGTTTCAGGCTACTTTGTCCTCATCTAGGATGAAGGACTTGTGCAAGGCCAATTATGTTACAGTCAATCACGGGATGCTTAATGCATTTGTGGAGAGATGACACACTAAGACCTCGTCATTTCATCTATCACTTAGTGAGATGTTTATCACACTCGACGATATATTGTGTTTGTTGCATCTTTCGATTAGGGGAGAAATTCTAGATCATAGGAGGATTAACAAAGATGAGGCACTTGAGTTGATGGTAGACTATCTAGGAGTTAGCCCAAAGGTTACCTTGAGGGAGATGAAAACGTTAGAGGGGCTCATGCTAGGTTTGAATTCCTGAAAAAAGGTATATATAGATGAGCTCTTTAGAGGTGATGACGAGTAGGTGGGGTTGCATAGAGCGTATGTTATGTAAGCCTGCATGTTATATTTGGTTGGCACTACTATTTTATTGAAAAAAAGTGTCACTAATGTGGATTTCGTCTACTTACGATACTTCGAGCACTTTGAGCGGATTCATGAATACAACTAGGGGTCGCATGTTAGGTCTACTTGCACTTTAACTTATATGAGGGTTGTAGGTCAAAGAAGAAGCGGGTGACAGGAAACATCACACTTCTGACGATAACATATATTGGTCTTTTAGTGTTTCAGTGTCATTTTCATTACATTTTTGCAATGCCTTAACTAATGATTCATGTGTTCCAATACTTTTTCAGACTTGGAACCTCAAGCACTTCCCACACGTCTTCTGTTGGCTGTGTGTACCGACCTATACTGAGGATATGCTGGGTGCTTCTGCATTTTCCCCGCTCAGAGGGAACTAAGTGACATGTTTCGAGTGTATCTTGACTGCTTGGTAGCCAAGGATAGCTATGTTGATCACAATGAGACGCGGCCATTTACGACATAGTGTTATACTTGGGATATTTGGTTTGCAATTCGTGTATAACATTTCCTCATCTACATGAGCGCGTAATGAGGCAGTTAGGCTACACTCAGACTATTCCCAGACACCCTACTGTCTCTACTCCTCCTGCTATGACACATAGAGATATGAATGCCATGTTTGATGATTATCTTAGTCATCTGGTATTGGAGGAGACACAAAATATTATACCTGAGAACGGCTAGAGTTATGTCGATGGGTGCATCCGGTGGTTCTTTAGGGTGTCACGTCCGTAAATGGTGCAGGATGCTCCAGGAGATCCACTAAGGCCAACTCATCAAGAGATACTAGAGGGAGAGCAGGGACAGTTAGATCATTCTCATGATGTCTTGCATAGATGTTTTTGCATTTTGGAGATTGCACAGTTAGGAATTGATAGAGATATCTTTGTTAATGGTTCTAAGGTGAGGCAGGTCCTAGATACCATTATGACGGAGGCACGAGAGGCACTGATGGCACGGAGGTCCTAGATACCTTCCTTCTGCCACTTAGAAGAACCTCCTCCCTATAACAGAACAAGAGTTTCATGTTCTCATAGACTTGATTCAACAACCAAGTTTGAGTAGACAAATTTCATCTTGCTTGATCATATCACAGGTATTCAATTCAAGCTCACACCTTGATGAATATCTGCTTCACAACTCCAAAGAACTTAAATGTGCCAAGTCTGATTCTTCAGAAGAAAAGTAGTCATAGACTACACCACAACAATACCAAAGAATGCCACTTTCCTTAAGTAGAGCAGTCTGCAGAAAGTCAGAGATAACTGCCACTTATCCTTGACCTCCAAGATGAGGAAGATCACATGCTCTTATATACCTAGATTAGAAATAAACTGACCCAAGCTATGGCATCACCAGCACCATATTCTGGACAAATCTCTTGCTAGGACACTTTCCAGTTAAACATCAGATGCTTCTAGTAACAACTGGAACACACCTGTTGCACTCCAATACTTCTAGATCAGAAATAAACTGATCCAAGAACTATTCATCAAGATTATGATGTCTTCTTCTTCATCTTCCACATCACCATTGTCTAGACCAGTTTCTTGCCAGGAAACTCTCCAGAGAGCAGATGCTTCTGCCACACCAAACTGAAGCAGATTCTTAGGTCAACACCCAAGAGAAATAGATCCAAAAGCTTATGCAGTACCCCTCCCATGATTCTGCACAAACCCAAATGAAGAGATGTTTCAACATCGTGTTGAACATCAGTAATCTTAAACTTCACGTACAAGGATAATCAATTAAATACTTATGAATATCACAAATAGAAATTGATCTTAAATCCTTGTTCAATAACCATGCTTCACTGTTGAAGCCATACTCCAACAGATCCCTCCATGAACACTTATCAAGTATTCAATCTTTGCAAGTATCTTCCTTGACAAACAAAGTGTTGAGATACCAAGGCTACCACCCTTGACTCAAGTAACTAAGATCTCTTTGAACGAACCCTATCTACCTCAACAGTTCTGAAATCTTCATTCAGATTGGATTCATCCTTAGGATTAAGAAAAATGAATCCTTCCTTGCACTTTTGGATGGTGAAAATAAATCACCTCCACTTTCTTCAGGTTTATGTTTCACAGAAACACCCTCTAGTTAGAAGAGTAACTAGAAGACTCCAGATGCACGACTGAAATGCCTTTATGAGTGGACTCGAGAGAATTCTCAAGTATCTTTGACAAATTAGCCGATCAATAATTTATCAAATTCCTAGAGCAATAACATGATAAACCTAATCTCAACTCCCCTTCTCTTCAACTGACTTCAAGATGCACAATGGAACCAAGCTTCCAAGTACCAAGTCACCATAACAGGCATCTACCAACAACTTTCTCCATTCCATCGCTCCCGACTTTGGAATAAAAAGATGCAGATATCTTCAAATATGGATGCCGACGATTAAGATCTTCCACCATCTGTCTTCAGTAACAACTCCAAAATCCCATAAATTACAGAGCTCTTCCATTAGAAACATATGCAGCGGAACCACCAAGGAACAAATTCAACATGCCCTAATAAGATGTCAGAACATCTTACAAGGCACCCCAACAAGAGAACTAGCCACTTCTCCTGCAGTTGTTATAGAACTTCCTCGAAAACATGAACAACCACCAAGTTGTTACCTTCGATCCAGAACATCCATCCGATCCATTAATACCCTTGAGTATGTCTGAGTGAATGATATGATCTCCAAAACTCCTCCTTATTTAAAACGCCAGAAAGTATCTCCCAAAGATCTCATGCAAAAACAGACAGGATGCCTACTCTGATACAAGTTGAAATTTTGGTCAACCAGACAGTAGATGTCCTAACACATGTTAAGACATTGTTCTGCATAATTATTTAACAAGGAACAGATAGCAAACTAATATCCAGAATATCAGTAACTGTAGAAGCACAAATGTTTTGACATCTGTTCCAACATGTTAATCAAAACTAAACTGTAAATTGCAGAATGATAAACAACACAGAATATGATAACCCAGTTCGGTGCAAATCACCTACATTTGGGGGATACCAATCCAGGAAGAAGAATCCACTATCAGTAGTATAGTTTTATGTAAACAACCTCAGGTTTACAGTAAACATCCATGTTTACCTATCACTACCCAATGAAAACTTTATCTAAGAACTCCATCCTAGACAAGAGAAACCCATCTCACTCCATAAATCATAACCTGTGATTATCTAACAGTTACTACACCATAACTGCATCATTCTATTGAAAGACACCCCTTTCAATACAAAGTTCAGTCAAACATCCTTGACTAACAAGTTAACTTGGATTTGGTTAAAAGCTTCATCCAAGAATAATACACGATTCATTACCTACGGGTTTCTGAATCTGTACAAGTACCTATGTTTACTACAATATATCAAATCGATACAGAGGGAGACTTACAAGAAAGCCTACGACTCTTAAAACCCAAATCCTACTTTACAAAATAGGATTCCTAAGTATATGTCGTTCTCTCTCCTTTTCTGCATTAGGTCTTGGTCTTCTTTTTATAGCCTTCTGCTGCATTGGGATTCATATCTTTGTTCCTTGATCCACTGCCAATCTGTAGCGCGATTTTTGTGGTCCTGAGTCACTATCGCTTTGGTACTACAATTCGATTCATTTTTTATCCTATTGAGCTGATTAAGGAAGGGAAATAGATGTCTCCAATTAACCCTGCATGCATACTGAGTTTGAACAGCGGTCTGTTAGGTTACAGATGCTATGTGGATGTGGGGCCCAATCTTTGGTTATTTTGTTAAGAACACAATGTCTGGATTATTTGTGAGATTTTTGGTAAGATGTTAGGATTTGGTGATTTTGGGTTGATATATGGGAGATAGTTAAGAATGACCAACAGGACTTTACCTAGTGCTAGACGTAGTTGCCGGGGAAAATTCTAAATAACTATTCTAGTATTACACAGTTGATATTTGACAAGTATATAAAAGGATGTGAAAGAAGACTTACAGTGAGCAGCCCCACAATACAGTTATATATAGATGAAAGCGGATAAAGAAAACGGGTAAACACTTACTCGGTTGTAGAGCTTCCATGCTGTTTTGTTAGTTTGTTCAACAAAGAAAGCTTTGATAACAATATTATATTCTAAATCAAAGGAGAAAGTACTTTGAAAAGATTGTTGGGGCTTACAGCTCAAGGAGAGGCCCAAGGTTTTATCAGTGATTGCACTGTTGTTTTGAAATTGTACAGGGACTTATACAAGTGACTGAGGCCCAAAAAGGTTTTCTGTACAAAGGGATGGGTCTTACCCTCTATCAAGAGGCCCAAAGGGTTTTTAAAAGAAAAGATGGGGCTAACAACTCAAGGAGAGGCCCAGAGGTTTTGTTTGAAAAATGACGATCGCCCCGAGATTTCTTTAACGTACTGGGTCTTATACAATGCATTGAGGCCCAAAAAGCTTTATTTACAAGAGATGGGTCTTACACTCTATTAGAGGCCCAAAGAGGTTTATTTTTGTACAAGAGATGGGGCTTACAACTCAAGGAGAGACCCATTGGTTTTTTGTTAAAAAGGCGACGATCGTGCTGAACTTTTTGATGGTGTCGGGACTTATACAATACACTGAGGCCCAAATCATTTTGGTTTTCAAAAAGGGTTGGGTCCTTCACTATACTAGAGGCCCAAAGTGTTTGAAAAAGATTTGTGAGGGTGAAAATCAAAGAAACCCTAAATTTGTTTTCCTTTAAAAGTAAATATTTAAAGAAAATCAATAAAATGATAAAAAATACCAAATAAATTTGAATAAACCACTTGTGATTTTTGTGTAGGGTTTGAAAAATGAGGTTTTAATCACAAGATGAATTAAAACTCATTTGGTTTTGTTTTTCAAGGTAAATATTCATTTTTAAATGTTTAAAAACAATTAAAAATGAATTTATTCACAAAAATACTAATTATATTAAATAAATAATATAAATTTGATTTTTTTGTGGAATAAAATATTTCAATATTTTTGTGATTTTTTGCAAAAAGAACCAACAAAAAATAATTAAAATTGAGGGAGTTATTAATTTTTCAAATCATTAAAAATAATATGAAAAATAGTAAAATATGAAAAATATGAAAAAAGTGGTAAAAAAGAGGATCTGGGGCGAGGGGGATTTGAACCCCATACCTCTTGTGTATAGGGCACACGCCTTACCACTGGGGTGGTGATACATCCGTTGATTGAAACACAACCACAAATATACAAGGCTTGCCTTGTTTTTGGCCTGGCCCAAGGCAAGGCAATGCAAGATTTTAGTTAGAAACGTGAAGGCCATAACTTTCTCATTTCTCCATGGATTGGGACAAAATTTAGGTCTATCCTGCCTAGAATTTCACAAGGAATCCAATGGTGGTGGTGTTTTTTTTTCCAGATCATGCTCCTATTGAAAAACCCGATAGTGGTTTTGAAATAGGCCATGATTTGCATTTTCTGTGCTATCTCTTGGTATATGTCTGAATTACATGATAAATTGGTGCAAACACAACACATATAACATGTATAAGAGATGCATGATCAGTGGACATCAAAGGAAAACATGATTCAAAGAATTCAAGTTGTGATGCTTACCCCTTTTTTGGAGCTTTTGTGCAATCTGCCAAGGGCTTTATTCCAGAAATGATTTGATGCTTTGGACACCCTCAAATGATCTCTTAGAAGCTTTTAGGATGGTTGGAATCAGCTGGAAACCTCAAGAACAAGTTTGAGCTCTTTCTTGCAAAAGGGGCAAAAGTGGCCAAAATAGAAACTCTCTCAAATGGTGTTCCAGATGTGTGGAACCATTTGGGACAGTTCAAGGATGATATTTGGAGTGTGTTTGAGGTCTTATCTGGTTTGGAAAGTGACTGAATCAAGACATGGCTTGAAAAATGCACAAAAGTCTAATTTTGAGGTTTTGAGACGTGACTTTGAGATTTTGGTGTTACAGGTCACTTGTGAATGTTTGGATCACCTCTATATGATGTTTATGAGGTGTGTGTGTGATTGGTTTGGTTGGAATTTCTCTCAAACTCAAAACCCGATAGTGACTTACTTTGGAAGGAAAATTTGGAAGTGAGAAGGTGATTTTGAGGAAAGCATCTGTTTGATGGCTTTGGTATACTCAAATTGATCACAAACGAGCTCTATTTATAGTAGAGCAAGTTTGTTTTGGCTGCAATAGTGAATGACAACTGCAGCATAGGTTTGGCCAATGTTGATCAATGGGAAGCCAAGTCTCCTCTAGCCATTAACTAGAGGTTAGAGCACAGGCTGCTGGTTCCCTTGGTCTTGGATATGTCTTGACTGAATTCAGTTGGAAATGGCTGAGCCCATGCCACCTTGGTGCATCCATTAAATGCTCTAAACCAAAATTGGAGTCTTGTCCCCCTTTTAGGCATTTCTAGGTTTGGCATGCTACTTTTGGTTCCAAGGACTTGGGAGGCTGATGGATCGGTGTTTGTCCCTCCTTGTTCTCCCCTTGAGGTGTTCAGATGGATAGACTTGCTTGCCCTTTGCAAATTTTGAGCAAATCGAGCTAACTCCCAAATCTGCCTTGTTATGACAGTTGCAGTAAGGCATATTGCCACTGTCATAACTTCTTGCTCAAATTGAGTTTGGTGAAGTTCTTGGCCATTTTGGAAAGCTCTCATATGATACAACAAATGTGTGATCATAGTTTTTTTTGATACCTTTTAGATCCAAGTGAAAAATGCCCCTACATTTGGAAAAAAATGAAGGCAGATTCTGACTTAGTGAAAATTTCACTAAGTGTTGGAAAAAATGACATTTCATGTTTTCAGCCATTTTGACCCAATCATAACTCAAAATCCATGATGAATTGGAGTGAGATGTAGTTGAAGCTTTTGTAGGGGGTCATGAGAGCTATAAATCCAGCTTTGAATGGGGAAAAATGGCCTTGTGATTTAGGAGATATGATCCTCCAAAGTTGGTACCTTAGCCACTTTATTCCATAACTTAGAAAAATTTCTAAGTCTTTATGGTTACCCCTTTTACAAGTTATCCAACTTTTCTTGATTTTTCTTGATGAATGATGATTCCAATCACACATTAACATCATTTTAGGGTCAAAGAACCATAATTGTGAAAAATCTCAAAAAGTCAAAGTTGACTTTTGTGCACAGTTGACTTTTTGTCAGATGAACTTCAAACTGCGCGATCCTCTATGAAATCAAGTCCTTGACCTAAATCAAACTTGATGGATTGATTTCATAGGTGTTATAGGGTGTATTGAATCATGTCCCAAGGTTTGGGAGCATGCCTGGGTCAAAAGTCAAAGGCACAGTTGACTTTTTCCGCGAAACCCTAACTGTGGTTCTGATAAACTTGAAACTTGTTGCTCAAGCTTCTTGGATCAATCCATTATTGCAAATGGATCAATGTGGTGTATTTGAGACCCTCAAATCCTCTCTTGAGGTCTTGGGTCATGTTTTGTCCCAAAAGTCAACTTAGGGGTGAATTAGGTCAAGAAACCCTAATTCTTGATTTTTTGTGAATGCATCCCCTGAGGTTAAATTGACTTGATGATTGGGTTCATGATGTCCCTTGGAGCATCTTAGGTTATGTTTTGAAGCATTGGCTCATGCCCAGAGGAAAATTTCCATCTGGAGGCCCTGGTCGACCAAAACCCTAATTTGGTGGCACTGGCGATCTTGAGGCTTAATCCACTTGGAATGTTGCAGCCTTGTGCTTGATCCTTGATGTGGGAGTCCTATTGATCCATTGGGGATATTTGAGAGGCTAGACAAGTTGAAGATCATGTCATTCCTTGATTGATCCTTTGTCTAAGAACTCTGAGAGGGCTTGAAACCCTAATTTTGATTGTAGTGGATGCTCACCCATCTTTGGGGAGACTAATGAGGCATAATGATACACCCATATTGTGATGATGATTTGCACAATGAAGGGGAATCTTAGTGGTCAAAATTTGGGGTATTACAGATGCCTCTATTTAATCTTCTTGGACCCGAAGGTGTGAATGGCGAAGGTTTTCGGGCGTTCGGGGTGCAAGAGGATTAAATATCGGAATACCCGAAATTTTGATGGCGGTTATGAATGGTAGTTTGCACATTCATATTCTTTTGCTAAGCAATGATACTTAGAAAAGGCGAACTTCCCCTCGATCCTGGTTTCCTAACAAGGAACTGGTCTTAGTCTCTGAAATAAACTTCCCCTCGATCCTGGTTTCCTACCAAGGAACTGGTCTTAGTTTCTGAAATAAACTTCCCCTCGATCCTGGTTTCCTACCAAGGAACTAGTCTTAGTCTCTGAAATAAACTTCCCCTCGATCCTGGTTTTCTACCAAGGAACTGGTCTCAGTTTCTGAAATAAACTTCCCCTCGATCCTGGTTTCCTACTAAGGAACTAGTCTTAGTTTCTTTTGTCAATAAACTTCTTGACAAGAAACGCTATTCGTAGCCGTTTTTCCTCAAACTTCTCGCCGAATTTTCCTGGGGAGATGCCATTTGATGGAAAAATTTTTAATGTCAGACTTGCTAAGGAACCCATTGGTCTGAAATGTAGAGGTGTTCAAACTTCTCTATTGGAGACGCCATTTGCTAACTCTACTGGGGAAATGAGTCACTTGAGAGACTGCTTTCTGCTTGGGGTATTTCATCATACTTTTCTCGGGATCTTCTCGGAGAAATGCCATATGATGTGATCCAATTTTGAGGTGCTGATGACCTTTTTGTCAGCGGATTTTTCGAAGAAAAATGGTTGAATTGCCGAATCTCTGATTAAGAGGCTCTCTCTGGGGATTTTCCTTAATCCGGGAAAGCGAAGATATCATCTTCAATGGCGAAGAGTGACGTTGGCTGAAGGTTTTCTGGCCTTTCAGAGGTTCAAGCTATCAAAGTGGTCAAGAACTGTCTCCAATCCAGAAATAAATTGGAGGAGAGATCCTTTAGATAGTTCCCTTCCTGACGAGGAAAGAGCTGACAACTCGATTGAGAGGACTGTTATCCCTAGGGCATAAGACCAGCTAGAGTGCTGGTGATACAATATGATTATGAATGTAAATCAACAATGCATGATGTATGTATGTTTATGCTGACAAAACTGACGCGGCATACAGACTAATAGATGAACATGACGGGATACTCGGCCTCAGTGGGAGATGTAAAGTATCACTTGTTCACGATAGCAATTCTGCCTTGCTTAGGAGAGATAGTTGTCATACCCCAAATTTTGACCACTAAGATTTCCCATCATTGTGCAAATCATCATCACAATATGGATGAACCATTAGTCTCCCCAAAGATGAGTGAGCATCCACTACAATCAGACTTAGGATTACAAGCCCTCTCAGAGCTCTTAGACAAAGGATCAATCAAGGAATGACATGATCTTCAACTTGTCTAGCCTCTCAAACATCCACAATGGATCAAGAGGACTCCCACATCAAGGATCAAGCACAAGGTTATAGCATTCCAAGTGGATTAAGCCTCGAGATCGCCAGTGTCACCAAATTAGGGTTTGGTCAACCAGGGCCTCCAGATGGAAATTTTCCTATGGGCATGAGCCAATGCTTTAAAGCATAACCTATGATGCTCAAAGGGACATCATGGACCCAATCATCAAGTCAATTTAACCTCAGGGGATGTATTTACAAAAAATCAGGAATTAGGGTTTCTTGACCTAATTCACCCCTAAGTTGACTTTTGGGGAAAAGCATGAGTCAAGACCTCAAGAAATGATTTGAAGGTCTCTAATACACCACATTGATCCATTTGTAACAATGGATTGATCCAAGAAGCTTGAGCAACAAGTTTCAATTTCATCTGAACCACAGTTAGGGTTTCGTGAGAAAAGTCAACTGTATCTTTGACTTTTGACCAGGACATGCTCCCAAACCCTAGGACATGATTAAATACACCCTATAACACCTATGAAATCAATCTATCAAGTTTGATTTAGGTCAAGGACTTGATTTCATAGAGGATCGCACAGTTTGGAATTCATCTGATAAAAAGTCAACAATGCACAAAAGTCAAACTTTGACTTTTTGAGATTTTTCACAAATATGGTTTTTTAACCCTAAAATGATGTTAATGTGTGATTGGAATCATCATTCATCAAGAAAAATTAAGAAAAGTGGGATAACTTGTAAAAGGGGTAACCATAAAAACTTAGAAATTTTTCTAAGTTATGGAACAAAGTGGCTAGGGTACCAACTTTGAAGGATCATAACTCCTAAACCACAAGGCCACTTTTCCCCATTCAAAGCTGGATTTTTAGCTCTCATGGCCCTCTACAAAAGCTTCAACTACAACTCATTCCAATTCTTCATGGATTTTGAGTTATGGAATGATCAAAATCACAAAAAGTGAAAATGTCACTTTTTTCCAACACTTAGTGAAATTTTTACTAAGTCAGAATTTGCCTTACTTTTTTCCAAATGTAGGGGCATTTTTCACTTGTATCCAAAAAGTATCAAAACCAATTATGATCAAACAGTTGTTGTATCATATGAGGGCTTTCCAAAATGGCCAAGAACTCCATCAAATTCCACTTGAGCCATGAGATATGACAATGCCAATATGCCTTGCTGCAATCTGTCATGGCAAGGCAGATTTTGGAGTTTTGCTCGATTTTCTCAAATTTTGCAAAGGGCAAGCAACTCTATCCATCTGAACACCTCAAGGGGGGACCAAGGAGGAACCAACTCTGATCCCAAGCCTCCCAAGTCTTTGGAACCAAAAACAGCATGCCAAACCTAGAAATCCCTAAAGAGGGGACAAGACTCCAATTTTGGATTGGAGCATTCAATGGATGCACTAAGGTAGCATGGACTGAGCCATTTCCAACTGAATTCAGTCAAGACTTATCCAAGACCAAGGGGACCAGTAGCCTGTGCCCTAACCTCTAGTCAATGGCTAGAGGAGACTTGGATTCTCATTGCTCAACATTGGCCAAACCTCTCCTGCAGTTACCATTCACTATTGTAGCCAAAACAAACTTGCTCTACTATAAATAGAGCTTAATTGTGTGCAGTTTGAGTACACCAAAGCACTACAACACTTGCTTTCCTCAAAATCTCTTTCTCTTGGCAAAAATGCCTTCTTTAGCAAGGTAACTCTGGGTTTTTGAGTTAGAGAACAATTCCACCACAGCTCATGATCCAAACACATCCAATATCTAAGCTGTCCAAACTCTCACAAGTGACCTGTAACACCAAAATCACAAAGTCACCTCTCAAAACCTCAAAATGGTACTTTTGTGCAATTTTTAAGCCATGTCTTGATTCAGTCACTTTCCAAACCAGATAAAACCTCAAACACACTCCAAATATCATCCTTGAACTGTCCCAAATGGTTCCCCCCATCTGGAACACCATTTGAGAGAGTTGCTATTTTGGCCACTTTTGCCCCTTTTGCAAGAAAAAGCTCATACTTGTTCCTGAGGTTTCCAGCTGATTCCAACCATCCTAAAAGCTTCTAAGAGATAATTTGAGGTTGTTCAAAGCATCAAATCATTTCTGGAACAAGTGGCTTGGTAGATTGCACAAAAGCTCCAAAAAGAGGTAAGCATCTCAACTTGAACTCTTTGAAATATGCATTGTTTTGAGGTATATTGATCATGCACATCTTGTACATGTTATATGTGTTGTGTTTGCACCAATTTATCATGTAATTCATGCTTGTACCAAGAGATGGCATAGAAAATGCAAATCATGGCCTATTTCAAAACCACTATCGGGTTTTTCAATAGGAGCATGATCTGAAAAAAATACCACCATCATTGGATTCCTTGTGAAATTCTAGGCAGAATAGACCTAAATTTTGTCCCAATCCATGGAGAAATGAGAAAGTTATGGCCTTCACGTTTTCAACCAAAATCTTGCCTTGCCTTGCCTTGGGCTAGGCCAAAAACAAGGCAAGCCTTGTATATTTGTGGTTGTGTTTCAATCAACGGATGTATCACCACCCCAGTGGTAAGGCGCGCGTCCTATACACAAGAGGTCTGGGGTTCGAATCCCCCTCGCCCCAGATCCTCTTTTTATCACATTTTCATATTTTTATTATTTTTCTTATTATTTTTAATGATTTGAAAAATTAAATACTCTCAATTTTAATTATTTTTGATTGGTTCTTTTTGCAAAAAATCACAAAAATGTTGAAATATTTTATTCCACAAAAAAAAATTAAATTTATATTAGTTATTTAATATAATTAGTATTTTTTGTGAATAAATTCCTTTTTAATTGTTTTTAAGCATTTAAAAGTGATTATTTACTATGAAAATCAAAACTAAATGAGTTTTAATTTATCTTGTGACTAAAACTTCATTTTTCAAACCCTAAAAAAAAATCACAAGTGGTTTATTCAAACTTATTTGGTATTTTTATCATTTTTATTTGATTTTCTTTAAATATTTCCTTTTAAAAGAAAACAAATTTAGGGGTTCCTTGATTTTCACTCAAACAAATCATTTTCAAACACTAATGGGCCTCTAATAGAGTGTAAGACCCAAGCCTTTTTGTAAATAAACTCATTTTGGCCCTCAATTATTGTATAAGTCCCTCTGTGTATTTTCAAAACAATGACACGATCGACCCCTTTTCATAAAAACTTTGGTTCTCTCCTCTAGCTGTAAGCCTCATCACTTGTACAAAAATAAATCAATGGGCCTCTAATAGAGTGTAAGACCCAATCCTTTGTAAATACAAACCTATTTTGGGCCTCAAATGTTGTATAAGTCCCGTTGTATTTCAAAAGTTCGGCGCGATCATCGCCCGTTTAAAACAAACTATCTGGGCATCTCCTCGAGCTATAAGACCCATTCAAAATCTTCTGGGCCTCTAATAAAGTGTAAGATCCAATCCCCTTTTAACAAAAACAATTTTGGGCCTCAGATATTGTATAAGTCCCTCTGTGTTAAAAGAAAATCTCGGCGCGATTGCCAGTTCAAGAATCAAACCCTTGGGCCTACCCTCGTGTTATAAGCCCCATTCTTTAAAAATCATTGGGCCTCTAGTAGAGTGTAAGACCCAACCCTTTTTGAAAACCAAAATAATTTGGATCTCAGTGTATTGTATAAGTCCCGATACCATCAAAAAGTTCGGCGCGATCGTCGCCTTTTTAAACAAAACTTTTGGGCCTGTCCTTGAGCTGTAAGCCCCACCACTTGTACAAAAATAACCCTTTGGGCCTCTTGAGAGAGTGTAAGACCCATCCCTTTGTACAGAAAACCTTTTTGGGCCTCAGTCACTTGTATAAGTCCCTGTACAAAACAACAGTGTAATCACTGATAAAACCTTGGGCCTCTCCTTGAGCTGTAAACCCCAACAATCTTTTCAAAACACTTTCTTCTTTGATTTTGAATATAATACTGTTATCAAAGTTTTCTTTGTTGAATAACTAACCAAACAGCATGGAAGATCTACAACCGAGTAAGTGTTTACCCGTTTTTTTTTATCCGCTTTCATATATATAACTGTATTGTGGGGCTGCTCACTGTAAGTCTTCTTTCACAAACTTTTATATACCTGTCAAATATCAACTGTGTAATACTAGTATAGTTATTTAGAGTTTTCCCCGGCAACTACGTCTAGCACTAGGTAAAGCCCCGTTGGTCACTCTTAAATAGAAACAAAACTAGATCCCCATAGGATTACCAGACACAGTATTCCCTCCTCTTGGGGTTAAACAATATGGAGACGTGAAAGGCAGCATTCTCAGTGAACCCTTTCTCAGACTGTCACCCTTAGAAATTGTCAAAGAGACTCTACTCCCCAGAGATGATCTTTTCTCTATGAATGGCATCTCTTGAGTTTCTTCCAAATTCTCGGACTTTCCTGGCTTGATCTATTCTCGGTGAATGGCATGTCTTGAACTTCTCGGGGTTTGGGGACCCACAGGCTTCTTAAAAGCATCCCCGCCTCCTCTTGGGCGTTGTACAAGGACCCTTCGGCTTCTTAAAAGCTCTCATGCCTTCTCTTTGGCTTAGTACAAGGACCCAGAGACCTCTACAGGTATAGGAACATAACCTAGTCATCAATTTGCTAGAGCTGTCTTTCTGAGTCAAGTGTCAGACCAGTTAATGGGTTGACCTTCATCCCTTAACAAACTAGCCTTATCTTGGGCATCATATAAAGATCATTCACTACCTGAGAATCGATTTCTCAAAACACCCGTAGACTTGGACAGTCTCAATACCCTTTGGATTTTCCATTTCCTTAAAGAACAAGAAATATCCCTGATCCTTTGATCAATCCCAAAGTTCAACATTACCCATATAAGAACTGATTTTCTCTTTTAACCAACATACTGGACCTGTCACTAAACTGAAACAGTCACCAGCACCCTAGCCTCCTCTTGGACTTTGTACAATGATTCTCCCCAGCGGAGCTAACCCTTTTAGCCTCCATCTCGAGCTTCATACGAGATACAAAAACTCTCATGTTGAGTATAAAAGACTCTCTTGTTGAGTCAAGAATTTTTTAGCCTCCATCTCGGGCTTCGTATGAGATATAAAAACTCTCTTGTTGAGTATAAAAGACTCTCTTGTTGAGTCAAGCATTTTTTAGCCTCCATCTTGGGCTTCGTACGAGATACAAAATCTCTCTTGTTGAGTCAAGCATCCTTTAGTCTCCGTCTTGGGCTTTGTACAAGACACATACAAAAGCACTCTCTTGTTGAGTCAGTCACTTGTTAGCACTCTCTTGTTGAGTCAAACACCTTTAGCCTCTGTCTTGGGCTTCGTACAAGACACACATAAAAACATCCTCTTGTTGGGCCAATAGCCTCCTCTTAGGCTTCGTATAAGAAAACCCCGGTTGAGTCAATCAACCTTTTAGCATCAAAAGTTGTGCCTCGTCCACAGTATACAAACATCAACAACTCCTTTTCCCCCATCTAATTGCTGTAAGCGGCAAACCTCTGGATTATTTACATCCACGTCAATGTCCCTCTTTTAACATGAGAAATTCCTAAGGAAAGATGACATTGCTCTAAACTGAGTTAAAGTCTTCTCCTTCAGGTTAAAAATCCCCTATAAAGGAGATTATGGCATTGCTGGATTCACATATCCCAGTTAAAGTAATTCTCCTTTATAATCAGTCACCCAACAATTGTGACAAACAGACCAATTACCCCTCTTTAGAGATGACAAATTCTCTCTAAAGTCAAAACCTTTAGCTTCACATCTTGGGCTTCGAACAAGGTACAAATAGACCCTTCAGCTTCACATCTTGGGCTTTGAACAAGATACAAACCACCTTTAGCTTCACGTCTTGGGCTTTGAACAAGACACCAAAACAACCTTTTTCCTCCCATAGAATAGGAGGAACTATGATCGCTCTGATTTCCCTGTTTCGTTAAACGGGAATACGTAGGCATAAGATTGAAAATTCTTAGCGAGCACCCTAATCAAAAACCCAAAATCCCGTACCTTCACACATCAATCGAAAAGCATCAGTCCTAACATCCTCACAAATAATCCAGAAATTTCATTCTTAGCAAAATAAGCAGAGAGAGGCCCACAATCTAAACCGCATCTGTAACCCAACAGACCGCTGTTCAAAATCAGTATGCAAGCAGGGTTAATTGGAGACATCTATTTCCCTTCCTTCATCAGCTTCAATAGGATAAAAAATGAATCGACCTATAGTACCCCAAAGCGACAGTGCTTAAGAACCACATCCAAAATCGCTCGCTACAGAAAAATGGCGCCCACCGTGGGGCCCGTCTTTCTTTCTTACAATTTAGGGTGAAAACCTTGGATATATCATTTTCATGGCGGTGGCCGCCACAGAAAAATGGCACCCACCGTGGGGCCATGCAGGACATCTTGTCCCTCTTATCTCTCTGGTTGAAACCCTAAATTCATAAGACTAGAGGTCTAGGATGATTAAGATAAATATATATACTGCTTTTCTTAATTGATATCTGTGTTTATTTTTCTGCTAATGGGAATGCGTGTGATGCCGCATGTGGAAAGATTGAGTATACACCTAAGATAGGTGATGGCCATGCGGGTAATCTTACTGGGAGTGAATTCCAGTTAAGAGCCCCCGATCGACCATCAAACTCAGTGGAGACTCCCTTTGCAGATACATTGCCTATACGACTTTGGTTGTTGAAAGTAGTGTGGTCGACTGGGTTATCTGAGAAGCTGAGGTTTTTAGCAGACTTAAGCCATTTTGTAGTGCGGAAGCTATCGGAAATAGTTGTCACGCGATACTACCCTCATCTGAGATCACTCTAGGATACATCAGCTCACTGGCGATCCGCTTGCTGTTATTATCCCAGAGGGGTCAATGATTTTGCGGACAGGTACAAAAAATCACCAGTATAAACCTTTGGGGGGGGGGGGGGTAGAGCCTTAACTTCATGACACCGACCCTTTGACCCCATGTTTTTTCTATGTTTTTGTGTGCTGCATTCATACATTCATTTAAAAAACATTAAGACAAAGAAAATCTTCTCTTCTAGTCTCTCTTTTTCAAACTAAACTAAGACAATGATTGCAAATGTCAGAGAAAGGAGATTGCTCTAATGGATTTCGGTAGAAGGAAAACTCATAAGTACACCTTCAAGGTTCCAAAGTTAGAGGATTTGAGAGGTTTGGCAAGAATGATCACCAACCACGAGGCTTTCAGAGCCAAGTATGGAGGACTGATGTCTCTATTAAGGGTCCATGTAATCGAAGGAATCCTGTCCACACTAATCCAGTTCTACGATCCGGTTTATCACTGTTTCACATTCCCGGATTATCAGCTTGCACCAACGCTAGAGGAGTATTCTCACTTGACTAATTTACATATTACTGATCAAGCTCCCTTTTCTGGACTGGAAGAAATTCCAAAGGATCAAACCATTGCAAGAGCAATTTATTTGGACGAGTCAGAAGTCAGGACTCACATAACCACTAAGGGTGGCATCCAGGGTTTACCAGCCCAATTATTGATAAAGAAAGCCCTATACTTTGCTAGTATAGGGAACGTGGCCGCTTTCGAGAGCATCTTTGTTTTGCTCACCTACGGGTTATTTTTGTTTCCCAACATCGATAACTTTGTAGATATCAACACCATTAAGATTTTCCTGATTGGAAACCCCGTACCGACTTTACTCGCAGATGCGTATCATTCGGTACACTTAAGGAATTTATACAATGGAGGAATGATCACGTGCTGTGTACCCCTGCTATACAAATGGTTCACTTCCCATTTGCCCAAGTCTGCTGCATTTTGGGATCAAAAGAATACTTTACGTTGGTCGCAAAGAATCATGTCTCTTACCAACTCTGACATCGATTGGTACAATCGAATCTACGACGGGATCAGAATCATTGACCGTTGTGGAAATTTCCCAAATGTATCTCTTATAGGAACTAAGAGGGGAATCAACTATTATCCAGTGTTAGTTCGTCGTCAATTTGGATACCCGATGAGGCATGTCCCGCACAATGCTCATCTGGAAGGTCTTTTCTTCAAGGAAGGGGAAAATGACAGGGCACTAAAGACGAAAATAGTGCATGCTTGGAAACACGTTCATAGGAAAGGACGAGAGTCTCTAGGAAAACCAGACTGTGTCTTGGTGGAGCTCTATCTCCACTGGGTACAAACTAGAGCTCTCAAGCTGAGGATGCCTTACCCTCGCTAGAAAGTTCTTCCGTTAAGGGACTCTGCCCTTTATTTCATGTCTGAGACGGAAAAAATTCAGGTTACTCTCAGCAAAGTTCAGCAGGAGAAGAGGTCTTGGAGGAACAAGTACCGTATTCTCAATGTGGAGTGCAAGAAAATACATCAATTGTTAAGAGAAAAAGATGCCCTGATTGAGATTTTAGAGCAACATGCTGTAGAAAATCAGGATGACCAAAGGAATTTGCTCGCTCCTTTCACTTGGCAAAGGAATGACAACCCGACAACGGCCCAAGATCCCCGGTCAAAGAAAAGGAAAGCGCCCGAACCAGCACCTGAGCTCTCTTCATAGAGGACTCAGGATCCATTAGCTTAGATTTTCTTTTTCAGCACTTTTTAATCTACTGTATTTCCATTTCTGCAATCCTTTGAATTCAATAAAATGGGGTTTCCCCACTGTTTGATATTTGCAATCTAATTGTTGAAGTTTACTTTGAATAAACAAAATTAATTAATAATCATTGCATTCATCATTCTCATAAACGCATTCTTCTTACCTACGAATCTCACGTTTGCGTCTCGATTCTAGAGTCAAACTATCTCATTCGTACAATACTCGGGCTAATCGCCAGAAAAAGATGGATGATCTCGAGGAAGAGAACAGAGAGTTGAGAGAAGTGATCAACACTCTGAAAGAGGATATGAGAAAGCTTCATAATGACATGCAAGCTCTAGCAGAAGCTCAGATGCAACAACAAAGGACTGTGATCTTAGAGATCACATCTACGCCCATAGTGGAGAAGTATGATTCTAGGTACAAGATGCCGAAAGATCGTCCCTGGGGGATGCCACTTAACTATATCCCGGAAGGATATGTTCCGCCGATCACCGAGGATCCAGAAACCGCAGCAGGAACCGCTGGGCCTGAAGGTTACAAACTTTGGGAAAGCGAAGAAGCCAGGGGCATGGCAGCAACTCCTGAAGGTTACAAACTTCGGGAGACACTGAGAGTCTCGGCCATAATGACTATACCACCGCTCGTGGTACACACTGTCTCAGAAGGACAGATTCCACAGATACCTTCTGGTGGAAATGACAGCATGTTCAACAGAATGAATGAATTCCAGGAACAATTCCTGGAGATGCAGAAAGAACTGCAGGCCCTTCGTGGTCAGGATGTATTAGGAAAGGACGCCGCGGACCTCTGCTTAGTCCCCAATGTGAAAGTTCAGCACAAATTCCAAGTGCCCGACTTTGAAAAGTACAAGGGTAACTCTTGCCCTCAGAGCCATTTGGTGATGTACGCTCGGCGAATGTCTGCTCAGACAAAGAACCAGGAGCTATTGATTCACTACTTTCAGGATAGTTTAATCGGTGCCGCATTAAAATGGTACATGGGTTTAAACCGCAGTACGATCGGCACATTCAGAGATCTTGGTGCTGCTTTCGTTCAACAATATAAATACAATTTGGACATGGCACCGGACAGAGATAAACTCAGATCGATGTCACAAAAGGACAAGGAAACCTTTAAGGAGTACGCTCAGAGATGACATGAAATTGCCGCCCAGATTTTTCCACCTCTTAAGGAAAAAGAGATGACAAAGATCTTCTTAAAGACCTTAAGCTCATTCTACTATGACAGAATGGTCGCCAGTGCGCCCAGTGACTTCACTGAGATGGTGGGCATGGGAGTTCGTCTTGAGGAAGCCGTCCAAGAAGAACGTTTAGTAAAAGATGCTGGATCATCAAGTAGTACAAAACGATACGGTAGTACTCCCCCTAAGAAAAAAGAGCAAGATATCGGGAATATCTCTCTCGGAAAGCTAAGGCGACGATATCAACCAGTAGCAGCTGTAACTCCTGATATCAATCCCGCGCCTGTTCCTATGTATCAACCTCAGGTTGCTCAAAGCCAACTGAATCAACAACAACTTCAGCAAAGGACACAACAGCCTCTTCAGTTGGCTCGTCCTCAGTACAACAATAGCCGTACAACGCGACCGCCAGGGTTTGACCCTATACCCATGTTATACGCGAAGCTGCTTCCGTTACTACTGGTCAAGGGCCATGTCCAAACTAAGTCTCCTCTTACAGTACCGGAAAATACGCCTTTTTGGTTCAAAATGGATCAGACTTGCCCTTACCATCAAAGAGGACCAGGGCATAACATAGAAAACTATCTCAGTTTCAAATCCGATGTGCAAAATCTTGTTAGGAGCGGGGTCTTATCTTTCAAAGATACGAATCCGAATGTTCTCACGAACCCGCTGCCTCAACACGAGAAAGCTACAGTCAATTTGATAGAGGGAGAGTCTAAAAACACCTATCAAATTCATGATGTACTCCTATTAAGAGCCAACTTGGTCAAGATACATTGTAGACAGAGTAGATATGGCTATGTGCCACCTCATAACTATCACCAGTGTGATATCTGCTCTAAGAATAATCAGGGATATTCTGTGGTACAAGCAACTCTACAGGAACAATTGGATCTCAGATGGATCCAAGAGCATCGAGTTCGTGGAGTCAACATGACCTATACGAATTCCAACATCATTCATAGCCACGACATCCGTACAATGAATGTCAACTTGGTGGCGATGCACTCGAGGCAAAGCCAGTATCATAATCTGTCGCGTCACGATTATAATTCCTGCCTGACTTGCTCGGTAACCAAACAGGGATGCTCTTTTGTACAAAAGGCCCTCCAGCGTCTGATGGATCTTGGATGGATCCAAGACTACCATGATAGAAATCCCTATCAGATCAACATGATTCAAATCTTCGATATTCGTCTGATGAATAACAACTTGGTGGAGTTACATGCCAGGCAAGTCCAACTCGGTTTTCTCACTTCACATGATTACCAGAACTATAAAGGATGTTGTGAGAGTAACCAAGGATGCGCTCTCGTTCAAAGAACTTTACAATACTTATTAAACCACTGGTGGCTTCCAATCTATATGGATGAAGACACGCAACAAATCAGTGTGCTTAATGGAAACCCTACTCGGCATCAAAGTCAGGATGTCTGATCTACAGAAACAGATCTAGTGAGGTTACACTACATTCAAAGCGGGCGTGGCCAGGTGCCACCACACAACTATAAATGTTGTAGAGTCTGTTCGGAAAATAACCAAGAATGCTACCTCGTGCGAGCAGCCCTTCAAGGTCAGGTGGATCGCAAGGAGATTCACCCATACCTAGCTTCGGGGTCCATTGACTGGACGCCAGACTACTTCGCAGATCAAATCAGAGACGTGGTTGTAATATCTGCCCTGAGAGGAACAAGGATGTTTGTACCATCATCCCTCTACTGGACGAATCAAAGGTTCTTAGCAAGGAACTGATTGAAGTTACTTACGACAGTCAGAAAAATCAAAAGGCTCCTGTAGTTATCTATCTACCGGGACCGTTACCGTATGAATCAGCTAAGGCGATCCTTTACAAATACGGTGCAACAATAATTGAGAATGGAAAAGAAATTCCATTACCCTCCGTCGTAAATATTGCAGACATCAGTCGAGTAACACGGAGCGGTCGAATCTTCAACCGAGGAGTTGGAGAACCTTACAAAGAAAAGGAACTTCAGACAGAAGCTCCTGATCCACCAGTCGGTCAATCCAGTAATCCCGACCTTTCAAAGAACGATGATGAGATGCTGAAGCTCATCCAAATGAGTGAATACAACATTGTTAATCAACTGTTACAAACTCCTTCAAAGATATCAGTGTTATCAATTTTACTCAGTTCTGAAGCCCACAGAGAGGCTCTACAGAATGTCTTAGAGCAGGCCTTTGTGGAACAGGATGTGTCAATACGACAGTTCGATATCATCATCTCTAACATCACTTCCTGCAACAACTTAGGATTTAATGATGAGGATTTGCCAGTGTCATACCCCAAATTTTGACCACCAATATTTCCCATCATTGTGCAAATCATCATCACAATATGGATGAACCATTAGTCTCCCCAAAGATGGGTGAGCATCCACTACAATCAGACTTAGGGTTTCAAGCGCTCTCAGAGATCTTAGACAAAGGATCAATCAAGGAATGACATGATCTTCAACTTTTCTAGCATCTCAAACATCCACAAAGGATCAAGAGGACTCCCACTTCAAGGATTAAGCACAAGGCTTCTCCCTTCTAGGTGGATCAAGCCTTAAGATCGCCAGTGTCACCAAGTTAGGGTTTGGTCGACCAGGGCCTCCAGATGGAAATTTTCCTATGGGCATGAGCCAATGCTTCAAAGAATAAACTAATATGCTCCATAGGACATCATGGACCTAATCATCAAGTCAATTTAACCTCAGGGGATGCATTCACAAAAAATCAGGAATTAGGATTTCTTGGCCTAATTCACCCCTAAGTTGACTTTTGGGACAAACCATGAGACAAGACCTCAAGAGGGGATTTGAGGGTCTCAAATACATCACATTGATCCATTTGCAACAATGGATTGATCCAAGAAGCTTGATTCATAAGTTTCAGTTTCATCTGAACCACAGTTAGGGTTTCGCGGAAAAAGTCAACTGTATCTTTGACTTTTGACCAGGACATGCTCCCAAACCCTAAGACATGATTCAATACACCCTATGACACTTATGGAATCAATCCATAAAGTTTAATTTAGGTCAAGGACTTGATTTTATACAGGATCGCACAGTTTGGAATTCATCTGATAAAAAGTCAACTGTGCACAAAAGTCAAACTTTGACTTTTTGAAAATTTTCATAATTATGGTTTTTTTACCCTAAAATGATGTTAATGTGTGATTGGAATCATCATTAATCAAGAAAAATCAAGAAAAGTGGGATAACTTGTAAAAGGGATAACCATAAAAAGCTTAGAAAATTTTCTAAGTTATGGAACAAAGTGGCTAGGGTACCAACTTTGGAGGATCATAACTCCTAAACCACCAGACCATTTTCCCCATCCAAAGCTGGATTTGTAGCTCTCATTACCCTCTACAAAAGCTTCAACTACCACTCAATCCAATTCCCCATGGATTTTGAGTTATGGAATGATCAAAATCACAAAAAGTGAAAATGTCACTTTTTTCCAACACTTAGTGAAATTTTCACTAAGTCAGAATCTGCCTTCACTTTTTTCCAAATGTAGGGGCATTTTTCAATTGGATCCAAAAAGTATCAAAACCAATTATGATCAAACAGTTATTGTATCATATGAGGGCTTTCAAAAATGGCCAAGAACTCCATCAAATTCCACTTGAGCCATGAGATATGACAATGGCAATATGCCTTGCTGAAAACTGCCAAGGCTAGGCAGAATTTTGCACTTTTGCTCGATTTGGCAAAATCAGATAATTCCAAGCCTTGTCATCACTTTGGACACATCTGAGGATCAAATCTAAAGGGAACAAACACTGATCCAAGCCTCCAAAGTCTTTGGAACAAGAAGTAGCATGCCAAACCTAGAAATCCCTAAAAGAGGGACAAGACTCCAATTTTGGATTGGAGCATTTAATGGATGCACCAAGGTGGCATGGACTGACACATTTGCAACTGAATTCAGTTAAGAATAATCCAACAACTAGGGAACCACAACTCTATGCCCTAACCTCTAGTCAATGGCTAGAGGAGACTTGAGATTCCAAAATGCAACCATTGGCCAAACCTCTGCAGCAGTTTCCATTCACTATTGCTTGCAAAACAAACTTGCTATACTATAAATAGAGCTCATTTGTGGTCAGTTTGAGTACACCAAAGCCATCAAATAGATGCTTTCCTCAAAATCACCTTCTCACTTCCAAATTTGCCTTCCATAGCAAGTCACTATCGGGTTTTGAGTTTGAGAGCAATTCCAACCAAACCAATCACACACACACACACCTCATAAACGTCATATAGAAGTGATCCAAACACTCACATAACATCTGGAACACCAAAATCACAAAATCACCAGCCAACTGCTCAAGCCTTTGACAGAATTGCAATTGAGGTGCCAAATCAAGTTCCAGCTCAAATCAATCCACTCCAAGCATCCAGACACACTCCATAGCACCTAGGGAAGCTGTCCATAACCTTGGAACCAAGCTGTAACACCTCTAACCCAAAACACGATCACCAGCTGCAAGTGGTAAGCATGAGCTCTTCTAACTCTATGATCCATGCAATTTTTTCTGCACAATAATTTGGCCATATGTTCATAATCATGCATAGAGTGTTTTCCCTCAATCAATTGCTTTGTATGAATCGTGTATGGAATTTCTGAACCTTCATGCAGAATTTAGGGTTCTTGAGGTTTCTCTTTGATTTCTTATTCCATGCTTAAAATAAATGAAATTAAAGACCATAAACATGATCGTGAGGTGAAAACGAGCAAATTGATATGTAGATTGCATGATATAATCAAGTATTCAGTGAGATTGGATAGAAAATGCAAATATGGGAAAAACAGAGCACGTGGGCAAGGCCAAGATGTTCTTGGCGCCCTTTTTCAAATATTTGAATATTTGAATTTTTGTGATTTTATTTAATTGATTCAAAAATTAATTTCTCTCTGAGTTTTAATGATTTTAAGTTGACTCTTTTTTTAATAATTCACAAAAATGTTAAAATATTTTATTTTACCAAAAAATCCCAAAAATATTATTTATTTCACATAATTAATATTTTTGCCAAGAATTAATATTTTAATTGTTTTTGACATTTAAAGTATTTTTTCCTTCTTGATTTTGCAAATTTTAATGATTTCTAATCATTTTGTAGGTCAAAACATGATTTTTGAAACATTAATCCAAGATCACAATTTGTTTTCCACATGTTAAACAATATTGATCATTTTAATTGAATGTTTTATTGAATTAAAATACATTTTGGAAACAAATTAGGGTTTTGATTAATTCAACCCTCATCAAACCTTTTAAAAACACTTTGGGCCTCTAATAGAGTGTAAGACTCAATCCTTTGTAAATACAAACCTATTTTGGGCCTCAAATGTTGTATAAGTCCCGTTGTATTTCAAAAATTCGGCGCGATCATCACCTGTTTAAAACAAACCATCTGGGCCTCTCCTCGAGCTATAAGACCCATTCAAAATCATTTTTGGGCCTCTAATAGAGTGTAAGATCCAATCCCCTTTTTGAAACCAAAAAATTTTGGGCCACAGTCATTGTATAAGACCCACAGTGTTTTCAAAACCTCGGCGCGATCGTCGCCCTTTTCAAAATTAACCATTAGGCTTCTCCTTGAGCTATAAGACCCATCTTTGTTCACTTTCAATCATTTTGGGCCTCTTGAGAGAGTGTAAGACCCATCCCCTTGTACATAAAACCTTTCTTGGATCTCAGTCACTTGTATAAGTCCCTGTACAAAAGGACAGTGCGATCACTGATAAAATCCTGGGCCTCTCCTTGAGCTGTAAGCCCCAATTTTCTTTTCAAAAGAATTTTATCCTTTGATTTTGAATATAATATTGTTATCAAAGCTTTCTTTGTTGAACAAACTAACCAAACAGCATGGAAGCTCTACAACCGAGTAAGTGTTTATCCGCTTTCATTTACCGCTTTCATATGTATATAACTGTATTATGGGGCTGTTTCACTGTAAGTCTTCTTTCATAAACTCATATCAAATGTGTAATACTAGTATAGATATTTAGAGTTTCCCCGACAACTATGTCTAGAACTAGACAAAACCTCGTCTCCTTCCCTCCGACGTTCTCCCGGATATTTCAAACATAACCTAAACCATGAGAATTTTCTTTTACAAAAATTTTAGATAACTAGATCTAAGAAATCTCCCCCTTTAACAGTTCATATACAGAAGGCCAATGTTCCAAGTGAAACCCCTTCTGGAACTGTTCATCAGCCTCCTCTTGGGCTTAGTGCAAGGACCCACAAGCTTCCTAAAATCATCCCCGCCTCCTCTTGGGCGTTGTATAAGGACCCGTCGGCCTCTTAGAAGTTTTCACAGCCTCCTCTTAGGCTTCGTATAATAATTCTTCCTCCGGGAAGATAGCTTCCTCTTGGGCTTCATATAAATTGTCTCGTCGGCTTCTTAAAAGTTTTTCTCGCCTCCTCTTGGGCTTCGTACCAATTGTCCCGACGACCTCTTAAAGGTATAGGAACAAAAATTAGTCATCTTAATAGAACAGTCTTTCAAAGAGTCTAGATCTTCCTACGGCGAACATACTGTCTCTTGATCTCTCTTAAGCATAGTACAAAAGATGAAATTCTAGACTTGGACAGTCTAACCTCCTTGAGTCTCGAAGACATTCTCAAGTTCTTGTCAAAAATAGGAAAAAACACCCGTAGACTTGGGCAGTCTCAATACCCTTTGGATTCCCCGTTTCCTTAAAGAATAGGAAATAATCCCGGTCCTCAGATCAAATCCATGAGTACAACATTACCCATGTAAGAACTGATTTTCTCTTTTAACCAACATACTGGACCTGTCACTCAACTGAAACAGTAACCCTAGCCTCCTCTTGGGCTTTGCACAATGATTCTCCCCAGCGGAGCTAACCTCTGCAGCCTCTATCTCGGGCTTCGTACGAGATACAAAATCACTCTCTTGTTGAGTATAAAAGCCTCTCTTGTTGAGTCAAACATTTTTAGCCTCCATCTCGGGCTTCGTACGAGATACCAAATCACTCTCTTGTTGAATATAAAAGACTCTCTTGTTGAGTCAAACATTTTTTAGCCTTCATCTCGGGCTTTGTACGAGTTACAAAAACACTCTCTTGTTGAGTATAAAAAGACTCTCTTGTTGAGTCGATCACCTTTAGCCTCCATCTCGAGCTTCGTACGAGATACAAATCACTCTCTTGGTGAGTCTAAAAGACTCTCTTGTTGTTTCAAACCCTTTTAGCCTCCGTCTTGGGCTTCGTACAAGACACATATAAAAACACTCTCTTGCTGAGTCAACCCTTTTAGCCTCTATCTCGGGCTTCGTACGAGACACAAAGGCATCCTCTTGTTTGGTCAATAGCCTCCTTTTAGGCTTTGTATAAAGAAATCCCCGTTTGATTCAATCAATCTTTTAGCATCAAATCATGCTTTGGTCTCAGCATACAAACATCAAAAACTCCTTTTCCCTCGTCCAATTGCTGTAAGCAGGAAGCCTCTGGATTATTTACATCCATGCCACTGTCCCTCTTTTAGCATGAGAAATTCCTAAGGAAAGATGGCGTTGCTCTAAACTGAGTTAAAGTCTTCTCCTTCAGGTTAAAAATCCCCTATAGAGGAGATTATGGCATTACTGGATTCACATGTCCCAGTTAAAGTAATTCTCCTTTATAATCAATCACCCAACAGTTGTGCCAAACGGACCAAATATCCCCCTTTAGAGATGACAAATTCTCTCTAAAGTCAAAACCCTTCAGCTTCACATCTTGGGCTTTGAACAAGATTAAAAATCACCCCTTTAGCTTCACGTCTTGTGCTTTGAACAAGACACTAAACAACCTTTTTCCTCCCATAGAATAGGAGGAACTACGATCGCTCTGATTTCCCTATCCCGGGAATACGTAGGCATAAGATTAAAAAAGAATCTTAGCGAGCACACTAATCAAAAAACCCCAAAATCCCCTACCTCCAGCCAATCTTGCGCAGTATCCCAAAAAATTCCCCATGAACAATCCTGGTATTTCGTTTTGAATAAAATAAGCAGAGAGAGGCCCACGAACTAAAGCCGCATCTGTAAACCAACAGTTTTGACTGTTTAAACTCAGTTTGCAAGCAGGGTTAGTTGGTGACATCTATTTCCCTTCCTTCATCAGCTTCAATAGGATAAAAAATGAATCCATCTGTAGTACCCTAGAGCGACAGTGCTTAAGAACCACGTCCAAAATCGCTCGCTACAGAAAAATGGCGCCCACCGTGGGGCCTTCTCATCTTTCTTTCTTACAATTTAAGGTGAAAACCTTGGACAAGTCATTTTCATGGCGGTGGCCGCCACAGAAAAATGGCGCCTACCGTGGGGCCAAACAAAGGAATCTTGTCTCTCTTATCTCTCTGGATTAAAGCTTCTCTTAGACGAGTCCTTGGGTTCACAAGGTATTACCGAATAACGGTTCCATCGGGGAATGTCATTATTGCTAGGATCGACCCTCACTAGGATCTTAGGTAAAAAACATTTAAGTTGGGAGGGTACCACAGAATGGCGACTCCGCCGGGGAGCCATTTTCTATTAGGATCATAGGATTCATAGCTCTTAAAAAGTCTAGGACATTAGGACAAATATATATACTGCTTTTCCTAATTGATATCTGGGTTTATTTTTCTGCTAATGGGAATGCGTGTGATGCCGCATGTGGAAAGATTGAGTATACACCTAGGAAAAACCTCTTTCAGTAGTGCGGAAGCTATCAGAAATAGTTGTCACGCGATACTACCCTCTTCTGAGATTCTTCAAAATACATCACCTAGAACGGTTCCCGGCCCGCTGATGTTATCTCGACAAGAATCAATGATTTTGAGAGACAGGTACAAAAATCACTAGTATAAACCTTTGGGATGGGTAGAGCCTCGACTTCATGACACCGACCCTTTGACCCCATGTTTTTACTATGTTTTTGTTCGCTGCATTCATGCATTCATTTTAAAAAAAAATTAAGCAAAGAAAAATTTTCTCTTCTAGTCTCTCTTTTTCAAATTAAACTAAGACAATGATTGCAAATGTCAGAGAGAAAAAGATTGCGCTCATGGATTTCGGTAGACAAAAAACTCACAAGTATACCTTCAAGGTTCCAAAACTAGAGGATTTGAGAGGATTAGCAAGGATGATCACTAACCCTGACGCTTTCAGAGCCAAGTACGGAGGTCTGCTACCTCTGTTAAGGGTCCATGTAATTGAAGGAATCCTGGAGGCACTCGTTCAGTTTTACGATCCGATCTATCACTGTTTCACATTCCCGGATTACCAGCTCGCACCAACGCTGGAGGAGTATTCTCATCTGACTGATCTACCCATTACTGATCAAGCTCCCTTTTCTGGACTGGAAGAAATTCCAAAGGATCAAATCATTGCAAGAGCAATCTATTTGGATGAGTCAGAAGTCAGGACTCACCTGACCACCAAGGGAGGAATCCCAGGTTTACCAGCCAAGTTTCTGGTAAAGAAGCCTTTGTACTTTGCTAGTATAGGGAACATGACTGCTTTCGAGAGCATCTTTGTTTTGCTCACCTACGGGTTATTTTTGTTTCCCAACATTGATAACTTCGTCGATATCAACGCCATTAAGGTTTTTCTCATTGGAAACGCCGTACCAACCTTACTCGCAGATACGTATCATTCTGTACACTTAAGGAATTTATACAGCAGAGGAATGATCACGTGTTGTGTACCCCTGCTATATAAGTGGTTTATCTCCCATTTGCCTAAGTCTGCTTCTTTTTGGGATCATAAGAGTGCCTTACGTTGGTCGCAGAAAATCATGTCTCTTACCAACTCTGACATTGATTGGTACAATCAAATATATGACGGGATCAGGATCATTGACCGTTGTGGAAACTTCCCCAACGTACCCCTCATAGGAACTAAGGGAGGAATCAATTACCATCTAGTTTTAGTTCGTCGTCAATTTGGATACCTGATGAGGCATGTTCCGCGTAATGCTCATCTGGAAGGTCTTTTCTTCAAGGAAGGAGAAAATGACAGGGCACTAAAGATGGAAATAGTGAACGTTTGGAAACATGTTCATAAGAAAGGACGGGAGTCTCTAGGAAAACCGGACTGTGTCTCGGTGGAACCTTATCTCCACTGGGTACAAACTAGAGCTCTCAAGCTAAAGATGCCTTATCCTCGTCACGGAGTTCTTCTGCCAAGGGAATCTGTAATGTACTTCATGATTGAAACGGAAAAACTTCAGGTTACTCTCAACAAAGTTCAACAAGAGAGGAGGTCTTGGAAGAACAAGTACCGTATTCTCAATGTGGAGTGTACCAAAATACAGCAACTGCTGAAAGATAAGGATGCTCTAATTGAGATTTTGGAGCAACATACTGTAGAAAATCAGGATGACCAAAAGAATTTGCTCGCTCCTTTCACTTGGCAAAGGAATGAAAACCCGACAACGGCCCAAGAGCCCCGGTCCAAGAAAAGGAAAGTACCAGAATCAGCACCTGAGTTCTCCTCGAAGAGGACTCGAGACCCATTAGCTTAGTTTTCTGTCTCCGCACCTTGTAATTTACCGTATTTCCATTTTCGCAATCCTTGAATTCAATAAAACGGGGGTGTGCCCACTTTTTGATATTTGCAATCTAATTGTCGAAGTTTATTTTGATTAAACAAAAAAACAATTAATATAATCATTGCATTCATCATTCTCACGTCACGTATTCTTCTTACCTACGAATCTCACGTTTGTGTCTCGGTTCTAGAGTCAAACTGTCTCATTCGTACAATACTCGGGCCAATCGTCAGAAAAAGATGGATGATCTCGAGGAAGAGAACAGAGAGTTGAAAGAAGAGATCGACGTTCCGAGAGAGGATATGAGAAAGCTTCGTAATGACATGCAAGCCATGGCAGAAGCTCAGCTACAAAGAACTGTGATCTCAGAGGTCACCTCAACGCCCATAGTGGAGAAGTATGATCCTAGGTATCAAATGCCGAAAGATCGTCCCTGGGGCATGCCTGTTAACTATATCCCGGAAAGATATGTTCCGCCGATCACTGAAGATCAGGGAATCATAGCAGAAGCCGCTGGGCCGGAAGGTTACAAACTTTGGGAAAGCGAGGATGCTAGAGACATAATGAGGACTCCTGAAGGTTACAAACTTCGGGAACGCCAAGATTCACTGCCGTAGTAACGGTACCACCCCATGTGGTGCACACTGTCCCAGAAGGACAGATTCCACAGATACCTTCGGGTAGAAAGGAAAGTATGTTCGATAGAATGGATTAATTCCAGGAGCAGTTCCTGGAAATGCAGAAGGAACTGTAAGCTATTCGCGGTCAGGATTTATTTGGAAAGGACGCCGCAGACCTTTGTTTGGTCCCCAATGTGAAAGTCTCGCACAAGTTCCAAGTACCCGATTTTGAAAACTACAAGGGTAACTTTTTCCCTCAAATCCATTTGGTGATGTACGCTCGGCGAATGTCAGCTCAGACAGAGAACCAGGATCTACTGATTCACTACTTTCAGGATAGTTTAACCGGTGCCGCATTAAAATGGTACATGGGTTTAAACCGCGTTACGATTAGCACTTTCAGAGATCTTGGCACTTCCTTCGTCCAACAATATAAATACAATTTGGACATGGCACCAGACAGAGATCAACTCAAATCAATGTCGCAAAAGGGCAAGGAAACCTTTAAGGAATACACTCAGAGATGGCGTGAAATTGCCGCTCAAATTTGTCCACCTCTTGAGGAAAAAGAGATGACAAAGATTTTCTTAAAGACCTTGAGCTCATTTTACTACGACAGATTGGTTGCCAGTGCGGCCAACGACTTCACCGAAATGGTCGGTATAGGAGTGCATCTCGAGGAAGCCGTTCCAGAGGGACGTCTAGTCAAAGACACTGGGTCGACAAGCGGTACTAAAAAATATGGTAGTGCTCTCCCTAAGAAAAAGGAGCAAGATATTGGGAATATCTCCCTCGGAAAGCAAAGGCGACGGTACCAACCAGTAGCAGCTGTAACTCCTGCTATCAGCCCTGCGCCTGTTTCTACGTATCAACCTTAGGTTGCTCAAAACCAACCGCATTCGCAGCAATTTCAGCAAAGGACACAACAACCTCTTCAGCAAGCTCATCCTCAATACAACAACAATCGTACAACGCGGCCACCAGGATTTGATCCTATACCCGTATCGTACGCAGAACTATTTCCATTACTCTTAGCCAAGGGGCATGTCCAGACTAAGTCTCCTCTTACAGTACTGGAAAATCTGCCTTTTTGGTTTAAGGTGGATCAGACTTACCCTTACCATCAAGGAGGACCGGGGCATAACATAAAGGGCTGTCTCAGTTTCAAATCCGACGTGCAAAAGCTTGTTAGGAGCGGGGTCTTGTCTTTCAAAGATACGAATCTCAATGTTCTCACGAACCCGCTGCCTCAACCTGAGAAGGCTACAGTCAATATGATAGAGGGAGAGTCTAACAACACCTATCAAATTCACGATGTACTCTTATTGAGGGCCAACTTGGTCAAGATGCATTATAGACAGAGTGGATATGGCCATGTGCCACCTCATAATTATCACCAGTGTGATATCTGCTCTAAAAGCAATCAAGGATGTTCTGTGGTGCAATCAGCTCTATAGGAACAGATGGATCTCGGATGGATCCAAGAGCACCGAGTTCGTGGAGTTAACATGGTTTATACGAATTCCAACATCATTCAAAACCACGATATCCGTGCGATGAATGTCAACATGGTGGCAATGCACTCAAGGCAAAGCCAGTATCATAATCTTCCGCGTCACGATTATAATTCCTGCCTGACTTGCTCGGTAAACAAACAGGGATGCTCTTTTGTACAAGAGGCCCTCCAGCGTCAGATGGATCTTGGATGGATTCAAGACTACCATGATAGGAATCATTATCAAACAAACATGATTCAAATCTTCGATATTCGCTTGATGAATACCAGCCTGGTGGAGTTACATGCTAAACAGGTCCGGCTCAGGTTCCTGGTATCACATGATTATCAGAGCTGTAAAGCGGGTTGCAAAGACGATCAGGGCTGTGCCCATGTCCAGGAAACACTTCAGTACTTGTTGAACCACTGGTGGCTTCCAATATATATGGATGAACACACCCAATAAATTAGTATCACTAACGGGAATCCGACTAGATATCAAAGTCAAGATGTTCGGTCGATGGGAACAAACCTAATAAGGTTACACTGTATTCAAAGCGGACGTGACCAGGTGCCACTACACAACTACATGCAGTGTGGAGTTTGCTCAGTGGATAATCAAGGATGCTACCTCGTGCGAGCAGCCCTTCAAAGTCAGTTGAACCGTAAAGAGATTCAACCATGGTCAAGTTCTAGATCAGTCAACTACTTCGCTGATCAAATCGAGGACGTCGTCGTAATCTCTGATCATTAGAGGGCTAGGGATATTTGTACCATTATCCCTCTACTTGACGAATCGAGAGTTCCCAACCGGGAACGGATCGGAATTACTTACGATGGTCGGAAAAATCAGAAGGCTCCCATAGTCATCTATCTACCGGGACCGCTACAGTATGAATCAACTAAGGCTATCCCTTACAAATACGGTGCAACAACAATTGAGAATGGAAATGAAATTCTGTTACCCTCCGTCGTGAATATTGCAGACATCAGTCGAGTAACACGGAGTGGTAGAATCTTCAACAGAGGAGCTGGAGAACCCAACAAAGAAAAGGAACCTCAGACAGAAGTTCCCAATCCACCAGTCGGTCAATCCAGTAATCCCGACCTTTCAAAAAATGATGATGAGATGCTAAAGCTCATCCAAAGGAGTGAATACAACATTGTTGATCAGCTGTTACAAACTCCTTCAAAGATCTCGGTATTATCACTGTTACTTAGTTCAGAAGTGCACATGGAGGCTCTACAGAAAGTCTTGGAGCAAGCCTTTCTGGAACAGGATGTAACAATCAAACAGTTCGATAGCATTGTCTCTAACATCACTTCCTGCAATAACTTGGGATTTAGTGATGAGGAATTACCTGAAGAAGGTCGCCGTCATAACATGGCGCTCAACATTACAGACAACTGCCAGGATGATGCTTTAGCCAGCGTACTAGTAGACACAGGGTCTTCCCTGAATGTTATGCCAAAATCTACTCTAATGCGATTATCATTCAAAGGACCTCCGATGAAAACCAGCGAGGTCATCGTCAAAGCTTTTGACGGATCCAGAAAAACGGTTATTGGCGAAGTCGACCTTCCCATAACTATTGGTCCTCATACTTTCCAAGTCACTTTCCAGGTCATGGACATCCGGGAAACATACAGTTGTTTATTAGGAAGACCTTGGATACATCAGGCTGGGGCGGTCACTTCGACCCTCCACCAAAAGCTAAAGTTCGTCCAGAACGGCCAACTCGTCACAGTTTGTGGAGAACAGGACTTGCTCGTAAGCAACTTGTCATTATCTACTTGTGTAGAACCCGAGGAGGTTGTTGGAACTCAGTTCCAAGCGCTTACGGTGAGAAATGAGAATCAATCAGAGAAAGGAACCTCGATTTCCTCATACAACGATGCTATCAAACTGGTCGAGAATACCAATACAACCGGATGGGGCAGCTTGTCATTCCTATTGATAATAAAACAAAGAAAGGTCTTGGCTTTTCCTCAACCTGTACTCAGACGGCTGCGAACAATAAAAGTTTTCATCCCATTTAGAACTTCTTCCACAATGGAGGTTTCCTTCAACCAGTGACTCAAGACGTGCATACCATCAATAAAGATGATTCCTCCGATACGGATGAAGAATGGAAGTCCTATCTCAACGAGGACGGTTATACGTCTCAGGGCGAAACGCAGACTCCCTTTTGCTATCCCGCACAGAGTTCGAGATTTATACCGAGGTCAGATGTCGAAATGATATATGGAGATTGTGATCCGGAAGAATGTCGTGCTCCGCCAAATTCATTAGAGGAAGACACTGCGATGAAATACAACTTTGACCATGACTATTATGGCCTAATGGATGGCCTGCCAATGTGGCAGCCTTACCCAGGAGACGTGGGGTAAGAAAGTCATCCGAACAATGAAAATCATCTGAGCATCATTGAAGAGAATACCTGCATCCCCACCATGTCATGGGATCAACACCCAAGTTATCCTGAAAATACCTAGTACGACGATGAATTCGCAACGTTTGCAGGACTAGAATTCATTAACTATGCTTTTCCCAAGGTCAACATCATCGAGAGGGACGACTCCTCCAGTTCCAAAGAAGTGTGGGACACCCTGGGACAACCGAGTGGAAAATACGACTTCAAGTTCAAGTACACTGCTCCTGAAAGCTCTCGTATCAGGTTCGAAGACATCCAGCCAACTGGATGGGGAGATACAGCTGAGAGTAAAAATACTACGCAAAATACAACTGAGGAATCCACCTACGACAACTCTGCCTGGGAGACAGATTCCAATGACCCAGCTCCACCAGAAATCAGCGTCATTTCTGAAGACAAATCAAGGAAGGTACCAGACTTTGTGATTCACCGAGGAGTTCGCCGCCAATGGGTTGCTGTCGATGTTCCGAAGATTGTTCATAAGTCTAAGTAATTGCCATCTTTACTTTAACCTTTCACCTTGCCCAGGTGAAACGGATGTTTTAATAGGGTTCACTTTCTGTAAATATCCCTCTTCGCTTCGCCCAAAGCGACAAAGTTTTGTTTTATAGGGTTGTAGTTTCAAGAATCGACTTGTTCATTAATAAAATAACGCCGTTCTATAATTTCCGCATTAATTGTTGTTTTCTCTTTTCGTTTTGCAGAAAATGGTAATCCTAAAAAACAACTCAATAATAAAAACAAGCAGTAAAAGAAATACACTGCACACACTTTTGCATTTTCCCTTTATCTCTTCTAAACACAAATCATCACGTCATGCAGATTGCTTATTTTAAACCCCATTGAAATATACGATCCAATGCCTTCTCCCAACTTTGAGTTCCCGGTATTTGGGGCTGAAGAAGAAGTTGACAACGAAATTCCAGAAGAGATCTGCCGACTACTCAGACAAGAGGAAAGGTCCATTGAGCCTCACAAAGAGTTCCTGGAAACAGTCAACTTGGGCTCAGAAGAAGAGAGAAAAGAAGTCAAGGTTGGGGCACTGCTCAGTCCAACTATTAAGGAAAGTTTGACGAAACTTCTCAAAGAGTTTCCCGATGTGTTTGCTTGGTCCTATCGGGATATGCCAGGGTTGGATACCAGCATCGTGGAACATCATCTACCATTAAGATAAGAATGTTCGCCAGTAGAACAGAGGTTGAGACGGACTCAACCTGACATGGCTGTCAAAATCAAAGAGGAGGTACAGAAATAGATTGACGCAGGTTTCCTCGCTACGTCAAAATATCCTCAATGGTTAGCCAACATCGTACCAGTTCCGAAAAAGGACGGAAAGGTCAGAATGTGTGTGGATTACAGAGACCTAAACAAGGTCAGTCCAAAGGATGACTTTCCCTTACCACACATAGACATGCTGGTAGATAGTACAACAAAGTTCCAAGTCTTCTCCTTCATGGATGGATTCTCGGGCTATAATCAGGTCAAAATAGAGCCGGAAGACATGGAGAAGACCTCCTTCATTACCCCATGGGGTACTTTTTGTTACAAGGTAATGCCATTCGGTTTGAAGAACGCCGGGGCAACCTATCAAAGGGCCATGACTACTCTGTTTCATGACATGATACACAAAGAAATCGAAGTGTATGTCGATGACATGATTGCCAAATCTAAAACAGAAGAGGAGCATGTGACCCACCTGTCAAAACTATTCGAGCGTTTGTAAAAGTACAAACTCTGCTTGAATCCCAATAAGTGCACCTTCGGTGTCCGTTCAGGGAAACTCTTAGGGTTCATCGTCAGCTAGAAAGGAATTGAGGTTGATCCTGACAAGGTCAAGGCCATTTAAGAAATGCCTTCTCCGAAAACTGAAAAACAAGTCAGAGGATTCCTGGGACGTTTGAACTACATCTCCAAATTCATATTCCTCATGACCGCGACATGTTTGTCGATTTTCAAATTACTCAAAAAGAATCAGGACTGCGTTTGGACAGAAGATTACCAAACCGCCTTCGACAATATCAAGGAATACTTGTCGAACCCGCCGATTCTATCACCTCCAGTGGAAGGAAGACCGCTGGTCATCTATTTAACAGTCTTGGAAGACTCAATGGGGTGTGTACTTGGCCAACAAGACGAAACCAAAAGGAAAGAGTCTGCCATCTACTATTTGAGCAAGAAATTCACCGACTGCGAGACTCGGTACACTATGCTTGAGAAAACTTGCTGCATTTTGGCTTGGGCAGCCAAACGTCTTCGCCAGTACATGATTCGTCACACCACTTGGTTGGTCTTCGAAATAGATCCAATCAAGTATGTATTTGAAAAAACTACTCTCACGGGGAGGATTGCGCGTTGGAAGATGTTGCTGTCAGAACATGACATAGAATACCACGCTCAGAAAGCCGTTAAAGGAAGTGTTTTAGCCGATCATTTAGCTCATCAACCGATTGACGATCAGGAATCAGTCGGATTTGACTTCCCAGACGAAGATGTCATGTATCTAAAAATGAAAAACTGCGATGAACCGCTACCCAGTGAAGGGCCAGAACCAGATTCCCAATGGGGACTTATCTTTGACGGAGCTATCAATCATTACGGATATGGAATTAGGGCAATTATCATAACAACTCAGGGTACCCACATTCCTTTCACCGCCAGACTTACATTCAAGTGCACAAACAACGAGGCCGAATACGAAGCTTGTATTATGGGTCTCGAAGAAGCGATCGACTTAAGGATAAAAAACTTGGATGTATATGGCGACTCAGCTTTGGTTATCAATCATATCAAAGGAGATTGGAACACATACCAATTAGGATTGATTTCTTACAAAGATTACGCAAGAAGGTTGTTACCCTTCTTCAACAGAGTCAAGTTTCATCATATCCCTCATGAGGAGAATCACATGGCTGATGCATTAGCCACTCTCTCTTCCATGATTAGTGTAGGTCAATGGAATGACTTACCTAAGATCGACATAATGCACCTTGAACAGCCCGCTTATATCTTCACGATTGAAGCAGTCATAGACGACAAACCTTGGTATCACGATATCAAATGCTTCCTACAGAAACAAGAGTACCACCTGGGGAACTAAGGAAAGACAGAAAAACTCTTAGAAGGCTGGCTGGTAGTTTCTTCCTGAGCGGTGATACACTCTATAAGAGGAACTTTGACTTGGTCTTGCTCCGATGCGTCGACAGACCAGAAGCAGACATGTTGATAAAGGAAATTCACAAAGGGTCCTTTGGCACTCATGCCAATGGACACGCAATGGCGAGAAAAATTCTCAAAGCAGGGTACTATTGGTTGACAATGGAATCCGATTGCTACAAGTACATGAGGAAGTGTCACAAGTGTCAGATATACTCCGACAAAATCCATGTACCACCTACACATCTCAAAGTTCTTTCTGCCCCATGGCCTTTTTACATTTGGGGAATCGACATGATTGGCATGATTGAACCTAAAGCTTCGAATGGACATCGGTTCATCCTGGTTGCCATTGATTACTTCACCAAGTGGGTCGAAGCAGCGTCATACGCCAATGTAACCCGACAAGTGGTAGTCCGATTTATCAAAAACAATATCATTTGCCGTTATGGTGTTCCAAACCAGATCATTACTGATAATAGATCTAACTTAAACAACAAGATGATGAAAGAGTTGTGCACAGAGTTCAAGATCGAACACCATAACTCATCTCCCTACTGACCCAAGATGAACGGTGCGGTAGAAGCGACTAACAAGAACATCAAGAAGATTGTTTAAATGATGGTCGTAACCTACAAAGATTGGCACGAGATGCTACCCTTTGCTCTTCACAGTTATCGCACATCTGTCCGCACTTCAACAGGGGCAACCCCTTTCTCTTTAGTATATGGCATGGAAGCAGTACTCCCCGTAGAAGTAGAGATCCCATCAATCTGGTATTAAAGGAAGCTAAGCTAACAGAAGCTGAATGGTGTCAAAGTCGACACGACGATGAACCTGATCGAAGAAAATCGAATCACGACACTATGCCATGGTCAGTTGTATCAGCAAAGGATGAAGAAGGAGTTCGACAAAAAGGTTCGACCTCACGTCTTCAGGAAATGAGACCTTGTGCTTAAGAAGATACAATCATTTCTCACTAATTCTCGGGGCAAGTGGACTCCGAATTATGACGGCCCATATGTGGTCAAGAAAGCTTTCTCAGGCGGTGCCCTGAGACTTTCAACCATGGACGGAGAGGAATTTGCCTACCCCACAAATGTTGACGTAGTCAAGAAATACTTCGCCTAAAAAAAACAAAAAAAAACGTCTCGGTGGATTGAAAACCCGAAAGGGAAGTCCAGGAAAAAATTAGAGACATGATAAAAAATCATCCCGGTGGATTGGAAACATCACAGTACAATCCAGGAAAAAATTAGGGATAATGGCAAGTAACTATGTTCAACAAAGGGGAAAATCCCTCAGCAACAGTAATGCCATCGGTCAGGAAAACGCCAGTCAAGGTCATCTTCGACAGAAGCTCAGGATGCCCCGAAGTCAAAGTTGGTAGAAGGATAGTGGTCGTTATGTTTTGATATAGCCCTTTTCCCTTAAATCACCATTTTCTAACTTTGTAAATACTCTATGGAATCACGCGTTTGGCTGATTTCCATCCTATCAATAAAATTGGAGCCCTTGTGCTTTTGTTTGCAGTTCTTATTTGTTTTAGCTTTACAGAACGACGTTTTAATATGATCAACGATTCTTGAAATAAAATAAAAATGAATTTACTTGTTAAACTTTTTCTGCTTTAAAATAAAGATGGCAATTTCTTTTGACTGTTGAACATCGAAAGAACATCGGTCGCTTCTCCAGAAGTAATTGAACCTCAAAGTGCAGAATCAAAGTACTCCTTCTAAACCAGTGCACTTGAATGAAGGATCAGCTATGTCAGAGACCATTGTTTCATCTGACACCCCCGGCAGAGTTCTTATCTCCTAAGCCCGACCAACATAGCTCCTGACAGGGACTATCTCTCCTAAGCAAGGCAGAATTGCTATCTTGAACCAGTGATACTTTTCATCCCCCACTGTGACCGAGTATCCAGTCGTGTTCATCTACTAGTCTGTATGTCGTGCCAGTTTTGTCAGCATATACATACATACACCATGCATTATTGATTCACATGCATAATTATATTGCATCACTATCACTCTCGTCGGTTTTATCCCCTAGTGATAACAGTCCTCTCAATCGAGTTGTCAGTTCTTTCCTCGTCAGGAAATATTGCGTCTGCACTACCTCTCTCCTCCAGTTTATTTCTGGGATGAAGTCGGCCCTTGACCACTTTGATAACTTGAACCTCTGAAAAACCAGAGAACCCTCAGCCAGCATCATTCTTTGCCATTGAAGATGATGTCTTCGCTTTCCCGGATTAAGGAAAATCCCTAGAGAAAGCCTCTTAACTAAAGACTTTCAGCAACACATTGGTCCTTCTCTCCAGAATGTCAATGTCAACAAAGTCATCGGCACCTCAAGATTGGATCGCGTCATATGGCATTTCTCCGAGAAGATCTCCGAGAAAAGTATGATGAAATACCCCAAGCAAGAAACAGTTTCTCAAAGAGACTCGTTTTCCCCAATAAAGTCGACAAATGGCGTCTCCAAATAGAGAAGTTTGTACACCTCTACAATTCAGACAGATGGGTTCCCCAGCAAGTCTAACATCAAAAAGTTTTTCCATCAAATGGCATCTCCCCAGGAAAATTCGGCGAGAAGTTTGAGGAGAACCACTACAAATAGCGTCCCTTGTCAATAATGTTTATTGACAAAAGAAACCAAGACCAGGTCCTTGGTAGGAAACCAGGATCGAGGGGAGGTTTATATCGGAAACTGAGACCAGTTCCTTGGTAGGAAACCAGGATCGAGGGGAAGTTTAATTAGGAAACTGAGACCAGTTCCTTGGTAGGAAACCAGGATCGAGGGGTAGTTTATTTCAGAAACTAAGACCAGTTCCTTGGTAGGAAACCAGGATCGAGGGGAAGTTTACCTTTTCTAAGCATCATTTCTAAGCAAAAGACAAAGGATGCGCGAACTGCCATTCATAACCACCATCAAAATTTCGGGTATTCCGATATTTAATCCTCTTGCACCCCGAATGCCCAAATACCTTCGCCATTCACACCTTCGGGTCCAAGAAGATTAAATAGGGGCATCTGTCATACCCCAAATTTTGACCACCAATATTTCCCATCATTGTGCAAATCATCATCACAATATGGATGAACCATTAGTCTCCCCAAAGTTGGGTGAGCATCCACTACAATCAGACTTAGGGTTTCAAGCCCTCTCAGAGCTCTTAGACAAAGGATCAATCAAGGAATGACATGATCTTCAATTTGTCTAGCCTCTCAAACATCCACAAAGGATCAAGAGGACTCCCACTTCAAGGATTAAGCACAAGGCTTCCCCCTTCTAGGTGGATTAAGCCTTAAGATCGCCAGTGTCACCAAATTAGGGTTTGATCGACCAGGGCCTCCAGATGGAAATTTTCCTATGGGCATGAGCCAATGCTTCAAAGCATAACCTAATATGCTCCATGGGACATCATGGATCCAATCATCAAGTCAATTTAACCTCAGGGGATGCATTCACAAAAATTCAGGAATTAGGGTTTCTTGACCTAATTCACCCCTAAGTTGACTTTTGGGACAAAACATGAGCCAAGACCTCAAGAGGAGATTTGAGGGTCTCAAATACATTACATTGATCCATTTGCAAGAATGTATTGATTCACAAGTTTCAGTTTCATCTGAACCACGGTTAGGGTTTCGCTGAAAAAGTCAACTGTATCTTTGACTTTTGACCAGGACATGCTCCCAAACCCTAAGACATGATTCAATACACCATATGACACCTATGGAATCAACCCATCAAGTTTGATTTAGGTCAAGGACTTGATTTCATAGAGGATCGCACAGTTTGGAATTCGTCTGATAAAAAGTCAACTGTGCACAAAAGTCAAACTTTGACTTTTTGAGATTTTTCATAATTATGGTTTTTTAACCCTAAAATGATGTTAATGTGTGATTGGAATCATCATTCATCTGATAAAAAGCTTAGAAAATTTTCTAAGTTATGGAACAAAGTGGCTAGGGTACCAACTTTGGAGGATCATAGCTCCTAAACCACCAGGCCATTTTCCCCATCCAAAGCTGGATTTGTAGCTCTCATTACCCTCTACAAAAGCTTCAACTACCACTCATTCCAATTCCCCATGGATTTTGATTTATGGAATGATCAAAATAACAAAAAGTGAAAATGTCACTTTTTTCCAACACTTAGTGAAATTTTCACTAAGTCAGAATCTGCCTTCACTTTTTTCCAAATGTAGGGGTATTTTTCACTTGGATCCAAAAAGTATCAAAACCAATTATGATCAAACAGTTATTGTATCATATGAGGGCTTTCGAAAATGACCAAGAACTCCATCAAATTCCACTTGAGCCATGAGATATGAGAATGGCAATATGCCTTGCTGAAAACTGCCAAGGCTAGGCAGAATTTTGCACTTTTACTCGATTTGGCAAAATCATATAATTCCAAGCCTTGTAATCACTTTGGACACATCTGAGGATCAAATCTAAAGGGAACAAACATTGATCCAAGCCTCCAAAGTCTTTGGAACAAGAAGTAGCATGCCAAACCTAGAAATCCCTAAAAGAGGGACAAGACTCTAATTTTGGATTGGAGAATTTAATGGATGCACCAAGGTGGCATGGACTGACACATTTGCAACTGAATTCAGTCAAGAATGATCCAACAACTTGGGAACCACAACTCTGTGCCCTAACCTCTAGTCAATGGCTAGAGGAGACTTGAGATTCCAAAATGCAACCATTGGCCAAACCTCTGCAGCAGTTGCCATTCACTATTGCTTGCAAAACAAACTTGCTCTACTATAAATAGAGCTCATTTGTGCTCAATTTGAGTACACCAAAGCCATCAAACAGATGCTTTCCTCAAAATCACCTTCTCACTTCCAAATTTGCCTTCCAAAGCAAGTCACTATCGGGTTTTGAGTTTGAGAGCAATTCCAACCAAACCAATCACACACACACCTCATAAACATCATATAGAAGTGATCCAAACACTCACATAACATATGGAACACCAAAATCACAAAATCACCAGCCAATTGCTCAAGCCTTTGACAGATTTGCAGTTGAGGTGCCAAATCAAGTTCCAGCTCAAATCAATCCACTCCAAGCATCCAGACACACTCCATAGCACCTAGGGAAGCTGTCCATAACCTTAGAACCAAGCTGTAACACCTCTAACCCAAAACACGATCACCAGCTGCAAGTGGTAAGCATGAGCTCTTCTAACTCTATGATCCATGCAATTTTTGCTGAACAATAATTTGGCCATATGTTCATAATCATGCATAGAGTGTTTTCCCTTAATCAACTGCTTTGTATGAATCGTGTATGGAATTTCTGAACCTTCATGCAGAATTTAGGGTTCTTGAGGTTTCTCTTTGATTTCTTATTCCATGCTTAAAAAAAAGAAATTAAAGACCATAGACATGATCGTGAGGTGAAAACGAGCAAATTGATATGTAGATTGCATGATATAATCAAGTATTCAGTGAGATAGGATAGAAAGCGCAAATCTGGGAAAAACAGAGCACGCGGGCAAGGCCAAGATGTTCTTGGCGCCCTTTTTCAGATATTTGAATATTTGAATTTTTGTGATTTTATTTAATTGATTCAAAAATTAATTTCTCTCTGAGTTTTAAAGATTTTGAGTTGATTCTTTTTTTAATAATTCACAAAAATGTTAAAATATTTTATTTTACCAAAAAATCCCAAAAATATTATTTATTTCATATAATTAATATTTTTACCAAGAATTAATATTTTAATTGTTTTTGACATTTAAAATATTTTTTCCTTCTTGATTTTGCAAATTTTAATGATTTCTAATCATTTTGTAGGTCAAAACATGATTTTTGAAACATTAATCCAAGATCACAATTTGTTTTCCACATGTTAAACAATTTTGATCATTTTAATTGAATGTTTTATTCAATTAAAATACATTTTGGAAACAAATTAGGGTTTTGATTAATTCAACCCTCATCAAACCTTTTAAAAACACTTTTGGCCTCTAATAGAGTGTAAGACCCAATCCTTTGTAAATACAAACCTATTTTGGGCCTCAAATGTTGTATAAGTCCCGTTGTATTTCAAAAGTTCGGCGCGATCATCACCCGTTTAAAACAAACCATTTGGGCCTCTCCTCGAGCTATAAGACCCATTCAAAATCATTTTTGGGCCTCTAATAGAGTGTAAGACCCAATCCCCTTTTTGAAACCAATAACTTTTGGGCCTCAGTCATTGTATAAGACCCACGATGTTTTCAAAACCTCGGCGCGATCGTCGCCCATTTCAAAATTAACCATTGGGTTTCTCCTTGAGCTATAAGACCCATCTTTGTTCACTTTCAATCATTTTGGGCCTCTTGAGAGAGTGTGAGACCCATCCCCTTGTACATAAAACCTTTCTTGGGCCTCAGTCACTTGTATAAATCCCTGTACAAAACAACAGTGCGATCACTGATAAAACCCTGGGCCTCTCATTGAGCTGTAAGCCCCAATTTTCCTTTCAAAAGCACTTTCTCCTTTGATTTTGAATATAATATTGTTATCAAAGCTTTCTTTATTGAACAAACTAACCAAACAGCATGGAAGCTCTACAACCGAGTAAGTGTTTACTCGCTTTCATTTACCGCTTTCATATGTATATAACTGTATTATGGGGCTGTTTCACTGTAAGTCTTCTTTCATAAACTCATATCGATTGTGTAATACTAGTATAGATATTTAGAGTTTTCCCGGCAACTACGTCTAGAACTAGACAAAACCTCGTCTCCTTCTCTCCGACGTTCTCCCGGTTATTTCAAACATAACCTAAACCATGAGAATTTTCTTTTACAACAATTTTAGATAACTAGATCTAAGAAATCTCCCCCTTGAACAGTTCATATACAGAAGGCCAATGTTCCAAGTGAAACCCCTTCTGGAACTGTTCATCAGCCTCCTCTTGGGCTTAATGCAAGGACCCACAGGCTTCCTAAAAGCATCCCCGCCTCCTCTTGGGCGTTGTACAAGGACCCGTCGGCTTCTTAGAAGTTTTCACAGCCTCCTCTTAGGCTTCGTATAATGATTCTTCCTCCGGGAAGATAGCCTCCTCTTGGGCTTCGTACAAATTGTCCCGTCGACTTCTTAAAAGTTTTTCTCGCCTCCTCTTGGGCTTCGTACAAATTATCCCGACGACCTCTTAAATGTATAGGAACAGAAATTAGTCATCTTAATAGAACAGTCTTTCAAAGAGTCTAGATCTTCCTACGGCGAACATACTGTCTCTTGATCTCTCTTAAGCATAGTACAAAAGATGAAACTCTAGACTTGGACAGTCTAACCTCCTTGAGTCTCGAAGACATTCTCAAGTTCCTGTCAAAAATAGGAAAAAAACACCCGTAGACTTGGGCAGTCTCAATACCCTTCGGATTCCCCGTTTCCTTAAAGAATAGGAAATAATCCCGGTCCTCAGATCAAATCCATGAGTACAACATTACCCATGTAAGAACTGATTTTCTCTTTTAACCAACATACTGGACCTGTCACTCAACTGAAACAGTAACCCTAGCCTCCCCTTGGGCTTTATACAATGATTCTACCCAGCGGATCTAACCTTTGCAGCCTCCATCTCGGGCTTCGTACGAGATACAAAATCAGTCTCTTATTGAGTATAAAAGACTCTCTTTTTGAGTCAAACATTTTTAGCCTCCATCTCGGGCTTCGTACGAGATACCAAATCACTCTCTTGTTGAGTATAAAAGACTCTCTTGTTGAGTCAAACATTTTTTAGCCTTCATCTCGGGCTTTGTACGAGATACAAAAACACTCTCTTGTTGAGTATAAAAAGACTCTCTTGTTGAGTCGATCACCTTTAGCCTCCATCTCGAGCTTCGTACGAGATACAAATCACTCTCTTGGTGAGTCTAAAAGACTCTCTTGTTGAGTCAAACCCTTTTAGCCTCCGTCTTGGGCTTCGTACAAGACACATATAAAAACACTCTCTTGCTGAGTCAACCCTTTTAGCCTCTATCTCAGGCTTCGTACGAGACACAAAGGCATCCTCTTGTTGGGTCAATAGCCTCCTCTTAGGCTTTGTATAAAGAAATCCCCGTTTGATTCAATCAACCTTTTTGCATCAAATCATGCTTTGGTCTCAGCATACAAACATCAACAACTCCTTTTCCCTCGTCCAATTGCTGTAAGCAGCAAGCCTCTGGATTATTTACATCCACGCCACTGTCCCTCTTTTAGCATGAGAAATTCCAAAGGAAAGATGGCGTTGCTCTAAACTGAGTAAAAGTCTTCTCCTTCAGGTTAAAAAATCCCCTATAGAGGAAATTATGGCATTACTGGATTCACATATCCCAGTTAAAGTAATTCTCCTTTATAATCAGTCACCCAACAGTTGTGCCAAACGGACCAAATATCCCTCTTTAGAGATGACAAATTCTCTCTAAAGTCAAAACCCTTCAGCTTCACATCTTGGGCTTTGAACAAGATACAAATCACCCCTTTAGCTTCACGTCTTGGGCTTTGAACAAGACACCAAACAACCTTTTTCCTCCCATAGAATAGGAGGAACTACGATCGCTCTGATTTCCCTATCCCGGGAATACGTAGGCATAAGATTAAAAAAGAATCTTAGCGAGCACACTAATAAAAAAACCCCAAAATCCCCTACCTCCAACCAATCTAGCGCAGTATCCTAACAAATTCCCCATGAACAATCCCGGTATTTCGTTCTGAGCAAAATAAGCAGAGAGAGGCCCACGAACTAAAGCCGCATATGTAAACCAACAGTTTTGACTGTTTAAACTCAGTTTGCAAGCAGGGTTAGTTGGAGACATCTATTTCCCTTCCTTCATCAGCTTCAATAGGATAAAAAATGAATCGACCTGTAGTGCCCCAGAGCGACAGTGCTTAAGAACCACGTCCAAAATTGCTCGCTACAGCCAGAGGGGGGCAAAAGTCACAACATGGCGCTCAATATCACAGTTAACTGCCAGAACGATGCTTTAGCCAGCGTGCTGGTAGACACAGGATCAACCATCAACGTTATGCCGAAGTCCACTTTAATGCGACTATCATTCAAAGGATCCCCGACGAGGGGCAGTGAGGTCATCGTCAAAGTGTTTGACGGGTCTCGGAAAGCAGTTATCGGCGAAGTCGACCTTCCCATAACTATCGGTCCTCACACTTTCCTAATCACTTTCCAGGTCATGGACATCCGGGCAGCGTACAACTGTTTATTAGGAAGACCTTGGATACACTAGGCTGGGGCAGTCACTTCGATGCTTCACCAGAAACTGAAGTTTGTCAAGAACGATCAACTCATCACGGTTTGTGGAGAACAAGCCTTGATCGTGAGTAACCTGTCATTATCTACTTGTGTAGAACCCGAGGAGGTTGTTGGGACTCAGTTCCAAGCACTTTCGGTGAGCAGCAATAATCAATCAAAGAAAGGAACTTCAATTTCCTCATACAGAGATGCTTTCGAAGTGATCGAGAATAACAATGCAAAAGGATGGGGACAGGTTATCATTCCTACTGATAATAAAACAAAGAAGGGTCTTAGTTTTTCTACAACTTGCACCCAGACAGCTGCTAACGATGAAAGTCTTTATCCCATTCAGGACTTCTTCCATAGTGGAGGTTTCCTTCACCAAGTGCCTCAAACAATCCATACTATCAACGAGGGAGATCCCTCTGATATGGATGAGGAATGGAAGTCCTATCTCAACGAGGACGGTTATATGTCTCAGGAAGCGGTGCCTACGCCCTTTTGCTATCCTGCACAGAGTCCGAGATTTATGCCCAGGTCAGACATCGAAATGATATACGGAGATTGTGATCCGGAAGGATGCCGTGCTCCACCAAACTCGTTAGAGGAGGACACTCTGATGAAGGATAACTTTGACCACGACTATTATGGCCCAATGGATGGTCTGCCTATCTGGCAGCCGTACCCAGGAGACTTGGGGCAAGAAAATCAGCCGAACAATGAAAATCAGTTGAGCGTCATTGAACAGAATACATGTGTCCTCACCATGTCATGGGATCAACATTCAGGTCATTCAGAACCTATCCAGTATGACGATGAATTGGCAAAGCTTGCCGGACTAGAATTCATCAACTATGTTTTTCCCGAGGTCAACGTCATCGAGAGAGATGACCCCTCCAGTTCCAAAGAAGTGTGGGATACCTTGGGACAACCAAGTGGAAAATTTGACTTCATGGTCAAGTAAACTACTCCTGAAAGCTCTCGTATCAGGCTCGAAGACATCCAGCCAACTGGATAGGGAGATTTTCCTGAGAGGACAAATACTATGCAAAATACAACAGAGGAATCCTCCTACGACAACTCTGCCTGGGAGACAGATTCCAATGATCCTGCTCCTCCAAAAATCAGCGTCATTTCTGAAGACAAATCAAGGAAGGTACCATACTTTGTGATTCACCGAGGAGTTCGCCGCCAATGGGTTGCTGTCGATGTTCCGAAGATTGTTCATAAGTCAAAGTAATTGTCGTCTTTAACCTTTCACCCTGCCCAGGTGAAACAGATGTTTTGCTTCGCTTCGCCCAAAGCGACAGAGTTTGTTTTATAGGGCTGTAGTTTCAAGAATTGACTTGTTCATAATAAAATAACGTCGTTCTGTAATTTCCACATTAAGTGTTGTTTTCTCTTTTCGCTTTTCTCAGAAAATGGTAATCCTAAAAAACAATTCGAAATAAACAAGCAGTTTTTCAAAAAAAATACACTGCACACACTTGCATTATCTCTATCTCTTCTAAACACAAATCATACCGTCATGCAGATTTCTTGTTTTAAACCCCATTGAAACATACGATCCAATGCCTTCTCTCGACTTTGAGTTCCCGGTATTTGGGGCTGAAGAAGAAGTTGACGACGAAATTTCAGAAGAGATCTCCCGACTACTCAGTTTCATACCCCAAATTTTGACCACTAATATTTCCCATCATTGTGCAAATCATCATCAAAATATGGATGAACCATCATACTTCATCAGTCTCCCCAAAGATGGGTGAGCATTCACTATTATCAAAATTACGGTTTCAAGCCCTCTCAGAGTTCTTAGACAAAGGATCAATCAAGGAATGACATGATCTTCAACTTGTCTAATCTCTCAAACATCCACAATGGATCAAGAGGGCTCCCACTTCAAGGATTAAGCACAAGGTTGCTCCCTTCTAGGTGGATCAAGCTTCAAGATCGCCAGTGTCACCAAATTAGGGTTTTGGTCGACCAGGGCCTTCAGATGGAAATTTTCCTCTGGGAATGAGCCAATGATCCAAAACATAACCTAATATAATCCATGGAACCTCATCGACCCAATCATCAAGTCAATTTTGCCTCAAGGGATGCATACATAAAAAATCAGGAATTAGGGTTTCTTGACCTAATTCACCCCTAAGTTGGCTTTTGGGACAAATCATGAACCAAGACCTCAAGACATGATTTGAGGGTCTTTAATATACCATATTGATCCATTTGGAACAATGGATTGATCCAAGAAGCTTGAGCAATAAGTTTCAATTTCATCTGAACCACAATTAGGGTTTTGTGAGAAAAGTCAACTGTAACGTTGACTTTTGACCAGGGCATGCTCCCAAACCCTAAGACATGATTCAATATACCCTATAACACCCATGAAACATGTCCATCAAGTTTGATTTAGGTCAAGGACATGATTTCCTAAAGGATTGCACAGTTTGGAATTCATTGGATAAAAAGTCAACTGTGCACAAAAGTCAACTTTGACTTTTTGAGATTTTTCACAAAAATGGATTTTTAACCCTAAATTGATGTTAATGTATGATTTGAATCATCATTCATCAAGAAAAATCAAAGAAAGTGGGATAACTTGTAAAAGGGGTAACCATAAAAACTTAGAAAATTTCTAAGTTATGAAATATAGTGACAAAGGTATCAACTTTGGAGGATCATAACTCCTAAACCACGAAGCCATTTTTCCCCGTCCAAAGCTTGATTTCTAGATCACATTACCCTCTACAAAAGCTTCATACTGACCTATGTCCAAATTCCTCATGGATTTTGAGTTATGGAGTGATCAAAATCAAGAAAAGTCACTTTGTTCCAACACTTAGTGAAAATTTCACTAAGTCAGAATTTGCCTTACTTTTTTCCAAATGTAGGGGGATTTTTCACTTGGATCCAAAAAGTATCAAAACCAAATATGATAAAACAGTTGTTGTATCATATAAGGGCTTTCCAAAATGACCAAGAACATCACCAAATTCAACTTGAGCCATGAGATATGACATTGGCAAGATGCCTTGCTGAAATCTGCCAAGACAAGGCAGAATTTTGCACTTTTGCTCGATTTGCCAAAATCAGCCAATTCCAAGCCTTGTCATCGCTTTGGACACATTTGAGGATTGAATCTAAAGGGGACAATCACTGAGCCAAGCCTCCAAAGTCCTTGGAATAAGAAATAGCATGCTAAACCTAGAATTTCCCAAAATAGGGACAAGACTCCAATTTTGGATTGGAGCATTCAATGGAAGCACCAAGGTGGAATGGACTGAGCCATTAGCAACTGAATTCAGTCAAGACTTATCCAAGACCAAGGGGACCAGCAGCCTGTGTCCTAACCTCTAGTCAATGGCTAGAGGAGACTTGGATTTTCATTTGCCAACATTGGCCAACCCTACCCAACATTGGCCAACCTTAGAGAGCAATTTCACTCAAACCAATCACACACACACGTCATATACATCATATGTGAGCTGATCAAACACTTAAACAACATCTGGAACACTGATTTCTCAGAATCACCAGTCAATTGCTCAAGGTTTTAACTAAGTTGCAATTGAGATGCCATGAAGTGATCCAGCCAATTTCCATCAAGTCCAAGCATTCAAACACACTCCATAGGGTGTAGGGAAGCTGTTCAGATCATCATAATTCATCTGTAACACCTCCAACTCAGAAATTAATTTGCTCTTGCTGTCACGACCTAGAGGTAAGCCTAAACTTGGTCATCTCTCAATCTATGCATATTTCCTCGCACAATACTTTTGCCAAATGTTCATAATCATGCATGGAATGTTTCCCCTCAAGTAATTGCTTTGTTTGAGTCGTGTATCAAAAATCCCAGCGTTCATGCAGAATTTAGGGTTCTTGAGGATTTGTCGTGATTTCTTGTTTTATGCTTAATTTAAATGAAATTAATTGTCATAAACATGATCGTGAGGTGAAAACGAGCAGATTGATATGTGGATTGCATGATATAATCAAGTATTCAGTGAGATTGGATAGAAAACGCAAATCTGGGCAAGGCAGAAAACGCGCGTGTTCTTGGCCCATGTTCTTGGCGCCATTTTCACAAATTCAAATATTTGAATTTTGTGATTTTTATTTAATTGATTCAAAAATTAATTTCTCTCTGAGTTTTAATGATTTTGAGTTGATTCTTTTTTTAATAATTCACAAAAATGTTAAAATATTTTATTTTATCAAAAAAAATCCCAAAAATGTTATTTATTCCATATAATTGATATTTTTGCAAAGAATTAATGTTTTAATTGTTTTTGACATTTAAAATATTTTTTCCTTATTGATTTTGCAAATTTTAATGATTTCTAATCATTTTGTAGGGCAAAACTTAATTTATGAAGCATTAATCCAAGATCACAATTTGTTTTCCACATGTTAAACAATTTTGATCCTTTTAATTGAATATTTTATTCAATTAAAATACATTTTGAAAACAAATTAGGGTATTTGATTAATTCAACCCTCATAAATCATTTTCAAAAACACTTTGGGCCTCTTGAGAGAGTGTAAGACCCAAACCCCCTTGTACAAACTCTTTAGGCCTCACTTACTGTATAAGTCCCCCTGTACAAGTAAACGGCGCGATCATCTCCTTTTAAAAATCAATTGGGCCTCTCCTTGAGCTATAAGACCCATTCAAAACTTTTGGGCCTCTAATAGAGTGTAAGACCCAATCCCCTTTTAACCAAAATAACTTTGGGCCTCAGATATTGTATAAACCCCTTCACGTTAAAAGAAAATTCCGGCACGATCGCCATTTCAAACGAAAAATTATTTGAGCCTACCCTCGTGTTATAAGCACCACTCTTTTTCTTTAAACCTTTTGGGCCTCTTGAGAGAGTGTAAGACCCAAATCCCTTTGTACAACAAACCATTTTTTTGGCCTCAGTCACTTGTATAAGTCCCTCTGTACAAATTCAACAGTGCGCTCACTGATAAAACCCTGGGCCTCTCCTTGAGCTGTAAGCCCCAAATCTTTCATTTCAAAGCACTTTCTCCTTTGATTTTGAAATATACTGTTGTTTTCAATCTTTCTTTGTTGAACAACTAACCAAACAGCATGGAAGCTTTACAACCGAGTAAGAGTTTATCTGCTTTCATTTACCGCTTTCATATACATATAACTGTATTGTGGGGCTGCTCACTGTAAGTCTCCTTTCATAAACTCATATCGACTGTGTAATACTAGTATAGATATTTAGAGTTTCCCGGCAACTACGTCTAGCATTAAGCCCGTTGATCACTCTTAAATAGTCAAAACTAGATCCCCATAGGATTACCAGACACAGTCTTCCCTCCTCTTGGGGTTAAACAATATGGAGATGTGAAAGGCAGATTCTTTTTGAACACTTTCTCAGACTGTCACTCGTAGAAGTTGTCAACGAAACTCTATTCCCCAGAGATGATCTTTTCTCCGTGAATGGCATCTCTTGAGTTTCTTCCAAATTCTCGAACTTTCCTGGCTTGATCTATTCTTTGTGAGTAGCCTGTCTTGAACTTTTCAAGGTTTGGGGACCCACAGGCTTCTTAAAAGCACCCTTAGGAATTGTCAAGAAACTCTACTCCCCAGAGATGATCTCTTCTCCGTGAATGGCATCTCTTGAGTTTCTTCCAAATTCTCGAACTTTCCTGGCTTGACCTATTCTTTGTGAATAGCCTGTCTTGAACTTCTCAGGGTTTGGGGACCCACAGGCTTCCTAAAAGCATCCCCGTCTCCTCTTGGGCGTTGTACAAGGACCCTTCGGCTTCTTAGAAGTATTCACAGCCTCCTCTTAGGCTTCGTATAAATGATTTCTTCCTCCGGGAATGATAGCCTCCTCTTGGGCTTAGTACAAATTGTCCCTCGGCTTCTTAAAAGTTTCTAGCCTCCTCCTGGGCTTCGTACAAATTGTCCCGACGACCTCCTAAAGGTATAGGAACAGAAATCAGTCATCTTAATTGAACAGTCTTTCCAAGAGTCTACTACTGTTTCTCAAAGCATAGTACAAAAGATGAAACTCCAGACTTGGACAGTCTAATTTCCTTGAGTCTCAAAGACATTCTCAAGCACCCTTCAAGAATAGGATGAAACCCCGTAGACTCGGGCAGTCTCAATACCCTTTGGATTTCCCATTTCCTTAAAGGACAGGAAATAACCCCGATCCTTATAACAAACCCATGAGTATAACATTACTCATATAAAAACTAATTTTCTCTTTGAACCAATATACTAGACCTGTCACTCAACTGAAACAGCACCATAGCCTCTCTCTCTTGGGCTTTATACAATGATTCTCCCCAACAGAGTCAAACACCTTTTAGCCTCCGTCTTAGGCTTTGTACAAGACAAAAATCACTCTCTTGTTGAGTATAAAAGATTCTCTTGTTGAGTCAAAACCCTTTTAGCCTCCATCTCGGGCTTTGTACGAGATACAAAACACTATCTTGTTGAGTATAAAAGACTCTCTTGTTGAGTCCAACCTTTAGCCTCCGTCTTGGACTTCGTACAAGACACATATAAAAGATTCTCCTGTAGAGTCAACCCTTTTAGCCTTTCTCTCGGGCTTTGTACGAGACATATCAAAAATACCCTCTTGTTGGGCCAATAGCCTCCACTTAGGCTTTGTATAAGAAAACCACTGGTTGATCAAATCAACCTTTTAGCCTCAAAGTTGTGCCTCGTTCACAGTACACAAACATCAACAACTCCTTCCCCTTCATCTAATCGCTGTAAGCGGCAAGCCTCTGGATCATCTACATCCATGCCATTGTCCCTCTTTTAGCATGAGAAATTCCTAAGGAAAGATAGCATTGCTCTACACTAAGTTAAAGTCTTCTCCTTCAGGTTGGAAATCCCCTATAGAGGAAATTATGGCATTGCCGGATTCACATATCCCGGTTAAAGCAATTTTCCTTTATAAACAGTTGTGACAAACAAACCCCTCTTTAGAGATGACAAATTCTCTCTAAAGACAAACCCTTTTACCTTCACATCTTGGGCTTTGAACAAGATACAAACTACCTTCAGCTTCACGTCTTGGGCTTTGAACAAGACACCAAAACACCATTTCCTCCCGTAGAATAGGAGGAACTACGATCGCTCTGATTTCCCTGTTTCGGAAAAACGGGAATACATAGGCATAAGATTGAAAGAAAAATCTTAGCGAGCACACTAATCCAAAACCCAAAATCCCATACCTTCACATCTCAATCGAAAAGCATCAGTCTTAACCTCCCACCAATCGACCGGACACTATTTTAACAAAATAAACCTAAGAGAGACCCACAATCTTTGTAGCATCTGTAAACCAACAGTCATCTGTTCAAACTCAGTTTGCAAGCAGTGTTAATTGGAGACATCTATTTCCCTTCCTTCATCAGCTTTAATAGGATAAAAAATGAATCGACCTGTAGTAAACCCCAAAGAGCGGTAGTGCTTCGCAACCACGTCCAAAATCGCTCGCTACAGAAAAATGGCGACCTCACTGGGGACGACGAGATCTTGTTCTCTTCCCATTTATTAGGTGGAAACCTTAAAAAAAAGTGGCGCTCACCGTGGGGCCGGTCTTTCTTTCTTTCTTTGTTTTCTGGAATAGGACTCTTTGTTGACTTCACTAGGATCTTAGGTCAAAACCTTTAAGTTGGGAAGGAACCACAGAATGGCGCCTCCGCTGGGGAGCCATTTTCTGTCAGGAACATAAGATTCGTAGCTTTAAAAAAAAAGTCTAGGACATTAGGACAAATATATATACTGCTTTTCCTAATTGATATCTGTGTTAATTTTTCTACTAATGGGAATGTGTGTGATGCCGCACGTGGAAAGATTGAGTATACACTTAAGATAAGTGATGGCGACGAGGTCGACCATCAACCTCAGTGGAGGCTTCCCAATGCAACCCATTCCCTCTCATAGGCAATGGGCCGATTGTGACGTCTGAGAAGCTGAGGAGCCAACCCTTTTGTAGTGCGGAAACTATCGGAAATAGTTGTCACGCGATACTACCCTCATTTGAGGCTGATGATCTATTCTCGGTGAATAGCATTTACTCTAAGATTTCATACAGTTCGCTGGCGATCCACTTGTTGTTTGTTATCCTGGGAGGAGCTAATGATTTTGAGTACAGGTATAAAAAATCACCCTAGTATAAACCTTTGGGGATGGGTAGAGCCTTGACTCCATGACAACAACCCTTTGACCCCATGTTTTTTCTATGTTTTTGTGTGCTGCATTCATGCATTCATTTAAAAAACATTAAAACATTCAAAAAATTTCTCTTCTAGTCTCTCTGTCTTTTCAAAATAAACTAAGACTGTGATTGCAAATATCAGAGAAAAGGATTGCGCTAATGGATTTCGGTAGAAGGAGAACTCATAAGTACACCTTCAGGATTCCAAAACTAGAGGATTTAAGAGGTTTGGCGTGGATGATCACAAACCAAGAGGCTTTCCGAGCCAAGTACGGAGGTTTGCTATCTCTTCTAAGAGTCCATGTGATTGAGGGAATCATGGATGCGCTCGTTCAGTTCTACGATCCGGTCTATCATTGTTTCACATTCCCGGATTACCAGCTAGCACCAACGCTGGAGGAATATTCTCATCTGATTGATCTACACATTACAGATCAAGCTCCATTTTCTGGACTGGAAGAAATTCCAGAGAATCAGACCATTGCAAGAGCAATTCATTTGGACGAGTCTGAGGTCAGGACTCACATGACCACTAAGGGTCGCATACAAGGTTTGCCAGCCCAGTTCTTGACAAAGAAATCCCTGTACTTCGCCAGTATAGGGAACGTGACTGCTTTTGAAAGCATCTTTGATTTACTCACCTACGGGTTATTTTTTGTTGCCCAACATTAATAACTTCGTCGATATCAACTCCATTAAGGCTTTTCTCATTGGAAACCCTGTGCCAACTTTGCTCGCATATGCATATCATTCTGTACACTTAGGGAATTTGTACAGTGGAGGGGAGATCACATGCTGTGTACCTCTGCTTTATAAATGGTTTATCTCTCATTTACCTAAGTCTGCTGCTTTTTGGGATCACAAGAGTGCCTTACTGAAATTTTGGTATCAGATGTGTGATGTTAAGGTACGATGTCACAACAACACACTCTGAACAATGGACAGTGCAATAACAGCAATAAATCAACACAATGAATTATTCACCCAGTTCGGTCTAACTACCTACGTCTGGGGGCTACCAAGCCAGGGATGAAATTCACTACTTGTAGAATTAATTTACAGACTCAACAACCCAGTTGACAATCTCCTAAACTTAATTCCTACTAGTGACTTCCTACCTAAGAAACCACTTAGATATGAGAACACTACTCAATCCCTAAAACACTTCAGTGACACAATTCAAAGATCACACACTTTGAACAGCACTACTTGATTCTGCTTCACAGCTTTGATCAAGAACAACTCAAATCAACAATACCAATTCACACTCGAATGGTTTACAAATCATACACGAAGACACAAACGACACTGAGTCTTTAGCACTTTTTCTTAGTTACTTTTCCTCCAGGAATGATGCGCATTATATAGCTCTTTGAATTGGACTTGGACCTGCTACAATATCTGACCTGATTTGTTATTTAAAACTGAATATTCAAAACAGATTTTCTCCTAAAATCTTTTCAAATATTCAACCTTTTAAATCTCCTACAAATCTGCACCAGATCTCCTATGCAGCAGAAAATATCTAACCCAAGATATTCGCATCCAATGAGACTACCTGCTCTCCATAATTCCAGCTAAAATGCAAACCCTAACAACATCACAAAACCTGATGTTATTAATTCTGCAGATCTAATGTCACAACTTCGCTTGTGACATCAGACATCCAACTTAAACACTTAACACAACCCAGTGTTAAGACTCAATGTTGTGACATCACCCATATGACATCAAACATTGAACAGCTTCACTACTTAACACAGCCCAGTGTTAAGACTCAATGTTGCAACCTCACCTCCTTGACATCAACATTGAACAAACTTTGTTTTACCAAAATTCTAGCCAATCCAAGAAACTAACACTTACGTTGGTCGCAGAAAATCATGTCCCTCACCAATTCTGACATTGATTGGTGTAATAGGATTTATGATGGGATCGGGATCATTAACCGTTGTGGAAACTTCCCTAACGTACCCCTTATAGGAACTAAGGGAGGAATTAATTACCATCCAGTTCTCGTTCGTCGTCAATTTAGATACCCGATGAGGCACGTCCCACGGAGTGTTCATCTGGAAGGTATTTTCTTCAAGGAAGGAGAAAATGACAGAGCACTAAAGACATAAATAGTGCATGCTTGGAAACATGTTCATAAGAAAGGACGGGAGTCTCTAGGAAAACCCGACGGTGTCTCGGTGGAGCCTTATCTCCACTGGGTACAAACTAGAGCTCTCAAGCTAAAGATGCCTTATCCTCATCATGGAGTTCTTCCACCGAGGGAGTCTGTCATGTACTTCATGACTGAGACTGAAAAGCTTCAGGTTACTCTCAAAAAAGTTCAATGGGAGAGGAGGTCTTGGAAGAACAAGTACCCCACCCTCAACGTGGAGTGCATCAAAATACAACAACTACTGAAAGATAAGGATGCTCTTATTGAAATTTTGGAGCAACATGCTGTAGAGAATCAAGATGACCAAAGGAATTTGCTCACTCCTTTCACCTGGCAAAGGAATGACAACCCGACAACGGCCCAAGAGCCCCGGTCAAGGAAAAGGAAAGTACCAGAGTCAGCACCCGATTTCTCTTCAGAGAGGACTCGGGACCCATTAGCTTAGGTTTCTATTTCTGCACCTTGTAATCTACTGTATTTCCATTTCTGTAATCCTTTGAATTCAATAAAAAGGGGTTTCCCCACTGTTTGATATTTGCAATCTAATTGTCGAAGTTTATTTTGATTAAACAAAAAAACACATAATCATTGCATTCATCATTCTCACATCGCGTATTCTTGTTACCTACGAATCTCACGTTTGTGTCTCGGTTCTAGAGTCAAAGTGTCTCATTCATACAATACTCGGGCCAATCGTCAGAAAAGGATGGATGATCTTGAGGAAGAAAACAGAGAGTTGAAAGAAGAGATCGACGCTTTGAGAGAGGATATGAGAAAGCTTCGTAACGACATGCAAGCCATGGCAGAAGCTCAGCTACAAAGGACTGTGATCTCAGAGATCACCTTAATGCCCATAGTGGAGAAGTATGATCCTAGGTATCAAATGCCGAAAGATCGTCCTTGGGGCATGCCTGTTAACTATATCCTGGAAGGATATGTTCCGCCGATCACTGAAGATCAGGGAATTACAACAGAAGCCGCTGGTCTTGAAGGTTACAAACTTCGGGAAAGCGAAGGTGCCAGGGGCATACTGAAGACTCCTGAAGGTTACAAAATTCGGGAAATGCCAAGATTCACTGCCGTAGTCACGGTACCACCCCCTGTGGTGCATACTGTCTCGGAAAGACAGATTCCGCCGATACCTTCTGGTAAGAAGGAAACTATGTTCAATAGAATGGATGAATTCCAGGAGCAGTTCCTGGAAATGTAAAGGGAACTACAAGCCATTCGCGGTCAGGATTTATTTGGAAAGGACGCCGTAGACCTTTGCTTGGTCCCCAATGTGAAAGTTCCGCACAAATTTCAAGTGCCCGACTTTGAGAAATACAAGGGTAATTCTTTCCCTCAGAGCTATCTGGTGATGTACGCTCGGCGAATGTCAGCTCAGACGGAGAATCAGGACCTACTGATTCACTACTTTCAGGATAGTTTAACCGGTGCCGCACTCAAATGGTACATGGGTTTAAACCGTACTACGATTAGTACATTCATAGATCTTGGTATTACCTTCGTCCAACAATACAAATACAATTTAGACATGGCACCGGACAGAGATCAACTCAGATCAATGTCACAAAACGACAAGGAAACCTTTAAGGAGTACGCTCAGAGATGGCGTGAAATTTCCGCTCAGATTTGTCCACCTCTTGAGGAAAAAGAGATGACAAAGATCTTCTTAAAGACCTTAAGCTCGTTTTACTACGACAGAATGGTTGCCAATGCGCCTAGTGACTTCACCGAGATGGTCGGTATGGGAGTTCGTCTTGAGGAAGCCGTTCGAGAAGGACATCTAATAAAAGACGCTGGATCATCGAGTAGTACAAAATGATTCGGTAGTGCTCTCCCTAAGAAAAAAGAGCAAGATATTGGGAATATCCCTCTCGGAAAGCAAAGGCGACGGTACCAACCGGTAGCGGCTGTAACTCCTGCTATCAGCCCTGCGCCTATTCCTACGTATCAACCTCTGGTTGCGCAGAACCAACCTAATCAGCAAAGGACACAACAGCCTCTTCAGCAGGCTCGTCTTCCATACAATAACAACCGTACAACGCGGCCACCAGGATTTGATCCTATACCCATGTTGTACGCAGAATTATTTCTGTTACTACTGGCTAAGGGGCACATCCAGACTAAGTCTCCTCTTATAGTACCAGAAAATCCGCCTTTTTGGTTTAAGGTGGATCAAACATGCCCTTATCATCAACGAGGATCAGGGCATAACATAAAGAACTGTCTCAATTTCAAATCTGACGTGCAAAAGCTTGTTAGGAGCGGGGTTCTATCCTTCAAAGATACGAATCCCAATGTTCTCACAAACCCGCTGCCTCAACATGAGAAAGCTGCAGTCAACCTGATTGAGAAAGGATTTAATAACGTCTATCAAATTCATGATGTACTTTTGTTAAAGACCAATCTGGTCAAGATGCATTGTAGACAGAGTGGATATGGCCATGTGCCACCTCATAATTATCATCAGTGTGATGTCTTCTCTAAAAACAATCAAGGATGTTCTGTGGTGCAAGCAGCTCTACAGGAACAGATGGATCTCAGATGGATCCAAGAGCACCGAGTTCGTGGAGTTAACATGATTTATACGAATTCCAACGTCATTCAAAACCACGAAATCTGTGCGATGAATGTCAACCTGGTGGCAATGCATTTAAGGAAAAGCCAGTATCATAATCTGTCGCGACATGATTACGGTTCTTGTCTGACTTGCTTGGTAAACAAATAGGGATGCTCTTTCATATAGGAGGCCCTCTAGCGTCAGATGGATCTTGGATGGATCCAAGACTACCATGATAGGAATCCCTATCAGATCAATATGGTTTAGATCTTCGACATTCGCTTGATGAATACCAACTTGGTAGAGTTGCATGCTGAGCAGGTCCGACTCGGATTCCTGATATCACATAATTATCACAGTTGTAAAGCGGGTTGCGAAAACGATTAGGGATGTGCCCTTATCCAGGAGGAACTTCAGCACTTGTTAAATCATTGGTGGATGCCAATCTACATGGATGAAGATACTCAGTAAATTAGTATCAATAACGGAAACCCCACGTCCGACTCGTGGAAGCTAACCTAGTGAGGTTACATTATATTCAAAGTGGGCATGGCCAGGTGCCACCACACAATTATGAACGTTGTGGAGTCTGTTCGGAAAGTAACCAAGGGTGCTACCTTGTGCGAGCAGCTCTCCAGGGGCAGGTGGATTGTGGAGAGATTCGTCCATATCCAGGTTCCGGACCCATCAATTGGTCGCCGAACTACCTTGCCAATCAAATTGAGGACGTTGTCGTCATCTCTGATCATCAGAGGACCAGGAATGTTTTTTCCATTACCCCTCTGCTTGAAAAATCAAGAATTCCCAACCGGGAACGAATCGAGATTACGTATGATGGTCAGAAGAACCAGAAGGTTCACATAGTCATCTATCTGCCGGGACCACTACCGTATGAATCAACTAAGGCAATCCCTTACAAATACGGTGCAACAATAATTGAAAATGAAAAGGAAATTCCATTACCCTCCGTCGTGAATATTGCATACATCAGTCGTGTAACACGGAGTGGCAGAATCTTTAACAGAGGAGTTGGAGAGTCCAACAAAGAAAAGGAACTTCAGACAGAAGCTCCCAATCCATCAGTCGGTCAATCCAATAATTCCGACCTTTCAAAAAACGATGATGAGATGCTGAAGCTCATCCAAAGGAGTGAATACAACATTGTTGATCAGCTGTTACAAACTCCTTCAAAAATATCCGTATTATCTTTGTTACTTAGTTCAGAAGCGCACAGGGAGGCTCTACAGAAATTCTTGGAGCAAGCCTTTTTGGAATAGGATGTAACAATTAGACAGTTCGATAGTGTTGTCTCTAACATCACTTCTTGCAATAATTTGGGATTTAGTGATGAGGAATTACTGGAAGAGGGTCGCCGTCATAACATGGCACTCAATATCACAGTCAACTGCCAGGACGATGCTTTAGCCAGCGTACTGGTAGACACAGGGTCAGCCCTGAATGTTATGCCAAAGTCCAGTTTGATGCAATTATCATTCAAAGGCCCTCCGATGAGAACCAGCGAGGTCGTCGTCAAAGCGTTCGACGAATCCAGAAAAATGGTTATCGGTGAAGTTGACCTTCCCATAACTATCGGTCCTCACACTTTCCGAGTCACCTTCCAGGTCATGGACATCCGGGCAACGTACAGTTGTTTGTTAGGAAGACCTTGGATACACCAGGCTAGAGCGGTCACCTCGACCCTTCACCAAAAGCTAAAGTTCGTCCAGAACGATCAACTCATCACAGTCTATGGGGAACAGGCCTTGCTCGTCAGCAATTTATTGTCATCCACTTGTGTGGAACCCGAAGGGATAATCGGAACCCAGTTCCCAGCGCTTTCGCTACACAAGGACGATCAATTGGAAAAAGGAACTTCGATTTCCTCATACAAAGATGCTATTAAAGCAGTCGAGAGTACCAATACAACAGGATGGGGACAGCTTGTCATTCCTACTAGCAATACAACAAAGAAGGGTCTTGGTTTTTCTGCAACCTGTACCCAGACAGCTGCTAACGATGAAAGTCTTCATCCCATTCAAAATTTCTTCCACAGTGGAGGTTTCCTGCAACCAGCGACTCAGGAAGTGCATACCATCAATAAAGATTATTCCTCCAACACAGATGAAGAATGGAAGTCCTATCTTAATGAGGACGGTTATATGTCTCAGGAAGAGGTGCCTACACCATTTTGCTATCCCGCACAGAGTCCGAGATTTATACCACGGTCAGATGTCGAAATGATATATGGAGGTTGTGATCCAGAAGAATGTCGTGCTCCGCCAAATTCATTAGAGGAGGACACTCTGATGAAAGACAACTTTGACCATAATTACTATGGCCCGATGGATGGCCTGCCAATGTGGCAGGCTTACCCAGGAGACTTGGGGCCAGAAAGTCAGTTGAGTAATAAAACTCAGCTGAGCATCATTGAACAGAATACCTGTGTCCCCACCATGTCATGGGATCAACACTTAGGTCATTCAGAAACTACTCAACATGACGATGAATTTGCAACATTTGCAGGAATAGAATTCATTAATTATGCCTTTCCCGAGGTCAACGTCATCGAGAGGGATGACTCCTCCAAAGAAGTGTGGGACACCTTGGGACAACCGAGTGGAAAATATGACTATATGGTCAAGTACACCGCTCCCGAAAGTTCTTGTATCAGGCTCGAAGATATTCAGCCAACTGGATGGGGAGATACAGCTAGGAGCACAAATGCTATGCAAAATGCAACAGAGGAATTCTCCTACGACAATTCTGCCTGGGAGACAGATTCCAATGATCCTGCTCCACCAGAAATCAGCGTTATTTCTGAAGACAAATCAAGGAAGGTGCCAGACTTTGTGATTCACCGAGGAGTTCGCCGCCAATGGGTTGCTGTCGATGTTCCAACGATTGTTGATAAGTCAAAGTAATTGCCATCTTTAACCTTTCACCCTGCCCATGTGAAATGGATGTTTTGATAGGGCTCGCTTTCTGTAAATTTTCCCTCTTCGCTTCTCCCAAAGCGACAGAGTTTTGTTTTATAGCGCTGTAGTTTCAAGAATCGACTTGTTCATTAATAAAATAACGTCGTTCTGTAATTTTTGCATTAGTTGCTGTTTTCTCTTTTTGCTTTTTCTCAGAAAATGGTAATCCTAAAAAACAAACTCATATAATAAAAACAAGCAGTAAAAAATAAAAAATACACTGCACACACTTTTGCATTCTCTCTATCTCTTCTAAACACGAATCATCACGTCATGCAGATTGCTTATTTTAAACCCCGTTGAAACATACGATCCGATGCCTTCTCCCAACTTTGAGTTCCCGGTATTTGAGGCTGAAGAAGAAGTTGACAACGAAATTCCAGAAGAGATCTCCCGATTACTCAGACAAGAGGAAAGGTCCATTGAACCTCACAAAGAGTCGTTGGAAACGGTAAACTTGGGTTCAGAAAAAGAGAGAAAAGAAATCAGGATTGGGGCACTGCTCAGTCCAACTGCCAAAGAAAGTTTGATAAAGCTTCTCAAAGAATTCCCCGATGTATTCGCTTGCTCCTATCAGGATATGCCAGGGTTGGATACCAGCATCGTGGAACATCACTTACCGTTAAGATCGGAATGTCCTCCAGTAAAGTAAAGATTGAGACGCACTCACCCGGACATGGCCATCAAAATCAAAGAGGAGGTACAAAAATAGATTGACGCAGGTTTCCTCGCCACATCAGAATATCCTCAATGGTTAGTCAATATCGTACCTGTTCCGAAAAAGGACGGAAAAGTCAGAATGTGTGTCGACTACAGAGATCTGAACAAGGCTAGTCCAAAGGACGACTTTCCTTTACCACACATTGACATGCTGGTTGACAGTACAACAAAGTTCAAAGTTTTCTCCTTCATGGATGGATTCTCGGGCTATAATCAGATTAAAATGGCGCCGAAAGACATGGAGAAAACTTCGTTCATTACCCCATGGGGTACCTTTTGTTACAAGGTAATTCCGTTTGGTTTGAAGAACGCCGGGGCAACCTATCAAAGGGCCATGATTACTCTGTTTCATGACATGATACACAAGAAATTGAAGTGTGTGTCGATGATATGATTGCAAAATCTAAGACAGAGGAGGGGCATGTGACCCACCTGACAAAACTATTCGAGCGGTTGAAAAAATACACACTCCGCTTGAATCCCAACAAATGCACCTTCGGTGTCCGTTCAGGGAAACTCTTAGGGTTCATCGTCAGCCAGAAAGGAATTGAGGTTGATCCTGACAAGGCCAAGGCCATTCAAGAAATGCCTTCTCCGAAAACTGAAAAACAAGTCAGAGGATTCCTGGGACGTTTGAACTACATATCCAGATTCATATTCCTCATGACCGCGACATGTGCGCCGATTTTCAAATTACTAAAAAAGAACCAGGATTGCCTTTGGACAGAAGACTGCCAAACTGCCTTCGACAGTATTAAGGAATATCTGTTGAATCCTCCGATTCTATCACCTCCAGTGGAAGGAAGGCCACTGATCATCTACTTAACCGTCTTGGAATATTCAATGGGGTGTGTACTTGGCCAACAGGACCAAACCAAACGGAAAGAGTCTGCCATTTACTATCTAAGCAAGAAGTTCACCGACTGTGAAACTCGGTACATGATGCTCGAGAAAACTTGCTGTGCTTTGGCTTGGGCAGCCAAACGTCTTCGTCAGTACATGATTCGTCACACTACTTGGTTAATCTCAGAAATGTATCCAATCAAGTATGTATTTGAAAAACCTGCTCTCACGGGAAGGATTGCCCGTTGGCAGATATTGCTATCAGAATATGACATAGAGTAGCATGCTCAAAAAGCCGTTAAGGGAAGTATTTTAGCCGATCATTTGGCTCATCAGTCGATTGACGATTAGGAACCAATCGGGTTTGACTTCCCGGACGAAGATGTCATGTATTTGAAAATGAAAGATTGCGATGAACCGCTACCCAGTGAAGGGCCAGAACCAGGTTCCCAATGGGGACTTATCTTTGACGGAGCAGTTAATCATTATGGAAACAGAATTGGGGCAATAATTGTTACCCCTCAGGGTACCCACATTCCTTTCACCGCCAGACTTACGTTTAAATGTACGAACAACGAGGCCGAATACGAAGCTTGTATTATGGGTCTCGAGGAAGCGATTGATTTAAGGATCAAGAACTTGGACGTATATGGCGATTCAGCCCTGGTTATCAATTAGATAAAAGGAGATTGGAACACATACCAATCAGGACTAATTCCTTACAAAGATTACGCAAGAAGGTTGCTACCCTTTTTCAACAGAATCGAGTTTCATCACATCCCTCGTGATGAGAATCACATGGCTGATGCCTTAGCCACTCTTTCTTCTATGATTAGTGTAGGTCAATGGAATGACATACCTAAGATCGACATAATGTGCCTTGAAAGCCCCGCTTACATCTTCACGATCGAAGCAGTCATAGACGACAAACCTTGGTATCACGATATCAAATACTTCATTCAGAAACATGAATACCCACTTGGGGCGTCCAGAAAAGATAGAAAGACCCTCAGAAGGCTGGCAGACAGCTTCTTACTGAGCGGTGATACTCTCTATAAGAGAAATTTTAACATGGTCTTGCTCCGATGCGTAGACAGACCAGAGGCAGACATGCTGATGAAAGAAATTCACGAAGGATCCTTTGGCACTTATGCCAACGGACGCACAATGGCGAGAAAAATTCTAAGAGCAGGGTAATATTGGTTAACAATGGAATCCGATTGCTACAAGTACATGAGGAGGTGTCACAAGTGTCAGATATACTCCGACAAAATTCATGTACCGCCAACGCATCTCAAGGTTCTTTCTTCCCCGTGGCCTTTTTCCATATGGGGAATCGACATGATTGGCTTGATTGAGCCCAAAGCTTCAAACGGACATCGGTTCATCCTGGTAGCCATTGACTATTTCACCAAGTGGGTCGAAGCAGCGTCATACGCTAATGTAACCCGACAAGTGGTGGTCCGATTTATCAAAAAAAATATCATCTGCCGTTATGGTGTTCCAAGCCAGATCATTACTGATAATGGATCTAAATTGAACAATAAGATGATGAAAGAGTTGTGCGCAGAGTTCAGGATCGAACACCATAACTCATCTCCCTACCGACCCAAGATGAACGGAGCGGTAGAAGCGGCTAACAAGAACATCAAGAAGATTATTCAAAAGATGGTTGTAACTTACAAAGATTGGCATGAGATGCTACCTTTTGCTCTTCACGGTTATCGCACATCCGCCCGCACTTCAACAGGGGCAATCCCTTTCTCTCTAGTGTATTGCATGGAGGCAGTGCTCCCCATCGAGGTAGAGATCCCATCAATACGGGTATTGATGGAAGCTAAGCTTACAGAGGATGAATGGTGTCAAAGTCGACACGACGAACTGAATCTGATTAAAGAAAAGAGAATCACGGCACTATGCCACGGTCAGTTGTATCAACAGAGAATGAAAAAGGTGTTTGACAAAAAAGGTTCGACCTTACGTCTTCAGGAAAAGAGACCTTGTGCTCAAGAAGATACAATCATTTCTCACTGATTCTCGGGGCAAATGGACTCCGAATTATGACGGCCCCTATGTGGTCACGAAATCTTTCTCAGGCGGCGCCTTGAGACTTGTAACCATGGACGGAGAGGAATTTTCCTACCCCACAAACGTTGATGTAGTCAAGAAATACTTCGCCTAAAAAAAACGTCTCGGCGGATTGAAAACCCGAAAGGGTGGTCCAGGAAAAAGTTAGACACAAAATAAAAAAAATCATCCCGGTGGATTTGAAACATCACAGTACAATCCAGGCAAAAATTAGGGATAATGGCAAGTAACTATGTTCGACAAAGAGGCAAGTCCCTCAGCAGCAGTTACACCATCCATCGGAGGAAAACTCCGGTCAAGGTCATCTTCGACAGAAGCTCAGGATGTCCCGAATTCAAAGTTGGTAGAAGGATAGTGGTCGTTATGTTTCAACGTAGCCCTTTTCCCTGTAAATTACCATTTTCTAACTTTGTAAATACTCTTTGGAATCACTCGTTTGGCTGATCTCCATCTTATCAATAAAATTTGAGCCCTTGTGCTTTTGTTTGTAATTCTCATTTGTTTTAGCTTTACAGAACGACATTTTAATATGATTAACGATTCTTGAAATAAAACAAAAATGAATTTACTTGTAAAACTTTTTCTGCTTTAAAATAAAGATGGCAATTTCTTTTGACTGTTAAACATCAAAAGAACATCAATCGCTTCTCCAGAAGTAAGCGAACTTCAAAGTGCAGAATCAAAGTACTCCTTCTAACCCTGTACGCCTGAATGAAGGATCATCTTTGTCAGGTGCAAACACTCCATCTGACATCCCCGGCAGAGTTCTCATCTCCTAAGCCCGACCAACATAGTTCCCCGCGAGGACTACTTCTCCTAAGTAAGGTAGAATTGCTACTTATTGGACCAATGGTACTTCTTCGCTCCGCGATGGCCGAGTATCCAGTCATGTTCATCTTTTAGTTTGTATGTCGCGTTAGTTTTGTCAACATATACATACATACATCATACATTATTGATTTGCATTCACATTTCATATTGCATCACTCTGGTCGGTCTTGTCCCCTAGTGATAACAGTTTTCTCAATCGAGTTGTCCATTTGTTCCTCGTCAGGAAATGCTGCGTCTGAACAATCTCTCTCCTCCAGTTTATTTCTGGAATGAAGTTGGCTCCTCGACCACTTTGATAACTTGAACCTCTGAAAAACCAGAGAGCCCTCAGTCAACATCACTCTTCGCCATTGAAGATGATATCCTTGCTTTCCCGGATTAAGGAAAATCTCGAGAGAAAGCCTCCTAATCAGAGATTCGGTGGTACATCAGTTTTTCTCCAAAAGAACCACTGATGAAAAGGTCATCGACACCTCAAATTGGATCCCATCATATGGCATTTCTCCGGGAGGATCCCGAGAAAAGTATGATGTAAGACCCCAAACGAAGGCAGTCTTTCAGGAGACTCGTCTTCCCCAGTAGAAACAAATGGCGTCTCTAACAAAGAAGTTTGTGCACCTCTACAACTCAGACGACTGAATTCCCCAGCAAGTCTGACGTCAACTTTTTCCGTCAAATGGCATCTCCCCAGGAAAATTCGGCGAGAAGTTTGAGGAAAACCGCTACGAATAGTGTCCCTTGTCAATAAAGTTTATTGACAAAAGAAACTAAGACCAGTTCCTTGGTAGGAAACCAGGATCGAGGGGAAGTTTATTTCAGAAACTTAGACCAGTTCCTTGGTAGAAAACCAGGATCGAGGGGAAGTTTATTTCAGAAACTTAGACCAGTTCCTTGGTAGGAAACCAGGATCGAGGGGAAGTTTAAATCAGAAACTAAGACCAGTTCCTTGGTAGGAAACCAGGATCGAGGGGAAGTTTAAATCAGAAACTGAGACCAGTTCCTTGGCTGAAGACCAGGATCGAGGGGAAGTTTACCTTTTCTAAGCATCATTGCTTAGCGAAAGAAGATGAATGTGATCTGCCATTCATAACCACCATCAAAATTTCGGGTATTCCGATATTTAATCCTCTTGCACCCCGAATGCCCGAATACCTTCGTCATTCACACCTTCGTGTCCAAGAGGATTAAATAGGGGCATCAGTCATACCCCAAATTTTGACCACTAAGATTTCCCATCATTGTGCAAATCATCATCACAATATGGATGAACCATCATACTTCATCAGTCTCCCCAAAGATGGGTGAGCATTCACTACTATCAAAATTAGGGTTTCAAGTCCTCTCAGAGTTCTTAGACAAAGGATCAATCAAGGAATGACATGATCTTAAACTTATCTAACCTCTCAAACATCCACAATGGATCAAAAGGACTCCCACTTCAAGGATTAAGCACAAGGTTGCTCCCTTCTAGATGGATCAAGCTTCAAGATCACCAGTGTCACCAAATTAGGGTTTTGGTCGACCAGGGCCTCCAGATGGAAATTTTCCTCTGGGCATGAGCCAATGATCCAAAACATAACCTAATATACTCCATGGAACCTCATGGACCCAATCATCAAGTCAATTTTTCCTCAAGGGATGCATACATCAAAAATCAAGAATTAGGGTTTCTTGACCTAATTCACCCCTAAGTTGGCTTTTGGGACAAATCATGAACCAAGACCTCAAGACATGATTTGAGGGTCTCTAATATACCATATTTATCCATTTGGAACAATGGATTGATCCAAGAAGCTTGAGCAACAAGTTTCAATTTCATCTGAACCACAATTAGGGTTTTGCGAGAAAAGTCAACTGTAACTTTGACTTTTGACCAGGACATGCTCCCAAACCCTAAGACATGATTCAATATACCCTATAACACCCACGAAACATGTCCATCAAGTTTGATTTAGGTCAAGGACATGATTTCCTAAAGGATTGCACAGTTTGGAATTCATCGGATAAAAAGTCAACTGTGCACAAAAGTCAACTTTGACTTTTTGAGATTTTTCACAAAAATGGATTTTTAACCCTAAATTGATGTTAATGTATGATTTGAATCATTATTCATCAAGAAAAATCAAAGAAAGTGGGATAACTTGTAAAAGGGGTAACCATAAAAACTTAGAAAATTTTCTAAGTTATGAAATAAAGTGACAAAGGTACCAACTTTGGAAGATCATAACTCCTAAACCACAAAGCCATTTTTCCCCATCCAAAGCTTGATTCGTAAATCTCATTGCCCTCTACAAAAGCTTCATACTGACCTATGTCCAACTTCCTCATGGATTTTGAGTTATGGAGTGATCAAAATCAAGAAAAGTCACTTTGTTCCAACACTTAGTGAAAATTTCACTAAGTCAGAATTTGCCTTACTTTTTTCCAAATGTAGGGGAATTTTTCACTTGGATCCAAAAAGTATCAAAACCAAATATGATAAAACAGTTGTTGTATCATATAAGGGCTTTCCAAAATGACCAAGAACATCACCAAATTCAACTTGAGCCATGAGATATGACATTGGCAAGATGCCTTGCTGAAATCTGCCAAGGCAAGGCAAAATTTTGCACTTTTGCTCGATTTGCCAAAATCAGCCAATTCCAAGCCTTGTCATCACTTTGTACACATCTGAGGATTGAATATAAAGGGGTCAATCACTGAGCCAACCCTCCAAAGTCCTTGGAACAAGAAATAACATGCTAAACCTAGAATTGCCCAAAATAGGGACAAGACTCCAATTTTGGATTGGAGCATTCAATGGAAGCACCAAGGTGACATGGACTGAGCCATTAGCAACTGAATTCAGTCAAGACTTATCCAAGACCAAGGGGACCAGCAACCTGTGTCCTAACCTCTAGTCAATGGCTAGAGGAGACTTGGATTTTCATTTGCCAACATTGGCCAACCCTACTCAGCAGTTGCCATTCACTATTCCTTGCAAAACAAACTTGCTCTACTATAAATAGAGCTCAATTGTGATCAGTTTAAGTACACCAAAGGCCTACAACACTTGCCTTTCTCAAAATCTACTTCTCACTCTAAAAAATGCCTTTCTTAGCAAGTCACTAACGGGCTTTTCATTAGAGAGCAATTCCACTCAAACCAATCACACACACACACACCTCATATACATCATATGTGAGCTGATCAAACACTTAAACAATATCTGGAACACTGATTTCTCAGAATCACCACTCAATTGCTCAAGGTTTTAACCAAGTTGCAGTTGAGATGCCATGAAGTGGTCCAGCCAATTTCCATCAAGTCCAAGCATTCAAACACACTCCATAGGGTGTAGGGAAGCTGTTCAAATCATCACAATTCATCTGTAACACCTCCAACTCAGAAATCAATTTGCTCTTGCTGTCACGACCTAGAGGTAAGCCTAAACTTGGTCATCTCTCAATCTATGCATATTTCCTTGCACAATACTTTTGCCAAATGTTCATAATCATGCATGGAATGTTTCCCCTCAAGTAATTGCTTTGTTTGAGTCGTGTATCAAAAATCTCAGCCTTCATGCAGAATTTAGGGTTCTTGAGGATTTGTCGCGATTTCTTGTTTTATGCTTAATTTAAATGAAATTAATTGTCATAAACATGATCGTGAGGTGAAAACGAGTAGATTGATATGTGGATTGCATGATATAATCAAGTATTTAGTGAGATTGGATAGAAAGCGCAAATCTGGGCAAGGAAGAAAACGCGCGTGTTCTTGGTCCATATTCTTGGCGCCATTTTCACAAATTCAAATATTTGAATTTTGTGATTTTTATTTAATTGATTCAAAAATTAATTTCTCTCTGAGTTTTAATGATTTTGAGTTGATTCTTTTTTTAATAATTCACAAAAATGTTAAAATATTTTATTTTATCAAAAAAATCCCAAAAATATTATTTATTCCATATAATTGATATTTTTGCAAAGAATTAATGTTTTAATTGTTTTTGACATTTAAAATATTTTTTCCTTATTGATTTTGCAAATTTTAATGATTTCTAATAATTTTGTAGGGAAAAACTTGATTTATGAAGCATTAATCCAAGATCACAATTTGTTTTCCACATGTTAAACAATTTTGATCCTTTTAATTGAATATTTTATTCAATTAAAATACATTTTGAAAACAAATTAGGGTTTTTGATTAATTCAACCCACATAAATCATTTTCAAAAACACTTTGGGCCTCTTGAGTGAGTGTACGACCCAAACCCCCTTGTACAAACTCTTTGGGCCTCACTTACTGTATAAGTCCCCCTGTACAAGTAAACGGCGCGATCGTCGCCTTTTAAGAATCAATTGGGCCTCTCCTCGAGCTATAAGACCCATTCAAAACTTTTGGGCTCTAATAGAGTGTAAGACCCAATCCCCTTTTAACCAAAACAACTTTGGGCCTCAGATATTGTATAAGCCCCTTCACGTTAAAAGAAAATCCCGGCACGATCGCCATTTCAAACGAAAAATCATTTGGGCCTACCCTCGTGTTATAAGCCCCACTCTTTTTCTTTAAACCTTTTGGGCCTCTTGAGAGAGTGTAAGACCCAAATCCCTTTGTACATCAAACCATTTTTTGGGCCTCAGTCACTTGTATAAGTCCCTCTATACAAATTCAACAGTGCGCTCACTGATAAAACTCTGGGCCTCTCCTTGAGCTGTAAGCCCCAAATCTTTCATTTCAAAGCACTTTCTCCTTTGATTTTGAAATATACTGTTGTTTTCAATCTTTCTTTGTTGAACAACTAACCAAATAGCATGGAAGCTCTACAACCGAGTACGTGTTTATCCGCTTTCATTTACCGCTTTCATATACATATAATTGTATTGTGGGGCTGCTCACTGTAAGTCTCCTTTCATAAACTCATATCGACTGTGTAATACTAGTATAGATATTTAGAGTTTCCCGGCAACTACTTCTAGCATTAAGCCCGTTGATCACTCTTAAATAGTCAAAACTAGATCCCCATAGGATTACCAGACACAGTCTTCCCTCCTCTTGGGGTTAAACAATATGGAGATGTGAAAGGCAGATTCTTTTTGAACCCTTTCTTAGACTGTCACTCGTAGAAGTTGTCAAAGAAACTCTATTTCCCAGAGATGATCTCTTCTCCGTGAATGGCATCTCTTGAGTTTCTTCCAAATTCTCGAACTTTCCTGGCTTGATCTATTCTTTGTGAATAGCCTGTCTTGAACTTTTCGAGGTTTGGGGACCCGCAGTCTTCTTAAAAGCACCCTTAGGAATTGTCAAGAAACTCTACTCCCCAGAGATGATCTCTTCTCTATGAATGGCATCTCTTGAGTTTCTTCCAAATTCTCGAACTTTCCTGGCTTGACCTATTCTTTGTGAATAGCATGTCTTGAACTTCTCGGGGTTTGGGGACCCACAGCTTCCTAAAAGCATCCCCGCCTCCTCTTGGGCGTTGTACAAGGACCCGTCGGCTTCTTAGAAGTATTCACAGGCTCCTCTTAGGCTTCGTATAAATGATTTCTTCCTCCGGGAATGATAGCCTCCTCTTGGGCTTAGTACAAATTATCCCTCGGCTTCTTAAAAGTTTTTATCCTCCTCTTGGGCTTCGTACAAATTGTCCCGACGACCTCCTAAATGTATAGGAATAGAAATCAGTCATCTTAATAGAAAAGTCTTTCCAAGAGTCTACTACTGTTTCTCAAAGCATAGTACAAAAGATGAAACTCCAGACTTGGACAGTCTAATTTCCTTGAGTCTCAAAGACATTCTCAAGCACCCTTCAAGAATAGGAAGGAACCCCGTAGAATCGGGCAGTCTCAATACCCTTTGGATTTCCCATTTCCTTAAAGAACAGGAAATAACCCCGATCCTTAGAACAAACACATGAGTATAACTTTACTCATATAAAAACTGATTTTCTCTTTGAACCAATATACTGGACCTGTTACTCAACTGAAACAGCACCATAGCCTCTCTCTTGGGCTTTATATAATGATTCTCCCCAGCGGAGTCAAACACCTTTTAGCCTCCGTCTTGGGCTTTGTACAAGACAAAAATCACTCTCTTGTTGAGTATAAAAGACTCTCTTGTTGAGTTAAAACCTTTTTAGCCTCCATCTCGGGCTTTGTATGAGATACAAAACACTCTCTTGTTGAGTATAAAAGACTCTCTTGTTGAGTCCAATCTTTAGCCTTCGTCTTGGGCTTCGTACAAGACACATATAAAAGATTCTCCTGTAGAGTCAACCCTTTTAGCCTTTCTCTCGGGCTTTGTACGAGACAGATCAAAAATACCCTCTTGTTGGGCCAATAACCTCCTCTTAGGCTTTGTGTAAGAAAACCACTGGTTGATCCAATCAACCTTTTAGCATCAAAGGTGTGCCTCGTTCACAGTACACAAACATTAATAACTCCTTCCCCTTCATCTAATCGCTGTAAGCGACAAGCCTCTGGATCATCTACATCCATGCCACTGTCCCTCTTTTAGCATGAGAAATTCCTAAGGAAAGATAGCATTGCTCTACACTGAGTTAAAGTCTTCTCCTTCAGGTTGGAAATCCCCTATAAAGGAAATTATGGCATTGTCGGATTCACACATCCCGGTTAAAGTAATTCTCCTTTATAAACAGTTGTGACAAACAAACCCCTCTTTAGAGATGACAAATTCTCTCTAAAGACAAACCCTTTTAGCTTCACATCTTAGGCTTTGAATAAGATACAAACTACCTTCAGCTTCACGTCTTGGGCTTTGAACAAGACACCAAAACACCATTTCCTCCCGTAGAATAGGAGGAACTACGATCGCTCTGATTTTCCTGTTTCGGAAAAATAGGAATACGTAGGCATAAGATTGAAAGAAAAATCTTAGCGAGCACACTAATCCAAAACCCAAAATCCCATACCTTCACATCTCAATCGAAAAGCATCAGTCTTAACCTCTCACCAATCGACCGGACACTATTTTAACAAAATAAACCTAAGAGAGACCCACAATCTTTGTAGCATCTGTAAACCAACATTCATCTGTTCAAACTCAGTTTGCAAGCAGGGTTAATTGGAGACATCTATTTCCCTTTCTTCATTAGCTTTAATAGGAAAAAAATGAATCAACCTGTAGTAAACCCCAAAGAGCGGTAGTGCTTCGCAACCACGTCCAAAATCGCTTGCTACACTCAGACAGGAGGAAAGGTCTATCGAACCTCACAAAGAGCCGTTGGAAACGGTCAACTTGGGTTCAGAGGAAGAGAGAAAAGAGATCAGGATTGGGGCACTGCTCAGTCCAACTGTCAAAGAAAGTTTGATAAAGCTTCTCAAAGAGTTTCCCGATGTATTCGCTTGGTCCTACCAGGACATGCCAGGGTTGGATACCAGCATCGTGGAACATCACTTACCGTTACGGTCAGAATGTCCGCCAGTAAAACAAAGGTTGAGACAGACTCACCCGGACATGGCCATCAAAATCAAAGAGGAGGTACAGAAATAGATTGACGCGAGTTTCCTCGCCACGTCAGAATATCCTCAATGGTTAGCCAACATAGTACCCGTTCTGAAAAAAGACGGAAAAGTCAGAATGTGTGTCGATTACAGAGATCTAAACAAGGCTAGTCTAAAGGATGACTTTCCTTTACCACACATTGACATGTTGGTAGACAGTACAACAAAGTTCAAAGTTTTCTCCTTCATGGATGGATTCTCGGGCTATAATCAGATAAAAATGGTGCCGAAAGACATGGAGAAAACTTCGTTCATTACCCCATGGGGGACCTTTTGTTACAAGGTAATGTCGTTCGGTTTGAAGAACGCCGAGGCAACCTATCAAAGGGCCATGACTACTCTGTTTCATGACATGATACACAAGGAAATTGAGGCATATGTCGATGATATGATTGCAAAATCTAAGACAGAAGAGGAGCATGTGACCCACCTGTCAAAACTATTGGAGCGGCTGAGAAAGTACAAACTCCGCTTGAATCCTAACAAATGCACCTTCGGTGTCCGTTCAGGGAAACCTTTAGGGTTCATCGTCAGCCAGAAAGAAATTGAGGTTGATCCTGACAAGGTCAAGGCCATTCAAGAAATACCTTCTCCGAAAACTGAAAAACAAGTCAGAGGATTCCTGGGACGTTTGAACTACACCTCCAGATTCATATTCCTCATGACCACGACATGTGCGCCGATTTTCAAATTACTTAAAAAGAACCAGGACTGCATTTGGACAGAAGATTGCCTAACTGCCTTCGACAGTATTAAGGAATACCTGTTGAATCCGCCGATTCTATCACCTCCAGTGGAAGGAATACCACTAATCATCTACCTCACAGTCCTAGAGGACTCCATGGGGTGTGTACTTGGCTAACAAGACGAAACAAAAAGGAAGGAGTCTGCCATCTACTATTTTAGCAAGAAATTCACCGACTGTGAGGCTCGGTACACTATGCTCGAGAAAACTTGTTGTACTCTGGCTTGGGCAGCCAAACGTCTTTGCCAGTACATGATTCGTCACACTACTTGGTTAATCTCAGAAATGGATCTGATCAAGTATGTCTTCGAAAAACCTGCTCTCACGGGAAGGATCGCCCGTTGGCAGATGTTGTTATCAGAATATGACATAGAATACCACGCTCAAAAAGTCATTAAAGGAAGTATTTTAGCCGATCATTTGGCTCATCAACCGATTGACGATCAGGAATCCGTCGGATTTGACTTCCCAGACGAAGATGTCATGTATTTAAAAATGAAAGACTGCGATGAACCGCTACCCAATGAAGGGCCAGAACCAAGTTCCCAATGGGGACTAATCTTTGACGGGGCTGCCAATCATTACGGAAACGGAATTGGGGCAATCATCATAACACCTCAGGGTACCCACATTCCTTTCACTGCCAGACTTACATTCAAGTGCACAAACAACGAGGCCGAATACGAAGCTTGTATCATGGGTCTCGAAGAAGCGATCGATTTGAGAATAAAAAACTTGGATGTTTATGGCGACTCAGCCTTGGTTATCAACCAGATCAAAGGAGATTGGAACACATACCAATCCGGATTGATTCCTTACAAAGACTACGCGAGAAGATTGTTACATTTCTTCGACAGAATCGAGTTTCATCATATCACTCGTGAAGAAAATCACATGGCTGATGCCTTAGCCACCCTCTCTTCCATGATTAGTGTAGGTCAATGGAAGGACTTACCTAAGATCGACATAATGCGCCTTGAACGGCCCGCTTACATCTTCGCGATTGAAGCAGTCATAGATGACAAACCTTGGTATCACGATATCAAATGCTTCCTTCAGAGACAAGAGTACCCACCTGGGGCATCCAGGAAAGACAGAAAAACCCTCAGAAGGCTGGCAGGCAGTTTCTTTCTAAGTGGTGATACACTCTATAAGAGAAATTTTGGCATGGTCTTACTCCGATGCGTAGACAGACCAGAAGCAGACATGCTGATAAAAGAAATTCACGAAGGATCCTTTGGCACTCATGCCAACAGACACACAATGACGAGAAAAATTCTAAGAGCAGGGTACTACTGGTTGACAATGGAATCCAATTGCTACAAGTACATGAGGAGGTGTCACAAGTGTCAGATATACTCCGAAAAAATCCATGTACCGCCAACACATCTCAAAGTTCTCTCTTCCCCGCGGCCTTTTTCCATATGGGGAATCGACATGATTGGCGTGATTGAGCCCAAAGCCTCAAACGGACATCGGTTCATCCTGGTAGCCATTGACTACTTCACCAAGTGGGTCGAAGCAGCATCGTACGCTAATGTAACCTGACAAGTGGTAGTCTGATTTATCAAAAACAATATCATCTGCCGTTATGGTGTTCCGAGCCAGATCATTACTGATAATGAATCTAACTTGAAGGATAAGATGATGAAGGAGTTGTGCGCTGAGTTCAAGATCGAACACCATAACTCATCTCCCTACCGACCCAAGATGAATAGAGCAGTAGAAGCGGCTAACAAGAACATCAAGAAGATCATTCAAAAGATGGTTGTAACCTATAAAGATTGGCACGAGATGCTACCCTTTGCTCTTCACGGTTATCGTACATCTGTCCGCACTTCAACACGGGCAACCCCTTTCTCTCTAGTATATGGCATGGAAGCAGTGCTCCCCATAGAAGTAGAGATCCCATCAATTCGGGTATTGATGAAAGCTAAGCTAACAGAAGCTGAATGGTGTCAAATTCGACACGATAAACTGAATCTGATCGAAGAAAAGTGAATAACGGCACTATGCCATGGTCAGTTGTATCAACAGAGAATGCAGAGGGCATTTGACAAAAAGGTCCGACCTCGCGTCTTCAGGAAAGGAAACCTTATGCTCAAGAATATACAATCATTTCTCACTGATTCTCGGGGAAAATGGACTCCGAATTATGACGGCCCCTATGTGGTTAAGAAAGCTTTCTCAGGCGGCGCCTTGAGACTTGCAACCATGGACGGAGAGGAATTTGCCTACCCCACAAGTGTTGACGTAGTCAAGAAATACTTCGCCTAAACTAAAAAAAACGTCTCGGTGGATTGGAAACCCGAAAGGGCGATCCATGAAAAAGTTAGAGACATAATAAAAAAAAAATCATCCCGGTGGATTGGAAACATCAAAGTACAATCCAGGCAAAAGTTAGGGATAATGGCAAGTAACTACGTCCAACAGGGGCAAATCCCCTAGTAGCAGTCCTGCCATCCATCAGAAAACTCCAGTCAAGGTCATCTTCGACAGAAGCTCAGGATGCCCCAAAGTCAAAGTTGGTAGAAGGATAGTGGTCGTTATGTTTTGATATAGCCCTTTTCCCTTAAATCACCATTTTCTAACTTTGTAAATACTCTATGGAATCACGCGTTTGGCTGATTTCCATCCTATCAATAAAATTTGAGCCCTTGTGCTTTTGTTTGCAATTCTTATTTGTTTTAGCTTTACAGAACGAAGTTTTTAACATGATCAACGATTCTTGAAATAAAACAAAAATGGATTTACTTGTCAAACTTTTTTGCTTTTAAAATAAAGATGGCAATTTATCTTGACTGTTGAACATCGATCGCTTCGCCAGAAGTAAGCGAGCTTCAGAGTGCTGAATCAAAGTACTCCTTCTAGACCAGTTCACCTAAACGAAGGATCAGTTATGTCAGATGCGAATATTCCGTCCGACATCCCCGGCAGAGCTCTTGCCTCCTAAGCCTGACCAACGATTGTCCCCGCAGGGACTATATCTCCTAAGCAAGACAGAATTGCTATCGTGAACCATCGATACTTTTCATCCCCCACAGTGGCCGAGTATCCCGCCGTGTTCATCTGTCAGTTTGTATGTCACGTCAGTTTTGTCAGCATAAACATACATGCATCATGCATTATTAATTCATACCCATATTCATATTGCATCACTATCATTCTAGTCGGTCTTATCCCCTAGTGATAAACAGTCCTCTCAATTGAGTTGTCAGTTCTTTCCTCGTTAGGAAATGTTGCGTCTGAACAATCTCTCTCCTCCAGTTTATTTCTGGATTAGAGATGGTCCTCGACCACTTTGATAACTTGAACCTCTGAAAGGCCAAAGAACCTTCAGACAAACATCACTCTTCGCCAATGAAGATGATGTCTTCGCTTTCCCGGATTAAGGAAAATCCCTAGAGAAAGCCTCACGACTACAGACTCTCAGCAACACATTGATTTTTCTCTCCAAAAAGTCAATGTTAATGAAGTCATCAGCACCTCAAAATTGGATCACATCATATGGAATTTCTCCGAGAAGATCTCTGAGAAAAGTATGATGTAATATCTCCAAGCGAATGCAGTCTCTCAAGAGACTCGTTCTCCCCCAGTAGAGTCAACGAATGGCATCTCCGACAGAGAAGTCTGTACACCTTTACAACTCAGACAGATGGGTTCCCCAGCGAGTCTGACATCAAAAGTTTTTCCCATCAAATGGCATCTCCCCAGGAAAGTTTGGCGAGAAGTTTGAGGAAAACCGCTACGAATAGCGTCCCTTGTCAAGAAAGTTTATTGACAAAAGAAACTGAGACCAGTTCCTTGGTAGGAAACCAGGATTGAGGGGAAGTTTATTTCAAAAATTAAGACCAGGTCCTTGGTAGGAAACCAGAATCGAGGGGAATTTTATTTCAGCAACTGAGACCAGTTCTTTGGTAGGAAACCAGGATCGAGGGGAAGTTTATTTCAGCAACTGAGACCAGTTCCTTGGTAGGAAACCAGGATCGAGGGGAAGTTTGTATCAGAAACTTAGACCAGTTCCTTGGTAGGAAACCAGGATCGAGGGGAAGTTTTTACCTTTTCTAAGCATCATCGCTTAGCAAAAGAAGATGGATGAGCGAACTACCATTCATAACCACCATCAAAATTTTGGGTATTCCGATATTTAATCCTCTTGCACCCCGAATGCCCGAATACCTTCGCCATTCACACCTTCGGGTCCAAGAAGATTAAATAGGGGCATCTGTCATACCCCAAATTTTGACCACTAAGATTTCCCATCATTGTGCAAATCATCATCACAATATGGATGAACCATTAGTCTCCCCAAAGATGAGTGAGCATCCACTACAATCAGACTTAGGGTTTCACGCCCTCTCAGAGCTCTTAGACAAAGGATCAATCAAGGAATGACATGATCTTCACCTTGTCTTGCCTCTCAAACATCCACAATGGATCAAGAGGACTCCCACATCAAGGATCAAGCACAAGGTTGCAGCATTCCAAGTGGATTAAGCCTCGAGACCGCCAGTGTCACCAAATTAGGGTTTGGTCAACCAGGGCCTCTAGATGGAAATTTTCCTCTGGGCATGAGCCAATGCTTCAAAGCATAACCTATGATGCTCCAAGGGATATCATGGACCCAATCATCAAGTCAATTTAACCTCAGGGGATGCATTCACAAAAAATCTGGAATTAGGGTTTCTTGACCTAATTCACCCCTAAGTTGACTTTTGGGGCAAAGCATGAGCCAAGACCTCAAGACATGATTTGAGGGTCTCTAATACATCACATTGATCCATTTGCAACAATGGATTGATCCAAGAAGCTTGAGCAACAAGTTTCAATTTCATCTGAACCACAGTTAGGGTTTTGCGAGAAAAGTCAACTGTATCTTTGACTTTTGACTAGGACATGCTCCCAAACCCTAGGACATGATTCAATACAGCCTATAAAACCTATGAAATCAATCCATCAAGTTTGATTTAGGTCAAGGACTTGATTTCATAGAGGATCGAACAGTTTGGAATTCATCTGATAAAAAGTCAACTGTGCACAAAAGTCAAACTTTGACTTTTTGAGATTTTTCACAATTATGGTTTTTTAACCCTAAAATGATGTTAATGTGTGATTGGAATCATCATTCATCAAGAAAAATCAAGAAAAGTGGGATAACTTGTAAAAGGGGTAACCATAAAAACTTAGAAATTTTTCTAAGTTATGGAACAAAGTGGCTAGGGTACCAACTTTGGAGGATCATAACTCCTAAACCACGAGGCCACTTTTTCCCATTCAAAGCTGGATTTGTAGCTCTCATGGCCCTCTACAAAAGCTTCAACTACAACTCATTCCAATTCCTCATGGATTTTGAATTATGGAATAATCAAAATCACAAAAAGTGAAAATGTCACTTTTTTCCAACACTTAGTGAAATTTTCACTAAGTCAGAATCTGCCTTACTTTTTTCCAAATGTAGGGGTATTTTTCACTTGGATCCAAAAAGTATAAAAACTAATTATGATCAAACAGTTGTTGTATCATATGAGGGCGTTACAAAATGACAAAGAACTCCATCAAATTTCACTTGAGCCATGAGATATGACAATGCCAATATGCCTTGCTGCAAATTGTCATGGCAAGGCAGATTTAGGAGTTTTGCTCGATTTGCTCAAATTTTACAAAAGGCAAGCAACTATATCCATCTGAACACCTCAAGGGGGGACCAAGGAGGAACCAACTCTGATCCCAAGCCTCCTAAGTCTTTGGAACCAAAAATAGCATATCAAACCTAGAAATCCCTAAAGAGGGGACAAGACTCCAATTTTGGATTGGAGCATTCAATGGATGCACCAAGGTGGCATGGACTGAGCCATTTCCAACTTAATTCAGTCAAGACTTATCCAAGACCAAGGGGACCAGCAGCCTGTGCCCTAACCTCTAGCCAATGGCTAGAGGAAACTTGGATTCTCATTGCTCAACATTGGCCAAACCTCAGCTGCAGTTGTCATTCACTATTGCAGCCAAAACAAACTTGCTCTACTATAAATAGAGCTCAATTGTGTTCAGTTTGAGTACACCAAAGCACTACAACACTTGCTTTCCTCAAAATCTCTTTCTCTTGGCAAAAATGCCTTCTTTAGCTAGGTAACTCAGAGTTTTTGAGTTAGAGAGCAATTCCACCACAGCTCATGATCCAAACACATCCAATATATCATATCTAAGCTGTCCAAACTCTCACAAGTGACCTGTAACACCAAAATCACAAAGTCACCTCTCAAAACCTCAAAATGGTACTTTTGTGCATTTTTCAAGCCATGTCTTGATTCAGTCACTTTCCAAACCAGATAAAACCTCAAACACACTCCAAATATCATCCTTGAACTATCCCAAATGGTTCCCCTCATCTGGAACACCATTTGAGAGAGTTGCTATTTTGGCCACTTTTGCCCCTTTTGCAAGAAAGAGCTCAAACTTGTTCCTGAGGTTTCTAGCTGATTCCAACCATCCTAAAAGCTTCTAAGAGATCATTTGAGGTTGTTCAAAGCATCAAATCATTTTTGGAACAAGTGGGTTGGCAGATTGCACAAAAGCTCCAAAAAGAGATAAGCATCTCAACTTGAACTCTTTGAAATATGCATTGTTTTGAGGTCCACTGATCATGCACATCTTGTACATGTTATATGTGTTGTGTTTGCACCAATTTATCATGTAATTCATGCTTGTACCAAGAGATGGCATAGAAAATGAAAATCATGGCCTATTTCAAAACCACTATCGGGTTTTTCAATAGGAGCATGATCTGAAAAAAATACCACCACCATTAGATTTCTTGTGAAATTCTAGGCAGGATAGACTTAAATTTTGTCCCAATCCATGGAGAAATGAGAAAGTTATGGCCTTCACGTTTTCAACCAAAATCTTGCCTTGCCTTGCCTTGGGCCAGGCCAAAAACAAGGCAAGCCTTGTATATTTGTGGTTGTGTTTCAATCAAAGGATGTATCACCACCCCAGTGGCAAGGCGCGCGCCCTATACACAAGAGGTCTGGGGTTCGAATCCCCCTCGCCCCAGATCCTCTTTTTATCACATTTTCATATTTTTTATTATTTTTCTTATTATTTGTAATGATTTGAAAAATTAATAACTCTCTCAATTTTAATTATTTTTTATTGGTTCTTTTTGCAAAAAATCACAAAAATGTTGAAATATTTTATTCCACAAAAAAAATTAAATTGATATTAGTTATTTAATATAATTAGTATTTTTTGTGAATAAATTCCTTTTTAATTGTTTTTAAGCATTTAAAAGTGAATATTTACTATGAAAATCAAAACTAAATGAGTTTTATTTATCTTGTGATTTAAACCTCATTTTTCAAACCCTAACAAAAAACCACAAGTGGTTTATTCAAACTTATTTGGTATTTTTATCATTTTTATTTGATTTTCTTTAAATATTTCCTTTTAAAAGAAAACAAATTTAGTGTTTCCTTGATTTTCACTCAAACAAATCATTTTCAAACACTCATGGGCCTATAATAGAGTGTAAGACCCAAGCCTTTTTGTAAATAAACTCATTTTGGGCCTCAAGTATTGTATAAGTCCCTCTGTGTATTTTCAAAACAATGGCACGATCGACCCCTTTTCATAAAAACTTTGGGCCTCTCCTCGAGCTGTAAGCCCCATCACTTGTACAAAAATAAATCAATGGGCCTCTAATAGAGTGTAAGACCCCATCCTTTGTAAATACAAACCTATTTTGGGCCTCAAATGTTGTATAAGTCCCGTTGTATTTCAAAAGTTTGGCGCGATCATCGCCTGTTTAAAACAAACCATCTGGGCCTCTCCTCGAGCCATAAGACCCATTCAAAATCTTTTGGGCCTCTAATAGAGTGTAAGACCCAACCCCTTTCAACCAAAACAATTTTGGGCCTCAGATATTGTATAAGTCCCTCTGCGTTAAAAGAAAATATCGGCGCGATCGCCAGTTCAAAAATCAAACCCTTGGGCCTACCCTCGTGTTATAAGCCCCATTCTTTAAAAATCATTGGGCCTCTAGTAGAGTGTAATACCCAACCCTTTTTGAAAACCAAAATAATTTGGGCCTCAGTGTATTGTATAAGTCCCGATACCATCAAAAAGTTTGGCGCGATCGTCGCCTTTTTAAACAAAAGTTTTGGTCCTCTCCTTGAGCTGTAAGCCCCACCACTTGTACAAAAATAACCCTTTAGGCCTCTTGAGAGAGTGTAAGACCCATCCCTTTGTACAGAAAACCTTTTTGGGCCTCAGTCACTTGTATAAGTCCCTGTACAAAACAACAGTGCAATCACTGACAAAACCTTGGGCCTCTCCTTGAGCTATAAGCCCCAACAATCTTTTCAAACCACTTTCTCCTTTGATTTTGAATATAATATTATTATCAAAGTTTTCTTTGTTGAAAAACTAACCAAACATCATGGAAGCTCTACAACCGAGTAAGTATTTACCCGCTTTCTTTATTCGCTTTCATATATATAACTGTATTGTGGGGCTTCCTACTGTAAGTCTTCTTTCACAAACTTTTATATACCTGTCAAATATCAAATATGTAATACTAGTATAGTTATTTAGAGTTTTCCCCGACAACTACTTCTTGCATTAGGTAAAGCCCTGTTGGTCACTCTTAAATACAAATAAAACTAGATCCCCATAGGATTACCAGACACAGTCTTCCCTCCTCTTGGGGTTAAACAATATGGAGACGTGAAAGGCAGCATTCTCGGTGAACCCTTTCTCAGACTGTCACCCTTAGAAATCGTCAAAGAAACTCTACTCCCCAAAGATGATCTTTTCTCCGTGAATGGAATCTCTTGAGTTTCTTCCAAATTCTTGGACTTTCCTGGCTTGATCTATTCTCGGTGAATGGCTTGTCTTGAACTTCTCGGGGTTTGGGGACCCACGGGCTTCTTAAAAGCATCCCCGCCTCCTCTTGGGTATTGTACAAGGACCCTTCGGCTTCTTAAAAGATCTCATGCCTTCTCTTGGGCTTAGTACAAAGACCCATAGACCTCTACAGGTATAGGAACAGAACCTAGTCATCAATTTGCTAGAGCTGTCTTTCTGAGTCAAGTGTCAGACCAGTTAATGGGTTGACCTTCATCCTTTAACAAACCAGCCTTCTCTTGGGCATCATACAAAGATCATTCACTACCTGAGAATCAATTTCTCAAAACACCCGTAGACTTGGACAGTCTTAATACCCTTTGGATTTTCCATTTCCTTAAAGAACAGGAAATATCCCTGATCCTCTTATCAATCCCAAAGTACAACATTACCCATATAAGAACTGATTTTCTCTTTTAACCAACATACTGGACCTGTCACTAAACTGAAACAGTCACCAACACCCTAGCCTCCTCTTGGACTTTGTACAATGATTCTCCCCAGCAGAGCTAACCCTTTTAGCCTCCATCTCGGGCTTCGTACGAGATACAAAAACTCTCTTGTTGAGTATAAAAGACTCTCTTATTGAGTCAAGCATTTTTTATCCTCCATCTCGGGCTTCGTACGAGATACAAAAACTCTCTTGTTGAGATAAAAGACTCTCTTGTTGAGTCACACATTTTTTAGCCTCCATCTCGGGCTTCGTACGAGATACAAAAACTCTCTTGTTGAGTATAAAAGACTCTCTTGTTGAGTCAAGCATCCTTTAGCCTCCGTCTTGGGCTTCGTACAAGACACATACAAAAGCACTCTCTTGTTGAGTCAGTCACTTGTTAGCACTCTCTTGTTGAGTCAAACACCTTTAGCTTCTGTCTTGGGCTTCGTATAAGACACACATAAAAACATCCTCTTGTTGGGCCAATAGCCTCCTCTTAGGCTTCGTATAAGAAAACCCCGGTTGAGTAAATCAACCTTTTAGCATCAAAAGTTGTGCATCGTTCACAGTATACAAACATCAATAACTCCTTTTCCCCCATCTAATTGCTGTAAGCGGCAAGCCTCTAGATTATTTACATCCATGCCATTGTCCCTCTTTTAGCATGAGAAATTCCTAAGGAAAGATAGCATTGCTCTAAACTGAGTTAAAGTCTTCTCCTTCAGGTTAAAAATCCCCTATAAAGGAGATTATGGCATTACTGGATTCACATATCCCAGTTAAAGTAATTCTCCTTTATAATCAGTCACCCAACAGTTGTGACAAACAGACCAAATACCCCTCTTTGGAGATGACAAATTCTCTCTAAAGTCAAAACCTTTAGCTTCACATCTTGGGCTTCGAACAAGGTACAAATAGACCCTTCAGCTTCACATCTTGGGCTTTGAACAAGATATAAACCACCTTTAGCTTCACGTCTTGGGCTTTGAACAAGACACCAAAACAACCTTTTTCCTCCCATAGAATAGGAGGAACTACGATCGCTCTGATTTCCCTGTTTCGTTAAACGGGAATACATAGGCATAAGATTGAAAAATATTAGCGAGCACCATAATCAAAAATCCAAAATCCCGTACCTTCACACATCAATCGAAAAGCATCAGTCCTAACATCCTCACAAATAATCCAGACATTTCATTCTTAGCAAAATAAGCAGAGAGAGGCCCACAATCTAAACCACATCTGTAACCTAACAGACCGCTGTTCAAACTCAGTATGCAAGTAGGGTTAATTGGAGACATCTATTTCCCTTCCTTCATCAGCTTCAATAGGATAAAAAATGAATCGACCTGTAGTACCCCAGAGCGACAGTGCTTAAGAACCACGCCCAAAATCGCTCGCTACAATAGTCCCTGTGGGGAACAACCGTTGGTCGGGCTTAGGCGGTAAGAACTCGGCCGAAGAACTCGGCTGAAGCATTCGTGAAACAATACAAGTATAACCTTGATCTGGCGCCAACTAGATTGCAATTACAAAATCAATCCCAGCGCTCAGCTGAAACATTCTAGGAGTATGCACAAAGATGGAGTGAGATGGTATCTCGTGTGCGACCGGCTCTCTCTGACAATGAGTTGGTTGACATCTTTATGGGTACATTGCAAGGATCTTACTATGAGAAAATGGTGGGTAGTTCTTCATCGAGTTTTGCTGATGGTGTAACCATTGGCGAAAGGATTGAGAATGGTTTGAAGACTGGAAATATTCCTGGAGCCGCTTCCTAGCAGCCGACCACTAGGAAGTCTCAGAACAGTCATTCCAAGAAAAAGGAAGGTGAAGCCAACGCTGTGACAGCTCAAGTTTCTCCTCAGTATCAAGCTCCCATGGCTCCCTTGCCATACTATCCGTATCCGTACATTGTTGTTGCACAGTATCAACAACCAGTTCAGAATGCTCAGAATCAGCAACAGAATCAACAGAATAAAAATCAGCAGAATCAGAACCGTCAGAACAACAACAGTTAAGGAAACCGTAAGCGTCTGAATTTTGATAGAATTCCGGTGTCATACACAGAACTGTTTCCTTACTTGGTTCCCCAAGGGGCAATTGTCCCCAAGCAGATTGCTCCCGCAATTCCTCCATTTGGCCCGAAGCATAACCCAAATGCATCTTGTGCCTATCATGCTGGGTACATAGGACATGCAACAGAGGATTGCTTTGTTTTCAAAACCAAGGTTCAGGAACTCATTGATAAGAAGGTTCTAACTTTTGCTGAGGAAGGACCTAACATTCAGAGTAATCTATTGCCGAATCATGGTGGGCCTGTGGTTAACATGGTTGAGGATAATTCAAGGACTGAATTGATCATGGATGTTGATGAAATAAAGACTCTGATGTCTGTGGTTTTCAAGGAATTAAAGGAACATGGGTTGTTGAAAGGATGGTAAGTGCCAGATTTGCGACGATAATCCTAACCAGTGTCGAAGGCTGAAGGGTTGTGTCCAGATTCTGATGAACCGTGGCGAAGTGCAATTTGCCAGATCTAAACCTGTCGAGGAAGTTGCTGCTATTGAGCCGTTTACCATCTTTTATAGGAAGGTTCCTGTGGAATCCCCTAAACAGAAGAAGGTGTAACCCATCGTTGTTTTCCCGCCAAAGTCGTTTCCGTATCAGAATTCTAAGGAGGTACCTTGGAAGTATGGGTCTACCGTGTTTTCTGGAGGTCAAGAGATAAGGTTCGCCGAATCAGAGATCGTGAATGTCAGCGCTGGTGGAAGTATGACTCGTAGTGGACGAGTGTTTGCTTCGAAGGTCACTACGAAGCCTATCCAAATTCCAACTGTTGTTTCTCCTAAAGAAACGCCTACAGCTGCAACCCCTGTTGTTCAACAAGGGCCATATACTGCTATTCCAGTACCGAATATCCCGTCTAAGGATGTTTCAAAGAGCAAGAAAACCCTTGATGATCAAGAGTTCCTTAATTTGATCAAGAAAAGTGATTTTAAAATTGTGGATCAGCTGGGTCAGACTCCCTCGAGGATCTCAATTTTATCCTTACTCATGAGCTCGCCTGCGCACAGATCAGCTTTGTTGAAAGTGCTGAACAGTGCCTATGTCATGCAAGATATATCTGTCGTCGAATTCGATGATGTTATGGCCAACATAACTACAAGTCAGTATTTGGGTTTCAATGAATCAGAATTGCCTCCTGAAGGAACTGCCCACAACAAAGTGCTGCACATATCTGTAACCTGCACAGACATCATGTTATCTCGTGTTCTAGTGGATACCGGTTCTTCTCTCAATGTGATGCCTAAGGGCATATTGAGTCAATTACTAGTGGAAGGAAGCGATATGAGACCAAGCGCCTTAGTTGTCAGAGCCTTTGACGGGTCTCGAAGGCAGGTCATTGGAGAAGTCGATTTACCCATCAATATTGGGCCGCATTTGTTTACCATTACCTTCCAAGTGATGGATATTAATCCAGCGTACAGTTGCCTACTGGGTCGTCCATGGATCCCGCTGCAGGGGCAGTTACATCCACTCTACATCAGAAGTTGAAATTCATGTTTGACGATCAGCTTGTCATTGTCTGTGGTGAAGAGGATTTAATTGTAAGCAAGTTATCGTCCTTTTGATACGTCGAGACCGAAGAAGGCATAGCTGAGGTACCTTTGCAGTGTCTCGAGTTCGAAGATGTCAGCTTTGCTTCAACTAGTCAAAGTAGATCACCACAATTGACTTTAGTATCTGCTAAGAGTGCTAAAGAGACCATCGATAGAGGTGCCTTGCCAGGCTAGGGGCACGTGATTGATGTGGTTGAGAAGCATAATCGTTTTGGATTAGGGTATCATCCTGGTCGTCAATCTGGTTCCTCTGATCAGAAACAATGCAACTTTGTCAAGTTTTATAGCACGGGTTTCCAGCAGGGTGACATCATGGCAGCTGCTGATGATGCTGGTCCCAGTAATCAGAGTTCAAGCTTGGTGCGCAAATGTCCGTCGGGTTTCAAGCTCAACAATTGGACATCTACCGTGATTCCTGGGGTTTTCCCATATAACATGTAATGCATTTTGCTTTCTCGTTCCCTCGTCCTCGCCCGAGACGAGTGGATAGCTTGTAAAGGGCCTCATGCTTTTGCAATATTATGTGATCAACAAATAAAAATTTTTTGCATTCAAAATCATGCTCTATTTTCTTTCTTTATTTTAATTTTTCACAAAACAAATGGCAAAAGTTTCTTTTCTTTTTCGCTTTTTAAATAGCTCATTCTAAACATATTCATAAACATGCAGAACTAATAAAAGCATTGATAACAACATGGCAAACATCCATTGTAATTCTGGAATTCCAATTAACCAAGCCGAAGAAGATGGTGAGGAAGATTGTGAATTACCGGCTGAACTGGAAAGGCTCCTTGAGCACGAGCGTAGAGAGATTCAGCCACACAAAGAGCCGGTGGAAGTTGTCAATCTTGGTACTGATGAGGTCAGAAGAGAATTCAAGGTTGGTGTATCCCTCGCAGAGCATGTACACTCCGAGTTGGTCAAGTTATTGAAAGAGTATGTTGATATCTTCGCCTGGTCCTATCAAGATATACCTGGGTTGGATACCAACATCGTTGAACATCACTTACCACTCAAGCCCGGATGTCCTCCTGTCAAGCAGAATCTCAGGAAGAATAGACCTGACATGGAACTCAAAATCCGAGAAGGGGTAAAGAAGCAGCTTGATGCTGGGTTCCTAGTCACTTCCGAGTATCCTGAATGGATTGCCAACATTGTCCCGGTTCCCAAGAAGGATGGCAAAGTCAGAATGTGTGTGGATTATCGAGATCTCAACAAGGCAAGCCCGAAGGATGATTTTCCTTTGCCTCATATTGATGTCTTGGTAGACAACACTGCGCAGTTCTCTGTCTTTTCCTTCATGGACGGTTTTTCAGGATATAATCAGATCAAGATGTCCCCAACTGATATGGAGAAGACTACTTTCATCACGCCATGGGGTACATATTGTTACAAAGTCATGCCATTCGGTCTAAAGAATGCAGGGGCAACATACTAGCGTGCCATGACAACCCTCTTTCACGATATGATTCATAAAGAGATTGAGGTTTACGTGGACGATATGATTGCCAAGTCCAAAACTGAAGATGATCACTTGGTTCATCTGAAGAAATTGTTTGACAGACTCTAGAAGTTTAGATTGCGGTTGAATCCTGCAAAGTGCACCTTCGGAGTTCGATCTGGTAAACTGTTGGGCTTTATTGTGAGTCAGAAGGGCATTGAAGTTGATCCTGATAAGGTTCGGGCAATTCAGAACATGCCGCCTCCCAAAACAGAAAAAGAAGTCCATGGATTTCTGGGCAGACTCAATTACATTTCAAGGTTTATTTCCCATTTGACGGCTACCTGTGAACCAATGTTCAAATTACTAAGGAAAAATTAATCGGTTTAATGGAATAATGAGTGTCAGGAAGCATTAGACAAAATAAAACAATACTTGCAAGAACCACCGATCTTAGTACCGCCGGTTCCTGGTAGGCCTTTAATCATGTATCTCACCTTTCTCGATGAATCAATGGGATGTGTATTGGGTCAACATGACGACACTGGCAGAAAATAACATGTAATATACTATCTGAGCAAAAAGTTCACTGATTGTTAGACCAGATACTCACTCTTGGAGAAAACTTGTTGTGCTCTGGTCTGGGCTGCTCGACGCCTACGAAAATACATGATTTTCCATACTACTTTATTAATATCCAAAATGGATCCGATAAAGTACATATTTGAGAAGCCTGCTGTCTCTGGAAGGATTTCTCGGTGGCAGATGCTGTTTACTGACTACCTTGCTCATCAACCTGTAGAGGGTTATCAACAAATGAAGTTTGACTTTCCCGATGAGGATGTTCTGTTTATCAGAGATTATGAGACTCCATACCCTGATATAGGACCCGAACCAGGGGCGTGATGGACGCTCGTGTTTGACGGTGCCTCCAATTCTAAAGGTCGTGGAATCGGTGCTATCCTCATCTCCCCAACGGGTTTTCACCTTCCCTTCATTGCTAGATTATGCTTTGCATGCACCAACAATATGGCTGAATACGAAGCATGTATATACGGTATTGAAGCGGCAATTGACAGGAGAATCAAGATACTTGAGGTCTATGGAGATTCTGCCTTGGTCATCGATCAAGTCAGAGGGAACTTTGTGACTCGGGATTCCAAGCTGGTTCCGTACCAACAACACATAGCGAAGTTGATTCGTTACTTTGATGAGATCACTTTTCATCATATTCCCAGAGAGGAAAATCAACTAGCTGATGCTCTTGCCACTCTAGCATCCATGTTCAAGGTCAAGTGGAAGAATGAAGCTCCTCATATCCGCATTGATCACTTGAACAAACCAGCACACTGTTTAGCAATCGAGGATGAGTCTGATGACAAGCCTTGGTTCTACGACATCAAAATATATCAAGAAAATCAGGAATATCCCGAGGGTATCACTATCACTGACAAGAAGGCTCTCAGACGGCTTTGCGCCACATTCTTCTTAAGTGGTGGTATACTGTACAAGAGGAATTATGATTCCGTGTTGCTCAGATGCGTGGATAGACACGAAGCACACACGATCATAAGGTCCATACATGAGGCTTGCGAGGGTGTACATGCTAAAGGTCCTACTATGGCCAAGAAAATCCTTCGAGTTGCGTATTACTGGACAACAATGGAGGTAGATTGTTACAACTTTGCCAAAAGATGTCACAAGTGCCAAATCTACGGAGACAAGATCCATGTGCCTCCAACTCCATTGAATATTTTGACTTCACCTTGGCCATTCTCCATGTAGGGTATAGATATGATTGGAATGATCGGGCCGAAGGCTTCCAACGGTCATCGATTCATTCTGGTTGCTATCGACTACTTCACCAAATGGGTTGAAGCTGCTTCTTATGCAAACGTTACACGACAAGTGGTTGCCAGATTCATCAAGAAAGAGATGATATGTTGTTATGGCATTCCTAGCAGCATTATCACGGACAATGCAAGCAACCTGAACAACAATATGATGAAGGAGTTGTGTCAAGAATTTAAGATCGAGCACCACAACTCTTCACCATATCGGCCCAAGATGAATGGCGTCGTTGAAGCAGCAAATAAAAACATCAAGAGGATTGTCCAGAAAATGTTCAAGACTTACAAGGATTGGCTTGAAATGCTTCCCTTTGCACTGCATGGCTACAGAACTTCAGTTCGCACTTCCACTGGCGTAACTCCGTACTCACTTGTGTATGGTATGGAGGCAGTTCTACCCATCGAAGTCGAAATTCCTTCGCTCGGAGTCATCATGGAAGCAGGTCTTGATGAAGCCGAATGGGTTCAGTCCAGATACGACCAGCTAAATCTCATCGAAGAGAGCACCTTGCAGCCGTTTTTCATGGTCAATTGTATCAGAGACGCCTCAAACGATCTTTTGACAAGAAAGTTCTTCCTCGAACATTCTGCGAAGGCGAACTCGTGCTCAAGAGATATTCACCTGTTCACTCGGATCCACGAGGCAAATGGACTCCCAATTACGAAGGACCTTTTGTTGTCAAGAAAGCCTTCTCAGGCGGAGCCCTGATCCTCACCACAATGGATGGGGAAGAGTTGCCATCGGCCGTGAATTCCGATACAGTCAAAAAATATTATGCCTGAAAAAAATGGATAAAAGTCCGCTAGATTGACATCCAAAAGGACAATCTAGGCGAAAATGGACGTCCCGATGGTCCAAAAAAAAGAAATGTCCATGCAAAAGTTAGGGACAATGAAAAAAAACAATAATAACCCGCTAAGTTGAAAACCCGAAAGGGCGACTCAGGCAAAAATGGGCATCCCGGTGGACAAAAAAATGTGAAAACATGTCCAAGCAAAAATTAAGGATAAGGCCATTGACTGTGAACACTTGAGCCTCTCTTCCTCATGGCTAGACCTCAAACGGTAATAGAGCATTCAAATCATCATCAACTAGTGCAAAGCGTTGGAACCTAGACTTACAGTGGATGGTGGCCAATGTTGTAATCAATGCAAAGCATAATTTCCCTTTGCCATTTACACTTGTTTTTAAATTTTATTGCAAATTTCCTCATCAAGGATTTTGCATCCTTGTACACACTTTATGTACAAAAATTTTACATTCAATAAAATGCATTCTTTGTTATCTCAATTTGTTTTCATTCCAGTATTTTGTTTGCAAAATAAACAATTATTTGTGATCACATAATACTAAAAAACGTTGAGAACAATAAAAATCTAAATCAATCAAGAAAGCATTATGCATCGCATGTGTTACTGGTAACCCCTGCAGGATAATCGGTAATATCCATTGGTAAGCCTAACGCCTGGCCGGTAATGGCATGATTCTATGAAGAAGTTGTTGTCTCCTTAGCAGTTCCTCAGCAAAGTCATCATTCTCCCCAGCAGGTTGCCAAGGTGTTCCCCAGCAAAGACGCTCTGTTCTTTCTTCCCCATCAAGAGTTGTGCATTGTCTCTTATGATTAAGAACTATCTGTCACCAGCAGCAGTGGTTTCGCCTCAGCTGAGTCAACATGATTCGGGAATCTCTTTTCCCCACGCATAGCCAGCCTTGGTAGAAAGGATTGATTTGATTCTTTCATCCCTAACAGAGACAGTCATGGTGATTTAGAAACCTGAGATGTTCTCAGTTTCTTTCCCCGACGGAATCATCATCCTTTGTGAACTCTTTTCTCTAGCAGAGATTGTCTTTGTCTGCGGGTCCTCTCCCCGACAGAGGGTGTCGAAGTCATTTTGCTACGATTTCTGCCTAATCACTTCACACTGTGCCTCATGTTGAGCCTTTTCATTGCATGATATCAAGCATCATGTAGAAACGCATACATAGCATATGCATCGATCATACTCCCTCTCTTTTTGCCTGACTTACCTCCCAGCAGATTTTCAGCCAAACCTTGCACTTACCTATTCTACCTCGCACCGCTCTGTTTTTCGCCGTCGGCCAAATTCTCGAGCTACTCTTTTATTTAATCCCCTTTTACCTCGAATCATCGAAAAGCTGGCGTAATTCGTACATTCAGGTCCAAGCAGATTAAATAGGGGCAACTGTCGTAACCCGAAATTTGACCTCCCTCTTTTGGCCTTTTGCATAAGCATGCGCACTCGCATCGTTGGCATACGCATTCGCATTTCTTTGTGTGTTTCTTGTTGCAGGACATTCAGGTTTTCCAAGCCCGATTAATCACATCCTCTCAAGATTATTTCATCACCAAAACGAGCCCAAAATAAAGATTTCCATGTTTATTTATCAAGACAAGAGATGGAAAAGCGGAATCAGGACTTCAGCATCATCCTTTTGAAAATTTGTGGAAATTTGGCTGAAGTAACCGGTTAGCACATATGCTGTAACTGGTTACTCAGTGTATTTTTCACCAAAAAACACAAGTTTTCAAGCATGTAACCGGTTAGGAAATATGCTGTAATCGGTTACTCAGTGGAAGATTTCAATTTCTGCTGCATTTTTGGGACAGCACCATGTACTCTCCTTGGTCATTGATTCTACAGTATTCTAGCAGTGTGTGGAACATTCTAGACTTCTCTAGACATTTCAAGACTATTCAATTCAATCCAAGTGCATTTATTCTAATGCTTCACTCCAAATTAAGTGCACCGTTTTCATTGTTTTACAAGCATGCCAATCGTTGGATGATGGAAATTCACATTGAGATTGTTACCGAGTTGGTTCTAACTAACCGAGTTAACCACCTTGACTCAGTGAGTCAAGCCCAACTAACTCCAACCCTAACTCCAAACCCAAAGCTAAGTCCAAACCTCCCATACTCCAAACCTAAAGTCTATATAAACTCACCTTCACTCATTTTTCAAGTACCTTCAACCATTCTTCACAATTCACTCTCAATTCTCTCATTCTCCTCTGCATTTTTCTGCAACTTCTACATCTTCATCTCAATTCTCATCCCAAAACCTCACCAAAAGATCTTATTCTTGAAGGATAATCACTTTTCACATTGAAAGTGATTAATTCTTGAGCTTAACCTTCATCATTTGGCATTCTTTGGTTGGATTTCAGGAATTACATTTATTCTACTTCAATCCAAGAGTTCTACAACTTTCAATTTGGTGCAAGTTTGATTTCAGTGCATTTTCGCGTTTTTGATCGGTTTCGACGCGTTTCGTCTACAAATTAAGGATCATCTGGTTTTCTTTAATTTTCTGCATCAAAATCTCTTTACAACACTTACCAAGCCAAATCTCCGGCTTGTAGGTAGGTGGATCTAACTAATTTTATCGTTTCACGCATTTTCGTATCGCTCGCAATGTAGTCGATAATTGTTGTGTGTGATTTGGTTTTGCATTTGTTTGATCCATGATCCTATTGTGTTAGTTGATTCTATCACTGTTTATTTGGTGTTTTCAAGTTCAATTTTCGTGCACAATTTTGGTTCCCAGCATGTGGTGGTTGGCATAAGTGATTATGTGTTGAAAACTACTTTTGAAAAGCTATTTTTGCTGTTATTTTTGCCACTGTCTCAGTGGTAACCGGTTAGCAGTTATGCTGTAACCGGTTACATAGTTCAATTTTCAACAAATACGCTGATTTACAAGCATGTAACCGGTTAGCAGTTATGCTGTAACCGGTTACCACTGAACAGAATGGCCAATTTTGGGTTTTTACAAGCTTGTTTTCCATGCTTTCTTCATTTTAACTTCCATTGATTGTCATGCTTGATTTTATGGATGTTTTTAATGTCATTGCACTTCTAGTTGAAGAAATTCATGAACTTTCGATGCACATTTTTGATTATTCATTTGTTTCATGTTCTTAGCATTGTATGAACATAGCAATTCTTGCACTATCTTTGTTTACAAGATACATGAGTTTGTGTGGCATTTTGGTGATCATTTGGCACTGTTTTGCACCTTCCATTTCAGATTTGCATTAAATTTATTCTTCATGGATAAACTTAATCTTGTATAATCAATAATTCACTCCTTTTTGCTTTAATGACTTTTCATCCTCTTTGAAAGTTGTTAGCATGTTTCTCCCTTGATTAATTGATCGAAACTTTGTTTCGATTAATCGATCTTCCCTTTTCCCCTCTTTAGGCCTCCTTTAGAGCTTTCTCTCTCATTCCCCCCTGTGGAGTTGGAGTTTCGCGCTGCGCCTTGCATCGGAGCACCGTACAAATTGACGTTGTTATGCTGTCCGTTTCTCTACGCAGGAGCATTATACAACTTGGAGTTGTTGGGTCGTCCGGTTCAACTTCCGCATTACACCCTGTGTGTGTTAGGGAAGGGATGAGAAGGGAGAATTCCTACTCTCATTCTGACTACTTCAGTTAGGGGACGAATGACCCTGTGCTTGGCTTAGTCATCTCTATCTCCAGGCGGTAATGTGCTTTCTTTCCCCAGTCGAGTTGATCCTTGATCACTCTTCTCTCTTTGCAATCTCTTTTGATCCTCGATCACTCCTATCTCTTTCAATCTCTCCTTTGATCGATCACCATCCTTCTTGGTTGAAATCATTATTCTTGCGCTAGCAATCTCTCTTTGTTCCATCACTCCTTTCTTCTTGTAATCAATCATTGCTTTTTGATTCCCTTGAAGAGTTTCAATTCTCTCTCTTTGGTCCAACACGGTTTTCCTGTCACGACCATTTTTCCCCTGGAGCTCGTAACCTTCTCTTGGTTCTTCTCCTTCCTTGGGTTAATCACCTTCTCTAGGTTAATCACCCGTCTCATCAGTTAATCACAGTCCGTCTGTTAATCACTGAGCACCCCTTGGGTTAATCACCTTCTCTTGGTTAATCACCCGTCTCATCAGTTAATCACAGTCCGTATGTTAATCACTGAGCACCCATTGGGTTAATCACCTTCTCTTGGTTAATCACCCATCTCTTCAGTTAATCACAGTCCGTCTGTTAATCACTGAGCACCCCTTGGGTTAATCGCCTCTTCTTGGTTAATCACCCGTCTCTTCAGTTAATCACAGTCCGTCTATTAAAATACTGAACCCTTTCAAGTTAATCACCTTCTCTTGGTTAATCACTCGCTTTTCTCTTCGGTTGATCACAGTCCATCTGTAAACACCGAATCCCCCGCAGTTGGCAACCTTTCTTGGTTCGAATACTTGCACCCTTGGGTTAGTAACCTTTCTTTGTTTCAACTACCATTTCTTCGGTTGAGTACTATTTGTTCAGTCAGTTTACCGAACCCCTTTGGGTCACGACCTTTGCTCGGTCCTACACCCGTCCTTTGAGTCACGACCTTTGATCGGTCCTACACCCGTGCTTCTGGTTGATCACAGTTTTCCCTGTTGAAACCAATGCTTCTCTACCCCCACAGAGTTGCAGTCCTTTCTTTCCTCGGTTAATCACTGCCAGTCAGTTAATATATCGAGGCCCCTTCAGAGTCAAACATCTTCTCTCGGTTCAGCACTCTCTCTCTTGGTTTATCACAGTCCGTCTGTTGACACCTACTTCTTTTTCTCGCCAGGGTCTACTCTCTTTCTTCGGTTAACCACTGCCAGCCAGTTAAAATACCGAGTCTCCTTAGGAGTCCTTCCTATTCTCATTGCTTTTACTTTCTTGGTTTCGACACCAATTCTCTTTTCTATCCCCAACGGAGTTTCTTTCATTCTTAGTTTTGACACCATTCTTTTCCTATTCATTTGTGCAAACACTTTTACTGCGGGGTCTCTCCCAGTAGAGTTTTTCTTTCACTCTTGCTCTTGGTTTTGATGCCACTTCTTTCGTCTCCTTGTTTCTTTCCCGTTTTCCTTTTCCGTTCAATTCCACGAACTACGGAAGCTCTGATTCTGCATTCTTCTGAATGTCAGATACGTAGGCACGAGACGCAATGTCTTGGCGAGCACACTTCCACCTTTCTTCAGTCTTCCTCCTTTCTTTCCTTTTCTTCGTCCCCTGGTTCCATGATCTACGGCGCTCTGACTTCCTCATTGCACTATGAGGGTACGTAGGCACGAGGACTTTGTTCCTCCGCGAGCACCTTCTTTCTTTCTTTTCTTTTTCCCCTTTCTCTCTCTTCTCTTTCTTTTAGCTAGAAGCCTTTAGATAGATAACCCATCCAAGCCTAGAAGCAAGCGAAATGGTTCCCGTCGAGTACGACGGATGCGTTAGGTGCTAATACCTTCCTTTCGCATAACTGAACCCTCGTTCCCGTTTCTCTTCCCCTTGGGTTTTATCGATATTTTCCCTGTCCTTTGGGACTAAATAAAGTTCGGTGGCGACTCTGTTGTATCTTTGAGTGTGCGATTCACTCAGGTAGAAACCAGCCATCTTCAGTAACCGGTTACAACATATCTGCTAACCGGTTAAATACTTGAAAATCAGTGTATTTGTTGAAAATTGAACTGTGTAACCGGTTACAGCATAACTGCTAACCTGTTATCACTAAGACAGTGGCTAAAATAACTGCAAAAAACAGCTTTTCAAAAGTAGTTTTCAACACATAATCACTTATGCCAACCACCACATGCTAGGAGCTGAAATTGTGCACGAAAATCGAACTTGAAAACAACAAATAAACAGTGATAGAATCAACTAACACAATAGGATCATGGATCAAACAAATGCAAAACCAAATCACACACAATAATTATCGACTACATTGCGAACGATACGAAAATGCGCGAAATGGTAAAATTAGTTAAATCCACCATCCTATAAGTCGGAGATTTGGCTTGGTAAGTGTTGTAAAGAGATTTTGATGCAGAAAATCAAAGAAAACGAAAGGATCCTTAATTTGTAGACGAAACGCGTCGAAACCGATCAAAAACGCAAAAATGCACCGAAATCGAACTTGCACCAAATTGAAAGTTGTAGAACTCTTGGATTGAAGTAGAATAAGATGTAATTCCAGAAATCCAACCAAAGAATGCCAAATGATGGAGGTTAATCTCAAGAATTAATCACTTTCAATATGAAAAGTGATTATCCTTCAAGAATAAGAGCTTTTGGTGAGTTTTGGGATGAGAATTGAGATGAAGATATAGAAGTTGCAGAAAAATGCAGAGGAGAATGAGAGAATTGAGTGTGAATTGTGCAAAATGGTTGAAGTTCCTCGAAAAATGAGTGAAGGTGAGTTTATATAGACTTTAGGTTTGGAGTATGGGAGGTTTGGACTTAGCTTTGGGTTTGGAGTTAGGGTTGGAGTTAGTTGGGCTTGACTCACTGAGTCAAGGTGGTTAACTCGGTTAGTTAGAACCAACTCGATAACAATCCCAATGTGAATTCCCATCATCCAACGGTTGGCATGCTTGTAAAACAAGGAACATGGTGCACTTAATTTGGAGTGAAGCATTAGAATAAATGCACTTGGATTGAATTGAATAGCCTTGAAATGTCTAGAGAAGTCTAGAATGTTCCACACACTGCTAGAATACTGTAGAATCAATGACCAAGGAGAGTGCATGGTGCTGTCCCAAAAATGCAGCAGAAACTGAAATTTTCCACTGAGTAACCGGTTACAGAATATGTGCTAACCGGTTACATGCTTGAAAACTTGCATTTTTTCGTGAAAAATACACTGAGTAACCGGTTACAGCATATGTGCTAACCGGTTACTTCAGCCAAATTTCCACAAATTTGCAAAAGGATGATGCTGAAGTCCTGATTCCGCTTTTCTATCTCTTGTCTTGATAAATAAACATGGAAACCTTTATTTTGGGTTTGTTTTGGTGATGTGATGACCTTGTGAGGATTTAATTGATCGGGCTTGGAAAACCTTAATGTCTTGCAACAAGAAACACACAAAGAAAAGTGTGAATGCGTATGCCAACGATGCCAGTGTGCATGCTTATGCAAAATACCAAAAGAGGAAGGTTAAATTTCGGGTTACGACAACTGCCCCTATTTAATCCTCTTGGACCTGAATGTACGAATTGCACCAGCTTTTCGATGATTCGAGGTAAAAGGGGATTAAATAAAAGAGTAGCTCGAGAATTTGGCCGGCGACGACAAACAGAGCGGTGCAAGGTAGAATAGATAAGTGCAAGGTTTGGCTGAAAATCTGCTGGGAGATAAGTCAGGCAAAAAGAAAGGGAGTATGATCGATGCATATGCTATGTATGCATTTCTACATGATGCTTGATATCATACAATGTAAAGGCACATGATAAGGCACAACGAGGAGGTTAGGAAGAAACCGTAGCAAAACGACTTCAACACCCTTGACCGGGGAGAGGACCTACAGATAAAGACAAACTCTGCTGGAGAAGAGAGCTCACAAAGGATGATGATCCCGCCGGGGAAAGAAACTGAGAACATCTCAGGTTTCTAAGTCACCATGGCTGTCTCTATTAGGGATGAAAGAATTAAATTAATCCTTCCTACCAAGACTGGCTCTGCATGGGGAAAAGAAGTTTCCGAATCATGTTGACTCAACAGAGGAGCCCACTGCTACTGGTGACAGATATTTCCAAATCATTAGAGACGATGCATAACCCTTGTTGGGGAAAAGTGAGCAAGGTGTCTTTGCTGGGAACACTTCGACAACCTGCCTAGAGACATTACAAATCTGTCGGAGAAAAGATATGTAAACAAACAAGCTTTTTGACAAATCGTAATGGTGCTTGCTGGGGAGAACGATGACTCTGCTGAGGAAACAACAACTTTTTCATAGAACCATCACATTGCCGGCCAGGCGTTAGGCTTACTGTAATACCCCAAATTTTGACCACTTAGATTTCCCATCATTGTGAAAATCATCATCACAATATGGATGTACCTTTATGCTTCATTAGTCTCCCCAAAGATGGGTGAGCATCCACTACAATCAAAATTAGGGTTTCAAGCCCTCTCTGGGTGCTTAGACAAAGGATCAATCAAGAAATGACATGATCTTCAACTTTTCTAATCTCTTAAACATCCACAATGGATCAAAAAGGACTCCCACTTCAAGGATTAAGCACAAGGCTGCTCCCTTCTAGGTGGATCAAGTCTCAAGATCGACAGTGTCACCAAATTAGGGTTTTGGTCGACCAGCGTCTCCAGATGGAAATTTTCATCTGGGCACAAGGCAATGATCCAAAACATGACCTAATATACTTCATGGAATCTCATGAACCCATGCATCAAGTCAATTTTGCCTCAGGGGATGCATTCATCAAAAATCAGGAATTAGGGTTTCTTGACCTAATTCACCCCTAAGTTGACTTTTGGGACAAACCATGAGCCAAGACCTCAAGAGATGATTTGAGGGTCTCTAATCTACCATATTGATCCATTTGGAACAATGGATTGATCCAAGAAGCTTGAGCAACAAGTCTCAATTTCATCTGCACCACAATTAGGGTTTTAAGAGAAAAGTCAATTGTAACTTTGACTTTTGACCAAGACATGCTCCCAAACCCTAATACATGATTGAATATACCCTATGACACCCATGGAACATGTCCATCAAGTTTGATTTAGGTCAAGGACATGATTTCCTGAAGAATTGCACAATTTGGAATTCATCTGATAAAAAGTCAACTGTGCACAAAAGTCAACTTTGACTTTTTGAGATTTTTCACTAAAATGGATTTTTAACCCTAAAATGATGTTAATGTATGATTTGAATCATCATTCATCAATAAAAATCAAGAAAAGTGAGATAACTTGTAAAAGGGGTAACCATAAAACTTAGAAATTTTTCTAAGTTAAAAATAAAGTGGCAAAGGTACCAACTTTGGAGGACCATAACTCCTAAACCACAAGGCCATTTTTTCTCATCCAAAGATGGATTTGCAGCCCTCATTATCACCTACAAAAACTTCAACTACAAGTCATTCCAATTCATTAAGGATTTTGAGTTATGGAGTGATCAAAGTGGCTGAAAAGTGAAAATGTCACTTTTTCCAACACTTAGTGAAATTTTTACTAAGTCAGATTCTGCTTCACTTTTTGCCAAATGTAGGGGGATTTTTCACTTGGAATCAAAAGAGATCAAAACCAAACTTGTTCAAACAGTTGTTGTATCATGTAAGAGCTTTCCAAAATGGCCAAGAACATTGCCAAATTCAACCTACACCATGAGATACAACATTGCCAAGTTGCCTTGCTGAAATCTGTCAAGGCAAGGCGGAATTTGCAACTTTGGTCGATTTGCCAAAATCAGCCAAATTCAGTTGCTCCAATCCACTTGGACACCTCATAGGATTGAATCTAAAGGGGACAATCACTGAGCCAAGCCTCCAAGGTCCAAGGAACAAGGAATAGCATGTTGAACCTAGAGTTGCCAAAATAGGGACAAGACTTCAAATTTGGAATGAGGCATTCAATGAAACCATCATGGTGGCATGGAGTGAGCCATTCTCATCTGAAATCAGTCAAGACTTATCCAAGACCAAGGGGACCAAAGCTCTGTGCCCTAACCTCTAGTCAATGGCTAGAGGAGACTTGGATTTTCATTGGACAACATTGGCCAAACCTACTTACCAGCTGCCATGCACTATTCCTTGCAAAACAAACTTGCTCTACTATAAATAGAGCCCAATTGTGGTCAGTTTGAGTACACCAAAGCCATCTAACAGATGCTTTCCTCAAAATCTCTTCTTTAACTCCAATTTTGCCTTCTAAGGCAAGTCACTATCGGGTTTTGAGTTTGAGAGCAATTCCAATCAAACCAGTCACTCACACACCTCACATACATCACATATGAGCTGATCAAACACTCACATAACATCTGGAACATCAAAATCTCAAAATCACTTGCCATCCACACAAGTTTCAAGTGAAGTTGCAGCTGAGATGCCATAAACTGATCCAGTCCATTTCAATTCAATCCAAGTGTTCAAACACACTCCATATGGTGTAGGGAAGCTGTCCAGATCATCACAACTTGTCTGTAACACCTCCAACTCAAAATCACATCTGAACTTGCTGTCACGACTTGGAGGTAAGCACATACTTGGTCATCTCTCAATCTATGCATATTTCCTCGCACAATAATTTGGCCATATGTTCATAATCATGCATAGAATGTTTTCTCTCAATTAATTGCATTGTTTGAATCGTGTATCAAAAATCCTAGCCTTCATGCAGAAATTAGGGTTCTTGAGGTTTCTTCGTGATTTCTTGTTGTATGTTTAATTTAAATGAAATTAAAGTACATAGACATGATCGTGAGGTTGAAACGAGCATAATGATATGTGGATTGCATGATATGGTTACGTATTCATGGAGATTGGATAGAAAATGCAAATCTGAGAAACCAAGAACACGCGTGTGTTCTTCAGCTGTTCTTGGCGCCATTTTTAGAAATTCAAATATTTGAATTTTGTGATTTTTGTTTAATTGATTCAAAAATTAATTTCTCTCTGAGTTTTAATGATTTTGAGTTGATTCTTTTTTTAATAATTCACAAAAATGTTAAAATATTTTATTTTCACAAAAACTCCCAAAAAATATTATTTATTTCATATAATTGATATTTTTGTAAAGAATAAATATTTTGATTGTTTTTGGCATTTTAAATATTTTTTCTACATTGATTTTGCAACTTTTAATGCTTTCTAATTATTTTGTAGGTCAATACTTAATTTTTGAAGCATTAATCCAAGATCACAATTTGTTTTCCATGTGTCAAACAATTTTTGATCATTTTAATTGAATTTTTATTCAATTAACTACATTTTGAAAACAAATTAGGGTTTTGGATTAATTCAATCCTCTTAAATCATTTTCAAAACTCTTTGGGCCTCTTGAGAGAGTGTAAGACCCATCCCCCCTTGTACAAAAAAATTTTTGGGCCTCACTTATTGTATAAGTCCCTCTGTACAAGTAAACGGCGCGATCGTCGCCCATTTAAAAATAAAAATCATCTGGGCCTCTCCTTGAGCTATAAGACCCATTCAAAACACTTTGGGCCTCTATTAGAGTGTAAGACCCAATCCCCCTTTTAACCAAAACATTTTGGGCCTCACTTATTGTATAAGTCCCTCTGCGTTAAAAGGAAACCTCGGCGCGATCGCCATTTTTAAACGAAAAATCATTTGGGCCTACCCTCGTGTTATAAGCCCCACTCTCTTTTTCCTTTTTTGGGCCTCTTGAGAGAGTGTAAGACCCATCCCTTTGTACAGAAAACCTTTTTCGGGCCTCAGTCACTTGTATAAGTCCCTCTGTACAAATTCAAACACTGTGCTCACTGATAAAACCCTGGGCCTCTCCTTGAGCTGTAAGCCCCAAATCTTTCTTTTTCAAAGCACTTTCTCCTTTGATTTTGAATATACTGTTGTTTTCAATCTTTCTTTGTTGAACAACTAACCAAACAGCATGGAAGCACTCCAACCGAGTAAGTGGTTATCGCTTTCATTTACTGCTTTCATATTATAAACTGTATTGTGGGGCTGCTCACTGTAAGTCTCATTTCATAAACTCATACCTACTGTGTAATAATAGTATAGATATTTCGAGTTTCCCCAGCAACTACGTCTAGAACTAGGTGACGCCGTTTCATTTATTCGTAGAAATAGACGCCTAGATCCCCAATAGGAGCACCAGATACAGTCTTCTCTTCGGCCGTCCTCCTTAGGAATCGTCAAGAAGCTCTACTCCCCAAGATGAATGTATTCTCTGTGAATGGCATCTTTGAGTTTCTTCCAAATTCTCGAACTTTCCTGACTTGATCTATTCCTTGTGGATAACTTGCCTTGAATGTCTCGGGGTTTGGGTACCCACTACGGTCATAATCTTGGACCTTAACTAAGGAACCCTCTTTAAAAGCTAAAAGTCGCTGGATAGTAAACCTCGCACGTTTACCAGTGGTTTTTATCTTTAAAAGAGTTATCTCTCCTAATGGAAAGGAGATGATAGACCCACGGGCTTCTTAAAAGCATCGGCCTCCTCTTGGGCATTATTCAAGGACACTATGGCTTCTTAGAAGTATTCACAGCCTCCTCTTAGGCTTCGTATAATGATCTCTTCCTCCGGGAATGATAGCCTCCTCTTGGGCTTCGTACAAGGACCCGTCGGCTTCTTAAAAGTTTCCAGCCTCCTCTTGGGCTTCGTACAAATTGTCCCGACGACCTCCTAGAGGTATAGGAACAGAACCTAGTCATCTTCATAGAACAGTCCTTTCATAGAGTCTACTACTGTTTCTCAAAGCATAGTACAAAAGAAAAAAACTCTAGACTTGGACAGTCTAACTTCCTTGAGTCTCAAAGACATTCTCAAGCGACCCCTTCGTTAAATAGGAAGGAAACCCGCAGACTCGGACAGTCTCAATACCCTTTGGATTTCCCGTTTCCTCAAAGAGAAGGAAATATCCTTGATCCTCAAATCAAATCCCTGAGTACAGTGTTGCTCATATAAGAACTGATTTTCTCTTTTAAAATCAGTATATTGGATCTGTCACTCAACTGAAACAAACCTTTAGCCTCTATCTCGGGCTTCGTACGAGATACAAAAACACTCTCTTGTTGAGTATCAAAGACTCTCTTGTTGAGTCAAACTTTTCGCCTCCATCTCGGGCTTTGTACGAGATACAAAAAGGTTCTTATTGAGCTAAACAAACAATAGCCTCCATCTCGGGCTTTATACGAGATACCAAAAGACTCTATCGTCGGGTCAAAATCTTTTAGCCTCTCTCTCGGCCTTTGTACGAGACACAAAATAGCCTCCTCTTAGGCTTTGTATAATGATTTTCCTAGCGGAAATTAGCCTCCTCTTAGGCTTTTGTATAAGAAAACCACTGGTTGATCCAATCAACCTTTTAGCATCAAAGTTGTGCCTCATTCACAGTACACAAACATCAACAACTCCTTTCCTTTCATCTAATCGCTGTAAGAAGCAAGCCTCTGGATCATCTATATTCATGCCACTGTCCCTCTTTTAGCATGAGAAATTCCTAAGGAAAGATGGCATTGCTCTACACTGAGTTAAAGTCTTCTCCTTCAGGTTAAAACCCTTTCTTCGGAAATTATGGCATTGCTCGGATCCGCGTATCCCAGTTAAAGTAATTCTCCTTCTCCCTTCTTTAGAGATGACAAATTCTCTCTAAAGCCGAGACCTTTCAGCTTCACGTCTTGGGCTTTGAACAAGACACAAATAGACCTTTCAGCTTCACATCTTGGGCTTTGAACAAGATACAAATCACCTTTCGCTTCACGTCTTGGGCTTTGAACAAGACACCAAAACAACCACTTCCTCCCATAGAATAGGAGGAACTACGAACGCTCTGATTTCCCTGTTTCGGTAAACGGGAATACGTAGGCATAAGATCGAAAGAAAAGATCTTAGCGAGCGCAATCAACAAAAAACCCAAATCCCATATCTCCATCAATCAAAAGCAGTATTTCAAAAGAATCAGTCCTAACATCCTAATCCTTGTTCCCCGCTAGAAAGTCCTAGAAAGAAAGAAAATTGTATTGGCGAAAATACAAATAACCAGTACAAGGCCCCCCCACATTGATAGCATCCGTAACCTAACAGACCGCTGTTTAAACTCAGTATGCAAGCAGGGTTAATTGGAGACATCTATTTCCCTTCCTTATTCAGCTCACAATAGGATAAAAAATGAATTGACCTGTAGTTTTAAGCTCAAACCGCAGAGAGCGACCAGCGCTTAAGAACCGCGTCCAAAATCGCTCGCTACAGAAAAGTGGCACCCACCGTGGGGCCCGTTCCTTTCTTTCTACTTCTCTTGTGTGAAAAATTACACAAATGGCGACTCTACTGGGGAGTCTCCTTTTCTGCCTTAGGGCATCATCCCTGTTTTCTACAGAAAATGGGAACTCTACCGAAGAGAAAGATTGACCTATGTTGGTCCATCTCTTAGGCAGGGAACCACAGATTGGGGCTTCTGCCGGGGAACCCATTTCTGTCAGGAACTTAAGAATCGTAGCTTTAAAAGGTCTAGGATGTTTAGGACAAATATATATACTGCTTTTCCTAATTGCTATACATGTTTATTTTTCTGCTAATGGGAATGCGGGTGATGCCGCATGTGGTGAGTTTGAGTATACACTTAAGAAAAGCCAACCCTTTTCGTAGTGCGGAAACTATCGGAAATAGTTGTTACGCGATACTACCCTCATTTGAGGTTGGTGATCTATTCTCGGTGAATGGCACTTACTCTAAGATTGCACACAACTCGCTGGCGATCCGCTTGTTGTCTGCCTTCCTGGGAGGAGCTGATGATAATGAGTACAGGTACAAAAATCACCCTAGTATAAACCTTTGGGGATGGGTAGAGCCTTGACTTCATGACAACGACCCTTTGACCCCATGTTTTTTCTATGTTTTTGTGTGCTGCATTCATGCATTCATTTAATAAAACATTAAAACATTCAAAAAAAAACTTTCTCTTCTAGTCTCTCTATTTTTCAAATTAAACTAAGACTGTGATTGCAAATATCAGAGAAAAAAATTACGCTAATGGATTTCGGTAGAAGGAGAACTCACCAGTATACCTTCAAGGTTCCAAAACTAGGGGATTTGAGAAGGTTAGCAAGGATGATCGCTAACCCTGAGGCTTTCAGAGCCAAGCACGGTGGTTTGCTACCACTGTTAAGAGTCCATGTGATTGAGGGAATCATGGATGCGCTCATTCAGTTCTACGATCCGGTTTATCACTGTTTCACATTCCCGGATTACCAGCTATCACCAACGCTGGAGGAGTATTCTCATTTGGCTGATTTACATATCACTGATCGAGCTCCATTTTCTGGACTGGAAGAAATTCCAAAGAATCAGACTATTGCAAGAGAAATTCATTTAGACGAGTCTGAGGTCAGGACTCACATGATTACTAAGGGTGGCATCCAAGGTTTTCCAGCCCAGTTCTTGACAAAAAAGGCTCTATACTTCGCTAGTATAGGGAACGGGACTGCTTTTGAAAGCATCTTTGTCTTGCTCACCTACGGATTATTTTTGTTTCCCAACATCAATAACTTCGTTGATATCAACGCTATTAAGGTTTTTCTCATTGGAAACCCTGTGCCGACTTTGCTCGCAGATGCGTATCATTCTGTACACTTGGGAAATTTGTACAGCGGAGGGGAGATCACATGTTGTGTACCTCTGCTTTATAAATGGTTTATCTCTCACTTGCCCAAGTCTGCTGCTTTTTGGGATTGCAAGAGTGTCTTACGTTGGTCGCAGAAGATCATGTCCCTCACCAACTCTGATATAGATTGGTGTAATAGGATTTATGAGGGAATCAGAATCATTGACTGTTGTGGAAACTTCCCCAATGTACCCCTCATAGGAACTAAAGGAGGAATCAACTACCATCCGGTATTGGTTCGCCGTCAATTTGGATACCCGATGAGACACATCCCACTGGGTGTTCATCTGGAAGGTCTTTTCTTCAAGGAAGGAGAAAGTGACAGAGCACTAAAGATGGAAATAGTGCAAGCTTGGTAACATGTTCATAAGAAAGGACGAGAGTCTCTGGGAAAACCAGACTGTGTCTCGGTGGAGCCTTATCTCCATTGGGTACAAACCAGAGCTCTCAAGCTAAAAATGCCTTATCCTCGTTACGGAATTCTTCCGCCGAGGGAATCTGTCATGTACTTCATGACAGAAACTGAAAAGCTTCAGGTTACTCTCAACAAAGTTCAAAAGGAAAGAAGGTCTTGGAAGAACAAGTACCGCACCCTCGACGTCGAGTGTATCCAAATACAGCAACTACTAAAAGAGAAAGATGCTCTGATTGAAATTTTGGAGCAACATGCTGTAGAGAATCAAGATGACCAAAGGAATTTGCCCACTCCTTTCACTTGGCAAAGGAATGAGAACCCGACAACGGCCCAAGCACCCCGGTCAAAGAAAAGGAAGATACCAGAATCAGCACCCGGTTTCTCCTCAGAGAGGACTCGGGACCCATTAGTTTAGGTTTATGTTTCTACACTTTGTAATCTACTGTATTTCCATTTCTGTAATCCTTTGGAATTCAATAAAAAGGGGTTTCCCCAGTGTTTGATATTTGCAATCTAATTGTCAAAGTTTATTTTGATTAAACCAATAAACAACAATTAATATAATCATTACATTCATCATTCTCACATCGCGTATTCTTCTTACCTACGAATCTCACGTTTGTGTCTCGATTCTAGAGTCAAACTGTCTCATTCGTATAATACTCGGGCCAATCGTCAGAAAAAGATGGATGATCTTGAGGAAGAAAACAGAGAGTTGAAAGAAGAGATCGACGCTCTGAGAGAGGATATGAGAAAGCTTCGTAATGACATGCAAGCCATGGCATAAGCTCAGCTACAAAGAACTGTGATCTCAGAGATCACCTCAACGCCCATCATAGAAAAGTATGATCCTAGGTATCAGATGCCGAAAGATCGTCCTTGGGGCATGCCTGTTAACTATATCCCGGAAGGATATGTTCCGCCGATCACTGAAGATCAGGGAATCGCAACAGAAGCCGCTGGGCCTGAAGGTTACAAACTTCAGTAAAGCGAAGATGCCAGGGGCATACTGAAGACTCCTGAAGGTTACAAACTTCGGGAGGCGCCAAGACTTACTGCCGTAGTCACGGTACCACCCCCTGTGGTGCACACTGTCCCAGAAGGACAGATTCCACCAACACCTTCTGGTAAGAAGGAAACTATGTTTGACAGAATGGAGGAATTCCAGGAACAGTTCTTGGAAATGCAGAAAGAGCTGCAAGCCATTCGCAGTCAGGATTTATTTGGAAAGGACGCCGCAGACCTCTGCTTGCTCCCAAATGTGAAAGTCCCGCACAAGTTCCAAGTGCCCGACTTTGAAAAATACAAGGGTAACTCTTGCCCTCAGAGCCATCTGGTGATGTACGCTCGGCGGATGTCAGCTCAGACGGAGAATCAGGACCTGCTGATTCACTACTTCCAGGATAGTTTAACTGGTGCCACACTCAAATGGTACATGGGTTTAAACCGTACTACGATCAGTACATTCAGAGATCTTGGTACTGCCTTCGTCCAACAATACAAGTACAATTTGGACATGGCACCCGACAGAGATCAGCTCAGATCAATGTCGCAAAAGGAAAAGGAAACCTTTAAGGAGTATGCTCAAAGGTGGCGTGAAATTGCCGCTCAAATTTGTCCACCTCTTGAGGAAAAAGAGATGACAAAGATCTTCTTAAAGACCTTAAGCTCATTTTACTATGGCCGAATGGTCGCCAGTGCGCCCAGTGATTTCACCGAAATGGTCGGCATGGGTGTACGTCTTGAGGAAGTCGTCCGAGAAGGACGTTTGGTAAAAGACACTGGATCAACAAGCGGTACTAAAAAATACGGTGGTGCTCTCCCTAAGAAAAAAGAGCAAGATATTGGGAATATCTCTCTCGGAAAGCAAAGGCGACGTTATCAGCCAGTAGCAGCTGTTACTCCTGCTATCAGCCCCGCGCCTGTTCCTACGTATCAACCTCAGGTTGCGCAGAGCCAACCTGACCAGCAAAGGACACAACAGCCTCTTCAGCAGGCTCGTCCTCCATATAACAACAACCGTATAACACGGCCACCAGGATTTGATCCTATACACGTAACGTACGCAGAGCTATTTCCGTTACTACTGGCTAAGGGGCACATTCAGACTAAGTCTCCCCTTTCAGTTCTGGAAAATTCGCCTTTTTGGTTTAAAGCGGATCAAACATGCCCTTATCATCAAGGAGGTTCAGGGCATAACATTGAAAATTGTCTTAATTTCAAATTCGACGTGCAAAAGCTTGTTAGGAGCGGGCTCTTGTCTTTCAAAGATACGAATCCTAATGTTCTTACGAACCCGCTGCCTCAACACGAGAAAGCTGCAGTCAATCTGATTGAGAAAGAGACTAACAATGTCTATCAAATTCACGATGTACTCTTATTGGGGACCAATCTGGTCAAGATGCATTGTAGACAGAGTGGATATGGCCATGTGCCACCTCATAATTATCACCAATGTGATATCTGCTCTAAAGACAACCAGGGATGTTCTGTAGTGCAAGCAGCTCTACAGGAACAAATGGATCTTGGATGGATCCAAGAGCACCGAGTTCGTGGAGTTAACATGGTTTACATGAATTCCAACGTCATTCAAAACCACGACATTCGTGCGATGAATGTCAACTTGGTGGCGATGCACTCAAGGCAAAGCTAGTATCATAATCTGCCACGGCACGATTACAGTTCCTGTCTGATTTGCTCGGTAAACAAACAGGGATGCTCTTTCATACAAGAGGCCCTCCAGCGTCAGATGGATCTTGAATGGATCCAAGACTACCATGATAGGAACTCCTATCAAATCAACATGGTTCAGATCTTCGACATCCGCGTAATGGATACCAACCTGGTAGAGTTACATGCTGAGCAGGTCCGACTCGGATTCTTAATATCACATGACTATCAAAATTGTAAAGCGGGTTGCGAAAACGATCGAGGTTGTACCCTTGTCCAGGAGGCACTTCAGCACTTGTTAAATCACTGGTGGATGCCAATCTATATGGACGAAGATACTCAGCAAATTAGTATCAATAATAGGAATCCTACTCATCCTCAAAGTCAGGATGTCCGATCAATGGAAGGTAACCTAGTGAGGTTACATTGTATTCAAAGTGGGCGTGGCCAGGTGCCACCACACAACTATGACAGTTGCAGCGTCTGTTCGGAAAGTAACCAAGGGTGTTACCTTATGAGAGCAGCTCTTCAGGGTCAGGTCGATCATGGAGAAATTCGTCCATATCCCGGTTCAGGACCCATCATTTGGTCGCCGAACTACCTTGCCGAGCAAGTTGAGGATGTTGTCACAATCTCTAGTCATCATAGGACCAGGGATGTTTTTGCCATCATTCCTCTACTTGACGAATCTAAAGTTCCCAACCGGGAACGGATCAAGATTACTTATGATGGTCAGAAAAATCAGAAGGTTCCCATAGTCATTTATCTACCGGGGCCACTACCGTATGAATCAGCTAAGGCAATCCCTTACAAATACGGTGCAACAATAATCGAGAATGGAAAAGATATTCCATTACCCTCCGTCGTGAATATTGCAGACATCAGTCGTGTAACACGGAGCGGTCGAGTCTTCAACCGAGGGGTTGGAGAATCCAACAAAGAAAGGGAACTTCAGGCAGAAATTCCTGATCCACCAGTCAGTCAATCTGGTAATCCCGACTTTTCAAAAGACAAGGATGAGATGCTAAAGCTCATCCAAAGCAGTGCATATAACATTGTTGATCAACTGTTACAGACTCCTTCAAAGATCTCAGTATTATCACTATTACTCAGTTCAGAAGCACACAGAGAGGCTCTACAGAAAGTCTTGGAGCAAGCCTTTGTGGAACAGGATGTAACAATCAGACAGTTTGATAGCATTGTCTCTAACATCACTTCCTGCAATAATTTTGGATTTAGTGATTAGGAATTACCTGAATGGCGCTCAACATTACAGTTAACTGCCAGGGCGATGCTTTAGCCAACGTACTGGTAGACACAGGGTCAGCCCTGAATGTTATGCCGAAGTCCACTTTGACGCAATTATCATTTAAGGGCCCTCTGATGAGAGTCAGCGAGGTCGTCGTCAAAGCATTCGACGGATCCAGAAAAACAGTTATCGGCGAAGTTGATCTTCCCATAACTATTGGTCCTCACACTTTCCAAATCACTTTCCAGGTCATGGACATCCGGGCAACGTACAATTGTTTATTAGGAAGACCTTGGATACATCAGGCTGGAGCGGTTACTTCAACCCTCCACCAGAAGCTAAAGTTCGTTCAGAACGATCAACTTGTCACGGTTTGTGGGGAACAAGCCTTGCTTGTGAGTAACCTATCATCATCTACTTGTGTAGAACCCGAGGAGGTTATTGGAACTCAGTTCCAAGCACTATCGGTGAGCAAGAACGATCAATCCGAAGAAGGAACTTCAATTTCTTCATACAAAGATGCTATCAAAGCCGTCGAGAGTACCGATACAAAAGGATGGGGACGGCTTGTCATTCCTACTGACAATAAAACAAAGAAGGGTCTTGGTTTTTCTGCAACCTGTACCTAGACAGCCGCCAATGATGAGAGTCTTCATCCCCTTCAAAACTTCTTCCACAGTGGAGGTTTTCTTCACCCAGTGTCTCAGACAGTTCATGCTATCAATGAGGAAGATCCCTCTGACACAGATGAAGAATGGAAGTCCTACATTAATAAGGACGGCTATATGTCTCAGGAAGAGGTGCCTATGCCTTTTTGCTTTCCTACAGAAAGTCCGAGATTTATACCAAGATCAGATGTCGAAATGATCTACGGGGATTGTGATCCGGAAGGATGCCGTGCTCCGTCAAATTCATTAGAGGAAGACACTCTGATGAAAGAAAACTCTGATCACAATTACTATGGCCCGATGGATGGTCTGCCAATGTGGCAACCTTATCCAGGAAACTTGGGGCAAGAAAGTCAGTCGAGTAATGAAACTCAGCTGAGCGTCATTGAACAGAATACCTGTGTCCCCGCCATGTCATGGGATCAACACTCAGGTCATTCGGAAACTACTCAACATGAAGATGAATTCGCAACGTTTGCAGGACTTGAATTCATCAACTATGCTTTTCCTGAGGTCAACGTCATCGAGAGGGATGACTTCTCCAGTTCCAAAGAAGTTTGGGACACTTTGGGACAACCAAGTGGAAAATACGACTTTATGGTCAAGTACACTGCTCCCGAAAGCTCTCGTATCAGGCTCGAAGATATCCAGTCAACTGGATGGGGAGATACAGCTGAGAGCACAAATGCTATGCAAAATGCAATAGAGGAATCCTCCTACGACAATTCTGCTTGGGAGATAGATTCCAATGATCCTACTCCACCAGAAATCAGCGTCATTTCTGAAGACAAATCAAGGAAGGTGCCAGACTTCGTGATTCACCGAGGAGTTCGCCGCCAATGGGTTGCAGTCGAGGTTCCGAAGGTCGTTCATCAGTCAAAGTAATTGCCATCTTTAACCTTTCACCCTGCCCAGGTGAAACAGATGTTTTGATAGGGCTCGCTTTTTGTAAATTTCCCTCTTCGCTTTGCCCAAAGCGACAGAGTTTTGTTTTATAGGGCTGTAGTTTCAAGATTCGACTTGTTCATTAATAAAATAACGTCGTTCTATAATTTCTGCATTAATTGCTGTTTTCTCTTTTTGCTTTTTCAGAAAATGGTAATCCTAAAAAACATTCAATAATAAAAACAAGCAGTAAAATAAAAACACTGCACACACTTGCATTTTCTCTATCTCTTCTAAACACAAATCATCACGTCATGCAGATTGCTTCTTTTATACCCAGTTGAAACATACGATCCGATGCCTTCTCCCAACTTTGAGTTCCCGGTATTCAAGGCTGAAGAAGAAAATGACAACGAAATTCCAGAAGAGATCTCCCGACTACTCAGACAAGAGGAAAGGTCCATTGAACCTCACAAAGAGCCGTTGGAAACGGTAAACTTGGGTTCAGAAAAAGAGAGAAAAGAAATCAGGATCGGAGCACTGCTCAGTCCAACTGCCAGAGAGGGTTTGATAAAGCTTCTCAAAGAATTCCCCGATGTATTCGCTTGGTCCTATCAGGATATGCCAGGGTTGGATACCAGCATCGTGGAACATCACTTACTGTTGAGATCGGAATGTCCGCCAGTAAAGCAAAGGTTGAGACGGACTCACCCGGACATGGCCATCAAAATCAAAGAGGAGGTACAGAAACAGATCGACGCGGGTTTCCTCGCTACATCTGAATATCCTCAATGGTTAGCCAACATCGTACCCGTTCCCAAAAAGGATGGAAAGGTCAGAATGTGTGTTGATTACAGAGATCTAAATAAGGCAAGTCCAAAGGACGACTTTCCTTTACCCCTCATTGACATGCTGGTTGACAGCACAGCAAAGTTCAAAGTATTCTCCTTCATGGATGGATTCTTGGGCTATAACCAGATCAAAATGGTGCCGAAAGACATGGGGAAAACTTCGTTCATTACCCCATGGGGTACCTTTTGTTACAAGGTAATGCCGTTCGGTTTGAAGAATGCCGGGGCAACCTATCAAAGGGCCATGACTACTCTGTTTCATGACATGATACACAAAGAAATCGAGGTATATGTCAATGATTTGATTGCAAAATCAAGAACAGAGGATGAGCACGTTGAACATCTGTCAAAATTGTTCGAACTTCTAAGAAAATTCAAGCTCTGCTTGAATCCTAACAAGTGCACCTTCGGTGTCCGTTCGGGGAAATTACTAGGGTTCATCGTCAGCCAGAAAGGAATTGAAGTTGATCCTGACAAGGTCAAGGCCATTCAAGAAATTCCTTCTCCGAAAATTGAAAAACAAGTCAGAGGATTCCTGGGACGTTTGAACTACATCTCCAGATTCATATTCCTTATGACCGCGACGTGTGCGCCGATTTTCAAATCACTGAAAAGAACCAGGATTGCGTTTGGTCAGAAGATTGCCAAACCGCCTTCGACAGTATCAAGGAATATCTGTTGAATCCTCCGATCCTATCACCTCCAGTGGAAGGAAGACCACTGATCATTTACCTCACAGTCCTAGAGGACTCAATGGGATGTATACTTGGCCAACAAGACGAAACTAAAAGGAAAGAGTCTGCCATTTACTATCTAAGCAAGAAATTCACCGACTGCGAGACTCGGTACACAATGCTTGAGAAAACTTGTTGCGCTTTGGCTTGGGCATCCAAACGTCTTCGCCAGTACATGATTCGTCATACTACTTGGTTGGTCTCCGAAATGGATCCAATCAAGTACGTTTTCAAAAAACCTGCTCTCACGGGAAGGATTGCCCGTTGGCAGATGTTACTATCAGAATATGACATAGAGTACCATGCTCAGAAAACCGTTAAAGGAAGTATTTTAGCCGATCATTTGGCTCATCAACCGATTGACGATCAAGAATCAATCGGGTTTGACTTCCCAGACGAAGATGTCATGTATCTAAAGATGAAAGATTGCGATGAACCGCTACCTAGTGAAGGGCCAGAATCAGGTTCCCAGTGGGGACTTATCTTTGACGGAGCAGTCAATCATTATGGAAATGGAATTGGGGCAATCATTGTTACCCCTCAGGGTTCCCACATTCCTTTCACTGCTAGACTTACGTTCAAATGTACGAACAATGAGGCCGAATACGAAGCATGTATCATGGGTCTCGAAGAAGCGATTGATTTAAGGATCAAAAACTTGGACGTATACGGCGATTCAGCCCTGGTTATTAACCAGATAAAAGGAGATTGGAACACATACCAATCGGGATTGATTCCTTACAAAGACTATGCAAGAAGGTTGTTACCCTTCTTCAACAGAGTCGACTTTCATCACATCCCTCGTGATGAGAATCACATGGCTGATGCATTAGCCACTCTCTCTTCCATGATTAGTGTAGGTCGATGGAATGACATACCTAAGATCGACATCATGCGCCTTGAACGGCCCGCTTACATCTTCACGATTGAAGCAATCATAGACGACAGACCTTGGTATCACGATATCAAATGCTTCCTTCAGAAACAAGAGTACCCATCTGGGGCACTCAGAAAAGACAGGAAAACCCTCAGAAGATTGGCTGGAAACTTCTTCCTGAGCGGTGACACTCTTTATAAGAGAAATTTTGACATGGTCTTGCTCCGATGTGTTGACAGACCAGAAGCAGACATGCTCATGAAAGAAATTCATGAAGGATCCTTTGGCACTCATGCCAACGGACACACAATGGCGAGAAAAATTCTCAGGGCCGGGTACTATTGGTTGACAATGCATTTCGACTGCTACAAGTACATGAGGAGGTGTCACAAGTGTCAGATATACTCCGAGAAAATTCATGTACCGCCATCACATCTCAAAGTTCTTTCTTCCCCGTGGCCTTTTCCATATGGGGAATCGACATGATTGGTATGATTGAGCCCAAGGCTTCAAACGGACATCGGTTCATCCTGGTAGACATTGACTATTTCACCAAGTGGGTCGAAGCAGCGTCATTCGCCAATGTAACCCGACAAGTAGTGGTCCGATTTATCAAAAACAATATCATCTGCCGTTATGGTGTTCCAAGCGAGATCATTACCGATAATGGATCTAACTTGAACAATAAGATGATGAAAGAGTTGTGTGCAGAGTTCAAGATCGAACACCATAACTCATCTCCCTACCGACCCAAGATGAACAGAGCGGTAGAAGCGGCCAATAAGAACATCAAGAGGATTGTTCAGAAGATGGTTGTAACCTACAAAGACTGGCACGAGATGCTACACTTTGCTCTTCACGGTTATCGAACATCTATCCGCACTTCAACAGCGGCAACCCCTTTCTCTCTAGTATATGGCATGGAAGCAGTGCTCCCCATAGAAGTAGAGATCCCATCAATCCGGGTATTGATGGAAGCTCAGCTCACCGAAGCTGAATGGTGTCAAAGTCGACACGACGAACTGAATCTGATCGAGGAAAAACGAATCACGGCACTATGCCACGGTCAGTTATATCAACAGAGAATGAAAAGGGCGTTCGACAAAAAGGTCCGGCCGCGTATCTTCAAAAAAGGAGACCTTGTGCTCAAGAAGATACAATCATTTCTCACTGATTCTCGGGGCAAATGGACCCCAAATTATGATGGCCCCTATGTGGTCACGAAAGCTTTCTCAGGCGGCGCCTTGAGACTTGCAACCATGGACGGAGAGGAATTTGCCTACCCCACGAATGTTGATGTAGTCAAGAAATACTTCGCCTAAAACTAAAAAAAAAACGTCTTGGTGGATTGAAAACCCGAAAGGGCTGTCCAGGCAAAAGTTAGAGACATGAAAAAAAATCATCCCGATGGATTGGAAATCTCATAGTACAATCCAGGCAAAAGTTAGGGATAATGGCAAGTAACTATGTTCAACAGAGGCAAGTCCCTCAGCAGCAGTTGCATCATCATCCGTCAGGAAAACTCCAGTCAAGGTCATCTTCGACAGAAGCTCAGGATGTCCCGAATTCAAAGTTGGTAGAAGGATAGTGGTCGTTATGTTTCAACGTAGCCCTTTTCCCTGTAAATTACCATTTTCTAACTTTGTATATACTCTTTGGAATCACGCGTTTGGCTGATCTCCATCTTATCAATAAAATTTGAGCCCTTGTGCTTTTGTTTGTAATTCTTTACTTGTTTTAGCTTTACAGAACGACGTTGTTTAAACTTAATCAGCGATTCTTGAAATAAAACAAAAATAAATTTACTTGTTAAACTTTTTCTGCTTTTAAATTAAAGATGGCATTTCTTTTGACTGTTGAACATCAGAAGAACATCGATCGCTTCTCCCGAAGTAAGCGAACTTCAAAGTGCAGAGTCAAAGTACTCCTTCTAAGCCAGTGCGCCTGAATGAAGGATCAACTGTATCAGATGCGGTTTTCCCGTCTGATACCCTCGGCCGAGGTCTCATCTCCTAAGCCCGATCAACATAGCTCCCAACGGGACTATTTCTCCTAAGCAAGGTGGAATTGCTATTTTGAACCAACGGTACTTCTTCGCCCCGCGATGGGCGAGTATCCAATTGTGTTCATCCATTAGTCTGTATGTCGCGTCAGTTTTGTCAGCATATACATACGTACTTCATGCATTTTTTATTTGCATTTACATTTCATATTGCATCGTTATCACTCTAGCCGGTCTTGTCCCCTAGTGATAAACAGTTTTCTCAATCGAGTTTGTCAGTTCTTTCCTCGTCAGGAAGTGTTGCGTCTGCACAATCTCGCCACAAGTGTATCTTTAGATCAGAGTCGGCACTTGGCCACTTTGATAACTTGAACCTCTGAAAGATCAGAGAACCTTCAACAGATGTCACTCTTCGCCATTGAAGATGATATCCTCGCTTTCCCGGATTAAGGAAAATCCCCAGAGAAAGCCTCTTAAACAGAGATTCGGCGCTACACAGCTGCCTTTCTCCGAAAGACCGCTGATGAAAAGGTCATCGGCACCTCAAAATTGGATCCCATCATATGGCATTTCTCCGGGAGGATCCCGAGAAAATTATGATGTAAGACCCCCAAGCAGAAACAGTCTCTCAAGAGACTCGCTTTCCCTAGTAGAATCGACAAATGGCGTCTCCAACCAGAGAAGTTTGTGTACCTCTACAACTCAGACGAATGGGTTCCCCAGCAAGTCTGACAGCAAAACATTTTCTACTCAAATGGCATCTCCCCAGGAAAATTCGGCGAGAAGTTTGAAGGAAAGCCGCTACGCATAGCGTCCCTTGTCAATAAAGTTTATTGACAAAAGAAACTAAGACCAGTTCCTCGGTAGGAAACCAGGATCGAGGGGAAGTTTAAAAAAGAAACTAAGACCAGTTCCTTGGTAGGAAACCAGGATCGAGGGGAAGTTTAAATCAGAAACTAAGACCAGTTCCTTGGTAAGAAACCAGGATCGAGGGGAAGTTCAAATCAGAAACTAAGACCAGTTCCTTGGTAAGAAACCAGGATCGAGGGGAAGTTCAAATCAGAAACTAAGACCAGTTCCTTGGTAAGAAACCAGGATCGATGGGAAGTTTAAATCAGAAACTAAGACCAGTTCCTTGGTAGGAAACCAAGAACGAGGGGAGGTTTATTTCAAAAGAAGACTGAGACCAGTTCCTTGGTAGGAAACCAGGATCGAGGGGAAGTTTACCTTTTCTAAGCATCATTGCTTAGCTAAAGAAGATGAATGCGTAAGCTACCATTCATAACCACCATCAAAATTTCGGATATTCCGATATTTAATCCTCTTGCACCCCGAATGCTCGAATACCTTCGTCATTCACACCTTCGGGTCCAAGAAGATTAAATAGGGGCATCTGTAATACCCCAAATTTTGACCACTTAGATTTCCCATCATTGTGAAAATCATCATCACAATATGGATGTACCTTTATGCTTCATTAGTCTCCCCAAAGATGGGTGAGCATCCACTACAATCAAAATTAGGGTTTCAAGCCCTCTCTGAGTGCTTAGACAAAGGATCAATCAAGAAATGACATGATCTTCAACTTTTCTAATCTCTTAAACATCCACAATGGATCAAAAAGGACTCCCACTTCAAGGATTAAGCACAAGGCTGCTCCCTTCTAGGTGGATCAAGTCTCAAGATCGACAGTGTCACCAAATTAGGGTTTTGGTCGACCAGGGTCTCCAGATGGAAATTTTCATCTGGGCACAAGGCAATGATCCAAAACATGACCTAATATACTTCATGGAATCTCATGAACCCATGCATCAAGTCAATTTTGCCTCAGGGGATGCATTCATCAAAAATCAGGAATTAGGGTTTCTTGACCTAATTCACCCCTAAGTTGACTTTTGGGACAAACCATGAGCCAAGACCTCAAGAGATGATTTGAGGGTCTCTAATCTACCATATTGATCCATTTGGAACAATGGATTGATCCAAGAAGCTTGAGCAACAAGTCTCAATTTCATCTGCACCACAATTAGGGTTTTAAGAGAAAAGTCAACTGTAACTTTGACTTTTGACCAAGACATGCTCCCAAACCCTAATACATGATTAAATATACCCTATGACACCCATGGAACATGTCCATCAGGTTTGATTTAGGTCTAGGACATGATTTCCTGAAGAATTGCACAATTTGGAATTCATCTGATAAAAAGTCAACTGTGCACAAAAGTCAACTTTGACTTTTTGAGATTTTTCACTAAAATGGATTTTTAACCCTAAAATGATGTTAATGTATGATTTGAATCATCATTCATCAAGAAAAATCAAGAAAAGTGAGATAACTTGTAAAAGGGGTAACCATAAAACTTAGAAATTTTTCTAAGTTAAAAATAAAGTGGCAAAGGTACCAACTTTGGAGGACCATAACTCCTAAACCACAAGGCCATTTTTTCTCATCCAAAGATGGATTTGTAGCCCTCATTATCACCTACAAAAACTTCAACTACAAGTCATTCCAATTCATTAAGGATTTTGAGTTATGGAGTGATCAAAGTGGCTGAAAAGTGAAAATGTCACTTTTTCCAACACTTAGTGAAATTTTCACTAAGTCAGATTCTGCTTCACTTTTTGCCAAATGTAGGGGGATTTTTCACTTGGAATCAAAAGAGATCAAAACCAAACTTGTTCAAACAGTTGTTGTATCATGTAAGAGCTTTCCAAAATGGCCAAGAACATTGCCAAATTCAACCTACACCATGAGATACAACATTGCTAAGTTGCCTTGCTGAAATCTGTCAAGGCAAGGCAGAATTTGCAACTTTGGTCGAGTTGCCAAAATCAGCCAAATTCAATTGCTCCAATCCACTTGGACACCTCAGAGGATTGAATCTAAAGGGGACAATCACTGAGCCAAGCCTCCAAGGTCCAAGGAACAAGGAATAGCATGTTGAACCTAGAGTTGCCAAAATAGGGACAAGACTTCAAATTTGGAATAAGGCATTCAATGAAACCATCAAGGTGGCATGGACTGAGCCATTCTCATCTGAAATCAGTCAAGACTTATCCAAGACCAAGGGGACCAAAGCTCTGTGCCCTAACCTCTAGTCAATGGCTAGAGGAGACTTGGATTTTCATTGGACAACATTTGCCAAACCTACTTACCAGCTGCCATGCACTATTCCTTGCAAAACAAACTTGCTCTACTATAAATAGAGTTCAATTGTGGTCAGTTTGAGTACACCAAAGCCATCTAACAGATGCTTTCCTCAAGATCTCTTCTTTCACTCCAATTTTGCCTTCTAAGGCAAGTCACTATCGGGTTTTGAGTTTGAGACCAATTCCAATCAAACCAATCACTCACACACCTCACATACATCACATATGAGCTGATCAAACACTCACATAACATCTGGAACATCAAAATCTCAAAATCACTTGCCATCCACACAAGTTTGAAGTGAAGTTGCAGCTGAGATGCCATAAACTGATCCAGTCCATTTCAATTCAATCCAAGTGTTCAAACACACTCCATATGGTGTAGGGAAGCTGTCCAGATCATCACAACTTGTCTGTAACACCTCCAACTCAAAATCACATCTGAACTTGCTGTCACGACTTGGAGGTAAGCACATACTTGGTCATCTCTCAATCTATGCATATTTCCTCGCACAATAATTTGGCCATATGTTCATAATCATGCATGGAATGTTTTCCCTCAATTAATTACGTTGTTTGAATCGTGTATCAAAATCCCTAGCCTTCATGCAGAAATTAGGGTTCTTGAGGTTTCTTCGTGATTTCTTGTTGTATGTTTAATTTAAATGAAATTAAAGTACATAGACATGATCGTGAGGTTGAAACGAGCATAATGATATGTGGATTGCATGATATGGTTACGTATTCATGGAGATTGGATAGAAAATGCAAATCTGAGAAACCAAGAACACGCGCGTGTTCTTCAGCTGTTCTTCGCGCCATTTTTAGAAATTCAAATATTTGAATTTTGTGATTTTTGTTTAATTGATCCAAAAATTAATTTCTCTCTGAGTTTTAATGATTTTGAGTTGATTCTTTTTTTAATAATTCACAAAAATGCTAAAATATTTTATTTTCACAAAAAATCCCAAAAAATATTATTTATTTCATATAATTGATATTTTTGTAAAGAATAAATATTTTGATTGTTTTTGGCATTTTAAATATTTTTTCTACATTGATTTTGCAACTTTTAATACTTTCTAATTATTTTGTAGGTCAATACTTAATTTTTGAAGCATTAATCCAAGATCACAATTTGTTTTCCATGTGTTAAACAATTTTTGATCATTTTAATTGAATTTTTATTCAATTAAGTACATTTTGAAAACAAATTAGGGTTTTGGATTTATTCAATCCTCATAAATCATTTTCAAAACTCTTTGGGCCTCTTGAGAGAGTGTAAGACTCATCCCCCCTTGTACAAAAAACTTTTTGGGCCTCACTTATTATATAAGTCCCTCTGTACAAGTAAACGGCGCGATCGTCGCCCGTTTAAAATTAAAAATCATCTGGGCCTCTCCTTGAGCTATAAGACCCATTCAAAACACTTTGGGCCTCTATTAGATTGTAAGACCCAATCCCCCTTTTAACCAAAACATTTTGGGCCTCACTTATTGTATAAGTCCCTCTGCGTTAAAAGGAAACCTCGGCGGCGATCGCCATTTTTAAACGAAAAATCATTTGGGCCTACCCTCGTGTTATAAGCCCCACTCTCTTTTTCCTTTTTTGGGCCTCTTGAGAGAGTGTAAGACCCATCCCTTTGTACAAAAAACCTTTTTCGGGCCTCAGTCACTTGTATAAGTCCCTCTGTACAAATTCAAACAGTGTGCTCACTGATAAAACCCTGGGCCTCTCCTTGAGCTGTAAGCCCCAAATCTTTCTTTTTCAAAGCACTTTCTCCTTTGATTTTGAATATACTGTTGTTTTCAATCTTTCTTTGTTGAACAACTAACCAAACAGCATGGAAGCACTCCAACCGAGTAAGTGGTTATCGCTTTCATTTACTGCTTTCATATTATAAACTGTATTGTGGGGCTGCTCACTGTAAGTCTCCTTTCATAAACTCATACCTACTGTGTAATAATAGTATAGATATTTCGAGTTTCCCCGGCAACTACGTCTAGAACTAGGTGACTCCGTTTCATTTATTCGTAGAAATAGACGCCTAGATCCCCAATAGGAGCACCAGATACAGTCTTCTCTTCGGCTGTCCTCCTTAGGAATCGTCAAGAAGCTCTACTCCCCAAGATGAATGTATTCTCTGTGAATGGCATCTTTGAGTTTCTTCCAAATTCTCGAACTTTCCTGACTTGATATATTCCTTGTGGATAGCTTGCCTTGAATGTCTCGGGGTTTGGGTACCCACTACGGTCATAATCTTGGACCTTAACTAAGGAACCCTCTTTAAAAGCTAAAAGTTGTTGGATAGTAAACCTCGCACGTTTACCAGTGGTTTTTATCTTTAAAAGAGTTATCTCTCCTAATGGAAAGGAGATGATAGACCCACGGGCTTCTTAAAAGCATCGGCCTCCTCTTGGGCATTATTCAAGGACATTACGGCTTCTTAGAAGTATTCACAGCCTCCTCTAGGCTTCGTATAATGATCTCTTCCTCCGGGAATGATAGCCTCCTCTTGGGCTTCGTACAAGGACCCGTCGACTTCTTAAAAGTTTCCAGCCTCCTCTTGGGCTTCGTACAAATTGTCCCGACGACCTCCTAGAGGTATAGGAACAGAACCTAGTCATCTTCATAGAACAGTCCTTTCATAGAGTCTACTACTGTTTCTCAAAGCATAGTACAAAAGAAAAAAACTCTAGACTTGGACAGTCTAACTTCCTTGAGTCTCAAAGACATTCTCAAGCGACCCCTTCGTTAAATAGGAAGGAAACCCGCAGACTCGGACAGTCTCAATACCCTTTGGATTTCCCGTTTCCTCAAAGAGAAGGAAATATCCTTGATCCTCAAATCAAATCCCTGAGTACAGTGTTGCTCATATAAGAACTGATTTTCTCTTTTAAAATCAGTATATTGGATCTATCACTCAACTGAAACAAACCTTTAGCCTCTATCTCGGGCTTCGTACGAGATACAAAAATACCCTCTTGTTGAGTATCAAAGACTCTCTTGTTGAGTCAAACTTTTCGCCTCCATCTCGGGCTTTGTACGAGATACAAAAAGGTTCTTATTGAGCTAAACAAACAATAGCCTCCATCTCGGGCTTTATACGAGATACCAAAAGACTCTATCGTCGGGTCAAAATCTTTTAGCCTCTCTCTCGGGCTTTGTACGAGACACAAAATAGCCTCCTCTTAGGCTTTGTATAATGATTTTCCTAGCGGAAATTACCCTCCTCTTAGGCTTTTGTATAAGAAAACCACTGGTTGATCCAATCAACCATTTAGCATCAAAGCTGTGCCTCGTTCACAGTACACAAACATCAACAACTCCTTTCCTTTCATCTAATCGCTGTAAGCGGCAAGCCTCTGGATCATCTATATCCATGCCACTGTCCCTCTTTTAGCATGAGAAATTCCTAAGGAAAGATGGCATTGCTCTACACTGAGTTAAAGTCTTCTCCTTTAGGTTAAAACCCTTTCTTCGGAAATTATGGCATTGCTCGGATCCGCGTATCCCAGTTAAAGTAATTCTCCTTCTCCCTTCTTTAGAGATGACAAATTCTCTCTAAAGCCGAGACCTTTCAGCTTCACGTCTTGGGCTTTGAACAAGACACAAATAGACCTTTCAGCTTCACATCTTGGGCTTTGAACAAGATACAAATCACCTTTCGCTTCACGTCTTGGGCTTTGAACAAGACACCAAAACAACCACTTCCTCCCATAGAATAGGAGGAACTACGAACGCTCTGATTTCCCTGTTTCGGTAAACGGGAATACGTAGGCATAAGATCGAAAGAAAAGATCTTAGCGAGCGCAATCAACAAAAAACCCAAATCCCATATCTCCATCAATCAAAAGCAGTATTTCAAAAGAATCGGTCCTAACATCCTAATCCTTGTTCCCCACTAGAAAGTCCTAGAAAGAAAGAAAACCGTATTGGCGAAAATACAAATAACCAGTACAAGGCCCCCCCACATTGATAGCATCCGTAACCTAACAGACCGCTGTTTAAACTCAGTATGCAAGCAGGGTTAATTGGAGACATCTATTTCCCTTCCTTTTTCAGCTCACAATAGGATAAAAAATGAATCGACCTGTAGTTTTAAGCTCAAACCGCAGAGAGCGACCAGCGCTTAAGAACCGCGTCCAAAATCGCTCGCTACACTTACCCATGGTTATTACTGATTATCCTGCAGGAGTTACCAGTAACACATGCAATGCATAATACTTTCTCGATTGATTTAGCTTTTATTGTTCTCAACGTTTTTTAGTATTATGTGATCCCAAATAATTGTTTATTTTGCAAACAAAATACTGGAATGAAAACAACTTGAGATGACAAAGAATTCATTATATTGAATGTAAAATTTTGTACATAAAGTGTGTACAAGGATGCAAAATCCTTGATGAGGAACTTTGCAATAAAATTGAAAAACAAATGTAAATGGCAAAGGGAAATTATGCTTTGCATTGATTACAACATTGGCCACCATCCACTGTAAGTCTAGGTTCCAACGCTTTACACCAGTTGATGATGATTCGACTGCTCTGTTACCATCTGAGGTCCAGCCGTGATGAAAAGAGGCCCAAGTGTTCACAGTCAAATGCCTTTATCCCTAATTTTTTCCTGGACATGTTTTCACATTTTTTTCGTCCACCGGGATGCCCATTTTTGCCTAAGTCGCCCTTTCGGGTTTTCAACTTAGGAGGTTGTTATTGTTTTTTCCATTGTCCCTAACTTTTGCATGGACATCTCTTTTTTTTCGGTCCATCGGGACGTCCATTTTTGCCTAGATTGTCCTTGCGGATGTCAATCTAGCGGACTTTTATCCATTTTTTTCAGGCATAATATTTTTGGACTGTATCGGTGTTCACGGGCGATGGCAACTCCTCCCCATCCATTATGGTGAGGATCAGGGCTCCGCCTGAGAAGGCTTTCTTGACAACAAAAGGTCCTTCGTAATTAGGAGTCCATTTGCCTCGTGGATCCGAGTGAACAGGTGAATATCTCTTGAGCACGAGTTCGCCTTCGCAGAACATTCGAGGGAGAACTTTCTTGTCAAAAGCTCGCTTGAGGCGTCTTTGATACAATTGACAGTGACAAACGGCTGTAAGGCGCTTCGCTTCAATGAGATTCAACTGGTCGTACCGGGATTGAACCCATTCAGCTTCGTCAAGACCTGCTTCCATGATGACTCTGAGCGAAGGAATTTCGACTTCGATGGGTAGAACCGCCTCCATACCATACAGTAGCGAATACAGAGTTGCCCCAGTAGAAGTGCGAACGGAAGTTCGGTAGCCATGTAGTGCAAAGGGAAGCATTTCATGCCAATCCTTGTAAGTCTTGACCATTTTCTGGACAATCCTCTTGATGTTTTTGTTTGCTACTTCAACGGCGCCATTCATCTTGGGCCGATATGGTGAAGAGTTGTGGTGCTCGATCTTGAATTCTTGACACAACTCCTTCATCATATTTTTGTTCAGGTTGCTTGCATTGTCAGTGATAATGTTGCTAGGAATGCCATAACGACAGATTATCCCTTTCTTGATGAATCTAGGAACCACTTGTCGTGTAACGTTTGAATAAGAAGCAGCTTCAACCCACTTGGTGAAGTAATCGATAGCAACCAGAATGAATCGATGACCGTTGGAAGCCTTCGGTTTGATCATTCCAATCATATCTATACCCCACATGGAAAATGGCCAAGGTGAAGTCAAGACATTCAATGGAGATGAAGGCACATGGATCTTGTCTCCGTAGATTTGGCATTTGTGACATCTTTTGGCAAAATTGTAACAATCTACCTCTGTTGTTGTCCAGTAATACCCAGTCCGAAGGATCTTCTTGGCCATAGCAGGACCTTTAGCATGTACACCCTCCCAGCCCTCATGTATGGACCTTATGATCGTGTTTGCTTCGTGTCTATCCACGCATCTGAGCAACACAGAATCATAATTCCTCTTGTATAGTATACCACTACTTAAGAAGAATTTGGCGCAAAGCCACCTAAGAGCTTTCTTATCAGTGATAGTGATACCCTCGGGATATTCCTGTTTTTCCAGATGTCTTTTAATGTCGTAGAACCAAGGCTTATCGTCAGACTCATCCTCGATTGCTAAACAGTGTGCTGGTTCGTTCAAGTGATCAATGCGGATATGAGGAGCTTCATTCTTCCACTTGACCTTGAACATGGATGCTAAAGTAGCAAGAGCATCAGCTAGTTGATTTTCCTCTCTGGGAATATGATGAAAAGTATTCTCATCAAAGTAAGGAATCAACTTCGCTATGGGTTGTTGGTACTGAACTAGCTTGGAATCCCGAGTCACAAAGTTCCCTCTGACTTGACCGATGACCAAGGCAGAATCTCCATAGACCTCAAGAATCTTGATTCTCATGTCAATTGTCACTTCAATGCCGTAGATACATGCTTCGTATTCAGCCATATTATTGGTGCATGCAAAGCATAATCTGGCAGTGAAGGGAAGGTGAAAACCTGTTGGAGAGATGAGGATAGCTCTAATTCCACGACCTTTAGAATATGAGGCATCGTCGAACACGAGCGTCCATCGCGCCCCTAGTTCGGGTCCTATATCAGGGTCTGGAGTCTCATAATCTTTGATAAACAGAACATCCTCATCGGGAAAGTCAAACTTCATCTGTTGATAACCCTTTATAGGTTGATGGGAAAGGTAGTCAGACAAGATGCTCCCTTTTATGGCTTTCTGGGTAACATGTTGGATATCATACTCAGTTAGCAGCATCTGCCACCAAGCAATCCTTCCAGAGACAGCAGGCTTCTCAAATATATACTTTATCGGATCCATTTTGGATATTAACAAAGTAGTATGGAAAATCATGTATTGTCGTAGGCGTCGAGCAGCCCAGACCAGAGCACAACAAGTTTTCTCCAAGAGTGAGTATCTGGTCTCACAATCAGTGAACTTCTTGCTCAGATAGTAAATTGCATGTTCTTTTCTGCCAGTGTCATCATGTTGACCTAATACACATCCCATTGATTCATCAAGAACGGTGAGATACATGATTAATGGTCTACCGGGAACCGGTGGTTCTTGCAAGTATTGTTTGATTTTGTCAAATGATTCCTAACAATCATTATTCCATTAAACCGATTGATTTTTCCTTAGTAATTTGAACATTGGTTCACAGGTAGCCGTCAAATGGGAAATGAACCTTGAAATGTAATTGAGTCTGCCCAGAAATCCACGGACTTCTTTTTCTGTTTTGGGAGGTGGCATGTTCTGAATTGCCCGAACCTTATCAGGATCAACTTCAATGCCCTTCTGACTCACAATAAAGCCCAATAGTTTACCAGATCGAACTCCGAAGGTGCACTTCACAGGATTCAACAGCAATATAAACTTCCGGAGTCTGTCAAACAGTTTCTTCAGATGAATCAAGTGATCATACTCATTTTGGATTTGGCAATCATATCGTCCACGTAAACCTCAATCTCTTTATGAATCATATCGTGAAAGAGGGTTGTCATGGCAGGCTGGTATGTTGCCCCTGCATTCCTTAGACTGAATGGCATGACTTTGTAGCAATATGTACCCCATGGCGTGATAAAAGTAGTCTTCTCCATATCAGCTGGGGACATTTTGATCTGATTATATCCTGAGAAACCGTCCATGAATGAAAAGACAGAGAACTGCGCTGTGTTATCCACCAAGACATCAATATGAGGCAAAGGAAAATCATCCTTCGGGCTTGCCTTGTTGAGATCTCGATAATCCACACACATTCTGACCTTTCCATATTTCTTTGGAACTGGGACGATGTTGGCAATCCATTCAGGATACTCGGAAGTGGCGAGGAACCCAGCGTCAAGCTGCTTCTTTACCTCTTCTCTGATTTTGAGTGCCATGTCAGGTCTAGTCTTCGTGAGCTTCTGCTTGATAGGAGGACATCCGGGCTTGAGTGGCAAGTGATGTTCAACGATGTTGGTATCCAACCCAGGCATATCTTGATAGGACCAGGCAAAGATATCAACCTACTCTTTTAATAACTTGACCAACTCAGAGTGTACATGCTTAGTGAGGGATGCGACAACCTTGACTTCTCTTCTGACCTCATCAGTGCCAAGATTAACAACTTCCACTGGCTCTTTGTGTGGCTGAATCTCTCTACGCTCGTGCTCAAGGAGCCTTGCCAGTTCAGCCAGTAATTCACAATCTTCCTCATAATCTTCTTCGGCTTGGTTAATTGGAATTCCAGAATTACAATGGATGTTTGCCATGTTGTTATCAATGCTTTTATTAGTTCTGCATGTTTATGAATATGTTTAGAATGAGCTATTTAAAAAGTGAAAAAGAAAAGAAACTTTTGCCAATTGTTTTGTGAAAAAGTAAAATAAAGAAAGAAAATAGAGCATGATTTTGAATGCAAAAAACTTTTATTTATTGATCACATAATATTGCAAAAGCGCGAGGCCCTTTACAAGTTATCCACTCGTCTCGGGCGAGGACGAGGGAATGAGAAAGCAAAATGCATTACATGTTGTATGGGAAAACCACAGGAATCACGGTAGATGTCCAATTGTTGAGCTTGAAACCCGGCTGACATTTGCGCACAAAGCTTGAAATCTGATTACTGGGACTAGCATCATCAGCAGTTGCCACGATGTCACCTTGCTGGAAACCCGCGCTATAGAACTTGATCAAGTTGCACTGCTTCTGACCAGAGGAACCAGGTTGACGACCAGGATGATAACCCAATCCACAACGATTATGCTTCTTAACCACATCAATCACGTGCCCCCAGTCTGACAAAGTGCCTTTCTGGATAGTCTCCTTAGCACTCTTAGCAGACGCTAAAGTCAATTGTGGTGATCTACTTTGACAAGTTGAAACAGAGTTGACATCTTCGAACTCGAGACACTGAAACGACACCTCAGCTATGCCTTCTTCAGTCTCGACATATCGAAAAGATGATAACTCGCTTACAATCAAATCCTCTTCACCACAGACAATGACAAGCTGATCATTAAACATGAACTTCAACTTCTGATGTAAAGTGGATGTAACTGCCCCTACCGCGTGGATCCATGGACGACCCAAAAGGAAACTGTTTGCCGGATTGATATCCATCACTTGGAAAGTAATGGTAAACAAATGCGGCCCAATATTGATGGGTAAGTCCACTTCTCCGATTATTTGCCTTCGAGAACCATCAAAGGCTCTGACAACTAAGGCACTTGGTCTCATCTCGTTTCCTTCCACCAGTAATTGACTCAATGTGCCCCTAGGCATCACATTGAGAGAAGAACTGGTATCCACTAGAACACGAGATAACAAGATGTCTGTGCAGGTTACAGATATGTGCAGCGTTTTGTTGTGGGCATTTCCTTCAGGAGTCAATTCTGATTCATTAAAGCCCAAATACCGACTTGCAGTTATGTTGGCCACTACATCTTCAAACTCGACGACGGATATATCTTGCAGGACATGGGCACTGTTCAACACTTTCAACAATGCTGATCTGTGCGCAGGAGAACTCATGAGTAAGGACAAAATTGAGATCCTCGAGGGAGTCTTACCCAGATGATCCACAATTTTAAAGTCACTTTTCTTGATCAAATTAAGGAACTCTTGATCATCAAGGGTCTCCTTGCTTTTTGAAACATTCTCAGACGGGATAGTCGGTACTGGAACTGCGGTAAAAGGTGCCCCTTGTTGAATAGCATGGGTTGTAGATGCAGGTGTCTCCTTGGGAGTAACGATAGTCGGAACATGAACAGGCTTTGTAGTGATCTTCGGAGCAAACACTCGTCCACTGCGAGTCATACCTCCACCGGCTGTAACATTCACAATCTCATATTCAGCGAACCTTATCTCTTGACCTCCAGAGAACACAGTAGACCCATAATTCCACGATACCCCTTTAGAATTCTGATACGGAAACGGGTTTGGCGGACAAACCACGATGGGTTGCACCTTCTTCAGTTTAGGGGATCCCACCGGAACTTTCCTATAGACGATGGTGAACGGCTCAATGGCAGCGACCTCCTCAACAGGCTTAGATCTGGCAAATTGTACTTCACCACGGTTCATCAGAATCTGGACACAACCCTTCAGCTTTCGACACTGGTTAGGATTTTCGTCACAAATCTGACATTTGCCATGCAACCCTCTCAACAACCCATGTTCATTCAATTTCTTGAAAACCACGGCCATCGAGGTCTTTACTTCGTCAACATCCAAGATCAATTCAGCCCTGTAATTATCCTCAATCATGTTAACCGCAGGTCCACTGTGATTCAGCAACGGGTTGTTCTGAATGTTAGGTCTTTCCTCAGCAAAAGTCAAAACTTTCTTATCAATGAGTTCCCGAACCTTGGTTTTGAAAACGAAACAGTCCTCCGTTGCATGTCCTATGTATCCAGCATGATAAGCACAAGACGCATTTGGGTTATGCTTTGGGCCAAATGGAGGAATTGCAGGTGCAATCTGCTTGGGGACAATTGCCCCTTGGTGAACTAAGTAAGGAAACAACTCCGTGTATGACACCAGAATTCTATCAAAATTCGGACGCTTACGGTTTCCTTGATTATTGTTGTTCTGACGGTTCTGATTCTGCTGATTTTTATTTTTCTGCTGATTTTGTTGCTGATTCTGAGCATTTTGAACCGGTTGTTATGGATGATACTGATACTGAGGTTGTTGATATTGTGCAGCAGTAATGTATGGATATGGATAATACGGCATGGGAGCCATGGGAGCTTGATACTGAGGAGAAACTTGAGCTGTCACAGCATTGGCTTCACCTTCTTTTTTCTTTGATTGACTGTTCTGAGATTTTCTGGCCGACTGCTGGGAAGCAGTTCCAGGAATCTTTCCAGTCTTTAAATTGTTCTCAATCCGTTCACCAATGGTCACAACATCAGCGAAGTTCGATGAAGAACTACCCACCATTTTCTCATAGTATGAACCTTGCAATGTACCCATAAAGATGTCAACCAACTCATTGTCAGAGAGAGCAGGTCGCACACGAGATGCCATCTCAAGCCATCTTTGTGCATACTCCTTGAATGTTTCAGCTGAGCGTTGTGACTGATTCTGCAATTGCAATATAGTAGGTTCCAGATCAAGGTTATACTTGTATTGTTTCACGAACGCTTCAGATAGATCCCTCCAAGTACGGATTTTGCTGCGCTCCAGGCCCATGTACCAATCTAATGAAGCACCAGACAAACTGTCTTGAAAACAATGAACAACCAATTCATCATTATCAATATAGGATGCCATCTTCCTACAGTACATAGTGACGTGACTACGCGGGCAGCTTAAACCTTTATACATTGGCAAATCAGGTATCTTGAATTTCTGCGGTAGCACTACATTTGGAACCAAACACAAGTCTTTGGCTTCCATGCCAAAAGTAGAGAACCCTTCGATAGCTCTGATACGGTCTTCCAACAACTTGTAGTCAACAGATCTATTCTGATTAGTGGGCCTGACAAGAATCTGAGGATTTGGCAGCTGAGAAGCGGCAGGAGCATTCACTTGCAGAGTAGCAAACTGAGAAGGATACACCAAACCTAAATTAACCATCTGACCAACATTCTAACCCATCTGAACACCAAATGGATAATTCGGAGGAGGTATCACAGCAGCTGAGGAAGATGCCCAAGGATAGAATATCCCAGGATGAACATTCTGAACAGCAGTTTGACTAGCTTGAGATGAAACCGGAACATGAATAGGAGGACCCCTATACACATGCTTTTCTTCATCAGGAGTTTCAATGTCAGCCAACCCGGAAGTTTGATGAGTCTGAGCCTGAGGATTCTCGTGATCATCACTCACCACTAGAGGCGGGACTGGAATAGGCATGCCCCATGGATATGCAGCAGCATTCCCATTAGGCATGGGTGCAACAAAAGGCTGATATGGCATGAAGGCACTACCATTATTTACAATCTGAGGAGTATAATTCGGAGGCATACCCCAAGGAAAACCAACGGGCATCTGGTTCAAACTAGGCTGAACAGCAGGCTGATTCACAGGCTCAGTCGGTACTCCAACTCTAGCAGGAGAAGGAACAACAATAGCAGGAGTAGCCATAACAACCGGAGGAGTGGTCACAACAGGAGTGACAACAATTGCATCGGTAGTAGTTGCAACAACAGTGGCAGCAGCAGCGGCGTCCCTCTGGGCACGAAGGAGTTCCATAATGGCATCCATGTTTGTCTGAAACTGATTCATCCGACCTTGGAATTGAGCCAGAGTTTCCCTGTAAGCAGCGTTCTCAGCTTCAAAGTCAGCCATGATCCTGGATTTGTTTGAGCGAGTGAAATACCGATGTCGTGTCGTCCTCTTGCTACAAGGAATGAGGACAAGGATGAGCAACGGTTTTGGATGAAGGGACGTGCATATGTGTGCAAATGAATGTATGATATGCATGCAAAAATAAAGTTTTAAATTCCAGGAATTCTTAAACTTATCTTTGTTGACAATAATCATAAAGCATACAAGTAAAGGTGCGAAAGATAGGATTGATAAGAAACTGCATTCATTCAGCAATAAAGAAAAACAGTACAAGTAGAAATCACATCAAATATCTGCCTTATGGGCTACAACAAAATCTGTACAGATCCTATCAAATACCACCCTACACACAGACAAGAAATGGAAAACAGTCCAATCTTTGCCAAGCTCTCTTTCCAGAGCCAATCTTCTTTGACACACAAACTTCCACATGTGAGCACTTCCAGCATAGTGAAAAGAGATGTTGTCCACAGGTACATCAGGAACTTTATCAGCAATCCTCTTCAAAATGGACCTTCTCACTGGAGTGATGTCTTGAACATCCTTATCAACATCAAACTCAGAGTCAGAGTCTTCCCTTATCTTCCTCTTTTTGGATGAGCCAGAAACCTTGCTCCAAGACTTTGCAGGGCCAACAACAGGAGTCTTCTTCTTTTTGCTTTCAGTTCTCCTTAGGAGATGAATCAACAGTCTTCCCTTTTCTAGACTTCAATCATTTTGCAATACCTGGAATTGCATTGCCAATAACCTCATTGTCTGACAAATCCTCAACATTCACAACCTCAACAGGCTTTTTTCCTTTGGGGCTAGAAGAAACTTCCCTAGCAGGTGATGTTCTAACATCAGGTTCAACATCAACCCTAGCTCCAACATTAGAATCAACATCAGCTTCAGCTTCAGTTTCAGCATCTTCAATGACAGAAATAGCCAACCTGTGAAGATTGGTTTCAGCTGGTTGCATGTCATCCTTTTTACCTTCAGATTGCACAGCAGCCATTTGAGCCAAAGGTCTTGATATTCCAGCAACAGGAATCCCTTTCTCAAAAATCTTAGTGACAATCTGACCTATACTTTTATCAACATCTACAGTCTCTTCCTCATTCTGATTTCCAACAGCTTGAGGAGTGGAGGTCCTAGGAGCAGATTTATCTCCAAACAGAATGCTAGTAACAAACTCTCTACTTTTCCTATCATCAAATTTTTTACCAGCAGAATGATCAGAATATTTACCTGATGTATCATGAGAAGGCCTTTTTGTTTGCAGCTTGTCAGGTCTTGTCTTAGAAATTGGAATCATTGAGAGAGGGGCTATATCCAAAGCTTCATCCTCAGAAACCCCTTTCGTCGAAACCCTAGGTTTTGTATGTGAGGGACTCTTGGATGCAGACTTCTTGGAGGGAGACGGCATTTGTTGAGACATTGTTCCTCTGTAGCAACTGATGAACAAAAATGTGTTGAGACTTCTATTCTTTGGAGAGAAGATGAACAGACTATGTGAATGAGGATTGATGTAGCGTGTGGAGGAAAAGTGAGGAAAAGAATGCATAGGGTAGGAGGGCTGCTTTTGTTGAGCACTTAAAAGCCAATAAATGTAATTCCCCCACCAAAATGTATAACATTTCAAAATTTTGAATTTTAATAAATGTTCAGCACAAGTCATTAACATCTATTTACTTTTACACATACCCAGTTTTCCTCTTACGACATCACAATGTTCAGCACATATATCCTTAGAGAAACTGTCATTACACCTCCTTCCTGTATGGTCAACCTCAATGATCTTGCTTTCCCTAAGATTAACACTAGAGTGTTTGGTGATCCTTGGAATGTCACAGTAGGATGTCATGACATCATGCTTGACATTGCGATCAATCAGACTTTGTTTCACCTCTAGATGTTCTCCCTTTTTATCCCATAGATAGCAGTTGTCTTTGGACTTAGCACCCTTCATGACAACTTCACCTTTCTCATTAGTGACAATACATTCAGCTTTAGTAAAGTGAACTTTAAGTCCTTGCTCACATAGTTGACTAATACTGATCAAGTTGGCCTTCAATCCTTTGACCAATAACACATCATCTAGTCTAGGAGCACCTGCACAGTTCAGTCTTCCCACACCCTTGATTTCTCCTTTGACACCATCTCCAAAAGTTACACAGCTAGAATAATGTTCAACATTCAACAACAAACTCTTCATACTTGTCATGTGCCTAGAGCAACCACTATCAAAATACCAGTCCTCTTTGGCAGAACCAGTTAAGGACATCTGAGCTAACAAACAAGTGGCACCATCCTTGGGAACCCATTGCTTAACAACAGTAGGACTATCCTAATTCTGTCTAGGTTGAGGATATCCATAGAGCTTGAAACAGAAAGATTTCAAGTGACCAAATCTTCCACAATAGTGACATCTCCAGCTTTGAAACTCTTCTCTGAAGTGATTAACATGCCTTCTCTCTTGAGGATGTTTTCTGTTATACTGCTGAGGCTGCCTTCTGCCATAATATTGAGGCTGCCTTCTCCCATAGTATTGAGACTGTCTCCTCCCATAGTATTGATATTGTCTCCTATGATAATGATGTTGTCTTCTATAATGATGATTAGGCTATCTTTTCCCATGATGATGAGACATAGGTTGGGACATGTTATGTTTAGGTCTAGATGCATAACCTTTCCCATGGTGTTGAGTCTTCTGATGAGGTACATATTGCTTGGGTCCTGACACATGAGCTTTCCCTTGATGTTGAGACATCTGATGGGACTAGTTCTGTTTGGTACCAGAAGAACTAGCATCTGAAGAGGATTTCTTTTCACCATTAAATCCTAGACCAGTCTTATCACTTGCTCCTTTTCCAGCCTGAAGGATTTCATCCAGAGTGTCAGTTCCACTATTCAACATTCTGATGGATTTGGAGATTTGATCAAGCTGGGATTTTAACAACAGAACTTCATTCTCAAGTTCAGCTTTATCAGCCTTAAGCTGGACTATAATTTTCTTCTGCTTCTCCCTTTCTTGACAAACCTCTTCACTTTTCAGACACAACTCTTTATAGGAGGTTGCTAGATCTTCAAAGGTCAGATCATCATCACTAGACTCTCCATCAGAAGCACATATTCCAGTCAATGCCCTAACATGCTTGGCAGTCTCTTCATCACTCTCACTCTCAATATCAGACCAGGAAACAGATAACCCCTTTTTCTGCTTCTTGAGATATGTAGGACATTATTTTCTGACATGACCATAACCTTCACACTCATAGCATTGGACTCCTTTGTCAAGATTAGGCTTCTCCTCAGCTGTAGTTCTCTTGTTGAGGTCAGACGATATGTTCTTAACATTTGGTCTATAAATCCTGTCCATTCTTTTTAACACCTTATTAAACTGTCTTCCTAGAAGAACAATGGCATGGGACAGCTCCTCCTGAGACTCAGGACTATTCTCTTTCTTAGCATCTTCAGAACTAGATACCAAAGCTATGTTTTTGGTCTTCTTTTCAGGTTCCTCATCCATCCCTAATTCAAAAGTTTGAAGAGAACCAATCAACTCATCCACCCTCATCTTGCTGATGTCTTGAGCTTCTTCTATAGTAGTCACCTTCATTTTATATCTCTTGGGAAGGGATCTAAGAATCTTCCTTACCAGCTTCTCTTCAGTCATTTTCTCTCCAAGGGCACTAGAAGCATTTGACAGCTCAAGAATATTCATGTGAAAATCATGAATGGTCTCATCATCCTTCAACTTCAGATTTTCAAACTGTGTTGTCAGCAGTTGAAGTCTTGACATCTTGACTTTGGAGGTTCCTTCATGAGTAATTTTCAAGACATCCCAAGCTTCCTTAGCCACTTCACAAGTGTTGACCAGCCTAAAGATGTTCTTGTCAATACCATTAAAAATGGCATTCAAATCCTTAGAATTTCCAAGCGCAAGTTCATCTTCTTCCTTGCTCCACTCTTCCTCAGGTTTCAGCTTTGATGTTCCATCTTTTTCAACAATAACGGGATATTTCCATTCTTTTAAAACAGCCTTCCAAGCCCTGTTGTCCAAGGACTTCAAGAAGGTAACCATGCGAGGTTTCCAATAATCATAATTTGAGCCATCTAGAATAAGGGGTCTATTCACAAATCCACCACTCTCCTTGTCCATAGTACCAGAAAGTAACAACCCTAGATCTCACCCAGATGCATAGCAGGATGCCTGCTCTAATACCAATTGAAATTCTGGTATCAGATGTGTGATGTTAAGTGTGATGTCACAACAATACTGTCTGCTAAATGCACAAAACAATAAAACAATCAATCAACACAATGAATTGTTCACCCAGTTCGGTCTAACTACCTACGTCTGGGGGCTACCAATCCAGGGAGGAAATTCACTATTAGTAGTATTAAATTACAGACTCAACAATCCCAGTTGACAATCTCCTAACTTAATCACTACCCAATGACACTTCTACCTAAGAACCTCTTAGATATGAGATACCACTCACTCCCCCTTAATCACCTCAGTGATACAACTCAAAGATTACAAAGTTCACAACTTGATCTTGCTTAAAAGCTTTGATCAAGAACAATACTCTCTTGCTTAAAAGCTTTAGAGAGGACAATTACAACTCAAACAAACTATACCAATTCAAGCATGAATGGCTTACAAAACACAAACGAAAACTCTAACGACTGATACTCAGTATACACTCTCTAGTCTTCGTATCTTCCAAGTAGGGTTGTGGCTGCTTTAAATAGAAACTCAGACTTGGGCTTGGACTCCTCCAAATATCTGATTTGATTTGAATTTAAAAACAGATTTTATCTTCAAATATTTTCATATCTTTCAGCCCCAAAAACAACAACAAGATCTACTCCATATCTGATTGCAACTTAATATATCTTTACCAAGATGTTCGCCTGCAATCTCTCCACCAGATCTCTCAAAACAAACTGATACACGCAGCCCCAACAAAACACAACAGACTGATGTTCTGATGTTCTGTCAACTGATGTCAAGACATCATGTTTAACATCAGCGCACAAAACTGCAACCCTAAATAACTTAACATAAACTGAATGTTAAGAACTCATGTTAAGACATCAGACAAATGACATCTTCAACAACAACATTGTTTTACCAAAATTGCAGCCAATACAAGAACTAACAATCTCCCCCTTTGGCTAATTTTGACTAAAACAATCTCAGGCTACACCAGAGATACCAGCAGCGGAAAAAAACAATACAAATAGCAGCAACAACTTCCAAAGCTGCACAACACAAAACTCCCCCTCAAAACAAGAACCACAGCAAACAGCTAGGTAACTCTCCCCCTTTTTAGCCACAATTGGCTAACCATCAAACAGTTAGTCCCTCTCACTACTGTCAAAAACTACCAGTTAGTCCTAGGCTAGCTATGCTTGTCAGTCAAAAGAAGGCATCACATGACAAGACAAATCATAGAACAAAAACCAGATAAACATAACGGTACCATTATCCAAGATACAAAATAGGCACTCAAGGTGCAAAAAAAATTGAAACAGCACAGCTATCTTAATCAATCTTCATCAGAATCATCAGTAGAAACATCTTCATCATCCTCATTCTCAGTTGTTGAATCACCTTTCTCAGAACCTGAACCTTCAGCATTGACATTTGTGTTGACATCCTCATCATCTCCATCCTGTTCCAAAGACTTGATCAACTGCTCAAGTTTCATTTTCCTGGCAGTGCTGGTGTTGATCACCACATCTAGATCCTTGTAGGCAGACTTCAATTCTTCTATCATATCAGCTTTGGTACATGCCTTCTTGACACCAGAACCTGATGTTGAGACAATATCTGGGACATGATTCCCTACAAACAACTTGGGATGCAAGGATAATGCAGACTCCCTCTTGCAAGCAGTATCTGAAGTAGTCAATATTCTAGGATGTTGCTTCAGGGTCACTCCACAAATGAGAGAAGGAAATGCTATAGACATTTTAATAGCATTTGTTGAAGCATGCTTCACAGTCTGATCAAACATGTAGGACCCATAATCAAAGTTTTTCTTTGTCCCAACAGCATAAATCATCTTCCCCAAGCCAACAGAGATAGTAGTTTTGGGATTAGAGGGGACCCAATTTGCAGCACCTATCCTGTGCAAGACAACATATTTGACACTAAGAAGACTATCAGACATCTTTCCTTTCAAAGGCCAAACCTTCACTTGAGTTGCAGTGATCTCCTTGCACACTTCATTGTCAGTAACTTCCAGCTCTCTATAATCTTGCTTATTTCTTCCTAGGTAGGTGTTGATAACCTCAGGAGAAAAATCAATACACTTACCTCTCACATATACTTTTCTAAAGTCCACACTCCTTCTGTCAGTAATGTCCACAGGACTGTTTACAACAAACTCCTTAACTAGCCCATCATAACATTTGGAGAACCCAGAAACAGTTTTCATCAACCCAGCAAACTTAATCAGCTCCATAACTTCCTTAATCTCTAGAGCATCTTTGCCAATCTCTCTTTCCAGAGCCAAACTTCTTTGACACACAAACTTCCACATGTGAGCACTTCCAGCATAGTGAAAAGAGATGTTGTCCACAGGTACATCAGGAACCTTATCAGCAATCCTCTTCAAAATGGACCTTCTCACTGGAGTGATGTCTTGAACATCCTCATCAACATCAAACTCAGAGTCAGAGTCTTCCCTTATCTTCCTCTTTTTGGATGAGCCAGAAACCTTGCTCCAATACTTTGCAGGGCCAACAACAGGAGTCTTCTTCTTTTTGCTTTCAGTTCTCATCTTAGGAGATGACTCAACAGTCTTCCCTTTTCTAGACTTCAATCTTTTTGCAATACCTGGAATTGCATTGCCAATAACCTCATTGTCTGACAAATCCTCAACATTCACAACCTCAACAGGCTTCTTTCCTTTGGGGCTAGAAGAAACTTCCCTAGCAGGTGATGTTCTAACATCAGGTTCAACATCAACCTTAGCTCCAACATTAGGATCAACATTAGCTTCAGCTTCAGTTTCAGCATCTTCAATAACAGAAATAGCCAACCTATGAAGATTGGTTTCAGCTGGTTGAATGTCATCCTTTTTACCTTCAGATTGTACAGCAACCATTTGAGCCAAAGGTCTTGATATTCCAGCCACAGAAATCCCTTTCTCAAAAATCTTAGTGACAATCTGACCTATACTTTTATCAACATCTACAGTCTCTTCCTCATTCTGATTTCCAACAGCTTGAGGAGTGGAGGTCCTAGGAGCAGTTTTATCTCCAAATAGAATGCTAGTAACAAACTCTCTACTTTTCCTATCATCAAATTTTTTACCAGCAGAATGATCAGAAGATTTACCTGATGTATCATGAGAAGGCCTTTTTGTTTGTAGCTTGTCAGGTCTTGTCATAGAAACTGGAATCATTGAGAGAGGGGCTATATCCAAAGCTTCATCCTCAGAAACCCCTTTCGTCGAAACCCTAGGTTTTGTATGTGAGGGACTCTTGGATGCAGACTTCTTGGAGGGAGACGACATTTGTTGAGACATTGTTCCTTTGTAGCAACTGATGAACAAAAATGTGTTGAGACTTCTATTCTTTGGAGAGAAGATGAACAGACTATGTGAATGAGGATTGATGTAGCGTGTGGAGGCAAAGTGAGGAAATGATTACATAGGATAGGAGGGCTGCTTTTGTTGAGCACTTAAAAGCCAATAAATGTAATTCCCCCACCAAAATGTATAACATTTCAAATTTTTGAATTTTAATAAATGTTCAGCACAAGTCATTAACATCTGTTGACTTTTACACATACCCAGTTTTCCTCTTACGACATCACAATGTTCAGCACATATATCCTTAGAGAAACTGTCATTACACCTCCTTCCTGTATGGTCAACCTCAATGATCTTGCTTTCCCTAAGATTAACACTAGAGTGTTTGGTGATCCTTGGAATATCACAGTAGGATGTCATGACATCATGCTTGACATTGCGATCAATCAGACTTTGTTTCACCTCTAGATGTTCTCCCTTTTTATCCCATAGATAGCAGTTGTCTTTGGACTTAGCACCCTTCATGACAACTTCACCTTTCTCATTAGTGACAATACATTCAGCTTTAGTAAAGTGAACTTTAAGTCCTTGCTCACATAGTTGACTAATACTGATCAAGTTGGCCTTCAATCCTTTGACCAATAACACATCATCTAGTCTAGGAGCACCTGCACAGTTCAGTCTTCCCACACCCTTGATTTCTCCTTTGACACCATCTCCAAAAGTAACACAGTTGGAATAATGTTCAACTTTCAACAACAAACTCTTCATACTTGTCATGTGCCTAGAGCAATCACTATCAAAATACCTGTCATCTTTGGCAGAACCAATTAAGGACATCTGAGCTAACAAACAAGTGGCACCATCCTTGGGAACCCATTGCTTAACAACAGTAGGACTATCCTGATTCTGTCTAGGTTGGGGATTAGGTTGAGGATATCCATAGAGCTTGAAACAGAAAGATTTCAAGTGACCAAATCTTCCACAATAGTGACATCTCCAGCTTTGAAACTCTTCTCTGAAGTGATTAACATGCCTTCTCTCTTGAGGATGTTTTATGTTATACTGCTGAGGCTGCCTTCTGCCATAATATTAAGGCTGCCTTCTCCCATAGTATTGAGATTGTCTCCTCCCATAGTATTAAGACTGTCTCCTATGATAATGAGGCTATCTTCTGTAATGATGATTAGGCTGTCTTTTCCCATGATGATGAGACATAGGTTGGGACATGTTATGTTTAGGTCTAGATGCATAACCTTTCCCATGGTGTTGAGTCTTCTGATGAGGTACATATTGCTTGGGTCCTGACACATGAGCTTTCCCTTGATGTTGAGACATCTGATGGGACAAGTTCTGTTTGGTACTAGAAGAACTAGCATCTAAAGAAGATTTCTTTTCACCATTAAATCCTAGACCAGTCTTATCACTTGCTCCTTTTCCAGCCTGAAGGATTTCATCCAGAGTGTCAGTTCCACTATTCAACATTTTGATGGATTTGTACATTTGATCAAGCTGGGATTTTAACAACAGCACTTCATTCTCATGTTCAGCTTTATCAGCCTTAAGCTGGACTATAATTTTCTTCTGCTTCTCCCTTTCTTGACAAACCTCTTCACTTTTCAGACACAACTCTTTATAGGAGGTTGCTAGCTCTTCAAAGGTCAGATCATCATCACTAGACTCTCCATCAGAAGCACATATTCCAGTCAATGCCCTAACATGCTTGGCAGTCTCTTCATCACTCTCACTCTCAATGTCAGACCAGGAAACAAATAACCCTTTTTTCTGCTTCTTGAGATATGTAGGACATTCTTTTCTGACATGACCATAACCTTCACACTCATAGCATTGGACTCCTTTGTCAAGATTAGACTTCTCCTCAGCTGTAGTTCTCTTATTGATGTCAGACGATATGTTCTTAACATTTGGTCTATAATTCCTGTCCATTCTTTTTAACACCTTATTAAACTATCTTCCTAGAAGAACAATGGCAAGGGACAGCTCCTCCTGAGACTCAGGACTATTCTCTTTCTTAGCATCTTCAGAACTATATACCAAAGCTATGCTTTTGGTCTTCTTTTCAGGTTCCTCATCCATCCCTAATTCAAAAGTTTGAAGAGAACCAATCAACTCATCCACCCTCATCTTGCTGATGTCTTGAGCTTCTTCTATAGCAGTCACCTTCATTTTATATCTCTTGGGAAGGGATCTAAGAATCTTCCTTACCAGCTTCTCTTCATTCATTTTCTCTCCAAGGGCACTAGAAGCATTTGACAGCTCATGAATATTCATGTGAAAATCATGAATGGTCTCATCATCCTTCATCTTCAGATTTTCAAACTGTGTTGTCAGCAGTTGAAGTCTTGACATCTTGACTTTGGAGGTTCCTTCATGAGTAATTTTCAAGACATCCCAAGCTTCCTTAGCCACTTCACAAGTGTTGACCAGCCTAAAGATGTTCTTGTCAATACCATTAAAAATGGCATTCAAAGCCTTAGAATTTCCAAACGCAAGTTCATCTTCTTCCTTGGTCCACTCTTGCTCTGGTTTCAGCTTTGATGTTCCATCTTTTTCAACAATAACAGGATGTTTCCATTCTTTTAAAACAGCCTTCCAAGCCCTGTTGTCCAAGGACTTCAAGAAGGTAACCATGCGAGGTTTCCAATAATCATAATTTGAGCCATCTAGAATAGCGGGTCTATTCACAAATCCACCATTCTCCTTGTCCATAGTACCAGAAAGTAACAGCCCTAGATCTCACCCCAGATGCAGAGCAGGATGCCTGCTCTGATACTAATTGAAATTCTGGTATCAGATGTGTGATGTTAAGTGTGATTTCACAACAACACAATCTGCTAAATGAACAAGACAATAAAACAATCAATCAACACAATGAATTGTTCACCCAGTTCGGTCTAACTACCTACGTCTGGGGGCTACCAAGCCAGGGAGGAAATTCACTATTAGTAGTATTAAATTACAGACTCAATAATCCCAGTTGACAATCTCCTAACTTAATCACTACCCAATGACACTTCTACCTAAGAACCTCTTAGACATGAGATACCACTCAGTCCCCCTTAATCACCTCAGTGATACAACTCAAAGATTACAAAGTTCACAACTTGATCTTGCTTAAAAGCTTTGATCAAGAACGATACTCTCTTGCTTAAAAGCTTTAGAGAGGACAATTACAACTCAAACAAACTATACCAATTCAATCATGAATGGCTTACAAAACACAAACGAAAACTCTAACAACTGATACTCAGTATACACTCTCTTGTCTTCGTATCTTCCGAGTAGGGTTGTTGCTGCTTTAAATAGAAACTCAGACTTGGGCTTGGACTCCTCCAAATATCTGATTTTATTTGAATTTAAAAACAAATTTTATCTTCAAATCTTTTCATATCTTTCAGCCCTAAAAACAGCAACAAGATCTGCTCCATATCTGATTGCAACTGAATATATCTTTACCAAGATGTTCGCCTGTAATCTCTCCACCAGATCTCTCAAAACAAACTAATACACGCAGCCCTAACAAAAAACAATAGACTGGTGTTCTGATGTTCTGTCAACTGATGTCAAGACATCATGTTTAACATCAGCACACATAACTGCAACCCTAAATAACTTAACATAAACTGAATGTTAAGAACTCATGTTAAGACATCAGACAAATGACATCTTCAACAACAACATTGTTTTACCAAAATTGCAGCCAATACAAGAACTAACAGACTGCCCCAGCCTCGTGTATCTAAGGTCTTCCTAATAAATAGCTGTATACTGCCCGGATGTCCATAACCTGGAAAGTGACTTAGAAAGTGTGAGGACCGATAGTTATGGGAAGATCAACTTCGCCGATAACTGTTTTTCTGGATCTGTCAAAGGCTTTGACTATGACCTCGCTGCCTCTCATCTGGGCTCCTTGAAATGATAGTCACATCAGAGTAGATTTTGGCATAACATTCAAAACTGATCCTGTATCTACCAGTACGCTGGCTAGAGCATCGTCCTGACAATTGACTGTAATGTTAAGCGTCAGGTTATGATTTTGCCTTCTTTTGGCAGTTCCTCATCAGTGAATCCTAAGTTGTTGCAGGAAGTGATGTTAGAGATGATGTTGTCAAATTGTCTTATCGTCACATCTTGTTCTACGAAAGCTTGCTCTAAGACTTTCTACAAAGTTTCCCTATGAGCTTCGGAACTGAGCAAGAGAGATAGCACAGAGATTCTCGAAGGAGTTTGCAACAGTTGGTATACAATGTTGTACTCGCTTTTCTGGATGAGCTTCAGCATCTCATCATTGTTCTTCGAAAGGTCGGGATTACTGGATTGCCCGGCAGGTTGATTAGGAACTTCTGTTTGAGGTTCCTTTTCCTAGGTGGGTTCTCCAACTCCTCTGTTGAAGATCTGGCCGCTTCGTGTTACTCGACTGATGTCGATGATGTTTATGATGGAGGGTAATGTAGTTTCCTTTCCATTCTCAATTGTTGTTGCACCGTACTTGTAAGGGATAGCCTTATCGGATTTGTACAGTATTGGTCCTGGAAGATAGATAACCACAGGAGCCTTTTGATTTTTCTGACCATCGTAGTCGGCCTTATTTGGTTCGAGGTTGAGAATCTTTCTACTATCAAGAGGAACTCTTGATTCATGGAGTAGAGGGATTATGGAACATATGTCTTTGGTCCTTTTATGCTTAAAGATTAAGACAACGTCTTTGCTTTAATCCAAAAGATAATCAGGTATCACGTTGGTCGACCCGGAACTTGAACATGGTCGGATCTCTTTGTGGTCCTACTGATTTTGAAGAGCTGACCGTACAAGATAGCATCCTTGGTTGCTCTCTGGGAAAACTCTACAGCGTTCATAATTGTGTGGTGGCACCCGGCCACGTCCGCTTTGTATACAGTGTAACTTTACTAGATCTGTTTCCATCGAACGGACATCCTGACTTTGATGCCTATCAGGATTCTCGTCAGTCATACTAACTTGTTGTGTAGATTCATCCAAGTAAATAGGAAGCCACCAGTGGTCCAACAAGTTTTGAAGTGTTCTTTGGACAAGTGCACATCCTTGTTCGTCTTTACGACACACTTTTCAGTCTTGATAATCATGTGAAGCCAGAGAGCCAAGCCTGAGTTGCTTAGCGTGTAATTCTACCATACTGGTATTCATCAAGTGAATATCAAAGATCTAAATCATATTGACTTGATGATTATTTCTCTCCTGATAGTTCTGAATCCATCCCAGATCCATCTGACGTTGGAGGGCGTCTTTTACAAAAGAGCATCCCTGATTGCTTATTGAGCAGATCGGACAGGAATTGTAATCGTGTCATGGCAGATCATGGTATTGACTTTTCCTTGAGTGCATTGCCACCAAGTAAACGTTCATCGCCAGAATGTTGTGGTTCTTAACAATGTTGGGATTTGCGTGAGCAATATTGACCTCACGGATTTGGTGATCTTGAATCCATCCGAGATTCATTTATTCTTGTAGAGTTGATTGCACTACTGAACATCCTTGATTATTCTTTGAGCAGATATCATACTGGTGATAATTGTGCGGCAGTACATGACCGTACCCGCTCTGTCTGCAATGCATCCTAACCAAATTGGTTCCTAATAGGAATACATCGCGAATTTGATAACTGCGGCTAAATTCTTCCTCTATCAAATTTACTACAGTCTTCTCATGTTGAGGAAACGGGTTCATCTGAACATTTGGATTAGTATCTTTGAAAGATAGGACCCCGTTCCTGACAAGCTTCTGGACATCGGATTTGAAGCTGAGATAGTTTTCAATGTTGTTCCCCGATCCTCCTTGATGGTAACGGCAAGTTTGATCTGCTTTCACCCAAAAAGGTATATTTTCTGGTATTGTAAGAGGAGACCTAGTTTGGATGTGCCCCTTGACTAGTAAGAGTGGAAACAGTTATGCGTACTGAAATTCTGGTACCAGACGTGTGATGTTAAGGTGCGATGTTACAATAACACACTCTGCAATAATGGACAGAATAAGCAACAGGAAAACACAAGGAATTGTTCACCCAGTTCGGTCTAACTACCTACGTCTGGGGGCTACCAAGCCAGGGATGAAATTCACTACTTGTAGATATAATTTACAGACTCAACACACCAGTTGACAATCTCCTAAACTTATACTCTACTAGTGACTTTCTACCTAAGAAACCACTTAGATATGAGAACACTACTCAATCCCCTAACACACTCAAAGAACAACCTCTTTGAGATCCCTTGATCTTGCTTCCTAGCTTCGATCAATCAACAACTCTCTATTGCTTCACAGCTTCTAGAGAGGATAGAAAATTCAACACCTATTCAAACCTAGAATAGTGTGATTACAAGTACTCTAAACAAACCCTAGACTCTAAGCCTCCAGCTCTTGATCTTCAATCTGTTTTCTGTACCTTCTTCCTTGGTCTTGTGCGCTTTATATAGCTCCTTGAATTTGGATTGGATTTGTCACAATATTTGATCAGATTTGTTAATTAAAAACTGAATCTTTTAAAACAGATTTTATCCCCAAAATCTTTTTAAATCTTCCACCTTTTAATTCTCCAACAAACCTGCAATCAAATCTCCCATGTAACAGAAAATATCTAGCCCAAGATATTCTCATCCAACGAGTCAACACTCTCCACAATTCCAGCTAATACGCGACCCTAATAACAACAAGCCCATGCTGTCATTAGCTTCAGTTCTGCAGGTCTGATGTTACAACATCACCTATGTGACATCAGACATCCACTTCAACAACTAGCAACCTTAACACAGCCCAGTGTTAAGTGCAATGTTATGACATCAAGCCCATGACATCAAACATAGTTAACCTTCACAACTTAGTATAGCCCAGTACTAAGACTCAATGCTGCAACATCAACACCATGACATCAGCATTGAACACCTTGTTGTTTTACCAAAATTCCAGCCAATCCATGAACTTACAATCTCCCTCTTTGGCTAATTTTGGCTAAAACAATCTCTGCATCTTCAGAGACTTCAGCAGCGGAATATCTTTAATATTTTGAAACTTTAACTTGCAGCAGTTTGACAATCTTCATATAGTCTTCATTACTTGATCTACTGCAGCACCATCTTCATTATTGGCAACAGCCAATTGGTGCTCCCCCTCAAAAACTTGAACTAGCATCACAGCTGTTCAGTAGCTCACAGTGTGCAGCACATCTCCCCCTTGATGCCTGCTTTGCTGCACTCTGCACTCTTCAATGCTACGAATACTTCACTAGCAGCTCCACAACTATGCTGTCTATACTCCCCCTCCACAGCTGCATCATTACTTTTCAACTAAACACCTTTTATTTTTATTCTTTTAGCAGCAACTACTCTTCTCCTCATGGCAATTTTTAACTCTCCCCCTTTTTAGCCATAATTAGACAATTATCCCAATAAAGTTAGTCCTAAACTAGCCCTCATTGTTAGCCTCACAGTCAGCAAATAGGCAAAACAAATCATAGAACAAAAATAGGTGCAAAAACAGCACAATATTCAAATTACACAGGCAAGCACATTAAGTGCAAAACAACAAAACAAGAAAACTAAACTACTAACTACCAAAAACAGCAAGGTAGTAAGCTAGTCTTCATCAGAGCTGAGCTCCTCACTTTCTCCTTTATCACCAGGTCCTTCATCATCCTTGCTAGTGTTGACTGCTCCACCTTCCTTTGCTGCCATTTTCAGAGTCATGACAAGTCTTTTAAATTTTTGTTTCCTTTCAGTACTAACTTTGATGACTTCATCCAACTCCTTGCAAGCCTCTTCCAGTTCTGAAATTAACCCTGTCTTGGCTGGCTGCTGTTGTGATGTTGAAGCAGATGTCTTGACATTGTCAGAAACATGTTTCACTTCAAACAATTTGGAATGGACTGACAAGGCAAGCTTCCTTGTGTAAGCTATATCCCAATGCTGTAGAATTCCAGGCTGTTGAGATAAGATAATCCCACAAATGAGAGAGGGAAAAGCAATTGGTATCTTCATAGTAGCAGCATGCTTAACAGTGTAATCAGAGATGTAGGAGCCATAGTCAATTCTTTGCTTTGTCCCTACAACATAGATTATCTTCCCCAATTCAACCGAAATTGTGGCCTTGTGCCTAGTAGGAACCCAGTTGACAGTACCAATTCTGTGCAGAATGGCATATTTGACACTCAACAACCTGGTTTGCAGCTTTCCATCTTCTGGCCAAACTTTTACCTGACCACCAGTGATTTCTTTACATATCACATTGTAGGAGACTTCCAATTCTTCACATTCTTCCTCACTTCTTCCTAAGTAGCCATTGATTACTTTAGGAGAGAACCATACACATTTGCCTCTGATGGTAACTCTTCTGAAGGCTCGACTCTTGCTGTTGTTTATAGATTCAGAGATATTACCTATGAATTCTCTGACCAGCCCATCATAACAATTGGTCAACCCCGTCACAGTCCTTCGCAGACCAGCACACTCAACGAGGTCAATAATTCCAGTGTCTTCTGCAGCTACCTCTCTTTCCAGTGCAATCTTTCTTTGAGGCACATAATTCCACATGGCTCCATAGTGATTCTGCACTTGATTATCAGTTGGGTCGATGTCTTGAGCATCGCTCTCAGACTCAGACTCTTTACTGATTCTCCTCTTTTTGCCCTCCTTGTCAACTTTGCTCCACGATTTTGGAGAATCTTTACTTGAGGCCCTTTTCTTGTCCTTCCTTCTTCCAATTTTCTCACACCAGATGAGTCCTCAATCTCAATGACCTCGACCTGATCCTTCTCTTTACCCTTGTGACTAGCTTCCCTAGGGGATGATGTTCTGACATTACCATTGACATCAGGATCTTTACCCTCATCCTTTTGAAGATCTTTGTCCTCTTGAGTGGCGACCTTCTCAGCAGCCATTTGCCTTAGAGGGACAGAAATCCCTTTTACGCGTATCCCCTTCTCCAGGATTTTGGTGGTAAGCTGTTCCAACTCCAAGTCTACATTAAACTTCTCTTCAACAGTGCGGGATGATGATGTCCTGCCTTCAGTTTTGTTCGTAGGGGAGGGTTTAGGGTTATCTGACTCGGAAGGAGCACCAGAACCGTGTTCATCATTGCCTAGGTCGTTTTCGGAGGGAACCCTAGCTCGTGCCGGTTCAGAGTTCTTGGAAGACATCATTCCTTTGAAACAGACCAGGTTTAGAACAAAACTCTCTATGTTGTTGAGATTTAGGAAGATGAGGCATTGTAATGAGATGGTTTTGGAAGGTCTTGATGTGATATTAATATGGTAAGGCTCCTGATTTTGGTTCCAATTACTAAAGTTTTCCCTCCACGAAACCTTTCCTTTTAAAAATTTAAAATGATTCACCCCAGAACATACTAACTCTGAGTGCCCTTTCAGCATCCTGATGTCATAATCTGATATTATAACATCAACCTGAGCATAAATAGTTGAATTTCCTTCAAGAGAAATCCATTGATAGCAGTTATCCTTGGTTCTGGCACCCTTCATAACAATCTGATTATGCTCATCAGAAACCACACACTCATGCTTAGTGTAGTTTACCTTGTACCCTTCATCACACAACTGGCTTATATTGATCAAATTTGCACTTAAGCCATTGACAAACATAACATTGTCAAGTTCAGGTCTACCTTCACCTTGGACTTTCCCAACTCCTGCAACAATACCTTTTCCTCCATTGCCAAACATGACCTCATGAGAGGAGCAAGGCCTAAGATCATCAAACATGGATCTACATCCAGACATGTGCTTGGAACACCCACTGTCAAAATACCATGTATCTTCTTTAAACTCCTTGTCAGCCATGTGAGCCAATAAGCACTTCACCTTCTCCTTAGGTACCCATTGTTTAACAACTTTGGGCCTATCCTCCCTCCATCTATTTTGAGGCTGAGGGTATCCATGCAGCTTGTAGCAAGAGTACTGCATATGTCCAAACCTTCCACAGTAATAACATCTCACCCTTTCATCTCTGAATCTTCTGCCATGATGAGATTGCTTAGGCTGCCATCCATAATGTGGTCTCCTCCTGCCATAACTAGCCTGCCTTTTATTATGCTGATATCTTCTTCCATAAGAAGGCTGAGAATGCTATTTTCTGGATTGTCTCCCATGATGGTGAGGCTTTCTTCTTCCGTAGACATAAGGCACATCATTGTTAAATCTAAAGCCATGACTATACCCGTTGACCTGATGTTGAGACATCTGATGTGACATGCCCTGTTTGAACCTAGCAGCTTGCATGCTCTTATGGTATTGTGGGGGCATATACTGACTAGCTCTTTGTGGCTGCTTTCTCTTCTGATAAGGACCAGTCTTCTTCTCAATCCTCTTAGGTTGTGAAACATCAGCTTTCTTAGGAGTAGGATCCTGCACCTTTGGCTGATGTTGAGACAATGGTTGAGACATCTCCACTTTGGTTCCTGAAGTGCTTGCTTCAGTAGATACTTTTCCCTCAACCACAAATCCTAATCCAGTCCTGTCTCCAGCTATCCTTTCCGTCTGAAGAATCTTGTCAAGAGTGTCTGTACCACTGTTCAGCATCCTAACAGACTTGGTCATTTGATCAAGATGAGCTCTTACTAACACCACTTCATTTTCCAGATCAGCTTTTTCATTCTCAAGCTGAGCAATCTGTTGCTTGTGGCACTTGTTTTCTTGACAGACTTCAGCACTCTTAAAACACAGCTCTCTGTAGGTTGAAGCTAGCTCATCATAAGTGACTTCTCCATCACTATCATCATCAGATTCAACAATTCCTGTCAAAGCTGCAACATGCTTTGCTGACTCACTTTCACTTTCACTGTCAGAGTCAGACCAGGAAATTGTCAAGCCTTTATTCTGCTTCTTCAAGAATGTGGGACACTCTTTCTTGACACGTCCATACCCTTCACATTCAAAGCACTGAACACCTTTATCTTGGACAGTCTTCTCTTCATCTTTCTCGTTTGACTTACTGATGTCAGAGGAGATGTTCTTGACATTAGGCCTGTAGTTATAGTTCATCTTCTTGAACACTTTGTTGAATTGCCTTCCCAACATAACTATAGCCTGAGGCAGATCCTCCTGGGACTCATCATCTTTAGCTGCTGCAGGAGTGGAGACTAAGGCTATACTCTTGGGCTTCTTTTCTGGTTCTTCCTCATTCAGCCCAAGTTCAAATGTTTGAAGAGATCCAATATGCTCATCAACTCTCATCTTGCTGATGTCTTGAGATTCTTCAATGGTTGTTACCTTCATCTTATACTTCTTAGGGAGGGACCTAAGAATCTTTCTTACCAGCTTCTCTTCTGTCATCTTCTCACGAAGAGCACTGGATGCATTTGACAGCTCAAGAACACTCATGTGGAAGTCATGAATAGTTTCCTCTTCCTTCATCTTCAAGCTTTCAAACTTAGATGTTAAAAGCTGAAGTCTTGACATCTTCACTCTAGATGTACCTTCATGAGTAGCCTTCAAAATATCCCAAGCAGCCTTAGCAGTTTCACATGAGTTGATCAGCCTGAATATGTTCTTGTCAACCCCATTGAAGATAGCATTTAGGGCTTTTGAATTCCCAAGGGCAAGCTCATCTTCTTCCTTGGACCATTCTTCTTCAGGCTTTCGCTTAGAGGTGCCTTCTTTATCCTTGCCAGCATCATCTTTTTCACACACAACAGGAGCTTCCCACTCTTTAATGACAGCCTTCCAATCTCTGCTGTCTAATGACTTTAAAAAGGTAGTCATTCTAGGCTTCCAATACTCATAGTTTGAGCCATCCAATATAGGGGGTCTGTTGACAAATCCTCCAACCTCTTTGTCCATCTTTCACCAGAAAGTACTTCCCTAGATCTCACCCAGAGACAGACAGGATGCCTGCTCTGATACCAATTGAAATTCTGGTACCAGACGTGTGATGTTAAGGTGCGATGTTACAACAACACACTCTGCAATAATGGACAGAATAAGCAACAGGAAAACACAAGGAATTGTTCACCCAGTTCGGTCTAACTACCTACGTCTGGGGGCTACCAAGCCAGGGATGAAATTCACTACTTGTAGATATAATTTACAGACTCAACACACCAGTTGACAATCTCCTAAACTTATACTCTACTAGTGACTTTCTACCTAAGAAACCACTTAGATATGAGAACACTACTCAATCCCCTAACACACTCAAAGAACAACCTCTTTGAGATCCCTTGATCTTGCTTCCTAGCTTCGATCAATCAACAACTCTCTGTTGCTTCACAGCTTCTAGAGAGGACAGAAAATTCAACACCTATTCAAACCTAGAATAGTGTGATTACAAGTACTCTAAACAAACCCTAGACTCTAAGCCTCCAGCTCTTGATCTTCAATCTGTTTTCTGTACCTTCTTCCTTGGTCTTGTGCGCTTTATATAGCTCCTTGAATTTGGATTGGATTTGTCACAATATTTGATCAGATTTGTTAATTAAAAACTGAATCTTTTAAAACAGATTTTATCCCCAAAATCTTTTTAAATCTTCCACCTTTTAATTCTCCAACAAACCTGCAATCAAATCTCCCATGTAACAGAAAATATCTAGCCCAAGATATTCTCATCCAACGAGTCAACACTCTCCACAATTCCAGCTAATACGCGACCCTAATAACAACAAGCCCATGTTGTCATTAGCCTCAGTTCTGCAGGTCTGATGTTACAACATCACCTATGTGACATCAGACATCCACTTCAGCAACTAGCAACCTTAACACAACCCAGTGTTAAGTGCAATGTTATGACATCAAGCCCATGACATCAAACATAGTTAACCTTCACAACTTAGTACAGCCCAGTACTAAGACTTAATGCTGCAACATCAACACCATGACATCAGCATTGAACACCTTGTTGTTTTACCAAAATTCCAGCCAATCCAGGAACTTACAATACAACATCGGTATAGGGTCGAACCCTAGTGGTCGTGTCGTGCGATTGTTGTTATATTACTGAGGATGAGCCTGCTGAAGAGGCTGTTGTGTCCTTTGCTGATATTGTTGTTGATTTAGTTGGCTCTGAGCATCCTGAGGTTTATATGTTGGAGTCGGCACAGGGTTGATAGCAGGAGTTACTGCTGTTACTGGTTGATACCTTCGCCTTTGCTTTCCGAGAGATATATTCTCGATATCTTGCTCTTTATTCTTTTGGAAAGCACTACCGTATCTTTTGGTACTGCTTGATGGTCCTACATCTTTGATCAAACGTCCTTCTCGGACTGCCTCTTCAAGGCGCACTTCCATGTTACCATCTTAGTGAAGTCGCTGGGCGCACTGGCAACCATTCGGTCGTAGTAAAATGAGCTTAAGGTTTTCAAAAAGATCTTTGTCATCTCTTTTTCCTCAAGAGGGGGACAGATCTGGGCAGCAATTTCACGCCATCTCTGAGCATATTCCTTAAAAGTTTCCTTGTCCTTCTACGACATTACTCTGAGTTTATCTCTGTCTGGTGCTATGTCCAGGTTATACTTATACTGCTGAACGAAGGCAGCGCCGAGATCTCTGAAGGTGTTGATCTTGGTTCGGTTTAACCCCATGCACCATTTGACTGCGGCACCGGTTAAACTGTCTTGGAAGTAATGGATCAGTAGCTGTTGATTTTCTGTCTGAGTTGACATCTTTCGAGCGTAGATCACCAAATGACTTTGAGGGCAGGAGTGACCCTTATATTTTTCAAAGTTAGGTACCTTGAATTTGTGCGGGATTTTCACATTAGGGACCAGACAAAGGTCTGCGGCATCCTTTCCGAATAAATCCTGACCGCGAATGGCAAGCATTTCCTTCTGCATCTCCAGGAATTGCTCCTGGAACTCATTCATTCTTTCGTACATGTTTTCGTTTCCACCAGAAATTACTTGTGGAATCTGTCCTTCCGGGGCAGTGTGTACCACTGGTTGTGGTATAGTCATTACGGTAGTGACACTTGGTGCTTCTATGCCCCAAAGTTTGTAACCTTCAGGTGTTGCTGTCATCACTCTTGCATCTTCGCTTTCCCGAAGTTTGTAACCTCAGGCCCAGCGGTTCCTGCTGCATTTTCTGGGTCTTCCGTGACCGGCGGGATATATCCTTCAGGGATAAAGTTGACAGGCATGCCCCAGGGACGATCTTTAGGCATGTTGTACCGAGGATCATATGTCTCCACTACGGGCGTAGATGTGATCTCTGAGATCACAGTCCTTTGTTGTTACCTCTAAGCTGCTGCCAGAGATTGCATGTCACTATGAAGTTTTTTCAGATCTTCCTTTAGAACGTCGACTTCTTCTCTCAGCTCTCTGTTCTCTTCCTCGAGATCGTCCATTTTCTTTTGTCGATTGGCCCGAGTATTGTACGAATGAGACAGTTTGCTCTAGAATCATGGCACATACGTGAGATTCGAAGATAAGAAGAACGTGTTATGTGAGAATGATGAATGCAATGATATATATATATATATATATATATATATATATATATATATATATATATATATATATATATATATATATATATATATTTTTTTTTTTTTTTTTTTTTTTTTATTTTTTTTTTGCTTTAATCAAAAGAAAATTCAACAAATAGATTGCAAATATCATACAGTAAAGGGTGGAGACCCTGTTTTATTGAATTTGAAAGATTGCGGAAATGGGAAATACAGTATTTTACAAAATGCTGTAAAAGGAAATGTCTAAGATCATAGATCCTGAGTCCTCTCTGAGGAGAACTCAGATGCTGGTTCTGGTATTTTCCTTTTCTTTGACCGGGGCTCTTCAGTCGTTGTTGGGTTGTGAGTCCTTTGCCAAGTGAAAAGAGTGAGCAGATTTCTTCGATCTTCCTGACTTTCTACAACATGTTGCTCTAATATCCTAATCAGAGCATCCTTTTCTTTTAACAGTTGCTGAATTTTGGTACACTCCACATTGAGAATTCGGTACTTGTTTTTCTAAGAGCTTTTCTCCTGTTGAACCTTGTTGAGAGCGACCTGGAGTTTTTCCGTATCAGACATAAAATAAAGGACAGATTCCTTTAACGGAAGAACTTCTTGACGAGGGTAAGGTATCCTCAGCTTGAGAGCTCTAGTTTGTACCCAGTGGAGATAAGGTTCCACAGAGATACAGTCTGGTCTTCCTAGAGACTCTCTGCCTTTCTTGTGAACATGTTGCCAGGCATGCACTATTTCCTTCTTTAGTGCTCTGTCATTTTCTCCTTCTTTGAAGAAAAGACCTTCCAGATGATCATTACGTGGGATATGCTTCATCAGGTATCCGAGTTAACAGCGAACTAAAATTGGATGATAGTTGATTCCTCCTTTAGTTCCTATGAGGGGTACATTAGGGAAATTTCCACATCGGTCAATGATCTTTATCCTTTCATAAATCCTATTATACCAATCTATGTCAGAGTTGGTAAGAGACATGATTCTCTGTGACCAACGTAGAGTACTCTTACGGTCCCAAAAAGCAGCAGACTTGGGTAAATGGGAAGTGAACCATTTGTAAAGTAAGGGTACACAGCATGTGATCATTCCTCCGCTATACAAATTCCTTAAGTGTACAGAATGATAAGCCTCTGCGATCAAGGTTGGTACGGGGTTTCCAATCAGAAGTATTTTAATGGCATTGATATCGACGAAGTTATCGATGTTGGGAAAAAGGAATAACTCACATGTGAGCAGAACGAAGATATCTTCGAAAGCAGTTACATTTCCTATACTGGCAAAGTACATAGCTTTCTATACCAAAAACTTGGCTGGTAAACCTTGGATCCCTTCCTTAGTGGTCATGTGAGTCCTGACTTCTGACTCGTTCAAATAGATTGTTCTTGCAACGGTTTGTTCTTTTGGAATTTCTTCCAATCCAGAAAAGGGAGCTTGGTCAGTGATGGGTAAATCAGTCAGGTGAGAGTACACCTCCAGTGTTGGTGCTAGTTTATAATCTGGGAATGTGAAACAGTGATAAATCGGATCGTAGAACTGAATTAACGTAGACAGAATTCCTTCAACTACGTGGACCCTTAACAGAGACAACATTCCTCCATGCTTAGCTCTGAAAGCATCAGGGTTGGTAATCATCCTTGCCAACCTTCTTAAATCCTTTAGTTTCGGAGCCTTGAAGGTGAACTTGTGCGTCTTTCTTCTACCAAAATCCAAAACGCAATCTTTCTCTCTGATATTTGCAATTATTATTTTAGTTTATTTTGAAAAAGAGAGAGAAAAGAAAAGAGAATATTTTTTCTTTGTTTAAGAGTTTTTTAAATGAATGCATGAATGCAGCACACAAAAACATTTAAAAACATCGGTTCAAGGGTTCAACGTCACAAGCATAGAGTCATGGCTCTACCCATCCCCAAAGGTTGTATTCTGGTAAATTTGTACCTGTAGAACGGGTTAAAGGTTCCCAAAATCATTGACCCCCTATGGATAACAACAGCAAGCTGGTTCACCCGAGTGAGCTGCAGCATCCTAGGGTAATCTCAATTTGGGTGTAGTATCGTGTATCAACTATTTCCGATAGCTTCCGCACTACCAAATGGCCACATGGTTAATGTCTACTAAATCCTCAGGGTCATGGGTGCCGCACTGGGATAGCGTCTATTTTCACGACGTTAGTCGTTCAACATAGTATCCACACGGGCCCTCGCCTGATTTGATGGTCTACCAGGATCGCTTATTCGGGAATCACTCCCTGTAAGACCACCCGTCTATGCCATCACTTATCTTAGGGTTCTCTCAAACTTTCCACGTGCGACATCACTCGCATTCCCATTGACAGAAAAATAAACACGGATATCAAGTAGGAAAAGCAGTATATATATATAATATAATACCTAAAACTAATCATCTTAGACCTCTTAGGAAGTATAATCCAAAAGACTCCCCAACAGAGTTTCCATTTTACTGTAGCGTGCGATTTTTGTCGGTGACACGACCACCTTATTGCCATGGGTTTCTCCTCACCGCAATGGTAGGAGTGGGGTGCTACTTTCTGATTTCTTATTTGTCCTGTGAAGTTGGAAAGGAAAGGGAAGCTATCTAAAACTAACCTTGCACGCAAATGTTTAACTGAACAAATGCTTTAAGAGATTCGGGGAGTTCGGGGTCAGGTTATCTAATTGGGATTTGTCAATTACCCATCCTATATGTGGTTATCCACAGGTTGTTAGCAATTTTCCTTACTGCTTTCTACTTACTGGTGTTTGTCTATTGTGGGTTGGGAAAGTTTCTCCTTTGGGAGTGTTGAGAGAGAGAGAGAGTTTGTTTATGTCGGGTTTGCCGATGTTTTTGATAAGGTACTGGACCTAAGGTTTTTGATTGGTATGCGAAGGTACTGGACCTAAAGTTTTTGATTGGTGTGCTTGCTAAGATTTCGCAATCTTATGCCTACGTATTCTCGTTAAAGATAAACAGGGAAATCAGAGCAATCATAGTTCCTCCTATTTTATGGGAGGAAAAAAATGTTTTGGTGTCTTGTTCAAAGCCCAAGATTGAAGCTAAATGAGTATTTGTGTCATGTTCAAAGCCCAAGATTGAAGCTAAAAGGTTTCACTGGGAGAAAATTTGTTATCTCTAAAGGGAGACATCTCATATGTTTATCACAACTGTTGGGTGACTGATTATAAAGGAGCATTACTTTAACTGGGATATGAGAATCCAGCAATGCCATAATTTCCTTTATAGGGGTGTTGTCCTGAAAGGGAAAACTTTAACTTAGTGTTGAGCAATGCCATTTTTCCTTAGGAATCTTTCATGCTAAGAGAGGGACATTGGCTTGGATGTAAATAATCCAGAGGCTTGCCACTTACAGCAATTAGATGAAAGAGGAAACTTACCAGGATAAGAGATGGACTACAACTTGGATATTTGAAACAATAAGTGTGCCACTTATAGCAGTTATCTGGAATTAAGGTTTGTTTTGAATGTCTGTTTTGATATGTGATATAGAGAGAAGTAATTTCCTACAGAGAGATTTTAATTTCCTCTGAAGGGAATGTTGATTTTTGGGTGCCTTGATCAAAGCCCAAGGTTGAAGCTAAGAGATTGATTGACTCCACTTGGGAAGTCCTTATACAAAGCCTAAGAGGAGGCTAGAAAAGACTGACTCAACAAGAGAGTGTTTATCTGTCTTGTACAAAGCCCAAGATTGAGGCTAAAAAGAGACTGGCTCTTTGGCGGATATCATTATACAAAGCCTAAGAGGGGGCTAAAAGTTGACTTTCCGGGGAAATATTTTGGCTGTCTTGTACAAAGCCCAAGATTGAGGCTAAAAGTTATTTTTGACTCTATTGGTGAGAGGTTTTATCTGTCTTGTACAAAGCCCAAGATTGTGGCTGAAAGAAGATTGACTCTGCTAGAGAGTATGTTTTGTCTTGTACAAAGCCCAAGATTGAGGCTGAAAAGAGGATTGACTCTGCTTAGGGAAATTTCTATGGTGTCTTGTACAAAGCCCAAGATTGAGGCTAAAGGATATTTGACTGACTCAGTTGAAGATATTTATGGGTGTCTTGTATAAAGCCCAAGATTGAGGCTGACTTTTGCTGAGGACAAGAAGGATCATTATACAAAGCCTAAGAGGAGGATGAAAAGGTGATTGACTCAACAAGAGAGTGTTTTTAAAAGGTGACTGACTCAACAAGAGAGTGCTTTAAGAAATAAGACTGACTCAACAAAAAAGTACTTTATTTGTCTTGTACAAAGCCCAAGATTGAGGCTGAAAGGGGTGACTCAACAAGAGAGTGGGGAAAAAATCTTTATACAAAGCCTAAGAGGAGGCTAAAAAAGGCTTGACTCAACAAGAGAGTGATGGACTCAACAAGAGAGTTCTGAAAAAGTGACGGTATCAATAAGAGAGTGCTTTTGAGGCTAACTCTGTTGAGGAAAGTCATTATACAAAGCCTAAGAGGAGGCTGGCTTCTGCTGAGGATTATTGAGATCTAGAGGAAGGTCCAGAATGGGGAATCAACTCTTGCTGAGGGTTCCATAAGAGTTGAGGTATCAGATGCCTTGAGGTTATGATGATGAGCTGGCCCTAGTTGGGGAAATTTAGGATGAAAGACTGAGTTTTAGAACCCACGGGTTTTAACTCTACTGGAGATTGATTAAATGACCGGGGTTTTTCCTGTGTTTGTAGGGAACTTGAGAATGTCTTTGAAGCCCAAGAGGAGATTAGACTGTCCAAGTCTACTGGTATGGAAGAGTTTATCTTTGTATGATGCCCACGAGGAGGCTGATGTTTTAAGGGATGAGAATCAACCCTAAAATGGTTTGATGTTTTGACACTTTGGAAAGACTGCTCTAGCAAAGGATGACTAAGTTCCGTCTTATACCTTTAAGAGGTCTTCAGGGTCCTTGAATTAAGCCCAAGAGAAGGCATGAGAACTTCTAAGAAGCCTGAGGGTCCTTGTACAAAGCCCAAGAAGAGGCGTGGATGCTTTTAGGAAGCCTGTGGGTACAAACTTAAGAAGAGTTCAAGACAAGTTTCACCGGGAATAATCTTTTCTTTAGTGAACAATTTTAGGGTTTGAAGAAATTCAAGAGATGTTTCACTGGGAATTAATCCTCTTTGGGGGAAATGAATTTCTTTGACAATTTTCTAATAGTGACAGTCTGAGAAAAGTTTCACCGGGAATAATGCCTTTCTCTTTGTTCCATATTGTATAAGCCCAATAGAAGGCAAGATTGTATCTGGAATTCCTATGGGGAACTAGTTTTGACTGTTGAAAGAGTGATTACTGGCTTTATCTAGTTCTAGACCTAATTGCCGGGGAAAACTCTAAGCAGATAATATACAGGCATATATATACAGATGAAATATATATTGTATGTAAAAAGAGGGTAGGAGGACTTACAGGTGAACAAGCTTCCAACACAAACAAATATATATATATATGTGTGTGTGTGTGTGTGTGTGTGTGTGTGTGTGCAAGTATGTAAAAGAAAGTTGTTTAAAACTTACAGGCGAGCAAGCTTCCATTGTAACAGTTGTATGGTTAGTTGTTCGATAAATTAAAGAAAGTTTTGATAACAACTATGAATTTGAACCTAAATCAAAAGGGAAGTTGTTTTTGAAAAGATTGGGTCTTATACTCAAGGAGGGGCCCAGATATAACAGTGATCGTACCGTTGATCTAAAAATTATATCGGGACTTATACAACGACTGAGACCCAAAAAAGGTTTATTTACAAATAGGGTTGGGTCTTACAACTCAAGGAGAGGCCCAAGGGTTTGAAAAAGAAAAGAAATGGGACTTACAAACACAAGGGTAGGCCCAGATGATTTTGTTTTGAAATGGTGATCGCGCCGTGATTTTCTGAAATCGCAGTGGAACTTATACAATGACTGAGGCCCAAAAAGGTTTTCACGTACAAGGAATCGGTCTTACACTCTATTAGAGGCCCAAAGTTTATTTTTGTATAACAATGACGGGGCTTACAACTCAAGGAGATGCCTAAATGAAAAACAACGATCGCACCATTATTTTGAAAATCGTGTCGGGACTTATACAATGTATGAGGCCCAAAATAGTTTGGTTTTCAAAAAGGGTTGGGTCGTACACTATATTAGAGGCCCATGAGTGTTTTGAAAAAGATTTGTGAGGGTGAAAATAATTAAAACCCTAATTTGATTTTAGAAAAGTATTTTAATTGAATAAAAATTCAATTAAAATGATCAAAATTATCAAACATGTGTGAAAAACAAGTTGTGATCTTGGATTAATGTTTGAAAAATCATGTTTCATTCATAGAATAATTTGAAAATTATTTGAATTTGCAAAATCAAGAGAAAGAAATATTTGTAAATGTTTAAAAACAAATAAAACATAATTCTTTGCAAAAATACTAAATATATGCAATAAATAATATTTTTGTGAAAATTTTATGGAATAAAATATTTTAACATTTTTGGGAATTTTCAAAAAAAGAATCAATAAAAATTAATTAAAAATGAGCGAGAAATTAATTTTGAAATTAATTAAACAAAAACCATAAAAAAAATGAAAAATAGCAAAACATGGCAAAATGATAAAATGGTCTAGGTGGGTGTTGAACCCACGACCTCAACAACAAACACACATGCGCGTTACCACTGAGGTGGTGATACATCTGTGTATCAAAACCATCCCCATGAACATATATGGGGTGCCAAGTTCTGGGCCTGGCCAAGGCGCCATGGCCTGGCCCTTGCCCAAGGCAAGGCCTAGTTTTGGCAATTTGCATGAAGGCTCTAACTTTCTCATTTCTCCATGGATTGGGACAAAATTTAGGTGCATCTGACCTAGAATTTCATGAGGAATCTAATGGTGCCCTTTGAATTTTCCGAAAATGTTTCTATTTTAAAATCCGATAATGATTTCAAAATAGGCCAAAATTTGCATGTTCTATGCTATCTCATACTACTGAAATTAATAGCATGATAAATTGGTTCAAATACAACACATATGATATGTATGAGAGGTCCATGATCAATGGACCTCAAAGCAATGCATGATTTAGAGAGTTCAAGTTATGATGCACTTACCTCTTGGAGCTTCTTGTGCTATCTGCCAAATTCCTTGTGCCAGAAGTAATTCAATGCTTTTAACACTCGTAATTGATCCCTTGGAAGCTTTTAGGATGATCAGAACCAACTGCAATTCTCAGGAACAAGTATAGGCCTTTTCTTGCAAAAGGGGCAAAAGTGACCAAGATAGTAACTCTCTCAAATGGTATTCCAGATGAGGGAAACCAATTGGGACAGTTTGAGGATGATATTTGGAGTGTGTTTGCGGTCTGGTTTGGTTTTGGAAGTGACTGAATCAAGACATGGCTTGAAAAATGCAGAAAAGTCAAATTTTGAGGTTTTGGAGGTTGACTTTCTGATTTTGGTGTTTCAGATCACAAGTGAGTGTTTGAACAACTTAGATATGACATATTGGATGTGTTAGGATCATGAGTTGTGGTGGAATTGCTCTCTAACTCAAAAACTTAGAGATGACTTGCAAAAGAAGGCATTTTGGCCTAAAGAGAGAGATTTTCAGGAAAGCATCGGTTGTAGTGCTTTGGTGTACTTAAACTAAGCACAAATGAGCTCTAATTATAGTGCAACATGTCTGTTTTGCAAGCAATAGTGAATGACAGCTAGTACAGGCCTTTGGCCAATGTTGATCCAAGGGAATCTTTAGTCTCCTCTAGCCATTGACTTGAGGTTAGGGCACAGGCCTATGGTTCTTAGATTCAGAGCTGAATCTCTACTCATTCAATTAGGAATGTGTCAGTCCATGCCACCTTGATGCATCCATTAAATGCTTGGAAACAAAATTGGAGTCTTTTGCACATTTTAGTCTTTTTAGGTTTGTTATGGCTATGTGTAGATTCTTGGACTTGGGAGGCTTGGGGATCAGATCATTCCCCTTGGACTTTATCCTCTGATGTGTCCAAATGGATGGCAAGGCTTGGAGTTGTCTAATTTTTCCAAATCGAGGAAAATGCCAAAATCTGCCTTGTACAAGACATTTGGAAATGGTGATTTTGAGGGAATCATATCTCCTTGCTCAGGTTGAGTTATGGGAGGCTCTTGTGCTTTTTAGAAAGCCCTCATATGATAAAATACATGTGTGATCATAGTTTGTCTTGAAACTATTTGAATCCAACTAAAAAATCCTCATGAACATTGATGTTCAAGGCTGGTAACTTAGGCATATTTTCACTAAGTGTTGGAAAAGTGATATTTTCTTCATTTTTGTCATTTTGATCAGTCCATAACTCAAAATCCATGAGGAATTGGAGTTTGAGGTAGTTGAAGCTTTTGTAGAGTGTAGGAAGATCTACAAATCAGGCTTTGGATCACTCAAAATGGTTGCTTGGATCAGAAGTTATGGTCCTTGGAAGTTGGTACCAAAACCATTTTTGTTCCATAACTTAGAAAAATTTTGGTTTCTCATGGTTGCCCCTTTTGCAAGAAACCTCACTTTTCTTGATTTTTCTTAATGAATGATGATCAATACCATACATTAACATTATTTTTGACTTAGGGGAACCATATTTGTGAAAAATCCAAAAAGTCAAACTTGATTTTGTGCACAGTTGACTTTTTATTGGATGAAATCCAAACTGTGCGATCCTTTGTGAAATCAAGTCCTTGACCTAAATCAAACCTAATGGATGGATTCCATAGTTGTTATAGGGTGTATTGAATCATGTCCCAACGTTTGGGAGCATGTCCTGGTCAAAAGTCAAAAGTACAGTTGACTTTTTTTTCAAAACCCTAATTGTGGTCCAGATGAAATTGAAACTTATGAATCAAGCTTCTTGGATCAATCCATTGTTGTAAATGGATCAATGTGGTGTATTTGAGGCCCTCAAATCATGTCTTGAGGTCTTGTCTCATGTATTGCATCAAAAGTCAACTTAGGGGTGAATTAGGTCAAGAAACCCTAATTCCTGATTTTTGGTAAATACATCCCCTAAGGTTAAATTGACTTGATGATTGGGGTCCATGAGGGTCTCTTGGAGTATCTTGGGTTATGCTTTGAAGCATTGGCTCATGCCCAGATGAAAATTTTCATCTGGAGGCCTTGCTCGACCAAAACCCTAATTTGGTGACACTGTCGATCTTGAGGCTTGATCCACTTGGAATGTTGCAACCTTGTGCTTAATTCTTGATGTGGGAGTCCTCTTGATCCCTTATGGGTGTTTAAGAGGTTTAGACAAGTTGAATATCATGTCATTTCTTGATTGATCCTTTTTCTAAGTGCTCTAAAGGGCTTGAAACCCTAAGTCTTGATTATAGTGAATGCTCAACCATCTTTGAGGAGATTGATGAGGCATGAAGGTACATCCATATTGTGGTGATGATCTTCACAATGATGGGAAATCTTGGTGGTCAAAATTTGGGGTATGACAATAGGATAACAATCCAAGAGGGGGAGTAGCATCAACCAAACACAAATCTCATATATAACATCAAAATGACAAGATAAACATGCACATGAATCACCTTTAGGTATAATCAAGATTATATACACAAGAACCTGTCAAAACATAATGAAATGATTCACAATAACTCAATCATGAATAAATGACCAAATAGGCAAGCTTGAACCATGAGGGCAGAGGTGAAACATCCTTATTTAACCATGAATAAACACAAGTTCAAACTACAAGGCACTTCAAGAAGTGTTATAAAGGAACTAGGTCAAACTAGGTTAAAAACAAAGGTGAAAGGAGGAGTACATTATTGAGGTGTTCAAAATTAGAAAAATGGGTGAACAAAATCAAAACCAGAACTCAAACTCAAATAAAAAGGGGTGTGTGAAGTGCTATGCAAAGATAAGCAATATGGCTATCTCAAAACCAAACCTCCATGTGAAACACCAAAGGTATCAAGCCTAAATCGAGGGTCAAACAAGAGCAACCAAAACCAAACCAAGAGACATCATTCAAGGTCTATAACTAACCTCAAAACTCCCTCCTAATGTGTTCTAAGACACTCTAAAAAAACAAGCCAAGAAGCTAAAGGGAGGTGGTCTTTTTAAAAGAAGTTCACAAACTAGGCTAAAAGGTACCCTTCTATTCGAAAAATCCCAAATAAATAGTAAAATAAAAATAAAAATAAAAATAAAAATTTTATAAATTTAAATAAGACCTTAAAGTGACACCATGAATTTTTTGTGAATTTTTTATTAAGGTAAACTATTTTTAAATGATCAAAATATAAGTGAAAATAAAAAGGAAATAATTGAAAAGGACTGAAAAAGGGGGTGTGAAAGTAAAAATGGAAATGAACTGAAGATAAGTCAACACGAGTCTTGAAGCAAAGCATGAAGGCCCAAGTCCAAAGGAATAATATTTCTTCAGCAAAGTGATTGTTACACGGCCAATCGGCCATGTACAAAATAATCATGTGAACCATGCATCAACTGGTCAAAACCAGTTTAAGTGACTAAGTGACAAAAAACAACCTCAGCCTCTCTCACGCTGCCACGCCATCATCTTCACCATGCAAGATAAATCTCTCATGAACCCTAGCATATGAACCAGTATGCGCCGTGACTTCCTCTCATCTTTCTCAACCATTTTCAACCTCATCTCTCAACCAAAATCAACAAAATAAAGCAGCATGATGAAGTACTCAGAGAGTAGAACAACATCACATTTCATACGAATCAAAATAAAAACTTAAACATAGAGAAAATGGACGCTAAAGCTATGTATTCAAACTGAAACAAAACCATCTGAATGATAATACACAATCACAAATTCAAACAACCAGCCATGTTACCAATCCAAACTAATACAGATGCACAATATGAACAAAATGAGAGCATCTAAAATCAGCTAAACTCAAACATGAGATCAGGAGAGCATGAAAGGAACACTTACCAAGTGGAGAAAGTCCACTGCTTCTTTAACTCAGGAGCTTGGGAATCCAAACAAGCTCAGCCTCCTTACTTTAATGATGAAAGGTAATGCCAAGGATCCAACTCTTCTGTTACAAAAGTGATGATATGCAAGCCACTGAGGAAGTGTACAACTCTTGGTTGTTCTTGGTTGTTCTTGGTCTCTCACGAGCTTTCTATTTTCCTTTGTGATATGTTTGTTGTGTGATAATGTTCTATTGTGTTTCAAGACAATGGTTGGACATCCCTTTTATAGCTAGAACCAGTTGGTCCTTTCTTTAAAGACAAAATGGTTATGCACTTTATCTAAGGGATAAAGAGATAGGTTCCAAGCCCTACACGCATGGCCATTCCTTTTGTCAACTTTGAGCCAAGTGCCATCTATCCAATTGCTTGTCTTCTGGTTTAAGTCAGAAAGAAAAACCAAGAACCAATAGGTCATGGTATCAAGAATGTTTACATAATGGTCCATAGCTTTGAAACGTGGCAAGTCTATGTGTCAACCATCAAGTACATAGCAGATGGGATTTGGTGGCTTCACTTTCGCAGGTTTTTGGGAAAAGTACACATTGGAAACTGATGAGAAGATCAGGAGAGTGTACTTAGCAAGTGGCTAGGATGATCTTTGGTTCATACTTTGGTTTAAGATAGAGTTGGTGTAGTGAAAACAAAATCGTGGCCTCTACTTTGACACACGATAGTTTCATGTTCAATGAACCAAATGAAATGATTTTTGTCCCTCTTGAAAGATGGCATGTAATAGAACAAATTAGGTGTTGGTGAAAGGTTAGGAAAGAGTCTAAAAGCACATGAAAATGGAATGGAAGTTTGGTAAAGCGAGTGGAGAAAAGAGTAAAGTCAGAATTTTTCTAAGTTAAAAAATTAACATTGCAAAATCACCACTTTAGAGCACCATAACTTGGAGAATACTACACCAATTCATGAGGTTCTTGGTACCATGCAAAGTAGGGAGATAATAGAGCAACTTTCATGTGAAAGACATCTTGAGATGGGACTTGGATGATTGAGAGAATCGGCCATGAAATTGTGCCCAACGTGCTGTCCAAAAGACTTAGAAAAAATTCTAAGTTATAGATTTTTTCCAACATTGAAACACCAACTTTGAAACAACATAACTTGATATTGATTAATCCAGATGGAGAGTTCTATATATGTTTGGAAAGCTTGAAGAACAAGGAACAACTTTCATGTTCAAGAATTTTGGTTTTGAAATTTGGAACAATGAGAAAAAAGGCCATGAAGTTGTGTAAAACTAGGGCAAAAATGAGTAAATTTTAACTAAGTCATAACTTGATTTGGACTTCCAAGTCTCATAACTTAAAAACCAAGCCTTTTTTGAAGAAGGAACCTCTAATACACTTTGAAGTTCATGGTGAGAGCTTCAATTTGGGCTTTGAGTCACAAAAATTGGACGTGTGGTTTGAAAGTTATTACTCTTCAAAGTTTGTACAAGGAGTGAATTCTTCCACACTTAGGAAATTTCAAGAACCAAACCTTGCCCTTTTTGCAAGAAACCTCTCAAATGTTTATTTCTCATGCTCTAACTCAACAATTAAGCATGTCTTGATAAAATATGGGTTGAATGCTTCATCTAGGATCAAAATATCAAAACTCAAAGGTTTGACTTTTCCGACAAAACCCTAATTTATTCAGGAATTCCACTGGATGATCTTTGATGACCTTGCTTTCTAAATCTCCTCAAATACCAATGGATGGCCTCTAAAGAATTTTATGAACATATGGAATCATGTCCCAAGGCTTGAGATCATGCCTTGATCAAAAGTCAAAGGCCATGGTTGACCTCTCCTGACAAAACCCTAATCTTGGGCCAGATGAAACTTGAGGCTCATTGCACTTGTGATGGGAGCCAAACACCCTTGATTTCTTATTGAATAAGGCATCTTGAATATATGTAAGCTTAGTTGGTTGACGAACCAATCAAGGCATTGACTGATCACACCAATATTCCTTTGCAATTCTTCAGGTAAAAACCCTAATTCCATAACTCTTGATCTGATGGTCTCTTTTGATTTCTCTTAATCCAATCACATGAGATCATGGCATATGATTTGAGAACATAATGATTAGTTTTCAAGACCAAATGGTTGAACTTTGGGACCTCAGTTGACTTTCTTGACCAGATGACTTCAAACACCAATCTTAATCACCTAGTGAACACTTGAGGTGGTTGTATGGAGCCATAAACTGTCTTAAGAGACCTTGAAACATATGATAACTTGGCCTGTTGATCTTGTCCTCTTTCTTGTGCAAACCCTAGCTTTCACATAAGAGAAACAAACTAGCAAGATATGGTGGTTAGTTAACAAATGCATAGATGATTGAACCCTAATGCAAGTGCAAGGTGTTATGACATCTAAGGGGTAAAATTTGGGGTATAACAGTTGCTCCTATTTAAATAACTTTACCGGATGACACGAGGAATGATAATCCTCGGGAAATCAAGGTGAAAGGTATTTAAATATAGAAAATTGAAAATTTTGCCCTTAGATGGAGTGCATATGCTAAGGACAAGCAATAGACATGTAAATGCTGACATGCCCTGAACTTCTAATATGATGATATGATGCCATGATGATGTAAAAGTGTAGACAAAACAAGACACTAAAGACTAAGATCAAACACCCACAGGCGAGCCTAACTAGGGAGGAATAAGGGTCTAGTATCCACAAGCAAGACTCAACTGAGGGATGAAGGTTAACGACCAACAAAAGAGACTCACTGGGGAGGCTAAGAAAACACTGGGGATAAGCACATAAAAGTGTGGGGGACCCACAGGTTCTCACTAGAGATGGAAATCAGAGAGATATTCTCCACCGAGGAAAGATCCAGGGAGATGGACGATAGGTTCAGATATGACCAGACGGCATCGGGGATAGCAAAGAAAGTAAACAAAACTCTTTACTAGGAATGAAACCAGAAAGAAGACATGATATCCACTGGGCATCAATTTGAACAAAAGGAAAGACACCCAACAATAGATTTTTTGGGGATTTCTTATACTGAAGAGTTCAAACGGGATCTTCAAGAAAATGCCAGAAAGACAGAGACAAACATAAACTCTGGGTGCGCCAAATGATGATAATCACAAGAACTTTCAAAGGGAGTTGGTAATGACCAATCTTAAAATGCCAATAGCGTTTGGACTTAGGAAACATGCCAGTCAATACTGGACTTCACGATACCGATATAAAAACATGCAAGTGAATACTGGACTTTTGAGGCTCGTGGTTAAGACTGACCAATTAAGATTGGATTTGAAGACATACAGTTAAGACTGACCAATTAAGATTGGATTTGAAGATAAACAGTTAAGACTGACCAATTAAGATTGGATTTGAAGAATTCCAGTAAATACTAGACTTTGGGCACCAAGGAAACAAAGTCTCCAGGTGTTGCCAATAAACACTGGACTTGTACGATACCGATAATGATCGATATTAAAACAGTGCCAGTAAACACTGGACTTTAGACGCCAATAATGATTGACTTTTGAGGTAACGCCGTGGATACTGGACTTAGAATACCAAAGAAACAAGTTCTTAAACAATGCCAGTAAACACAGGACTTTGGGTACCTGATAATAATTGAACCTTCAAGCAATGCCAGTAATCACTGGACTTTACAATACCAAGGCTGGTTGGATTTAAAACATGCCAGTAAACACTGGACTTTAACGATATCGATGATGACCGATACTGAAACAATGCCAGTAAACACTCGACTTAACAAATACCAATAATGATTGGCCTGAAGGAATATGCCAGTAAGCACTGGACTTAACGATATTGATGAAAACCGATATTGAAACAATGCCAGTAAACACTGGACTTAGCAAATACCAATAATGATTGGCCTAAAGGAATATGCCAGTAAGCACTGGACTTAACGATATCGATGAAGATCGATATTGGAACAATGCCAGTAAACACTGGACTTAGCAAATACCAATAATGATTGGACTGAAGAAAGAGGTTAAATATCATATAGGACATTACCGGGGTTGCATAGTGATGACTAAAATTCCTGGGGAATATGGATAATAATCAAAATTGACGCACGCAGGTGAAAAACCAGACGCAGGCAGAACACGGATAACGATCCACGAACAGAAGAGGATACCTAACCTGAGCAGGTAAAGGGATAGAGGAGGTAAAACCCCACAATGAAAAGCACCAAATGCAAAAATGCACATGATATGGTATGATGTGAATGCTCGATGTTATGTAAGAGACGACTCTGACGAGAGACGACAGACTGGGGAACAAAAGGGGTAACAGTAACACCCCACTTTCCCATTTATGAAAAATACACAAAATTCAATGTAATAATCAGAGTTTTTTTGCACCAAAAATAAAGTAGGATGCCACATTCATAAAAACAACATCAAAACTCCTTTTATTAAATGAAATAAACAGCGAAAAATGATTTATTTATTCATCTCACGGCCACATGCCAACAACTTATAAAAACTCCACATAAAATCGTGGTTCACCATAAATTCATCAAAAGAAAGATACGTAACAAAAAAAATAATAACAAATAACAAATGATTAAAATCCCCAAAATTCCCGTGTTACGTATCAGAGCGACTCCTACGACTCGAACAAGCAACACGCACTCCAGCAACCTAAGTACCTGGATTATCTGTACTTCCGAAGAAGCACAGACATAACAACAACAAAGGGGTGAGAACTACATTCAATATTTAGCGGTGAATAATACATATTAGAAGGTAGTTACTCACATATATCATACAAACATACAGTCACGACCTACTGTCACATTCAATCACCAATCAATCAACAAAGTAATAATGCAATGCGACTCGACACGGACACAATGCATGTGGTACCAACATCATGGTTCATTCAATCGAACCCGGATAGATCACATACACCCCTAATTGGCAATGATCTATCCCCACCATTCTCCATATCGGAGTACGGATGAAACACATACACTCCTCCTGAGCAATGATCCATCCCACCAACACCATGAAATGCATGACACAATATGCATATAAAACACATGTACAATAATATGTATACATGTCCACGATCCTCCTGATCACACCTGATTCACACATCAACATCCAACACCATACAAATAACTCACAGCACATCAACCACTTATTTATTAATTAATTCTCTAAAAATTATTAAATTAATTATTTTCGTCTCCAATTTTGTATTTCTCAAGGTCTGACATCTATTCCCAACCTCTCAAACCAAAAGAAACCGATTCAGTCGCGAAAACGGGAAAGAAATTGCGAAACGGCAAAATTCTGCACACTCACTGGTCATACGCGTATTGCCCTGGGCCATACGCGTATTGCCCAGTTCTCTCGCCCATTCCTACGCGTACCAGACGGTAAGGCCTCCTGCCTCGCCCTGCCATACGCGTATCGCCCAACCTCATACGCGTATGGGCAGAGAGCCATTTCCTTCACAATTCCTTTCTCAGATATGGATATGCGTATAGCTACCCCATACGCATATTGCCAAGCCACCATACGCGTATCCTTACGCGTGGGCAGAGGGCTGTGCCAAAACCTCCTTGTGCCCTTCCCGTACGCGTAATGCCTCCAATCCTGCCTAGCCTTACGCGTAACACCTTCCCCAATACGCGTAACGCCAGATCTATTACGCAAACCTGTCTTCTCCACACCAGCCTGAGTTCTGCTACGGGATCTTCATTAACTCATTCTAAAACAGTCCTAAAACTAGTTCTACATCAATTTCATGTGCTATTACTCATCCTACATCTTTCTCTTACATTACTAACTCCGATTTTAGTCTAAATTCGTCCTCCAAATCTAAATCACAATCAACTCTGCAATGTCACATTCAACAACAATAACAACATCAAGATGACAGACAAAATCAGCAGTTCAGGACATAATATTCATCACAGATTCACGCATATACATCACATATTCATATGACAGTATACATTCAAACGAATTCCTACGGGGTTAAGGACTCCCCACTACCCTCACATGATTAATTCACCAATATTAAACCCGTTCTCCCCCCTTACTTCGAATCTTTGATTAATTCCTGCTAAAATCTGATGAAGATGATAGCCCTAGCACACCCTTGTTCTTCCTCTCCTTGGTTTTCCTCTTTTTCTCGCCAAAATTCTGATATGACGAAACCCCTACCAATCTTTCACTAATTATCCTTTAATTACTAAACTACCCTTATTACTTCATATCAGCCCATTATCTAATTAATTACATTAGATTTCATTTTACTAATAATATTAATAATAATAATAATCTTAACAATAATAATATGAAATATACTATTAAAAATAATAATAATAATAATAATAATAATAATAATAATAATAATAATAATAATAATAAGTTCCATATTACTATTAATGGACACACCCCACACCCTTTCATTATTATAACAATATTACCCCTACGCACTCAGACACGCACCCTAAACAAGGCCAACAATTAAAATAAAACCAGACGATTAAATAATTAAAAACGGGGTGTTACACAACACATCCACTGCAAAGAGCTACACTGAATCTGAAGAGAACAGCCGCTCAAGAGCCTAATAGGGAACATTCTTCTTTCGCCTGAGGAGGTAAAGATTTTCCACATTCAACAAACATCTGTGGAAGATACTGGGGAGAAATCCTTTGTATCACAGTGGTCAGTCATAACTGAAATATCCAATCCAGGAAATATTGCCAACAAAACTTGTTTCATTGGAAAGTTACACGCCAGATGGTTTACCAGTGCTTTCGCCGCAACAAGAGTCACTGGGGAGGCATGTGATTTTGCTAAATCGTCCCCAAGAGCCAAAATAGATTATGTTTTCGTTGTGTTTTCTCCAATGATTTGTTTTTATTTCAAAAAATTTCTGCTTTCAAAACCATTATTAAAGAATAAGTGAAGTTTGGCATAACAAGGAAAAAAAATAGGGAAATGATAAATATCAAACAAAGAATGATCCAAAATCTGATTTCATTAGAATGGCAACTCGCCAATGGCAAAGTTCCATGATCATTACAATTAGAAAAATGGCAATAGGAAAAGGTTACATTGTATTCAATGACCACTACTATCCCAAATGACTAAGAATTAGGGAGCCTTCTGAGAACACTGTTTTCACGACAAATGGGCCTTCATAATTAGGCACCCATTTTCCACGTACATCCCTTTGAGATGGCAAGATGTTTTTAAGTACGATTTCTCCTTCATGGAAGTCACGAACACGAACCTTCTTGTCAAATGCCCTTTTCATCCTCCTCTGATACAAATGACCATGACACATCGCGGTCAATCATTTCTCATCAATGAGGTTCAGTTGATCATATATTTCTTGGACCCATTCTGCTTCATCAAGCTCGGTCTCCATCAAAATTCTCAAATACGGTATTTCTACTTCAATGGGGAGAACAGCATCCATCCCATACACCAGAGAAAAGTGAGTTGCCCTTGTCGAAGTTCGAACCGAAGTTCTGTACCCATGCAAGGCAAATGGTAACATTTCATGCCAATCCTTATAAGTCTTGACCATTTTCTGCAGGATCTTTTTGATGTTTTTATTAGAAGCTTTGACAGCTCCATTCATCTTGGGACGATAAGGTGAAGAATTATGATGTTCAATCTTGAAATTGTCACACAACTCCTTCATTGTTTTGTTGTTCAAATTTGTTCCATTATCCGTTATGATCCTATTTGGAATTCCATAACGACAGATGATCTGGTTCTTGATAAAACGAGCAACCACTTGCTTGGTCACGTTGGTGTAAGAGGCAGCTTCAACCCACTTTGTGAAATAGTCAATCGCCACTAAAATGAACCGATGACCGTTAGAAGCTTTTGGTTCAATAACCCTAACCATGTCAATGCCCCACATAGAGAACGGCCAAGGTGATGACAACACATTCAATAATGTTGGAGGTGCATGCACCTTGTCATCGTAGATTTGGCATTTGTGACAACTTCTGGCATATTGGATGCAGTCAGTCTCCATAGTCAACCAATAATACCCAGCCCTCAAGATCTTCTTAACCATGGCATGCCCATTGGCGTGAGTACCAAAGGCTCCTTCATGAATGTCATGAATCAACAGGTATGCCTCTCATTTATCAACACATCTTAGCAAAACCATGTCATGATTCCTTTTGTAGAGTACATCATTATTGAGGAAAAACTTGGATGACAACCTTCTCAAAGTCTTCTTGTCAAGAATGGAAGCGTTGGCAGGATACTCTTGATTCTTCAAGTAATTTATGATATTATGAAACCATGGTTTCCCATCCTCTTCTTTTCAACCAATTGGCAGTAGGCGGGTTCAGTCTTGCACTCGATACTAATGAGTGGCGCTTCATTGACAAAATTAATCTTCCACATTGAAGCTAACATGGCTAGAGCATCAACTATGTGGTTTTCCGATCGCGGAACATGATGGAAAGTGATCTCATCAAAGTATTGGATCATCTTCACAATATAAGCACGGTACGAGACCAACTTATCATCTCTAGTTTCCCATTCACCTTTGACTTGATAGATAACCAAAGCAGAATCTCCACTGATCTCAAAAATCTTGATTCTGAGATCAATAGCTGCTTCCAACCCTAGAATACATGCCTCATATTCAGCAATGTTGTTCGTGGATTCAAAACATAATCTGGATGTAAACGGAGTATAACCACCATTAGGGTTCATCAACACATCACCTACACCATGTCCATTGTAGTTAGAAGAACCATCAAACATCATTTTCCAACGTGAACCAGGTTCAGGACCTTCATCAGGGCCTGGCTTTTCACAATCTTTAGCAACCATAATGTCCTCATCTAGGAAATCAAACTTGAGGGGCTCATAGTCTTCCAACCACTTATCTACAAGGTAATCTGATAAGACACTTCCCTTGATGGACTTCTGAGTGACATACTGGATATCATATTCTGATAAGAGCATGTGCCAACGGGAAAGTTTTCCTGTTTGAGCAGACTTTTCAAAAATATACTTTATTGGATCCATTTTTGAGATCAACAAAGTAGTATGACATATCATATACTGCCTCAAACGTCTAGCGGCTTGCCTAAAGCACAACAAGTCTTTTCCAAAAGTGAATAACGACTTTCGCAATCAGTGAACTTTTTTCTCAAGTAGTAGATGGCGTGCTCTTTGCGCCCAGATTCATTATGTTGGCCGAAAACACCACCCATTGATCCTTCTAACATAGTCATATACATGAAGAGGGGTCTCCCTGGAACAGGCGAGACCAAGAACAGTGGTTTTTGCAAATAACTCTTGATTTTTTCAAAGGCCTGCTGGCAGTCGGAATTCCACTTTATAGTCTGGTCTTTGCAAAGCAGCTTGAAGATTGGCTCACAAGTGGGAATAATATTGGAGATAAACCTGGAGATGTAGTTCAAACGACCAATAAAACCTCTTAATTGAGACTCAGTTTGCGGAGCTGACATCTCTTGAATAGGTCGCACTTTGTTAGTGTATACCTCAATTCCTCGTTGACTGACGATAAAATCGAGCAACTTTCCTGATCTGACACCGAAGGTACATTTGGCAAGGTTTAACCTCAATTGATATTTCCAGAGTCTTTTGAACAGTTTCAGAAGGTGATCCAAATGGTCCTCCTCACTCTGGGATTTAGCAATCATATCATCAACATAGACCTCGATTTCTTTATGTATCATGTCATGGAAAAGAGTCACCATAACCCTCTGATAAGTTGCCCCTGCGTTTTTCAAACCAAAGGGCATGACCTTGTAGCAATAAGTTTCCCAAGGAGTGATGAACGTAGTTTTGTCCATGTCGGCAGGATCCATTCTAATCTAGTTGTAACTAGAGAAACCATCCATAAAAGAGAAAACTGTAAAACGGGTCGTGTTATCCACAAGAGTGTCGATATGCGGCAGAGGGAAATCGTCCTTTGGACTTGCTTTGTTAAGATCCCTATAATCCACACACATTCGCACTTTACCATTCTTCTTTATTATAGGCGCAATGTTGGCCACCCATTCAGGGTACTTTGAGACTGCCAGAAATCCTGCATCAAGTTGTCGCTTGACCTCATCTCTAATCTTGAGAGCCATGTCGGTCTACTTCTTCGGAGTTTCTGCTTCACTGGCGGGCATTCGGGTTTGAGTGGTAGTTTATGAACTACGATGTCCGTATATAAACCAGGCATGTCCTGATAAGACCATGCAAACACATCCACATACTCTTCAAAAAGCTTTACCAAACGTTGTCTGATTTCTGCCCCAAGCACTGCCCCAATCTTGACTTCTTTCTTGTCCTCATCGGTACCAAGATTAATGATGTTAACTTTTTCCTCATGCTGTTGAAGATTTGTGTACTCGTACTCACACATTTCTGCCAAATCATCTGGGACTTCATAACCTTCTTCTCCCTCATCCTCAGCTTGATAGATGGGTGAATCAAAGTCAATAGTTAAAGAAGGTCATCCAATACAACAGGTTTGCAGATTATTCTGCATGGTGGAGGGACTTATTTTATTAATATGCACAAAATTAAATGCAAGAAGAAAATGTTTTTGGGTAGTTTTGAAAAGATTGCCATTTTTCGTTAAAAGCAAAAACAGTAAATGAAAACTAAAGAGTTTAACAAAACATCTTCATTGACTAATAAAAGTTGAAAGAGGTGGCCCATACAAAATAGTCCAATAGCCTTGTGTAGCGAGCGATTTTGGACACGGTTCTTAAGCGCTGGTCGCTCTCTGCGGTTGAGCTTAAACTACAGGTCGATTCATTTTTTATCCTATTGTGAGCTGAATAAGGAAAGGAAATAGATGTCTCCAATTAACCCTACTTTGCATACTGAGTTTAAACAGCGGACTGTTAGGTTACGGATGCTATCAATGTGGGGGGCCTTTGTACTGGTTATTTATATTTTTGCCAATACTGTTTTCTTTCTTTTTACCTTGACAGAAGGTTTCTGGCGGGGAACAAGGATTAGGATGTTAGGACTGATGCTTTTTGAATTACTGCTTTTGATTGATGGAGATATGGGATTTGGGTTTTTTGTTTAGTGTGCTCGCTAAGATTTTTCTTTCAATCTTATGCCTACGTATTCCCGTTTACCGAAACAGGGAAATCAGAGCGTTCGTAGTTCCTCCTATTCTATGGGAGGAAATGGGTGTTTTTGGTGTCTTGTTCAAAGCCCAAGACGTGAAGCGAAAGGTGATTTGTATTTTGATCAAAGCCCAAGATGTGAAGCTGAAAAGTCTATTTTGTATCTTGTTCAAAGCCCAAGATGTGAAGCTGAAAAGTCTATTTGTGTCTTGTTCAAAGCCCAAGACGTGAAGCTGAAGGACCTCGACTTTAGAGAGAATTTGTCATCTCTAAAGAAGGGTTTGTCTGTCACAACTGTTGGGTGACTGGTTATAAAGGAGAATTACTTTAACCGGGATACGCGGATCCTAGCAATGCCATAATTTCCTTTAAAGGGGATTTTAACCTGAAGGAGAAGACTTTAACTCAGTGTAGAGCAATGATATCTTTCCTTAGGAATTTCTCATGCTAAAAGAGGGACAGTGGCGTGGATGTAGATGATCCAGAGGCTTGCCGCTTACAGCGATTAGATGAAGGGGAATGAGTTGTTGATGTTTGTGTACTGTGAACAAGGCACAGCTTTTATGCTAAAAGGTTGATTGGATCAACTAGTGGTTTTCTTATACAAAGCCTAAGAGGAGGCTAATATGTGTCTCGTACAAAGCCTGAGAGAGAGGCTAAAAGGTTTTGATTCAACGAGGGAATCTTTTGGTATCTCGTATAAAGCCCGAGATGGAGGCTGAAAGGTTTGACTCAACAAGAGAGTCTTTTGGTATCTCGTATAAAGCCTGAGATGGAGGCTGTTGTTTGTTTGGCTCAATAAGAGCCCTTTTGTATCTCGTATAAAGCCCGAGATGGAGGCGAAAGGGTGATTGACTCAACGAGGGAGTCTCTGGTATCTCGTACGAAGCCCGAGATGGAGGCTAAAATTGTTAGCTCCGCTGGGGAGAATCATTGTATAAAGCCCAAGAGAGAGGCTAACTTCACTGGAGAAGGATCATTATACAACGCCTAAGAGGAGGCTATGGTTACTGTTTCAGTTAAGTGACAGGTCCAGTATACTGATTTTGAAAAAGAAAATCAGTTCTTATATGAGCAACACTGTACTCAAGGATTTGATTCAAGGATCCGGGTTATTCCTGTTCTTTAAGGAAGTGGGAAATCCAAAGGGTATTGAGATTGTCCGAGTCTGTTGGTTTCCTTCCTATTTAACGAAGGGGTCGCTTGAGAATGTCTTTGAGACTCAAGGAAGTTAGACTGTCCAAGTCTAGAGTTTTTTTCTTTTGTACTATGCTTTGAGAAACAGTAGTAGACTCTATGAAAGGACTGTTCTATGAAGATGACTAGGTTCTGTTCCTATACCTCTAGGAGGTTGTCGGGACAATTTTTACGAAGCCCAAGAGGAGGCTGGAAACTTTTAAGAAGCCGACGGGTCCTTGTACGAAGCCCAAGAGGAGGCTATCATTCCCGGAGGAAGAGATCATTATACGAAGCCTAAGAGGAGGCTGTGAATACTTCTAAGAAGCCGTAGGGTCCTTGTACTAAGCCCAAGAGGAGGCGGGGTTGCTTTTAGGAAGCCTGTGGGTCCTTGTACGATGCCCAAGAGGAGGCCGATGCTTTTAAGAAGCCCGTGGGTCCCCAAACCCCGAGAAATTCAAGACAGACTATTCACAAGGAATAGATCAAGCCAGGAAAGTTCGAGAATTTGGAAGAAACTCAAAGATACCATTCACGGAGAATACATTCATCTCTGGGAGTAGAGTTTCTTGACAATTCCTAATGAGGACAGCCGAAGAGAAGACTGTATCTGGTGATCCTATTGGGGATCTAGTTGTCTATTTCTACGAATAAACGAAACGGCGTCACCTAGTTCTAGACGTAGTTACTGGGGAAACTCTAAATATCTATACTATTATTACACAGTTGATATGAGTTTATGAAAGAAGACTTACAACGAAACAGCCCCATAATACAGTTATATGTATATGAAAGCGGTAAATGAAAGCGTATAAACACTTACTCGGTTGTAGAGCTTCCATGTTGTTTGGTTAGTTGTTCAACAAAGAAAGATTGAAAACAACAGTATATTTCAAAATCAAAGGAGAAAGTGCTTTGAAAAAGAAAGATTTGGGGCTTACAGCTCAAAGAGAGGCCTAGGGTTTTATCAGTGAGCGCACTGTTGAATTTGTACAGAGGGACTTATACAAGTGACTGTGGCCCAAAAATTGTTTTCTGTACAAAGGGATGGGTCTTACACTCTCTCAAGAGGCCCAAAAGGTTTTAAAGAAAAAGAGTGGGGCTTATAACACGAGGGTAGGTCCAGTTGACTTTTCGTTTAAAATGGCGATCGCGCCGAGGTTTTCTTTTAACGCAGAGGGACTTATACAATAAGTGAGGCCCAAATGATTTTGGTTAAAAGGGGGTTGGGTCTTACACTCTATTAGAGGCCCAAAAGTTTTGAATGGGTCTTATAGCTCGAGGAGAGGCCCAAAAGGTTATTTTTCAAAAGGCGACGATTGCGCCGTTTGTTTTTGACGGTATCGGGACTTATACAATACACTGAGGCCCAAAAATGATTTGGTCAAAAAAAGATTGGGTCTTACACTCTATTAGAGGCCCAAAAGTTTTGAATGGGTCTTATAGCTCAAGGAGAGGCCCAAAGTTTGTTTTTCAACGGATGATGATCGCGTCGAACTTTTTGAAATACAACGGGACTTATACCATAAGTGAGGCCCAAAGTGGGTTGTATTTACAAAGGGTTGGGTCTTACACTCTATTAGAGGCCCAAAAAGTTTTGAATGGGTCTTATAGCTCGAAGAGAGGCCCAAAGTTTGTTTTTCAATGGATGATGATCGCGTCGAACTTTTTGAAATACAACGGGACTTATACCATAAGTGAGGCCCAAAATAGGTTGTATTTACAAAGGGTTGGGTCTTACACTCTATTAGAGGCCCAAAGTGTTTGAAAAAGTTTTATGATGGTGAAAATCAAAGAAATCCTAATTTTATCATTTTAAAAGTAAATTCTTAAAAGAAAATCAATACAAAATGATAAAAATACCAAATAAGCAACTTGTGATTTTTGGTTGGGGTTTGAAAAATGATGTTTTAATCACAAGATGAAATAAAAGTCATTTGGTCTTGATTTTCAATATGAGAATTCACTTTTAAAATGCTTTAAAAAACATTAAAAAGGAATTTATTCACAAAAATACTAATTATATTAAATAAATAATATAAAACTAATTTTTTTGTGGAATAAAATATTTTGGAGTATGAATAAAAAGTGTGTAAAACAGATTTGGAAAATGAAAATTTTTGCTATGTGAAAGAATTGGTTGAGTTTTGAAGATAAACTAAGAAAAAGAGGAAAGATGTCACAACATCTCATTCGACATCTTTCATAAGTTTTCAACATCTTTTTTATCAAACTTCCAACACCCATAACTTTCTCAAATCTCAATGGTTTGAGACAAAATTTATATGCATCTGGCTCAGAATTTCACAAGGAATCCAATGGTGGTGGTAGTTTTTTCAGATCACACTCCCTCCTCAAAACCCGATAGTGGTTTTGAAAAGGACCTATAATTGCATTTTCTGTGCTACACTTTGATACAGGCATGGATTACATGGTGAATTAGCCCAAACGCAACATATACAACATGTATGAGATGTGTATGATCAGTGGACTTCAAAGCAATGCATGATTTCAAGGATTCCAAGTTGCTTACCTCTTTTTGAGCTTTTTGGAGTTTTTGTGCAATCTGTCAAGCATCTTGTTCCAGAAATGATTTGATGCTTTAGACACACTCAAATGATCCCTTAGAAGCTTTTAGGATGATTGGAATCAACTGGTACCTGCAAAAACACAAATTGTCCCTTTCTTGCAAAAGGGGTTAAAAGTGACCAAAATAGCAACTCTCTCAAATGGGGTTCCAGATGTTGGGAATCATTTAGGACAGTTCAAGGATAATATTTGGAGTGTGTTTGAGGTTTTATTTGGTTTGGAAAGTGACTGAATCTAGACATGGCTTAAAAAATGCAAAAAAGTGCCATTTTGAGGTTTTGAGAAGTGACTTTGTGATTTTGTGATTACAGGTCACTTGTGATAGTTTGCACAGCTTACATATGATATATATGAGGTGTGTGTGTGATTAGTTTAAGTGGAATTACTTTCTAACTCAAAAACTCAGAATAACTTGCTTTGGAAGGCAAATTTGAGGTGAAAAAAGAGATTTTGAGGAAAGCATCTGTTTGATGGCTTTGGTGTACTCAAACTTAACACAAATGAGCTCTATTTATAGTAGAGCAAGTTTGTTTTTGCAGCAATAGTGAATGGCAACTGCAGCAGAGGTTTGGCCAATGTTGTCCAATGAAAATCCAAGTCTCCTCTAGCCATTGACTAGAGGTTAGGGCACAGAGCTTTGGTTCCCTACTTGTTGGAGGAATGTTGACTGAATTCAGTTGCAAATGTGTCAGTCCATGCCACCTCTAAGCATCTATTAAATGCTCCAATCCAAAATTGGAGTCTTGTCCCTCTTTTAGGGATTTTTAGGAATAGCATGCTACTTCTTGTTCCAAGGACTTTGGAGGCTTGGCTAAGTGATTTTCCCCTTTAGATTTGATCCTCAGAGGTGTCCAAAGTGATGACAAGGCTTGTAAATTCGTGTGGCATAAGAAGTGTGCAAATCTGTCCTAAAACATGTCGTAAAAATCAGCTGCAGCAAGCCCTGTTGTAAAATTCATAACTCCCTGCTCGAGTATGCTACATGGACGTTCTAGGACTTTCTGGAAAGCTTAGATGATGTACTTCAACTTTGATGTTTGACTTTGGTCTTGGTTCAGCTTGCAAAGTCATCAAAAATGGTCTTGAACTTGCGTAGTCAAATCTGTCCCAAAAGCTGTCATGAAAATTCTGCTTTATCAATGCTTCTTGCGAAAATCATATCTCCCTGCTCGAGTATGCTACAAGGATGTTCTATAACTTTCTGGAAAGCTGAGACAACGTACTTCAACTTTCATGTTTGACTCCAGACCTGGTTCAACTTGGATCATGGAGAAAAACGTCCTTGAAGTTGGGGCATTCTTGCTGAAAAATATTAATGATGTCCTATGAAATGTTGAAACATTTGACAACTTTGATCATTAATAATTCCAAACTTTAATCACTTGTATATTTTAATCCACTATGATATTTTGAGTTGAAGTGAATTGCATCTTTGATGCTTGTCTTGCATGGTGACAAAGCTTGAAAATTGGGTGGCACAAGAAAAGTGTACAAAATCTGTCCTAAAAAATCAGCTCGAGCAAGGCCTGTTGTGAGGTTCATAACTCCTTGCTCAAGTTGAATCAATGGGAGTTCTGATACATTTTGGAAAGCCCTAATGACATACTTTAACTTTGATGTTTGACTTTGGTCTTGGTTCAGCTTGCAAAGTCATCAAAAAATGGTCTTGAACTTGTGTAGTCAAATCTGTCCCAAAAGCTGTCATGAAAATTCTGCTTTATCAATGCTTCTTGCGAAAATCATATCTCCCTGCTCGAGTATGCTACAAGGACGTTCTATAACTTTCTGGAAAGCTGAGACAACGTACTTCAACTTTCATGTTTGACTCCAGACCTGGTTCAACTTGGATCATGGAGAAAAACGTCCTTGAAGTTGGGGCATTCTTGCTGAAAAAATATTAATGATGTCCTATGCAATGTCAGAATATTGGACATTAAGAATTCCCAACTTTGATCACTTATATCTTTCAATCCTTATGATATTTTGAGTTGATTCCCTCTACAATGTTGAAGTATCAAATACCCTCTTTAAAAGTAGCTCTTACTCAAAATCAATGGATGTTTGGATCAATAGTTACAACCTTGAAAAGTTGTGCACTTGAACATGATTTTAACTTAGAAAAATTTCTAAGTTTCTTTCAATTTGATCAGTTTTGCAATTTTGCGTGATTTCTTGATTTAAATTTGATCAAATTAAATCATCCATCATATTTTCTTGAGTAAATGCTTGTGAAGGTCAAAGTTGACCAAAAAGTCAAACTTTGACTTTCTGCGTCAGTTGACTTTGTATTAGATGAACTTGAGGCTTGATCCCCCTGGAATTTTGCACTCTTGTGCCTAATTCTTGATATGGGAGTCCTCTTGATCCATTGTGGATGTTTGAGAGGTTTAGACAAGTTGAAGATCATGTCATTCCTTGATTGATCCTTTGTCTAAAGGCTCTGAGAGGGCTTAAAACCCTAATTTTGATTATAGTGGATGCTCAACAATTCCTTGAGGAGATTGATGAGGCAAAGAGGTACATCCATATTGTGATGCTGATTTGCACAATGATGGGAATCTTAGTGGTCAAAATTTGGGGTATGACACCTTGGGCACGGCTATGGAATTGAAAAGAAACAACAAAAACAAACATATTACTCTGGCACAAGGAACAACACAGGGATCTCAATAGCCTCCCAATTATCTAGTGCGGTGTCACACTGAAAAACCAGATGGCTGATGTCTTCGTCTTCTTCAGCTCCTATCACGGCATTGACCTTATATCCTTTGCTTACGAACACTTTCTGGATTGTCTTTGGTCGCATTGTTGTAGAAGCAACTTCTTCATCAAGAGCTGGTTTGTAACCCAACCCTTGGTATTTCTCCCTCTCTTTAACCTCAATGGCCTTTCCCCAGCCTTCAGAAACACCTTCTTTTAGGGCAGACTACATACTCTTGAAGGAAACAAAAGATGGATTACTCGGGACCACCGTCCCTTCAATGTCCAGCATGACAGCGATGGCTATTTTATGAGCTTAGAAAGAAGTTTCCAAAGCATCCTCATCAGCCTCTATATAGCAGAAGGAAGACAGATTACTGATCATCAATTCCTCTTTACCATGTATGATAACCAGCTTGTCATCAGTCACGGACTTCATCTTTTGGTGTAATGTCGAAGTCACTGCACTAGCTCCATGGATCCATGGCCTTCCAAGTAGATAGCTGTAGGCAGGATTAATATCCAACACTTGGAAAGTGATGTTGAAAACATGTGGCCCAATCAGGATTGGTAGCTCAATTTCACCCATCACATATCTTCTTGAGCCATCAAAAGCTTTGACAATTAGAGAGGTAGGTTTCATTTCAGCTCCGTTGTAAGTCAACTTTTCAAGCGTCCTCTTAGGCAAAACATTCAGAGAAGAACCAATGTCTACAAGGACTCTTGCCAAAGTGTCTTCTTGGCATTTCACTGATACATGTAAAGCAAGATTATGATTCCGCCCCTCTTGAGGTAACTCTTCGTTGCTAAAACTGAGGGTATTGCAAGCAGTGATATTTGCAATGACATTGTCAAAATGACCGGCAGTAATATCTCGAGCAACATGGGCTTGGGCCAATATCTTTTGCAAGGCAACACGATGAGTAGGTGAATTCAACAGCAGAGATAAGATTAATATTTTAGAGGGAGTATGGTGAAGCTGATCTACCACCTTATAGTCACTTCGTTTGATGATCCTCTGAAACTCGACATCTTCTTCACTTGTAACCACTTCCTTCTCCTTGTCCTCGGCAGGCACAGGAGCAAAAATTTCTTTTGGCACATTCCCTTTGAAGAGGGGAGTATAAACTCGGCCACTTCGCGTCATCTTTTTGGCCCCAGCTATATTAATTACTTCCTCACTAGTAGTTCCCACCTCTTTCCTTGGAACCACACTTCCAGACTCTTTGTTAACCACACTATCTTCATATTTCCATGGTACAGCTTTAGAACTTCTGAAACGGAACGGAACAGGCTCTCTGAGGACCCTTGGCTTTGACTGATTGGTTGCAGAAGCAACAACAGCTTCTGATGTATTGAATATTGGCTTTGGTTTGTTTAAAACAGGGACCACGGAACCAGACTTTGGTACATTGAAAATGGGTACTTTCTCTTTTGATTCTGGTAAATTAAATATAGGCTCAATTACCGCAATTTCCTCTTTCTTCACTTTACTGATCACTTATAGAAAGCCTTCATCAATCAATCTCTGAATGTCATCTTGAACTAGTTGGCATCCTCGGACACTGGCCTCACATTCTTCATAGTCTCTATGACAAACTTTCACTAATCCAGCTTCAAACAGTTTTGCATGAAAAACCCTGACAGGAGTCTTGATCTTAGACGCATCCAATATCAACACTTCATCATTTTCATCTTCAATAGCATTGGTAGTCCCATGTGTAGGCAATGGATTATTCTTCACATTTGGCTGATTATCTGCAAAGGACAGAATCTTCTTTTCCATCAAACCCTTCACAACATATTTCAACGCAAGGCATCCTTCTAGGTCATGACCGGCAGCGCCTTAGTGGAATGCACAGTTAACATTAGGATTATGGAATTGCATGGATTTTTCTGTAGGTGGGCCCAAGGGTCTAGTAACAATCAAACCTTGTTGAACCAAAGAGGGATAAAGCTCTGTGTAAGTCATTGGAATAGAAGGAAATGAAGGTTTGACCCCTTGTCTTCGGTAGGGATCGTTTGCTGGAGAAACTTGTGTCTTATGTTGTTGTTGGTAAGCTAGAGCATTGGGTGCTTGCTGATAGTTGGACTGTTATTGATAGACGGGCGCCTGCTGCGTGGGCGGATGGTTGAAAGTTGGAGTCACAACTGCCACATAGGGTTGTGGGGCAAACTGCATAGGATACATTGGTTGTTGAGCAAATCCTGGGTTAGGTTGTTGTTGATAAACTGGTTGTTTCCAAACTTGATTCTTTTTCTTGCATGTCATGATGTCATTTATCTCCCCTTCTTTCTTCTTATGGAAATTACTGGGAGGTTTCTTGTTGTTGCTACTGCTTGAATTGTTTGAAGAACTAATCACTTTTCCACTCTTCAAACCAGATTCTACTTTCACACCCACGGCCACAATGTCAGCAAAGTTGGCGCTAACACTGCTAATCATTCTTTCATAAAACTCAGGCTTCACGGTATCTACGAACCAATCTACTAGTTCCTTCTCAGACAATGGAGGTTCTACTTGGGAAGCATTCTCCCTCCGTATTGAGCGTATTCTTTAAAGGACTCGGAGTTGTTTTGAGACATACTCAAAAGCTGCCTACGATCAGGAGCCAAATCCATATTATACTTGTAATGTTTCACAAAGGCATCGGACAAATCTTGAAAATTGTGAATTCTGGATTGGTCCAAACTCATGTACCATTTAGCAGAAGCTCCTTTCAAACTATCCTGAAAATAGTGGATCATCAGCTTGTCATTATCCACATATGCTGCCATTCTTCTATAATACATAATCAAGTACGACTTTGGGCACGTCGCGCCTAAATACTGATCAAAGCTTGGAGTCTTGAACTTTGGCAGAATCACTAAACCAGAGACCAAACACATATCTCTAGCATCAGTACTAAAGATATTACTGCCTTCCATTGCTCTCATCTTTCTTAGGATAGTTTCCACACTTTCTTTCAATCTCTCATGGCGTTCATCCCCCTCCTCAGACACTTCTGGGAAATCATAAACCAGCTACGGATTGTGGAAAACGGGATGCACTTGAGTCTGCACAGCTGGTGGAGCAAAGACTGGGATAGCTTGGGGATTTTCATTACCCACGGGAACAACCTGTTGAGTAGTCACGGCAATTGCTGGTGGCACAAAACCAGGGGGCAACCCATATGGTGGGCAAGAGACCAGTGTTGAAATTCGTAGTAGGCTCCACGGTTAGAGTGAAAATCTCAGAGACCACGGTGGTCTGAGTATCCATCTTTACCTTAATAACTTGTATTGCTTCCAGAATCTGTCCCATGCTTCCTCGTAAATCATTCAACTCATTGTTGACTCTATCCATTTCAAAATCGTGATCAGACATCCTTTGACGAGCTTGGGCTCGAGTGTTATATCGGTGTTGGAGACTCAGTGTGATGGTTTCTGAAGAGAAGACGATGGGATGAGACACGACAGGAAAGAATGCACATGTTATGACATGAAAAAATGCAAAATGCAAATGTAGATGCAGCAAAACTATCAAGGAACTAAAAGTTTGGAAATATTGTAGATAAAAGGACACTTTTCAAAACAAGTTCTTTCATTAGCAAATTGCAAATATTACAACATAGGCAGTACGCCTTCAAAGTTCATTACACAAGCGAATAGGAATACAACATAAAAGGAAACTAGAAATCTAGTCCACTAGATGACGGTTTTTCCCCTCTGTTGAGCTCCCTCATGAGGTGGTTGATGTGTTCTTGCATCCTCGCTTTGTCGAGGGTCATCTCTTTCAGCGCTTTCTTCAACTTCAACTCTTCCTTTGTAGGCGGCTTATGACGTGTATACGGCATCCTCATCACAAGAGCTCTTTCACGGGACCATTCTAAGCAAGCTTCGGTGACGCTACAGTCAGGATTTCCCAAAACAGTCCATCTTTGTCTGTTAATGCAGCGCCAAGCGCGTGCAACCCTGAGCATAAACACTGAATTTTCCCCTCCTTCAAGAAAAAGCCTCTTCAGATTGCTAAGATCAGGTATCTCCTCCATTGGATGACCAAGCTCTCGGCGGGCGAGAACGGGGTTATAATTGATACATCCCTTTCTGCCCATAAGAGGTACATTGGGGAAATCCCCACAACTGTGAATCATGAGACTCCCTCCATAGATTGGGTCATACCACTCAATGTCTGAATGGGTAAGCTCCATAAGCTTCTTGGACCAAATGGTACTATTTTCCACATCCCAAAAGGTAGCGGTCCTTAGTAGGTGCGAAATAAACCACCTATAAAGGAGAGCAACACAACAAACGATTTATCCTCCATCTTGCATATTCTTTGAGTGGATGGCATGATAAGTGTCAGCTAACAGAGTGGGAACCAGATTCCTGAACATAAAGATCTGAATAGCATTGACGTCGATGAAGTCTTTAGCGTTGGGAAACAGGAATAGTCCATAAGTCAGCAAAGGAAGGTGGACTCAAAGAGCACGGTGTTCTTCCAATCAGCAAAGTAACGAGCTTTCTCGAACAAGAACTGAGCAGGTAATCCAGAAATTCCCCCCTTGACAGTCAAGTGGACTTGAATGTCAGACAGCCTTAACTTTGTTCCTCTTGCAATGTCCTTCATACTGAGCTCATCTTCTAATCCAGAGAATGAAGGAGAATCATTGACAGGGAGACCCATCAAAGCAGAGTATTCTTCCAAGATCGGCATCAATTTGTAATCTGGAAACACGAAGCAATTATAAAGAGGATGGTAAAGTTGAACCAGCGTTTCTAGCAGTCCTTCAACCCTTTGCAGCTTCAACAATGGGAGAATTCTTCCATACTTTATTGAGAAAGCTAGTGGATCTTCAATTAATTCTCCTAGTTCCTTTAGTTGCTCAACATTGGTAACCATGAAGGTGTACGACCAAGTTCTTTTCTTTCCAAAATCCATCTCTACAAAGCCTGCAAAAAAAATTTAGTTCCTTGATAGGTTTAGCAAAAATGCAAGATGCAATGCAAATGCGGTTGGTTTTAAGGAACTCAAAAAAGACAATTTCAAAATAAGCTTCCATTCATTAAATATAGAGAAAAGTTACAACTTTCAAAGTACATTACAAGAAACTCAAAATTCAAAGAGATAAAGACAACAGCTAGGCCTAAAAATTAACCCTATCTAGAGATGCTCCACTCCACGCATCCTCTTTTGTCTCTTCAGCTTGTCGTTTTCCAGAATTAGCTGGTCAACAATCCATTTCCAAGCTCCAGATGTCGGAGGGATACTTGAATACTCGTGAGTACTAGAAGTGGGTTGCACGCTAGAGAAAAATAAATTCTCTCGCGCCACAGGTCTGTCTATCACACGTCTCTCAAGCAACTCAATCAAATCATCATTTTATTTCATCTGTTTATTCATCTCCATCTGTTCAGCATAAATGGCATGGTACTTCCCTTCCCACGTGTCTCTCTCAAGTTTCATCCTCGCCAGAGTTTCCTGATACTCTTCCATGCACTCAATAGGGATGATAGAGGATGATGCAACAGTAGATTGTAGAGGTCTCTCGGGGAGATACGGCATCTTAAGATCACAAGCTCGGGATTGAACCCACCGAAGGAATGGTTCCAAGGCCACACAGATTCTCTTTCCCAAGTCATTCTTAGTTCTCTTATGGAGCTTTCCCCAAGCATGCAAAACTCGGTCCTTAGTTTCTGCATTGGTTTCCTCATTAAGATAAAAGAAACCGGACAAAAGGATGTTCTTAGGCTTATCCTCCATAGGGAATCCAAACTGGCGCCTAGCAAGAATAGGGTTGTAGCTAATCCCTTCTCTGATACCAAGAAGTGGTACATTGGGAAATGGGCCACAAGTGTAAATGATGACTCCTTTGTCATAACTGGATCGTACCAAAACACATCAGTATGGGAGAGAGAGATATGATTCTCTGAGACCAACAAAGCTTGATTGGATTATCTTTAAAGCGTGATGTTCATGGCAAATGAGTAACAAACCACTTGTAAAGCAAAGGTGCACAACACAAGATGGTACCATTTCCCTTGAGAGTTATGTGATGGATGGAGTGATAAGTATCACCAAGCAACGTGGGTACAGGATTCCCACTTATAAAGATCCAGATTATGTTGATATCAACAAACTCCTCAACATTAGCAAACAAGACCAAACCATAGACAAGCAAAGCAAAGACAGCTTCAAAGGCATCCACATTGTTCATCTTAGCTAGGTAGAAAGCCTTATCCATTAAGAACTGGGAAGGTAGACCCTTGATTCCATTCTTGGTGGTGAGGTTAGCCTTGATTTCGGACATCTCCAAGTGAATAGTATCAGCAATCTTCTTAGGTGAAGGAATCTTCTCTTGACCATTGAAAGGCTCTTGTTCTTTCACAGGTAGGCCAAACCAATAAGAATACTCCTCCAAGGTTGGAACAAGTTGGTATTCAGGAAAGGTGAAGCAATGGTAAAGAGGGTCATAAAACTGCACCAATGTGTCAAGAACACCATCTTCCATATTAGTCCTTAGGATACCAATCAGTCTTCCATAACGCTTCCTGAAGTCTTCTGGGCAAGATACCAAGGCTGCCAACTTTTTCAACTCTACCAAATTGGGCTTCTTGAAATTGTACTTCTTAGTGCTCCTTTTCTCAATATCCATGATACCTATTATTTTCAAAGGAAAAAGACAACCGAGTTCCTTAAAACCAACAATGGATGCAATGAGATGTATGCAATGCATAAAACACACAAACACACACAAGCACAAACAAACATATGTACACACGACAAAGCACACAAAGCCTAGGTTAAGGGGTTACATGCGTGGAGCCATGGTCTACCCATCCCAAAAGGTGTGTACTATGGATTTATCAACTGTAGAATAGGGTTCTAAAAGTTCTCAGAGTCATGGATAAATCTTTCGGATATTATCGGCCTACATGACTACTCGTGCGGGTTAATAATAATCTCAAGATAAACTCGTCTGAGTGTAGTATCGCGTATCAACCATTTGGGACTACTCCCTCATAGCCATTGCACTATGTCCTAAAAAGGTCAAGTGGGGTAAAGGTAACTACGGTCCTCAGTCTCACGGACTCCCAGGTCAGAAAGAGTGACATCAATGCGACTACTCGCATCAGACATCAATAATCACAAAGGGGCCTCAACTGAGTGTGGTCATCATATGCCAAACATGTTAGGACTGCTCCCAACAGCCGACTATTGATTACACCACAATTATATCATATGTGTTCTCAAATCCGGGTTAGGACTTATCTCACCACTCAAAAGTAGCACCCTGCCAAAAAGAAGAACCCAAACAAACAGACATACAGATATATACAGATATGTACAAACGAGCAAAACAAGACATAAATAACACAAACACAAACAAGGTAGGCTTAACCCTCTTAGATAATCCCCAGTGAAGTCGCCATTTCTGTTGCGGTGAGAATCGGATATGAAGCTATTAATTAACTTGAATCACAAAACATGAAATTCACCACCGAGCTTTGATTTATCCAAAGGAAAGGGTAAAGATCGAAGAAAACCCTAGTTGTGTTATGTAAAGACACATCTAAGAGATCTAAGGCTCGGGGGTTGGTTATCCATAGGGAAGGTGTTAGCATCCTAGATATATGTAGTACTCTACAGGAACCTCTTGTTTGTATTTGTATTATGCTAATGTTTGCTTGCTAAGGGAACTGTGCTAAGGTAAAGACCTAGAGGTATGTACGCTAAGTATGCTCGCCAAGACGTCACATCTCGTGCCTACGTATCCTAATAAGGATGGAATCAGAGCATTCGTAGTTCACCTCACTACGATTGAGGAACCATTGACTATGGTCAAAGTTCCAAGGGGGGATGAGTATTCATGATCATGATACTCACGTAGATTTAAATAACTCTCTAATTCTAAGTTGTAAAAGGGTGAGTGAACACTTATTATGATGAGGATCACATATAGTTTAAGAACTCTAACCTAGCTCTAGGTTTAAGGGGGTGAATGGCTTTAATGAAGCCAAGGGGAAAGGAACATCATGATGATAATGCTTACATAGAGTTGAAGAACTCTAGGTGAATCCTAAGTGGTAAGGTAAATGGCTATAATGAGGCCAAGGAGGGAAATGTTCAACTATGATGATAGTGCTCACAAGAGGGGAGCCTAACTAGGTCTAAGGGAGAAATGGCTCTAATGAGGCCAAGGGTTGATCCTAATAAGGATAAGGGATGGTTCTAATGAGGTCAAGGGTTGAAGATGGCTCTAATGAGGCCAAGAGAGAGGAGTGGCTCTAATAAGGCCAAGGGTTGATCCTAATGAGGATAAGGGATGACTCTAATGAGGCCAAGGGTGGAAAATGGCTCTAATGAGGCCAAGAGGGTAATGAGCTATGAAATTCTGGCCTATGCAAACAGCAGATGTCCTAACACATGTCAAGACATTGTGCTACATAATCATTTAAACTCAGAGGCGCAACAGCAGACTGATACCTTGAATATCAGAACTGCACAATCCCATATGTCACAACATCTGATCCAACATGTTAATCAAGACTGAACTGAAAATATCAGAATGATAAATAACACAGAATATGATGACCTAGTTCGGTGCAACTCACCTACATCTGGGGGATACCAATCCAGGAAGAAGTAATCACTATCAGTAGTATAGTTTTATGCAAACAACCTCAGGTTTGCAGAAAGCACCCATGTTAACCTATCACTACCCAATGAAGACTTTATCATTAGAAGTCACATCTAAATGATAAGAGAACCCCCTCTCACTTCCTAAATCACAACCTGTGATTATCTAATAGTTACTACACCATAACTGTATCTACCCTATTGAAAGACACCTCTTCCAATACAAAGTTCAGTCAAGCATCCTTGACTAACAAGTTAACTTGGATTTGCTTCAAAGCTTCATCCAAGAACACTCACGATTCATTGCCTACGGGCTTCTGAATCTGTACAAGTTCCTATGTCTACCACACTGCATCAAATCGATACAGAGGGAGACTTACAAGAGAAACCTACGACTCTCAAACCTAAACCCTACTTTACAAAATAGGATTCCCAAGTCTATGCTGTCATCTCTCTCTTTTTTGTCTAGGTCTTGGTCTTCTTTTATAGTCTTCTGCTGAGTTGGGCTTCATATCTTTGATCCTTGATCCATTGCCAATCGCGCCTTGAATCTTCGAACAGATTTAAAACAACCTGGTGTGACATTCTATTCGACTTCTTTGGTCTGGGGCATAAATCTTCATGTTGGAACATCATTCCCAACATTATGTTTTACCAAAATTTAGTCAAACTCTTGGAGCTATCAAGCTATCTATGACTTTGAGGTTAATAGAGAGACTTTCCTTTGGAAGGAGGGGAGGACAACTACTTGTGAAAATAAGTGTTGAAAGGGGGTTAAAGAAAGAATGATAAGAATCAAAGTAAGAGCCAAAGACTCAAATAGGATAACAATCCAAGAGGGGGAGTAGCATCAACCAAACACAAATCTCATATATAACATTAAAATGACAAGATAAACATCCACATGAATCACCTTTGGGTATGATCAAGATTATATACACAAGAACATGTCAAAACATAATGAAATGATTCACAACAACTCTATCATGAATAAATGACCAAATAGGCAAGCTTGAACCATGAGGGCAGAGGTGAAACATCCTTATTTAACCATGAATAAACACAAGTTCAAACTACAAGGCACTTCAAAAAGTGTTACAAAGGAACTAGGTCAAACTAGGTTAAAAACAAAGGTGAAAGAAGGAGTACATTATTGAGGTGCTCAAAATTAGAAAGATGGGTGAACAAAATCAAAACTAGAACTCAAACTCAAATAAAAAGGTGTGTGTGAAGTGCTATGCAAAGATAAGAAATATGGCTATCTCAAAACCAAACCTATATGTGAAACACCAAAGGTATCGAGCCTAAATAGAGGGTCAAACAAGAGCAACCAAAACCAAACCAAGAGACCTCATTCAAGGTCCATAACCAATCTCAAAAATCCCTCCTAATGTGTCCTAAGACACTCAAAAAAAACAAACCAAGAAGCTAAAGGGAGGTGGTCTTTTTAAAAGAAGTTCACAAACTATGCTAAAAGGTACCCTTCTATTTGCAAAATCCTAAATAAACTGTAAAATAAAATGAAAATAAAAATAAAAATTTTATAAAATTAAATAAGACCTTAAAGTGTCACCATGAATTTTCTGTGAATTTTTTATTAAGGGGAACTATTTATAAATGATCAAAATAGAAGTGAAAATAAAAAAGAAATAATTGAAAAGGATTGAAAAAGGGGGTGTGAAAGTAAAAATGGAAATGAACTGAAGATAAGTCAACACGAGTCTTGGGCCTGAAAGGGGGAGGCGCGAAAAGCAAAGCGTGAAGGCCCAAGTCCAAAGGAATAATATTTCTTCAGAAAAGTGATTGTTACACAGCCATGTACAAAATAATCATGTGAACCATGCATCAACTGGTCAAAACCAGTTTAAGTGACTAAATGACAAAAAAAAACCTTAGCCTCTCTCACGTTGTCACGTCATAATCTTCACCATGCAAGATAAACCTCTCACGAACCCTAGCATACGAACCAGTACGCGTCATGACTTCCTCTCATCTTTCTCAACCATTTTCAACCTCATCTATCAACCAAAATCAACAAAATAAAATAGCATGATGAAGTATTTAGAGAGTAGAACAACATCACACTTCATACGACTCAAAATAAAAACTTAAACATATAGAAAATGGACGCTAAAGCTATGCATTCAAACTGAAACAAAACCAGTTGAATGATAATACACAATCACAAATTCAAACAACCAGCCATGTTACCAATCCAAACTAATACAAATGCACAATATGAACAAAATGAGAGCATATAAAATCAGCTAAACTCAAACATGAGATCATGAGAGCATGAAAGGAACACTTACCAAGTGGAGAAAGCCCACTGCTTCTTTAACTCAGGAGCTTGGGGATCCAAACAAGCCCAGCCTCCTTACTTTAATGATGAAAGGGAATGCCAAGGATTCAACTCTTCTGTGACAAAAGTGATGATATGCAAGCCACTGAGGAAGTGTACAACTCTTGGTTGTTCTTGGTTGTTCTTGGTCTCTCACGAGCTTTCTATTTTCCTTTGTGATATGTTTGTTGTGTGATAATGTTCTGTTATGTTTCAAGACAATGGTTGGACATCCCTTTTATATCCAGAGCCATTTGGTCCTTTCTTTGAAGACACAATGGTTATGCACTTTATCTAAGGGAGAAAGAGATAGGTTCCAAGCCCTGCACGCATGGCCCCTCCTTTTGTCAACTTTGAGCCAAGTGCCATCTAGCCTGTTGCTTGTCTTCAGGTTTAAGTCTTCAAGAAAAACCAAGAACCAACAGGTCGTGGTATCAAGAATGTTTACATAATGGTCCATAGCTTTGAAACATGGCAAGTCTATGTGTCAACCATCAAGTACATAGCATATGGGATTTGGTGGCTTCATTTTCGCATGTTTTTGGGTAAAGTACACATTGGAAACTGATGAGAAGATCAGTAGAGTGTACTTGGCAAGTGGCTAGGATGATCTTTGGTTCAGACTTTGGTTCAAGACATAGTTTGGTGTAGTGAAAACAAAATCGTGGCCTCCACTTTGACACACGATAGTTTCATGTTCAATGAACCAAATGAAATTATTTATGTCCCTCTTGAAAGATGGCATGTAATAGAACAAATTTGGTGTTGGTGAAAGGTTAGGATAGAGTCTAGAAGCACATGAAAAATGGGATGGAAGTTTGGTAAAGCGAGTGGAGAAAAGAGTAAAGTCAGAATTTTTCTAAGTTAAAAAATCAACATTGCAACATCACCACTTTAGAGCACCATAACTTGGAGAATACTACACCAATTCATGAGATTCTTGGTTCCATGCAAAGTAGGGAGATAATAGAGCAACTTTCATGTAAAATACATCTTGAGATGGGACTTGGATTATTGAGAGAAATTTCCATGAAATCGTGCCCAACGTGCTGTCCAAAAGACTTAGAAAAAATTCTAAGTTATAGATTTTTTCCAACATTGAAACACCAACTTTGAAACAACATAACTTGAGATTGATTAATCCAAATGGGGAGTTCTACATATGCTTGGAAATCTTGAAGAACAGGGAACAACTTTCATGTTCAAGAATTTTGGTTTTGAAATTTCGAACAATGAGAAAAAATACCATGAAGATGTGTAAAACTAGGGCAAAAATGAGTAAATTTTCACTAAGTCATAACTTGATTTGGACTTCCAAGTCTCATAACTTAAAAACTAAGCCTTTTTTGAAGAAGGACCCTCTAATACACTTTGAGGTTCATGGTGGGAGCTTCAATTTGGGCTTTGAGTCACAAAAATTAGATGTGTGGTTTGAAAGTTATGACTCTTCAAAGTTTGCACAAGGAGTGAATTCTTCCACACTTGGGAAATTTCAAGAACCAAACCTTGCCCTTTTTGTAAGAAACCTCTCAAATGTTTATTTCTCATGCTCTAACTCAACAATCAAGCATGTCTTGATGAAATATGCCTTGAATGCTTCATCTAGGATCAAAATATCAAAAGTCAAAGGTTTGACTTTTCCGACAAAACCCTAATTTATTCAGGAATTCCACTTGATGATCTTTGATGACCTTGCTTTCTCAATCTCCTCAAATACCGATGGATGGCTTCTAAGGAAGTTTATGAACATATGGAATCATGTCCCAAGGCTTGAGATCATGCCTTGATCAAAAGTCAAAGGCCATGGTTGACCTCTCCTGACAAAACCCTAATCTAGGGCCAAGTGAAACTTGAGGCTCATTGCACTTGTGATGGGAGCCAAAAACCCTTGATTTCTTGTTAAATAAGGCATCTTGAATGTATGTAAGCTTATTTGGTTGATGAACCAATCAGGGCATTGATTGATCACACCAAGATTCCTTTGCAATTCTTCAAGTAAAAACCCTAATTCCACAACTCTTGATCTGATGGTCTCTTTTGATTTCTCTTGATCCAATCACATGAGATCATGGCATATGATTTGAGAACCTCATGATTAGTTTTCAAGACCAAATGATTGAACTTTGGGACCTCAGTTGACTTTCTTGACCAGATGACTTCAAACACCAATCTCAATCACCTAGTGAACACTTGGGGTGGTTGTATGGAGCCAGAAACTGTCTTAAGATACCTTGAAACATATGAGAACTTGGCCTATTGATCTTGTACTCTTTCATGTGCAAACCCTAGCTTTCATATAAGATAAACAAACTAGCAAGATATGGTGGTTAGTTAACAAATGCATAGATGATTGAACCTTAATGCAAGTGCAAGGTGTTATGACATCTAAGGGGTAAAATTTGGGGTATAACACATTGGATCGTAAGTTTCAACGGGGTTTAAAACAAGCAATCTGCATGAAGTGATGATTCTTTTTCAGAAAAGGATAGAGAGAATGCAAGAGTGTGTGCAGTGTATTTTCTGAAAAATGCTTGTTTTTATTTTAGGTTGTTTTAGGATTACCATTTTCTGAAAAACGAAAAGTGAAAATAGCAATAAATGCGGGAATGACATAATGACATAATTTATTTTTGATTTGTAGATTCTTGAAACACGGCCTTATAAAACAAAACTTTGTCGCTTTTAGGCGAAGCGAAGAAGGACATTTACAGAAAAGCGAGCCCTATAAAACATTCATTCCACACGGGAGAGGTGAAAGGTTTAAAACAAAGATATTTACTTAGACTTATAGACGACTTTCGAGACATCGACAGCAACCCAACAGCGGCGAACTCCTCTGTGAATCACAAAGTTTGGTACTTTCCTTCTTGGCTTGTCTTCAGAAATGACGCTGACTTCTGGCGGAGTAGGATCATTGGAGTCTTCCTCCCATGCAGAGTTGTCATAAACGAACTCTTCTGTTGTATCTTCCTTAGTGTTTTTACTTTCAAAAGGATCTCCCTATCCAATTGGCTGGATGTCCTCGTATCTGATGCGAGAACTTTCGGGAGCAGTGTACTTGACTAAGAAGTCGTACTTGCCTCTCGGTTGTCCTAAAGTGTCCCATATTTCTGCATGAGTGGACGAGTCATCTTCCTCAATGACGTTGATCTCAGGAAAAGCATAGTTGATGAACTCTTGTCCTGCAATCTTTGCAGATTCGTCACCATGGTGTCGGACATTTTTGGAATGTTCTGAGTAATGATTCCATGACTTGATGAGGACATGGGTATTCTTCTCAATATTACTCAGTTGATAGGCATTATCAGGCTGACTCTGTTTCCCCAAGTCTTCTGGGCACGGCTTCCAGATAGGGAAGTCATCCAGGGGATCATAATAATCTTGGTCAAAGCTGTCTTTCATTAGGTCATCTTCTAATGAGTTAGGTGAAGCACGACATTCTTCAGGATCATAATCTCCATAGATCATCCGAGCGTCGGATCTCGGTATATACCTCGGGTTCTGCTTGGGAAAACAGAATGGTGTACGCGCTTCTTCTGGAGATATATAACCGTCATGGTTAAGGTAAGATTTCCATTCTTCTTCCGTATCGGAGGAATCGCTCTCATTAATGGTGTGTACTTCTTGAGACACTGGGTGGAGGAAGCCTCCACTGTGAAAGAAATCCTGAATGGGATGAAAACTTTCGTCTTTCTTAGTAGTCTGGGTACAGGCTGAAGAGAAACCAAGACCTTTCTTTGTCTTGTTATCAGTAGGAATTACAAGTTGTCCCCATCCTTTTATGTCATTACTCTGATCACTTCGAGAACATCCTTGTATGAGGAAATCGATGTCCCTCTTTCTGATCGATTCTCATTGCTCATCGAGAGTGCTTGGAACTGGGTTCCAGCAACCTCCTTGGGTTCTATACAGGAGAATGATGATAAGTTGCTCACGATTAAGGCCTGCTCTCCGCATACTGTGACTAACTTGTCATTCTTGATGAACTTCAGCTTCTGGTGAAGTGTCGAATTGACTTCCCCAGCTTCGTGTATCCAAGGTCTTCCTAATAAATAGTTGTATGCTGCCTGGATGTCCATGACCTGGAAAGTGACTTGGAAAGTGTGAGGACCGATGGTTATGGGAAGATCGACTTCGCCGATAACTATTTTTCTAGATCCGTCAAAGGCTTTGACGATGATCTCACTGCCTCTCATCGGAGCTCCTTGAAATGATAGTCATATCAAAGTTGATTTTGGCATAACATTCACAGATGATCCTGTGTCTACCAGTATGTTGGCTAAAGCATCGTCTTGGCAGTTGACTGTAATGTTAAGCGCCATATTGTGATTTTTGCCTTCATCCGGCAGTTCTTCATCACTGAACCCTAAGTTGTTACAGGAAGTGATGTTGGAAATTATGCTGTCAAATTGTCTTACCGTTACATCTTGTTCCATAAAGGCTTGCTCTAAGACTTTCTGTAGAGCCTCCCTCTGACCTTTTTAACTAAGCCGAAGAGAGAGTACAGAGATTCGAGACAGAGTTTGCAACAATTGGTCCACAATGTTGTACTCGCTTTTTTGGATGAGCTTCAGCATCTTATCGTTGTTATTTATAAGCTCCGGACTACCACATTGACTGACTGGTGGGTTAGGAACTCCTGTTTGAGGTTCCTTTTCTTTGGTAGGTTCTCCAACTCCTCTGTTGAAGATCTGACCGCTCCGTGTGACTTGACTGGTGTAGGAAATGTTTACGACGGAGGGTAATGGAGTTTCCTTTCCATTTTCGATGGTTGTTGCACCGTACTTGTAAGGGATAGCCTTTTCTGATTTGTACGGTACTGGTCCTGGCAGGTAGATAACCATAGGAGCTTTTTTATTTCTCTGACCATCATAGGTAGCCTCAATTGGTTTGAGGTTAAGGATTCTTCTGCTATCAAGAGAAACTTTCGACTCGTTGACCAGAGTAATTATGGCACAAACATTCTCAGTCATCTCGTGATCGGAGATTATAACAGCATTTTTGTTCTGACCAGGTAGATACTCTTGTATCATGTTGATCGATCCAGAGCTCGAACATGGTCGAATCTCCTTTTGGTTTAACTGTTCTTGGAGAGCTGCTCGCACCAGATAACATCATTGGTTATCTTTCAAACATATCCTACAGCGCTCATTATTGTGCGGTGGTACTCGGCCACACCTGCTTGGTATGCAGCGCATCTTTACTAGATATGTTTCCATTGAGCGGATATCACAGCTCTGATGTCTATCAGGATTTCCCTCAGTTAAGCTAATCCATTGTGTAGCTTCATCCAAGTAAATTGGAAGCAACCAGTGGTCCAACAAATGTTGAAGCGTTCTTCGTACAAGCGCACACCCCTGATTGTCTTTGCAGCATTGTTCACAGTCTAGATAATCATGTGAAGCCAGAAAACCGAGTCTGACTTGCTTAGTATGTAATTCTACCAGACTGGTATTCATCAGGTGTATGTCAAAAATATGAACCATATTGACTTGATGGTTATTTTCTTCACGGTAATCTTGGATCCATCCGAGATCCATCTGACATTGGAGGGCCTCTTGTATAAAAGAGCATCCCTGATTGTCTATTGAGCATACTGGACAAGACTTGTAATCGTGTCGTGGAAGATTATAATACTGACTTTGTCTCGAATGCATCGCCACTAAGTTGATATTCATTGCACGGATGTCGTAGCTCTGAACAATGTAGGGATGTGTGTGGGCCATGTTTACCTCACGGATCCTATGATCCTGAATCCAGCCCAGATCCATTTGTTCTTGTAAAGATGTTTGCACTATTGAACACCCTTGATTGTTCTTTGAGCAGATATCACACTGGTGATAATTGTGAGAGGGCACATGACCGTACCCGCTCTGTCTGCAATGCATCCTCACTAAATTAGTTCCTAATAGGAGTACATCGTGAATTTGATAACTGCGACTAGGTCCTTCCTCTATTAAATTCACTGCAGCCTTCTCATGTTGCGGCAACGGGTTCGTCTGAACATTCGAATTAGTATCTTTTAATGATAGGACCCCGTTCCTGACTGGACTTGAAGTTGAGACAATTCTCAATGTTGTGTCTCGATCCCCCTTGATGGTAAGGGCAAGTTTGGTCTGCCTTAAACCAAAAAGGCAGATTTTCCGATACTACAAGAGGAGTCCTGGTTTGGACGTGCCCCTTGGCCAGTAGAAGTGGAAATAATTCTACGTACAACATCGGTATAGGGTCGAACCCTGATGGTCGTGTCGTACGATTGTTTTTGTTATACTGTGGATGAGCCTGCTGAAAAGGTTGTTGCATCTTTTGCTTATACTATTGTTGATTTAGTTGGCTCTGAGAAACCTGTGGTTGATAAGCCGGAGCCGGCGCGGGGTTGATAGCGGGAGTTATTGCCGCTACTGGTTGATACCTTCACCTTTGTTTTCCCAGAGAGATATTACTAATATCTTGCTCTTTTTTCTTTTGGAAAGCACTCCCGTATCTCTTAGTACTTCAAGATGGCTCTGCATATTTCACCAATCGTCCTTCTCGGACTGCTTCTTCAAGGCGTACTCTCATGTTCACCATTTCAGTGAAGTCACTGGGTGCACTTGCAACCATTTGGTCGTAATAGAATGAGCTCAAGGTTTTCAGGAAGATCTTTATCATTTCTTTTTCCTCAAGAGGAGGACAGATCTGAGCGGAAATTTCACACCATCTCTGAGCATACTCTTTAAAAGTTTCTTTGTCCCTTTGCAACATTGCTCTGAGTTGATCTCTATCTGGTGCCATGTCCAAATTGTATTTATACTGCTGAACGAAGGCTGCACCGAGATCTCTGAAAGTACAGATCTTGGTGCGGTTTAAACCCATGTACCATTTGAGTGCGACACCAGTTAAACTGTCTTGGAAGTAATGGATCAGTAGTTGTTGATTTTCTGTCTGGCTTGACATTTTTCGAGCGTACATCAACAAATAACTTTGAGGGCAAGAGTTACCTTTGTATTTTTCAAAGTCAGACACCTTGAATTTATGCGGGATTTTTACATTAGGGACCAATCAGAGGTCGGCGGTGTCCTTTTCAAATAAGTCTTGACCGCGAATGGCATGCAGTTCCTTCTGCATTTCCAAGAATTGTTCCTGGAACTCATTCATCCTTTCGTACATGTCTTTGTTTCTGCCAGAAATTGCTTGCGGAATCTGTCCTTCCGGGACAGTGTGTACCACTGGTTGTGGTATGGTCATTATAGTGGTGAGTCTTGGCGCTTCAGTGCCCTGAAGTTTGTAACCTTCAGGTGTTTCTGTCGTAATCCTTGCGTCTTCATTTTCCCGAAGTTTGTAACCTTCAGGTCCGGCGGTTCTCGCTGCGGTTTCTGGGTCTTCAGTGACCGGTGGGATATATACTTCAGGGATAAAGTTGAGAGGCATGCCCTAGGGGCGACCTTTAGGCATGTTGTACCGAGGATCATATGTCTCCACTACAGGTGTAGATGTGATCTCCGAGATCACAGTCTTTTGTTGTTTCTTCTGAGCTGCTGCCAGGGATTGCATGTCACTGTGAAGTTTTTCCAAAATTTTCCTTTAGAGCGTCGATTTCTTCTTTCAGCTCTCTGTTCTCTTGCTCAAGATCGTTCATTTTCTTTTGTCAATTGGCCCGAGTATTGTATGAGTGAGACAGTTTGACTCTAGAATCGTGACACAACGTGAGACTCAAAGATAAGAAAAAATGTGTTTATGTAAGAATGATACGCAATGATGTATTTTTTAGTTTTTTGTTTTAATAAAAAAAACTTCAACAATTAGATTGCAAATATCACACAGTGAAGGGTGGAGACCCCTTTTATTGAATTCGAAAGATTGCAGTATTTTATAAGGAGAAGTACAGTATTTTATAAAGTACTTGTTGTACCCCAAATTTTACCCCTTAGATGTCATAACATTTTGCACTTGACATTTAGATTGAATCATCCACGCATTGTTAACTAACCGTTTCATTTTTACTAGTTTGTTTTCTTCTGTGAAAAGTCAGAGTTTATACCAAGAGGAGGACAAAGTCTCCTAAAGAAGAGAAGGCTCCAAATGCAACTATTAAGCTCATCTACATCCTAAAAGTTTCAATCCAACAAGAAATCAAGACCATCTGACTTTCATCACAAGTAACTTGGGCCACAAGTTCACCCTGCCTCCAATTAGGGTTTTGCCAAGGCAAGACAATCATGGCTCTGATTTTTGTCAAGAGTTATTCTCAAACCCTAGGACTTGACCCCATGATATAATAGACACCCCTGGAGACCCTCTATGAGCCTTAGATATGATTAAAGAAGCGAGATCATCAGAATTCATCCCAGTGCATTCACAGTTGAAATTAGGGTTTTGACTGAAACCCTAATCCTCGAGATTTTGATCCAAAATGAAACATCCAATTCCTCAATCCATCATAACATGTCTCCTTGATGATTTGGGGTATGAAAGATCAATTCTTAATAATTTTCTTGCAAAGCAAGTAAAGTTTGGTTCATGAAACTTTTCAAATGTGGAAATTTCACTACTTTGGCCAAAATTGAAACAGTCATAACTTTCAAACCACACACCCAAATTGAGTGACTCAAAGCTTAAATGGAAGCTCTTTCCATGATCTTCAAAACATATTAGCGGACCCTCTTTCAAAAAATGCTTGGTTTTTGAGTTTCAAAACTTGGAAGATAAATCACTCTTGGGACTTGGTGAAATTTCAGTTTTTTTCCCTTAACTTGCACACGACTTTAATCCAATTTTTCATATAGTTCCAAGCCTCAAATCAAAACTCCTTGAACATGAAAGTTGTAGAGGGAATTTAGGGTTTTCCAAAAAGTACTATAACTCCTCAAACCATTGAGTGAGTTAAGAGATACGAAGCTTCAAAGTTGGTGGTTCCATTTCTTGATTTTCAAGTAACCAACTTTTGTGTAATGGTTTAAAACCTCCTCTAATCACCAAGACCTCATGGTTCTGAGTTCTAATGTTCCATTTAGACTTAATCCAAGCTTGGCCACGAAAATCCAACTTGGTTAGCATTTAAATATTGGTTTTTGCCATAGTTGTGCAAGTGGGAGAAGGAAAGAGAAACTTTTCAAGGGAAACAAACATTGTTTATTCATTGAGCTTCTCACCAATCACTTCCTACCATCTTGATCAGACCTGACCACATCAGTGCTCAGAGATTTTAGAAGATTTGTGGTCAACAAATGTTACTTCACCCGATTCAAAGGGGTAGTGTTGGCATTTTTGGCAAAGTGGCCATACCTTGCATCCTCTTGCTTTCCCAATAAATAGCAGGCCATTGTGCTTGCATTGCACACCAACACTTTTTGTAAAAAAACTCTAAAAATCTCTGAGCAAGCTTGGCAAGTGAGAAGGATAAAGAGAAGTGCATTGTAGGCTGTTATTGGTTGGAGAAGTTCACAATTTGAGTGTGCAGTGGACATATTCCACTAGGTACTCTTCACTTTTCTTTCTTGCTATATTCATGCTGACATGCCATGTATTATCATACTTGCTTTACATTCAAGTAACCTTGTGATAATTTTAAATATGATTGTATAATGCTTGTGAACTAGCAACTGTTGGTTTGAAGCATTGTATGTTTATCTCTACATGTTGTAGTAAGTCCTGAACTATTTCTAAATGGTTCAACCTATTTTAGGTTGGTAACATGTAGCCTGCTTGTTGGTAGGGCCAGTATTTGCCTTCACTGTCTTTTAGTCCCTAACATCATGTGTGAAATGCAATAACCAAGTTCATGTGTGTTATATTGCTGACTGTGATATTAAAACCTTGTTTGACCATGATTCTACTGCACCTACATAATGTTTGACACAATCAGTGGGATAAGCTTTTGTTCATGGCCTTATGATGTAACTGGCCTGTTTGAAAGTGTTTAGGTTAGTCCATGATCAGTTTAGTTTGTTTGAAATAAAGGTTGTGTTTGGAATTTCAGTGACAAAACTTATGTTCTGGCTTTTATTTTCTCATATTGCTAGTACATAACATCCTTTGTATAGGAAGCCAATAATAACATAACCAAATCCATGAGATTTTCATTCTTTGAGTTTGATAATGTTGATGCTCAGTTGATGCCTCTTGAAACTGCTGGTTTTGATGGTATATGGTGATCCCTTTTTGATGTAGTTTGTTGGCTTGAAGGAGTTCATTTTATTAGGTAAAAAAGGCATGAGATTTTGTTTTGTCACTGTCATGATGAGTTTGTTTCCATTCTGTCTTTGTTAGCTCATGTTTCCATGTTGCAAATCACCTTAGCCTTGTTGTTACCATGTTCAAGTAGGCCTTATACAGGCATGACCATAACTCAGATGTATTCATGTCTTAATGTTTAAGTTTGCATCCCTAAACTGCCTGTGGAATACTGTGATTAGATCACTTGACCTAACTGTTTTGGCACATAATTGTATGTCTACTACATCATCATAATGCATCTCCTATCTTGACATGTTGATTTGAGTAACCATATGTGTGAATTTAAGTTTTGCTTGCACTGCTAGTTTTCTTTGTTGGGAATACAATGGTACCAATGCTTGGATTCTCAAAAGTTTTGTGAGTTGTTAGGTAGATTCATTTTGGTTCAGCTTAGCAATATGTATCTTGTTTGTTGCCATGATCAAATGCTCTCACCATCTCTCATTCCACCTGTATCATGACCTGCTAATGACTGAGAACACCTTATGTCTGTGCTTACATGTAAACTTGCCTATCCCTAACTGTGAGCCATGTGCATCAGACTGGTACTATGATGAATTTAAAACTGCTTTGTCACAATTCAAATGTTCAAGTTTATCATTTACATGTCTGAACTGTTTTATGTTTGTCCATTTCATATTGGACTGAGATAACAATATGTGGGGACTCTAGGATCTTGATTGGCATGACTAATATTTGCTCACACTTTCTTAACACTTATTTCCACATCGATGCCCAAGTTTTAGGCAACCTCTCATTGCTGTTGTGTTGCATTCACACTAAGCTTAAACCAATATTTGAAATGTTTTGACATGATAACATCCTATGAATCTGGTCACAGCTTTTGAGCATATTGGTACCATTTCGTGTAGCTTTAGATAATGGCATTTTGAAACTGTTAGCTCTAACTTGAATATTAACATTTGATTTGGTATGATTGTTACTACTTGAATTTGTTTTGCTCTGGCTCAATTTTGAATGAATCCTTGCCACAGCCTATGCTTCAAGTAGTGAAAGATAGGCTTTTGATCCACATTATTTGGTTAAGTTGCTTGAATTAATGTTGAGATAAATTGATGAGGGATTGATGTCTGTTTTGCCATTATAATAAACTGGTCTTTTTGCATATTTGGTAAAGAGAGTTCTGCATACTTGAGTTTGTTGGAATGGGGATCTACCAGCCTTAAACCATTGGCCTGTTGTAGCAAGAGTTTTTGGTGTTCATGGTTTTTTGGTCGCGTAAGGGTTTATATGCTATTAGAGTCGGTTTTATAACCGGATGTAACAGTCACCCCAGTGGCAAAGCACACACATACACACTCGCCTTTGACCGTTGGGATGGGGGTTCGAATCCCCCTCGCCCCCATCCTTTTATTTTAATTTTCCATAATATCTTTGTTTCTCATATATTGAAGTGTTGTCCATACTTGTTAACACGCACACATTGGCTCGTCTGGTAAAGCTTTTGGGTTGTACACACAAAGTCACGGGTTCAAACCCCATGGGGAGCATTTCCCCTATTTTTTTATCACTTGTTTATTTCATATTTTATGGTTTATGCTTTATTTTCCAAAATTCATAACTTGATCATTGTTTATCCTTTTTTGCTCATTATTTTTGGAAATTACTCTTTAAAATGTCTACTTTTTGAACATAAAAAGGAATTCGTAAAAATCAATATTTTTGAGGTACTTATTCATGTTGGAAGTGGAAGGCCTTTTAGGGTTTCTATTAGGAATACTCTTTACTTCTTTGATTCTTTTGTCATGATACCTTGTTCACTTTGATTGATTGGTGCCTAATGCTTATGGTTTTAACCTTGTATGATGTTGTGAGCTTTGTTTCATTTTGTTACCTTGCTGTTTGATTTTGTATTTTCATGCAAACATCTTTACAGACATTCTTGCCCATGAGAACTGTTATTTTCCCCTTTATTCCAGAGGAAAGTCTCTCTATTGATCTCAAGGTCAAAGATACTCCTTTCCCTTTTAACTTAGCCTTCCCAAGAGATAGCCATTAATCTCTCATAACTCTTAAACCTTTCAATCCCTTCACAAGAGATAGCCATTAATCTCTTCTCATTCACGACGGACTAACCCTTCACAATCCTTTCACAAGAGATAGCCATTAATCTCTTTCTCCTAAACAATCAATCCTCATAAGCTTTGCTTTCAAGCTTCTCAACCTACTTTCCCTTGGAGCTTTGACCACAGTCAAGAGATCCTCATCCCCATTGAGGGGAACTATGATTGCTCTGATTCCACTCCCGTCAGGATACGTAGGCATGAGATGCGATGTCTTGGCGAGCAAACTTAGGGTGTATACTTTAGGTCTTTACCTTAGCACATTTAACAAGCAAACATTAACATAACACATACTAACAAGAGGTTCCCGTAGAGTACTACGGATACTTAGGGTTCTAATACCTTCCCTTAGTATAACCAACCCCCGAACTTTAGATCTCTTAGCTGTGTCTCTACATAGCGCACTTAGGGTTTTTCGGTCTTTACCCTTTCCTTTGGATAAATCAAATCTCGGTGGTGAATTCAAAGATGTGTGATGCAAGTTAACTAATAGCTTGTTATCTGATTCTCACCGCAACAAAAATGGCGACTTCACTAGGGACATCCCCTAAGAGGGTTAAGCCCATCTTGTTTGTCTTTGTGTTATTTATATGTTTGCTTGCTTGTATACTTGTATATTTTGTATATCTGTATATATATACCTGTTGTGCTTGGGTTTTTCTGTGTGCAGGGTTGTTACATTTGAGTGGTGAGGATAAGTCCTAACCCGGATTTGAGAGCACTTATGATAGGAAAGTGGACATAGTCAAGGAGACTTCGAGGGAGTAATACGAAAGGAGTTGACTTGAGGTTCCACACTCAGTTGAGGCCCTCTTGGGGGTGGTATTTGTTGAACAAGCAATCGTGAATGCATTGCCACTTTCAACCTTGGTGCCAGGGATATTGATGACCATTAGTTACCATTTACCCCACCTGGCCTATTTATGATGTAGTGCGATGATTATGAGGGAGTAATCCTAAATGGTTGATACGCGATATTACACTCAGACGAGACTCTCTTGAGAATATTATTGACTACCAAGTAATTGGGAAATCGATAATATCCGAAAGATGGGTTGTTGACTCTGGGAACTTCTTAGAACCCTGTTATACAGTTTATGAACCCTAGTACACACCCTGTGGTTAGTTCTTTACCCAGACTTCATGTTGTGATCTCAAACCTTTAATCCTGTTGCATGTGTTTTGCATCCTGTTCGCATCGCATTGCATATCATTAACATCTTTGCATGTTTCATTGCATATGTCTGTTTGGCCAGTGGCTCATTTCCAGTGGTATCTATCTTTCAGTGTCACCTATGAGTCGTCAAGCTGATTCCTCGACACCGATACCGGACTAGAGCTAATTACAGACGCAAAATGTTAGAACAAGAGGCACACAACGCTGAGGTCCAAATGGAGATTGATGACCTCAAATCGAGCAAGACCAAACTAACTGAGATGCTTCAAGTTTTGATTGCTAGAGGAGAACCTCCCCAAAGAACTGTCATCCAGGAAGTTTCAAGTGCTGATCCTCCACCGGTTCAAATACCACCTTCAACTTGGCCCGAGTTTGGTTTGCCACACAACTATTCTCTGCCGATTGTATCTACTGCTATGCCTATATTTCAAGCTCCTGTTTTTGCCGAGCCCAGACCTACATTCCATGCTGTTCCACAGACTGTTCGAGCTTCTTTTGAGAACACCCTCTTTGAGTACAATGCCGCCAGTGCTCAGGGTGAAGAGCCTGAAGACTTTGTTGAACCTGAAGTTGTCCGTGAGCAGTTTCAGACTTTAGACAAAAGACTCAAAGCCGTTGAGGGTAACGACTTCTTTAATGTGGATGCAGACAACATTTGCTTAGTGTCTGATTTTGTTATGCCTGCTAAGTTCAAAAATCCAGAATTTGTGAAGTACAAGGGCCATTCTTGTCCAAGGGCTCATTTGGTCATGTATCTCCGCAGGATGAATGGTTACACCAAAAATCAGAAGCTTTTTATCCACTGTTTTCAAGATAGCTTGAGTAAAGCATCACTCAAATGGTATATGGGTCTCGAGCAAAGCTTTGTCCACTACTTCCAAGATCTTATAAATGCCTTCATGAAGCAATATAAGTATAACCTTGACATGGCTCCTGATCGCCGCCGACTGCAAAACATGACTCAACATGAGAAAGAATCTTTTAAGGAGTATGCTCAGCGCTGGAGGGAGTTGGCTTCCCAAGTTGAACCTCCTTTGGCTGAGAAAGAGTTGACTGGAATGTTCATGGATACCCTGTCCTTATTCTATTGGGAAAAGATGATTGGAAGTGTTTCCTCCAATTTCACTGATTTGGTTACTATCGGCCAAAGACTCGAGGAAGGTCTTAAGAAAGGAAAAGTATCCAAGGCTGCTGAATCTTTCAATGCTGTGAAGAAATCCTATGGGAACTTTCAGAAGAAAAGGGAAGATCAGACTAACGCTGTAATGGTTGAAGTGAGAAGGCCTCGTCCCTAACCTCAGTATGATATTCACCCCACTGTTGATGTTGTCACTCTCATGGTTACTGCTCCACGACCAGCTCAAGCTTCCCAACGTCCAACTGTAGGACAAAGCCAGTACCGTAATAGGAATCAATTTGATCATATTCCCATGACTTACACCAAGCTTTATCCTGGTTTGGTTCAACTAGGTTTGATTACCACAAGGCCTTTGCCTCCTCCTCCAAATCCTCTTCCAGCCGGCTATAGGGTTGATCTTCATTGTGAATACCATCAAGGTGGTGCCGGTCATAACTTGGAAGATTGCTTTGCCTTGAAGGCTAAGGTATAAGAGCTGATGAGAAACAAAATCCTCTCCTTTAAGGGAAATCCCAATGTTCAGAAAAACCCTCAGCCAGGGCACGCCAAGTGAAGCTTCAGTCGACTTCAGCCCAGCTACTTCTTAAAGATTGGACAGCTCATCCTTGTGTTTGATTAGTCACTAGGCCTTGTTTCTTGTTGTTTGCATCTTCCTTATTTTGTAATAGTTGTTTGCTTTCAAACTATGTTTGTACTTTCAAAATTAATGAAATGAGAATTACAACTTTCAATTCAATTAATTTGTGTTTGCTATTTACTTCTTAGTGCTTTCTCTTTCAAGAAAAATAAAAAATTCTCTTGTCCACTTTCTTTTTGATTATGCAAAGATTGGAGGGAGGATGACGAAACCTTATACTCATAATTGTTGTTAGTATGCTTTCAAATCAAGACTTTGCTGACGATGTAAGGCATTGTTTCAATCCCCAAACACTAGAGACATAAGGAAGATAACCCCTCTTTAACCCCTTTCGAGCCTTGAAGTAAGAGTTTCTATTCTTTACAAATAAAAACCCGCAATTTTAACCTGGGGCAAGGTAGTTCTCAGTTAACTTAATAGTTCATTCAAATACAAGAGTTTCATGCAAGACGCCTTTCAACAAAAGTTTACATTCACTGTTTTCCTTCGCACACATTAAGCAAGTGTCGAAGATGTCTTTTAAGTCAAACGCCATGAAGGATACTTAGGCAAAAAAAATTGGGGCATCGCGCTGGCTGTAAGCTCAAATGACACAGTTCAGGCAAAAGTTAGGGATAACAAAAATCAATCAAGAGGTTACTAAAATCCTCAAAGACAAAACAAGTTGACTGAGGTCCTCATCAAGAACAACAAATTGTTGTAAGAAGTAGTGACTTCCATCTCAAGTCCCTTGATTTTTGAACCATCATCATTGCTATCATCAATTCCTAACCTATGAGAACCTGAGTGCATAGTTTAAGTTAACTGAGCATAGGACTGGAGTTCATCACGTAGATTGGGTGGGCACAAATAAACTTTGAGCCTCTATCTTTTGTTTCTTAAACCGTGAACCAGACCACGTTATAACCCTCAAAAGACCTAACTGAAGCAAGGTTATTCTGAAAGCATACTACAACGAGGTTGCGTAAACTGACTCCCAAAGATCTTTGCAGATCATCTGTTTTCGCATCATGCCTTTTGCTTAAATTTCTCATTTTGGTGTCTTGAACCGCCATGTTCAGCCCAGTGACCCATATGCTTTGCCTCTTTCAAAAATGATTGATTTCAAAAGTTGCATGTACTTTACATTTACTTTGTTTGTATAAATACTTTTGTTTGTAAACTAGCTTTCTTTTCAAGGAATTTTCAAACAATTAAGAAACTTGGTCGGTGATCCTATCAAGGGCAAGTTCCTTCCATATCCTGTTGAGAATCAGTTCAAGATTTGTGGTTTAATGTTGATTTCTTAGAATTGGTTTATACAGAAGATTTTTCAAAGGCTCATGCTGGGGCAAGCTTTCCCAGTGTACAGTAAAACAATCATCTTTCAAGACTGATGTTGGGGCAAGCTTTCTAAGAGCACCATTAAGCAATCATTTCATAATCAATCAAGTTGAAGCAATGATCAGTTCATCTACAACTGTCAGCTAGTCTGGGGCAATTTACTTAAAGAATCCCCATGCAACTTTCCATCATTCCTACAAAGAGCATCACTTGATACAGTTTACCAGTTGTATCACCCCAAAATTTGCCCTACCCTTTTCTGGCTTATGTTTATTTCTCATTTTGCATCTCATTTAGGTCATAACTCATAGTCATATCATTGCATTGGTCTTCTAAGACATGGGATCAAAGGATTTTCTTGTTGGCCCTATTCGGAGGTGATTCAGTCGGTTTCTATTTCAGGTTAAGATAGAGTAAGAAGTTGAATTCTGCTCGTTGTAACTTTTCTATTCAGAGGATCCATCAAAGGCTTTGGGTCAGAGGTTTATTGGTGTGAATCAGGGCGTACGTCTCAAGGACAGTTAGGGTTTCTCCTTCTTGGTTGGGTGTGTGGACAATCATCAATTTAAGATCGTGAGATTAGGGTTTCAGTTTGAGGAAATCAATGGTCATCAGGATAAAGCATCTGTGGATCGATTGAGGAGCACTGGGTCATGGTTGATTGAGCTTACTGACTGAATTGTTGGGATTCAATGAAGATGTGAGTTTGGTGAGGATTGAGACTGTGATTGGAATTAGAGATTTGTCGTGTGGGCTACTTGGAATTCAAATTTCTACCATAAACCTATTATCCATTTCCATTTTTCTTTGTCCATTTTCTATCCATTTTTAATAACCATTTTAATATCCACTTTTAATCCATATCCACTTCATAAACCATTTTTCTCTTTTCCATTCTATCTTATTCACATTTCCAATTCCATTTCAAATTAACCTTAGCTTAACCTTTATCAAACTCATTTTCTCTTTAATTCCAAATATCCACATTTCCATTATCCACTTCCATTTTTTTAATCTATTTCATTATCCATTTTTAAGGTTCATATCCATATTCATTAACCAACTTCCCATTACAAATATCCATATCCATATCCATTTTTATTCAAAATTCATTTTTTCTTTAAACCATATCCAAGTTCATTATTTCCTAAACCATTTCATTCACCCTTTCCAAAAGCCCATTATCCATTTATTTATCTTTTTTAAGACCAATTCATGGTGAAAAAGTGTAGTAGGTGGAAAAGTGAAAGCATAGGCGCAGAAAAGAAATTAAAAGAGCTTCATAACAGCCACGGCATACAAACTTCAAACCCAATTCCAATTCCTCATGATGTTTACTTGGCCCGCAACTGGATCATAAAAGCTCAGCATGTCAAAGAGCCTGGTGGTGAATTGCACCGAATTTGATCCACTTTGGAGATCTTTTCGTACACCCACATATTACGGAGCTACATGGAAAAATTACAAGGCATACAAAGAGAAATACATAACAGTACAAAAAGATCTTTACATGTGGAAATGTGAAATAAAAAAATCCACTTTACAGCAGGCAAGGAGAGGCAAGGAGAGCACATGGTGATGTCATGAAAAAAATAACAATTCCAAAATTATTCTCATTCTGTTCAATTTCAAAATAACAAAATACATAACAGAATATATGCATAAATTACAAAAAGGAATTCAAGGCCAAACGCGTGACTTTTTACACAACCAATTTCACAGCTCACTGATGCAAATATTCCTCTAACAGAATTTCAGCTTCAAACCCGATTCTACCCCTTGAATCATGCTATATAAACCAAGCAGCTGCAGTGAAATGGAGGATTCTCAGCAACAAATTCAACCCCAAGTTTCAGCTTCAAATTGGAAGAACCTTCAATAAACTTCTTCACCATTTTCAGAACTCCTTCCATATCATTTCATAACTTGAAAATTTCTCACCAACATATAACATCATCTTCAAAACCTCACGCTACCATCAACTTCCAATCATCATCATAACACTGTAAATCTCTTTCACCAGTTCTTCTAATCTGCAGAAATTCTGTCAACACAACAACAAATCATTTCAACAAACCTTCAACAATTTTCATCGCCACAACTTCATATCACCTGCAAGTCTGCAACGTTCACAACAACGAGCCATAGTGACAAAAGCAGCGAGAACAAGTAGAAGAAGATGGAGCAGAATTGAAGAAGAAGATTCACAGTGCAAACCAAGAGTTCTAAAGCTTACCTGCAATCCACAATTTGAAAACGGCATCAACGAGATTCGCACACCATTCTTGACCTGCAGAACAAGCTTCGCATACATCAACAGCAACAAGTTGAATGCAGCAATTTCAGAGAAATGAAGAATGACTCGGAAACAACAATTCATAACTCAGCATCACAGAGAAAAAACCGTAGAAGAGTAGAAGGAAACGGAATCGAGAAGAAGCGGTGAAAAGAAAAGCAAGCATACCTGAGTGAAACCTTGTGTCGTCTTCGAAGCGCCGTCGGAGCGACTCCGATAGGTACGTCAATCTCGATCCCAATTTCAATTTCTTGATGTGATTGTTCTTTGTAGTCTCTGTGTGTTGTTTGCGATGCTTGTTCTTGTTCTCTCGTGGCATTGTTTATACATATTCGAACCGTGTGATGAGCGTTTGTCGCGACGAGTCCCTGAGGATTAAGAGTGTTATTGTGGTTGACGCAAGAGAATGAAGGTGGACGACTCGCGAGGTGAAAGAAGCAGAGAGTATTAGAGTCGGAGAGAAGTGTTGAGGCCAAGACAGATATTGGATTAAGGGAGAGGCGTTTGCGACGGCGACGAGGGATTTGGAAGGATGAGACATTGGAGAAGAGTTTTACGCCGGAGTTTTCCGACGGAGGTTTACGGCATGGCGCGGTATTAGAAGAAGGAGGTGGTGTTGTCGTTAATTTTGAGGTGGAGAAAAGGTCACGGTGCGGGTTCGAGATAAGGAAGGAAGAAAAACGTGGAGGATGGAGATTAGAGGGCGCGACGATGGGGGATAGTATGATGGCGTGTCGCCGGCGGTGATTTTTTAATGAAGGTTGAGATGGTGATGATGGTGGTGTAACGGCGAGCAGAATAGGAGATAGTGAGAGGTTGATGATGATGGGAACCCTAATGGTTCTCTTCTCTTTTAAACGAAATGGTCATCTGTGAGATTGGGCTCAAGGCCCACATGTTTTGCCTTTACACTCCCTTGTTCACTTTTCTCGCCCTCCCCCCCCCCCCCCCCTTTAGCTTCATATTGGAAAACGTTTTGGGCCTGCTGATAAGCCCAGACGCTGGATCTCTTTTCATACTTCCGAAGTCTACTCCGCACCCCCTGGTTGTTGATTCAATTCTATTGGGCCTAAAGCATGAAGGCCCACGCGCTTGTTTTTGCTTTTCTCACCTCCAGAACACTGCTGCACCCTTTCTATGTTTTAATTTTAGATTTTTATTTCTTTTAGATTTTGTTAATTTGTTTTAAATAATTAAAACTTTTAATTTTCTTTTAATTAGAATAGTTTAATTTTCGAATTAGTTTTTTAATTCTAGATTAACACTTTTATTTTAGACTTAATCTTGATTAGTATTTTAATTTCACTTTGGATTTTGATTTTTAAACTTTAATTTGTTTAATCTTGGATTGGATTAGAAATTAACTTATAATTAACCTTAGGTTTAGATACTTTTTTATTAATCTTTAATATTAACTTTTAATTTAGGTTAATGGTTGACTAACTTTAATCTAGATTTTAATTTGCACTTTATTTTATCTTGGATATTCTTGATCTTGATTTTTAATTAGCATTTTAATTTTGTGGGTATTCTTGATTAATTGTTGACCATGATGTTAATTGCCTATCTTGATTAATTCCTGAGTTGCCTTTTGCTTGACTTTTCTCTTTGTACTTGATTTTCTCTTAACTTGGCTTCATATTTGATTCTCTCTTTGTGATTGAGTTGTCTGGTGTTTACTTGTTGATTACCTCTGTATTCGCATGCTCCCTTAAGGCTCCTAGTCCGACTTAATTTCTGATTAAGCTCGGAGTAGGATAGACATTAGGCTCTCAATCCAAGCATGATAACATTAGGTTAGCTCCCTTCTTATCCTGACCTTAGGGCCATTTTGCATGATAACTTGTACGATTCAGTTTCCCCTTTAGACTTTCCGTTAGTCCCGACTCTTTTCTCTCGCACCCGTGCGATTGAGACCGATCTCGTTTTCCCATCCGTGGTCGTACCCACGAACTACGGACGCTTTGACTTCCTCTCTCTGGATAGATTGAGGATACGTAGGCACAAGACGGTGATGTCTTGGCAAGCACTCTTCTCTCGCACCCATGCGATTGAGACCCTTCCACCTTTCCTTTCTTCCGTAGTGCCGTGAACTACGGTTGCTCTGATTCTCATTTCCGATGAGATACGTAGGCACGAGGATCCCTATCCTTGGCGAGCACACTAACAACTAACTTCCCCTCTTCTCTCGCACCCTTGCGACCGAGACCAACCTGTTAGCCGAGCCTTTTCTCTCGCCCCGATGCGATCGAGATCTTTTTGACCCGTAGGTCGAACTACGTTTGCTCTGATTCCTCTCTCTCTTGTTCGATTGAGGATACGTAGGCACGAGATGCGATATCTCGACGAGCAAACTTCCCCCACAGTTCCCGTCCGAACTACGTTGACTCTGACTTTCCCATTGCACTGAGGGAGTACGTAGGCCTAGGACAACGATAACGTCCTATCGAGTCACTTCTTTTTTTTTCTTTTTCTTCGTTTCTCCATTCTTTCCGTTCTCGTTTCCTCTCCGGTCCAGTAGCAGTGGAGCTCCAGACGACGACACCCTTTGATGCAGACAACAAGCGTGGATCCCATCGGGTACGATGGACGCGTGGGGGTGCTAATACCTTCCCTTCGCGTAACCGACTCCCGCACCCGTTTCTCTTGGTCGTGAGACCATGTTCTTTCCCTTTCTTTTCAGGTTTATGCAGTGTTTCCTTTCCCTCTCTTGGGATAAATACACATTGCTGGCGACTCTGTGTTCTTATGCGCCACTCTCGCGTTTGTACCGTTGGATGCGAATCTTTCGGGAGCGACAGCTGGCGACTCTGCTGGGGACAGGTTGACCTCTTGCTGGTCCATCCCCTTTTGCGAGTCAATCCTAGCGCTTGTTTGTTTATTTTCATTGGGTGTTTATTTGGTGTGCTTTATTTTGTTGTATATTACTGTATTGCTGTTTTACTATTTTACTGTTTTTACTGCATTTATTGCATTGCATTTCATTATTATGCTGGACTGTGTTGTGCTGTGCTGGTTTTCTGTTTGGTAGGTTGGGAAGTTCTGAGAGATAAGACCACTACCCAGGCTTGAGCATACACATAGGTTTTAGTGTGGGCAGGCGTGACGCTCCCGTGGTGTTGGCCACGTGCGGGTGATCACGATCCTCACAATCAGACGAGGTTCTATCGGGAGATATCTGCTACAGTATGTTGATACAGGCCAGTAGTTATTCTTTTGAGGAACTGTCGACTCTGATGACCATTCCCGAGGACTCATTTGTGGCACTCCTCCCGAGACGTGATAATGGCAGACCAGAAATAGCAAACCCATTACACATTCTCGACCCGAGGACCCAATGCTGGGAACTTGCTATAGGATTTCCTTTTTGAAAGAGAATCAGTGGATGCGCTCCTCGATTGGCGGTAGTACTGTACCCCGAGGGATGAATGTACTATTGCTTCTCGACCTCAGTTCCAGAAGCTGAGGACCTTTCATTTTGGAGAATCAGTTGAGGCCTCCTCGATTGATGATGATGCCAAACCAGAAATGGTGAACGTATCATCATTTCTCGGCCTGAGAGCCCGGGATACTGAGGATCTTAGTACCCACATGTAAGAGGGGATGGGTGTTTGCAGGTTTGCAGGTAACCGTGACCTTCAACCTACCGGGTATTCTGGTTCTCTTATCAATGCAAACTTATCAGCCGGGTATTCTGATTATGCCGATATCCTGGTATTCTGGTATTCTGATCATCCGGTATTCTGGTATTCTGGTATTCTCTTCAGAGCAGACTTGTGAACTTATTCAGTCAGCAGCACAGCAGTTATTCAGAATATGTGGAAGCTTTGATCCCATGTCTGCTACATTCATATTGCATTTGCATTTGCATCTTGCATCATTTTTGCATATCTGTCTCCGGCCTGATCAGAGAGCTCATCCATCCTTTGTCTGAACCGCAGTTGATTTCTAGACTTTCTCATCGGACTTGAATTAGCTTTTGGGGAGATCATCATGAATTCAGGGGAACAAAATCAGTTTGTAACTAGGGCCGATGTTGAATTGATGAAGAGTCAGTTGGATCAACTTGTGGAAGCTATGACAGCCATGAATAGGGGAGAGGCCAATGCTCAGAGGACTTCAGTTACTGGGAATGTCATTCCACCTCCAGTGAACAATGTTGCTCAAGCTCAGCATGTGCGAATCCCTGCTGAGAATCAAGCTATACAGGAGCATACCATCATCCGAGATGGACATTCTTCTTCTCTTGATGCCACAGACTATCAAAGCTTTGCCTTCTCTGTGCCAGATTTCCAAGGAGTAGTTCCAAAGATTAAACCTAAGGATCCAAGGGTCGTTGCGTTTGATGAAAGATGTCGTGTGTTGGAAGAGAAGTTTGATGCCCTAATGAAGCGTGATACTCTTGATTTGGATGCTTCGGGCATGTGTTTAGTGCCTGGTCTTGTAATGCCTCCGAATTTTGAGATGCCGAAATTTGAGAAATACAAAGGGGATAGCTGTCTGAAGCTACATTTGGTGATGTTTAGCCGAAGAATGACCTCACATGTCTATAATGACAAGCTTATGATTCACTGTTTCCAGGACAGTCTGAGTGGGGCATCATTGAGTTGGTATATGCAGTTGGAAAGTGGTAGCATCCGATCATGGTCAGATCTAGCCAATGCCTTTGTAAAGCAGTACAGTTATAATTTTGACATGGCTCCTAGCCGTCTGCAGTTGCAAGGTTTATCTAAAGCGGATAACGAATCATTCAGAGAGTATGCTCAGAGATAGAGAGAGTTAGCTGCTCGCGTTCAACCACCACTTTTGGAAAGAGAATTGGTTAATATGTTCAAGGACACTTTGCAAGGACCATACTTCGATAAGTTGATTACTGTATTAAAATTCTCTGACTTGGTAATACTTGGAGAACACGTTGAGTTCGATATCAAGAGGGGAAAAATTCAAAGGGCCTCGAACTTCCCGGGTAGTGAAAGTGAATCAGTTGTCAGTTCTCAAGAGGAATGGGAGGAAGAAAGTAATTCCGTCCAAGAATATCCCCCACCTCATCCTCGGTATTCAGGTGTTTCAACGGTTCAGAGTCAATAATCTTCTGGGTCTTCATATCAGGGATCTCCTAAGAATCAATGGTCATACCGCCGTCAGCCGCGTCAGCACGCCCGACAAAGACCAAGGAAGCCAGAGAGGCATTTCACTCAGTTGCCAATGTCATATCGTCAGATGCTGCCAGATTTGATAAGAGGTGGACTTATAGTGCCAAAGGGGGTAAAGCCGGTACATTTTCCTTATCCACCAGGTTTTGATGTCAACGCCCGTTGTGATTACCATGCTGGGGCACAGGGGCATTCAACTGAAGATTGTAAGGTGCTCAAGAGTAAGATTCAGACGCTGCTTGACTCTAACATGTTCTCATTCACGCCTCAGGGTATTCAGATCAACAACTCTCCTTCATCCAGTTATGCGGGTTCATCAGTCCAGGTCATGGAAGAAGACACCGAGAGCAGTGGTGCAAGTTTTTATCAGACTGACTTCGATGAGGAATTCTGAAGATGGCTAGTTCAGCAGCAAGTCAAGCTTGGAAAGTCCAGTTCCCCGAAGCTGGCAATCATTTAGATCATGTCATTTCTTTGCATTTGTAGTTTCTTTTCTGTTAAAGTGCAAACTCATTTGTAAAACTCGTCTGTTTTTAGTTGATAATGATAATGAAATGAATATGCATGTTTTGATTAAATCCATCTGTGTTCACTCATATTTTCTTTATTGATATCTAACCCTTGTTTAAGCAAGATCTGAGGGAGGATGATGAAATTCAAAGACGCAGAACTTCTGATGGTATGCTTTTGGGACAAAACCTTGCTGATGATGTACAAGCATTGTTTCAAATCCCTAAACACCGAAGATATAAGGAAGATAATCCCTTGTCAACCCCTTTGAGCCTAGAAGTAGGAGTTTCTTTCTGAAAACGAAAAAACCCTCGATCTTAACCTGGGGCAGGATAGGTGTCAATTAATTTGACCGAGCGTTCAATTCGAGGATCAAATCTATGGTTATCCCTCACCAACCAAAGAGTGAGGCAGTCACATCCCTTGCAAACAAGTCAGACAAGCCAGTGTCACACGATTTGTTCAAAAAAAAAAAGAGAAAAAGAATCAAAAGAAAAAGAAAGCCCGTTAAGTCGAAACTTGAAAACAAGTGACTTAGGCAAAAGTTAGGACATCCCGCTGGACTTCAAAATCAAAAGATCCAAAAAAGAATCAGTCCAGGCAAAATTAGGGAAAGCAAAAGAATAAAAAGCGAAAAAATGGAAAAAGAAAAATCCTCGATAAAGAACAAGTCATGTGGCCACCAACACCGAAGACAAAATGGGTGACTGTCACTCCGAAAATCGTGTGGGTTCCTTCCATCCTCATACCATTCATTAACCTTTGCGAAAGGTGGGCGCTTGTGTCAAATTAGCTGAACGTAGGACTAGAGAACATCAAGGAGAATGGGTGGGTTAAAACAAAACTTTGAGCCTTATATCCTTTCTTTCTCAAACCGTGAACCAAACCACGTTACAGCCTTTAAAAGACCTAATTAAAGCAAGGTAGTTTCGAAAGCATACTTCGGTAAAGATCGCGTCGAACCTGACTCCTAAAAGGATCTTCTTACCATTCATGTTGGTATCAGCGACACTTTTATTAGTGATTCATTCACTATATGTCACAACTTTTTTTCCAGTGAACAAACTTGGATTTCAAAACTGTCATATGCATTGCATTAAAATTGTCATTTTCAAAACGAATTGTTTTACTTGCCAGTAAGTGCTTGATCAGGGAAGTTTCTGCAATGAAAAGATTGATCAATATAAGTGCAGAGTGCCTAAGTACTCCGTTGAGCAGGGGCAAGCCATCAAATAGTCATATCAAATGGGCAATTCATTCCAAGATTCAGCCAATCTGAGGCAATCAGGTCGAGATTCGACAAATCTCTCGAAGGTCAGTCAGTCAGAGGTACTCCTTCACAGATCAGCCAGTCAAGGGCAAAATCACTTCAAGGCTGGGGCAGGTCACCCCAAAAGCAAAAGGGTTTTTCTCAGGAGAACGATTAATCAAGATCATGGGGCAAGATATATAAGATCTTTATGAGACCTCTCGAAGACAGGTTCCTTTATGGGCTATGCTGTATCAGGGCATCTTTTGGTCATATCACATCTGCAGGGTTCATGTTGATGGTCGACACGTGACATCCCCAGTAGAATTTCTCTCCCCAACAGAGTAAGGGTAGAAAGTAAGTCTCCAGCAGAGGAGTAAGCTCAATGTTGTTCCCTAGCAGAGTGGATATCATCAATTGTCGTTCCCTGAGCATAGTTGTTGGTGATGGCTGGTATTCCCCAGCAGGTTAGGGGTGTTTCCCCGATACAGGCTAAGTTCAATGATATTCTCCAGCAGGTTCGCTGTTATTGACTTCATTCCCCAAGCAGGTGATAGTCATCTCAATGGCTTGATCAACTGTGGTTGACATCCCCACCAGATTCAAAGTCCAATGGTTATTGACACCTCTTCCGTAACAGATCTTTGGGGTCCATCTTCAAGGTTTATTCGTAATCCCCAACGGAGTGGGAGTTCTCTTCGGGTTTCATCTTCAGTAGTGGTTATATCAGGAAGGTCGGTCAGTGTGACTTCCTCGGCAGGGTTCGTAACCTCGGAGACAGTTCAGTTCGCCATCCCCAGCGGATTTGGCCTCTTCTCTTCAGCATTTATTTTGCTGAAGGGGTCTCTTTTGCATATCATAAGCATTTTGCATTTCATCCTCAAACGCGTAGCATTTCCATTGTGTATGGAGCATTACGCGAAAAACATTCAAACATATGCATGCGAAGCATAAGCCAGATTTGGTACCTTGTACAGAAACCCGAATCAATTTTCAGTCAGAACAGTGACGTATCCCAAAAGAGAATGCCAAGCCATTCCTTAGCAGACAGTTTCTTTCCGTCAACCCTTTGACGATGTGTTCCGATCTCAGGTTTCGTACCTTCGGATGTTTTCAGTTTCTTTCCGTCAACCCTTTGACGATGTGTTCCGAGCTCAGGTTTCGTACCTTCGGATGTTTTCAGTTTCTTCCCGTCAACCCTTTGACGATGTGTTCCGAGCTCAGGTTTCGTACCTTCGGATATGTTCAGATTTTCTTCCCGTCAACCCCTTGACGAGGTGCTTTCTTGGGTTTCACCTTCTTTCCGTCATCCCCATGACGATGTATTCCTACAGTGGAATTTTCATCTTCTTTCTGTCATCCCTATGACAAGGTGTTTCTTCGGATATGGGTTTCATCTTCTTTCCGTCATCCCCATGACGATGTATTCCTACAGTGGAATTTTCATCTTCTTTCTGTCATCCCTATGACAAGGTGTTTCTTCGGATATGGGTTTCATCTTCTATCTGTCATCCCTATGACAATGTGTTATCTCCATGACATGGTGTTTCTTCGGATATGGGTTTCATCTTCTTTCTGTCATCCCTATGACAATCTGTTATCTCCATGACAATGTGTCCCTTCGGTCGGGCTTTCGTTCTCTTTCTGTCATCTCTATGACAATGTAATAATCGGTGCGGTTCTGGGGTTCACTTTTCTTTCTATAGGTTTCATCTTTTTCCTGTCATCCCTATGACAAGGCGTTCTCTTCGGTTAGGTTTTCTTCCCGTCAACCCTTTGACGAGGTGTCTCTTGGGTTTCATCTTCTTCCTGTCATCCCTATGACAATGTGTTATCTTCGTCAATTCCTTGACGATGTTGAGCTGTCTTCCCCGCAGATTTGTCTGTTTGGATTTCTCTCATTCCCAGTGAAGTTATTATCTTGGAGAAATTTCTTCGCCAGTTCCCTTTATCAGCAGGGATGGCATTTATTTTGCTAGTTCTCTTTATCAGCAGAGATAGCAATCTTTTGAAGATTTTCTTCGTCAGTTCCCTTTATCAGCAGGGATGGCATTTATTTTGCTAGTTCTCTTTATCAGCAGAGATAGCAATCTTTTGAAGATTTTCTTCGTCAGTTCCCTTTATCAGCAGGGATGGCATTTATTTTGCTAGTTCTCTTTATCAGCAGAGATAGCAATCTTTTGAAGATTTTCTTCGTCAGTTCCCTTTATCAGCAGGGATGGCATTTATTTTGCTAATTCTATTTATCAGTAGGGATAGCATTATGTTGAATAATTTCTTCGCCAGTTCCCTTTATCAGCAGGGATGGCATATTTCGATATTCCTTTGTCAGTTCTCTTTATCAGCAGAGATGACATAACCTGGGAGAGTTTGTTTCACTTTATCCCCAGCATAGATAACACTCGTCCATGTTGTGACAGTGCAACATTTATTGCTTGTTCCCCAGTGGAGTCGTTCCTCCTTTGAGGATTGCAAATTTCCGGGTTCTTTTTGTATTCAATCGCCTTCTACCTTGAACGTCTGAAAGCCGTTGCTATCATCCCTTCAGGTTCAAGTCGATTGAATATGGGCAGCTGTAGCACCCCAAAATTTGCCCTACCCTTTTCTGGCTTATGTTTCTTTCTCATTTTGCATCTCATTTAGGTCATAACTCATAGTCATATCATTGCATTGGTCTTCTAAGACATGGGATCAAAGGATTTTCTTGTTGGCCCTATTCGGAGGTGATTCAGTCGGTTTCTATTTCAGGTTAAGATAGAGTAAGAAGTTGAATTCTGCTCGTTGTAATTTTTCTATTCAGAGGATCCATCAAAGGCTTTGGCTCAGGGGTTTATCGGTGTGAATCAGGGCGTACGTCTCAAGGACAGTTAGGGTTTCTCCTTCTTGGTTGGGTGTGTGGACAATCATCAATTTAAGATCGTGAGATTAGGGTTTCAGGTTGAGGAAATCAATGGTCATCAGGACGAAGCATCTGTGTATCGATATGAGGAGCACTGGGTCATGGTTGATTGAGCTTGCTGATTGAATTGTTGGGATTCAATGAAGATGTGAGTTTGGTGAGGATTGAGACTGTGATTGGAATTAGAGATTTGTCGTGTGGGCTACTTGGAATTCAAATTTCTACCATAAACCTATTATCCATTTCCATTTTACTTTGTCCATTTTCTATCCATTTTTAATAACCATTTTAATATCCACTTTTAATCCATATCCATTTCATAAACCATTTTTCTCTTTTCCATTCTATCTTATTCACATTTCCAATCCCATTTCAAATTAACCTTTGCTTAACCTTTATCAAACTCATTTTCTCTTTAATTCCAAATATCCACATTTCCAATATCCACTTCCATTTTTTTAATCTATTTCATTATCCATTTTTAAGGTTCATATCCATATTCATTAACCAACTTCCCATTACAAATATCCATATCCATATCCATTTTTATTCAAAATTCATTTTTTCTTTAAACCATATCCAAGTTCATTATTTCCTAAACCATTTCATTCACCCTTTCCAAAAGCCCATTATCCATTTATTTACCTTTTTTAAGACCAATTCATGGTGAAAAAGTGTAGCAGGTGGAAAAGTGAAAGCATAGGCGCAGAAAAGAAATTAAAAGAGCTTCATAACAGCCACGGCATACAAACTTCAAACCCAATTCCAATTCCTCATGATGTTTACTTGGCCCGCAACTGGATCATAAAAGCTCAGCATGTCAAAGAGCCTGGTGGTGAATTGCACCGAATTTGATCCACTTTGGAGATCTTTTCGTACACCCACATATTACGGAGCTACATGGAAAAATTACAAGGCGTACAAAGAGAAATACATAACAGTACAAAAAGATCTTTACAGGTGGAAATGTGAAATAAAAAAATCCACTTTACAGCAGGCAAGGAGAGGCAAGGAGAGCACATGGTGATGTCATGAAAAAAAATAACAATTCCAAAATTATTCTCATTCTGTTCAATTTCAAAATAACAAAATACATAACAGAATATATGCATAAATTACAAAAAGGAATTCAAGGCCAAACGTGTGACTTTTTACACAACCAATTTCACAGCTCACTGATGCAAATATTCCTCTAACAGAATTTCAGCTTCAAACCCGATTCTACCCCTTGAGTCATGCTATATAAACCAAGCAGCTGCAGTGAAATTGAGGATTCTCAGCAACAAATTCAACCCTAAGTTTCAGCTTCAAATTGGAAGAACCTTCAATAAACTTCTTCACCATTTTCAGAACTCCTTCCATATCATTTCACAACTTGAAAATTTCTCACCAACACATAACATCATCTTCAAAACCTCACGCTACCATCAACTTCCAATCATCATCATAACACTGTAAATCTCTTTCACCAGTTATTCTAATCTGCAGAAATTCCGTCAACACAGCAACAAATCATTTCAACAAACCTTCAACAATTTTCATCGCCACAACTTCATATCACCTGCAAGTCTGCAACGTTCACAACAACGAGCCATAGTGACAAAAGCAGCGAGAACAAGTTGAAGAAGATGGAGCAGAATTGAAGAAGAAGATTCACATTGCAAACCAAGAGTTCTAAAGCTTACCTGCAATCCACAATTTACAAACGGCATCAACGAGATTCACCCACCATTCTTGATCTGCAGAACATAGCTTCGCATACATCAACAGCAACAAGTTGAATGCAGCAGTTTCAGAGAAATGAAGAAGGACTCGGAAACAACAATTCATAACTCAGCATCACAGAGAAAAAACCGTAGAAGAGTATAAGGAAACGGAATCGAGAAGAAGCGATGAAAAGAAAAGCAAGCATACCTGAGTGAAACCTTGTGTCGTCTTCGAAGCGCCATCAGAGCGACTCCGATAGGTACGTCAATCTCGATTCCAACTTCAATTTCTTGATGTGATTGTTCTTTGTAGTCTCTGTGTGTTGTTTGCGATGCTTGTTCTTGTTCTCTCGTTGCGTTGTTTATACATATTCGAACCGTGTGATGAGCGTTTGTCGCGACGAGTCCCTGAGGATTAAGAGTGTTGTTATGGTTGACGCAAGAGAATGAAAGCGGATGACTCGCGAGGTAAAAGATGCAGAGAGTATTAGAGTCAGAGAGAAGTGTTGAGGCCGAGACGGATATTGGATTAGGGGAGATGCGTTTGCGACGGTGGCGAGGAATTTGGAAGGATGAGACGTTGGAGAAGAGTTTTACGGTGGTGTTTTTCGACGGTGGTTTACGGCATGGCGCGATATTAGAAGAGGGAGGTGGTGTTGTCGTTAATTTTGAGGTGGAGAAAAGGTCACGGTGCGGCTTGGAGAAAAGGAAGGAAGAAAAACGTGCAGGATGGAGATTAGAGGGCGCGACGATAGGGGATGGTAAGATGGCGTGTCGCCGGCGGTGATTTTTTAACGAAGGTTGAGACGGTGATGATGGTGGTGTAACTGTGAGCAGAATAGGAGATAGTGAGAGGTTGATGATGATGGGAACCCTAATGGTTCTCTTCTCTTTTAAACGAAATGGTCATTTGTGAGATCGGGCTCAAGGCCCACATGTTTTGCCTTTACACTCCCTTGTTCACTTTTCTCGCCCCCCCCCCCCCCCCCCTTTAGCTTCATATTGGAAAACGTTTTGGGCCTGCTGATAAGCCCAGACGGTGGATCTCTTTTCACACTTCCGGAGTCTACTCCGCACCCCCTGGCTGTTGATTCAATTCTATTGGGCCTAAAGCATGAAGGCCCACGCGCTTGTTTTTGCTTTTCTCACCTCCAGAACACTGCTACACCCTTTCTATGTTTTAATTTTAGATTTTTATTTCTTTTAGATTTTGTTAATTTGTTTTAAATAATTAAAAATTTTAATTTTCTTTTAATTAGAATAGTTTAATTTTCTAATTAGTTTTTTAATTCTAGATTAACACTTTTATTTTAGACTTAATCTTGATTAGTATTTTAATTTCACTTTGGATTTTGATTTTTAAACTTTAATTTGTTTAATCTTGGATTGGATTAGAAATTAACTTAGAATTAACCTTAGGTTTAGATACTTTTTTATTAATCTTTAATATTAACTTTTAATTTAGGTTAATGGTTGACTAACTTTAATCTAGATTTTAATTTGCACTTTATTTTATCTTGGATATTCTTGATCTTGATTTTTAATTAGCATTTTAATTTTATGGGTATTCTTGATTAATTGTTGACCTTGATGTTAATTGCCTATCTTGATTAATTCCTGAGTTGCCTTTTGCTTGACTTTTCTCTTTGTACTTGATTTTCTCTTAACTTGGCTTCATATTTGATTCTCTCTTTGTGATTGAGTTGTCTGGTGTTTACTTGTTGATTACCTCTGTATTCGCATGCTCCCTTAAGGCTCCTAGTCCGACTTAATTTCTGATTAAGCTCGGAGTAGGATAGACATTAGGCTCTCAATCCAAGCATGATAACATTAGGGTAGCTCCCTTCTTATCCTGACCTTAGGGCCATTTTGCATGATAACTTGTAGGATTCAGTTTCCCCTTTAGACTTTCCGTTAGTCCCGACTCTTTTCTCTCGCACCCGTACGATTGAGACCGATCTCGTTTTCCCATCCGTGGTCGTACCCACGAACTACGGACGCTCTGACTTCCTCTCTCTAGATAGATTGAGGATAAGTAGGACAAGACGGCGATGTCTTGGCGAGCACTCTTCTCTCGCACCCATGCGATTGAGACCCTTCCACCTTTCCTTTCTTCCGTAGTGCCGTGAACTACGATTGCTCTGATTCTCATTTCCGATGAGATACGTAGGCACGACGATCCATATCCTTGGCGAGCACACTAACAACTAACTTCCCCTCTTCTCTCGCACCCTTGCGACCGAGACCAACCTGTTAGCCGAGCCTTTTCTCTCGCCCCGATGCTATCGAGATCTTTTCGACCCGTAGGTCGAACTACGTTTTCTCTGATTCCTCTCTCTCGTTCGATTGAGGATACGTAGGCACGAGATGCGATATCTCGACGAGCAACCTTCCTCTACAGTTCCCGTCTGAACTACGTTGATTATGACTTTCCCATTGCACTGAGGGAGTACGTAGGCCTAGAACAACGATAACGTCCTATCGTGTCACTTCTTTTTTTTCTTTTTCTTCATTTCTCTGTTCTTTCTGTTCTCGTTTCTTCTCCGGTCCAGTAGCAGTGGAGCTCCAGACGACGACACCCTTTGATGCAGACAACAAGTGTGGATCCCATCGGGTACGATGGACACGTGGGGGTGCTAATACCTTCCCTTCGCGTAACCGACTCCCGTACCCGTTTCTCTTGGTCGTGAGACCATGTTCTTTCCCTTTCTTTTCAGGTTTATGCAGTGTTTCCTTTCCCTCTCTTTGGATAAATACACATTGTTGGCGACTCTGTGTTCTTCTGCGCCACTCTCGCGTTTGTACCGTTGGATGCGAATCTTTCGGGAGCGACACCAGTGTGGCAGAGATATGTCCAGTAACAGCATCTCTAGTCCCCAAGCAGAATGACAGTGATCTCCGTATTGAGGAATCAGTCTTCCAGTTTTGTATTCTCCCAGAAAGAGCCGAGATATGTCGTCAGCATCTGCATTTGATCATATATCATCTGCATAATTCATATAACCATACACATATCATGAGTGTTTCATCCTCATTTGCATTTCTCCCGAGGTCGTGTCATTATCCACGTCTTACCTTACCAAAACGTTACTTGTCCTTTCATTCAGTGCCATTCCTGAATGTTATCGTTTCCTTGTGCACCTAGTCTTATTGTTAGATGTTTGTCTTCTCTCATTCCAGTGCTATTCCTGGATCTTTATACTCTCTCACTCCAGTGCCATTCCTGGATGACCGTCTCTTGTGATCTCCAGTGCCATTCCTGGATATCTTATTTCTCTTGTGTCTCCCAATGCTATTCTTGGAAGTTTTGCCTCTTTTCGGTAATCCCCGTCAAATTTGCTTGGATATCTTTTAGTGTCATTCTTGAAAGTCTTATCTGTTCATTCAGTGTCATTCCTGGATGAGTTCTCTCCTTTGCATTCAGTGTCATTCCTGGATGTCTTTCTCGCTATAATTCGATGCCATTCTGGAATATAGTGGTTTGCCTTTACTTTCAGTATCATTCCTGAAAGTTCACAGTCATCCAATGCCTTCTTGGATTTCACCTCTTGTTCACTTTTATCTAAAGCCATTATTAGATATTGTGAGTCATACCTCTCATTCAAAGCCATTATTGGATGTCTAGTTTCTCTACCATTCGATGCCTTTTCGGATGTGTCTCTCTTTCTGATATTTTACCAGATCGAGTCTTTGTTCACTTTTATCTAAAGTCATTATTAGATATTGTGAGTCATACCTCTCATTCAAAGCCATTATTAGATGTCTGGTTTCTTTACCATCCGATGCCTTTCCGGATGTGTGTCTCTTTCTGATATTTTACCAGATCGAGTCTTTATTCACTTTTATCTAAAGCCATTATTAGATATTGTGAGTCATACCTCTCATTCAAAGCCATTATTGGATGTCTGGTTTCTTTACCATCCGATGCCTTTCCAGATGTGTGTCTCTTTCTGATATTTTACCAGATTGAGTCTTCGTTGACTTTTATCTAAAGCCATTATTAGATATTGTGATTGGTACCTTTCGTTCAAAGCCATTATTGAATGTTTGGTGTCCTTTTATCCAATGCCTTCCTGGATTACCCTTCTTTGTTCACCTTTATCTAAAGCCATTATTAGATATTGTGATTTGTACCTTTCGTTCAAAGCCATTATTGGATGACTGGTTTCTTTGCATTCAATGTCATTCTTGAATGTAGTCTCTGCTCACCTTTATCTAAAGCTATTATTAGATATTGTGATTTGTACCCTTCACTCAAAGCCATTATTGAATGTCTGGTGTCCTTGCGTCCAATGCTGTCTTGGATCCCTGCTTTGTTCACTTTCATCTGATGCCTTCTCAGATATTATTGAGTTTACCTTTCATTCAAAGCCATTATTGGATGTCTGGTTTCTTTTGCCATCTGAAGTTTTTCCGGATGTGCCTTTCTCTGTCTTTTCTGGCTTTTCTTGAAGATCCCGTTTAAACTCTTCAGTATAAGAAAATCCCAGAAAATCTTTTGATGTCTATCCTTTTATTGATCCGCAGGGGAGATCATGTCTTCTTTCTGGCTTCATGCCCAGTAAAGAGTGTACTTTCATTTCCCTAGTGTCGTCCGGTCACCTATAAACCTGTCATCCATCTCCTTGGACTTTTCCCCAGTGAGGACCTGTAGGAGTTCCTCTTTATTTTTCTATCCCCGGTGTTCCCTCAGGGTCTCCCCAGTGAGTCTTTTGAGCCTGTATCCCCAGTAGATTTTCCTTGTGGATACTAACATTTATCCTTCTCCAGTAAGCTCACTGTAATCATTAAGCCATGCAGTCACTAAAAAAAAGGGAGAGAGAGTAAAAAAATAAAATCCTGTTAAGTCAAAACCTATGAAGGAGACTTAGGCAAAAAATTGGGGCATCGCGCTGGCTGTAAGCTCAAATGACACAGTTCAAGCAAAAGTTAGGGATAACAAAAATCAATCAAGAGGTTACCAAAATCCTCAAAGACAAAACGAGTTGACTGAGGTCCTCATCAAGAACAATAAATTGTTGTAAGAAGCAGTGACTTCCATCTCAATTCCCTTGATTTTTGAACCATCGTCATTGCTATCATCAATTCCTAACCTATGAGAACCTGAGTACATAGTTTGAGTTAACTGAGCATATGACTGGAGTTCATCACGTAGATTGGGTGGGCACAAATAAACTTTGAGCCTCTATCTTTTGTTTCTTAAACCGTGGAACCAGGCCACGTTATAACCCTCAAAAGACCTAACTGAAGCAAAGTTATTTTGAAAGCATACTACAACGAGGTTGCGTAAACTGACTCCCAAAGATTTTTGCAGATCATCTGTTTTGGCATCATGCCTTTTGCTTAAACTTCACATTTTGGTGTCTTGAACCGCCATGTTCAGCCCAGTGACCCATATGCTTTGCCTCTTTCAAAAGTGATTGATTTCAAAAGTTGCATGAACTTTACATTTACCTTGTTTGTATAAATACTTTTGTTTGCAAACTAGCTTTCTTTTCAAGGAATTTTCAAACAATTAAGAAACTTGGTCGGTGATCCTATCAGGGGCAAGTTCCTTCCATATCCTGTTGAGAATCAGTTCAAGATTTGTGGTTTAATGTCGATTTCTCAGAAATGGTTTGTACATAAGATTTTTCAAAGGCTCATGTTGGGGCAAGCTTTCCCAGTGTACAGTAAAACAATCATCTTTCAAGACTGATGTTGGGGCAAGCTTTCTAAGAGCACCATTAAGCAGTCATTTCAGAATCAATCAAGTTGAAGCAATGATCAGTTCATCTACAACTGTCAGCTAGTCTGGGGAAATTTACTTAAAGAATACCCATGCAACTTTCCATCATTCCTACAAAGAGCATCACTTGATACAGTTTACCAGTGTGGCAGAGATATGTCCAGCAACAGCATCTCTAGTCCCCAAGCAGAATGACAGTGATCTCTGTATTGAGGAATCAGTCTTCCAGTCTTGTATTCTCCCAGAAAGAGCCGAGCTATGTCGTCAGCATCTGCATTTGATCATATATCATCTGCATAATTCATATAACCATACACATATCATGAGTGTTTCATCCTCATTTGCATTTCTTTCGAGGTCGTGTCATTATCCACGTCTTACCTTACCAAAACGTTACTTGTCCTTTCATTCAGTGCCATTCCTGAATGTTATCGTTTCCTTGTGCACCTAGTCTTATTGTTAGATGTTTGTCTTCTCTCATTCCAGTGCTATTCCTGGATCTTTATACTCTCTCACTCCAGTGCCATTCCTGGATGACCGTCTCTTGTGATCTCCAGTGCCATTCCTGGATATCTTATTCCTCTTGTGTCTCCCAATGCTATTCTTGGAAGTTTTGCCTCTTTTCGGTAATCCCCGTCAAATTTTCTTGGATATCTTTTAGTGTCATTCTTGAAAGTCTTATCTGTTCATTCAGTGTCATTCCTGGATGAGTTCTCTCCTTTGCATTCAGTGCCATTCCTGGATGTCTTTCTCGCTATAATTCGATGCCATTCTGGAATATAGTGGTTTGCCTTTACTTTCAGTATCATTCCTGAAAGTTCACAGTCATCCAATGCCTTCTTGGATTTCACCTCTTGTTCACTTTTATCTAAAGCCATTATTAGATATTGTGAGTCATACCTCTCATTCAAAGCCATTATTGGATGTCTAGTTTCTCTACCATCCGATGCCTTTCCAGATGTGTGTCTCTTTCTGATATTTTACCAGATTGAGTCTTCGTTGACTTTTATCTAAAGCCATTAATAGATATTGTGATTGGTACCTTTCGTTCAAAGCCATTATTGAATGTTTGGTGTCCTTTTATCCAATGCCTTCCTGGATTACCCTTCTTTGTTCACCTTTATCTAAAGCCATTATTAGATATTGTGATTTGTACCTTTCGTTCAAAGCCATTATTGGATGACTGGTTTCTTTGCATTCAATGTCATTCTTGAATGTAGTCTCTGCTCACCTTTATCTAAAGCTATTATTAGATATTGTGATTTGTACCCTTCACTCAAAGCCATTATTGAATGTCTGGTGTCCTTGCGTCCAATGCTGTCTTGGATCCCTGCTTTGTTCACTTTCATCTGATGCCTTCTCAGATATTATTGAGTTTACCTTTCATTCAAAGCCATTATTGGATGTCTGGTTTCTTTTGCCATCTGAAGTTTTTCCGGATGTGCCTTTCTCTGTCTTTTCTGGCTTTTCTTGAAGATCCCGTTTAAACTCTTCAGTATAAGAAAATCCCAGAAAATCTTTTGATGTCTATCCTTTTATTGATCCGCAGGGGAGATCATGTCTTCTTTCTGGCTTCATGCCCAGTAAAGAGTGTACTTTCATTTCCCCAGTGACGTCCGGTCACCTATAAACCTGTCGTCCATCTCCTTGGACTTTTCCCCAGTGAGGACCTGTAGGAGTTCCTCTTTATTTTTCTATCCCCGGTGTTCCCTCAGGGTCTCCCAAGTGAGTCTTTTGTTGGTCAGCCTGTATCCCCAGTAGATTTTCCTTGTGGATATTAACCTTTATCCTTATCCAGTAAGCTCACCGGTGGTGGATTGCCCTTTATCTTTGGCGTCTGGTTTGTCTGTACCTTTGCATCTATCATATCATCATATCATCATACTAGAAGTTCATGGCATGTCAGCATTTGCATGTCTTCTGCTTGTCCTTAGCATCTGCATTCCATCTAAGGAGAAAATTTTTGGTTTGCTATATTTAAATACCTTTCACCTTGATGTCCCAAGGATTTCCATTCCTCGCGGCATCAGGTAAAGTTATTTAAATAGAGGAAACTGTTGTACCCAAAATTTTACCCCTTAGATGTCATAACATTTTGCCCTTGACATTTAGATTCAATCATCCACGCATTGTTAACTAACCGTTTCATTTTTGCTAGTTTGTTTTCTTCTGTGAAAAGTCAGGGTTTATACCAAGAGGAGGACAAAGTCTCCTAAAGAAGAGAAGGCTCTAAATGCAACTATTAAGCTCATCTACATCCTAAAAGTTTCAATCCAACAAGAAATCAAGACCATCTGACTTTCATCACAAGTAACTTGATCCACAAGTTCACCCTGCCTCCAATTAGGGTTTTGCCAAGGCAAGACAATCATGGCTCTGATTTTGGTCAAGAGTTATTCTCAAACCCTACTACTTAACCCCTTGAGATAATAGACATCCCTGGAGACCCTCTATGAGCCTTAGATGTGATTAAAGAAACGAGATCATCAGAATTCATCCCAGTGCATTCACAGTTGAAATTAGAGTTTTGACTGAAACCCTAATCCTCGAGATTTTGATCCAAAATGAAACATCCAATTCCTCAATCCATCATGACATGTCTCCTTGATGATTTGGGGTATGAAAGATCAAGTCTTAAGAAGTTTCTTGCAAAGGAAGTCAAGTTTGGTTCATGAAACTTTTCAAATGTGGAAATTTCACTACATGGGCCAAAATTGAAACAGTCATAACTTTCAAACCACACACCCAAATTGAGTGACTCAAAGCTCAAATGGAAGCTCTTTCCATGATCTTCAAAACATATTAGATGACCCTCTTTCAAAAAATGCTTGGTTTTTGAGTTACAAGACTTGGAAGATAAATCACTCTTGGGATTTAGTGAAATTTCAGTTTTTTTTCTCTTAACTTGCACACGGCCTTAACCTAATTTTTCATATAGTTCCAAGCCTCAAATCAAAAATCCTTGAACATGAAAGTTGTAGAGGGCATTGAGGGCTTTCTAAAAAGTACTAGAACTCCTCAAACCATTGAGTGAGCTGAGAGATACGAAGCTTCAAAGTTGGGGGTTCCATTTCTTGATTTTCAAGTAACCAACTTTTATGTAATGGTTTAAAACCTCCTCTAATCACCAAGACCTCATGGTTCTAAGTTCTAATGTTCCATTTAGACTTAATCCAAGCTTGGCCACGAAAATCCAACTTGGTTAGCATTTAAATATTGGTTTTTGCCATAGTTGTGCAAGTGGGAGGAGGAAAGAGAAACTTTTCAAGGGAAACGAACATTGTTTATTCATTGAGCTTCTCACCAATCACTTTCTACCATCTTGATTAGACCTGACTACATCAGTGCTCAGAGATTTTAGAAGATTTGTATTCAGCAAATGCTACTTCACACGATTCAAAAGGGTAGTGTTGGCATTTTTGGCAAAGTGGCCATACCTTGCATCCTCTTGCTTTCCCTATAAATAGCATGCCATTGTGCTTGCATTGGACACCAACACTTTTCACAAAAAAACTCTAAAAATCTCTGAGCAAGCTTGGCAAGTGAGAAGGAGAAAGAGAAGTGCATTGCAGGCTGTTATTGGTTGGAGAAGTTCACATTTTGAGGGTGCAGTGGACATATTCCACTAGGTACTCTTCACTTTTCTTCCTTGCTATATTCATGTTGACATGCCATTGTATTATCATACTTGCTTTACATTCAAGTAACCTTGTGATAATTTTAAATATGATTGTATGATGCTTGTGAACTAGCAACTGTTTGTTTGAAGCATTGTGTGTTTATCTCTACATGTTGTAGTAAGGCCTGAACTATTTCTAAATGGTTCAACCTATTTTAGGTTGGTAACATGTAGCCTGCATGTTGGTAGGGCCAGTATTTGCCTTCACTGTCTATTAGTCCCTAACATCATGTGTGAAATGCAATAACCAAGTTCATGTGTGTTATTTGCTGACTGTGATCTTAAAACCTTGTTTGACCATGATTCTACTGCACCTACATAATGTTTGACACAATCAGTGGGATGAGCTTTTGTTCATGGCCTTATGATGTAACTGGCCTGTTTGAAAGTGTTTAGGTTAGTCCATGATCAGTTTAGTTTGTTTAAAATAAAGGTTGTGTTTGGAATTTCAGTGACAAAACTTCTGTTCTGGCTTTTATTTTCTCATATTGCTAGTACATAACATCCTTTGTGTAGGAAGTCAATAATAACATAACCAAATCCATGAGATTTTCATTTTTTGAGTTTGATAATGTTGATGCTCAGTTGATGCCTCTTGAAACTGCTGGTTTTGATGGTATATGGTGATCCCTTTTTGATGTAGTTTGTTGGCTTGAAGGAGTTCATTTTATTAGGTGAAAAACGCATGAGATTTTGTTTTGTCACTGTCATGATGAGTTTGTTTCCATTCTGTCTTTGTTAGCTCATGTTTCCATGTTGCAAATCACCTTAGCCTTGTTGTTACCATGTTCAAGTAGGCCATATACAGGCATGACTATAACTCAGATGTATTCATGTCTTAATGTTTAAGTTTGCATGCCTAAACTGCCTGTGGAATACTGTATTAGATCACTTGACGTAACTGTTTTGGCACATAACTGTATGTCTGCTACATCATCATAATGCATCTCCTATCTTGAAATGTTGATTTAAGTAACCATATGTGTGAATTTAAGTTTTGCTTGCACTGCTAGTTTTCTTTATTGGGAATACAATGGTACCAATGTTTGGATTATCAAAAGTTTTGTGAGCTGTTAGGTAGATTCATTTTGGTTCAGCTTAGCAATATGTATCTTGTTTGTTGGCATGATCAAATTCTCTCGCCATCTCTCATTCCACCTGTATCATGACCTGCTAATGACTGAGAACACTCTATGTATGTGCTTACATGTAAACTTGCTTATCCCTAACTGTGAGCCATGTGCATCAGACTGGTACTATGATGAATTTAAAACTGCTTTGTCACAATTCAAATGTTCAAGTTTATCATTTACATGTCTGAACTGTTTTATGTTTGTCCATTTCATATTGGACTGAGATAACAATATGTGGAGACTCTAGGATCTTAATTGGCATGACTAATATTTGCTCACACTTTCTTAACACTTATTTCCACATCCATGCCCAAGTTTTAGGCAACCTCTCATTGTTGTTGTGTTGAATTCACACTAAGCTTAAACCAATATTTGAAATGTTTTGACATGATAACATCCTATGAATCTGGCCACAGCTTTTGAGCAAACTTGGTTGCATTTCGTGTAGCTTTTGATAATGGCATTTTGAAATTTTTAGGTCTAACTTTATGTTTTTCAAATCATGACAGCAGCCCATCTAATAACCTCTTTCTTCTAAATTCATTTGCTGCTATATGTATGGATTACTTGGTGATTGTGAATATTAACATTTGATTTGGTATAATTGTCACTACTTGAATTTGTTTTGCTCTGGCTCAATTCTGAATGAATCCTTGCCACAGCCTGTGCTTCAAGTTGTGAAAGATAGGCTTTTGATCCACATTATTTGGTTAAGTTTCTTGAATTAATGTTGAGATAAATTGATCAGGGATTGATGTCTGTTTTGCCATTATAATAAACTGGTCTTGTTGTATATTTGGTAAAGAGAGTTCTGCATACTTGAGTTTGTTGGAATGGGGATCTACCAGCCTTAAACCATTGGCCTGTTGTAGCAAGAGTTTTTGGTGTTCATGGTTTTTTGGTCGCGTAAGGGTTTATATGCTATTAGAGTCGGTTTTATAACCGGATGTAACAGTCACCCCAGTGGCAAAGCACACACATACACACTCGCCTTTGACCCTTGGGACGGGGGTTCGAATCCCCCTCGCCCTCGTCCTTTTATTTTAATTTTCCATAATATCTTTGTTTCTCATATATTGAAGTGTTGTCCATACTTGTTAACACGCACACATTGGCTCGTCTGGTAAAGCTTTTGGGATGTACGCACAAAGTCACGGGTTCAAACCCCATGGGGAGCATTTCCCCTATTTTTTATCACTTGTTTATTTCATATTTTATGGTTTATGCTTTATTTTCCAAAATTCATAACTTGATCATTGTTTATTCTTTTTTGCTCATTCTTTTTGCAAATCACTCTTTAAAATGTATACTTTTTAAACATAAAAAGGAATTGGTAAAAATCAATATTTTTGAGGTACTTATTCATGTTGGAAGTGGAAGGCCTTTTAGGGTTTCTATTAGGAATACTCTTTACTTCTTTGATTCTTTTGTCATGATACCTTGTTCACCTTGATTGATTGGTGCCTAATGCTTATAGTTTTAACCTTGTATGATGTTATGAGCTTCATTTCATTTTGTTACCTTGCTGTTTGATGTTGTATTTTCATGCAAACATCTTTACAGATATTCTTGCCCATGAGAACTGTTATTTTCCCTTTATTCCCGAGGAAAGTCTCTCTATTGACCTCAAGGTCATAGATACTCCTTTCCCTTTTAACTTAGCCTTCCCAAGAGATGGCCATTAATCTCTCATAACTCTTAAACCTTTCAATCCCTTCACAAGAGATAGCCATTAATCTCTTCTCCTTCACGACGGTCTAACCCTTCACAATCCTTTCACAAGAGATAGCCATTAATCTCTTTCTCCTAAACAATCAATCCTCATAAGCTTTGATTTCAAGCTTCTCAACCTACTTTCCCTTGGAGCTTTGACCACAGTCAAGAGATCCTCATCCCCATTGAGGGGAACTACGATTGCTCTGATTCCACTCCCGTAAGGATACGTATACTTTAGGTCTTGGCGAGATGCGATGTCTTGGCGAGCAAACTTAGGGTGTATACTTTAGGTCTTTACCTTAGCACATTTAACAAGCAAACATTAACATAACACATACTAACAAGAGGTTCCCGTAGAGTACTACGGATACTTAGGGTGCTAATACCTTCCCTTATTATAACCAACCCCCAAACTTTAGATATCTTAGCTGTGTCTCTACATAGTGCACTTAGGGTTTTTCGGTCTTTACCCTTTCCTTTGGATAAATCAAAGCTCGGTGGTGAATTCAAAGATGTGTGATGCAAGTTAACTAATAGCTTGTTATCTGATTCTCACCGCAACAGTACTGTCAGGAAAATGTCTAAACTCATGGATCTTGAGTCCTCTCTGAAGAGAGCTCAGATGTCGGTTCCTGTATTTTCCTTTTCTTTAATTGGGGCTCTTCGGCCGTTGTCAGGTTGTCAGTCCTTTTCCAAGTGAAAGGAGTGAGCAAATTCCTTCGATCTTCCTGACTCTCTATAGCATGCTGCTCTAATATCTCAATCAGAACATCCTTCTGTTTTAACAGTTCCTGAATCTTGGTACATTCCAAATTGAGGATTCGGTACTTGTTTTTCCAGGAGCTCTTCTCAAGTTGAACTTTGTTGAGAGCTACCTGGAGTTTTTCCGTATCAGACATGAAATAAAGGACATATTCCTTTAATGGAAAAACTTCTTGGCAAGGGTAAGGCATCCTCAGCTTGAGGGTTCTAGTTTGTACCCAATGGAGATAAGGCTCCATGGAGGTACAGTTTGGTTTTTCTAGACACTCTCTTCCTTTCTTGTGAATATGTTTCCAGGCATGCACTATTTCTTTCTTTAATGCCCTGTCATTTTCCCCTTCCTTGAAGAAAAGACCTTCCAGATGAACATTATGTGGGATATTCTTCATCGAGTATCAGAGTTAACGGCGACCTAAAATTGGATGATAGTTGATTCCTCCTTTAGTTCCAATGAGGGGTATGTTAAGGAAATTTCCACATCGGTCGATGATCTCTATCCCTTCGTAAATCATATTGTACCAATCTATGTCAGAGTTGGTAAGGGACATAATCCTTTGTGACCAACATAGAGTACTCTTTTGATCCCAAAAAGCGGCAGACTTGGGTAAATGGGAAATGAACCATTTATAGAGTAAGGGTACACAGCATGTGATCATTCCTCCGCTGTACAAATTCCTTAAGTGTACAGAATGATAAGCATCTGTGAGCAAGGTTGGTATGGGGTTTCCTATCAAAAATATCTTAACAGCATTGGAATCGACGAAGTTGTCAATGTTAGGAAAAAGGAATAACCCATATGTGAGCATTACAAAGACGTCTTTGAAGGCAGTTACGTTTGCTATACTAGCAAAGTACAGAGCCTTCTCTATCAGGAATTTAGCTGGTAAACCCTGGATTCCTCCCTTAGTGGTCATGTGAGTCCTAACTTCGGACTTGTCCAAAGAGATTGCTCTTACAATGGCCTGATCCTTTGGAATTTCTTCTAGTCCAGAAAATGGAGCTTGATCAGTGATAGGTAAATCTATCAGGTGGGAGTACTCTTCTAGCGTTGGTGCCTGTTGGTAATCCAGAAATGTGAAGCAATGATGAACCGGATCATAGAACTGAATCAGCGTAGACAGGATTCCTTCAACTACATGGACCCTTAACAGAGACAACAGTCCTCTATGCTTAGCTCTGAAAGCTTCAGGGTTGGTAATCATCCTTTCCAATTTCCTTAAGTCTTCTAATTTCGGAGCCTTGAAGGTGTACTTGTGCGTCTTTCTTCTACCGAAATCCATAACGCAACTTCTCTCTCTGATATTTGCAATTATTGTTTTAGTTTATTTTGAAAAAAAAATTCTTGTTTAAAAAGAGTTTTTTAGATGAATGCATGAATGCAGCACACAAAAACATTTGAAAACATGGGTTCAAAGGTTCAACGTCACGAGCATAAAGTCATGGCTCTACCCATCCCCAAAGGTTGTACTATTTTGGTCAATTTTTGTACCTGTATAACAGATTCTAAGGTTCCCAAAGTCATTGACCCCCCTAGGGATACCGACAGCAAGTTGATTCACTCGAGCGAGTTGTAATATCTCAGGATGAATCTCACTTGAGTGTAGTATCGTGTATCAACTATTCTTGATAGTCGCTGCACTACCAAATGGAAATATGGTTAAAGTCTACTAAATCCTCAGGGTCATGGGTACCACACTAGGAAAGACAATGATTTCACGACAATCGGTCGTTTAACATCGATACTTCCGTACGGGTACCTCGACTGATTCGGTGGGTTACCAAGTTAGCTTGGTCGGGATTCACTCCCTACAAGTGTTACCTGTCTATGCCACCCTTATCTTAATGTTCTCTCAAACTTTCCACATGCGTATCAATCGCATTCCCATTTGACAGAAAAAATAAACACGGATATCAAGTAGGAGTAACAGTAAATATATATATAGTATATAATATATAGTATAGAAAATGCTAAACAACCTAGACCTCTTAGGAACTTTAATCCTAAAAACTCCCAGCAGAGTCGCCATTTTTCTGTAGCGTGCGATTTTCGTCGGTGACGCGACCACCTTACCGCAGTGGTTAGAATTGGGTGCTACTTTCAGATTTATTATTTATCCTATGATGCTGGAAAGGAAAGGGAAGCTATCTAAAACTAACCTTGCACGCAAATGTTTTCTTTAATAAATGCTTAAGAGATTGGGGGGTCCGGGGTCAGGTTATACAAAGGGAAGTTGTTAATTACCCAGTGTATATATGGTTATCCATAGATCGTTTAGCATGTTCTACTGTTATCTACTTACTGGTGTTTATCTGTTATAAATTGGGAAATTTTCTCCTTTGGGAATGTTGAGAGAGTATTTTTGTTGTTTTTCTGGTTTTTCGATGTTTTTTGGTAAGGTATTGGACCTAAGATTTTTGTTGTGTGTGTTCGCTAAAATTTCGCAATCTTATGCCTACGTATTCCCATAAAGATAACAGGGAAATCATAGCAATCGTAGTTCCTCCTATTCTATGGGAGGAAAAAGATGTTTGGTGTCTTGTTCAAAGCCCAAAATTGAAGCTAGATGAGTATTTGTGTCTTGTTCAAAGCCCAAGATTGAAGCTAAAAGGTTTTTCTGAGAGAGAATTTGTCATCTCTAAAGGGAGATATCTCACCTGTTCATCACAAGTTGTTGGGGTATTTGGTTATAAAGGGGAATTACTTTAACCGGGATATAAGAATCGAGCAATGCCGTAATTTCCTTTATAAGGGAGATGTCCTGAAGGAGGAAACCTTAACTCAGTGTTGAGCAATGCCATTTTCCTTAGAAACCTTTCATGCTAAGAGAGGGACATGGGCTTAGATGTAAATAATCCAAAGGTTTGCCGCTTACAGCAGTTAGATGAAAGAGGAAGTTTACCAGGATAAAAGAGGGACCACAGCTTGGATTTTTGAATCAAAAAGTGTGCCACTTATGGCAGTTATCTGGGATTAGGGTTTTTTTATTTGTCTGTTTTGATGTGTGATGTACAGATAAATGTCTTCCTGCAGAGAGAACTCTTGATTTCTTCTGAGGGGATTGGTTTTATGTGTGCCTTGATCAAATCCCAAGGTTGAAGCTAAAAGGTTGACTCTACTAGGGATTTTTATATCTATCTTGTACAAAGTCAGAGATTGAGGCTGAAAAGAGATTGACTCTGCTTAGGGAGATCATTATACAAAGCCTAAGAGGAGGCTAGAAGGAATTGACTCTTCCGGGGAATATTTTGTCTGTCTTGTACAAAGCCCAAGATTAAGGCTCAAAGGGATTGACTCCACTGGGGAGAGGTTTTATCTGTCTTGTACAAAGCCCAAGATTGAGGCTAAAAGGATTGATTGACTTGGCTGGAGAATATTTTATCTGTCTTGTACAAAGCCCAAGATTGAGGCTAAATCAGCTGAGGAAAAATCATTATATAAAGCCTAAGAGGAGGCTATCTTCTGCTGAGGATTATTGAGATCCAGAGACAGGTCTAAATTGGGGAATCAACTCTTTCTGAGGATTATAGAAGAGTTGAAATATCAGATGCCTTGAGGTTCTGATTTTTTGAGGGTTTTACTGATGGTAAGTTGACCCTAGCTGGGGAACTTAGAGTGAAAGGTTTAAACTCTGTTGGTGAATTGATGAAATGATCAGGGTCTTTCCTGTGTTTTTTTAGAAAACTTGAGGGTTTCTTTGAGATCCAAGAGGAGATGAGACTGTCCAAGTCTACTGGTATGAGAAGATTGATCTTTATATGATGCCCAAGAGGAGGCTGATGTTTTAAGGGATGAGAATCAACCCTAAATTTGTTCTGATGTTTTGATATTCTAACTCTCTGGAGGATTGGACTAGAAAAAGATGACTAAGTTCTGTCCTATACCTGTAGGAGGTCTTCAGGTCCTTGTATTAAGCCCAAGAGGAGGCTGAGAACTTCTAAGAAGCCTAAGGGTCCTTGTACAAAGCCCAAGAGGAGGCTGGGGATGCTTTTAGGAAGCTTGTGGGTCCAAGCCTAAGAAAAGTTCAAGAAAAGGTTTCACCGGGAATAATCCTTTCTTTAGTGAACAGTTCTAAGGTTTGAAGAAATTCAAGAGAGGTTTCACCAGGAATAATCCTCTCTGAGGAAATGAATTTCTTATACAAATTTCTAAGTAGTGACAGTCTTGAGAAAAGTTTCACCGAGAATAATTTCTTTCTCTGTTCCATATTGTATAAGCCCAAGCGAGGCAAGACTGTATCTAGAATTTCCTATGGGAAACTAGTTTTGACTCTGTTGAAAGAGTGACCACTGGTTTGATCTAAATCTAGACCTAATTGATGGGCAAAACTCTAACCAAATATGTACAAGCATATATATATATATATACAGATGAAATATATAAACAAGTATGTGTAAAAAAATAGTAGAACTTACCGGTGAGCAAGCTTCCAGCAGTATAAACATAGTTGTATGGTTAGTTATTCAAGAAATTGAAGAAAGTTTTGATACAACTATAAATTTGAATCTAAATCAAAAGGAAAGTTGGTTGTAAAAAGGAAATTTGGGGCTTATACTTAAGGAGAGGCCCGGATGAAAAACAACGATCGTACCGTTATTTTGAAATTGTATCGGGGCTTATACATTGACTGAGGCCCAAAAATATTTATGTACAAAGGGGGGTTGGGTCTTAAAGTCTATTAGAGGCCCAAGAGTTTATTAAAAGAATAAAGATAGGACTTACGACACAAGGGGAGGCCCAGATGAAAATTGTTTTGAAAACGGTGATCGCACCGAGATTTTTTAAAATTGTATCGGGACTTATACAATGACTGAGGCCCAAAAATGGTTTATTTACCAAGGGATGCGTCTTACACTCTATCAAGAGGCCCAAAAGTGTTTGAATAAAAAAAGAATGGGGCTTACAACTCTGGGAGAGGCCCAAAAATAACAGTGATCGCACCGTCGTTTTTTTGAAAATCATATCGGGACTTATACAATGACTAAGACCCAAAATTTAGATTGCACAACAAGGGATGGGTCTTACACTCTATTAGAGGCCCAAAAGTGTTTTAATAAAAAAAAGAAGAAAGATGGGACTTACAACCAAAGGGAGACCCAAATTGTTTTTGTTTAAAAGGACGATTGCGTCGCGGTTTCGGAAAAACACAGTCAGACTTATTCAGTGACTGAAGCCCAAAATTTATTTATGTGACAAGGGATGGGTTTTACACTCTATTAGATGCCCAAAAGTGTTTTGAAAGATGTTTGTGAGGGTGAAAATAATCAAAACTCTAATTTGATTTAAAAATGTATTTTAATTTGAACAAAAATCATTTAAAATGATCAAAATTATCAAACATGTGTAAAAAATAAGTTGTGACCTTGGATTAATGTTTGGTAAAAAAACATGTTTAATCACATACAAGATTAAAATTTATTTACAATGAAAAGATCAAAGTGAGAATTTCATTTTAAAATATTTAAAAACAAACAAAAAAATGAAATTAATTACAAAAATTCTATCTATATTAAATAAATAATATAAATTGAATTTTTTTGCAGAATAAAATAATTTAACACTTTTGTGTTTTTTTAAAAAAAGAACCAATCAAAAATGATAAAAAAATGAGAGAGAAATTAATTTTTGAAATCAATTAAATAAAATATCAAAAATTCAAAAGTTTGAAATTTTGAAAAAGGGCGCCAAGAACACTTGTTCTTGCCTGCGTGCCCTGTTTTGCCCAGATTTGAATTTTATCACTTTTCTCTCTGATTACTCAAGGGTTTTGCACGATTCAAACACCAATCTCACTCGTTTTTGAACAAGGATCACAACCATATAGATTAATTGCATTTATATTAAGTATGGAGTGAGAGATCAGAGGATAAACTCAAGAACCCTAATTTTAGCATGAACACTATGAAATTCCATACACGATCCATACATAGCAATTGACTGAGGGTTATCAGTCTATATACATGCAGAAACAAGATGGTAACTCAAAAATTCATTTATGATGCATGTAATATGGAGTTTGAAGGTTTCAGACTTACCTCTTGCAGCTGGTGATCAAATTTGATGTTGGAGGTGTTACAGATGTTGTGAGATGATCTGAACAACTTCAATGGACCTCAAGAAATGTGTTTGGAAGCTTGGAATGGATTGAATCAGCCCAGAACTTGTTGTGGCACCTCAACTGCAAACAGACCAAAAGCTTGAGAAAATGGATGGTGACTTTGTGATTCTGAGGTTCCAGATGTGTTTCAAGGTCATAGATCACTCATATATGATGTATATGAGGTGTTGGCATGATTGGTTTGGTTTGAATTGCTTCCTATTTCAAAATTCGATAGTGACTTGAAATAGAAGGAAAATCTGGTTTTTTGAGAGTGATTTTGAGGAAAGCATCAGTTGGTGTGCTTTGATATACTCAAACTGATCATAATTGATGTCTATTTATAGTGCAACAACTTTGTTTTGGCATCAATAGTGAATGGAGGCTTGAACAGTCCCTTGGCTAAGGTTGATCAAAAGGAATCATTGGTCTCCTCTAGCTATTGACTTGGCTCAGTGAACCAGGCTATGAGTCCTTTGGTTCAGAGATAAGGTTTTGTTGGAATAGTAATAGTGTGGGTTTTTGTTATCGTCTCCACAGGGATTGTTTGATATTTTGATGCGTGCCGTTCAATAGTTGTGCTATTATAAGTTCAACAGTTTCAAAAGATTCTCAATTGTTTTTATCATTCGCTTGTAGCAAAGATTAATTTGTCACAAAGATTTTGTAAAAGGTTTTATAAAAGCATGTTAAGGTTAGGTTTCGCTAATCCTTTCCATGTATAAACGATTAATCAAGCATATGAACTCGGTTTCCGACCAATACAACCGCGTATCCTCCCGACTACGTTTATGTCTAAAGCGCTATCGTGAGTACCGTTGTTTAGACCGTTAGATGATGTCTCACGCTAACAATCTAAGCAACGATCATTAAGATCAATACAATGCAAATAGCAAATCCCAAATCTATGTCTAGAGTTTGGTTTTTAAGAGATGAAATTGTTAGGTCAAGATTTGTGGAATCTATGTCTAGAGTAAAACAAATCAAACATAAAGCATTAAGAGAAAACAACTTCATCTATATTGATCAAAGACTTTGTTCATATACAATAGATCAAAAGCAATACATAAAAACAGAATCAACTACCTCTAACCTCAACATTGAGTGTTTAGCTACCACTTCTCATGGTAGCTTGGATGACAAGTAAAGAGAGGAGATGAATGAGCATCCACGACGATTAATCGAGAATGGATGCGACTTCAGCTTCTCCAATCGAAAATACACTCTTTGATGAACAAAAATACTGTAAACTATCAATTCTCATGGAAAATGAGCAAAAGATCCCATTACAAAAGTAAAAAAATCTATTTATACACTTTTTTTCATAGCACCCTTCGCCTAGCGAAGGATTCATTCGCCTAGCGAATGACTAAAAACATGGCACATTTAAGTGCCTCAGACTTAAATCGCCCAATGGAATTATCGCGGGTTCGCTAGGCGAACCATTTCACTCGCGAAGCGAAGCTTCGCTACCTCACTCGCCCAGCGAAGTTTGGGTGTTTTCAAAAGTGGAAGTTTCTGCCACCCCCCTCGCTGGCACCTTCGCCTCGCGAACATGATAGCAAGCATTCGCTGGCTTCCTCGCCCAGCGAATTTACCCAGTTTTCCTACTGTAAGTTTTTGCATACTTTCTGCCACCCCCTCGCTGGCACCTTCGCTAACGTTCGCTAGGCGAACCTTCGCTGGCATCTTCGCCAACACTCGCCTAGTGAATGCTGTTGTTGATTTCAATTCTTTGGCAGCTTGCACTATTTCTTTGTGTCTTCAAACTTTGATTTTTTCACTGGTTTTTTATGCACATTAGCACACACATTACAAGCACCACAAGTATATTTCAAATAATGCACAACAACAACATTCCACACTAAAATCAACATATTCCACATGGAAAAGTCATGGAAAATGCCAAATAATTCATACAAAATATATCATGATTGACATCTAACAAACTCTCCCCAACTAACTCATTGCTTGTCCTCAAGCAAAGTATGCCTCTCACGAGGATTTGCTCGAGGATTCAATTCAACCAAGACACGAAAAACGGCTCAACTAAACAACGATCACAACAATGCACAATTACGCAATTCAAGAACTCAAAACGTAAAAGAACTTGACTCTTAAACAACTTCAACATTGTTTCAAGAGACAACTAACTCATCATACACATGTCATTCTACACTCCTCTTCGAAAAAGGATTGAAGGCAAACGTGCATACAAGCACAGGACAATTACACTCAAATGACCAATGATGCAATACTAAGCAATTCATATCATATCTCAATGAACACAAAAGAACTCATGGAAGTACAAGATCACTAAGGACTACAAGGATGTAGCTTGGTCGGGTGAACAAAAAAGGGTCATTTCTAAAGGTCATGGAAACGAAATTGCCGAAGCACAAGAACATTCACTATACACATATTCACACATCTCAGTTTCATTCCACCAAATTTTCATCACACCTTCACAACTACCTCACACTCTTTTCTTTACACGCTTACTTGAATATTTTTCAAATTTTTGAGTAATGTACCCATCTTCTTTTTATTCTCCCCAACTCATTTTCAACTCAACCTAAAGTGAATGTTCCTTGCTTGTTAAGGCAAGGAAGTCAAAGTATACAATTTTCAAAGGTTAAAGAAGAAAATGTTAGAAACTCACCAAATTCAATGATGAACCAAACTTGCAAATTATGTACATAAAACAAGTTCATCATTCAATTGAGTTCTAAACTGTTTAGGCTCAAAGGGGTTACCAAATGCTCACTACTCACGGGTGAATTAATATATGGACATTGTTGTGCTCAACTTCAAAAAGTGCCTTGATCACTTCTCCTACTTCCACAAAATCACATGGTCATAAGATAAGGCATGAATTAAAAGTAAAGACAACATTAATCACAATCCTTAGCAAATAGTAATACTTTGGAGGCTTCTCACTTTAATGGTTTATGATCCTAAAATGACATATGCATTCAAAAGAAGTTGAAACATGAAACACAATTTCAATCGCACCAAGACACAAAGCTCTAAAACATAAAAAATTATTGAACAAGGTAACGATACCTTGTCGCAACACAATGCTTACGGTACTACCATAGCCCTCACATCTTGGAGGAATCCTTCGTTAAAATCAAGAGTCCAACCTACTTCCAAACTTCCATCATACAAGAAAGAAAAATTACATGCAAACATACTAACAATTAAAACTACCAAATTATTAGTAAAAGCAAACCACAAAAAAAAATTTAACAAAACACTTAACATTAACATTACTCAATATAAATAAAGTGCTTGGTGTAAGAACACCTACAATATCAAAAATAGTACCACTAGGATACAAGTACACCAATATCAAAATATTCCACTAATGTGGATACATAAGACTAGTAAAAGCTGAAAAATAAAAATAATAAGAAAACTTCACTTTGGAGTCCAAAGGAAGTGTACAAGTCTAAGATCACAAAAAAAATACATCAATCCTCATCCGACACCTCAATATCCTCATCACCGCCAGCAGCAGTAGCCTCCTCCTCATCATCATCAGCATCGTCCTCACCCCCTCCTAAAATTGGCCTGGCCTCAGGCCAACCAGCATGCGCTAGGAACTGCTCCCTAGACATCATCATCTACTCAGAAGAAGGGTCCCGGATCTGCAATTGGAGAACCTGCAAAGAATCATGAATATCAGTCATGGCACGCTGCTGGGCAGCCATCCAATCCCAATTATATTGGCAGATCTCCTGCTGAAATGGATAAAAGGCCGGCGACGCCGGTTCAGAACCTCCATCAGCTTCAGCAGCAGCAGCCCTAGAAGACTCTCCACCAGCCCCTCTAGCTTTACAGAACCTATCCACATACCGATCATCGATTGCCGAAGGAATAGTGACCTGCCTGCGGGCTGGGATATCCACACCAGCATGAGCACACAAGGACATAATAAGACATGGAAAAGCAAGCGGGGCATTCTTGCGCGCCGCAGTACCTCCCAAACCACTTAAAACAATCGCCTTGATTTCATCCGCAATGATGCGGGCCACGTCAATTTGAACATTCATCTGAATGCTGTGGATAAGATGAGCCAGAGCAATAGGAACGGTACTATGATGCGACCTGGGACAAATGTTAGTGAGCACAAACAACAGAATAAGCTGAACTAAAGGCTGCATATCCACCCGTCTGAATCTAATTGGCACCCCGGATGAATTCAGCTCAACTTCCTTACCTTCAAGAAGTAATTCCTGGGTCATCTTTCCAATGTCACGGTGGAGATGCAAATCGCGATGATATTCATCCAACTCAGTACCAACCAATGGCAACGGATCTCCCAAAATAGTGTTGATCGTCCTACGATCAAATCTCACAACAGTGCCTCTAACCCATGAGGCCCAGCTAAATCTTTCTCCATCATCCGGCAAAGCATTGGCATAAAATTCCCGAACAATGTCAATGTTGTACCCATCCAGCGGCATCATTAGACGATCCCATTTCTTCGCCACAAAAAGAGCATCTATTGTCCGGTAATCTCCACGATCACTAAGTATAAATTGTTTCTCGGCCAAAATGGTCTTTCTCTCTAGGGTTTCATATCTGACTGCTTGCTTCGCACCCCTAAATCTGTCTTCATCAAACCGAACGGGCGCTTGTCTCGAGGTTGAAGCCTTTCGCTTCTTAGCCGCGTGAACTGCAATTTTTGGTGCCATCTGCACATAACAAACAATAAAACAAAACAACACCAAACAAACGCATTAGTGAAACAAAACCAACCAGTCAGAGACATGAATTGCATAAAAAAAATGTAAATTTGCTTCTGTTCGCACCAGGTTCGCTAGGCGAGTCTGGCGAACACTTGCCCCAGATTCGCGAGGCGAATGCTGGCGAATGTTCGCGCAGACTCGCGAAGCAAACAAACCAGCGAACACGCAAAATCTCAGAAAAACCACAGCACAAGCAGTCTAACACCCATCTCCTAATTTCTAATATCACTCTAGTCATAATACCAATGTAATTTTTAACATGCAATACAAAATCATCATGACAGAGGTTCCATATTTTTCTCAAACCCCTACTTGATCAACCAAGAACATAAACAATGCAAAACAAAATAAACAATAAAGAGTCTGCAAACCTGAATATCGCACGGTTAGTGGTGGATTAGGGCAATTGGAAAATTGAAAGAGATGAGTGTTGCTTAATTCTTGAGAGAAAAGGAGAAGAAAATTGCAAACGGTGGAAAAGGAAATGGAGGCAAATGAATTAGGGTTTTTCCCCCTCTATTCAGATTTCAAAATGGGTCATGGGCCCAATTTGGATGGCCCACCCACAATTCATTTTTACTGATGTAGTAAAAACTTGGGTTGGTCTGTCACGCTGGGTTCGCGGAGCGAAGGCCAGCGAATGCTCGCCCCAGCTCGCTAGGAGAACGCCAGCGAACACACCAGAATTTTCAAAAAAATTTCAAATTTTTCCACATCTTTTAAGGCTTCAAAATGATAACCAAACAGACTTAAAACAGAAATGAGCAGTAATACTTACAATGTTGGGGTGCCTCCCAACCAGCGCTTGTTTAACGTCGGCTAAGCTCGACGGTCCACCGCAATCTCACGGATTGCGGAAGGGAACAATGGAGGGATTCCGCTCGAAATCTCCTCCAAGATAAATTTTCAATCTCTGTCCGTTAACTGTCCAATTTTCTTTTGACGTTGTGTCCTCAATTACGATTGCTCCATAAGGCTTGATTTCCACAATCCGAAACGGACCGGACCATTTAGATCTTAATTTTCCGGGAAACAATTTTAATCGAGAATTGAACAATAAGACCAGTTGTCCGACCTCAAACTGTTTGATGACAATTTTTCTGTCATGGTAAGACTTTACACGTTCCTTATACAATTTGTTGGAATCGTACGCCTGAAGGCGCAATTCATCCAACTCGTGTAGTTGCACTTTTCTTTTTTCGCCGCTTAGAGTTGGATCAAAATTCAAAAATTTTAAGGCCCAAAATGCCTTGTGCTCCAACTCTACCAGCAAGTGACAATTCTTACCATAAACCATTTTGAACGGTGTGAGACCGATCGGAGCCTTAAAAGCGGTCCGATACGCCCACAACGCGTCATCTAGTTTGTTCGCCCAATCCTTTCTCGAGGCCGAAACAGTTTTCTCCAAGATACACTTAATCTCACGATTGGATACCTCTACTTGACCGTTAGCTTGAGGATGATATGGTGTAGCAACTTTGTGCTTCACACCATATTGCTCAAGAGCTTTGTCAAGCTGAGTGTTACAGAAGTGCGATCCTCCATCACTTATTAACACTCGAGGTGTACCAAAACGCGCAAAAATATTTCTTTTCAAAAACTTCACCACTGTTTTTCCGTCGGCTTTAGCACATGCTATCGCCTCAACCCACTTGGAAACGTAATCCACAGCGACCAAAATATATTCATTAGAAAATGAAGATGGGAATGGACCGACAAAGTCGATCCCCCAACAGTCAAAAACTTCAATTTCTAACATATTTTGTAATGGCATTTCTTGCCGCTGTGAAATACCGCCGCTTCTCTGGCACTTGTCACAACTAAGGGCATGCGCATGCGCATCTTTGAATAAGGACGGCTAAGCCCGATTGTAGGACTTTAGTGGCCGTTCTCAACCCATTAAAGTGTCCTCCGTAAGGAGAGTTATGACAATGCCACAGAATATTTGTGGCTTCCTCCACTGACACACACCTTCTGAGGAGGTTGTCGGCACCAAGTTTAAATAAATGGGGTTCATCCCATACAAATGACTTGGCATCAGACAAAAATTTCCGTTTTTGGTGGTGCGTTAGACCGTCCGGTATCAATCCGGTGGCTTTGTGGTTAGCCATATCGGCGAACCACGGTCTAACCTGCACTCTAAAAAGTTTTTCATCTGGGAACTCCTCTTTTACCTCAATTTCATTTTTGGTCACGTCAATGTTGACCAGGCGGGATAAGTGATCCGCCACCAAATTCTCAGAACCCCGTTTGTCACGAATTTCAAGATCAAATTCTTGTAACAAAAGGATCCACCGAATCAGCCTCTGTTTTGAATCAGGCTTGGTGAGCAGATACCTTATAGCCGAATGGTCCGTATAAACGACGACATGTGAACCAATCAAATAGGCACGAAATTTCTCCAACGCATACACTATGGCAAGCAACTCTTTTTCAGTTGTTGCATAGTTAATTTGAGCCTCGTTTAAAACTTTGCTCGCATAATGTATAGCGTGGAAAACTTTCGTTCTCCTCTGACCCAAAACAGCCCCAACCGCATAATCGCTCGCATCGCACATTAATTCAAAATCTATTTTCCAGTTTGGTGCAACGATTATTGGTGAGGTCGTTAACATTTGTTTTAAAAAATTAAATGCGAAAAGACAAGACTCGTCAAAGTCAAAAACCTTACCTTGGACAAGCAAGTTGCTCAACGGCTTTGCGACCTTGGCGAAGTCCTTGATAAATCTCCGGTAGAACCCGGCGTGTCCAAGAAAGCTCCTTATACCTTTGACATTCATCGGCGGTGGTAATTTCTCGATAACATCCACTTTGGCTTTATCAACTTCAAGGCCTTTTGCCGAAACCTTGTGACCGAGCACAATTCCCTCGTTCACCATGAAGTTGCATTTCTCCCAATTAAGCACCAAGTTAGTTTCCACGCACCGTTCTAACACCGTATCCAAATTTTTCAAGCACAAATCAAACGATTGTCCAAAAACGGAGAAATCATCCATAAAAACCTCGATAGTCTTTTCGATCAAATCCGAGAAGATTGCTTGCATACACCGTTGAAAAGTCGCCGGTGCATTACATAATCCAAACGGCATCCTCCTATAAGCGAAGATTCCGAACGGACATGTAAAAGCTGTTTTTTCATGATCATCCGGGTTCACAATTATTTGGTTGTACCCCGAATAACCATCCAAAAAACAGTAAAATTGTTGACCGGAAAGCCTCTCGAGCATTTGATCCATAAAAGGTAGAGGAAAATGATCTTTTCTCGTAGCTTTGTTCAACCTACGGTAGTCGATACACATTCTCCACCCGGTTACGGTCTTTGTTGGTATAAGCTCATTTTTCTCGTTTCGGACCACCGTTAATCCTCCTTTTTTCGGTACTACATGCACGGGACTAACCCACGGGCTGTCGGAAATAGGATAAATCATCCCGGCATCTAACATCTTCACTACTTCTTTTCTAACCACTTATTTCATGACAGGATTTAAGCGGCGTTGAGGTTGAGCAACCGGCTTAAAGTCCTCCTCCATGAATATCCTATGCATGTAATACGAAGGGCTTATGCCTTTGAGATCAGACAACGTCCATCCCATTGCATCTTGATTTTTCCTCAACACTTGAATTAAGCGGCTTTCCTCGTTTTCAGACAAAATACTACTTATGATAACTGGTTTATTACCACCGTTATCGAGAAAAGCATACTTCAATGTGGAAGGTAACACTTTCAGCTCAAGTTTGGATTGTTCCTCATTCACCTCTTTTTTCAGAATTTCCTCTTCATACTCCCACGGTTGCAAGTCTTCCAAAGCTTCAAGCTCCAACAAACACTCTTCAAGAGCTTGCTCTTCCTCAACCGAGAATATTTCCAAGGAATCATCCAAAGCTCTTTGTAACGGATCAATAATATGAATATGCTTTGTAACTTCCAAACTCGCTTCCTCCATTGCATCGATTCGGAAACAATCACCCTTATCTTTCTTGTGCTTCATGGCATCATAAAGATTAAAACACACCTCTTCATCTTGGACTCTCACTTTCATGAGACCATCGTCCATGTCAATTGCCATTCGGGCAGTTTTCATGAAAGGCCTTCCAAGAATCAACGGTGCATCATCGTCCTCCTCCATTTCAATGACAACAAAATCAATTGGAAACAAAAATTTGTCCACTTTGACCAACACGTCTTCCGCTACACCGTGAGGACGGGTAGTGGATTTATCGGCGAGTTGCAATGTCATTTGTGTGGACATCAATTCCATGTGGCCTAGCCGTTTCACAATCGACAATGGTATCAAGTTGATGCTAGAACCCAAATCAATCAACCCATTGCCCACATACATGTTTCCTATCGTAACCGGCAATGTAACTCGTCCCGGATCACATTCTTTCCTCGGGAGAGTCCGTTGAATGATGGCACTACAGCTCGCATCTACCATAATCGTCTCTTGGTCCGAATACCTCTTCTTCTTTGTGAGGATATCCTTCATGAATTTTGCATATTTAGGCATTTGCTCCAAAGCCTCGGAAAATGGAATATTTATTTGTAATTGCTTGAAGATATCCATAAACCGAGAATAGTGTCGCGCATTATCTTTTTTTGTAGGAGCATGCGGATATGGTAGATTTTGAATTGGAATATTGTTCACCGGCTCTTTTCCCTTCTTAGTTCTTTTCACTCTTTCTTCACTCTCTATTTTTTTCTCATTCTCATTTTTTTCATTCTCATTTTTCTCTATCTCATTTTCAACTAACACACCCTCAACATTTTTTTCTACTTCAATTTCCTCACTATATTTTTCTTTTTTATTCTCAACTACAACCTCCTCCTCCTCTACTACACTCTTACCTACACCCATGTCAATCTCCCTACCACTTCTTGTGAGAATTGCTTTGCAATCCTTAGGATTCGGAAGCGTATTTGCCGTAAAGGGCCCTTGGTGTTGGTTGGCCAATTATTTTGATAATTTCCTGACTTGTGTTTCAAGATTCCTTATGGCGGCATCGGCATTCTTTTGATTTGAGATTGCCATTTGCATAAATTGTGTAAGAGTGTCCTCCATCTTTGTATTTCCAACGGGAGCTTGCGGAGGTTGAGTGTAGTTTTGATATTGTTGACGGTTTGATGGTCCAGCTTCTTGTGGTCTCCATTGTTGTTGATAACCTTGGTTAGGCCTTTGTTGGTAACCTTGGTTAGCTTGTAGATACGGAGGTCGGGGTTGGTAACCTTGATTTCCCGCGTAATTTGCTTCCTCCTCAACGGGAGGACAATAACCGGTCGGATGGTCACCTCGACATAATTCACACACTAACACTTGCACATTTTTACTTGAAGATTCATGCATTTCTTTGAACTGTTGCGGCAACTTAGACATTTGCTTCGTTAACAACTCAACCTGTTGTGATAACAATTTGTTTTGTGCAAGGATAGCATCGCTTGTTCCTAATTCCAACACTCCCGGAGTTCGTTGAGCAGATCCACGGTTGTGACTACCTTGATGATCGTTCAAGGCCATTTTATCAATGATAGCTGTGGCTTCTGCTGCAGTTTTGCTTAACAAAGAACCACCCCCGGTGGCATCCAACAAGGTTTTGTGTACGAGTTGCAGCCCATTTCTGAATATATGAATTTGTGACAATTCATCAAAACCATGGCCTTTGCACTTTCGTAACATTGATTTGAACCTCTCCCAAGCTTCATTGAGAGATTCATTAGCTCCTTGTGTGAATACCGCTATGGCGGTCTTTGCTTCCATAAACCGAGTATGAGGGAAGAATCTCTCCAAAAAAATTTCTTCCAAGGCATTCCAATCAGTCATTATGGCAGTTGACTGATCAAGGTACCATTCCTTGGCCTTCCCAATGAGGGAATGCGGGAATAGTCTCTTGAACAGAGACTCCTCTTCTGCTTCCGGTGCACCCGTCGCTCCAGCTATTTCATAGAATTTTGTCAAATGGGTGAAAGGATCTTCATGATCCATACCCGTAAATGGACTTTGGTATAACAGTTGGAGAATTACGGTCTTCATCTCAGCATGACGACCATTGTGTGCATGACGGGCGAACTGAGCATTGTGCCTCGGACTATTGGTACATGGCCTAGAAGCAGGTGGTGGCGGTGGTGGTGGGTCTCCCTCCATAATTGGAAGTATTTGTGGAACAGTTGGTGGTGTAGAAGTACTTTCCTCTTGTTCTCGCCTCTGTTTCGCTAGCTGCCTCCTTCTTCTAGTTCGGCTATTGATTCTACGAGCGGTTCTCTCAATCTCAGGATCGAAAAGAAGTTGGTCCGCCGGTAGTTTCCCTCGCATAAACTAAGTCTGCACACTAAACAAACAGATTAACAAGTTCAAGATAAAGTGGTAACAGCTTACAATAACTCAACTATCGCAATGCTTGCAATATCAACTAACAATCCCCGGCAACGGCGCCATTTTGTTGGTAGAGTAATAGTGTGGGTTTTTGTTATCGTCTCCACAGGGATTGTTTCATATTTTGATGTGTGCCGTTCAATAGTTGTGCTATTATAAGTTCAACAGTTTCAAAAGATTCTCAATTGTTTTTATCATTCGCTTGTAGCAAAGATTAATTTGTCACAAAGATTTTGTAAAAGGTTTTATAAAAGCATGTTAAGGTTACGTTTCGCTAATCCTTTCCATGTATAAATGATTAATCAAGCATATGAACTCGGTTTCCGACCAATACAACCGCGTATCTTCCCGACTACGTTTATGTCTAAAGCAAAATCGTGAGTACCGTTGTTTAGACCGTTAGATGATGTCTCACGCTAACAATCTAAGCAACGATCATTAAGATCAATACAATGCGAATAGCAAATCCCAAATCTATGTCTAGAGTTTGGTTTTTAAGAGATGAAATTGTTAGGTCAAGATTTGTGGAATCTATGTCTAGAGTAAAACAAATCAAACATAAAGTATTAAGAGAAAACAACTTCATCTATATTGATCAAAGACTTTGTTCATATACAATAGATCAAAAGCAATACATAAAAACAGAATCAACTACCTCTAACCTCAACATTGAGTGTTTAGCTACCACTTCTCATGGTAGCTTGGATGACAAGTAAAGAGAGGAGATGAATGAGCATCCAAGACGATTAATCGAGAATGGATGCGACTTCAGCTTCTCCAATCGAAAATACATTCTTTGATGAACAAAAATACTGTAAACTATCAATTCTCATGGAAAATGAGCAAAAGATCCCATTACAAAAGTAAAAAAATCTATTTATACACTTTTTTTCACAGTACCCTTCGCCTAGCGAAGGATTCATTCGCCTAGCGAATGACTAAAAACATGGCACATTTAAGTGCCTCAGACTTAAACTGCCCAATGGAATTATCGCGGGTTCGCTAGGCAAACCATTTCACTCGCGAAGCGAAGCTTCGCTACCTCACTCGCCCAGCGAAGTTTGGGTGTTTTCAAAAGTGGAAGTTTCTGCCACCCCCCTCGCTGGCACCTTCACCTCGCGAACATGACAGCGAGCATTCGCTGGCTTCCTCGCCCAGCGAATTTACCCAGTTTTCCTACTGTAAGTTTTTGCATACTTTCTGCCACCCCCTCGCTGGCACCTTCGCTAACGTTCGCTAGGCGAACCTTCGCTGGCATCTTCGCCAACACTCGCCTAGCGAATGCTGTTGTTGATTTCAATTCTTTGGCAGCTTGCACTATTTCTTTGTGTCTTCAAACTTTGATCTTTTCACTGGTTTTTTCTGCACATTAGCACACACATTACAAGCACCACAAGTATATTTCAAATAATGCACAACAACAACATTCCACACTAAATCAACATATTCCACATGGAAAAGTCATGGAAAATGCCAAATAATTCATACAAAATATATCATGATTGACATCTAACAGGTTTGACTCAATTCAGTTAGCAATGTCTTGATGCTTGCCACCTTGTGAATCCATTGAATGCATTGAAACAAAATTGGAGTCTTTGAGATTTTTAGCCTTTTTAGGGGACACATAGCTACGTGTAGATCCTTGGACTTGGGAGGCTTGTGGAAAATATATTTTTCCTTTGATGTTATCCCCTGAGGTCTCCAAATAGATGACAAGGCTTTTAATTGTCTGATTTAGCTAATTCAAGCAAATGACCTATAATCTGCCTTGGGAAAAAACCAGTCTTTGATGCCATGTTCCAAGGGTTGTAACTCCCTACTCAAATTGAATTTGGAAATGATCTGGTACTTTTTGGAAAGCTCTCGTGACCTACTTTAACTTTGATGTTCACAAATGGACTTGGTTCAGCTTGGATCATGATGAAAAATGACCTCAAAGTTTGGAAAAAGTGAAACAGATTTTGACTTGTTGAAAATTTCACTAAGTGTTGGAAAAAGTGGTTATTTTCACTTTTTGTGATTTTGATTAATCCATAACTCAAAATCCATGAGGATTTGGAATCTTTTGTAGTTGACACTTTTGAAGTATGTCATGTGAACTTTCATTTAAGTTTTGGATGGGAGAAAAAGGCCTTAGGGTTTGGGAGTTATGACCTTGCAAAGTAGGTACCAAAGCCATTTTGTTCCATAACTTAGAAAAATTTAAGTTTTCTAAGGTTGTCCCTTTTGCAAGTTACCTCACTTTTCTTGATTTTTATTGATGAATGATGATAAAAACCATATATTAACATTGTTTTGGACTTATGGGAGCTATATTTGTGAAAAATCCAAAAAGTCAAACTTGATTTTAGGCACAGTTGACTTATTGTCAGATAAATTCCAAACTGTGTGATTCTCTATGCAATCAAGTTCTTAAACTAATTCAAACCAAATGGATGGATTCCATAGGTGTTTTAGGGTGTCTTGAATCATTTCCCAAGGTTTGGGAGCATGTCTTGGTCCAAAGTCAAAGGTTCAATTGACTTTTTCTTCAAAACCCTAATTGTGGCCCAGATGAAATTGAAACTTGTGAATCAAGCTTCTTGGATCAATCCATTGTTGTAAATGGATCAATGCAGTGTGTTTGAGGCCTTCAAATCATGTCTTGAGTTCTTGGCTCATGTCTTGCCTCAAAAGTCAACTTAGGGGTGAATTAGGTCAAGAAACCCTAATTCCTAATTTTTTATGAATGCTTCCCCTGAGGTTGTTTTGACTTTATGATTGGATCCATGAGGTCTCTTGGAGAATCTTGGGTCATGCTTTGAAGTAATGGATCATGCCCAGATGAAAATTTACATCTGGAGGCTTGGTCGACCAAAACCCTAATTTAGTGACACTATCGATCTTGAGGCTTGATCCACTTGGAATGTTGCAACCTTGTGCTTGATTCTTGATGTAGGAGACCTCTTGATACTTTATGGGTGTTTGAGAGGCTAGACAAGTTGAAGATCATGTGATTTCTTGATTGATCCTTTGTCTAAGTGCTCTGAGAAGGCTCAAAACCCTAATTCTTGATTGTAGTGAATGCTCAGCAATTCTTGAGAAGATTGATGAGGTATGATGGTACATCCATATTGTGGTGATGATTCTCACAATGATGGGAAGTCTTGGAGGTCAAAATTTGGGGTATGACATATATATATATATATATATATATATATATATATATATATATATATATATATATATATACTTATTGTCTTTCCATTGGTTTTCCATCTATATCTTTATTTTTTTTTTGTGTATTTAGTTGTTTAATTTAAAAAAATATTTTCAAACTCTAATATTTCAAATTTTTTTTTTTTAAACAACGTTTTTCAAACCTCCACAATTGACCCCTCCCCCTTGTACATGGAGTCACATGTCCAACAAATAGTATCAGAGTCTAACTACTAGTTAAAGAATAATCATCTCAGGAGAACGATGATTTTCAACACATCTTCTAACAAGAGGACTTGCCTAAATATACATCCACGTTTAACGGTGATAGGTTTGACTAGTGCAAAAATAAAATTAAAATATTCATTCAAAGTATTAGTCTTGAGTTATGGAAAATAATAATCAATTATACGCTTATCCCCACTCATTATATTAATGGTGAAGTAGTAAATAAAACTGATTTCTTTTTAATCGAAAAAGACAAGAGAAAATTTGAATCTTATTTTAAAAATTAAAAAAAATAGTTATGTGTTTAAGCGAAAAAAATAGTGTCTTTATGTTCTTAAATGTAATTTATCCTAGAAAATGTGGGACACTCTTGAAATAATCTATGAAGTCCCTCCAAGTATCAAACAAGAGGAAATTAATACATGAGGCGAAAGAGTTGAAGCACCAGATGAATGTGAATGTTATTTTCACATATGATGCTCATCCATTAGAAATCTTAAAATCCATGTTAGAACCTTTGTAGCTAAAAAATATATAAGAATTAGAATTGAAATCGGAAACCTTATCCAATCCTTAAATCGAAATATGGAAATGTATATGATTTTCATGAAAAATTTAGAAAGGAAAAAATTATTGAGAAACTTAATAAGTTGATTTAACTGTTGAAATATGAAGGAATAAATTCAAGAATCATAGAAGAATCTTATGCAACTTCACGAAAGATCTCTTTTGAAGAAGAAGAAAACTCAACTCTTATGGTCTCTTTTCACTACTACGAAAAACACCTATCACAATGTTTGGAAATGGGAAACCACCACAATGGTCCAATTGTTGTAAGGTAAGGTGTGATTGTATGTATGATGCTTTCCACCACTAACGTGCGACCGTGATTGTATCTACGTAGTGCACTACCTACTACAACGGTTACTTTAAACAGTCGTTGTGATATCCTTTAATGCAACATATTTAACAACGATTCTGCTAAGCAACTGTTGTGATATATAGATCTGAGTTTTTTATAAATTATGTGGAATGCTTATTTTGCCAATGCTCACTAAACATATAACCTTTCAATCTGCACTAGAACATTATAATATAAGAAATTAAGTTATATTAGAAGTACAAGTTCACGTTCAATTCTAAGAGTTATTCAACACCTTATCTGTATTTTGTTATTTGACAGTAAGAACTTGGTTCAATGATCCTAGTTCTTCAACCACCCTTGCCTTTACCTTTAGTTCTTTTTGCAAAATATTATCTACTTTCCAAACAATATTAGAGGTTGGAAGAGAGAGGGTTGAAGACCTACAACCATTAAACCAAGTTTTAACTATCAAAGAACAACATACAGTTAATGGTGTGAAGAATTCTTGTCAAGAATTGAATGTGTACTTGTTTTCTAATACAACTTTATCTATCATATCATAATTTGATAATATAGTTTGAAAATTTATATATTCGGTAAGGGATTGGAAAAACACTCAAACCACATATATATAATAAACTCATCTTTTAAACAAACATTAACAATAACATTCATCAACAACAAACCATAAACAACAAATACAACATATCAAGTCATAGAATGCTTCAGAAACGTACTATACATGTCCCATAATGGCGTGTCCACAATGAAATAAAGATGAAGCTAAAGTTAGAGAAACAAACTTAACATCCCTTCCTACAAGTTTGCAATTCTAACTTTAGCTTCGTCCTTTTTATTGAAACAAGCATCCCTACCTACAAGTTAAAACAAGAAGAAAGTTCATACATCATGAAACAAGCTATTGAAACAGATTTTAAAAAAAACAATAGAGAAAACGAACATGTAAATACCCATTGGCTAAGATTTGATGTCATGGTTTTGTTTTGGGGTTTTCATGTGAGAGAGACGAGTGACAGAGTTGTTAGGGTTTTGTTTGGAGAGAGATAAGTGAAAGAGTTGTTACGGTTTTGTTTTGAGAGAGATGACCGTTATGTATTAAAGCGAGAGATAATTTCGCTTATATATAAATAAGTATCACCTTTCATCACGATTGATAATAAAAACTGTGGAGATATTCATGGTTAATCACATTTTTATCACGGTAAATGGCTAATTATTGGTGATGGGGTTCGAACCATTTCACTCTGTGTACCTTTCACTATGGTTTCTTCATTTGACCGTTGTGACATGTCCTTTAGTAAATACCAAAAAAACACCCTGAAATAAACTATTGCCATGATTAACACTATGATTATTGTAAAATTGGTGTTACGAAAGGTTTATTTTGTAGTAGTGTTTGAAAGAAAAATTTCAATGAATGAACTCCGAAGATTCATCATCTAATAATGTAGAAATTCATTAAGGAGAATATATGGAGATGATGAAGTTTTATCCATTGGAATCTTTGAAAGAAGAAATGAGGAAGAAGTCTCAACAAGCAATATCTTTATAGACTTAACATCAAGAAGAAGTCTTGAAGAATCAACCTCTGGTAGAATATTTGAATACCCTTCATATTTAGTATCTGATGAAGATGAACATGTTTGCTTGAAGGTCTTAGACGAAGAAGATAGTTGTGAGGTAACAACTTTATTGTACAACCAATTATTTAAGTTAAGTTTTAAGTTACTTGAGTAACATTATAAGATAGAAAATAGTAACTTAGATCTTAACATTATATTGAGTTTCTAGATAATAGCAATGAGACGTTAAGATGTGAAATGGAAAATATTAGAAACCAAGCTAATAAATGTGACACTTATGTCTCGCTGAAAAAGTAAGTGAAAGAGTTTTATGAAACCCTACGTAAATTTACTAAGGAAAAGAAAACCTAGATTTGATTATATCAAATCAAAGGCCTTTTTTGAATAAAATTGGATTATATTTTGAATCAAGTAGATCACATAGAAATTGCTTAAATAGGAAGAAAGTGAATCATCCAATTTATAAATGATACTTTTGCAATAAGGTTTTCCACTTAGAGCCATTTTGTTATGATAAACTAAGAAGGTCTAAAGGTAATAACCCTAGACCTCTTGGATCTACTAACGCAGCAGGACCCAAAAGATATGGGTATCAAAGGTGAAAACCTAATTTGTTTTGCAGGGATGCTTTGTAGCGTTAATCAAGTCTTAATGCATATTAAATGAATCATTTCAAATCAAGATGTATACCTTTGAGTATACAATTAAAGGTTGTACCTGATGGTGTTTGGTGATCCTGATGAAAATGATCAAATTATGTTTGTTAATGGTGTATTTCAACGAGCACGATCAAAGTATTCTTGTTGAGGATGTTTCTCAATAATTTTGGTGATCTTGATGGTGTTAGCATGGATGTTGATGCTTAGTGTTCTATTAGAATTTATGGTAGTTCTCAATAGTTGTTGGTTGACATCAATGGTGATGATCAACAATTGTTTGCTAGAGCATCGATTGTGGTGTTTGATTGTGCTGTTAGCGTTGATGGTAATGTTAAATAGATGTTTGGTTGCATCGATTACACTGTTCAAAAAGTTGTTTTGACCAAGTGTTGAAACAGTATACTACGGGGGGTTTTGAAAAGCGTCTCCACAGGGATTGTAGTGATATCGCTTGTCGTTCTGCAGTTTATGATGTTTTAAGTAGGGTTTTTAAATTTTTTTTGTTTTGGATCATAAGTTTGTCATGATTTGTGTAGCAAAGATTAAATTCTAAAAGATGTTTGTTTAACAAGACATATCAAAGATAGATTTCATCAACCTAATTTGTATATATTCGATTAATCAAGCATGTGAACTTGTTTCTGATTAATGCAATCATGTATCCTCTCAATACCGTCTATATCTAGAGCGGTGTCGTGAATATTATTGTATCCTTCTTTAGATGATGTCTCATGATAGCAATAAATACAATGATCTTTAAGATCAACACAAAGCAAATATCAATTCACAAATCTATGTCTAGAGTTTATTTGTTGATAGATGAATATTTTAGATCAAGGTTTGTAAAATCTATGTCTAGAGTGATATAAATCATAAATGGATCTTTAAGAACAAAAACATTCAACATATATTAATCATCCACTTGTTCACATACAAAGAGATCAAAAGAAATACATACAAGCTAAGATAAACTTCCTCTACAAAGGAAAAGAAAAGAAAAGAAAGAAGATGAAAGAGCATCCAAGATGAAAAATCGATCTAGGATGCGAATCCAGCTTCTACTAGAAAAATATCACTCCTTGATGAAGAAATGATGAACTTAGGGTTTTTTCTCCCAAACCAATGTTACTCTCTATCAAAAATGAAGTTATGGGGTTATGATCCCTAAAAAGTGCTAAATAGTACAAAAATATCTAAATAGAATATGTCCTGGTCGCACTGCAAGCTCCCTGTTCGCAGTGTGAACTTCACTTATAGGCACTTGAAGTGCCTCTGAACAGTTAAACCACCCCTAAGGTTTTCTTAACTTTGCACTGCAAAGCTCTTGTTCGCACTACGTACTTCTTCGCTCAGACCTCACACTGCCACCAGCAAGGGCTTTAGCTACTGCCATCCAAATGTTCTAGTTCGCTTTGGCTTCGCCTTGAGCTCGCACTGCGAGCTCGCCTGCTGTTCGCTACTTGCTCGCACTGCGAACCTGCTAGATTCTTCCTCATTTATTTGGCTTCCTTGTCCATTCAATTGTGTCTTGTTCTTTGATAATCCAACCTATTTCCTACACAATAGCACACATATCAAGGCATCCATAGGTAAAAATCAATTATCTTGAAGAATCACATAATAAAATGTAATAATTCAATTGAAACTTGAGAAATTAGTTGAAAAATGCCAAAAGACTCATGGATCAAAATAAGACATGTTTGGCATTCAACACCAAGTTGATATTGATGGTGGTGCTCAATAGTCTTATTGATCTTTTTGATTTTGGAGCCTAAGGATCTTAAGTAAAGGGGTGCAACCTTAAAGCAAAAGAGGCGCCAAAAGAAACATGCCTAGAGCCCAATATCAATTCAATGCCCAAAAGATCAAGGAGGCTGAAAAGATTTTATCCAAATATTTCCTAATGGGGAATGATTACCTCCTAAAAGGAATCTCAACAAGAAAGAAGTAGATTCCAAAAGTACCTCTCGTTTTAGAAAGCTTCTAAGACAACTGAGCTTTGTTCAAGAAAAAATCAAGCGATAGAGATGCTCTAAAACTTACCCACCATTCAATATCAAAGCTTGATATTTTCATATGTGGGAAGAAGTATGGTCGTATGTCCTAGTATTTTGTGCCTCACTCTAGATTATGTTCTTATTCATCTATTTATCAACTAACTTGTTCCTTTTACTTGTACAATTATGTTTGATTTATGTGACCTCTGTGATTGCCTGTTTATCATTCATTTTTTAATCTTTTTTATGACTTTTTTACTATGCCAAATGGGTAGAAGTGTACTCTCTGGGAGAGTAGAGTATACTCTCTACTCATGTGAGAGTGAGTTTAACGACTCCAAATTTTACCTCTTATTTTATTTTTTACCACCTCTCTAAAAGATGCGTTTTCATTATAAAAAGGAGAGAGAATGTGGATTTATATGCGTATAGGTATTGTTAAGGTGAGCCAAGGTGGTGAATTTTGTTAATATAAAAATGGAAATCAACTAATTAGCTATTTGGTTTTGGTGGTGACAACACCTTATATCAATCGATATCCAGCGAAGTCTTTATCTGTTAAAGATAGCTTAAGCGGTCTGAGTTCTAAAGATGTTTTATGAATTTATCTCCTTGAATATGTTCTCAAAGATCAAGTCATCTCTTTGAAGCCAACACTATGGTCAAATGACATTAAAGTAAAGAATTTTATTTCAATGTTTGTCAGTGGTTTACTTACTCAACTAACGTGAAAATATCTCAAGCCTCATTAATAAGACTCGAGGTTCTTATGTGATGTTAAACTTAAAGTTAATGATGTCAAGAATTGAAGGTTTATAGTTGTGAAAGAGAGGGAGTGTGAAAGTTTGTTTAGTCGTGTCAGTCTAAGTGACCAATGTCTTGTAAAGTCACAAGGGTGATTTTGAAAATACTATGGAAAAATCACACACTAAAAACCTTTGAGAAACATCTCTTATATTAAACAAAACCACTTGAAAATATTTTTAAGGCCATGTTACCAAATTAGGGGGTTGTCTGATTAATTTGATGACTTTTTCCACCTGAATAATCGACTATCCATAATCATCTCATTGATTATTTTCTCTTGTTTGAGTCTAAAATTCATTGGGACAATCTCTTAATGATTTGTAACATCTAAATATCAAAACATTTCATTTGTGGCTTGAACAAACGATTATTGGGTATCAATAATTGATTATGACTCATTTCGCCCTTAAAATAATTTCAAATTTAAGCCACAATGTGGCCTGAAAATATAGAGTTTTTCAATCATTTCATTTCATCCATAAAATGATTTTTGATCTCACTTTCTCACTCCCTCTTCATTTTCTATAAATCTCTCATTTTTCTTACATGTATATTTTGTCATTAGTGCTTCAAGAGTATTCTTGTGTCTAAGTGAGGATCATTATTCTAGGTGAGGGCTTAATTATAATTGAGGATTTCTTAACACACCACCCATGTTTCTTATACACCACGTGAAATTTCCATTTTGCCCCCAGATTCCAGATGTGCACATCCGGACGCACCGTTTTTTCAAAAAACGCTGATGTGTTCCGGATGTGCACATCCGGAAGCATGGAATAGCTTTATTTTTAACAAATACCGGATCTGCAGATTCCGAAAAAAGTGTAACTTAATTTTTTTTTCTTAAAAATCGGTTTTGTCGGTCGGTCGCAAACGTTAATATATCAACGCAAGTCAATATACATTTAAATTATATTAATGTTTGCGACCGACCGACAAAACCGATTTTTAAGAAGAAAAAAATTAAGTTACACTTTTTTCCGGATCTGCAGATCCGGTATTTGTTAAAAATAAAGCTATTACATGCTTCCGGATGTGCACATTCGGAACACATCAGCGTTTTTTGAAAAAACGGTGCGTCCGGATGTGCACATCCGGAATTTGGGGGCAAAATGAAAATTTCACGTGGTGTATAAGAAACATGGGTGGTGTGTTAAGAAATCTTCTTATAATTTATCAAGAGTGTATTATATCTTAAATAAATATTTCTTCTATAAGATGTTATTTAGTTGCGAGTTAAACCAATAAAAGCTCCTATTTATTTTGGGGAATTGTCTTAATAAGTCTATTTTTGTTCATGAGTTTCACAAAGAAGAAAAGCTCTATTTTGATTCGTGAAGAACAACCATTAAAATCTGAACAATGATTCTTGAGCTAAACCTGATTAAAAACTATTGATACAAAATTAACCAGTATAAAATCTAATCTTAATTCAAAAATTAATTTTTATTCTAAATATTTATATTTTTGGCTAATTTCCATTGTGGCTCCAATAATTATAAAAAATAACTACACAAAAATCAAAGCATGCCACCTATTGTCAAAACCACAAATTCTCGACATATATATAATACTCCCTCCATGAGTAACTCAATTAACCATTTCACGCATATTAAAAAAAGTGAATAAATGAAATAGAAAGAAATATATTTTTACTAAAATATTCATTATCAAATATTGAAAGTGGTGAAAATAGTAATTATTAAATGGTAGAATTGGAAGGAAAAAGAATTTAATTTGCATTGTAAATTGAAATAGCTCATTTATTTTGAGACATTTTTTATTTTAAATTATTTTAAATGAATTATTCGTTGTAGAACGGATGGAGTATAATCTAAGAAACTTTTCAGAAGAGAAACAATTTGGTTAAGTTTAGAAGAGACGCCACATTACCTTAATCAATCTTGCTGTCAATGCATTGGCCACTAGCTTGTACAAACACCGTATTAAATAAATTGATTTAAAAATCTCTTAATTCAGAGGTAAATCTACTTTAAGAATTAGTGTAATGAAAAAAGAAGATAAACGCCGCATAAGCTCTATAATGGTAAAAGAAAAGTTGCTCAAACATCATCTTGATGTCCCTCTATGGAGAGGCCAAAATGATTTAACAAAAGAGAAGTTAAAGATAGATATGTTGTGAATGAAGAAGTCAAGTTTGAGAAGATATCCTCTCAAAAGAAGAAAAAGTTTGAGAAGATGCCAATTCAAATCTTGCACTTCTCCTCTTTAGAAAAAGGATAATTGAAAATTTTATTATAATAGCTTCAAGTTATAGGCACATGCCTAGATATACATACTTCAAGTGTCACAACATGGATGAATCCTTATTGTTTTATTCATTGTAGCAGGTTATATAAATCTTAATCGAAGAACAGGTACAATGCAATCAACGGACAGGATCCTTCAATGAAACTCCATTAGATTCAGAAGGATTACGGATCTTTACGCCAGTGGCGACAGACTGTTGCTTCTCAGAGACAGCATCTTTAACTTGTGATTCCTCTGGAGGAATTGATCTTCCACCCCAACGTACAAGATCTTTAATGATGGTTTGGAGATCATTATCTTTATTTAATGACTCCAGAGTCACATGCGTACCTGAAATCAGTTCAAAATAGTTCTATCATAATTCTCCATGAAACATTTCAATGGTCACTGATTATATTGCCTTCAAAAGAGTTAGCTTTAAATCATTGGAAAAAACTCAAATATTCGATTCCTAACAAAGACAAAGTACAACACTTACGGTATCTCCAATAGTGTTTTGGATTTGTAGGGTCATTGATTGTCTCTTCTGTTGCAGGGCGTGCTGTATATTCTTCTTTCAATGCTAACAAGTCCTGTTCACCAGATTAAGAGTGACATGATTTTCATGTGAAGGGAAATAACTAAAGTGGATGAAACCCCGAGAGTTATAGACAAATTAGTGACATATGTGGTAGGAAATTAAACAGAACTTAGAAATCATGGTTTTCTAACATGTCGGTCAAAATACCTGAAGAGGGAAAATTGCCCACATCGATGGGGATTCAATATGTTGCCTTATAATATAATGTGCAACTTCTGGAACGCATTGATCAGGTGGCAACTCATCAGACTCCATCACATTCTTGAAAAACCGTTGTCTTCTTTCTTCGTCTTCTTCCCACCAAGCACGCAAAGTGGAACAGTCATGACATGATGGAGCACATACCTGCAAGTTGGTTGCTAAATCAAATGACAATTTTACAAAATCCTTTTAAACTCAGAAACTGACATTAGTTCTCGTCAAAGCTGGACCCGGATTTATCAGATTACAATAAAGAAAATCCTAAATATCTGATTCCCAGCCTTCTAAACCACATAACTACAGTAATTTTTCATTATTAGAAGCACAAAACCAGAAAAAAAAACATTTGAATATGGCATATAGATATAACCCAACTTGAGTTATAGTTTCTGACATCTTAATACAAAGAAGTTTTACTCAGTATTTTATCCGTTGGATTTTATTTTTTTTAATTGGAAACATGAGCCTCAAAAAAGTAAAAAAAAAATAAATATTCTTCATTTAGTTCGACCATAAGCGTTTCATACTAAAATAAGAATAAGCGTGGTACATAGAAACTTTACCGTCATGTAGCTGTATTTAGAAGGAATGCCAAATTCGAGATCAGATTCATTGGGCATCCGTTGGATGCGCAGTCCAACTAATCCGAGTTCTTGCATAACCTGCACTAACAAATGTATTGTTAAACCTTTCAATGTAACACCCCCTCCAAAATGAAACAATTCAAATCCTTTTGGTGTCTTGAGCATAACTCTGAACATGTGTGTGTGCGCGTGTGTTTAGGGAGCCGTGCACACGAGTGAGAAAGAGGTTTTTATTTATAAGAAATTAAGGAGTATAATTTGACATACAGGATGCACACAAGATGGAATGAGGCCCAAATCTTCCCCGCAAGCCAGCATCTCTGATGAATTTAGAAGTGCAGGTAGAGTCTTGAGCGCATTTTGCCTCCAAAGATTCTCTTGACGTTGGAAATAGTAGTCGTAATACAATCTTTTGAGAACATTCTTGCTGTATTGCATGATAAGTATTAAGATCTTGTAAGATTACATCTCAAGGAAGTCAGAAACCAGAATATGAAATGAAAATAATTTTTGTATTAGATGGAAAACAGTTTTCAGTGCCAAACAATGATGAAAAAGCAGCATAATAGCTGGAAACACGCCCAATGGTTTATCCACATGCACTTATATTATTATGGTACCTATGATCATCTAAAGCCTGGAAACTTGAGGTATCTTCAAGGTTGAAACGTGGATAAAAATCTTTAGGATTCTCTGGATCTCGAATAAGAACTATATTCTGCAAGATACAATAACGAATAAAACAGGGTAGGATTTGCAAGATTAAGAGGACAGAGTCAAATTCAGAAGACAGAAAAAGATTAAACATAGATTAAAAGAAATGCCATATAAATACTGAAGTGTGTCAATTTGATTTATTTTCTGCGAATAAATAAGAAAGTATCACATCTTAGAAACTAAGTTTTCACAAGAGCTGGAATCACAAAAGTAGCTTAAGACAACAGATCTATTTGGTTTACTATTAGGAGGATATAGAATAATGGCTATCTATAGTGGTTATTGTTGACTGGGGAAGTTGGTTAGTTAATGGCGTAGTTAGGATTGTCGTGTATAAATTGGGACGTTTTGGAGTTAGAAAGGGTACCATTTGAATATTGTAATGTTTGTAAATAGAGTAGCAACTCTATTGTGAAGGGGAAACCCTTGGAGGAGAGATTCCTCTCCTGCTCTTTTCTATTTCTTTGGAATCCAAGGATTCCTAACAATTATTGATAATGAAATACACTTAGTACGAGTGAATCAAAATTAAGTCAAAATATTGATGTTTACCTTTCAGTGAATATCAATATAGACAGATAGTGGATGGAAGAAAACAAGAATATGATCCATGAAGCAAAATTGATAAAGCTACCTGTAAGAGAGAGAACAGACTTCGCCGAATTTTGTCTTCACTCTCCAACAACAGAGAACTTTCAGCAGAAGTTTTCAATTTGGAAGCAATTTTTTGCTCTGTGTTGCTATCCTCCTTGAACTATAATCATTCATGAAAAAAAAGCTACAACAGCATAAATGAAATTTCCCTAAGCCTGCCTCAGATTGGTGCCATTAAATAATGCGTTATATAAAGCAAAAAGATTAACATTGACATGAATTTCTTGCCTAATTACAAGCAACCAAGCAAATCATAGCTGTACTTGCTTAATCATGAAAAAATCCAACAATCAAAACATCAAACATATCCGTCTTCGTCTACTTAGTAGAAAGAGAAGTACAAAATATGCAATCAAATTCTGCTAGCAACCCAAGCCAAGCCCTATTCATAAGACAATATACAGGCAATGAACTATTATGAAGATTAAGTATTCTTTGAATTTCAAAAATTGGATTTAAAGAAATTCATGAAGTTTATATGGTTTACTCATGAAATTTAGAATTTAAATACACAGACAAACAATCAAAATGGGGTAATGCATTGAAGTAGGATGACCAGAAAAGACAAGTGGCGACTAAATATTCAGGATCAGCATGTTCTCAAGCGGCTAAGCATCAATAGGATATTTATATATATTATGATAACTAGCAATAGTGTAGAAATACATTATTAACATCTATAGAACATGAAAACAATATTTAAAAAGATAAAGCAGATGTGATAGGTTTAAATAAATCTGCGAATATATAAAAAACAATCATGTGTGGCTCATGCTTTTAGTTTGGAATTGCATTCCATCTCTATAAGACCGTCCATCTTAACGAAGAATGTGTTAAACCAAGCACGGTTCATTCATGAAAGTTTATATTCAAATAAAAAGGTAGTTGGTTAGGATGTGCTAAAATTAAAGCCGCACTGCTCATACACAATCTAATAAGTTGTACCCTTAGCATATGGAAGATATGCTTTATGAGAGTATACGGGAAACAATAAATAGTTAAAAAGAAAATTGGCACACAAAATTATGATCACCTCATAGCAGTTCTTGTCATATTCGTTCAGAAAAGTTGTTGCAACGAATGTCCAGGCAGGTCCAAATTTTTCCTGAATCAAGAATGAAAAATATGCTATAACTAAGCACATCTACAAGGCATATTATAAGAAACCAGATGGATCTATAAGGTAAATTATTAACACATTATGAAAATTCATCCATAGCGTAGTAGGTACACAACAAACCTGTAATATTTCCTTCCTAATGTATGGACGGCTCAGGCGATTAAAGTCCCATATCCCTTCTCTTTCAAGTTCTTCCTACAATAGATTTAACAAGTTCTAAATTGACCAAAGAAATAGCTTCTTTTGCCAGTTAGAGCACTTAAGCTCGTATTCACTGAATCGATTGCCCTTTAGATTTATAAAAGAGCATAATGATACCTGACTTAGAGGAATAGATGGTCGGAATTTTCCGACTAGACCTGTCACAGCATGATCTGGAAGTTCCCAGATTCGGAAGAATCCCAATATGTGATCAATCCTGTAGGCTGTGAAATATTTTCCCATCTGTCATGGACAAAAGTAAAACTAATCTTTAGCCTCTATACTAAAATTTGCTTAGATTATTAAAAAAAAAGGAAAGCCAAGAACTTGAAACCAAAACCTGTGTCAATCGAGCTCGCCACCAACCATAGTTGTCTTTTGACATCTCTTCCCAATTATAAGTAGGAAAGCCCCAATTCTGGCCATTTTTATCAAAATAATCAGGAGGGGCCCCAGTAGAAGTGTTCATTCGGAACAAATTTGGATAAACCCAAGTATCCACACTGTTTCTGTCAACTCCAATGGGAAGATCTCCCTTTAGAATCACTCCCTTCTTTCTTGCATATTCTGAAGCTTCCGACAACTATCAGAATAAGATGAAAGCAAAAAGCAAGATATTGTGTTACATGATTTAATGATTTAACGGCCATGTAGAACTTATAGTAGGGTTCAATATAACTAACTTGTAAATGCAGATGGTACTGAACATAGTAGTGGAAGCAAATTATCTCGTAATGCAGACTTTCCTTGGATACAAGTTTCTCTAACTGCAAAACAATGGGAAATATACAGTCTTAATAAGACATTTAGAAACTGAAAAGAAAAAAGGGAAACCTAAGGCACATACCTTATCTTCTGAATAATTAGCAAAACGGCCCCATTGACTTCGTTCCGATGTTTCAAAGAAATCCCGCAGGAAACAGAAAGCAGCGTAGGGTTTCAACCAACCCTATTACCATCAAGAACAAAGCTCAGTCGGTGTAGCATTTTAAATAAAATGAAGAAAAAAAACAATTATAGAAATTCATTATAAAGGAGAGGAAAAGATAAAGCATCTCTTGCCAACATATTAAGCAGTCGTAATGTGTAGTAGTAAAACCTCATTCTCAGAAAAGAACTCCTGAAAGGAAGTCGAATTAAGTATCAAATCTTTCTCTTGATTGAAAACTTTCTTCGCAATTGAGAGTTTAGTAGACAATGTAGCTTCATAATCAACATCCTGTAAATAAAATTAACCAACCATAAGGAAATTGTCACCCACAAATATGTTTGCATATAAAAATGGTGATGACGGTAACAATATATTTACAGAAAATATAGCCAACAACAACACAATAACAACATCAATCAAGTCTATTCCCACTAAGTGGAGTCAGCTACCTGGATCATTTGACGCCAAAATTTAATCATGCACTTACCAGAAAATAACTCTTATATGCTTTGGCCCATAGTTTTTCTTGATCTTCCTTTATCTCTAACTATTGGACTATCCTCACTCTAATCTACTCTCTTTATTGCTACTACAAATCTTTCTCATACAAGTTCATATCACCTAAGGAGGGATTCTAGAATCTCTATTATAGGGACTCCCCGAATTTTCTCTCTAGTAAATGTATTTCTAGTTCTCTCTTGCATTACTTATGTAACAACACATCGAAGGACCATTCTCGTGACTTCGACACTAACCTTATTTTCTTGTAGGTTTTATACTTCCCAAACTTCAGTTCCCTACAACATTATGGATCTTATAATAACTATGCAATAAAATTTTCCCTTAAATTTTAGAAGTATTTTCTATAAGATATCACACCCACCCAAATAATTCCACCAGTTGAGAGTCTCAAATTGGATGAGAAAAGGCCTGAAAAAGTGTTCATAAGTAGGAGGCCTCCCTCACCTTGCAATTTTAAGGAAATGAAAAGTGACTTTTAGACTGAAAATAGTTCATCATCAATCTTCTCAAACTTAGTTGCACATACCCTCTAATAAACAAATTATAATCAAAGTTATAATGGTGTTTGTTAAAAACACCAGCATTTAGACTTTGAAACAGAATTTTATTCAATGATGCATATGTATAAGATACATATAAATATTTGATCATTACCTTCTTATCTAATTGTTGTTTTGCCTTCTCAATCTCTTGCTGTTTAAAGTAAATACATAGCATTTCAAATATTAGCATTATGAAGTAGCTACAAATGCCATTCAATAGAGAGTAAAATTTTTAAACATAACCTTGATCTCCTCTGTTATGTTCTCAGAAAGTGCCTGTACTCTCAGGTACAATGGATGCAGCGCAAATACTGAGAGTGAACTGAAAGACAAACATATGAGATAACAAAGTATTTCAAAATCAGTATATGAATTGTTTGAAAAAGCAATCAAACACATGAAACATTTTTTCCACCAGATGTATGATAATACTAACATCAGAAACATAGGCTGATATGCTGTGTGTTGTTAGTATCTTATCCAAATAAAATTTGACATGCTTTTAAACCAGTTTATATCAGTTTCCAAAAGCTTCAGTTATTGTAGAGTAAACACCATGTTCATATTTATGATATATAAAAAGGTAATTACAAGTTTATCTAATGTCTATGACGATTTTAAAGGTGCTTCTATACCTGTATGGATAAGAATCCCACCACATCTGATGAACAGATGTATCATTGATTGGTAAAAGTTGAACTAAATGGAAACCAGATGCTACAGCCCAGTCAACTAGTAACTTAAGGTCAAGAAACTCCCCAACTCCTAGATCAGATTCCGACCTAATAGAGAACATAGGAATTGCTACGCCAGCACCACGCCAGGGTGTTTCCTTGTAAAGCAAACCACCAACATATTAGAACCATCAAGTTCTAGAAAACCACAATCTCCACTACCCGTAGTGTAAATTTAGCTACTTACTCGTATCATGCCATCTGAAAGAAAAATATATTTTGCTTCTCTTCTTGAGGAGTTAATTGAGACTTCTCGATTTGGACCGTTTTCTATAGAAGCATTCCCAGACCTGTCATATTTACAATATCTATATGTGGAAATAACTGTTAAGGAAGAACGTAAAGTTTGACCAGGGTATTGGTAGTGACGTATGAAAATAATAACTCCACTCTTTCATCTATAGCTCAAAATGAAAAGTTCAAAATGGATATCTTATTGGAAAATCACTCCTTTGCATCACACATTCAGCTAGCCATACGAATTCACCAACATAGCTGAGTTTTAGTCCATTTTCAACTTTCCACTGCCCCAACTTTGTATTGCTACCTATCACGTATATCTGCAAAAGTTTGGGAGAAACCACAAATTCATGGAAAGTGCTTTAAATCACAAACTTTTGAAGTATCCTTAAATGCTAACAAGCATATATTTTTAATGAATTCTTAATCCAGAAAATAAACTGCATCAGTCATAAATGATATATAGATAAAAGGTTTTACTGATGTGTCTTTCTCGATAGTTGGGCAGAAAACTTTGAATTGGATGAGGATGGACTCCGCTGGTCATCAGAAGTCAAAACACATGAGCTATCAGCAAAATAACAAACGGGCAGTCTATATTCATTATAAAAAGCCCCAAACAGTAGGCTAAACATGTAATTTGCAAAATGTTACCTTCTGGTTCAAAAGTGATGTGGTTGACTCCTGTGGTTGTGATGATGCTCGAATCCCAACTTTGCCGAAAAATGACATCTCTGAAAGCACTTCTGAAAGGGAGAGCATCTGAGCCAGTCTGAACTTGAGATAAAACAAGAAAATATCTTGAGAATATATGTTAAAAGAAAGAAAAACTATCATTTTTATCCTAAGTAAAAGCCTGTCATATTATATCAAGAAAGATAATTTATATCTAACTTCAAAATGTTATTTCAACACTGACAACATTGAGAAGCACCACGTGAAGCATTTTGGCAAAACTCTAAGCACAAAGAACAAAAAAAAACCTAGATGCAAGAAGCAACTCCATAGGCCATATCAGTGTCATATGCAAAAGTGTTACATCTTACAATGTTATAGAATATAAACAGTACAACAACAACAACCACCAAGTTTTATCCTACTAAGTGGAGTCGGCTATATGGATTAAACAATGTGATAATGTTCTATCATATATCATATCTCTATCCAACTCATCAATCTCTAGATCTTTCTTAATAGTTGCTTTTATAGTTTTACAAGGTTTTCCCGCTGCCTCTAGTAATTTGACTACCCTCCATCTGATCTGCTTTCCATTAAGCGTCATATATTTTTTATTATTATATTGATGACTGAGAAATAACAATGTATTGAACCCAAGTGGGAAAATGTTAGGACATACTGACAGTTAGAGAACAGTCATCGAAGTTAAGTAGTTAGAGCAAATATTTTGTATAAATAGGATATACGAGTGCATTCTGTACATATGATAGGTTGTGAGTGAAAGGAGAGATCCTTTGTCAAGGGGAATCCCCTTGGAAGAATTATATACCAAATTTTTGTTCATATTCAGTATATCGCTGCTATTCATTTGAGTCCTATGATATCTTCCATTCAATTCAATTTTTTTGGTTCCTAGTAGATTACAAATGCACTTGTAATCAGCACAACTTGTTCAATATGATTCAAGCACCATATCTTTTTTATGAATAAGGAATATACTGCAAAGATTTACAACTGTAAAATTTAACAAAATGGATCTAAGTTAATTATTAGGAATTGAGTAAAACTAGAACATATTTCACACAAGCATCGACTGCGAGATTATAAAGAATTGCTTAAAAAAGACATAGAGAAATGTGGAAAGAGAGAAAGGAAGCAACCTGCCAAAGATCACGAAACTCAATCTCCTGACCACTCTGAACACCTTCGGGGAAAGTCAGTTCGTGTTTCTTCCCCATCTCCCATCTCACAATATTTCTCTTATCATCCACAACATAGTAGGTATACTCACTTTGAAACCCCTTTGGCACAGTAATGCTTCCACTCCAAATGAGCTCAGAGCCTTCATGAAAGGGAGTGAGCAACACACCCTTCTTCACATTCCAAGATCCAAGCACTGGTTCAGAGCCACACACCACCAAACTCTCACCCCATTGAGTAAAATACGGTACACGAAAGCTTATCTTCACCGAATTCACCGACTTATTCCCCGAAACCAATCGCGGCGGATTCACCATAGCTTCAAAAACGAATAGTTTAAACTAATCTCACATCCTCAGCACTCACAAACAGTATGAAAATGAAGAAATTAAGGTAAAACTCAAATTAAACTAGTAATTATTATTGAAAATTTTCCAATTCTGAGATTTTCAGTCACATCTAATCCAACTATCATACAATTTTCATTTGCTTGTAAAGTAAACAAAAAAAAAGTTTGGACATTAAATCAAACAGCACATACGCATTTGCAATAATTGAAGTAAACTTAATTTCAAAGAAAGAATGCAGAAAGAGAAAATGAGTGGATGAAATTCACCAGAGAGAGATTGAGGTTGAATCACCTTTTTTGGTTGAATTAAAATAGAAACTTTAGAGAAGCAAAAAGAATGATAAAGAGAGTGAAGAAGACAAGAAATAGAAGAGAGACGTTTCTGGCTATGAACACAGAAGTGTGAGGTGATATTCAGATTTTTTTTCCTTGATGTTATTAAGTATTACTATTATGAATAGGGTTTAATGGTGATGCACTGATAGTGTAAAAATATTTTGTCATCTAATGAGAATATATTATTTTGTTATATTATACCAGTATTTTAAATTTTACAGTATAACTTAATGGGATGCATCGTCGTCATTGATTGATAGTGTAAATTTAATTTACACTGTGAGGGGCATAGTCTCTTTTCTCGTATTAATATGGTCCGTCCATGCGCTCAAACTTTTTGTATGTGTTGCTTTCACATTTGGTGCCATGATTGTGATGATTGATTTTTATTAAAAGAAACTTTATATTTTTTCCTTAAAATTATTTTGTTTTGTTCTTTGACAACTTAAGATTTGTTTTTTTATTATTTATCTTTTCAGGGCTGGTTTGTTTTGGTTTTTAAAAAATAGATTTTTTTTATTTTTAAAAATGAATTTTATAAATTTAGTTTTTAAAAAATGGATTTTTTTTTTTTATTTTTAAAAATTAATTTTTAAAATATTAAAAAAAATTATATTTGTTTTTTTAAATTGAATTTTGATATTGTAAAATATAAATGAATATTAAAACATAATCAAAATCGAAATTTTTTAAACAAAATATATTAAAAGTGATTTTTATGAAAAAGTTATTTGAAATAGATATTTAATAAAATATTTAAAATATCATTTAAAAAATGATTATTCAAAATAAATTTTCAGAAATTTTTATAAAAACTTATTTTAAATTTTTTTAACACAAATTTATATTACTATATAAAAATCATTTAAAAAAAATTAAGACAAACGTACTCAATCTATTTTTGATGATTCAAATGTGACCTAAATTTGCCGCTAATAATTCCATTAAATGTGACCTATTATTATTAAAATTTGTATACTCCATATAATGCACGTGACATGACATTTTTAAAAAGTCGTCTACGTAGTAGAGTATATTCTTTAGGATTCATACTTTTATTTTATTTGTTGAAAAGTAGAATATCTAATTTTAGTTAGTGTTGATTGTACATTATATATCTTCAATTTCTCAATTTAAATTTGTTATCTAAATTAAATATCTCAATAAGAAAAGAATTGGTGAGGGAGAAATCTAATAGTTAAAACTTAAAAGAGAAGAGAGAAAATATGAAAGAAATATGCATATTTTTCCAAACTAAATGACCTAAATGCTCCATTTTAAAAAACAATTTTCTAAATACCCTTTTTTTTATTTTAATACAGTAAATAAATTGATGGCAATGGTTACTGTTCACCCTTATCCCTTCGTCCATTCATTTTTCTTTTTTTTTTTGAGAAAATAAGATTTATTAAATCTAAAATAAGTTAAATATAAAACGATCAAAAGGTCCAGCTCAAACCATCCAAAAGAGATCAAAATTGAAACAAAATCGGAGTTAAGGCATCATTAGATAAGCAATACGCTCTCTAAGTTTAGTCCTTCTCCACAATCTGTTGATAATACTGTTAATAATTTTCCTATACACTCCTATGTATGTATCTACCACTCTTGCCCCCGTGTTCCTATACGCTTCCTCATTCATGTACATCTAACACCCATAAACCGTTTCCGCGAAAGCAGTCTTGAGTATTTTGTTATCCCAGCTCTTTTTTGCACTTTGCTGGATCATCCATTGGATTTCTTCATCCCAGGTTTGGGGGTCATGTTTAATGTTAAGCCACTTTATTACCTTTGACCAAATGTTACACATATTATTACAATCAAAAAGTAAATGTTGTATAGTTTCTTTTTCTCTGCAAAAGACGCATCCGTCCTCACCAATCAACCCGAACTTTTTTAACCTATCTTTAGTCGCTAGACGCTTATGACATGCTTGCCAAAGTGTGAAAATTGCGCGCGGTCGAGCCTCATTGTCGTACATTATTTTCCTCCATGGGATTGCATCCTTTTGACTGAGCAGCGCATGATACATGATCTTATTGCAGAAATTACCTGTAGCACAGGCCTCCTGCCATTGACTCAGATATTAGACTGTTTCTCTTTGGGGCAAGATGTGTCGTAATATCCACGAACAGTTGGCAGAGATGGGCACTGTCATGGTGGTCTGGTTTGTCTTGATGTAGTACGTATGAATCCAACGCACCCACAACGTATCGGCTTTCATGAACACATTCCAAAGCAATCTCATCATACACACTTTGTTCCAATTTCGAATGTTTATGATATTCAGACCACCCCTTTTCTTTGGCTCGCAAACAGTTTCTCAAGATATGGGCGATTTTCTGCTTGCATTTTCCTTACCCGTCAAGAGGAAAATTTAACATATCGTATCTATTTTTTTGGTTACATTCTTCGGCAACGGTATACACTAGAGCCAATAATTTGTTACGCCAAAAATCACACTATTAATAAGCTAAACTCTCCCTGCGTAACTCAAAAATTTCGCGCTCCAGTGTTAGATACGCTTGCAAACTCTCTCCACAAGGCAAGCACACTGATTATTAGTCAGTTTTTTGCAGTTCTGGGGAATGCCCAAGTACTTGAAAGGCACCATCCCCACAGAAAAACCAGCCAGCTTGTTCTCTTCTTTTTTCTCCATTCCACCATAGAAAAATTTACACTTTTTAGGGTTGACGTTTAGGCCGGTGGATCTTGAGAAAGCATGGAATCTCTCCATTATCAGCTGCATAGATGTCGTATCTCCCCTGGTAAATAATAATAGATCGTCAGCAAAACTGACATCCACAATTTGAAGCTTTTCGCATTTACTATGAAAGTTAAAATTTGGGATGTTAGGAAGGTCGTCAAACTTTCTATGGAGGTACTCCATAATAATGACAAAGAGCAAGGGGGATATGGGATCCCCTTGTCTAAGACCTCTACGAGCTTTCATCACTTCTGTATAGACTCCATTTACATTGAACTGATAGCTTACCGTCGTGACCGCATTCATAATTCAACCAATGAATCTCTGCGGGAAACCAATCTCAACCATTATCGTATGTAGAGCTTGTCAATCTACTGTATCGTAAGCCTTTTGGATGTCCATATGCACCATACAATGAGGCATACCCCCCCCCCCCCTTTCTACTGTAACCTTTGACCCGCTCGAACGCAAGTAGCACGTGATCATGTATTTTCTGGCCTGGCACAAATGCAGCCTGGTTTCTGCTGATAATATGGGGGAGGACTTTACTCAATCTATTTGACATCACCTTCGAGATAATTTTGTACATAGTTGTACAACAGGATATTGGCATGTATTCTTTGATCGATTTCGCATGTTCTGTCTTGGGAATGAGAGTTACCAGTGTTCTATTCCATCTCGTGTCTATTACTCCCTTGGTGTAGAAATCCATCACCTCTTTAATGACATCCCCATGTATTAAATTCTAAGAGGCCTTGAAAAATTTGGACCCAAATCCATCAACCTCGGGTGCTTTTAACTCGCCAATGCTATTCACTGCGCCCTGATCAATCTCAAACAAGGTAACCGGTTACGACAGCATGGTTCTTTGCTCCCTAGTAACTTGTTTACCTTTCATTAAGGATTGGATATCCACTCCCTCCAAATTTCCTTGTTTTGTACCCATGAGACCACCATAGAAATTAAGTATTTCATTTGATATGTCTTCATGGCTCACTGCTATTGTGTTGTCATCTCTAACTAGTTGCCCAATCTGCCTCTTTTTCTGTTTGCTCTTAAGAGACGCGTGGAAGTAAGCGTTATTACCGTCACCAAGACGAATCCAATCATCTTTTGCTGTTTGACTGGCTATCCGCTCATCAATGTCAATCAGCTCAAGCAACTTATCATTCCAGAATTTCTCCTGTAAAATTAGGTGTTCATTCATTCTATCAATACTCAGGTTGTGTTGAATCCCTTTCAGGCTATTTCTAGCTTGCTTAATTTGGTGTTTTATACCAATTAATGGCTTACTGAGATTTCTAAGAACAGATTGAAGCCTTCACATTTTTGCCCATAAAACATTAGCATGGTCTGCCCCAATCGGGTTTTTCCATCTATCTGTCACAACTTTGTGGTATCCCTCCATATCCACAATTTTATTTATAAACTTGAATCCGCGTCGCTTCTTTTGAGTCTCTTCATCACATTTAAGACATAAAAGGCCATGATCTGAGATATTAGGTTCCATGACATACAACGTCCATTGCATGTTTTGCTGAATCCAACCTATGTTAGCTATCAGTTTATCTATCCGGGAATAGATTGCGCCATTAGCATGCTTGTTGAACCACGTGTACTTATCTCCCTTGTTTTCAATCTCATACATACCAACAATATCCATCATATTGCTCAAATCCTTGAATTCACTTTCATGAACCGGTTTGCCACCAATTCTGCCCCCATTCATATTTAAACCAACTTTTTTTTGTTTTTATTATTATTTTAATCATGCAAGTTAATTATTTTAATAATAATATTTATCTTAATAAAATAATTTTTAATAATAATTTTTTAATGTTAACATTTTTTCAGATTTTTTTCTTTTTAATATAAATAATATTAAAAAATTGTAAAATATTTTAAAATAAAATAAAAAACACAACTAATAATCATTGGTAAATTTGTATCCTAACATGATAAACGGGTTATACTAACTTAATTACAAGATAAACTGAAATAGAATCATAAATAACAATTAAGCGGTTTTGGTTTTTCAAAGGCTTAAAAGATGAAATCATTGATATTCATACGCGGTTTGGTGTTCCGATTGGCAAGAACTGGGTTCTTCTATATTCTCTGACACCAAAAGTATTACAAGAACACAAATCTATAAAACGACAAAAATTTCCTACTTTAATCACCTCTTTAGCTATGCTTTGGACTTTAGTCTCTTTTTTGTCTTTTTCTTCTCTTTTATTTGGATAATCAAATTAAGACAATTGGAATTGTGATAATAATCACATGCACATGATCTATCAATTTTTTTTGCACCGGATAAACAATTAGTTGCCTTATTTATTTTTAAATGAAATATACACACTTCTGTGTGTTTATTTTTGTTGACATTTGGGTTCAACCACCTTTGGGCTGAATAACCGGGGGAGGGTTACCCAACTTAGAGGATATAATTGTCTTTTACCGTTTTTTTCATCTTTTTGGTGTTAATTTTTTTGTTTTCATATATTTTGTTATTTTTTCTCTCAATCGATCATACATACATGTGAATAAAATATGTCAGACTGTCAAAATAAACTACTCGAGGAGTATTTTCAAAATTCAAGTATTATGGTACAAAATACACGCTAAACTCGCAACCTACTCGAAAAACTAAGGGTGTTCAGGTAATGCCAATTTTATCAATTTTCCACAGGCCCCTAGACTTAGCCAATCATTACTTCAGTCCTATATATTTTCTCAGATATTTTTCAAAATCAAAAGCTTTTTCGGAAAAAAAATAAATTAACACCTCAATTTTGGGGGAAATACAACAATGGTACATGCAATTTATTCAATCAAAATTTTCCTAACAACACAAAACTCACAACAAACAGTAAATATTAACAATGCAAAAATAAGGGAAATCCCCCCCCCCCTCCAAATTTGGATTGTACATTGGTCTCAATGTTCCAATTGAAGTAAGGAGAAACAAGAAAAAACTCACAAACACCTCACTAAGGAGGTGGGAAACGCTGCAGAAGAGGAATGTAAAATAAAAAGAACTTGCAAAAAGAAACAACACAAAAGGCATAAGCAATTAAAAGTGTGGGTTTTCTCCCACAAAGCGCTTTGTTTAACGTTGTTTTACCTCGACGGCCCATGAGTGCAAGTACTCATGGTGGTTCTTTCAGAATTAAGTGTATTTCTTCCTCCACTACATCATCAGCAACATATTGTGTTAATCTCTGTCCATTCAGAGTGAATGAGCCTGTAGGCTCACTTTAAATTTCTATTGCTCCATACGGTGTCACCCTCTTCACCACAAAGGATCCAGACCACCGAGACTGAGTTTTCCATGAAACAGTTTATGTCTCGAATTAAACAATAAGACTAGCTCACCTTCTTTGAACTCTTTTTTAAGGATTCTTTTTTCGTGCCATCTCTTAGTTCTCTCTTTATACAACTTTGCATTTTTATACGCATCAAGCTGTAATTATTCTAACTCACTCAATTGTAATTTTCTTTTTTATCATGTCGCCAGGTAATCTAGATTAAGGGCTTTTATAGCCCAATATACCTTATGTTCTAATTCTACTAAGAGATGGCAGGATTGGCCATATATTAGCTTGAATGGGGTCATTCCAATGAAAGTTTTATAAGCAATTCGATATGCACAAAGTGAGTCGTCGAATTTAGAGGATCAGTCCTTCTCTAAAATGGCTTTTATTTTTCTATTAAAAACCTCGACTTGACCAATTGTTTGGGGATGGTAGGGTGTAGCAACCTTATGTTTTACCCCATATTTCTTAAGAAGGCTCTCAAATTTTCTGGTGAACAAATGTGATCCCCCATCGCTTATCACTAGTCTAGGGATCCACAACCTTAGGAAAATTATCTTTTGGAACATTTTTATTACACCTCAGGCATCATTTGTTGGAGAGGCGGTGGCCTGAATCCATTTTGATACATCATAATCCACAACCACGAGTATGTATCCATTTCCATATATGATGGGAAGGTCCAATAAAATCAATCCCCAAACATCAAAAATCTCGACCTCTAAGATGTTGTTCAGAGGCATTTTATTCCTCTTTGAAATGTTTTTGGTGCGCTGGAACTTGTCACACTTCTTTATGAAAACATGGACATCTTTGAAGAGATTAGGCCAATAATGGCTAACTTATAAGGTCTTGGACACAATTGTGTAGGTACTGGCATGTCCACCGTAGGCAGAAGCATGACAAGGAACCATAACACTCTCAATTTCCTTTTCTGGGAAGCACCTCCAGAAAACTTCGTTGGCGCCCCTCTTAAAAATCAGAGGCTCGTCCAAATAATAATGCTTAAGATCAGATAAGAATTTCTTTTTACACTGATAACTCATACCCGAAGCCAAGACTTAGGCGGTAAGGTAGTTGACAAAGTCAGCATACAAAGGCGTTTCTTTTTAAGCCAACACAAACATCTTGTCATCCAAGAAAGAGTCACAATAGGTAACTCTTCCACTTTTTGTTCATTCAATGTGGACAAATTGTCAGCGACCACATTCTTTGTCCGTTTCTTATCTCTTTATCTCAGTATCAAATTCTTAAAGTAGTAAAATCTATCTGATATACCTATGTTTAACATATTTTTTTCTTAGGAGATATTTAATGGTCGCATGGTTTGTATAGACAATTATCTTAGACCCCAATAGCTAGGGACGAAATTTGTCGATAGCAAAGACCGCGACCAATAGTTCTTTCTCTTTAGTCGCATAATTAATTTGTGCATCGTCTAAATTCCTTCTAGCATAGTAAATGACATGCATTTTCCTATCTTTTTTCAGACCCAACATCGCGCCTATTGCAAAGTCGTTGGCGCTACACATGATCTCAAAGGGAGCACTCCAATCGAGAGACTGAAGTATAAGGGTTGTTGGAAGCGGAATAGCGGCAAGCAATAAACATTTTGGAAGTATTTTTCCTGGAATTATCGTGTCCATAGAGATCTGTTCGAGGGAAAGAATGTCGTTCGACAGTTTAAACGTTAAAGAGTTTGGGTTTAAAATGGGCTTAAAAGTAAATGCGGGAAATAAAACTTATGAACATAAAAAGAATTCATTCTTTGGAGAGTAGAGAACCCTTGAGTTTACATTTCATTTACCCTATCAAATACTCAAACTCACTACTCAGTTGCACGCAACCTAAATCACTCATCAACATTATCACGTATCGCTCACAACAAAGGTTATGTCTAATGCAAAGTTGAGAGAACAACCGTATCGCCTCGGAGGTGATGTCTCACGCAACTCGGCTACACGGAAGCATTAAGAATCGATACTCAAGTGAATATTAAGCCTAAATCTATCTCTAGAGTCTAGAACATAATAGATGTTTATCCTAAATCCGGATTTAAAGAGGATGAAATTCTGGTATCAGACGTGTGATGTTAAGGTGCGATGTCACAACAACACACTCTGCACAATGGACAGAATAAACAGCAGAATAACACACCAAATTGTTCACCCAGTTCGGTCTAACTACCTACGTCTGGGGGCTACCAAGCCAGGGATGAAATTCACTACTTGTAGAATTAATTTACAGACTCAACAACCCAGTTGACAATCTCCTAAACTTAATTCCTACTAGTGACTTTCTACCTAAGAAACCACTTAGATATGAGAACACTACTCAATCCCTAAAACAATACTCAAGGAACAACCTCTTTGAGCAACCCTGATCTTACTTCACAGCTTTGATCAAGTAATAACTCTCTATTGCTTCACAGCTTCTAAGAGAGGACAGAAAATGACTCACCAATTCAACCTAGAATTCTGTATATAAAACTCGTACAAAATACTCAAGACACTCAGCCTATGCTCTTGATCTTCTCTCTGTATTTCTGTACCTTTTCCTTTGGTCTTGTACGCTTTAAATAGCAACCTGAATTGGGCTTGGACTCCCTACAATATCTGACCTGATTTGCTATTTAAAACTGAATATTCAAAACAGATTTTCTCCTAAAGTCTTTTCAAATCCTCAACCTTTTAAATCTCCTACAAATCTGCACCAGATCTCCTATGCAGTGAAGAATATCTAACCTAAGATATTTGTATCCAATGAGACAGCTTGCTCTCCACAATTCCAGCTAACACACAAACCCTAACAACATCACAGCCTGATGTTATTAATTCTGCAGATCTAATGTCACAACATTGCCTGTGACATCAGACATCCAAACTTCAGCAATTTAAACACTTAACACAGCTCAGTGTTAAGACTCAATGTTGCAACATCACCACCTTGACATCAACATTGAACATACTTTGTTTTACCAAAATTCCAGCCAATCCAAGAACTAACAATCTCCCCCTTTGGCTAATTTGGCTAAAACAATCTCTGCACCTTCAGAGACTTCAGCAGCAGAAAAACTTCAGTCAATGATTTTGAAACTCCAAGCAGCAGCATCAGCATCAAAACAGCTACAATCTTCAACCAGCTGCACATATTTCAACAATGTTGCTCCCCCTCAATCATGAACCAGCAAAAGCAGCTGATCAAGCAGTTCAGTAATTACTCATTACTCCCCCCTTAAATTCAGCATCAGCAACCAACTCATAAACTTCGGCTTCAGCCAACAACTCCTTTGACAACATTTGTACTCTTGGACTTTTGGCTTTCTTTCTTTGGCTACTTCTCCCCCTTTTTATCCACAATTAGACAAGCTTCAATAAGAAGCCCTATTAACTACAGTTAGTACACCCTAGCTCTCATTGTTAGCCTCACAGTTAGCAATCAGGCAAAACAAATCATAGAATAGAAAAACATAAAAAGGTGCATATAACAGCACAAAATTCAAATTACATAACCGACATAGCAAGTGCAAAACAAAAAAACTAAACTATTATCTAATAACAGCAGATGGAAGTTAGTCTTCATCCGAGCTGGTACCATCAGCATCTTCATCACCTTCATCTGACCCGGAATCCTCAGTATCGCCATTCACATTATCTTCCCCCTGTTCCAAGTCTTTGATCATCTGCTCAATATTCATTTTCCTGACAGTGCTGGTACTGATAACCATATCAAGATCCTTGCAGGTTGCCTTTAATTCTTCAATCAGCTCAGATTTTGTATTGACCTTCTTAACCCCGGAACTTGATGTTGTAACAATGTCTGGAACATGACTCCCAGCAAACAGTTTGGGATGCAAAGATAAAGCTGACTCCCTCTTACATGCTACCTCTGTACTGGTTAAGATTCCAGGATGTTGATCTAAGATCATTCCACAGATAAGGGAAGGGAATGATATAGGCATTTTGATAGCATTGGTGGCACCATGCTTCACCACTTGATCAAATATATAGCTTCCATAGTTGAACTTGACCTTTTTCCCAACAGCATAGATGAACCTTCCTAATCCCACAGTTATGGTAGTTTTGTGATTAGTAGGTACCTAGTTAGCAGCACTAATTCTGTGCAAAATAGCATACTTGATACTGAGTTTGCTAGCTGTCAATTTATTTTTCAGTGGCCACACCTTAACTTGAGTGGCAGTGATTTCTCTACACACTTCATTATCAGTCACTTCCAGCTCACACCCCTCTTGTTCATCTCTTCCCAGATATTTATTGATGGTACTAGGAGAGAAGTCAATACACTGCCCTCTAATAAACACCTTCATGTAGTTCACACTCCTATTGTCAGAAATGTCTATGGGGATGTTTACAACAAATTCCTTAACAAGTCCACTATAGCACTTAGAGAATCTGGTCACAGTCTTCAACAATCCAGCAACATGAATGAGGTCCATAATTTCTTTCATCTCCAAGACATCCTTTCCAAGCTCCCTTTCCAGAGCTAATCTCCTTTGGCATACAAATTTCCACAAGGGAGCACTACTCACATAATGAAAGGATATGTTGTCCACTGGCACTTCAGGGACCTTATCAGAGATTCTTTTTAAAATGGTCTTTCTGACTGGTGTGATGTCATGGACATCTTCCTCAACGTCATCCTCAGATTCAGATTCTTCTCTAATCTTTCTCTTTTTGGAGGGTGTAACAACCTTGCTCCAAGGTTTTGTGGGACCAACAGCAGTTTTCCTCTTGCCTTCAGTAGACTTCTTTGGAGAGGATTCAACAGTCTTTCCTTTCCTTGTCTTTAGTCTCTTGGCAATACTTGGAACAACATCTCCAATGACTTCATTATCAGATAAATCAACCACATTGATCACATCCTCATTCTTTTCTTCTCCAGGAGTAGTTCTATCATTAATGTCCTCATGCACATCCTCTTCTTCCCCTCCTATTTCAGAATCTTCAATGACAGACATAGCAAGTCTATGAAGATCAGACTCATCTCCTTGCATGTCTACCTTTTCTGCCGGCATCTGATTCAATGGTATAAAAATCCCTTTCACAGGTATACCTTTGTCCAGTATTTTTGTAGCTAGATTCCCCATACTCTTGTCAACATCAAACTTTTCTACCACAGTTTGAGACATGGATGACCTAGGTGTTGATTTATCACTAAATAGGATACTAGTAACAAGCTTCTTTGTTTCAGTGTCTTTAAAGGTAGTTGCGGCCCTTTTAGAAGCAAGTTTAGACGGTCTAGGTTTACCTGACTCTGGGAGCATTACGGAGATGGGTTGTATATTCAGAGCTTCGTCTTCAGAGTACTCATCTGTAGAAACCCTAACGTTATTCCGCGATGAACTTTTTGAAGAAGTAGATGTCTGCTTTGACATGGTTCCTTTGAGGCAGTATAGGTTGAGATGATTCTTCTTGTTGAAGGAGACGAATAGACGGGAGATATGAGTTTTGATGGATTGTGATTTTGCTATAATAGGAAATGAGGGTCTGAGGTAAGGCGCCAGATTTTGTGTATTTTTTAAAGACCAATCAATGAGTTTCTCCACCCAAATAAGCTTTCCTTTTACAAATTTGAAGGGATTCAACTTAAGAGTACTTAACTCTAACAGCCTTTCACACTTGATGTCGCAGTCTAATGCTAAAGCATAAGTCTTAACATCGATAGATGGGCTGACTTCTATAGGTATCCATAGATAACAATTATCTCTGGACCTGACTCCTTTCATGATCACTTCATCTTTTTCGTTTGTCACCAGACACTCATCCTTGGAATAGCTAACTTTGTAACCTTCATCACATAGCTGACTTATGCTAATCAGATTAGTCTTCAAACCTTGGACAAGGATCACACCATCAAGAGTAAGACCATCAAGATTCTTCACTCTTCCACTTCCTTCTACTACACCTTTGTCTCCATTGCCAAACACAACCTTATTTCCATGGCAAGGATTGAACTCCACCATCCGCTCCTTTGATCCAGTCATGTGCATTGAACATCCGCTGTCAAAGTACCATGCATCCATGGCACAATTTCCATCTGAGGTATGAGCCAATAGACACGTGACCTGAGCTTTAGGAACCCATTGTTTAGCAACTTTGGATCTGACCTTCTTCTGTCTGGTTTAAGGAACAGAATTTGGATAACCATGGAGCTTGAAGCACGAGGGCTGCATATGTCCAACCCTGCCACTATAGAAGCATCTTACTCTGTCATCTCTAAAGTGGTTAAATCTTTTGCCACTTTGATGATAATGTTGTGGCTGCCACCCATAATGTTGTCTCCTTCTACCATAGTTGGATTGTCTTCTTCTGTACTGAGGATGCTGTCTTCTAGGCTGTCTCCTATGGTGATGAGGCTTCCTTCTTCCATAGTGATGAGGCACAACATTGTTGTACCCATATCCATAGAAGTTTTCCTGATGTTGAGACATCTGATGAGACATGTTCTGTTTGAACCTTGCAGCTTGCATGCTCTTGTGATATTGGGGAGGCATATACTGACTAGCTCCTTGAGGCTGCACCTTCCTCTGATGGGGACCATTCTTTTTCTCAACATTCTGAGGCTGAACAACCTTCTTAGGGGTAGGATCCTGTCTCTTTGTTTGAGACATTGGTTGGGACACCTCCTCCTTTGTTCCTGAAGTGCTTGCTTCAGCAAAAACCTTTTTCTCAGCCACAAATCCTATACCAGACTTATCACCAGCAACCTTTTCTGTCTGAAGGATCTTATTAAGTGTGTCTGTACCACAGCTCAGCATCCTAACAGACTTGGTCATATGATCAAGGTGAGGTTTAACGAGTACAACTTCATTTTCCAGATCAGCTTTTTCATTCTCAAGCTGAGCAATCTGTTGCTTGTGGCACTTGTTTTCTTGACAAATCTCAGCACTTTTTAAACACAACTCTTGATATGTAGATGCTAACTCCCCATACGTTATTTCTCCATCACTAGAATCATCATCAGAAACAACAGTTCCTGTTAAAGCTCTAATATGCTTTGCTGACTCACCTTCACTTTCACTATCAGAGTCAGACCAGGAAACTGTCATGCCCTTCTTCTGCTTTTTCAAGAAGGTGGGACACTCTTTCTTGACATGTCCATACCCTTCACACTCAAAGCACTGAACTCCTTTATCTTGGGCAGTTTTTTCTTCATCCTTCTCTTTTGACTTGCTGATGTCAGAAGATATGTTCTTGACATTAGGCCTGGAGTTATTATTCATTCTCTTGAACACTTTGTTGAACTGTCTTCCCAGCATAACTATGGCCTGAGATAGATCCTTCTGGGATTCAGAGCTATTTCCTTTCTCTTCTTGATCCTTTGACACCAAGGCTATACTCTTTGGTTTCTTTTTTGGTTCTTCCTCATTCAACCCAAGCTCAAAAGTTTGAAGAGATCCAATGAGCTCATCAACTCTCATCTTGCTGATGTCTTGTGATTCTTCAATGGCAGTTACCTTCATCTTATACTTCTTAGGAAGGGACCTAAGGATCTTCCTTACAAGCTTTTCATCTGACATTTTTTCACCAAGAGCACTGGATGCATTAGCCAGCTCCAGAACATTCATGTGGAAGTCATGAATAGTCTCATCTTCCTTCATCTTCAGGCTTTCAAATTTTGATGTTAGAATCTGAAGTCTTGACATTTTAACTCTAGATGTACCTTCATGAGTGGCCTTCAAAATATCCCACGCTTCCTTAGCAACTTCACAGGTATTGATTAACCTGAAAATATTCTTATCCACTCCATTGAAAATTGCATTTAGAGCTTTGGAATTTCCAAGGGCAAGATCATCTTCTTCCTTGGTCCATTCTTCTTCAGGCTTCGGCTTTGAAGTGCCCTCTTTATCTTTGCCAGCATCATCTTTTTCACACACAACAGGTGCTTTCCACTCTTTAATAATGGCCTTCCAAGCCCTGATATCCAAGGATTTTAAGAAAGTGGTCATCCTTGGCTTCCAATAGTCATAATTGGATCCATCCAAAATAGGGGGTCTGTTGACGAATCCTCCAACGTCTTTGTCCATCTTTACACCAGAAAGTAACTTCCCTAGATCTCACCTAGAGACAGACAGGATGCCTGCTCTGATACCAATTGAAATTCTGGTATCAGACGTGTGATGTTAAGGTGCGATGTCACAACAACACACCCTGCACAATGGACAGAATAAACAGCAGAATAACACACCAAATTGTTCACCCAGTTCGGTCTAACTACCTACGTCTGGGCACTACCAAGCCAGGGATGAAATTCACTACTTGTAGAATTAATTTACAGACTCAACAACCCAGTTGACAATCTCCTAAACTTAATTCCTACTAGTGACTTTCTACCTAAGAAACCACTTAGATATGAGAACACTACTCAATCCCTAAAACAATACTCAAGGATCAACCTCTTTGAGCAACCCTGATCTTACTTCACAGCTTTGATCAAGTAATAACTCTCTATTGCTTCACAGCTTCTAAGAGAGGACAGAAAATGACTCACCAATTCAACCTAGAATTATGTATATAAAATTCGTACAAAATACTCAAGACACTCAGCCTATGCTCTTGATCTTCTCTCTGTATTTCTGTACCTTTTCCTTTGGTCTTGTGCGCTTTAAATAACAACCTGAATTGGGCTTGGACTCCCTACAATATCTGACCTGATTTGTTATTTAAAACTGAATATTCAAAACAGATTTTCTCCTAAAATCTTTTCAAATCTTCAACCTTTTAAATCTCCTACAAATCTGCACCAGATCTCCTATGCAACGAAGAATATCTAACCCAAGATATTTGCATCCAATGAGACAGCTTGCTCTCCACAATTCTAGCTAACACGCAAACCCTAACAACATCACAACCTGATGTTATTAATTCTATAGATCTAATGTCACAACATCGCCTGTGACATCAGACATCCAAACTTACGCAATTTAAACACTTAACACAGCTCAGTGTTAAGACTTAATGTTGCAACATCACCACCTTGACATCAACATTGAACATACTTTGTTTTACCAAAATTCCAGCCAATCCAAGAACTAACAGAGGATATGTCTACCGCAACTCAAACCCAAATAAAGAAATCATGGCACCAACATTAATTTGTAAAATGAGCTTTATACAACACCATGAGTAATGAATATACATATAATCAAGGTAAACCTACATACAAACTCACAACAAATGGAAACTACAAAGGAAAGAGAAAAGAGGAATCAAAATCTCTCGCGGTGTCAATCACGATCCAAGAATCATCCACCTCCAATCATCGAGTTGCAACCACCATTGATGCTTTTCTAAGCTCTAAACTAACAAAGGATGAAGGTTTGATGAATTGGGAACAAATACCCCAAAACATAACCTAAAAAATGACTAAAAATGTCTTAAATACAATTACAAAACTCGTGCATTCGCTAAGCGAACGGATCATTCACCCAGCGAACCTCAAAAAATGGCACTTAAGTGCCTCTGAACAGTCAAACCGCATTTACAAAATTCCAGAAGTTCGCAGTGCGGACGATTTATTCGCAAAGCGAATGCTCTCTGCACAGTTTACAAAGTGAACTTTGGTCCTTTTCTCCCCTGTCTCATTTGCTGGGAACTCGCCAGCCATTCACAAAGCGAACATTCGATGTCTCACTCGCAAAGTGAACAAGACAGCAAACCAGACCTTAATTGGACCACAACTTCTGAACCGTCACTCTGATTTACGCACGGTCGGAAGCGCTGGAAAGCTTATTAAATGCTCTTTATGAATATGGCAAGATATCCTTAATTGAATACCTGAAAAAATGATAGAAAATCAATTAAACTCAATGCTATTTACACGATACGCAATATATACACTAAAATGTAAAGTAAACGTATTTATAAATAAATCGGGGTTTATTCGAACGATATTAACCAAAAAGTATCGATAAGTGCAACAAAACTTATATACAAAAATAGTTACATTTTGCACTTATCAACTCTCCCCGACTTAAACTTGTTTGTCCTCAAACAAGAATCAACTAGCTCGAGAAACAAACGCAATAACCAAAGAATCACGAATCAACAGGTTTTGAAAAATGGAAACAAATGTATGGTTCAAATGTAAAACGGCACACACAAAGTAAATACTTACCACTAAACTACGACGACAACATAGTCACGAGACAAATGCAAAATACAAAAATCATGCCAAACATCCTAAAACAACACAAGTTCCAAAGTAAATCACACCTAGCAAAAACAATCATCGGTAGATGAAAAACACAAAATGAGGTACTTATCACTCACACAACAATCATGCAAAAAATAGACTAAATTATGCAACCATCCAAAAATTCACGTTGAACATACAAAGACAAGAATCACAAGGGCTTTCAAGGTTGTAGCGTTGTCGGTTAAACAAACAAGGGGCAATTTCTAAAGGTAATTGAAACAAAAACTTGCCTAAACCTAAGGGAGTGATCAACTCACAAAGACTCAAACACAAAAGCCCAATCAACTTCTTCCAAAATCCCAAGTGTTACACAAAACACAATACTTATTTAGCACAATTATTTGAACTCTTTTTGTTTCCTTTCTCAAGGATTTTCTTTTTCTTTCTTTTTCACATTTTTTCTTTTCTTTTCTTTGTCATATTTTTTTCTTTTTTTTTCTTGTTCATCCTCATAGAAACCAACCAATGAGTACACAACCATTCTCTCCCCAACTTGAATTCAACCACATCATCATGTGAATACTCCCTACTTTCTAAGGCAAGGTAAAAATTCATACAACAACACAAAGTTGAGGGTCCAAGAAAAAACAAAATCCATTCAAAAATAAGTGAACTAAATACTCATAGACAAGCATTAAGTTCAAATAAAACATGGATCAAAAAGCTCAAAGGGGTTACAAATGATCACACGCTCACAAGATGAATGACTATTTGGGTAGGTAGTTGTGCTCAAAATGAAACAAGTGCCTTGATCCTTTTCATGCTTTCACATAATCAACACAAACAAAAGATTAAGCATAATAAAATCCAGTTAGAACAAGAATATTGGTACTCTGCGCATATATGAACAATGGAAAGCCACCTCACAAAAAGGGTGGGAACTAAAGTGATTCACAATAAGAACAAGTATACAAAAGAATGAATGGCATGGAATTTGTAAAATGCCTAAGTATCATAAATATGCTAAAGTCAAGAAAACGATAAACACATACCTTGGATGTGTACAAAACTTAACAATATCATTACCATACATCCGCAAGTTGAAACGATCAAACTTGGAACATCACCTTAAATTTCCACAAGCTACTCAAAACAAGCTCATTGACAACACAAGAATTATTAGTATAAACAAACGTAAGGCACTCTTGCAATCCCAAAAAGCAGCGGACTTAGGCAAGTGGGATATAAACCATTTGTAGAGCAAAGGTACACAGCATGTGATCTCCCCTCCGTTGTACAAATTTCCCAAGTGTACAGAATGATACGCATCTGCGAGCAAAGTCGGCACAGGGTTTCCAATGAGAAAAACCTTAATAGCGTTGATATCGACGAAGTTATTGATGTTGGGAAACAAAAATAACCCGTAGGTGAGCAAGACAAAGATGCTTTCAAAAGCAGTCTCGTTCCCTATACTAGCGAAGTATAGAGCTTTTTTTGTCAAGAACTGGGCTGGCAAACCTTGGATGCCACCCTTAGTGGTCATGTGAGTCCTGACCTCAGACTCGTCCAAATGAATTGCTATTGCAATAGTCTGATTCTTTGGAATTTCTTCCAGTCCAGAAAATGGAGCTCGATCAGTGATATGTAAATCAGTCAGATGAGAATACTCCTCCAGCGTTGGTGATAGCTGGTAATCCAGGAACGTGAAACAGTGATAAACCGGATCGTAGAATTGAATGAGCGCGTCCATGATCCCCTTAATCACATGGACTCTTAACAGTGGTAGCAAACCACCGTGCTTGGCTCTGAAAGCCTCTGGGTTAACGATCATCCTTGCTAACCTTCTCAAATCCCCTAGTTTTGGAACCTTGAAGGTATACTGGTGAGTTCTCCTTCTACCGAAATCCATTAGCGCAATCCTCTTCTCTGATATTTGCAATCACAGTCTTAGTTTAATTTGAAAAATAGAGAGACTAGAAGAGAAAGTTTTTTGAATGTTTTAATGTTTTTTAGATGAATGCATGAATGCAGCACACAAAAACATGGGGTCAAAGGGTCGTTGTCATGAAGTCAAGGCTCTACCCATCCCCAAAGGTTTATACTAGGGTGATTTTTGTACCTGTACTCATTATCATCAGCTCCTCCCAGGAAAGCAAAACAACAAGCGGATCGCCAGCGAGTTGTAGAGCAATATTAGAGTAAGTGCCATTCACCGAGAATAGATCACCAGCCTCAAATGAGGGTAGTATCGCGTAACAACTATTTCCGATAGTTTCTGCACTACGAAAGGGTTTGGCTCCTCAGCTTCTCAGACTTAACAACCGTCCCATTGGCTAGAAAAGTGAATGGGTTACGTTGGTCAGCCTCCACTGAGGTTGATGGTCGACCCCGTCGCCCTCACTTATCTTAAGTGTATACTCATTCTCACCACATGCGGCATCACACGCATTCCCAGTAGCAGAAAAATAAACACGTATAGCAATTAGGAAAAGCAGTATATATATTTGTCCTAATCATCCTAGACTTATAAAGCTATGATTCCTAAGTTCCTGACAGAAATGGGTTCCCCGGCGGAAGCCCCAATCTGTGGTATTCACACAAGTGAAGAGAAAAAAGGTTTGTCCAAGGTTTCCACCTTAAACGTTTAAGAAAGAAGATTTAGCCCCACGGTGGGCGCCACTTTTTCTGTAGCGAGCGATTTTGGACGAGGTTCTTAAGCGCTGGTCGCTCTCTGCGGTTTGAGCTTTGACTACAGGTCGATTCATTTTTTATCCTATTGTGAGCTGAATAAGGAAGGGAAATAGATGTCTCCAATTAACCCTGCTTTGCATACTGAGTTTAAACAGCGGTCTGTTAGGTTACGAATGCTATCAATGTGGGGGGCCTTTGTACTGGTTATTTGTATTTTCGCCAATACTATTTTCTTTCTTTTTACCTGGGCAGACGGTTTCTGGCGGGGAACAAGGATTAGGATGTTAGGACTGATGCTTTTGAATTATTGCTTTTGATTGACGGAGATATGGGATTTGGTTTTTTTGTTGATTGCGCTCGCTAAGATCTTTTCTTTCGATCTTATGCCTACGTATTCCCGTTTACCGAAACAGGGAAATTAGAGCGTTCGTAGTTCCTCCTATTATATGGGAGGAAATTGGTGTTTTGGTGTCTTGTTCAAAGCCCAAGACGTGAAGCGAAAGGTGGTTTATATCTTGTTCAAAGCCCAAGATGTGAAGCTGAAAGGTCTATTTGTGTCTTGTTCAAAGCCCAAGACGTGAAGCGAAAGGACCTCGACTTTAGAGAGAATTTGTCATCTCTAAAGAGGGGAGAAGGAGAATTACTTTAACTGGGATACACGGATCCGAGCAATGACATAATTTTCGAAGAAAGGGTTTTAACCTGAAGGAGAAGACTTTAACTCAGTGTAGAGCAATGCCATCTTTCCTTAGAAATTTCTCATGCTAAAAGAGGGACAGTGGCATGGATGTAGATGATCCAGAGGCTTGCCGCTTACAGCGATTAGACGAAGGGGAAGGAGTGTATGCTGTGAACGAGGCACAACTTTGATGCTAAAAGGTTGATTGGATCAACCAGTGGTTTTCTTATACAAAGCCTAAGAGGAGGCTATTTTTTGTCTCGTACAAAGCCCGAGAGAGAGGCTAAAAGGGTTGACTCAACAGGAGAATCTTTTATACTCAACAAGAGAGTGTTTTTGTATCTCGTATGAAGTCCGAGATGAAGGCTAAAAGTTTGACTCAACAAGAGAGTCTTTGTGTGTCTCGTACAAAGCCCAAGAGAGAGGCTAAAGGAGGTTGACTCAACAAGAGAGTCTTTTATACTCAACAAGAGAATGTTTTGTATCTCGTACAAAGCCCGAGATAGAGGCGAAAGGTTGGCTGTTTCAGTTGAGTGACAGGTCCAGTATGTTGGTTAAAAGAGAAAATCAGTTCTTATAAAGAGACTGATTAAAAGTAAGGCTATGCTTTGGCGCTTGATCAGAGGATCAGGGTTATTTCCTGTTCTTTAAGGAAATGGGAAATCCATAGGGGTTTTGAGACTGTCCGAGTCTGCGGGTTTCCTTCCTATTTAACGAAGGGGTCGCTTGAGAATGTCTTTGAGACTCAAGGAAGTTAGACTGTCCAAGTCTAGAGTTTTATCTTTGGTACTATGCTTTGAGAAATAGTAGTAGACTCTACGAAAGGACTGTTCTATGAGGATGACTAGGTTCTGTTCCTATACCTCTAGGAGGCCGTCGGGACAATTTGTACGAAGCCCAAGAGGAGGCTGGAAACTTTTAAGAAGCCGACGGGTCCTTGTACGAAGCCCAAGAGGAGGCTATCATTCCCAGAGGAAGAGATCATTATACGAAGCCTAAGAGGAGGTTGTGAATACTTCTAAGAAGCCGTAGGGTCCTTGAATAATGCCCAAGAGGAGGCCGATGCTTTTAAGAAGCCCGTGGGTCTATCATCTCCTTTCCATTAGGAGAGATAACTCTTTTAAAGATAAAAACCACTGGTAAACATGCGAGGTTTACTATCCAGCGACTTTTAGCTTTTGAAGAGGGTTCCTTAGTTAAGGTCCAAGATTATGACCGTAGTGGGTACCCAAACCCCGAGACATTCAAGGCAAGCTATCCACAAGGAATAGATCAAGTCAGGAAAGTTCGAGAATTTGGAAGAAACTCAAAGATGCCATTCACGGAGAATACATTCATCTTGGGGAGTAGAGCTTCTTGACGATTCCTAAGGAGGACAGCCGAAGAGAAGACTGTATCTGGTGCTCCTATTGGGGATCTAGGCGTCTATTTCTACGAATAAATGAAACGGCGTCACCTAGTTCTAGACATAGTAGCCGGGGAAACTCGAAATATCTATACTATTATTACACAGTAGATATGAGTTTATGAAAGGAGACTTACAGTGAGCAGCCCCACAATACAGTTATATATATATGAAAGCAGTAAATGAAAGCGATAACCACTTACTCAGTTGGAGTGCTTCCATGCTGCTTGGTTAGTTGTTCAACAAAGAAAGATTAAAAACAACAGTATATTCAAAATCAAAGGAGAAAGTGCTTTGAAAAAGAAAGATTTGGGGCTTACAGCTCAAGGAGAGGCCCAGGGTTTTATCAGTGAGCGCACTGTTTGACTTTGTACAGCGGGACTTATACAAGTGACTGGGGCCCAAAAAGGTTTTCTGTACAAAGGGATGGGTCTTACACTCTCTCAAGAGGCCCAAAAAGGTTTAAAGAAAAAAGAGTGGGGCTTATAACACGAGGGTAGGCCCAAATGATTTTTCGTTTAAAAATGGCGATCGCGCCGAGGTTTTCTTTTAACGCAGAGGGACTTATACAATAAGTGAGGCCCAAAATGTTTTGGTTAAAAGGGGGATTGGGTCTTATACTCTAATAGAGGCCCAAAGTGTTTTGAATGGGTCTTATAGCTCAAGGAGAGGCCCAGATGATTTTTATTTTTAAACGGGCGACGATCGCGTCGTTTACTTGTACAGAGGGACTTATACAATGAGTGAGGCCCAAAAAGTTTTTGTACAAGGGGGGATGGGTCTTACACTCTCTCAAGAGGTCCAAAAATGTTTTGAAAATGATTTATGAGGGTTGAATTAATCCAAAACCCTAATTTGTTTTCAAAATGTATTTAATTGAATAAAAATTCAATTAAAATGATCAAAAATTGTTTAACACATGGAAAACAAATTGTTATCTTGGATTAATGCTTCAAAAATTAAGTATTGACCTACAAAATAATTAGAAAGCATTAAAAGTTGCAAAATCAATGTAGAAAAAATATTTAAAATGCCAAAAACAATCAAAATATTAATTCTTTACAAAAATATCAATTATATGAAATAAATAATATTTTTGGGATTTTTTGTGAAAATAAAATATTTTAACATTTTTGTGAATTATTAAAAAAAGAATCAACTCAAAATCATTAAAACTCAGAGAGAAATTAATTTTTGAATCAATTAAATAAAATCACAAAATTCAAATATTTGAATTTCTAAAAATGGCGCCAAGAACAAGCTGAAGAACACGCGCGTGTTCTTGGTTTCTCAGATTTGCATTTTCTATCCAATCTCCATGAATACGTAATCATATCATGCAATCCACATATCATTATGCTCGTCTCAACCTCACGATCATGTCTATGTATTTTAATTTCATTTAAATTAAACATACAACAAGAAATCACGAAGAGACCTCAAGAACCCTAATTTCTGCATGAAGGCTAGGATTTTTGATACACGATTCAAACAATGCAATTAATTGAGGGAAAACATTCCATGCATGATTATGAACATATGGCCAAATTATTGTGCGAGGAAATATGCATAGATTGAGAGATGACCAAGTATGTGCTTACCTCTAGGCCGTGACAGCAAGTTCAAAGTGATTTTTGATTTGGAGGTGTTACAGATGAGTGGTGATGATCTGAACAGCTTCCCTACACCCTATGGATTGTGTTTGGATGGTTGGACTTGATTGAAATTGGCTGGATCATTTTGTGGTACCTCAGATGCACTTTGGTTAAAACCTTGAGCAACCAGCTGGTGATTTTGTGAAATTGATGTTTCAGAAGTAATCTAAGTGTTTGATCAGCTCATATGTGATGTATGTGAGGTGTGTAAGTGATTGGTTTGATTGGCATTGCTCTCAAACTCAAAACCCGATAGTGACTTGCCTTAGAAGGCAAAATTGGAGTGAAAGAAGAGATTTTGAGGAAAGCATCTGTTTGATGGCTTTGGTGTACTCAAACTGATCACAATTGAGCTCTATTTATAGTAGAGCAAGTTTGTTTTGCAAGGAATAGTGCATGGCAGCTGGTAAGTAGGTTTGGCCAATGTTGGCAAATGAAAATCCAAGTCTCCTCTAGCCATTGACTAGAGGTTAGGGCACAGAGCTTTGGTCCCCTTGGTCTTGGATAAGTCTTGACTGATTTCAGATGAGAATGGCTCAGTCCATGCCACCTTGATGGTTCCATTGAATGCCTCATTCCAAATTTGAAGTCTTGTCCCTATTTTGGCCATTCTAGGTTCAACATGCTATTTCTTGTTCCATGGACTTTGGAGGCTTGGCTCAGTGATTGTCCCCTTTAGATTTAATCCTCTGAGGTGTCTAAGTGGATAGGAGCAATTGAATTTGGCTGATTTTGGCAAATCGACCAAAGTTGCAAATTCTGCCTTGCCTTGACAGATTTCAGCAAGGCAACTTGGCAATGTTGTATCTCATGGTGTAGGTTGAATTTGGCAATGTTCTTGGCCATTTTGGAAAGCTCTTACATGATACAACAACTGTTTGAACAAGTTTGGTTTTGATCTCTTTTGATTCCAAGTGAAAAATCCCCCTACATTTGGCAAAAAGTGAGGCAAAATTTGACTTAGTGAAAATTTCACTGTTGGAAAAAGTGACTTTTTCACTTTTCAGCCACTTTGATCACTCCATAACTCAAAATCCTTAATGAATTGGAATGACTTGTAGTTGAAGTTTTTGTAGGTGATAATGAGGGCTACAAATCCATCTTTGGATGAGAAAAAATGGCCTTGTGGTTTAGGAGTTATGGTCCTTCAAAGTTGGTACCTTTGCCACCTTATTTTTAACTTAGAAAAATTTCTAAGTTTTATGGTTACCCCTTTTACAAGTTATCTCACTTTTCTTGATTTTTCTTGATGAATGATGATTCAAATCATACATTAACATCATTTTAGGGTTAAAAATCCATTTTGGTGAAAAATCTCAAAAAGTCAAAGTTGACTTTTGTGCACAGTTGACTTTTCATCAGATGAATTCCAAACTGTGCAATTCTTCAGGAAATCATGTCCTTGACCTAAATCAAACTTGATGGACATGTTCCATGGGTGTCATAGGGTATATTCAATCATGTATTAGGGTTTGGGAGCATGTCCTGGTCAAAAGTCAAAGTTACAGTTGACTTTTCCTTTAAAACCCTAATTGTGGTGCAGATGAAATTGAGACTTGTTGCTCAAACTTCTTGGATCAATCAATTGTTCCAAATGGATCAATATGGTGTATTAGAGACCCTCAAATCATCTCTTGAGGTCTTGGCTCATGGTTTGTCCCAAAAGTCAACTTAGGGGTGAATTAGGTCAAGAAACCCTAATTCCTGATTTTTGATGAATGCATCCCCTGAGGCAAAATTGACTTGATGCATGGGTTCATGAGGTTCCATGAAGTATATTAGGTTATGTTTTGGATCATTGCCTTGTGCCCAGATGAAAATTTCCATCTGGAGGCCCTGGTCGACCAAAACCCTAATTTGGTGACACTGTTGATCTTGAGACTTGATCCACCTAGAAGGGAGCAGCCTTGTGCTTAATCCTTGAAGTGGGAGTCCTTTTTGATCCATTGTGGATGTTTAAGAGATTAGACAAGTTGAAGATCATGTCATTTCTTGATTGACCCTTTGTCTAAGCACTCAGAGAGGGCTTGAAACCCTAATTTTGATTGTAGTGGATGCTCACCTATCTTTGGGGAGACTAATGAAGCATAAAGGTACATCCATATTGTGATGATGATTTTCACAATGATGGGAAATCTAAGTGGTCAAAATTTGGGGTATTACACCGGCAACGACGCCATTTTGTTGGAAGCGGAATAGCGGCAAGCAACAAACATTTTGGAAGTATTTTTCCGGGAATTATCGTGTCCACAGAGATCGGTTCGGGGGAAAGAATGTCGTTCGACAGTTTAAATGTTAAAGAGTTTGGGTTTAAAATGGGCTTAAAAGTAAATGCGGGAAATAAAACTTATGAACATAAAAAGAATTCATTCTTTGGAGAGTAGAGAACTCTCAAGTTTACATTTCATCTACCCTATCAAATACTCAAACTCATTACTCAGTTGCACGCAACCTAAATCACTCATAAACATTATCACGTATTGCTCACAACAAAGGTTATGTCTAACGCAAAGTTAAGAGAACAAACGTATCGCCTCGGAGCTGATGTCTCACGCAACTCGACCACACGGAAGCATTAAGAATCGATACTCAAGTGAATATTAAGCCTAAATTTATCTCTAGAGTCTAGAACATAATAGATGTTCATCCTAAATCCGGATTCAAAGACGATATGTCTACCGCAACTCAAACCCAAATAAAGAAATCATGGCACCAACATTAATTTGTAAAATGAGCTTTATACAACACAATGAGTAATGAATATACATATAATCAAGGTAAACTTACATACAAACTCACAACAAATGGAAACTACAAAGGGAAGAGAGAAGAGGAATCAAAATCTCTCGCGGTGTCAATCACGATCCAAGAATCATCCGCCTCCAATCATCGAGTTGCAACCACCATTGATGCTTTTCTATGCTCTAAACTAACAAAGGATGAAGGTTTGATGAATTGGGAACAAATACCCCAAAACATAACCTAAAAAATGACTGAAAATGTCTTAAATACAATTACAAAACTCGTGCATTCGCTAAGCGAACGGATCATTCGCCCAGAGAACCTCAAAAAATGGCACTTAAGTGCCTCTGAACAGTCAAACCGCCTCTGCAAAATTCCAGAAGTTCGCAGTGCGAACGATTTATTCGCAAAGCGAATGCTTGCTGCACAGTTCGCAAAGCGAACTTTGGTCCTTTTCTCCCCTGTCTCGTTCGCTGGGAACTCGCCAGCCATTCGCAAAGCGAACATTCGCTGTCCCACTCGCAAAGCGAACAAGACAGCAAACCAGACCTTAATTGGACCACAACTTTTGAACCGTCACTCTGATTTACGCACGGTCGGAAGCGCTGGAAAGCTTATTAAATGCTCTTTATGAATATGGCAAGATATCCTTAATTGAATATCTGCAAAAATGAGATAAAATCAATTAAACTCAATGATATTTACACGATACGCAATATATACACTAAAATGTAAAGTAAACGTATTTATAAATAAATTGGGGTTTATTCGAACGATATTAACTAAAAAGTATCGATAAGTGCAACAAAACTTATATACAAAAATAGTTACATTTTGCACTTATCAAGGGCAGATATCAGTTCTTTTTTCAGGGTTCAAAAGGATTCAGGGACTCAATATTGAAGTTAAAATCAACATATTTCATTAATAACCCGGTTAGGGGCTTACTGATTTTAGAGATGTCCTTGATGAACCAGTGGTAAAAGCTGACATTACCAAGTAAACTCCTTACTTCCCTTACAGTGGTGCAATGAGTCAACTTCTCTATGACCTCAATTGTTTTTAGTCAACCTCAATTCCTCTAGTGGACGCTAAGTGTTCGAGGACTATGCCTTACTTCACCATGAAGTGGCCTTTTTCTCAATTTAGCACCAGGTTAGACTTAACATACCTCTTTAAAACTTTTAATAAATTTCTCAAAAAATCCCTAAATCTAGATCCATAAACTGAGAAGTCATCCATGAAGACTTCCATAATATGTTCAAGGAAATCAAGGAAAATAAAAGGCTTAATACCCTTTTTAGTCCCTTACCTATATCTCTGAGTCCATTTTGGTCCTCTTTCTTTTAAAACGTCCAATTTGATCCCTTACGTTGTCAAACAGAATCAAACAAGTCCCTTCTGTCAAATATTGTTAAACGGCGTTAGAAATAAGAGACGTGGCAGCTGAGGTGGCGACAGAAAAGACGTGGCAGCTGAGGTGGTAGAATTATTTTTTATTATTACATTAAATTAATTAAATTTTTTTATTAATTTTTTTTAGAAAATCTATTTAAATTAATTTTCACAAACTTTAATTTTAAATAATCGGGCCTTAAGCCCATGTTCTTTGCAATAACAACCCAATAATCAAGACTTATTCTTAGAGTGTGAAGAAGTGTTTTATAAACACTAATTATTATTATTGCAAATTCAATGTGGGACTCAACAGAAAATTCAATGTTGCAATAAACATTGTAGCTACAAATTTAGATATGGCAGAGCAGCACCATTGTTTTATGGAATTAGACAAAGAAAGAAGTGCTTCGGCAGTTGCTGCTAATAACGCAATGGCTATGATAACAAGGTTACAGCCTGAGAAAGTAGCAGTGCAAATGGAAGCTTTGCAATATCAGAGAATGATGCAAGCAAATCAAAATCCTTTAAAGGAACTACATATATCAACAATGCCTTTGGTGAAACTTCATTTCACCCTTAAATAACTTAATGTTGGAGATTGTATCCAATTAAACGTGTCTTTGATTAATGAACTTGAAAAATATTTCAATTTCAAATATTCATCATTGACAAAGTAAATGGTAGCTTTGCAATAACGAGGTATGTGGTTCATTTTTCTCTTAAAATCAAACCATATAAATCTTACATACACCAACCAGGCTACTACATTATTAAACTTTCTATGCCACATTTAAGTGCTTAAAATAGTTGCAGTGAAATTCTAAGCAAGCACTGTAACATTCCAAATACATTTGTGTTTGTTTCAAAAAAGTGAAGTCACCATGGACTTGATTCCACCTTCTATAACACTGTCCTCGCTCTATGTGAACAAATTTCTTCACCTTTGTAGGGTTGAAAGATGAAACATGAAGCTAATGTTATTTGTTTGTTATAACTTATATAGTTTGGAATACCATGCAAGAGGCTACTAGACACTGTGACAGTAAAGTGTGGACACTGCAGCAACCTCTCTTTTCTCACAACAAGACCACCAAATTCCAAAATTCCAATTATATTTTGGTTAAATTTCTTTTGTATGTTTATATGTGCAGGAATGAGAGAGATATAGCTTTATGGCATCAATGAGAGGGATATAAACCAATTTCATAATGGTTATTAGAATTTATATTCTTAATATTTTATGTATGAAGAATTCAGTAATTTACAATCCTAGCCTGCCTTAACTTCAACGTGTGCGTCGTTGTAATTTTTTAACTTGAACATCATTTGCATAGCTCCAAGATTCATCTTGTCGGTCACAAAGCGTAGTGGCAGAAATATATATAAAAGGTTAGATATTATTTCACAGTGGACAAGTAACATGGATGGTTGGTAATTGGTCATTTATTCTCAATGACACGAGTTCAATCCCTACAGGCAGCAAGTTTTTTCTTTCTTTTTGAATTTTAGTAATTGTTTAATATTAAAATAAATACATAATTAAATAAAATATTACGTGGAATGCCACGTCGGATGCCACACATATAAACATTAACACCGTTTGTGGAATTTAACGGAAAGGACCGATTTAATTCTGTTTGATAACGTAAGAGACTAAATTGGACGTTTTAAGAGAATGAGGATCAAAATGGACCCAGAGGTATAGGTAAAAAACTAAAAAGGGTATTAAGCCAAAATAAAATCATGCAGCACGGAAAAGTGGAAGGCGCATTGCATAACCTAGAGGGCATTCGCTGTTAGGAAAATGTGCCATAAGGTCAAGTAAATGTCATTTTATCTTTATCGTCGGGGTGATTGGGGATTTTGAAAACCCCCGATTAACTATCTAGATAGCTAAAACAAGAGTGTTCTGATAAAGGCTCAAGCATTTGGTAAATGAATGGGACTGGAAAATGATCTTTCTTGATAACTTTGTTAAGCTTCTTATAATTAATACACATTCTCCATTTTGTGACTGTTCCAATAGCTACTTGCTCTCCTTGATCATTATTAATTAGCATTATCTCCCCCCCCCCCCCCCTTTCTTAGGTACCACATGAACATGGCTAACCTACTTACTATCGGAGATAGGATAAATCACCTCGGCCTCCAGGAGTTTCAGTACCTCCTTTTTAACCACTTCTTTCGTGTTGGGATTTAGTCTCCTTTGATGTTATCTATAAGGCTTATAATCATTCTCTAACATAATCTTATGCATGCAATTTTAGGGGCTAATGCCCTTCAAATCGTCAATGGTGTATCCAATGGCTTTTGGGTATTTTTTTTTAAAACAACTAGTAATTGTGCAGGTTCGGACTTTCCTAAACTCACGTTTACTATCACAGGTTGGTTTAACCATTCATCTAAAAGTTCATATCTAAGGGTCTGGGGTAACTGTCTCAATTCTATCAATGGTTCTTGTTGCTTGGATTTGTTGTTTTGAGTCATGGAAACTTCAAAGCTTTGATAAGAGGAAATGAGAGTTTTGTCCAATACTTCCTCATAAAATTCCTCTTTAGTGATTTTATTATTTTTATTGTCACCGAGCAAACATGCTTCTAAGATAATATTGACTAAATTACAAGATTCTCTTAGTGAAAGATTTTTCATGAGTTTAGCCAACACGAACTCAACATTTTCTTCCCCTACTTCAAAAGTCAATTTTCATCTTTATGGCCGCAGTCGTAGCTAAAAAGAGCCTATCTAAGATTGTGGGGATTTTTAAATCCTCTTCAATCTCCATTATGACAAAATTCACAAGCATATAAAATTCCCCTATCCTAATTGGGACATCCTCTAATACACCCATGGGATACTTGATCATTCTATCAGTAAGCTATAGTGTTATGTCAATTGGTTTCATTTCACCCATATCTAACCTTTTGCCCACCAATAAGGGCATTAGGCTAACACAGACCCCTAAGTTACAAAAGGCCCTTTCAAAATTCATGTTTCCTATAGAATAGGGAATAAAAAAACTCCTTGGATCTCTAAGCTTAGTAGGCAGCATGTTTTGGATCACTGCACTATTGTTAACAGTCATGGTTATAGTCTTATTCCCTTATAATATTCTTTTGTTAGCCAAATTTTCTTTTAGAAACTTAGTGTATGTGGGCATTTGGGTCAAAGCTTCTGTAAAAGACACATCAAGATGGATTTTTCTCAAAAGTTCTAAAAACTTTTTAAATTGCACCTCTACTTTAGCTTTCACAAACTTTTATGGAAAGGGATATATGGCTTACAAGGAGGATGGGAAACATATGGTGCTTCCCTCTCTACCTCCTCGACTACCTCCTTTTCAGGTGGTGTCGGGGTTTTTTCCTCAATTCCTACATTTTCCTCACTAATACTCTTCTCTACTTCCCTAGATCTCTCATTTTCTTTCTCTTTTCTGGTTTTTATAATGGTCACATGTTCCTTAGGATCGGGTCCTAGAGGAATACGTGCAAGCTGTGAGATTCGAGTCTCCAAAATTTTTCTTTGAGTGGTGAGGGACTCAATCATAGACATTAGTTTCTTAATCGTTTCGATAATATGGAGACTTTGTTCTATAAGATCTTCATTTTGGCGCGCTTGCGTCGCAATAAAATTCTTCATTAAGATCTCAAGGTTGTAATCCTCGAAAGTAGTAATTGTGTCGTATTGTGGACCATGTTGTCCTATGGTGTACTGGGAGTAGTTAATGTAAAGAAAGTTTGGGTGATTGCCCCATTCCAGATTATAAGTTTTAGAGTATGGGATTACTAGGTCATTGTTTATGTAATTACCCATCTCTTGAATAGATCCTCCAATGAGAATGATTATGAAAATAGGGGCTTCTTGCGTAAAATAAAATAACATAAAATAAAAGTGATTTAGTCTACACTTTGTTGGAATAAAATTATGATATCAAAACTATCTCTCCGGCAACGGCGCCAAAACCTTGACGTGTAAAAAGCGCAAGTGCACGCAGTTGTGTCAAGTAGTACATAAAGATCAAACTCACAGAGAGAGATGTATATGATTACCAACTTTCTATTCTAACTTTGTTTATCTAAAGTGATCACAAAAGTGTTTGTTTGGTGCAGATTAAAATTGAAATTAATAAATAATAAAGATAGGACACAAGATTTGTGATTGTCTATCTTAGACTCACCCGCAATTATCATTTAAGTTTGATTATGAGACTATTTAAGTGTTTTTATAGAAAAGTAGATAAAAGTGTGTATCACCAACTTCTGTGGCATGCGCAATCATGACATGGTTGTCGGTACAACTAGGCAGCTTTCTCAATAGAAAGGGACTTACCTTGTAACGGTAGGTGCCTCGTTACTATATTGTTTATCAATTCACGATCAGACATTAATGTATATCTTTTCGGACTATGATCCTATCTATGTTGCGTTTGCTTTTGCAAGCGACATAGACGTGTTTATGGAATTCAGATTCTAAAATAAAAAGAGACTCAAGTTTTTCGTAATGCAGTATGGATGAATAAATTGAGGGTTGTCATGAGATATGCTCTCACAACCCTTTGTCCTTATAGGACAACTCACACATGGTAAGACAAACAGTAATCAAATAATTATAAGACATTGCAAGTAATTTTAAATAGAAATGATGTAATACAAGCAAAAGTAAATTGAGTAATGACTTAAAATGAAAAAGACAAGACTAATATACCAAAGTGCAAAGCAATTACAAGAGTAAGCAAGAACTAAAAGCTTCAAAAATAGAAGCAAACAACAAGAAAAAAATAGAAAATGTAATGGATGGTAGGTGTCTTTGCTTGGAGCTTGAGGATCTATTTATACTAAAAACAACCATAAACTGCCATTAATGGCCAATTATTTTGATTTAAGTCTTAACTACCCAGTAACATAAAGTTTAGGGGGTTATGGATGCCAAGAAGACACAAAAACGCTTAAAAATCACTCAAATTCGTAACTATTTGGGAAGCTGCCACGACCTGTGTCAGGGAACATAGCTAGCCGGTATCAGGCTCAACTTCTTTGTACGAGAGCATTGCTGAAGGCCAACATGACCTGTGTCATGTGACACAACCAGGCTGTGTTGGCCGCGGGAATTTTGTATAGCAAGAGCTTCTTTTCAAATGATCTTCGACCTTTTTCAATTCAACTTGGTCTATTACCCTCTTATTACCTGAAATCATAAAAAGAAGTAAAAAAACGCTTAAAATTCAACTAGAATGATAAAAAAATACACATAAAAACAGAAAGAAAACTAGCAAGAAATATAATGCAATTACCGCTTATCAGTTTTTAGATTGTATTATCATATATATGGTTACTAACATTGTAAATCCTAATTAATAATATAAAAAAAAAGTATAATTGTTTTACCGTCGCAAATGTTGGCACACATTAGTGAGTTGTGTAAACAAACAAGTATGTTCATTGACTTGCAAGTTATTATCTCTTTTCTATTTTTTTACTAGTTATTATAATTAGAGAAGAAAATATGAAATAAATAAAAATTAGAAGAAAAATACTATTGGAAGCTAAATAAGTCCAAACCACCCTTCAGATATGCCTAAAAAAACTAACAAAAGACTATCAAAGTCATAAACTTTTTATCATGACAAATTTCATATTACATGAAACTAACAAAATAAGTATATTTTACTATTAATATTAGAGAATTTCTTAACCCACCATATGGGGTGGGTAAACACTCTATTAGGGCTGACAATTAACCGAACCAATTCGAAAATAGTTTGAAATTCAGTTCGATAATAAAATTGTTGAACTAGGTTCATGAATCAAATGAGTTGAATATGAGCGAAAAATTACGTTCGTTAACTAAATGAGTTGAACTTGAACTATACATAGCTCAATTAATTAGGTTCATGAGTCAACTCAATAATATATGAGAATGATTATATTATCTTTAAGAGTAGGTCTAAAAATTTACTCAAAATATTAACCATATATTGTCCCTTATGTACTAGTTATGGCAGTAAAGCTTACAATTGCATTTAGAGTCATCATTATTGGAGGCATTGTGACATTTGCTAAAATAACATGTGTAATAAAGATTGCAAGTGGTATAATCATTTTGTGATAAAAATGTATCAACTCCTAGTAATTTTTTGTGTACTATTTCATTAAATTTGTAAGTTTCCTAAATATTTGATGAAGTTATAGATTTTTGAGACAAATTTCAACTTCAATTGAGTGTTTTTTGAATTAGACTTTCAAATGTGTCTCTTGAAAGTTGTGTAGTTTTTGAATTAGTAGATTTTTGAAACAAAGTTAAATTCCATACTCATATCTTTTGTTTTATTTTAATATTTTCTTTTTAAAAAAATATTAATTTAAAATGTCAAATATATTAAAATAAAATAGACTTAAAAATGGATTTTAAGTCCATGAAGCAAGTGAGTTGAACCTAACAAGATGAACTGAATTGTTCGTGAACTCTTAACTAGTCGAGTTTGAGCTTAAAAAAAATTTGTGTCGAGCTCGAACTGAGATTTGAGTTGAACGAATTCTTAACAAATCGAGCCAAGTTAAGGTGAGTTCGACTCGACTCGACTCATTTTCAGCCCTACACCCTATGGAAAATCCAAAATGCTCCCTTATACTCCAGAGATGCATCTCCAGACGCACCTTGTATAAAAATTAAACGTTAATTGTTCCGGAGATGCAACTTTTTAATATTTTAAACCAAAAACCACGCATCCCACCCTGAAGGCATTTTACACGTTATTATTCCGGAGATGCATCTCCGTTCATTTTATGGAGATGCATCTCCGTACCATATCAGAAAAATATGTTTTGTTTATGTTTATTTAGATGAGGATTTATAAACTTTATGTACCATGTTATGTGGCGAGATTTAAACCATACAATCGATATGTAAAAAATGACGTATATAAATCCAGATGGTCCAAATATGACATATATAAGTAAAGTAGAGATACACGATAAAGTAGCATGAACTGAAAATAAAATACAATTCACAATGAATCCAAAGTACAACTACTATATATTATTGCACTACTGTGTTTTTCAAACTACATCTCATGTGCATCCTCTAGCTCCTCGGGCTCTTTGGCCTCCACTACACCATGTCCTCCAGCTCTGTCTCTGGTACATTAATTCCCCACATGCCTCCGTCATGATGGCATCTAGGACCTGCCTCGCATCACAACCATCAGGGAAGATACCTCTATCAATGACTGCCTATGCGGTCTCCATTATGCAAAGACATCTAGGAAAGACATCTTCAACATGATCTAACTATGTATGCTCCCCCTCTAGTATCTCATAATGATCTAGCCTCGGCGAATCTCCAAGAGTAGCATTGTTTACTGTGAAAATTAGTAAATAACCGTTGGTCTTCCAAATCAATAAGAGATTGGGTCACTTGCAGGATCGACCATACTAAATCCTAGGACATGTGCTAACAATTTAAATAATGTTTGTGAAAATGACGACTTCGACAGCATTTAAGATTTAAAGGTTAACAACGTTGAGAATGTTAAAGAAAGTGAATTACAGAACGTAATCGAAAAGCAAGTAAATGTGCTAAAAATAACTTGAGCAAATGAAGAAAATAAACTTGAATTGAAATGTAAAAATATGGCGTTTACATCAAACGTACATTTTCTCAACACACTCTTTTCTCTGCACACAGGTACTTTGAGTAAATTAGAGATTTTTGTACAACTTTGAACACACACCATCCTATCACTAAGACTACCTATTTATAATGAATCGAAATAACCGCTTTTAACAGCTTTTCTCTAAGATTAATATAAGTGACGTTCGACAGGTCTTCGATTCTTCATCACTCTCCACGTGTCTTCGTTTAAAAACTGGATAAGGACAATTTTCCCTCCTTGATTCAAATTCAAAACTCAAGTCGAAAACGTCATCCGTGATACTCCCTCGAAACAATAACTCCATACTTAGAAAATTTCCTAAATCCATCTAGCATTCTTCCTTTTATAAAAAATGATTTCGACTGAGCATCTATCATTCAACTTGCCTAGTCGAATTGTACCATAACTTGTCAAATGATTTCCTTTTCTTTATGTTACCTGAATCAAACTAGGCGTCGAAATTGAGAGCCAACAAATTGCCCCCCAAAAATGTCCTTTTCGACATCTAATAGAGAAAAGGATATTTTTTGATAGCACGATTCGATGCCGTGGACAATTCGATGTGGTGAACTGTTCATATGACTTAACAAAATTATGACGTTAGGGTCATCATGACACCTTGTTTGAAATGTCTTCATTCCCATGCCTAAATATTTCTAATCATCATGCTCCTAGCCCCTAGGAGATCATGGATCAAAATTTCAACTGCCACCGTCTAATCGCATCATCCCCTTGTGACGCGTGTCCCACGATCTCGTCATCATTAATGAGGTACAATGATCGTGAAAAGTAACCGCTTCATCTTACTTCGCCTATAAAAAGGGATAAAGTCACCATTTTTCACTTTTCTTTTTACTTCCTAAATTTCTGAAACCGTATCCTCTCCCAAACGTCTTCTTTCTTCAAGCTTTCTTCAAATCTTCACTGCAACAATGGCTTCTGTTCAAACAACCTCCAAAGAAACCACCAAGAAAGCGCAAGGCTCTAAGAAGTCAAAGGAGCTCTCCCCAGTTTATAAGGAGTTGGGTCCAAAAGTGGTTGGGAATCAATAGTATGTTCCATAACCTCCTAATGAAGAAGAGAAACGCTGATCATGCCATGCTAGGTCCATTACCTGATTCAAATGCTGACCCTATTAAGATTAGGGAATTTTTCCAGCCTACCATCGCTATAAACCCATAGCAAATGGTGTAAGACCTAGGATTGACCAAGAAATTATGATTGATGAAAGATCTAATTTAGATGATCAAGGTTCTCCTTCGACCGTAGCAACTAGGGACCCCAAAAACCTAGAATTTATGAATACTAGCTCTAGGGTTTTTAGATCCAGCCCTTTGTCGAAAGATCCTTCCAGCTATCTAGCTTAGCTAGACAAGATAGAAAGTTCCAAGTCCTAAATTTGGAAAAAGATGGGCATTTATGACCTTATTCAACTGTCGAAAGCAGGACCAGGTTATTGTCCTTCGATGCTCATCGCCTCCCTTTACGTCTGAGACAACGCCTATAACAATTTCCATCTCCCTTGTGGAATGGTCACCCCACCTTGTTCGACATTGCTGCCATCACTGGCTTGAAACTGACTGGATTAGGTTATGATACTAACATTTTGCCTGATGACTCAATAGGATTCGATACCAGCAAGGCAGTCCTTACCACCTACATCGCCTACTACCACGACAAGGAAACTAAAGAGGTTTCGAACCAAGAGCACGTCACCTTCTTAGCTCTCTGGCTCTCACGCTGTGTCTTTTGTTCAAGATCTCTTCAAGTGGCAAAGAGATATTTGACCATGGTAAACCAACTGCACGTTGGTCATGACCTTTGCCTTAGCGAGATTATCTTGGCGAACCTGTATGAATCCCTCGACGAAGGTGTTACAGCATTGAAGATGATCAAGACGAAAGGAAGCTTGCTCCTCTCTGGGCCCTTCTAGTTACTCCAACTATGGTTGAATGCCACTTTCGAAGCGTCACTTCCTGGTCGAAACCCTGTCAATGAAGCCTTTGTGAAAGATAGAAGAGTTGAAGGAACACGACTTGTGTTGTTGACTCCTAATAATGATGGAATGAGTCTTCAACAAACTTTTACCAGCTATGTAATGATGTTCGCGAAGCGTTATAACTTTTCCCCTTCCATGGCCCTTTTTGCTAAAAGGAAAATAGGTCCTGCATGGTTTACAAGACGATTTCCTCCTGAGTTAAAGGAACACGAAGGAGAATTTATTGATATCTGGAAGTCTTTCCTTACACCACGATTATTAGCCTCAAGACTTGACCCCTCAAAGCTTCATATCTCACTCGTCAACTATCAACCAAACCTTGTCTCTCGACAATTTGGTTTGATTCAAATTACACCTAGGCCTCTTTTTCAAAGAAAAGGCTCACTGATTCACTACAACATGGTGTACAACGAAACAGAGTGTGCCAGATTGCTAGCCAAATACTCTGGCCTGACAGAATTTACCCCTGTGGCCTTCAAACCAAGTTTCCTTTGCACCAAAGAGTTCGACGACTGGTGGAGAGAATACTACAACAAAATTTTTTTTGATGTTGCCTCCTTCAACATTCAATTAACTTGAGCTTTTGCCCTTGTACAGGACAAAGTGAAGAAAGGTACTGCAAGGCACATCAAAGAGATCCAAGCATTCCAGAAATACTTTGAAACTGCCTACAGGCCAAATGAGCTTAGTCGAACCATTAGCGAAGCAGTAGTAACTTTAAAAGAAAAGTTTACTAAGAAATTAGAGGATTTAAATTTTCCTTCGTACGTTCGACCTGATCAACGCTACAAGGTAGCTTTTAATCTTTATCCTCCAAAATTCCCTTGACTGCCAACTCTTGATTTTGGTGTGGCTTTTAGCCCTCCATTTCAAAATTGGTTTGTTTGTGGGAATTTTATGAAAAGTCTTTGCCATAATTATCAAAAATGTGCTCAGTGAGTGGTTCTGACTAAGTATACCTTGGACAATTTCAAAGGCCACCTTCATATTGGCATAGAACACATTCGCGTGGAGTCTCCGATATATGAAGGTGTGGAATGGGAGGTTTTTTTACATCTCCTCTTTTCCTTTTGTCTACATTCTTCTTTTTTCTTATATTAACTGCATTACTTTTTCTCTAGCAACTGTGAGGATTCTAGCCAAGAAAGCTACTCATATCGAGAAAGAAACCAACGAAGAAGAAGAAGATGATAACACCAAGAAACCCATATCAAAGGTAACTTTTGTACTTATCATTTTTTCTCTTTTTCTTATACATATATTGCTTTCTCACATTATCATCAGAAATGTGATATAACTGTTACTATTTGCAGGTGATTCGGAAACCCTCTCTGACACCCAAAAAAGAGGAAGCAAAAGGAACCCGAGGTCCAAATAGTTGAATCCGATGATGAGGATGCTTCACCAGACCAAACAAAACACCTCAAACCAAAGAAGAAGAAGAAACAAATGAAAATCACTGATGCCAGCTTCCGTCCACAGCCAAAACCCACCAGAGTACCTGTAACAAAAACTTATGCCTTGAAGGTGGTCGAAACTGATGCTACACCTTCTGGCAAGGGACAAACTGGCCAGAAAAGTCTTGATCAGGCTGAGAGTGATAACTCTAGCCTTGGGGCTGAGAATCCTGAGGTGCACATATTTCTTCTTTGTTTTGAACTCTTTGTAGTTTTCTTCGATTAACATACTTCTAACCCATTTTGGTTTCTTTTCTTAGACTGCTAAAGATGATTAAGGGCATCCAATGGTACGACAAATCAATCCGACCACCAGCATCGAACCTACCTACCATCCAACGAGCCCTTCCAGAACTTCCCCCAAGGATTCCACAAAAGGGTCTGCTGAAGAAGTAAGCCAACTTGCTGATGTTCAAGAGAAAACGCCTGTTGGCGCCACTAAGCTTTCGCATACTAATGAACCAGAACAACAAACAAGTCTAGCTAGGGAAGAAGCTATGGCTGATGTTGCTGAAGAAGTTGTGGCAAACATCGCTGACGAGGTTATGGTAAAAACATCGCTGACGAAGTTATGGAAGACCAAGATGACGAAGATAAATCTGAAGATAAGTCTCTAATCTTTCAACAGAACAGCGGCGACAAAAAAGATGAGGAGGAGGAAGAAAAGGAGGAAAATGCTTCTGAAGATGAAATCATAGTGGAGGACGAACATGAATAAGAGAAATAAGAAAAAGAGAAACAAAAAGATCCATCAAAAAACAACCCCGCTTCGACTGGCACAAACTCTATCAGTCTTTCACATGAAGAACTAGAGTCCTTGAAGGTACAAAGGCCACTGGAGTACTTGAAAGCCATGCTTAGCTCCAGATATAACTTTGGTGACAAAAGCACCAGTACTTCGACTGCTTCAGGCAACCAACCCGTTGGAAAGCTTGAGGAGGACTTGCTTCCTCAAATCAAAGAGAAAATTTTCGACGTGGACCAATTACAACTCTTGGAAAAGGATTTTTCTTCCCATTTTGGGTTGAAGAAATTATTAAAGCAAGTCAATGTCTTGGAGGTTTCTCCCGAAGTTGCTGATGTTATCATGGAGCTGGGCACATTGATCAACCTTGTTGTTGCTGACCTAAACCATCTTCGAGATTTCTCCAACACAATTATCAACAAGTCGGAGATCCAGCTGGCCGAATGGGACGTAGCCTCTGAATCTACTACCAAAGTATCAAACTTGGAAAAAATCTCAGAGCAGAATAAAAAGGAAGTCGAGAGTTGTGATGAAAATGTCAAAGACTGGGAAAAACAAATCAAGATTCTACAGAGCAAAATCTCTCAGGCTAAACAACGTAAAGATGAGCTTCTCCAGTCTAACCAAGAAGAGGTGGCCAAAGAACTCAAAGTTGGAATGCATCATATCGACAGAGCCCAGCAGCTTGAAAAGGAAATCGAGACCCTCTCGACTAACAAAGCTCTCTGTGAACGTCTCTTGATGCTTCAAAAATCCAAATATGAGAGGCTGAAGAGCTCTTTCCCATTCTGAACTGAATTTGAATTTTATTTCCTTTTTCGATTGTAATTTAGCCCCTTGTGGCACAAATTGTAATGACTTAAGCCATTTTGGCAATACTTTATTTACCACGTTGGCTTCGACCATTTTGCATGTGATTATTCTTTTACTATTTTTATTTCTTGGAGTGCAAGTTTATATTTTTTTAAATATTTTCCATTCACTCTCAAGACCCTTTTATCCTCGCTTAATTCTTCGATCTTATATGCACCGTTAGAGAATATTTGAATAACTTGAAAAGGACCTTCCCACTTAGGGGACCATTTCCCTAAAGCCTTATCTTTTCGATCCATAGGAAGGATCACTTTCCAAACCAAATCTTCAGGAAGAAACGCCTTAACTTTAACTTTTTATTATAAGACTTCTCTATTCCATTTTTTTGTCTTTTTAACAACTCCAGGGCTGTTAGTGTTTCTTCGTCCAAATCCACTAATTCGTCCAACATCATATTCCAATATATGTCTGATGGAATTTCATGATGTCTTTGAATTCTTGTTGATTGCAAATAAATTTCTACAGGTAAAACTGCATCATGGTCAAACGTCAATCAAAATAGAGTTGTATTAGTATCCTCTTTAGGGGATGTTCGACATGCCCATAGGACTTGGTCCAAAGTCTTATGCCAGTTTCGAGGCTTTTTCCCTACATGCTTCTTAATCAAAGTAATGATAACCTTATTTGCTGCCTCGACTTGGCCATTAGCTTGAGCGTAGTAGGGTGTAGATGTTAACAATTTGAAACATGTTTCTTTAGCGAACTCTTGCATCTTTCGACCAGTAAATACTGATCCTTGGTATGGTGTAATAGTTTCTAGAATTCCGAACCTGTAGATGATGTATTTCTTGATGAATTCGATCACATCCTCTTGGTCAACGTTCGTCAGTGGTACAACTTCGATCCATTTTGTAAAATAATCAATACCAACTAAGATGTATATTTGATTTTTGGATGATGCCCGTCGAATTTATCCAACAAGATCTAAAGCCCAACGTCTAAAAGGCCATGGTTTGACTATAGAATGTAATTCACTTGCAGGAACATGTTGTATGCCTGCCTGCACTTGGCATTCTTGACACCCTTTTGCAAACTTAATACAATCTTTCTACATGGTGGGCCAATACATTCCTTGTCGAAATAACAACCACTTCATTTTATGGCCCACCTGATGTGTCCCACATGCGCCACTATGGACATTTGAAAGAGCTAAATATGCCTCAGACTTGCTAAGACATTTAAGCAAAACTCCCTCAGGAGTCTTTTTAAACAATTCGTTTCTCAAAAGAACATAACTTAAAGCTTGATACCTGATTTTTCATTCAGTAGATGCCGTTGGATTTTTCAAATATTCCATTATAGTTTTTCTCCAATCTTCGTCCATCAGGCTGTTTATTGCTAATATTTTGTAGTTCTCTTTATCAGCAGATCCTAGCTTTGTTGTTTCCAGATCTGATGGAGATAATCTGGTAGATACAACCCTTCCTCTGACTTCGATTGCATCTTGCAACTTTCCCTTCGAAATTTTATAGCCAAAAGCAATCTGAGCCAAGTCATTCGCTACTTGGTTTTCTAAACGAGGAATGTGTCGAATTCTGACCAGTTCAAATCTTTTTAAGAGTCGATTGGCTATCAAAAAGTACATGATGAGGTTTTCTTTCACACATTTGTACTCCTTTGTGATTTTTTTATGACCAACTCTGAGTCACCCATTATTTCTACTCGAGTTGCCCCCAATTCCAACAATATCTCAAGTCCGGCTATAAGAGCCTCGTATTCAACCTCGTTATTCAAACAGAGACCTTCCACTTTATACTTAAATTTTGTTGGAATTTTTTTAGGAGAAATAATCAAGACTCCTATACCTGTTCCATCTTTATGACTCAAACCATCGAAGTACAACTTCCAAGGTTCTAGTTCGACGTAATTTAATGATTCTTCATTTATTGAGTGGTCGACTATAAAGTCTGCCACTACTTGCCCCTTAACAGCTTTCAAAGTGTAGCGAGCGATTTTGGACGCGGTTCTTAAGCGCTGGTCGCTCTCTGCTGTTTGAGCTTTGACTACAGGTCGATTCATTTTTTATCCTATTGTGAGCTGAATAAGGAAGGGAAATAGATGTCTCCAATTAACCCTGCTTGCATACTGAGTTTAAACAGCGGTCTGTTAGGTTACGGATGCTATCAATGTGGGGGGCCTTTGTACTGGTTATTTGAATTTTCGCCAATACTGTTTTCTTTCTTTTTTACCTGGGCAGAAGGTTTCTGGCGGGGAACAAGGATTAGGATGTTAGGACTGATGCTTTTGAAATACTGCTTTTGATTGATGGAGATATGGGATTTGGGTTTTTTGTTGATTGCGCTCGCTAAGATCTTTTCTTTCAATCTTATGCCTACGTATTCCCGTTTACCGAAATAGGGAAATCAGAGCGTTCGTAGTTCCTCCTATTCTATGGGAGGAAATTGGTGTTTTGGTGTCTTGTTCAAAGCCCAAGACGTGAAGCAAAAGGTAGTTTGTATCTTGTTCAAAGCCCAAGATGTGAAGCTGAAAGGTCTATTTGTGTCTTGTTCAAAGCCCAAGACGTGAAGCTGAAAGACCTCGACTTTAGAGAGAATTTGTCATCTCTAAAGAGGGGAGAAGGAGAATTACTTTAACTGGGATACGCGGATCCGAGCAATGCCATAATTTCCGAAGAAAGGGTTTTAACTTGAAGGAGAAGACTTTAACTCAGTGTAGAGCAATGCCATCTTTCCTTAGGAATTTCTCATGCTAAAAGAGGGACAGTGGCGTGGATATAGATGATCCAGAGGCTTGCCGCTTACAGCGATTAGATGAAGGGAAAGGAGTTGTTGATGTTTGTGTACTGTGAACGAGGCACAACTTCGATGCTAAAAGGTTAATTGGATCAACCAGTGGTTTTCTTATACAAAGCCTAAGAGGAGGCTAATTTTCGCTAGGAAAATCATTATACAAAGCCTAAGAGGAGGCTAATTTCTGCTAGGAAAATCATTATACAAAGCCTAAGAGGAGGCTATTTTGTGTCTCGTACAAAGCCCGAGAGAGAGGCTAAAAGTTTTTGACCCGACGATAGAGTCTTTGTGTCTCGTACGAAGCCCGAGATGGAGGCTATTGTTTGTTTGACTCAACAGGAGAATCTTTTATACTCAACAAGAGAGTGTTTTGGTATCTCGTACGAAGCCCGAGATGGAGGCTAAAAGTTTTGACTCAACAAGAGAGTCTCTGTATCTCGTACGAAGCCCGAGATGGAGGCTACAAGGTTTGACTCAACAAGAGAGTCTTTGTATCTCGTACAAAGCCCGAGATGGAGGCTAAAGCGTTGTTTGACTCCGCTAGGGAGAGTCATTGTACAAAGCCCTAGAGGAGGCTATGTCAGTTAAGTGACAGGTCCAGTATACTGATTTTGAAAGAGAAAATCAGTTCTTATATGAGCATCACTGTACTCATGGGTTAGATCTGAGGATCGGGGTGGTCTCCTTTTCTTTGAGGAAACTGGAAATCCAAAGGGTGTTGAGACTGTCCGAGTCTGCGGGTTTCCTTCCTATTTAACGAAGGGGTCACTTGAGAATGTCTTTTGAGACTCAAGGAAGTTAGACTGTCTGTGTCTAGAGTTTTATCTTTTGTACTATGCTTTGAGAAACAGTAGTAGACTCTATGAAAGGACTATTCTATGAGGATGACTAAGTTCTGTTCCTATACCTCTAGGAGGTCGTCGGGACAATTTGTACGAAGCCCAAGTGGAGGCTGGAAACTTTTAAGAAGCCGACGGGTCCTTGTACGAAGCCCAAGAGGATGCTATCATTCCCGGAGGAAGAGATCATTATACGAAGCCTAAGAGGAGGCTGTGAATACTTCTAAGATGCCGTAGGGTCCTTGAATAATACCCAAGAGGAGGCCGATGCTTTTAAGAAGCCCGTGGGTCTATCATCTCCTTTCCATTAGGAGAGATAACTCTTTTAAAGATAAAAACCACTGGTAAACGTGCGAGGTTTACTATCCAGCGACTTTTAGCTTTTGAAGAGGGTTCATTAGTTAAGGTCCAAGATTATGACCGTAGTGGGTACCCAAACCCCGAGACATTCAAGGCAAGCTATCCACAAGGAATAGATCAAGTCAGGAAAGTTCGAGAATTTGGAAGAAACTCAAAGATGCCATTCACGGAGAATACATTCATCTTGGGGAGTAGAGCTTCTTGACGATTCCTAAGGAGGACAACCGAAGAGAAGACTGTATCTGGTGCTCCTATTGGGGATCTAGGCGTCTTTTTCTACGAATAAATGAAACGACGTCACCTAGTTCAAGACGTAGTAGCCGGGGAAACTCGAAATATCTATACTATTATTACACAGTAGATATGAGTTTATGAAAGGAGACTTACAGTGAGCAGCCCCACAATACAGTTTATAATATGAAAGCAGTAAATGAAAGCGATAACCACTTACTCGGTTGGAGTGCTTCTATGCTGTTTGGTTAGTTGTTCAACAAAGAAAGATTAAAAACAACAGTATATTCAAAATCAAAGGAGAAAGTGCTTTGAAAAAGAAAGATTTGGGGCTTACAGCTCAAGGAGAGGCCCAGGGTTTTATCAGTGAGCGCACTGTTTGACTTTGTACAGCGGGACTTATACAAGTGACTGGGGCCCAAAAAGGTTTTCTGTACAAAGGGATGGGTCTTACACTCTCTCAAGAGGCCCAAAAAGGTTTAAAGAAAAAAGAGTGGGGCTTATAACACGAGGGTAGGCCCAAATGATTTTTCGTTTAAAAATGGCGATCGCGCCGAGGTTTTCTTTTAACGCAGAGGGACTTATACAATAAGTGAGGCCCTAAATGTTTTGGTTAAAAGGGGGATTGGGTCTTACACTCTAATAGAGGCCCAAAGTGTTTTGAATGGGTCTTATAGCTCAAGGAGAGGCCCAGATGATTTTTATTTTTAGGGTTAAATATACAAAACCCCCCTGCAATGTTAGCGAATTTTGCTTTACCCCCCTCCATGCCTTTAGGCAACGGTTTTTTCAAAAAAAAACGTTGCCAAAACCTACCTTTGGCAACTGTGGGGGGGTAAAGCAAAATTCGCTAACATTGCAGGGGGGTTTTGTATACTTTACCCTTATTTTTAAACGGGCGACGATCGCGCCGTTTACTTGTACAGAGGGACTTATACAATGAGTGAGGCCCAAAAAGTTTTTGTACAAGGGGGGATGGGTCTTACACTCTCTCAAGAGGCCCAAAGAGTTTTGAAAATGATTTATGAGGGTTGAATTAATCCAAAACCCTAATTTGTTTTCAAAATGTATTTAATTGAATAAAAATTCAATTAAAATGATCAAAAATTGTTTAACACATGGAAAACAAATTGTGATCTTGGATTAATGCTTCAAAAATTAAGTATTGACCTACAAAATAATTAGAAAGCATTAAAAGTTGCAAAATCAATGTAGAAAAAATATTTAAAATGCCAAAAACAATCAAAATATTAATTCTTTACAAAAATATCAATTATATGAAATAAATAATATTTTTGGGATTTTTTGTGAAAATAAAATATTTTAACATTTTTGTGAATTATTAAAAAAAGAATCAACTCAAAATCATTAAAACTCAGAGAGAAATTAATTTTTGAATCAATTAAACAAAATCACAAAATTCAAATATTTGAATTTATGAAAAATGGCGCCAAGAACAGCTGAAGAACACGCGCGTGTTCTTGGTTTCTCAGATTTGCATTTTCTATCCAATCTCCATGAATACGTAATCATATCATGCAATCCACATATCATTATGCTCGTCTCAACCTCACGATCATGTCTATGTACTTTAATTTCATTTAAATTAAACACACAACAAGAAATCACGAAGAGACCTCAAGAACCCTAATTTCTGCATGAAGGCTAGGATTTTTGATACACGATTCAAACAATGCAATTAATTGAGGGAAAACATTCCATGCATGATTATGAACATATGGCCAAATTATTGTGCGAGGAAATATGCATAGATTGAGAGATGACCAAGTATGTGCTTACCTCTAGGCCGTGACAGCAAGTTCAAAGTGATTTTTGATTTGGAGGTGTTACAGATGAGTGGTGATGATCTGAACAACTTCCCTACACCCTATGGATTGTGTTTGGATGGTTAGACTTGATTGAAATTGGCTGGATCATTTTGTGGTACCTCAGCTGGACTTTGGTTAAAACCTTGAGCAACCAGCTGGTGATTTTGTGAAATTGATGTTTCAGAAGTAATCTAAGTGTTTGATCAGCTCATATGTGATGTATGTGAGGTGTGTGAGTGATTGGTTTGATTGGAATTGCTCTCAAACTCAAAACCCGATAGTGACTTGCCTTAGAAGGCAAAATTGGAGTGAAAGAAGAGATTTTGAGGAAAGCATCTGTTAGATGGCTTTGGTGTACTCAAACTGACCATAATTGAGCTCTATTTATAGTAGAGCAAGTTTGTTTGCAAGGAATAATGCATGGCAGTTGGTAAGTAGGTTTGGCCAATGTTGGCAAATGAAAATCCAAGTCTTCTCTAGCCATTGACTAGAGGTTAGGGCACAGAGCTTTGGTCCCCTTGGTCTTGGATAAGTCTTGACTGATTTCAGATGAGAATGGCTCAGTCCATGCCACCTTGATGGTTCCATTGAATGCCTCATTCCAAATTTGAAGTCTTGTCCCTATTTTGGCCATTCTAGGTTCAACATGTTATTTCTTGTTCCATGGACTTTGGAGGCTTGGCTCAGTGATTGTCCCCTTTAGATTCAATCCTCTGAGGTGTCCAAGTGGATAGGAGCAATTGAATTTGGCTGATTTTGGCAAATCGACCAAAGTTGCAAATTCTGCCTTGCCTTGACAGATTTTAGCAAGGCAACTTGGCAATGTTGTATCTCATGGTGTAGGTTGAATTTGACAATGTTGTTGGCCATTTTGGAAAGCTCTTACATGATACAACAACTGTTTGAACAAGTTTGGTTTTGATCTCTTTTGATTCCAAGTGAAAAATCCCCCTACATTTGGCAAAAAGTGAGGCAGAATCTGACTTAGTGAAAATTTCACTAAGTGTTGGAAAAAGTGACATTTTCACTTTTCAGCCACTTTGATCACTCCATAACTCAAAATCCTTAATGAATTGGAATGACTTGTAGTTGAAGTTTTTGTAGGTGATAATGAGGGATACAAATCCATCTTTGGATGAGAAAAAATGGCCTTGTGGTTTAGGAGTTATGGTCCTTCAAAGTTGGTACCTTTGCCACTTTATTTTTAACTTAGAAAAATTTCTAAGTTTTATGGTTACCCCTTTTACAAGTTATCTCACTTTTCTTGATTTTTCTTGATGAATGATGATTCAAATCATACATTAACATCATTTTAGGGTTAAAAATCCATTTTGCTGAAAAATCTCAAAAAGTCAAAGTTGACTTTTGTGCACAGTTGACTTTTTATCAGATGAATTCCAAACTGTGCAATTCTTCAGGAAATCATGTCCTTGACCTAAATCAAACTTGATGGACATGTTCCATGGGTGTCATAGGGTATATTCAATCATGTATTAGGGTTTGGGAGCATGTCCTGGTCAAAAGTCAAAGTTACAGTTGACTTTTCCCTTAAAACCCTAATTGTGGTGCAGATGAAATTGAGACTTGTTGCTCAAACTTCTTGGATCAATCCATTGATCCAAATGGATCAATATGGTATATTAGAGACCCTTAAATCATCTCTTGAGGTCTTGGCTCATGGTTTGTCCCAAAAGTCAACTTAGGGGTGAATTAGGTCAAGAAACCCTAATTCCTGATTTTTGATGAATGCATCCCCTGAGGCAAAATTGACTTGATGCATGGGTTCATGAGGTTCCATGAAGTATATTAGGTTATGTTTTGGATCATTTCCTTGTGCCCAGATGAAAATTTCCATCTGGAGGCCCTGGTCGACCAAAACCCTAATTTGGTGACACTGTCGATCTTGAGACTTGATCCACCTAGAAGGGAGCAGCCTTGTGCTTAATCCTTGAAGTGGGAGTCCTTTTTGATCCATTGTGGATGTTTAAGAGATTAGACAAGTTGAAGATCATGTCATTTCTTGATTGATCCTTTGTCTAAGCACTCAGAGAGGGCTTGAAACCCTAATTTTGATTGTAGTGGATGCTCACCCATCTTTGGGGAGACTAATGAAGCATAAAGGTACATCCATATTGTGATGATGATTTTCACAATGATGGGAAATCTAAGTGGTCAAAATTTGGGGTATTACAGATGCCCCTATTTAATCTTCTTGGACCCGAAGGTGTGAATGACGAAGGGATTCGGGCATTCGGGGTGCAAGAGGATTAAATATCGGAATACCCGAAATTTTGATGGTGGTTATGAATGGTAGCTTACGCATTCATCTTCTTTAGCTAAGCAATGATGCTTAGAAAAGGTAAACTTCCCCTCGATCCTGGTTTCCTCCCAAGAACTGATCTCAGTCTCTTTTGAAATAAACTTCCCCTCGATCCTGGTTTCCTACCAAGGAACTGGTCTTAGTTTCTTTTGAACTTCCCCTCGTTCTTGGTTTCCTACCAAGAACTGGTCTCAGTCTCTGAAATGAACTTCCCCTCGTTCCTGGTTTCCTACTAAGGAATTGGTCTTAGTTTCTTTTGTCAACTTCCCCTCGATCCTGGTTTCCTACCAAGGAACTGGTCTTAGTTTCTTTTGTCAATAAACTTTATTGACAAGGGACGCTATGTGTAGCGGTTTTCCTTCAAACTTCTCGCCGAATTTTCCTGGGGAGATGCCATTTGAGTAGAAAATGTTTTGTTGTCAGACTTGCTGGGGACCCCAGTCGTCTGAGTTGTAGAGTTGTACAAACTTCTCCGTTGGAGACGCCATTTGTTTCTACTAGGGAAAGCGAGTCTCTTGAGAGACTGTTTTCATTTGGGATCTTTCATCATACTTTTCTCGGGATCTTCCCGGAGAAACGCCATATGATGGGGTCCAATTTTGAGGTGCCAATGACCTTCTCATCAGTGGTTTTTCGGAGCAAAACTGGCGTGCTGCCGAATCTCTGATCACGAGGCTTTCTCTGTGGATTTTCCTTAATCCGGGAAAGCAAGGATATCATCTTCAATGGTGAAGAGTGACATCTGTTGAAGGTTCTCTGATCTTTCAGAGGTTCAAATTATCAAAGTGGCCACGTGCCGACTCTGATCTAAAGAAACACTGGTGGCGAGATTGTGCAGACGCAACACTTCCTGACGAGGAAAGAACTGACAAACTCGATTGAGAAAACTGTTTATCACTAGGGGACAGGACCGGCTAGAGTGATAACGATGCAATATGAAATGTAAATGCAAATAAAAAATGCATGAAGTACGTATGTATATGTTGACAAAACAGACGCGACATACAGACTAATGGATGAACACAATTGGATACTCGGCCATCGCGGGGCGAAGAAGTACCGTTGGTTCAAAATAGCAATTCCACCTTGCTTAGGAGAGATAGTCCCGTTGGGAGCTATGTTGATCGGGCTTAGGAGATGAGAACTCGGTCGAGGCGTGTCAGACGAAACAAGGTCTCTGACACAGTTGATCCCTTCATTCAGGCATATTGGCTTAGAAGGAGTACTTTGATCTGCTTACTTCGGGAGAAGCGATCGATGTTCTTCTGATGTTCAACAGTCAAAAGAAATGCCATCTTTAATTTAAAAGCAGAAAAAGTTTAACAAGTAAATTTATTTTTGTTTTATTTCAAGAATCGCTGATTAAGTTTAACAATGTCGTTCTGTAAAGCTAAAACAAGTAAAGAATTACAAACAAAAGCACAAGGGCTCAAATTTTATTGATAAGATGGAGATCAGCCAAACGCGTGATTCCAAAGAGTATATACAAAGTTAGAAAATGGTAATTTACAGGGAAAAGGGCTACGTTGAAACATAACGACCACTATCCTTCTACCAACTTTGAATTCGGGACATCCTGAGCTTCTGTCGAAGATGACCTTGACTGGAGTTTTCCTGACGGATGATGATGCAACGGCTGCTGAGGGACTTGCCTCTGTTGAACATAGTTACTTGCCATTATCCCTAACTTTTGCCTGGAATGTACTATGAGATTTCCAATCCATCGGGATGATTCTTTTCATGTCTCTAACTTTTGCCTGGACCGCCCTTTCGGGTTTTCAATCCACCAAGACGTTTATTTTTAGTTTTAGGCGAAGTATTTCTTGACTACATCAACATTCGTGGGGTAGGCAAATTCCTCTCCGTCCATGGTTGCAAGTCTCAAGGCGCCGCCTGAGAAAGCTTTCGTGACCACATAGGGGCCATCATAATTTGGGGTCCATTTGCCCCGAGAATCAGTGAGAAATGATTGTATCTTCTTGAGCATAAGGTCTCCTTTCCTGAAGACACGAGGTCGGACCTTTTTGTCGAACGCCCTCTTCATTCTCTGTTGATACAACTGACCGTGGCATAGTGCTGTGATTCGCTTCTCTTCAATCAGGTTCAGGTCGTCGTGTCGACTTTGACACCATTCAGCTTCGGTGAGCTTCGCTTCCATCAATACCCGGATTGATGGGATCTCTACTTCTATGGGGAGCACTGCCTCCATGCCATATACTAGAGAGAAAGGGGTTGCCCCTGTTGAAGTACGGACAGATGTGTGATAACCATGAAGAGCAAAGGGTAGCATTTCGTGCCAATCTTTATAGGTTACAACCATCTTTTGAAAAATCTTCTTGATGTTCTTGTTAGCCGCTTCTACCGCTCCGTTCATCTTGGGTCGGTAGGGAGATGAGTTATGGTGTTCGATCTTGAACTCTGCACACAACTCTTTCATCATCTTATTGTTCAAGTTAGATCCATTATCAGTAATGATCTCGCTTGGAACACCATAACGGCAGATGATATTGTTTTTGATAAATCGGACCACCACTTGTCGGGTTACATTGGCGAATGACGCTGCTTCGACCCACTTGGTGAAATAGTCAATGGCTACCAGGATGAACCGATGTCCGTTTGAAGCCTTGGGCTCAACCATACCAATCATATCGATTCCCCATATGGAAAATGGCCACGGGGAAGAAAGAACTTTGAGATGTGATGGCGGTACATGAATTTTGTCGGAGTATATCTGACACTTGTGACACCTCCTCATGTACTTGTAGCAGTCGGATTCCATGGTCAACCAATAATACCCGGCCCTGAGAATTTTTTTCGCCATTGTGTGTCCGTTGGCATGAGTGCCAAAGGATCCTTCATGAATTTCTTTCATGAGCATGTCTGCTTCTGGTCTGTCGACGTATTGGAGCAAGACCATGTCAAAATTTCTCTTATAAAGAGTGTCACCGCTCAGGAAGAAGTTTCCAGCCAATCTTCTGAGGGTTTTCCTGTCTTTTCTGAGTGCCTCAGATGGGTACTCTTGTTTCTGAAAGAAGCATTTGATATCGTGATACCAAGGTCTGTCGTCTATGACTGCTTCAATCGCGAAGATGTAAGCGGGCCATTCAAGGCGCATTATGTCGATCTTAGGTATGTCATTCCATCGACCTACACTAATCATGGAAGAGAGAGTGGCTAATGCATCAGCCATGTGATTCTCATCACGAGGGATGTGATGAAAGTCGACTCTGTTGAAGAAGGGTAACAACCTTCTTGCATAGTCTTTGTAAGGAATCAATCCTGATTGGTATGTGTTCCAATCTCCTTTTATCTGGTTAATAACCAGGGCTGAATCGCCGTATACGTCCAAGTTTTTGATCCTTAAATCAATCACTTCTTCGAGACCCATGATACATGCTTCGTATTCGGCCTCGTTGTTCGTACATTTGAACGTAAGTCTGGCAGTGAAAGGAATGTGGGAACCCTGAGGGGTAACAATGATTGCCCCAATTCCGTTTCCATAATGATTGACTGCTCCATCAAAGATAAGTCCCCACTGGGAACCTAGTTCTGGCCCTTCACTGGGTAGCGGTTCATCGCAATCTTTCATCTTTAGATACATGACATCTTCGTCTGGGAAGTCAAACCCGATTGATTCTTGATCGTCAATCGGTTGATGAGCCAAATGATCGGCTAAAATACTTCCTTTAACGGCTTTCTGAGCATGGTACTCTATGTCATATTCTGATAGTAACATCTGCCAACGGGCAATCCTTCCTGTGAGAGCAGGTTTTTCGAAAACGTACTTGATTGGATCCATTTCGGAGACCAACTAAGTAGTATGACGAATCATGTACTGGAGAAGACGTTTGGCCGCCCAAGCCAAAGCGCAACAAGTTTTCTCAAGCATCGTGTACCGAGTCTCGCAGTCGGTGAATTTCTTGCTTAGATAGTAAATGGCAGACTCTTTCCTTTTAGTTTCGTCTTGTTGGCCAAGTACACATCCCATTGAGTCCTCTAGGACTGTGAGGTAAATGATCAGTGGTCTTCCTTCCACTGGAGGTGATAGAATCGGAGGATTCAACAGATATTCCTTGATACTGTCGAAGGCGGTTTGGCAATCTTCTGACCAAACGCAATCCTGGTTCTTTTTGAGTAATTTGAAAATCGGCGCACACGTCGCGGTCATAAGGAATATGAATCTGGAGATGTAGTTCAAACGTCCTAGGAATCCTCTGACTTGTTTTTCAGTTTTCGGAGAAGGCATTTCTTGAATGGCCTTGACCTTGTCAGGATCAACTTCAATTCCTTTTTGGCTGACGATGAACCCTAGTAGTTTCCCTGAACGGACACCGAAGGTGCACTTGTTAGGATTCAAGCGGAGCTTGAATTTTCTTAGACGTTCGAACAATTTTGACAGATGTTCAACGTGCTCACTCTCTGTTTGTGATTTTGCAATCATATCATCGACATACACTTCGATTTCCTTGTGTATCATGTCATGAAACAGAGTAGTCATGGCCCTTTGATAGGTTCCCCCGGCGTTCTTCAAACCGAACGACATTACCTTGTAACAAAAGGTGCCCCATGGGGTAATGAACGAAGTTTTCTCCATGTCTTTCGGCGCCATTTTGATCTGGTTATAGCCCGAGAATCCATCCATGAAGGAGAAAACTTTGAACTTTGCTGTACTGTCTACCAGCATGTCAATGTGTGGTAAAGGAAAGTCGTCCTTTAGACTTGCCTTGTTCAGATCTCTGTAATCAACACACATTCTGACCCTTCCGTCCTTTTTGGGAACGGGTACGATGTTGGTTAACCATTGAGGATATTCAGATGTAGCGAGGAAACCCGCGTCGATCTGTTTCTGTACCTCCTCCTTGATTTTGATGGCCATGTCCGGGTGAGTGCATCTCAACCTTTGCTTTACTGGCGGACATTCTGATCTCAACGGTAAGTGATGTTCCACGATGCTGGTATCCAACCCTGGCATATCCTGATAGGACCAAGCGAATACATCGGGAAATTCTTTGAGAAGCTTTATCAAACCCTCTCTGGAAGTTGGACTGAGCAATGCTCCGATCCTGATTTCTTTTCTCTCTTTTTCTGAACCCAAGTTTACCGTTTCCAACGGCTCTTTGTGAGGTTCGATGGACCTTTCCTCTTGTCTGAGTAGTCGGGAGATCTCTTCTGGAATTTGGTCGTCATTTTCTTCTTCAGCCTCGAATACTGGGAACTCAAAGTTGGAAGAAGGCATCGGATCGTATGTTTCAACGGGGTATAAAATAAGCAATCTGCATGACGTGATGATTCGTGTTTAGAAGAGATAGAGAAAATATAAGTGTGTGCAGTGTTTTGATTTTACTGCTTGTTTTTATTATTGAATGTTTTTTAGGATTACCATTTTCTGAAAAAGCAAAAAGAGAAAACAACAATTAATGCGGAAATTACAGAACGACGTTATTTTATTAATGAACAAGTCGACTCTTGAAACTACAGCCCTATAAAACAAAACTCTGTCGCTTTGGGCAAAGCGAAGAGGGAAATTTACAGAAAACGAGCCCTATCAAAATATCCGTTTCACTTGGGCAGGGTGAAAGGTTAAAGATGGCAATTACTTTGACTGACGAACGACCTTCGGAACCTCGACGGTAACCCATTGGCGGCGAACTCCACGGTGAATCACAAAGTCTGGCACCTTGCTTGATTTGTCTTCAGAAATGACGCTGATTTCTGGTGGAGCAGGATCATTGGAATCTGTCTCCCAAGCAGAATTGTCGTAGGAGGATTCCTCTGTTGTATTTTGCATAGCATTTATGCTCTCAGCTGTATCTCCCCATCCAGTTGGCTGGATATCTTCGAGCCTGATACGAGAGCTTTCGGGAGCGGTGTACTTGACCATATAGTCGTATTTTCCACTTGGTTGTCCCAGGGTGTCCCACACTTCTTTGGAACTAGGGGAGTCATTTCTCTCGATGACGTTGACCTTGGGAAAAGCATAGTTGATGAATTCTAGTCCTGCAAACGTTGTGAATTCATCTTCATGTTGATTAGTTTCTGAATGACCTGAGTGTTGATCCCATGACATGGTGGGGACACAGGTATTCTGTTCAATGATGCTCAACTGAGTTTCATTACTCGGCTGACTTTCTTGCCCCAAGTTTCCTGGGTAAGGCTGCCACATTGGCAGGCCATCCATCGGGCCATAGTAATTGTGGTCAAAGTTGTCTTTCATTTGAGTGTCCTCCTCTAATGAATTTGGCGGAGCACGGCATCCTTCCGGATCACAATCTCCGTAGATTATTTCGACATCTGATCTTGGTATAAATCTTGGACTTTCTGTAGGAAAGCAAAAAGGCATAGGCACCTCTTCCTGAGACATATAACCGTCCTCATTAAGATAGGACTTCCACTCTTTATCTGCGTCAGAGGGATCTTCCTCATTGATAGCATGAACTGTCTGAGATACTGGGTGAAGAAAACCTCCACTGTGGAAGAAGTTTTGAAGGGGATGAAGACTTTCATCGTTGGCGGCTGTCTGGGTACAGGTCGCAGAAAAACCAAGACCCTTCTTTGTTTTATTGTCAATAGGAATGACAAGTCGTCCCCATCCTGTCGTATCGGTACTCTCGACCGCTTTGATAGCATCTTTGTATGAAGAAATTGAAGTTCCTTCTTTGAACTGATTATCCTTGCTCACCGATAGTGCTTGGAACTGAGTTCCAATAACCTCCTCGGGTTCCACACAAGTAGATGATGATAATTTGCTCATAAGCAAGGCTTGTTCCCCACAAACCGTGACAAGTTGATCGTTCTTGACGAACTTTAGATTTTGGTGGAGGGTTGAAGTAACCGCTCCAGCCTGATGTATCCAAGGTCTTCCTAATAAACAATTGTATGTTGCCCGGATGTCTATGACCTGGAAAGTGATTTGGAAAGTGTGAGGACCAATAGTTATGGGAAGATCAACTTCGCCGATAACTGTTTTTCTGGATCCGTCGAATGCTTTGACGACGACCTCGCTGACTCTCATCAGAGGGCCCTTGAATGATAATTGCATTAAGGTGGACTTCGGTATAACATTCAGGGCTGACCCTGTGTCTACCAGTACGTTGGCTAAAGCATTGCCCTGGCAGTTAACTGTGATATTGAGCGCCATGTTATGACACGACCCTCTTCAGGTAATTCCTCATCACTAAATCCCAAATTATTGCAGGAAGTGATGTTAGAGACAATGCTATCGAATTGTCTGATTGTTACATCCTGTTCCACAAAGGCTTGCTCCAAGACTTTCTGTAGAGCCTCTCTGTGTGCTTCTGAACTGAGTAACAGTGATAATACTGAGATCTTTGAAGGAGTCTGTAACAGTTGATCAACAAGGTTATATTCACTCCTTTGGATGAGCTTTAGCATCTCATCTTTGTCTTTTGAAAAGTCTGGATTACTAGATTGACCGACTGGTGGATCAGGAATTTCTGCCTGAAGTTCCTTTTCTTTGTTGGATTCTCCAACCCCTCGGTTGAAGATTCGACCGCTCCGTGTTACACGACTGATGTCTGCAATATTCACGACGGAGGGTAATGGAATTTCCTTTCCATTCTCGATTATTGTTGCACCGTATTTGTAAGGGATTGCCTTAGCTGATTCATACGGTAGTGGCCCCGGTAGATAGATGACTATGGGAACCTTCTGATTTTTCTGACCATCATAAGTAACCTTGATCCGTTCCCGGTTGGGAACTCTAGATTCGTCAAGTAGAGGGATGATGGCAAAAACATCCCTGGTCCTGTGATGACTAGAGATCGTGACAACATCCTCAACTTGCTCGGCAAGGTAGTTCGGCGACCAAATGATGGGTCCTGAACCTGGATATGGATGAATTTCTCCATGATCGATCTGACCCTGAAGAACTGCTCTCACAAGGTAACAATCTTGGTTACTTTCCGAACAGACGCTACAACTGTCATAGTTGTGTAGTGGCACCTGGCCACGCCCACTTTGAATGCAATGTAACCTCACTAGGTTATCTTCCATTGATCGGACATCCTGACTTTGACGACGAGTAGGATTCCTGTGATTGATACTAATCTGCTGAGTATCTTCGTCCATATAGATTGGCATCCACCAGTGATTTAACAAGTGCTGAAGTGCCTCCTGGACAAGGGTACAACCTCGATCATTTTCGCAACCTGCTTTACAGTTTTGATAATCATGTGATATTAAGAATCCGAGTCGGACCTTCTCAGCATGTAACTCTACCAGGTTGGTATTCATCACGCGAATGTCAAAGATCTGAACCATGTTGATTTGATAGGAGTTCCTATCATGGTAGTCTTGGATCCATCCAAGATCCATCTGACGCTGGAGGGCCTCTTGTATGAAAGAGCATCCCTATTTGTTTACCGAGCAAATCAGACAGGAACTGTAATCGTGCCGCGGCAGATTATGATACTGGCTTTGCCTTGAGTGCATTGCCACCAAGTTGTCATTCATCGCTCGGATGTCGTGGTTTTGAATGACGTTGGAATTCGTGTAAACCATGTTAACTCCACGAACTCGGTACTCTTGGATCCATCCAAGATCCATTTGTTCCTGTAGAGCTGCTTGCACTACAGAACATCCCTGGTTGTCTTTAGAGCAGATATCACACTGGTGATAATTATGAGGTGGCACATGGCCATATCCACTCTGTCTACAATGCATCTTGACCAGATTGGTCTTTAACAAGAGTACATCATGAATTTGATAGACATTGTTAGTCTCTTTCTCAATCAGATTGACTGCAGCTTTCTCATGTTGAGGCAGCGGGTTCGTGAGAACATTAGGATTCGTATCTTTGAAAGATAAGAGCCCGCTCCTAACAAGCTTTTGCACGTCGGATTTGAAATTGAGACAAGTCTCAATGTTATGCCCTGAACCTCCTTGATGATAAGGGCATGTTTGATCCGCTTTAAACCAAAAAGGCGGATTTTCCGGAACTGAAAGGGGAGACTTAGTCTGGATGTGCCCCTTAGCCAGCAGTAACGGAAACAGCTCTGCGTACGTTACGGGTATAGGATCAAATCCTGGTGGCCGTGTTGTACGGTTGTTGTTATATGGAGGACGAGCCTGCTGAAGAGGTTGTTGTGTCCTTTGTTGGTCAGGTTGGCTCTGCGCAACCTGAGGTTGATACATAGGAACAGGCGCGGGGCCGATAGCAGGAGTAACAGCTGCTACTGGCTGATAACGTCGCCTTTGCTTTCCGAGAGAGATATTCCCAATATCTTGCTCTTTTTTCTTAGGGAGAACACTACTGTATTTTTTAGTACCGCTCGTTGATCCAGTGTCTTTTACCAAACGTCCTTCTCGGACGGCTTCCTCAAGACGTACACCCATGCCGACCATTTCGGTGAAATCACTGGGTGCACTGGCAATCATTCGGTCATAGTAAAATGAGCTTAAGGTCTTTAAGAAGATTTTTGTCATCTCTTTTTCCTCAAGAGGTGGACAAATTTGAGCGGCAATTTCACGCCACCTTTGAGCATACTCCTTAAAGGTTTCCTTGTCCTTTTGTGACATTGATCTGAGTTGATCTCTGTCGGGTGCCATGTCCAAATTGTACTTGTATTGTTGGACGAAGGCAGTACCAAGATCTCTGAATGTACTTATCGTAGTACGGTTTAAACCCATGTACCATTTGAGTGCGGCACCGGTTAAACTATCCTAGAAGTATTGAATTAGCAGGTCCTGATTCTCCGTCTGAGCTGACATCCGCCGAGCGTACATCACCAGATGGCTCTGAGGGCAAGAGTTACCCTTGTATTTTTCAAAGTCGGGCACTTGGAACTTGTGCGGGACTTTCACATTTGGGACCAAGCAGAGGTCTGCGGCGTCCTTTCCAAATAGATCCTGACCGCGAATGGCTTGCAGCTCTTTCTGCATTTCCAAGAACTGCTCCTGGAATTCATCCATTCTGTCAAACATAGTTTCCTTCTTACCAGAAGGTGTCTGTGGAATCTGTCCTTCCGGGACAGTGTGCACCACAGGGGGTGGTACCGTGACTACTGTAGTAAGTCTTGGCGCCTCCCGAAGTTTGTAACCTTCAGGAGTCTTGAGTATGCCCCTGGCATCTTCGCTTTCCCGAAGTTTGTAACCTTCAGGCCCAACGGCTTCTGTTGCGATTCCCTGATCTTCAGTGATCGGCGGAACATATCCTTTCGGGATATAGTTAACAGGCATGCCCCAAGGACGATCTTTCGGCACCTGATACCTAGGATCATACTTTTCTATGATGGGCGTTGAGGTGATCTCTGAGATCACAGTTCTTTGTAGCTGAGCTTCTGCCATGGCTTGCATGTCGTTACGAAGCTTTCTCATATCCTCTCTCAGAGCGTCGATCTCTTCTTTCAACTCTCTGTTTTCTTCCTCAAGATCATCCATCTTTTTCTGACGATTGGCCCGAGTATTGTACGAATGAGACAGTTTGACTCTAGAATCGAGACACAAACGTGAGATTCGTAGGTAAGGAGAATACGCGATGTGAGAATGATGAATGCAATGATTAGATTAATTGTTGTTTTTTTTTGTTTAATCAAAATAAACTTCGACAATTAGATTGCAAATATCAAACAGTGGGGAAACCCCTTTTTATTGAATTCCAAAGGATTACAGAAATGGAAATACAGTAGATTACAAAGTGCAGAAACAGAAACCTAAACTAACGGGTCCCGAGTCCTCTTCTTTGACCGGGGCGCTTGGGCCATTGTTGGGTTGTCATTCCTTTGCCAGGTGAAAGGAGCGAGCAAATTCCTTTGGTCATCTTGATTCTCTACAGCATGCTGCTCCAAAATTTTAATCAGAGCATCTTTCTCTTTTAGTAGTTGCTGTATTTGGATACACTCTACGTCGAGGGTGCGGTACTTGTTCTTCCAAGATCTTCTTTCCTTTTGAACTTTGTTGAGAGTAACCTGAAGCTTTTCAGTTTTCGTCATGAAGTACATGACAGATTCCCTCGGCGGAAGAATTCCGTAACGAGGATAAGGCATCTTTAGCTTGAGAGCTCTGGTTTGTACCCAGTGGAGATAAGGCTCCACCGAGACACAGTCCGGTTTTCCCAGAGACTCTCGTCCTTTCTTATGAACATGTTTCCAAGCTTGCACTATTTCCATCTTTAGTGCTCTGTCACTTTCTCCTTCTTTGAAGAAAAGACCTTCCAGATGAACACCCAGTGGGATGTGTCTCATCGGGTATCCAAATTGACGAAGAACCAATATCGGATGATAGTTGATTCCTCCTTTAGTTCCTATGAGGGGTACGCTGGGGAAGTTTCCACAACGGTCAATGATTCTAATTCCCTCATAAATCCTATTACACCAATCTATATCAGAGTTGGTAAGAGACATGATCTTCTGCGACCAACGTAAGACACTCTTGCAATCCCAAAAAGCAGCAGACTTGGGCAAGTGAGAGATAAACCATTTGTAAAGCAAAAGTACACAGCATGTGATCTCTCCCCCGCTGTACAAATTTCCCAAGTTTACAGAATGATACGCATCTGCAAGCAAAGTCGGCACAGGGTTTCCAATGAGAAAAACCTTAATAGCGTTGATATCGACGAAGTTATTGATGTTGGGAAACAAAAATAACCCGTAGGTGAGCAAGACAAAGATGCTTTCAAAAGCAGTCCCGTTCCCTATACTAGCGAAGTATAGAGCCTTTTTTGTCAAGAACTGGGCTGGCAAACCTTGGATGCCACCCTTAGTGGTCATGTGAGTCCTGATCTCAGACTCGTCCAAATGAATTGCTATTGCAATAGTCTGATTCTTTGGAATTTCTTCCAGTCCAGAAAATGGAGCTCGATCAGTGATATGTAAATCAGTCAGATGAGAATACTCCTCCAGCGTTGGTGATAGCTGGTAATCCGGGAATGTAAAACAGTGATAAACCGGATCGTAGAATTGAATGAGCGCGTCCATGATCCCCTTAATCACATGGACTCTTAACAGTGGTAGCAAACCACCGTGCTTGGCTCTGAAAGCCTCTGGGTTAACGATCATCCTTGCTAACCTTCTCAAATCCCCTAGTTTTGGAACCTTGAAGGTATACTGGTGAGTTCTCCTTCTACCGAAATCCATTAGCGTAATCCTCTTCTCTGATATTTGCAATCACAGTCTTAGTTTAATTTGAAAAACAGAGAGACTAGAAGAGAAAGTTTTTTGAATGTTTGAATGTTTTATTAAACGAATGCATGAATGCAGCACACAAAAACATATAAAAAACATGGGGTCAGAGGGTCGTTGTCATGAAGTCAAGGCTCTACCCATCCCCAAAGGTTTATACTAGGGTGATTTTTGTACCTGTACTCATTATCATCAGCTCCTCCCAGGAAAGCAAAACAACAAGCGGATCACCAGCGAGTTGTAGAGCAATCTTAGAGTAAGTGCCATTCACCGAGAATAGATCACCAGCCTCAAATGAGGGTAGTATCGCGTAACAACTATTTCCGATAGTTTCCGCACTACGAAAGGGTTTGGCTCCTCAGCTTCTCAGACTTAACAACCGGCCCATTGGCTAGAAGAGTGAATGGGTTGCATTGGTCAGCCTCCACTGAGGTTGATGGTCGACCCCGTCACCATCACTTATCTTAAGTGTATACTCATTCTCACCACATGCGGCATCACACGCATTCCCAGTAGCAGAAAAATAAACACGTATAGCAATTAGGAAAAGCAGTATATATATTTGTCCTAAACATCCTAGACCTTTAAAGCTATGATTCCTAAGTTCCTGACAGAAATGGGTTCCCCGGCGGAAGCCCCAATCTGTGGTATTCACACAAGTGAAGAGAAAAAAGGTTTGTCTAAGGTTTCCACCTTAAACGTTTAAGAAAGAAGATTTGGCCCCACGGTGGGCGCCACTTTTCTGTAGCGAGCGATTTTGGACGCGGTTCTTAAGCGCTGGTCGCTCTCTGCGGTTTGAGCTTTGACTACAGGTCGATTCATTTTTTATCCTATTGTGAGCTGAATAAGGAAGGGAAATAGATGTCTCCAATTAACCCTGCTTGCATACTGAGTTTAAACAGCGGTCTGTTAGGTTACGGATGCTATCAATGTGGGGGGCCTTTGAACTGGTTATTTGTATTTTCGCCAATACTGTTTTCTTTCTTTTTTACCTGGGCAGAAGGTTTCTGGCGGGGAACAAGGATTAGGATGTTAGGACTGATGCTTTTGAAATACTGCTTTTGATTGATGGAGATATGGGATTTGGGTTTTTTGTTGATTGCGCTCGCTAAGATCTTTTCTTTCGATCTTATGCCTACGTATTCCCGTTTACCGAAACAGAGAAATCAGAGCGTTCGTAGTTCCTCCTATTCTATGGGAGGAAATTGGTGTTTTGGTGTCTTGTTCAAAGCCCAAGACGTGAAGCGAAAGGTAGTTTGTATCTTGTTCAAAGCCCAAGATGTGAAGCTGAAAGGTCTATTTGTGTCTTGTTCAAAGCCCAAGACGTGAAGCTGAAAGACCTCGACTTTAGAGAGAATTTGTCATCTCTAAAGAGGGGAGAAGGAGAATTACTTTAACTGGGATACGCGGATCCGAGCAATGCCATAATTTCCGAAGAAAGGGTTTTAACCTGAAGGAGAAGACTTTAACTCAGTCTAGAGCAATGCCATCTTTCCTTAGGAATTTCTCATGCTAAAAGAGGGACATTGGCGTGGATATAGATGATCCAGAGGCTTGCCGCTTACAGCGATTAGATGAAGGGGAAGGAGTTGTTGATGTTTGTGTACTGTGAACGAGGCACAACTTCGATGCTAAAAGGTTAATTGGATCAACCAGTGGTTTTCTTATACAAAGCCTAAGAGGAGGCTAATTTCCGCTAGGAAAATCATTATACAAAGCCTAAGAGGAGGCTAATTTCCGCTAGGAAAATCATTATACAAAGCCTAAGAGGAGGCTATTTTGTGTCTCGTACAAAGCCCGAGAGAGAGGCTAAAAGTTTTTGACCCGACGATAGAGTCTTTGTGTCTCGTACGAAGCCCGAGATGGAGGCTATTGTTTGTTTGACTCAACAGGAGAATATTTTATACTCAACAAGAGAGTGTTTTTGTATCTCGTACAAAGCCCGAGATGGAGGCTAAAAGTTTTGACTCAACAAGAGAGTCTCTGTATCTCGTACGAAGCCCGAGATGGAGGCTACAAGGTTTGACTCAACAAGAGAGTCTTTGTATCTCGTACAAAGCCCGAGATGGAGGCTAAAGCGTTGTTTGACTCCGCTAGGGAGAGTCATTGTACAAAGCCCAAGAGGAGGCTATGTCAGTTAAGTGACAGGTCCAGTATACTGATTTTGAAAGAGAAAATCAGTTCTTATATGAGCATCACTGTACTCATGGGTTAGATCTGAGGATCGGGGTGGTCTCATTTTCTTTGAGGAAACTGGAAATCCAAAGGGTGTTGAGACTGTCCGAGTCTGCGGGTTTCCTTCCTATTTAACGAAGGGGTCACTTGAGAATGTCTTTTGAGACTCAAGGAAGTTAGACTGTCCGTGTCTAGAGTTTTATCTTTTGTACTTTGCTTTGAGAAACAGTAGTAGACTCTATGAAAGGACTGTTCTATGAGGATGACTAAGTTCTGTTCCTATACCTCTAGGATGTCGTCGGGACAATTTGTACGAAGCCCAAGAGGAGGCTGGAAACTTTTAAGAAGCCGACGGGTCCTTGTACGAAGCCCAAGAGGAGGCTATCATTCCCGGAGGAAGAGATCATTATACGAAGCCTAAGAGGAGGCTGTGAATACTTCTAAGAAGCCGTAGGGTCCTTGAATAATGGCCAAGAGGAGGCCGATGCTTTTAAGAAGCCCGTGGGTCTATCATCTCCTTTCCATTAGGAGAGATAACTCTTTTAAAGATAAAAACCACTGGTAAACGTGCGAGATTTACTATCCAGCGACTTTTAGCTTTTGAAGAGGGTTCCTTAGTTAAGGTCCAAGATTATGACCGTAGTGGGTACCCAAACCCCGAGACATTCAAGGCAAGCTATCCACAAGGAATAGATCAAGTCAGGAAAGTTCGAGAATTTGGAAGAAACTCAAAGATGCCATTCACGGAGAATACATTCATCTTGGGGAGTAGAGCTTCTTGACGATTCCTAAGGAGGACAGCCGAAGAGAAGACTGTATCTGGTGCTCCTATTGGGGATCTAGGCGTCTATTTCTACGAATAAATGAAACGGCGTCACCTAGTTCTAGGCGTAGTAGCCGGGGAAACTCGAAATATCTATACTATTATTACACAGTAGATATGAGTTTATGAAAGGAGACTTACAGTGAGCAGCCCCACAATACAGTTTATAATATGAAAGCAGTAAATGAAAGCGATAACCACTTACTCGGTTGGAGTGCTTCCATGCTGTTTGGTTAGTTGTTCAACAAAGAAAGATTGAAAACAACAGTATATTCAAAATCAAAGGAGAAAGTGCTTTGAAAAAGAAAGATTTGGGGCTTACAGCTCAAGGAGAGGCCCAGGGTTTTATCAGTGAGCGCGCTGTTTGACTTTGTACAGCGGGACTTATACAAGTGACTGGGGCCCAAAAAGGTTTTTTGTACAAAGGGATGGGTCTTACACTCTCTCAAGAGGCCCAAAAAGGTTTAAAGAAAAAAGAGTGGGGCTTATAACACGAGGGTAGGCCCAAATGATTTTTCGTTTAAAAATGGCGATCGCGCCGAGGTTTTCTTTTAACGCAGAGGGACTTATACAATAAGTGAGGCCCAAAATGTTTTGGTTAAAAGGGGGATTGGGTCTTACACTCTAATAGAGGCCCAAAGTGTTTTGAATGGGTCTTATAGCTCAAGGAGAGGCCCAGATGATTTTTATTTTTAAACGGGCGACGATCGCGCCGTTTACTTGTACAGAGGGACTTATACAATGAGTGAGGCCCAAAAAGTTTTTGTACAAGGGGGGATGGGTCTTACACTCTCTCAAGAGGCCCAAAGAGTTTTGAAAATGATTTATGAGGGTTGAATTAATCCAAAACCCTAATTTGTTTTCAAAATGTATTTAATTGAATAAAAATTCAATTAAAATGATCAAAAATTGTTTAACACATGGAAAACAAATTGTGATCTTGGATTAATGCTTCAAAAATTAAGTATTGACCTACAAAATAATTAGAAAGCATTAAAAGTTGCAAAATCAATGTAGAAAAAATATTTAAAATGCCAAAAACAATCAAAATATTAATTCTTTACAAAAATATCAATTATATGAAATAAATAATATTTTTGGGATTTTTTGTGAAAATAAAATATTTTAACATTTTTGTGAATTATTAAAAAAAGAATTAACTCAAAATCATTAAAACTCAGAGAGAAATTAATTTTTGAATCAATTAAACAAAATCACAAAATTCAAATATTTGAATTTATGAAAAATGGCGCCAAGAACAGCTGAAGAACACGCGCGTGTTCTTGGTTTCTCAGATTTGCATTTTCTATCCAATCTCCATGAATACATAATCATATCATGCAATCCACATATCATTATGCTCGTCTCAACCTCACGATCATGTCTATGTACTTTAATTTCATTTAAATTAAACACACAACAAGAAATCACGAAGAGACCTCAAGAACCCTAATTTCTGCATGAAGGCTAGGATTTTTGATACACGATTCAAACAATGCAATTAATTGAGGGAAAACATTCCATGCATGATTATGAACATATGGCCAAATTATTGTGCGAGGAAATATGCATAGATTGAGAGATGACCAAGTATGTGCTTACCTCTAGGCCGTGACAGCAAGTTCAAAGTGATTTTTGATTTGGAGGTGTTACAGATGAGTGGTGATGATCTGAACAGCTTCCCTACACCCTATGGATTGTGTTTGGATGGTTAGACTTGATTGAAATTGGCTGGATCATTTTGTGGTACTTCAGCTGCACTTTGGTTAAAACCTTGAGCAACCAGCTGGTGATTTTGTGAAATTGATGTTTCAGAAGTAATCTAAGTGTTTGATCAGCTCATATATGATGTATGTGAGGTATGTGAGTGATTGGTTTGATTGGAATTGCTCTCAAACTCAAAACCCGATAGTGACTTGCCTTAGAAGGCAAAATTGGAGTGAAAGAAGAGATTTTGAGGAAAGCATCTGTTAGATGGCTTTGGTGTACTCAAACTGACCATAATTGAGCTCTATTTATAGTAGAGCAAGTTTGTTTTGCAAGGAATAATGCATGGCAGCTGGTAAGTAGGTTTGGCCAATGTTGGCAAATGAAAATCCAAGTCTCCTCTAGCCATTGACTAGAGGTTAGGGCACAGAGCTTTGGTCCCCTTGGTCTTGGATAAGTCTTGACTGATTTCAGATGAGAATGGCTCAGTCCATGCCACCTTGATGGTTCCATTGAATGCCTCATTCCAAATTTGAAGTCTTGTCCCTATTTTGGCCATTCTAGGTTCAACATGCTATTTCTTGTTCCATGGACTTTGGAGGCTTGGCTCAGTGATTGTCCCCTTTAGATTCAATCCTCTAAGGTGTCCAAGTGGATAGGAGCAATTGAATTTGGCTGATTTTGGCAAATCGACCAAAGTTGCAAATTCTGCCTTCCCTTGACAGATTTCAGCAAGGCAACTTGGCAATGTTGTATCTCATGGTGTAGGTTGAATTTGGCAATGTTGTTGGCCATTTTGGAAAGCTCTTACATGATACAACAACTGTTTGAACAAGTTTGGTTTTCATCTCTTTTGATTCCAAGTGAAAAATCCCCCTACATTTGGCAAAAAGTGAGGCAGAATCTGACTTAGTGAAAATTTCACTAAGTGTTGGAAAAAGTGACATTTTCACTTTTCAGCCACTTTGATCACTCCATAACTCAAAATCCTTAATGAATTGGAATGACTTGTAGTTGAAGTTTTTGTAGGTGATAATGAGGGATACAAATCCATCTTTGGATGAGAAAAAATGGCCTTGTGGTTTAGGAGTTATGGTCCTTCAAAGTTGGTACCTTTGCCACTTTATTTTTAACTTAGAAAAATTTCTAAGTTTTATGGTTACCCCTTTTACAAGTTATCTCACTTTTCTTGATTTTTCTTGATGAATGATGATTCAAATCATACATTAACATCATTTTAGGGTTAAAAATCCATTTTGGTGAAAAATCTCAAAAAGTCAAAGTTGACTTTTGTGCACAGTTGACTTTTTATCAGATGAATTCCAAACTGTGCAATTCTTCAGGGAATCATGTCCTTGACCTAAATCAAACTTGATGGTCATGTTCCATGGGTGTCATAGGGTATATTCAATCATGTATTAGGGTTTGGGAGCATGTCCTGGTCAAAAGTCAAAGTTACAGTTGACTTTTCCCTTAAAACCCTAATTGTGGTGCAGATGAAATTGAGACTTGTTGCTCAAACTTCTTGGATCAATCCATTGTTCCAAATGGATCAATATGGTATATTAGAGACCCTAAAATCATCTCTTGAGGTCTTGGCTCATGGTTTGTCCCAAAAGTCAACTTAGGGGTGAATTAGGTCAAGAAACCCTAATTCCTGATTTTTGATGAATGCATCCCCTGAGGCAAAATTGACTTGATGCATGGGTTCATGAGGTTCCATGAAGTATATTAGGTTATGTTTTGGATCATTGCCTTGTGCCCAGATGAAAATTTCCATCTGGAGGCCCTGGTCGACCAAAACCCTAATTTGGTGACACTGTCGATCTTGAGACTTGATCCACCTAGAAGGGAGCAGCCCTGTGCTTAATCCTTGAAGTGGGAGTCCTTTTTGATCCATTGTGGATGTTTAAGAGATTAGACAAGTTGAAGATCATGTCATTTCTTGATTGATCCTTTGTCTAAGCACTCAGAGAGGGCTTGAAACCCTAATTTTGATTGTAGTGGATGCTCACCCATCTTTGGGGAGACTAATGAAGCATAAAGGTACATCCATATTGTGATGATGATTTTCAAAATGATGGGAAATCTAAGTGGTCAAAATTTGGGGTATTACACAAAGGCATATAAGTTAGAGAGTATTCAGTTAAGGCTAACGCCCATTTACCAATTCTACAATGCAAAATTGGTTTTGACAACATATGCTTTATAACATCAAAATGTGAGGAAACAAAAACATCAACAAGTTTTATATAATGCTTAAGTTTTATACATGAGAAGTACAAACACAGGCATAGTTTTTCGACTATGCTATATCTAGTTTTTGCATCGTTCAAGACTCTACTAAGATAGTAAATGGCTCTTTCGACACCATTTTCATCTTCTTGAGCTAACGTGCTCCCTAAAGTCTTATCTAACGCAGATAAATACAAACTCATACTCCTATTTCTACAAGGTGGAATCAATATTGGAGGGTGGCTCAAATACTCTTTGATTTTGTCGAAAGCCTCGTGTTGAGCTTGTCCCCATTCGAATCCTTCCTTGTTGAGTCGAAGCAAAGGTGACAAGGCTTGAGTTTTGCCGCTAAGGTTCGAGATAAACCTTCTCAAGAAATTAATCTTGCCCAGCAATGATTGTAACTCCTTATTTGTTGATGGCACTTTCACTTCCATTATGGCCTTGGTCTTATTCTGGTTTATTTCGATCCCCTTTTTCTGGACCACAAAGCCTAAGAAATCCCCCGCCTGCACACAAAAAGCACACTTGAGAGGATTCATTTTCAAACCATGTCTCCTCATCCTTTCAAAGGAGTGTCGAAGATGGTCTATATGATTTTTCCCTGAAATTGACTTTACAACAATATCATCAATATAGATCTGCATAAAAGTCTCAATGAAATCATGGAAAATCAAATTCATTGCCCTTTGGTAAGTTGCCCCAACATTTTTCAAGCCGAAAGGCATTACCACCCACTCATAAGTGCCTAATGCCCCAGGACATTGAAATTTTGTTTTCGGGACATCCTCTTCAGCAATGAATATCTGATTATACCTTGAATATTCTTCAAGCATACTCAGGTATTCATGTCCTACGGCAGAATCGATCAACATTTTCGCCACTGGCATCGAATATTCATCCTTTGGAGTTGTATTATTTAAATCTCTAAAGTCTATGCAAACCCTCAAAGTACCATTTTTCTTAATAACTGGCACGATATTTGAAAGCCATTTGACATACCTGGCCGCACGGATGAATTTGCATCGCAGAAGTCTTTCGACCTCCTCTTTAATCTTCGAGAGAATTTCAGGTGCAAACTGCCTTGGATTCTGCTTGATGGGCTTCTTCCCAGGATTGATTAGCAACTTTAATTCAACCAGCTCTCTGTCTAAACCAATCATCTCATAATAATCCCATGCGAAGTAGTCTCCGAACTCCTTCAGCAATTGGATCAGTTCGACTCTGAGTTGAGGGTTGATATTGACACTGATATACGTTGGCCTTTTTGTCGCCCCATCTTCCAAGTCGATTTCCTCATGTGGATCTTGCGCTTGCATTTTAATGTTGGTTGCCAGCGGATCCTTCTCGAACCCCAAAGACTCGTCATCATAGATGACGTCGAGCCTCTGGCCTTGCACTTCATCTCGAGCCTTATCAGGTGGCTCTGGGTCGAAGTCCTTACCAGGACTTTCCTGACATGATTCCTTATTGGCTTCGATAACCATGAATTTTAACTTAGCCTCCAAGGCCGCTTTTAGCTTATTTTGGGCTATGTAAGCCGAAATTTTTTTGAGCTCTGGCAACTCAGTCATCGTAGCCAAATTCGCTCCCCTAACCCGTTGGGTCGATTCCAGATGTCCCTATGTATACAAGGTCATCTTCGCCCACAATCTCTCGATCCCACTGAAAACCGTTGGTGGGGTGCAGATACAAAGAGCAATATGCATTATCATCTGGAGTAAATGCAAAATTAGCTGGATTACAGGGAGCTATGTTAGCCAAATTTTTGTCGAAACTACGTCTATCAACATGATTAACCGAAGCCATGAAATAGCTCTGATCGACTTTGATATTTTCCACAATACCATCCATTCGCCAGATGGTAATCCTTTGATGCATTGATGATGGCACGACTCCTATGCCGTGAATCCATTCACGTCCTAACAATAAGTTATAGTTAGCCTCCGTCTCCACAACCATAAACATGGTTGGTCTTGTAATCGTTCCTACCGTCAAGTCAACTTGAATCACTCCCAATGTGGTGCCAACTTTTCCTTCGTAGTTGGATAACACCATATTGTGAGGCTTGGTGTCCGTGTCGAACTTCCCTATTTTTCTTAGCATGAAATGCGGCATCAAGTTTACCGCTGCACCGTAATCTACCAGGTCTTGTTGACTGGCACATCTCCAATTTTCCAAGTGATAAAAAGAGGCTTTAAGTAACTTTTCATAGCCTCATTAGGTCTTTTGAAGAACACATTTTGTTCTGCTACACAACTGTTGTTCATCACATAGTAACAAACTGGCCTATGAGTGGCCATCTCTATGCCAGTGTTATCTTCCAGCTCTTCGACCTCAGTAATTTGGTCGAACTCCTTCGGTAACACATATACTACATTAACCATAATATCCAAAGATTCTTATGAATTTGTATCAAAATCATCAGTAAGCATCTCGTCTTCAGCAATCAAATGATCACATTCCTTTTTAGTCTCTTCTTGAGTGGGACAAACCTTCCCCTCCACAAGCTTCTTTTCGACGGATTTTAACTCCTTTTTCTCATTCTTTTCAACAGGCACCTTAGTGCTTGATTCAGCTTTCTGATTTTCTTTAGCCTCCCTTTCTGCCTTTCTTCTCCTTTGCTCCCTTCTCCATTGGGATCTGGTCATCGGATTCTTACCTTTGTAATTCTCAGAGATATAGGTTGACTTCTTGAAGGTCTGGAACTCCCTATGGTATCCAATCGATGATCCCCTATTAACGTCGAAGTTCTTCCATTTTTACTGGCCTCTCTCTCTATCTTCGACTGGTTTCGCACACTTCCCTTTAGAAGCTTCTGCAGATGGCTTGAAAGTGGTGTGTCTTGCACCTGGGAATCCTGGCTTCGCTTGTTCTTGCCCCCTGTATGGCCTCTTTTTGCCGAAACCTTGGTGGCTACCAGAGTCTCTCCAATTTCCTCTGGCCTTTGCCAATCGAACTCCCTCCATATTTTGGGCCGCCATCTTATCGAATACGGCATTTCGCCTTGGACAGAGCATAAACTCTGACTTCTTCTTCTAGAACCTATGTATGAAATTGACCAGGCTCTCCTCTTCCTTTAGGAAAGCCAATTTGTTGTATTCCTCTTGTCATTGTTCTTCGACAATATCCATCGAAGTCTCTTGTGAAACTTCGACCATGTTAACATCCACAGCGACATCTTTATTAATGTCCAAACTTTGGAACTTCATTGTAAGGCCATCAGTAGCCTTGTTTAAATTATCCATCCGTACAAAACCATCAGCGGTTTCTTTTGTTACCATCGCCAACTTAGAATCCCCGGTGATTCCTGTAGTATTGAAACCATTAGTAGCTTCGTTGTTATAGTCTTTGACGATTCCTTTGGTGAGGCCATCAATAACCTCACACATGGAATCTTCCATCATCTTCTCGTCAAGATCCTCAGTGATCTTAACCATGACAGTATCATTGATAAAGTCATCAGTGACTTCGATCATATTGATGTTGTGAGCGAAGTCATCAGTAACTTCGATCATATTGACAATAGCAAGTTCAGTGAAATGAGCATCACCTACTTGCAAAGGGTCAACATCAATTTTCATCTGAGCCTTCACTTTTTCCCCAAACCTTAGCCTTCCATCCTTGATGGCATTTTGCACGAGGTCCCTGAAAAAAAACATTGAGATGTTTTATGACCCAAGAAATTGTGATACTTACAAAAACCTCTCTTTTTCCTTTGCTCTAAAGGAGGCATTTTAGCGCTTTGAGGCACTATCATTTGACCATCCTTAACTAATAAGTTGAAGATTTTGTCACATTTGGTAACGTCGAATGTGTAAGTTTTCTTAGGAAACCTATCGTTCTTTTCTGGCTCGACAGGGTTTTTTCCGTTCAAAGGGGCAAAGACTTTACAGGCATAAGGTGGTCCCTGCTTTAGTTCAGCAAGGTCGGCCTCGCTTTCGTCGAAGTCTAAAGACTCATTATATGTTTCTTCGCCGTCTTCACTAATTTCGACGTAGGCTACCCTCTCTTTTCTATTTTTGTTTGCCCTAACTTTTTCAGCTTTCAATCGCTCGACTTGTCAAACTCTGTCAGCCAGTTAGGCCATATCTCTCAAGTACTGGGTATCCATTTTTTTTTCTAATTGAGTAGTCGAGACCACCAGCGGTTATTTCGACCAACTCATGTTCTGGCACTTGAGTAAAGCACCTTGCTTTATGAAATCGAAACCTATTCTGGTAATTATCTATTGGCTCAGTAAACTTTCGTTTGATACTAGCCAATTCCTTCAAGCTAATCTTAGTTTGCCCCATATAAAACTGTTCGTGGAACAATCTTTCTAACTAGGTCCAAGTATGGAGCAAATTCGGTGGCAAGGTTGTAAACCATGTAAAAGCGTTTTTAGTGAGAGAACTTGGAAAATGTTTCACCCTAAGATTTTCATTATTGGAAATCTCTCCAGCCTCTATCAAGTACCTAGCCACATGTTCGACAGTGGATTCAGTGGTGTCCCCAGAGAATTTGGTGAATTTAGGAACCTTCCATCTAGGGGGTAAATCTGTTTGTAAGATATACTCTGACAATGGCGAAGTATAATTCGGTCTCTGAAGACCAAAGTTTACCCCATTTCACGCCATTATTCTTTCGACCATGGTTGCTAAATTATTATCTGCGGCCATATCATCACGTCGAATCTGCTGGACAATGTTATCATCATTTTGATTCCTATTAACCATTACTACCCTAGGTCTCTCCTCAATTGGGATTTGAGGTTGGGCTCTGGGGGGTTCGACCCTAGGCTGTTTGACCGCTAGTCCTGGATTGACTAGATTTGCATGGGGCGAGTTTTCTTGGTTTTGCTGGACCTGATTAATGGTAGGATCTTCTTCGAGGACTCCTATCTAATTTTCCAATATGTATTCTCTCTCGAGATGTCGAGGGGGCTGTGGTACTCCAAATAAATCTGCAAGGCGTGTCATCTGGGCTGTCATTTGTTGGTTGGATTGAGCAGTACTTTGGATTAGGGGATTAAAAATCGTCCCCATTGTTTGGGCCAACATTTGGATCATTTTGTGATTACTCTCATCTATTTACTGCCTAATAACCGCTACAGAATTATTAGTCAAACTTGGTATTTGGGTGGAATAACCTATTCTTAAAGGCTGGCTACTTCGACCCATGTTTATCCTAAATCCTGACCCTTGTAATGGCAAAGTAACATTCATTACTGGTTCTGAGAATGTTGAGACGGCATTAAGTAAATTCTCCATCATAGATGTTGGCATTCCATAAGGTTGTTCTCGACCGCCTAAGGGCATAGAGAAACCTGGAGGCATGAAGGGTCTACTCGAAGCATTCCCTATTGGTTGGAGGGGGAGTTTACTGGAGGACCCCTTGGCCCAATATATTTAGAATAGGCTCACTATGGGTGATCGACTGCGTCAGTATCGAACTTGCCATAGATGGTATTGGTCTGACCCAGTCTATGGAACTGTAGTTCCCCCAATTGAAGATACTTGGGGCGGTTCTCCACTGTTACTTTGAGGAATCGAAACATTTGGCTAATTTGAATTCGCCATTCTCCTCGTATATCTTCTCCTTGGTCTATCTTCGTTAGTGGTGGCTACTTTGCCACTTCTCAATAACATACAATGAATTTTTCAAAGAGAACAATAACCAAAATGTAATTTGTTTGTAAAGAAAGTTAGTTAGCACTGTCCCACTGGGCGTGCCAATTTGTCTACTGTGAAAATTAGTAAACAACCGCTGGTCTTCCAAATCAATAAGAGATTGGGTCACTTGCTGGATCAACCATACTAAATCCTAGGACATGTGCTAACAATTTAAATAAGGTTTGTGAAAATGACGACTTTGACAACATTTAAGATTTAAAGGTTAACAACGTTGAGAATGTTAAAGAAAGTAAATTGCAAAATGTAATCGAAAAGCAAGTAAATGTGCTAAAAATAACTTGGGCAAATGAAGAAAATAAACTTGAATTGAAATTTAAAAATATGGTGTTTACATCAAACGTACATTTTCTCAACACACTCTTTTATCTGCACACGGGTACTTTAAGTAAATTAGAGATTTTTGTACAACTTTCAACACACTATTTTCTCAGTATATCTTCGATTCTTCAGCACTCTCCACGTGTCTTTGTTTAAAAACTGGATAAGGAAAATTTTCCCTCCTTCATTCAAATTCAAAACTCAAGTCGAAAACGTCATCCATGATACTCCGTCGAAACAACAACTCCATACTTAGAAAATTTCCTAAATCCATCTAGCCATTCTTCCTTTTGTAAAAAATGATTCCGATTGAGCATCTATCATTCAACTTGCCTAGTCGAAATGTACCATAACTTGGAAATTGTTTTCCTTTTATTTATGTTACCTGAATCAAACCAGGCGTCGAAATTGAGAGCCAACAAGCATGCACCATATACAGGTGTGACACCCAGAAGAACCACATGATGTACCCATCAATGTAGCTCTAATTGCTTTCAGCTATGGTACTCTGTGTCTCCTCTGGTACCAGATGACTCTCATAATCATCAAACATGGAATTTATCTCTCTACGTGTCAAAGTAGGAGAAGCAGAGACAACATGGTATCTGGAAATGATCCGAGTGTAGCCAAACTGTTGCATCACGCGCTCGGGCATATGAGGGGCAGTGAGACGTGATCCGTATGCCAACCATCCTGAGTATAACACTATTTTTTCAAATGCACGCATCTCACAATGATCCACATAGTTGTTGAAGTGCATGTCCTCGGCAACCAAGCAATCAAGCTACACCCTGAACAACTCTGTCGCCCTGTTCCCTCTGGGTGGGGCAAATGAAGTAGCATGCGGCATATCCTCAGTGTAAGTCGGTACACCCGCCCAGCTAGATATGCGCGGGAGATACTGGAGGATCTAAGCCTAAAAAGTGTTGGAACACACAAATCATCAGTAATGACGTTGCAAAAATGCAATGAAAATGACACAGAAACATTAAAAAACCAATAAATATTACTGTCAGTAGTGTGATGCTTCCTGTGACCTACTTCATCTTCCACCTACAGCCCTCTGATAACTTCGAGTACAAGTAGACCAAACAAGTGGCCCCCTAGTTGTACTTATGGATCTCGAAATCCTCAAAGTACTGTAGGTATACGACATATGTATAAGTGACACTCTTGTCCATAAAAATTGGAGTGCCAACCAAATATAGCAGGTATGCTCTCATAACATACGCTCTATGAACCCTCACCTGCTCATCATTGCCTCTAGCCTATTTTGCTCTCTAGAGCTCATCTATATATACCTATTTTTAGGAATTCAATCATAGCATGATCCCCCTGGTTTTATCCATCTACGTCATCGCATCCGCTGGGTGAACTCCAAGATAGTCTACCATCATCTCGAGTGCCTCGACTTTGCTAATCCTTCCATGATCTAGAAGTTTCTCCCTAATAGGAAGATGTAGCAAACACGACGCGTCGTTGAGTGTGATAGACATCTCAACAACCGAGAAATGAAATGACGAGGTCTTGGTGTGCCATCTCTCAATGAATGCATTAAGCATTCCGAGGTTGACGATAATATAACATATCATGCACAAGCCCTTCATCCCAGATAGGGATAAAGCTTCCTGATAACACTCCTCATTTGGCTGAGGCAAGCCAGTAATCTTCTGCCCCTGGTTAATAATCTTCAGCGGATCATGGTCTTGCAGAAAAATAAATCAATGTCAGAAACTTGTAATAAAATAATAAACGTAAATTAATGATAATAATTCCAACTAATGTTACCTCTCCGTCCCAGATATGTCTGGCAGTATGGTATGAGTACATAGGCAGTAATGACAAGTCTACATGGCCTCTTCCAAATGCCTCAGGCTCGGTATCCTTAGTGGCCTCATCATCCAAAGGTGACACTGGCTCAACAGCGTCACCATCCAGAGGTGGCACTGGCTCAGAAGCATCCGTCGGAGGTGGCACTGTTGCCACAGTGACTCGGGTACCTTTGGAGCATGAATAGGTGAAACTTGGCGCCTACGGATGGATGAGGGAATGATGTGTTAGTAGGTGAAACATGTCTCTTACGGGAAGAAGAATATGGAGTAGCATGAGCCCCATAAATAGATGTCTTTGCATGGCCAGAGTGAACAGGAGCCTCCGAAACGCGACTCTTCTCCCGCTGCACTGATGCATGTTGTGCAATCTCCATTGCCTCAGTCTATCTTGTCTATCAGCCATAATGCATATAAGTAAAAGTAAACCAAACAATTAACGCAACCTAGAAACACTACAAGCAAGAAAAGAAAAAAATAAAACACTGCTAAATTCTGAAGATGCATGTCCGGTTACTAGGAAACTTAAACGTTGAAATTTCGGAGATGCATCTCTGAAATTTTCTGTAATACCTTAGACGCGTCAATCGCGGCAATGCAGACATGCAAACACAAAAAATAATGGCTTGATCATCATTTTCAATCAACAAACATGTTTTACACTATGTCTAAATTATCATTCATGCAATTTCTAATAATTTCTTACCTTAATCATCAATTTTTACTCATTTGCACAAAAACTCAAAGACTTTTCAAAACATCAAAAAACTTACAAATTTAGAGCTTACCTCATACTTTGGTGATGTATCTGATGCACTTGATGTTGATTGAAGAATCTCTGAGCTTTGTTGTTTGATTTGGGAGATGGTTGATGGCAAAATTTTTGAGAGTTTTTGATAAACTTGTGTTTTTTTAGAAATGAAAAAGGAAAAGGGTTCTATCGCGATTTAAACTCTAATACCTTTCGAAGATATATCTCTAAAATGTGTTTTAAAATGAATCTCTGAAATATTTTAAATGTAAGTCAGAATTGAATGCGTTTGGAGATATATCTCCAACATCTGAAAATATTTTAGTATTTTCACGTGATGCTTAAAAAATATATAGGGTGCATTAAAAGATTTGTCAAAATTATCCTAAGAGCAAGCATGTTGATAATGTTATTCCATAAAAATACTTATCAAATCAAGGGTAATTTTAGCATTGACACTCATGAATTTCCCACAATTTTAAAGGGTAAATGCATTCTTGTGCTAAGAATGAAAGCTCATTTAACGTTGTCAAATATTTGTCATAACTAATCTTGTTTTATAGTATTTTATTTTTATAAAGAAAAACTTAGGTGAGAAGATGGTGCTGAATTTCAGGTAAACATTCAACTTCATCCACTACATTGCTCACATTATCAATCTACATTTTTGAAAAAACAAGTTACACTGCTTCCGGATCTGCACATCCAGAACGATCAAACCATTTTCGTTCGGAGCATGACGGTTTTGGAACATCGGTTTAACGGTAACTTCCTCTACTTTTAATTGATCGGCAACATGTCTCGGGCGAGGTTGGGCTACATTTTTCACAAGGCCAACCGAGCTGAAACGGTAGGTTCCGATAGTGCAAAGTGTGGTTGTACTATTGTGAAAACCTACGGTCTTCCTTGTGCTTGTGCCATTACTAAAAAGTTGAAACTAGGTGAGCCAATACAAATTGACGAAGTTTGCCCTCATTGGATGAGACTTACTTTTGATGATGATGGTTGTAAGGAAGGAGATAAACTGGATATCTCTATTTTGGCCGAATTGAAAGCGATTCAAAAGAGATTTTCGAAGGCCGACGACAATATGAAGCTACACATCAAAGAAGAGTTGAGGAAGATTGCCTTCCCCGAAACAACTGCAATGATACCGTCGTCTCAACCGGTTAAGACAAAGGGTGCTCCGAAGAAGTTGAAGCCTACACCAAATGACAACTCAACAACTCGGTCTCCTTTGTATTATGAGCACGTTGACCAAATCTTTTCGGACTATCCGACTCCTAAATCTCTACAAAGTGTCATGAAAGAAGCTCGCATTTCCAAACCGGCTCCGACACCGATTCCACGAGTTCCGACTCCGACTCCAACTACATGTATGATTTCCTTTATTGACGAGATGCCGATTTTTATGCACAAACATATCGACGGTATAATCGATGTTGTAGGGGATGGTAATTGCGGTTACCGAGCCGTGTCGGCACTACTCGGTAAAGGAGAGGAAGGTCATGCACTTGTACGTCATCAACTTATCCTAGAGTTGGAGACGCATAAAGAAGCATACTTGCGTCTCTATGAAAATCAAGAAAATTACAACAAGGTTCATGAGTCACTTGTTCCGTGGTTGAGTGGTCCGGCACCGGTATCGAAATGGATGAGTTTCCCCGAGATGGGTCATCTTATAGCATGCGCCTACGATATGGTGTGTATCGACTTGACGAGATACGGATTTTCGGAAACCTTTTTTCCACTCCACACCGCACCTCCGTCGAATCTAAATGATCGCATCATGTGTATCGGATGGCTTGCGAAATCAAGACATTTCGTACAAGTTATCTTGAAACCCGGATGCCCGATACCACCTAAATCACCGCAATAGGCGACGCATGCAACCGCAATTGCCGAGTCTTGGCCGGATAGTTTTGTCGAAAGGATGCTTGAATTCGAAAGATTGCACGTAATTGAAAAGGCATAAAATGCGGAGAAATCGAAAGTTCTAGCTCCAATAGATTTAGACGGAGAATTTTGTTTTAACTCTTTTGTATAATCACACGACACAATGTACATTATTGAAGTGAAACATATTGTATTTTTATCAATATGTCTTTTTAATACACTTACGAATTTTATTGCACTGAAAGTATTCCAAATGTGTTCAATTCTGTTTTAAAATTGTATCAGTAAAACATTCTGATTTGCAGATCCGAGAAATTTCCGGATGTGCACATCCGGAACCAATATTTGTAGGGTTTGTCCGGATCTGCACATCCAGAACGAACTTAGGCAGATATAACTTTACCCTGACTTTTCTATAAATTAGGGGTTTCAATTGATATCATTCACACAAACACTAAATGTCTCAATTGTATGATATCAAGATCCATTGGTATGTCGCAACTGTCTCTTACACCGATCGCAAAACACGCGGTCGCAAGTATAAGTTAACGAGGGACACCTCCATCGGCGAGATCATTGACGACATCGAACATCTCCTACCTTACGGAGACAAACAAAAGGTTGCGAAGCTTCAGTATCGTTCACCTTCCGTTGATAACAAAGGGAACGTCGCTTACAGCCTTGTTGAGCTCAAGAATCAAGAGGATGTTAGAGCGATGTGGCAAACTTTTTTGGGCTACGAAAAACGATTCCCGCTCGAGTTTGAGGCGACCGTCAAAAGCCGAAGAACGGTCGATGACATCTTAGAGATGTGCAAGCGTCCACCGGGCTATTGATCTTGTAATATTTAAATTTTTGTCGATGTCATGGCGACTTTCTCAATGTAATCCCGATTTTATTTTATGAATGTGAGAAACATTGTTGGATTTTTGGTGTTCTGCATCAGGTTTTGTTCCGGATTTGCAAATACGAACGTTTACCGGATTTGCACACCCGAAAAAAATTGAAAATTAAAAAAAAAGGGTGCGTCCGGATTTGCACATCCGGAACGCAGGGGTATTTTCGTCAGCGCGTTAAGTACCTAAGAAGGCTGGGTGGTGTGTTAAGAAATTCCCAAAGATATCTCCAAACACACTAGTAAGGCTTAAACCCAAAACCTCCAGATTCAAGGTTTGTCTTTATTGAGAATTTTATGGAGTTTCATCAAATGATATGATCAACTGATCTTTGAATGTTCTCTAATGTCCTTGTTTTCCTATCTATTTTTGAAAATAATTTGAACTACATTACCAACTTTAAACCTAGCATCTTACTTCATCCTAGATAATTGGATTATTCTCATGATATTTTTCAAAATGAGAATCTAATCCTTCACAAAGTAGTTTATCTTGAAATTACTTGAAAATAGCAATTCGGTAGTTATTGTGTTCATGAAACACTTCTCAAGAAACTCATCGAATTTAGGCCCCCGATTCTTCCATTTCAAAATATTAGATCTTACTAAAATATGTGTTTGTGTGTAACACTTATATATATATATATATATATATATATATATATATATATATATATATATATATATTAATGAGAAAAAAGGAAATGCACTGACAGTGTAAAATATTTTATACTGTCAACCAATCACAATCATGTATCAGAAATATTTTTATTTTAAAAGTACTAATATTACATGACAATTGTAAACATTTTGATTGTTTGCATGTGTAAAGCTGTCTTACACTGACAGTGCACTACTATTAAACCGCCCCCCCACCCACACACACACATATATATATATATATATATATATATATATATATCATATTAGAATGTAATTTTTATGTGAGAACATAAGAATAAATCTGAACCATTAAATTTTAAAATAAATGTTGGAGATTATGTGTCATTTCTCTCTCTCTCTCTCCTTCATCATTTATTTTAATAATTGAGGAGAGAGAAAAAAATGACATATTTTCCACCATATATTTTAAAATATATAAGGTCCTTTAAGTTATTTTATTGTAACAAGACAATCCTTTATGTTTTTTCGCTACAATTTGGTCATTTATGTTAACTAACGTGTTCACCATTGACCTTTTTCACAAACTTCGTTCTAAAGAAGCTTATGTGCCACTAACGACGTTGATGTGTCATTTAAGGAGATGCTGAAGAACATGTTGAAGATGTTAGTCTATGTCATAATGTTGTTAGTTTTGATTTTTGTAGTGTTGATGTGTATTTTGATTAAGAAGTGGTGATCATTGTTAATTTTGATGTTAGTGTCATAAGACATGACTTTTGCCACCTTCATGTAACTCTTGTTGTCAATAGTTAACTCTTCAATTCTGACTATTTTGTGTTGCAATTTTATACCAGTTTTGTTACAGTAAGGTCGTAATTTGTACAACAGACAAAACTTGAAGGACCCGGTTGTTACAAATTAAAAACAAATAGGACTTGTTTGTAGCGAAAAAACAATAAAGGACTGCCTTGTTACAATAAAATAACTTAAAGGACCCTGGATATATATATATATATATATATATATATATATATATATATATATATATATATATATATATATATATAATGTTTTATAAACTGGACCGACCATCAAACTAATGAGTCTATTGTATCACTGGATCATTGGACGAATAATCGGATCACTGGTCGAACCGCATGACTAAACCAGATAAAAGTGAAAAACTCGATTGAATAAATATGTTATTATAACAAAACTACATGTGTTAAACCGGTCGAACCAGATGACTCGGTCTCCAAAAAAATCACTAGCACCTAAAAAATTTAAAAATAACATAATTTCACAAGTTCGTAATTTAAATTCAAATTTTAAACATAGTTATCACATACAACAAAATAGTTCAAAATACAAATCGATTTTTTTTAACAAAGTCTAATTGCAAAAAAAAGTTTAATTGCAACATAATCTAATTGCACAATTATAACAAAATAACTCAAATGTTTAATACATTTAGTTCCAATGAGGTAAAATTGTCTCTCTTTTATCAAAATTAACCGCAACATCTTTCCCATAAACGATATCATTACTTTGATCCATGTTTTCTCCGGAATTGAGTTGTGCATCATCCTCAATGTCAACTTCATTCAAATTTAATTGATCTATAACAACATCAATTTAGAGAGTTTAATAATTGACATATAATAATAAATTACAATAACAAAATTGTAATCACGAATGTTGGAAATTATGGACAATCAATTCCCATGGGAGTGTTCCAATATGACAAGAAAATATTCAAGTGAACATTAATTTTTGAATTCAGAAATAGGCAACACTTGTGAAGTCTTGCATTAGGTTTGAGTTCGAAAATAGGCAACACTTCGTGGAATGTTGCAGAATGTGAAACAATACAACCTTTAAAAATTGTTGTTGTAGGCAAAACAATGCAACACTTGGTAAAAGTGTTGCTGTAGGAGAAACAGTGCAACATTTGAAAAGTGTTGTTGTAGGCGAAATATTGCAATATTTAGCAAAAATGTTGTTGAAAGTGTGTGTTTCATCAAGGGTCGCAATCTTATGAAACAACATCAGTTTGGCCAATAAATTGAGCATTCCGAATTCAGAAAAAACACATTAAAAAATAGTGTATCCCTTCACATAATTCCAAACACTCTTCCCTGCATTCGAATCTTCACCAGTCTTGTGTAGATTCGATTAGAAGACTGAATTATCTATGGTATTCTTGCGTTCCAATTCTAAAACTATAAGAGAGTGCATGAAATATTTTTAAAGAATGTGACACCATTCATGATTCTAGCCTCGTTCCAATTTAATTATAATTCAATTTTCTAACAATCTTAAAAGTATTGCAAATAATAACAACTAAGGTTTCTGTTTCAAGTATCAAAGGAATAAAAAGATGAGAAAAAAATTCAAAACAAGAATTCAAAAATAATTAACATCATGGATCTAGATACATTTTGTTTCTCATATATAGATATTAATAGAGATAAATTTTTTTTTATAATATCAAGATCCATATGAAATACTATATGTGATATAACATACTGGTATTGGACAAGATTATTCAATTTTCACACCATTTCTAATATATGCTAAATAGGTTATTCAATTTTCATACCATGTTAAATAAGTTGATTTTCATATTATACTATTATTCATATAGAATGTGAACAAGAAAAGTATATGTATATATGTTGAAAGTTTAAAAATGGTTACATTTGTTGGAATTAACCCAATCTTGGAGAATTCTGAACCAATCTTGATGAACAAGATTCAATTAACCAATCAAATTCCTTTCTTATTCTTCACTCTTCACTCGAGTGAATCAATCACACATTGATTGTAATAATGATTCTATGCAGCAATTGTTAACGGAAGAAGAAAGAAAAATTGAATTGGGAATAAAAGGGAATTAGGGTTTGAACCAAATATGGAAGAAGAGAATTTATATAGAGTTTCTCTTTGCTATTCAATGCTGAATATTACTCTTTACAACTATAAATTGTTATACAACAATAGGGGATACTCCCTATTTATAGATTTTGTGTTTGTTTGCTCGTTAAGGAAAACCCAAAAATACAAAGCCCAAAATACCTAATCCTGCTAACACTAAAAAATTAGGCCTAAGTTGAAATCCATGTTGAGGCTAACTCCTTCGACACTTCGACAACTACACAACTCAAACACACTAGATTATTACGACACTACATAGTTTCTGTCGAGCAACCTGCTTCGACATAAGGAATTACATTCTCAACACACCACCTAATTTATTGTGTCTAAGCTATCTATATTCATCATAGACCTTAGCTTTTTGAAAACTTCGACTTGCACTCCTTTCGTCATGATATATGCAATCTTATTCTCAGTTCTACAGTGTTTCAAGTTCATCTTCCCTTATGCTATCTGCTCTCGAAGATAGTTGAACCTCATTTTGATGTACTTGCTTCGTCCATGTGCTATTGGATTCTTCGGCATATTGATAATTGACATGCTGTCGATCTTCATGGTAATTACTCCATGACTTTTCATTATAATCTCTTCGGCCAGGTTCACCATCCACGTTGTATGGCATGCATAGAGAGAAGTAGCTATGTACTCTGCTTCACACGACGACAATGCCACTACTAGCTCCTTTCTTCAACTCCAAGCAACTAGTGCACTACCTAGCATAAACACATGACCAACTGTGGATTTTTGATCCTCAACATCACTACACCAGCTTGAATCAGTGTAACCCACTAGCTTGCATTCTTTTCCTTCATCAATCACGTGAAAAAAATGCCATAGTCGAGAGTTCCTTTTAGATACCTCAATATCCTTTTCGTCACTGCTAGGTGATATACCTTTGGCTTCTGCATGAATCTACTAACTATACATACACTGTATACTAGATCAGGCCTTGTGTGACAAAGGTATCTTAATGACCCAATACGTCTTCTGTACTGAGTTGGGTCGACATCATCCTCATCTGATTCTTTTGACAGTTGCAGTCTTGGTTCTGCAAGTGTCAAAGTTGCATTGTAGTCTTCCATCTCAAATCTTTTGAGTATTTCACTTGCATATCTTATTTGATGCATCATTAAACCTTTACTACTCTTGTAGAATTCGATACCAAGGAAGTAAGAAATGTTACCCATATCAGAAATTTCAAACTCCTTGCTAAGATCACCTTTAAAGTCTTCAATCTCTTTCTTGCAGCTACCTGTTATCAACATGTAATCGACATAGAGACACAATATAAGCAATTCACTCTTGATTCTTTTTACATAAAATCCATGTTCAGTTGTGCACTTTACAAATTCCTTCTCCCTTAGAAAACTATCTATCTGACACATATGATGAAGAATTTTATGACATGATTTGGATGTGATGAAGAATTTAAACATGATGTCACTATAAGCATATAGATTGAGAACAATCAATTGTCATCAATGAAATTTGAGGAAGTAAACACATATGAAATTTACATTGCATCAAGTATATCATACAATTTTGAGCACAACAGGAAATAATCATAAGGCATGGCATACAAGTAGTAAATGTAGTTTAAAATAAACTTAAGCATAAAGAGAGAAGTGAAATAATATTACCTATTGGACGAAAGTCAAGAAAGTAATTTCACACACTTCTTTTACTTGTATAACCAATGATGAAATTCCTTAGTTATCAATTTGATTTTGTCAAATTCATTTTCACAAATACACTTGGTACCTATATATTGATGATCTCACGAATGTAGGACAAAATTCCCACACAATGATTTTAACTCAAATAACATGCCCTTAAGACAATGCTCATAAAATAGGACAACAAATTGATTTAATATAAGAATTGAAATACAATTTAAGAGATAACTGAAATTACTTATCTAAAAGCATATAGTCACACTGCTGGTCAATTTTCCAAGATATTCTAGAAGACTTGTCTTTTCTTGACTTGATAGTCATCTTTTCTACTCCTCAAGTTCTACCATTTTTGGGTGATCAAACCATCTTTGGTAGTTGATTATGTTTTCTAAATATCCATCTGCGTCAAAAGAACTTTCCTGATGTTTCCTGGATACAATACATCACAACTGATGTATTCAACCTTAACAACAATAAGTATTCTCAAGAAATTATAATATCAAAGGCAGTAGTGAGGGATTTATCTACACTACTGGTACATGATTTAACACAAATATTTGACAACTTCACAGGTTACAACATCCTTCTTCTTTGCCACAAATTCAATGAACAGGGATATGTTGCCTTTTATATGCCATGAGCTTCCATTGTTAAGATCTCATACTCTCTTCAAGGAGTCAAGACATTTTCCCTGCAAAGTCAATTAATAATGCTATGTGCCCAATTTTTATTGGGTCCTTGAGGGTGAGTGGATACATTGTTGAATTTGGGAAACCATTGAAATACCCCTTTAGGAACTAAAAATCTCCTAAATTTGCATTAGGAATTAAAATTCTAGTAATCAGCCACCAGATGTTGAGTAAGATGTCACAACATTGGGATCAGGACAATACCTAAAACCAAACAATTATGCAGTTAAAGTGAACGGATGGAAGTAAATAACACAGTTAATTGTTAACCCAGTTTGGTGCAACATCACCTACATCTAGGGGCTACCAAGCCAGGAAGGAAATCCACTATAATAGTATTAGTTTGAAGACTAAGTAAACTACCTCCGGTTTACAATATTCTCATCTAATCACTACCCATGCTATTTCTATCTAAGACACTCTTAGATATGAGACCCATCTCACTTCCCTTCAATCACATAACAGTGAACAATGAACAATAGAAGACACACTTCCAATGACACAAAATTGACTCTTGCTTAAAATATTATGAGTGATTCACAATTACAACTCAATAGACTCAGTCCACTTCAAGCATCTAAGTGATGCATGAATGGCTCACAAAATAAACCTAGTCCAACTCAGATATCAATAATGATATAACAGTGGATCACAAAGAACAAAGAACACACTAAACCCTAAAAAATTCGTTCACAAACACAGGTTCGATACTTAATTAGGTTTAGAACCTTCCTTTATATATCTTTTGATAAGCATGAGCTCTTCATCTAAATAAAACGCATATCCAAAATAACAGCTACAAATATTTTGCATAATCTTCTGCACAAAAAAAGGAACAAAATATAATGTTTCCTAAAAAGTTTCCAAGTCCCTTTTTAGGAATCAAATGCACTTCTGGTATGTAATCAATGTTCCTAAAATAACACTCCTTAGACTACGACAGAATGTGAACTAAAACCATAAAGAATCTCACATTTAATAAAACAAATCTTCCAAGAAGCTAAACCCTAAAACTTGGTATAACATGTCAAGACATCGTGCTAGACATCTCTGCAACGATGTCTGACCAACATGTCAAGACATCTTGTTCAACATCTTGTTATGATACTTGTTTTAACAAAATTGCTGCCAATCCCAAAAACATAGAACTAACAGGAATGGTATGGCCTTTCTTACAACAATAGTGACAAGTGAAGTGACAATGAGAATGACTTTCACTATTTGATTCTTTTATAACAAAATTATACTTTCTGTATGGTTCATATAAAGGTCTTTTGAACTTTGTTAGATCAACAATGAAACTGAATTTTGGTTTTAATGCCTTGTCAAATTTGGCTTTTAGAGTATTAACCTCTTTTTGCCAAATGTGGCAAGTTTCATAACCAAACCAAGAAGTTTTCTCATCCTCAATCTTATCTTTTTTAGCATCTAACATGGTTTTCTTAAGCGCTTCCATTTGATTTTCCGTTTCTAAAATTTTAGCTTCATAATACGAAAATATTTTCTTATTTGAAGCCAACCTTTTAAAAGAGTTTATGGCTTCACCATATATATTATCAAAAGAAATTTGTAATTCATAATGAGACATTTTATCAATAGATTCATATTTATAATATTTTTCCTTCTTGTTCTTATGATGATAGGCCATGAGACAAAGGTTTTCCTCTTTGTCGCTTTCACTTAAGATACCTTCGTTTGAGAATTCACTATCACTTTCCCAAGCTATGTATGCTCTTCTAGTCTTGCTAGACTTCTTTTATTGACCCTTATTTTTTTCTTTCTTAAGTTGTGGATAATTCGGCTTGTAGTGTCTGGCTTTACCACAATTAAAACACGAACCCTTGGACTTTCCTTTCTTATTCTCATCATGTTTTTAGGAGTCAACTTGTCTTCTAAAGTTGATGAGGTTGTTGTCAGAGTGTTTTACTATGTTTCTCTTAATGTATTTATGATAACGTTTAACAGATATCCCCATTTCTTTGTCATCTGACTTCTCATTGTCACTAGATCCACTTTCGTTGTGCTCTTTTGTTGAGGACTTGGAACTAGAAGCCACAAGAGCAATTGACTTCTTTTCCACCTCTTTTTCTTTGTTCATTTCTTTCTTACTTTTCTTCTCATGATTATCCAAACTAATGAGCTCTTGCTCATGTTCTTCAAGCTTACCAAACAAAGTGGCAGTGTCCAAAGACAATTGGTTGTTAGCTTCCTTGATGGTGGTGACCTTAGGTTGCCATTCCCTATTATGACATCTCAAATTTTGTTAGTAGCAACATCATTGGAAACCGGCTTACCATGTGTATTCAAACAATTTACAAGACGAGTGAATCTCTTTTGCATATGGGCAACGGTTTCACCATGCTTCATGTGAAAAAGTTTAAACTCTTGATTTAAAGTATTGATTCTAGCTTGTTTGACTTCGTTTGTGCTCTCATGGGCAACTTGTAATGCGTCCCACATAGCTTTAGCGGTTTCACAATGAGAAACACGGTAATATTCATCAACTCATTAAGCGGAGATTAGAATATTCCTTGCTTTCCAATTACTATACCACTTTTTCACATCTTCCTCATTCCATTGTGCTTCTGGTTTAGGTAAAAAAACACCATCCGCATCGATCATAGTAATTTCAAATGGACCATTTTGGATGGAGCTCCATACTTTTCTATCAATAGAATTGATATGGATACGCATAATATCCTTCCAATAACCATAGTTCTCTCCATTGAAAACTAACGCTTTATTATACTCCCCTTTTGGTTTGGAAGCCATAATATAATAAGAGAATTTGAAGCACAAGATAATTCGGTGCTCGTGATACCACTTATTAGACGAGGGCTACGATCTACAAGCGGGGGTGAATAGATTGCCAAATAAAATTTTCTTATTAAAATTATGTTTTGAAAAATATTTTTCTATGGCAAGCGGAAATGAATCTGGATCGACTCTCGTCTATCTGACCGTTATTGGTATAATTAGATATGCGTACAAATCGTAGTAAAATGAATGCTTAAGATGAGAAAAGCAAATCAACAAATTCTATATAATATGTTTGAATATAAACCACACTAAGATAAATGATTTCCAATGAAATGTAAAGTTAAACTTGATAAAGGAATTTTATCGAACACTTAGTGTGCAGTCAAAATATCAAACACTTGGTGTGCAATACACCAAGGTTACTTCTCTTTGTGTTGAAGGTGCAACAAATAAATTGTAATTGTTTAGATTGCAATGTTTTCACAAAAGAATTTAAGACACTTCAACACAAACAAAATTTTCAACAATTCAAACTACACACTAAGTGTTATTAAAATGAGAGAGAGAGAGAGAGAGAGAGAGAGAGAGAGAGAGAGAGAGAGAGAGAGAGAGAGAGAGAGAGAGAGAGAGAGAGAGTGAGAGAGAGAGAGATAGAGAGAGAGAGATAGAACACCCTTATTTGTTTAGACAGTTCCATAATTATCATCACTATGGGTACGCCTGTCCTTAATTCAAAATTGAATTGAGAAATTGTATTTAACCTTTGTAATATCAGTTTACAAGAGAAGTAGTAGAAATTCAAACCCCCAAACCCTATGTTTGATGTTGATCATAACTTATCCTCTCCCCTTGATCTTAGCTAGATCAAGTCACACAAGATCTCTAATTTGATCCTCCGGTTACCGCTACTCCTTTAACTGAACCGCCATTCTTTAAAGCTTTCACTCGGTTGAATACAAATTGCAAAATCTAGTCCCGAAGTCTTTCAATTGATCCTCTAATTACCGCCACTCTTTTGCAAGAACCCCCGTTCTATAAAACTTTCACTCGGCTGAATCTAAGTTGCAAAGACTTGTGCATAAATCCCCAAATTAACCCTTGATCTTGGAGTAAAAACCCCAAAGGTTTTATTTATGAAACCCCCATAGAAAAACTCAACCCTATTTGATTATACCAACCTAAATTGGACCTTATCAATTTTATCTTAATAACAAACAAAAAATGATTATGTGTAGTTATTTAATGCAAGCAAAGAAAGGTTGAAGATGATGAGAATTCTTTGTATCTTTTAGGTTTCAATGATTTTAAAAATGATGCATGAATGCATATTGAAATGTATGTGTGTGTAAAAAAAATAACAAACACCATAGATTATTTTTAGCAAAAATTATAAGTTTTGAAAATATTGATTTAATACATGTATTTACTCAAAGCAGGATGTATTGACTCTAAATTCTAATGAGTCAATACATAATGCTAATGAGTCAATATGATGCCTCAATGAGTCAATACATCAAGGGCAGAAAAATCTACAATAAAAATTGATTCAGTATGAGTAAACTCCAAGACAGGATGAGTCAACTCCTTCGCGCTATGTATCGGCTCAATCAAGATAAGTATCAACTCATTGGAGGCAGAGATACTTTGTCAAAAAATGATTTCAGTTTGAGTCCACTCCACCCATGGATGAGTTGACTCATTTAAAACTTGTATTGGCTCAAGAAGCCTTTGTATCGGTACATACAAGGCATACTCATTTCCTTTGAAAATCAAATCAATATGTATCGACTCATCTTTGTATGTATGGACCCATTGATTACTATTTCATGAAAAATCATATTTTTAGCATGTTATTGCCTATTGAATCTAATTTTACATGTCTTATAATGATGATGCACATCTAGACAAAGACTATAAGGTCCAACATACACAAAGAACTAAGCTACCTAGCTTTGACATCATTGAAAACATATTTAAGAGTATATTGCACTCACAGATGTTATCCTTGGAATGAACTGGTTGGAGTTCAACCATGTTCATATCAACTATTTTGACAAGCCAGTGTCATTTCTAGAGTTCGATGCAAGTGATGAGTTGTTCGTGTCTGCTAAGGAAGTGTGTGAGTTCATGAAGGATGAGGCTAAGATGTTTAAGATATTAGCTTCTATGAAGGCTAAAAATAGAGTTGTGATTGGTGAATTACCAGTGGTGTGCGATTTTCCAAAAGTGTTTTCAGATGATATCTGTGATTTGTCGCCGGAGCGCGAGGTTGAGTTTACTATATACTTAGTACCTAATAGTAGGAGTGGACAAGAAACACCCACCCGAGAATAACCGTCCGATCCGCTTGCAATTTTGTGTCTCGGGTCGGTTTAATTCGGTTTTGCGGGTTGAGTGGGTGGTGCAAACGGGTTCAAAGGGGTGTGTGTGGTCGGGTTCGGTTTTAATTTTTGGATCCAACGAAATCCGAGCCCGACCGATTCTTCATTATTCTAACTTAGGCCCAACCCAATTTTATGAAACCCAGTAGCAACCCAACAGCAGCCAGTAACCCAAGTCTGAAACTAACACTACCATAACACAAAACTTTCAGATTTAGTGTTCACTTCCAAACCCTAAAGTTCAGCGCATCGCCGTTTCCTTGCTTCATCTCCAAAAGTAAAACGAAACCCTTTTATATGTCTTTTCTCCGTCGTCATCACCGCTCTTTCCTCCTTCATCATCACTAAGCAGAGAACCTTTTATCCTTATTCTTCTTAATCACCTTTTTCTGTGTTCGTCTTTCCTTACTAAACACTAAATCTTTCTTTGTTCTTGATTTTTTTTTTTCTAATTTGTTTTCTAATCTTTGAATGAAATTTGTATTTTCAGGTTTTGGAATTTCAAGAGTTATTTGAGTTAATTGAAGGTTAGATTGATGTTTATGTTTTAAGAGTTTTAATCTTTTGTATACTGTTTTAATAACTCCATTTGTTTTATTTTTATGGAGATATGCAAGAGGTTGGAGAAATGGAAGGAGCTAGAGAAATGGAAGGAGCTGGAAATTTGCACAGTAACAGTAAGTTTAGGTTTATTTTATGTATGCTTTGTATTTGTTCAATCTTAAATGGAAATAGCTTAGAAAATATATTCTAACTTATGCTACTAAATTGTGGCATTATATTTTGTTTAATCTTCAATTTTCAATCTTGTTTACATGAAAATATTCTGTTTACATAATATTCTCTAGACTTTCTTGGTTAGATTCATATAATTATAAAGGTTATAACTTTGTCTAGATTTTCTTGTGTACATAACAGAGTTAAAAACTAAGTGTATAACACAAACTAAGTGTATAACACAAACTGGATGTTACTAAAATATGTCAACAGAGTTAGTAATATTTGTAAACATACTGGATGTTAAACTAAATAAAACATTTGTCAACAGAATAATAAAATCTTATTGAACTGGATGTTAAACTATACTGGATGTTAAACTATATTTTAAGTTAAGGCATTTCCACGCCTATGCCTTAAACCGGATGTTTAAACAATAATAAAATCTTTCATATATTAAAAAAATATAGTTTATTTAATTTGTTTAAGAGTAAACATTTTATTGAAATGATTAATAAAACTAGCTAGCTGTAGATAAATTATAACAACAATAAAATATCAACCATTTATAAAAATTGTTTGGAATATTCCAAACATCTAAACAAACTTTGGATTTAAAAATTTAGTAGAAACAACTACATGAAAATAAGATTAACAAACTTTGAAACTAAGCATCTAAACACTTACGAGTTGATGATGTTGGCTGTGTGTTGATTATACTCTTCATTAATTTTCAGTAATGGAGAATGTTACTCAAAACCAGCCTTCTTCATTAACTTCTGGTGTTGCTGTAACTGATGTTGCTTCCACTGAAATTCATGTTGTTGGGCTTCCTCCACTTGGAAAGAAGAGAAAACAAAATGCTAATGGTCCTAGGAAATCTTCTCCTGCCTGGGACCACTTTATTAAATTGCCTAATGAAACTGAACCAATAGCTGCTTGCAAACATTGTCATAAGAAATATCTTTGTGATCCAAAAACCCATGGGACTTATAACATGCTTGCTCACACAAAAGTATGCACCAAGATGCCGCATAATGATCATACTCAAACTGCCCTCTCCTTTGCTAGTGGAGAGGGTGGTGGCTTGGTTGCTGCAAGCCAACGATTTAATTTGGCAGCTTGTAGGAAGGCTATTGCTTTATTTGTGATCCTAGATGAACATCCTTTTATGGTAGTTGAAAGGGAAGGCTTTAAGTTGTTGTGCAAACAATTACAGCCCCAATTGACTATTCCATCAAGGAGGACTGTGGCAAGAGACTGTTTTCAACTTTTTGTTGATGAAAAAGTAAGATTAAAAGGTTATTTCAAATCTGATTGCAATAGGGTAGCCTTAACCACTGATTGTTGGACATCCATTCAGAATCTTAGCTATATGGCCCTAACTGCACACTTCATTAACAATGATTGGAAGTATGAAAATAGAATTCTAAGTTTTTGTTTAATTCCTAATCATAAGGGTGAGACAATTGGTAGGAAAGTTGAAGAGATTTTAAGGGAATGGGGAATAAGGAATGTTTCCACAATCACTGTGGACAATGCAACATCTAATGATGTAGCTGTTGCTTATTTGAAGAAGAGGGTTGATAATATGGGTGGATTAATGAGTGATGGATCTTTCTTTCATCTTCGCTGTTGTGCACACATTCTAAATCTGGTAGTTCGTGATGGTTTAAAACAGAATGATTTATCTATTTCTGCCAGGATCATCTTCTAATCCTAATGAGGGTAGTTCACTTGGTGATGGTGTTCCTAATGTTGAAGTTCCATCTCATTTTGCAAGGGTTGAAGCTTTTAAAGAGCACCTTAAACAAAAGGATTCAATAGATAAAAAAAATGATCTTGAGAGGTACCTAGATGATAATTGTGCCGATGATGTTAACTTTGACATCCTTATGTGGCGGAAACAAAACTCTTGTAGATACCCTATTTTATCAAAAATGGTGAAGGATGTTTTAGCTAGTCCCGTGTCCACTGTCGCTTCTGAAAGCACGTTTAGTACCGGGGGCAGAGTTCTAGACACATATAGAAGTTCACTAACCCCTGAAATGGCAGAGGCTTTGATTTGTGCACAAAACTGGTTGAAACCTACACTTAGTCAATTCAAGGACTTGAATATAAATGAAGAATTTGAGTTGTCTGTCACTACTGTATCAGGTATGTAAATTTTGAGTATGAGTATTTAGTTTATTAATATATTGGCTTTGGTTTTGATTTAATTATTTGGTTTTTATTTAATGTTATGTAGAATTTGGTGGTCCCCCTGCTAGTGGATCAACATCTGGTGGTTGTTCTGATGCTGTTGGAAACGGAAATGAACCAGTTGCTGGTTCATCTCAATCACATACTTGATGTTGGTAGTGGTTTATGTATTTTTCAGTTGATTTAGTCCATCTACTAGTTATATTTATGTTTTAAATGCATTAATATATATTTTTTGTTTCGTTTCAGTTTGTTTTTTTGGAGTCATTTATGAAAATGACCTTATTTTGGGCTACTAATTATTATGGATAATCAGCTTATCTATCAGCCAATATCCTCAACAATTCATTTTTTTGTGTGATAATAGATCAATCAATATCCTCATGATAGGTATTTGTTGTTGCTCAAAAGGTATTTACTGAACAACTCCATTCAATTAGTGTTGTGCTGTGTTTATATGCTTCAATTAGTAAAAGTATCTTTGATTTCAAAAAATTCTGTTATTGAAAGTTTTTTGAGGGTCTGCATTTGAGACCTGGACTGGAAGTGTTGTGCTATATTTATTGCTCTCACGTTCCTGTATGTGCCTGTGCCTGTGCCTCATTCAATTAATTAAATGTGCTAATTTAAGTTTAGTGTTTCCTAATCGTGTGTTGATGAAATGAAATAAATTTTGGCACCTTTGCCAATTGGGTTCACTGTGTTTTTGGTTCATTTGGCCACACTATTCCAATCACTGGAACTGGTATCAATCCTGCTAGGAGTTTTGGTGCTGCAATTATCTTCAACAAAGATCTTGGTTGGGATGATCAAGTATGTGTAATTTAATTTCAATAATTAATTAATTAGTTAGATAATGTTGAAATTTAATTTTAATCTTATCAATTTTTTTATTTGCAGTGGATTTCCTGGGTTGGACCATTCATTGGCTCAACACTTGCAGCACTTGCTTATCTAAATGGTATTTAAATATTTATTGCCCTAACCAATATTTTAAAGACGCTTAATAAATTTTCTTTATAAAATAATTTGTCTTATCCAAGTGGTATTCAGATATTTATTTGATGCAGTAGGTGATATTTAGACATTGATATTATTTTAATTTAGCATGTTGTAAAGTAGTGTGATGATAAGCTAATTGATTTAAAATATAAAAATAAGAATAGGTTAAGAAACATGCATTCCAGTTCCTGTAATTTCTGTGTCTATACATTCAAGGGGGGTGAGTGAAAGTTTTAATTGTTTTCTTTTTGTAATAATCATCATTATCCAATAGAATGTGTAAAGTGATGCCAACTTTTAAATTTACTTCCTCAATGATTCCAACTTTTGTGTAAAGTGATGCAAATGTTGTTGTGGCTGTGAGTGTGTTGAATCAACAAATACAAGATTTTCTATAGATGTAAATTTTGTTTCTGGTTATAGAATGTGTTTGGCTCAATGGTGTGTACCTACAATATACATGAAGATATTTAATTACAACCATCATTAGCATTTGCTAACTCTGCTTTTGACTGTACAGGACTAGGACTGCTTGTCTTCATGAAAATAGTTCATTCATACGCTGCTGCATATGAGATGGTTGGGTTTATGAATATGTTGAGGATGCATTGGCTTATAATGAACATTGTAATATAATGTATTAGTTCATTACTTAAATGATGATGAAATTGTAATATAATGTTAATATTTTATCACTTGGATGATGATGGTAATGTAATATAATGAAAATATTTTATGGTTAAGTTCTTTTAATTATATAGAATAAAGTTTAGAATTAATTAGTCCAAACCAATTTAACCCAACCGAATGAACCGTTTAAACCGCTAATCCATCAACCGATAAAACCGAATTTAGTTTTGGGTGAAATCGGGTTCAATTTTCTCAACCGTGGATTAGTTCGGGTTAGCTATTTTGGGCCCGAACCCACCCATAACCGACCGCCGTCCACCCCTACCTAATACTAGTCCTATGTCGATCGCTCCTTATATAATGTCTTCTTCAGGGTTGAGTCAGCTAAAGAAACAATAAGAAGAGTTGCTTGAGAAGAAGTTTGTTTGGCTGAGTGTTTTGCCGTGGGGAGCGCCGATGTTGCTTGTCAAGAAGAAAGATGGTAACATGAGGTTTTGTGTTGATTATTGACAGCTGGACAATGTTTAAATCAAGAACAAGTATCCACTTCCAAGAATCAGTGATTTGATGGATCAGTTGGTTGGTGCATATATATTCAGTAAGATTAACTTGCGTTCGATTATCATTAGATTTGTGTGAAATAAGAAGATATTATGAAGACTGCATTTTGAACAAGGTATTGTCACTTTGAGTATTTAGTGATGTTGTTTGGTATGACTAATGCACCTGGAGTGTTCATGGAGTACAATAATAGAATATTTCATCCATACTTAGATCAATTTGTGGTTGTGTTTATCGACAAGATCTTGATACATTCCAAGTCTGGTGAAGAGCATGCAGGGCATCTGGGGGTTGTTTTGTAGACTTTGCAAGAGAAGAAGTTGTATAAGAAGTTATCAAAGTGCAATTTCTATTAGCGAGAAGTGAGTTTCCTCCGACGTATAATTTCTAGTTGCTGTATTGTTGATGATCAGTCAAAGATAGATAAAGTTTTGCAATGGGAGGCTCTGAAGTATGTTACTGAGATCAAAAAATTTATTGGTTTTGCTAGTTACTACAAGAGGTTTATTGAAGGCTTCTCGAATTTGGAATTGCCTTTAACTCATTTGACTCGAAAGGGTCAAGCGTATGTTTGGAACATGCACTATGAGCAGAGTTTTCAAGAACTCAAGAGGAAGTTGATGTATGCTTCAGTTTTGATTTTTTCGAATCCGAGTGAGTCCTTCGATGTGTATTGTGATGCTTCAAAGATAGGTCTATGAGGTGTGTTAATGCAAAATAGTCAGGTTGTGGCTTATTAATTCTAGACAGTTGAATGTTCATGAGAGGAGTTATAATATGCATGATCGAGAGTTGGCGACCCCGATGTTTGTGCTAAAAATTTGGAGACATTATCTGTTTGGTTCCATATATGAAGTGTTAAGTGACCACAAGAGTTTAAAGTATCTATTTGATCAAAATTAGTTGAATATGAGGCAGAGGAGGTGGTTCAAATTTTTGAAATATTATGATTTTAGCTCAAATCCGCGTAAGGCCAATGTTGTAGCTGATGCGTTGAGTAGGAAGTTGTTGCATATGTCAATGATGATGGTTCGAGAGTTGGAATTGATCGAATAATTCAGAGATTTGAGTTTGGTGTATGAAGATACTTCTAATACTGTGAAGTTGGGCATGTTGAAGTTGACCATTGATATCCTTAAAGAGATCATAGAAGGTCAGAAATTTGATTTGGGATTGGTTTAGCGGCTTCTGTTAATCAATCAAGGTAAAAGAGGTGATTTCATAATCGATGTGAATGTTGTGATAAGGTTCAGAGACATGATTTGTGTACTAGATGTGTAAGAGCTTAAGAAGATTATTCTTGAGCAGGGTCATAGGAGTGGTATAAGTAGTCATCCCAGTGCTACTACAATGTATAAAGAATTAAAGAAAATTTTTTGGTGGCTAAGAATGAAGAAGGAAGTTGCTGAGTTTATTTATGCGCGTTTGACTTTCAAGAAGTCGAAGATTAAATATCAGAAGACATTGGGTTTGATGCAATCGTTGAGTATTCTTGAGTGGAAGTGGGGTGGAATTTCCATGGACTTTTTGACAAGTTTGCCAAAATAACGAAGGTATTTGATTCCATTTGGGTTATTATTGATATACTGACCAAATCGGCTCATTTCATTCCGATGAAGATCAGTTATCCTTTATAGAAGTTTGCTGATTTGTATATTGAGAAGGTTGTTAGCCTGCATGGTATTCTGTTAAGAATTGATAGAGATCTTAGGTTTACATCGAGGTTTTGGCAGAGTTTGCAGGAAGCCATGGGCACTAAGCTGAAGTTGAGTTTTGCTTATCATTTGTAGACAAATGGACGAACGAACAAAACTATCCAATCATCGGAGGATCTGTTGAGAGCTTGTGTGCTAGAATAATGAGGTGCTTAGGATAACTATTTCTTATTGATTGAGTTCACTCACAACAACAATTTCCATTCTAGTATTAGAATGGCTTTGTTCGAGGCATTGTATGGTAGAAGGTGTAGGACACCTTTGTGTTGGTATGAATCAGGTGAGTGTTATGCTTGGATCTGAGATTGTGTAGAGAACATCTAAGAATATCAATATGATCCAAGAGAAAATGAAAGCTTCGCAAAGTCTCCAAAAGAGTTACCATGATAAGAGGAGGAAATCACTTGAGTTCCAAGAGGGAGATCATGTGTTTTTGAGAGTTACTTTGGTAATGGGTGATGGTCGAGCTTTAAAGTCTCAAAAGCTGATCGCGACCTTATGAGTCTATCAGATGATCTAACTTTAAGTATACAGTCTATCGAGTAGTTTTAAAAGATATCTAACCCACATGGACTAATAATTAATCTAACTTTATCTATCGATGCTATGTGAAGCTAAGGATAGTGATTAAAATGGATTTGACGGAAATAAAATGTAAATTGCTAAAAGTTTGGAATTAATAATAAAGAGAGGCTGGAATATAGATTCCTTGTTCCTCAAGGACTCAGTATAATATGGGTAGTAAATGCTGTTAGACTATGTTCCGTAGAAAATATCAATTTAAAGACTCTGTCTCACACTCTCGCGCTATTGACTAAAGCCACACTCCCTAACCATGAGATTTTGCTTTCGTTCGCCCATTTTAATTAGAAAACGTATTTTGAAAATCAATTAGTTCTTAATCGATGCCTAAAGTGTTCTCGCTGTTTTTAGGATCGATGCCTAGTTTCCACTATCCGATTTAATCCTCACACTCTCGTGCTATCGGCTCGAACCTTAGTTTGATTTTCACTCTCGTGACAAAACATTAAGACTTACAATTGGAAACTAAAACCAAAACAGAATTTTACTATCATTTCGCACCTATTATTTTTCTACCGAGTCCTGTTGTTAACGACGATCCTCATACGCCGGTCTCAGACACGTTTTTCCAGACATTATTTTGAATAAAAACAACATAAACGCAGTATTTAAAATTAAGGACAACATATCAATAAGTAGAAGAATGTGATAACAATAATTAAATTAAAGCGATAAAAAAAACCTGTAAAGTAGAAGTAAAAGAAGAGCTTGAAGAAACAATCAAACTTTCGATTAATGTCGACAAGCTTGTAGTTGATCCAAGAGTACAATAAATAACAAGAAAACAATTTGTGACAATCCCTCGATGTGAGTTATTGTCACTTTTACAAGTAAATTTTCTGCCTAAATCTAGAAAACAATTTCGACAAAGCTTCCGCATAACTTGGATGATCAGAAATGCCAAGAAGCATACTATATATAGAGGTCTAATGAGCCTGGTAACTACTTCCATCGTGCAAGGAGGTTGATAAGAAACAGGAAAGTAGGAAGAGAGAGTCCAAAACTGACTCCATGTTTTCTGCTACTGCAACATAATGGCAAACGCCATTAGGCCAATGGCAAACTCCATTTGACCTTTCATTAAATGATGTGGACTTGGTACATGGTGGACGCTATTAGGGTAATGGCGAACGCCATGCACCAGAAAAGCCAATTTTCTACATTTTCTTCTGTTCTTCTGCTCCTTTTCCAAGTTCTTCATGGAATTGTTCCAACACTTATTAAAACCTGCAAAGCGAACAAAACACGACGTAAAAGTGATAAAACAAAATAAAATAACAATGAATAACATGCGTTATAAGCCTAAAAACATGATACGTTTTCACGTTATCAAACTCCGCCACACTTAGATTGTTGCTTGTCCTCAAGCAATCAACCAACATATTAAAACAAATAAGCACTGTATCTAATACATAGGCACGACAAAGACTCTAAAAAGTAAGAGGTTGCTAGGCTAGTGCTAGATCGATAGGTACTATACCTTGATACCAAGGATACCATAATGACACGTATCCACATTTCATGGACGAAAACTCCCCCTTTATGCAAACCAATCTAAATCATGCCATTACAACTCAACCGACGCTCTTTGTTCTTTTTAACCTCTTTTCATTCTAGCGCAATCATATTAAGCCTGTTATCCCTGCACGCACACGGTAAGTAAACCTGTTAGTGTCTAATGATCTCGTTATTAGTTCATATACATTTATTTTCTTTTTCTTTTCTTGGTTCTTTTGAATTTAAAGAGCCTGCTCCGTTGGGTTAAATGGTCGGGTGAGGACCACTTAACTTAGAGGGAACTTATCCCTTCATTTGTTTTTTCTCTATAATATTCTCAATTTAACTAGGAGATCATACACATATTTGCATCGGTTCCTTACTTAGTGTGTACATTAGGATGGTGCTGACTGCTAGTATAAACCACTTTATAGACTACTTTAAAAGCTTAGAACCTAAGGTCTCGCCATAATGGTTACTCAAATCGATGTCGCATAATTAGGGAGTTTTGGGTGTTAGGATGGTATTGATGTTATAGAAACTTTCCCAAGTCTATCTAACATAGCCTAAAAATGAGAAACAACCTATACTCTCGGAGTGCCATGCCATTGAATTAGAACATTTTTTTTTCAATGGGGGTCAAATCTACGGGAATTTTCTAATAAGTGTAAAGAATATCATGCAATAAGACTCAAAATCACATGTATGACTTGACCAAACACATAAACAGTAAAAATAAACAACTTAATCTAAAAGAAACTAAATAGAAAGCAGTAAAAATGAAAAAAATAAAACAGGAAAAGTAAAAAATAAAGCTATAAAACTCCTCCTCCACACTTGAACCAAATATTGTCCCCAATGTTTCAGTGTAAGGTGGAAAAAGGAGTGGATAAACCTGGGTAGATGGCTTAGTGTCGGCCTCAGTGACGTCCAAAACCGCCTCTACCGTACACGGGGTGCAGTACACCTACATGCTGCATGTACTCCCTCATGTCTAATACCTCCACACGCAATCCATTCATCTGCTCGACGAGGTTACCCATGTTATACTCAATCCGCTCATCAAAGTCATGTTACTGCTCCTGAATCTGACGGATGGTGGCCATCATCTCCTCCTGCTGTGTTTGCATGCTCCTAAGTAGCAGGTCACGCTCAGTGTCGATATCGTTTCGATGTCTATGCTCACATAGAATGTCATCAAGAGCGATCCTAATAGCGGTGTAGTCGTACTCCTTACGGGACTAATGTCCGACTGAGGTACCTGTAAAAGAGTCAGCATAACCATGTGCACCGTGTGGATGGGTGTCGGTCTCGAGAGTATCATGCTCCATACGCTCAATCTCATTATCGGTGTCATTACCCACACCGGCCAGAACATTAACATTATCACCAGGCTCTGGGGCATCCAAATCGTATGACCAGGCTCCCCTTACGCGCACATCAGTATGCACGGAAGAAGGAAAAGTAACTCCTCTGATGCATTTGTTACTAATCATCAAATAGTACTTGTCATCTGGTTTATTCTTAATCAGACGCATACTATGACAGACTTATAAATCCAAGAATGGTGTCTTGAGTGGCTAAAGTATGGCCAGCTCTGTGCCTAGGTCCAGTGCGCGAGCTATGGATGTAATCACTCCTCCTATGGAAATGGGAATCTCTAACACTAACAGACTAAAAATGCGCTAATAAGAACGGTGTAGGATTCACCGGTGTCCGTGTTAGTGCCCAGTGCAAAAAGAAAAGGTCATTAGAGTTCACTTTCCCATTGTTTTCCCGACTGAAAATGGTGTTGGCTAAGATGCGGTGTAAGTAACGAATGGTCGGGTTATGGATAATGGTGAATGCTTTCAAAGTGTTTACTTTAATTAATTTTTCTAAAGCAAGGGTGTCACATGCAAGTATACATGTATGTTTGATTGCAGCAAGTGATAAAATAAGAGATCGTACCCACAGGGAGTGAATCTTGATATAACTTTGAACTTTAAAGTATTCAATTCTTGTTTAAAACTAGTATGAGCAAGGTAACAACTAATAATAATGGTAACAACAAGAATAACACATTACAAACTAAAAATCTAAATAAAGAAGGATAAGATATCAGAGAGAATGATTGATGAGCTAAGATCCATTAATACATTGTTGCTAAACAGTGCCAATGATGTGAAGTGTCGTGCCTCAAAGGTCAGAACGTGAGCTAGTGGTGTATTTCTACAACACCAAAACATACATAACTAGGGCAAGGGAAAAAATCTCGCAGTCTCACTTATAGCCCTAAAATGTGTCTGGTTTTAGTTCTGCAAAATCTTTATGGTCCCAACTTCTTATCTCTAAGTAAGTTGAATTAAGTGAATATCTCTATCCTACTTTGTCAACCACTTTTGTTATGAAATCAGCATGTTGTTGGATCTCTCTCAACCACATGCTTGTACCTTTTTCTAAGTTGATCAGTCTAAGAAGCAAGAATATAGCAATGAAAACACATAACAGAATCAGACACTTAACAACACATCATTTTAATGTTAAAACAACTTTATATTAACTTCACTTTGCTAATCAAATACGAGTTTATCTCATAATGAGCTAAGTACAAACTACTGGAATGAAAATACAAGTTGACATATTCTTAACAAAAATATAGAAAAGAAATTACAACCTAGTAATAACTTGAAGATCCTTTGTGTTGAGTAAACAACATCAGACCTTTGCAGTCACGACAGTTCCAAGCAGTGAGTACAGGACTGGATGGGAAGAAGAAATCTCTCTAAACTTCTTAATCCTATAAGTAACTAAACTAAAAACAAAAAATATAATGTGTTCTCTCTAACTTTCGGTCTCTCCTTCAATGCTAAACATGGCCTGCTTTTTATAGCCTTTGAGAATGAGAAATGGGAGTTGATGGGTCTTGGATCATGGGCTTTTGATGAAAATAAGGTTCAACCCAAATCAAATCACAAATAACTCCAGCTGTCACCTCTCCCTTTGTGAACAAGTTATCAATGACAACCAATAATTAGAGACAAGGGCCTTTGGCAGGCTGCTGCAGCAGGTAGTGGTGCAGAGCAGACGGAGGGTGGCTGGGTGCAGGATGCGCTTTTGCAGGCGTGGTCCCCACTGTACCCTCCTTTGTCTTCTAGCTTCTTTGATCTTATCTTGATGCTTCAGCTTCTTCTTAACACGAACCTATGCCACGTATGCCCTAGTGATAAACATTCTTCCAAGCTCTTGGTGAAATTGAAATTGACAAATCCCATTTTCTTTCTTCCTTTTATCTCCATTCTGCTCAGACTCTGTCTTGAGGTGTCACGCCTCAGCTTGCCTTAATCTGAATTGCTTTAGGACAAAAAATACACAATAAACCATAAAAGGTGCAACTAGTACACTGAAAACAAATTCATACTTAAACAAGAGAAATGCTAATGAATCTAATTAAATCTAGCCAAACTACTACATAAAATGGATCATTGTGACACACTAAAATAGTGTTATCACTCCCCCAAACTTGAACTATCACCTGTCCTCAGGTGATACGACAGTGATTGACTAGAGATATTTTTCAAGAGCACTCTAGGATCATATAATTGAAATTTAATACTTGCTGGATGAATGGTCTGAACAAGGAATTAGTTGCCACGACTTAGCTTATCGTTATCCCAAAGATGTTATCACCAAAGTGATTTAGACACCTTCTGTCACGCCACTACTCTTCTGAAGAGTGAGTTAACTTTCCTTTGAGATTCCTAATGGAGTACTTTTGTGAATAAAGTTTCCTTCCTTTTGGGTCTGACATTGGAGTTTTGCTCTGACTTTTCTGCTGATTTTTGGCTATCACACTCTAGTTCATACCTTTCCTATCTTTTTATTGCCTTTTTTTCTTGCTTATCTCTTTTTTTTGGCACAAAACCCCACCTTTTCGCTCAACGGGATCTCACTTGTATTGAGTCCAATTGGCTATTGCGATGAATGTGTTGGCTGTTCCTCCAGTTTCGGGCATATGAACTTTTCTCCAAGAGTGGTCTTTGCTACCTTTTTGTACACTTTTGTGTGTTTTATTAATAATGATTAAGGTGTGATCTATTTTTGTGAATATCCTAAATCTTTATCCAAGTCAGCTCATTTTTCCACAGTAATTCCCTAAGGGTTCATCTTGCTTCTTAGTTTCCTTGAGTTTCTAAAAAAAATGTTACTAACTCAGCAAACTATCGGAGGCGGGACAGAAGTCATCAGCTTCCTTCTGTCACCACATCCTAGAAACAACTTGGCTTTGCATCACAACTATACCAGCAGACTTATTACCCAGCGCAAAATGATTATTTTCCTGGCCCTTAGTTACTCTTTACTAATTTCTCAACTCTGGAAAAAAAATTACTCATGCAAACAACTAACAAACAAACAAAAAGCAGTAAACTATGCCAAAAGAAATTAATCAAGCACTAGTTAAGTTAATCAAGCACAACAACAAAATGCCAAAGTATCATGAACATCAATCCATGGCCACAACAGGGCCTTCAAACATCAAGTCATGGCCAAACACGGCCTACCATAATACCAATCAATTATCCAAACCAAAACATCCTAGCAGCAAAATAGTAGTAGAAAGTAATTAGAAGATAGGGTAGAGAAAGAGAGGGTCAAGCTTTATCTGCCTTTCCCCCAAACTTAAAGTAAGGACAGTGTCCTCACTGTTAAGTGGCGGGGGGAGGCAAGACCGGGCAAGACTCTTCATGATACCACTTAGGCTCTGAGCCTAATGCTTTTGCGCGCCGGCTGAACATCTCCATTCTTCTTCTTTTTAACTTCCTTCTTTTTGCTTTCTCCATCTTTGACAGCCTGCTCTTTGATAGCTTCCGTCACGACAGCTTCTTCCTGGGCTGGATCTTCCACAACAACTTTCTCCTTCTTCTTCATGTCCTTTTTCCTTGGGCTGATCACATTTTCTTTGACAATCTCTTCCTTGCTCTCAGCAGCTGCCTTCACAGGGTCACGACAGGAGACGGCACATGAGTGAATGCTACTGCTTCCTCTTGGCCTGACTGACTATCAGCCTCTTCACCTTCCTCTTCTACTGCAGCTTCTTTTCCTTCAGCTTTCAAGGACCCTGGAGATGATTCTTCTGTTGTTGAGTAGTATTTTGGCAGATTTTCATCTACCAGCTGATCTTCCTCTTCAATCAGATCTTTCTCCATTTTACTGTCATCCACTGCCTCGCCTTGGATCATCTCTTCATGGTCTTTATCTGCTTCCTTAATTAACTCTTCCAAAAAATTATCCTCCTCTGCTGCACTTAACTCAGGGTCTGTTTGGTTTAAGTCAAAGTCCTTTGGGGGACTATCCTCTGGGGACTTGACTTCAGGTGTCTGAACTTCAAGGTTTTGAACCTCAGGGATTTCCTTCCTTTTCCATTCTTGCCTCACTTTCTTCTTCTTTGGAGACACTTCAACCTTTTCACTCTTTCCACTCTTTTTCTTTTTCTTCTGCACAGGACTGTCTTGGGCAGATATGCCTTGACTTGGCTCAGCAGCATCCTTGCTTTTCTTCTTTTTCTCTCTTTTTCCTTCATTCTTTTTCGACTTCTCCTTTTTCTTCAACTTCTTATCTTTCTGCACTGACCTCTCTTCCACTTTACTCTCTTCCAAATCTCCCAAAATTTTATTAGGAAAAACAGGGGGAACCAACATACTCGATGGAAATTATAAAGTTGGACTTTGATCACAAGGTAGAATGTTGAAAACAACTGGACCTCGGGAAATACATATGAGCGCAAAACACACTTCGAGCTATGAAAATCTTTCTATGTATGATATATGAATGATTTATGTATGAAATGCATATGATTGGGAGAACTGAGATAGACTCTTTTGTGAGGGAAGAATGGAACTCTGATTCCTCAACACAGGGAACACTTCCCACTCTGCTTGGAGAGAGGATGTTGAACACATCTCTGTCACACTTTATGAATTGTATCAGGATGATGATCTTTTAAGGAAAGACAACTTGAGGATTCTTGAAGAAAACTGTCCCAGATTGATTGACTGATGAAAATAAACTGATCATAGCTTCAGTTTAACTGCTGCAGGGAGAAAAATGAACTGATCATGGCTTTAATTCTTGAAATGAATACTGAGGATAAACTGATCATTGCTTCAGTGTTGAGAAGGCTAAGCTCGGTATGGGTCTTGAAAGAGATCTTATGGCTAACCAAATATGAGAATAACTTGCACTGAGCAACAAATCTTGAATTGATTCACAACAGGCTCTGGAAATAATGTGCCCTGATAGGATCACTGACCAAGTTCCTCAACTATTTGAAAATCTCTTGATGAGGAAATTTTTCCTGCAAATACGATCATTCAAACAAACATGGTAATTTTAATGCAAAGCTCATGCAATTTTGAAATCAAAAAATCTTTTTTGGAATGATATTATTGATGTAAAGAAAATGAATCACTTGTCAAAACACGACGGTTTAGACATTCAAAATGAAAGAGAAAGCAAAGGTAAGACATCATAGCAAATGATTGGCAACAAACATAGGAGTCAGTTTACGCAACCTTGCTGTAATATGCTTTCAAAAGAAACCTGGCTTCAATTAGGTTTTTTGAATGTTGTAACGTGGTCTGGGTCATGGTTTTTGAAATAAAGGATATAGGCTCAAAGTTAATTTGTACCCAACCCATTGTTCGTGATGATCTCCAGTCCTAGGTTCAGTTAATTCAAACTATGTATTCAGGTTCCAGGAGATTTTGGAATTGCAACACTGTTATGATGATGGCTCAAGGGCCAAAGGATTTTTGAGATGACAGTCACTCTTTCTTACAACATTTTGTTGTTTTTGATGAGGACCTCAGTTAACTCGTTTTGTCTTTGAGGATTTTGGCAACCTCTTGATTTTTCTTTTGTTATCCCTAACTTTTGTCTGAACTGTGTCATTTGAGATTACAGTCAGCGGGATGCCCCAATTTTTGCCTAAGTCTCCTTCATAGGTTTTGGCTTAGCGGGCTTTTCATTTGATTTTTTTCATTTATTTTTAAAGATAGTGACTGCCTGGCTTAATGATTACGGTGAACCATCATTGGCTTTCGATTTGAAAGACATCTTCAACATTTTTTTTTGTGTGCGAAGGAAAGCTTGTGATTGCAATGATTATCTTGTATTTAAATACACAGTAAAATTAACTGAGAACTACCCATCCCCAGGTTAAAATTGCGGGTTTTTTCGTACAGAAAGAAACTCCACCTTCTAGGCTCAAAGGGGTTGACAAAGGATTAACTTCCTTATTTCTCCAGTGTTTGGGAGTTGAAACAATGCCTGTACATCATCAACCAAGTTTAATTGAAAGCATACAATCTAGCAATTTTAGGTATTTCGTGTTCATCATTCTCCCTCCAATCTTTGCATAAACAAAAGTTTGATAAAGAAAGTAAACAGGATATATATATATATATATATATATATATATATATATATATATATATATATATATATGTTTTGTGATAAAGAAAGCATAAAGATGCACACAATGGATATAAATGAATTGAATCAAAACATTGCAATGCTCATTTCATTGAAATTACCATGAAAGTACAAATAAAGTTCGAAAGCAAACAGTCAATACAATCAAAGAAAAATGCAAACAGAAAGAAACAAGGCCAAGTGACTAATCAGCAACAAGGATGAGCTGTCCTGTCTGAAACACTGGCTTTAGGAGATGATCCGTCTGAACTGGCTCAAACTTCACTTGGCATGCTCTGGCAAATGATTTTTGACAACATTGGGATTATCATCAAGAAAAGTCATAATATTTTCTTTCACAAATTCTTGCACTCTAGCTTTCAATGCATAGTAACCTTCCAAGTTATGGCCTGCCCCGCCTCAATGGAACTCACAGTGAAGATCAGCCCCATAGCTGCCTGGGAGAGGATTTGGAGAAGGAGGTAGATCCCTCGTTGTAATCAAACCTTTCTAAACAAGACATGGATACAACTTAGTGTAGGACATCGGGATAGGATCTAAGTTAACCCTATTACGATTCTGATTTTGTCTAAAAATCTGACGAGGAGCTTGAACTGGTTGAGCATTGACAATAGGAGCGACTACAGCTACATATTATTGTTGCCTGTGATGAGGTTTACCTTCAACTAAAACAGCATGGGTATCGCCATCCTTTTTCTTTTAAAAATTCCCAGCATACTTTTTAGCACCACTAGAGGCTTCAGCATTGGCAATCTTTCCTTTCTTGATACCTTCTTCTAGTCTTTCTCCAATAGTGACTAGGTTAGCAAAACCAGATGATACACTGCCTATCATCTTTTCCCAAAATAGTGGCTGAAGAGTGTCCATGAACAATCCATTCAATTCTTTCTCAGCCAATGGTGGCTCCACTTGAGCAGCTAGCTCTCTCCAGCGCTGAGCGTACTCCTTAAAGGATTCTTTTTCTTTCTGAGACATATTCTGCAATTAACGGTGATCAGGTGCCATGTCCAGATTATACTTATACTGCTTTAAAAAAGCATCAGCCAAGTCTTTCCAGCTTTGGATATGGTTCTTCTCAAGTCCCATATACCATTTCATTGAAGCCCCACTCAAGCTATCTTGGAAACAGTGATTGAGCAGTTTGTCATTTTTGGCATGAGCAGCCATCTTGCGGCAGTACATCACTTCCTTCCACGACTCTTATCCTTTTGTCCAGAGTTTGCCATTGCTCTCTGACTTCTTCAATGTATCCAGGTTCTCATTGACTTTCAGATTGTGGACCAGCAGTATGGTACACAAAAGGATTCTCAGGAATAGCTTGAGCAACAGAATGCACAACAGGCTGAGGTTGAGTGAACAATGGAGCTGAAGATACTGGCAGTACCGACGAGACAAACACATGAGTAGTTGCAAAGGGTGGCGAGTAATTCGGAGGTAACCCAAATTCTGGCCAAGTAGAAGCTGGTTTCTGAGTCGGCGGAGGGTCAACAGTAACAGGTAAGATTTTAGAGATCACAGTCCTCTGAGGTGGTTCACCTCTAGCAATCAGAACTTGCAGCATTTCTGTGAGCTTGGTCATGCCGGCCTTCAACTCGTCAATTTCCATCCAGACTTCGGCGTTGTGTTGTTCTTGGTTTTCCATTCTCAATCTGACAACAACTCTAGTTCCGTAGTTGTGTTGAGGAAACAGCTTGACGGTGAACAGATAACTGAAGAGGAAGATAGTTGAAATGAGTTTCTGAGGCAACTTGGATAAATGCAGATGTATGCTCATGGATGCAATAGTGCATGGATGCAATAACCACAAGCAAGATCATGCAAAGCACACGAGTTCAAAGGTTCAAGTCACGAGCATGGAGTCGAGGTTAAGAACCAACCCACAAAGGTATGTACTAAGGTTTTATCTTCATTGTACCTGCAAAAAACAGCGGTTCTAACAGAGTGCCCAGGGTCCACAATCCACTATCAGACACCCTAGCGCACCGATTTTCTCGGAGATTGGTAGTTATCCTCAAGAGAATCTAACCTGAGTGTGCATCGCGTGACAGCTAAGTCGGATTTGCATCCTCATAGCTTTCGCGCCACGATCCTAAAAGGGCTAGGATGGTTTAAGGGTTACTACGGTCCTCAGTGTTATAGGCTTCTATGGAAAAAGTAATGCATTCAGGATCGCTTGATCGACATCAGTAATTCCAAAGAGGCAACCACTGAGCCGATGGATTCTCAAGTTCTGCTTTTTTGGGATTCGACCCCCTCAAAGCTCCCTTGACGATACCATCCTCCTATTTCAAAGTACACTCTGGTCCGGGTATAGGACCAATCTCGCACACAGAGGAACTCCCAAACAGAACTAGCAAGTAACAAGCAAATCATACAAAAGCAGTAAATAAATCAAAGTAGGCTAAACCCCTCAACGGAGGATCTCTCCAGCTGAGTCGCCACTTTTTCTGTAGCGGCAAAATCGTGAGTTTAAGCTATTGATTAACTTAACTCGAAAAGCAAGAGTCGCCACCGTATTTTTATTTTATCCAAAAAGGAAAGGAAAAAGAGCGAACAAAACCTACACAAGCTCTACAACAAGAACAAGTGAACAGAGACTGGGTAAGGTGTAACACCCCAATTTAAATTATTAATCGTCGTGTTATTATTTCTGTTTGTTGGGCCTGGTTAAGGGTCAGTAAGGGTGGTGCCTTAGTGAAATAATGAGAATTAAGACTTTAGTAATAATAAGGATAGTGAGGTGAAAATAATAATATTAATATGGTTAATATTAGTGTTATTATCATTATTCTTGTTATTATTTTATTATTATTAGGATTATTATTATCAATATTATTTTATGATTAATTAAATAAATAAAACCTGATTAAAGAGAATTAAGGGGGAGTTTTAGTGGACTAAGTGGTTTTCACGTAAAACAAGATTAAGAGAGAGAGAAGAACAAGGAAGAGGAAGGTGTGCTAGGGCAAGGATTTCTCCCCAATTTTTCCAGATTTTTGAGCAATTCGAGGTAAGGGGGAGAACGGGTTCATATTTGGTGAATTGATCGTATAAGGGTAGTGGGGAGTCCTTAACCCCGTAGGAAATTTGTATGCAAACTGTTGAATTGATGATTGTTGTATATGTCTGTTGTGATTCTGAGAATCGTACATGAATTGATGTGTATTATCATGAATTTTTGTGGTGGTTGCTGTTGTATGAATATCTCTTGCAGATCTGTCGTTTTGATTCGAATTGAGAGAATGAATTGAGATTATTGGATTGTAATACCTGTAGTAATTCTAGGTACAAGAGAAAAGATGGAAATTGGACCTAAAATCAATGTAGAAACGATTATAGGACTGGTTGGGAGTGAGAAAGTGTAGAAATCGTAGCAGAATGTAGAATAGTGAGGCTTCTGGTGATTTGCGTAATAGATTTGGTGATACGTGTACGGGGAAGGGTGATACGCGTATGGGATGGCGTGATACGCAGTGATACGCGTATGGGAACTAGGTTATATGCGTAATAGGAAGGCGATACGCGTATGGTGTTGGAAATTGGGAATTTCAGTGTGAGGGCATCTCTGTCCGTACTCGTACGACACAAGGCAATACGCGTAAGGAGGTGGGCAATTTGAGAGAGTACGCGTATGGAAGGAGTCAATACGCGTATGGGTGGCCGAGCGAGCTGGCAATACACGTATGGCGTGGGGCAATACGCGTATGGCTAGCGGATTTGCAGAATTTTACCGTTTCGCGATTTCTTTCCCGTTTTCGCGTCTGATTCGGTTTCTCTTGGTTTGAGAGGTTGGGATTGGGAGTCAGATGCTGAGTAATACATAGTTGGTGATGAAATTAATTAATTGGATAATTTTTAGGAATTAATTAGTATTTGATGAATTATGGGACATGGTGAGGATTCATTGATTATGGTGCAAGTGGGAATGATTAGTTGTCTCATGTGGAATCAGGAGGATCGTAACTACGTATGTCTATTAGTATACATGTGTGTTATATGTATGTTTGTTGTGATCAGGAGGATCATGGTTTGTTTATCATTTATTATACTTGTGTATTATATGTATGCTTGTTGTGATCTGGAGGATCGTGAATTTGTTTATCGTTTATTATACATGCGTGTTATATGTATGCGTGTGGTGATCAAGAGGATCATGTAGATGTATGAATGTGTCATACATGCGTTGTTATGTGCATTGAGTCATGCATACATATTATTGGTGGGATGAATCATTGCTCAGGAAGAGTGTATGCGATTCATCCATACTCCTATGTGGAGAATGGTGGGGGATAAATCATTGCCAAGTAGAGGTGTATGTGATCTATCTAGGGTTCGATTGAATGAACCAATGAGTCGGTACCACATGCATGGTGTCGTGTTGCATTACGTTATTATGTTGATTGTTGGTGATGGAATATGACAGTAGGTCATGATTATATGTTGTTGTTGTTGGTGTGAGATACTACCTCCTTATATGTATTATTCACCTTTTTTATATTGAATGTAGTTCTCACCCCTCTGTTGTTGTTGTGTCTGTGCTTCTTCGGAAGTACAGATATTCAGGTGCCAGGTTAGAGCTTGGAGCTTGTGTAGCTTGTTCGAGTTTAGGGAGTCGCTCTGATATGTAACACGGGATTTGGGGGTTTTTACCATTTGTTTTATGTTGTATACTTGTTACGTATCTTTCAATTGATGAATATTATGGTGGACCACAATTATGTGGGGTTTTTGGTGTTGTAGGCAGATGGCCGTAAATCGAATAATTGAATGAATTTTCCGCTATTTGATTTTATTGAACTAAAAGAGATTTGTTTTGTTGATTTTAAAATGTGGCATCCTACTGTGGTGTGGAAACTCTGATTTATTTCATATATTTTGTTTATTTTGAAAAATGGGAAAGTGGGGTGTTACAATTGGTATCAGAGCAGGTCAGTCCGTCCGGCCAGGTTGTCTAGTATGAGTTGTGTCGTGGTATGCGACCTGTGTGTGGAACACTGTCGGTACGTGCTTGCTTTCTAACCGTTTGGTTGCAGGAGTTGAGGTTGAGATAAGTGGGGGAGAAGCCGGTGCTTCTCCAAGATGTTTCCACTCTGGGAGGACGAATTGGTAAGAAGTGGAGTGTCATCATAACTGATGAGGAAGGGTCTATACTTCATCAGGATGATCGGCTGTCTATGAACAAATTGGGGAACTGATCACCCTCAATCTCTTGTTGATAGTAGTCAGAAATCAAGATGAATGGATAGATGCACTTTGACAGTCAAGATAGCATGTGATGTGGAAGATGGTTGTGTTGAGTCGGTAGAGATCTTTATTATCTATAAGAGGATATAGAAGAGAAGTACTTGTCGGCCAAGTTGAAGAATATCTCCAAGGAGGGACAATCAGGTATGGTTAGTGATTGCTTGTCAGGGAGTAGAGGACAAGGTGACGGCTAGAGAGATGCCGGTGTTGGGTAATCCTTGATGTCTTTTTGAGGTGTGGATCCGAATTGGATAATGGTAGGGAACTGGTATTGTTGTGTGCTGAGCGAACTGGTGGATATTTATCAGGAGAAGCCTCAGTGTATTAACGTTCGCGTTGTGACGAACTAGTAGTGAAGTTGCTCGTGTCGAGTTTACGATTGTTTGTGAATTTCTTTTCGGATTCATTTTCAGGCGAGATAAGTGGATCATAGGCACATTAGGAAGATAGAGGTGATTATTGATCCAACACTTGGTATGAGTCTGATGTCAATGACTCCGTACGAAAAGTAGATGCAGGGTGTATTTGTGGAGTGTATGAATCTGACCGTCAGGATTTGTTGATGGTATTGGAGTATTCCGAATCGGAGGAAAATCACGCAGAGCATATGAGAATTTTTTTTTGTAGGTGCTGAAGGATAATGAATTGTTCGCAAGTTCCGAATTGGGAGTTTTGATTGTAAACGGTGAGTTTATGGGAACAAGTTATTTTTGGTGAGGGTATTGTGGTAGATCCATCGGGAAATTGGCACGGTGTTTCAGTGGAAAACCTTTTGAGGACAGTGACGGAGACTAAGAGTGTCTTGGACTTAGTAGGTTATCATTGAAGATTCTTATATCAGAAAATGAGGCGGATTAGAGGTTTTGGTATGTTGGTCGGGTCGGGATGTCTCTGAGGAAAAAAAAACTCTCAGGGGATGGAACCAAGATGTTTGCTATGTTTGTGATAGTATCGTTCTAGAATTGACAGGAAAGCCACAGTAAAGGGCTGCTGGTTGTGCAGGATCCCCAGATGTGTTTCCGGATGGAATAACAGCGTGATGTGTATAATGGTATTGGGGCTATGGGAAGCAAACTTAGAGTTTGGATAGGTTTTGGAATTATTAAAGTTTTAGGGCGTTAATGGAAATTTTGGGAAAACCCTTGGGTGTGTACGTAACATTGAAATTGAGAGTTCTTTTTGGTTGATTGTTGATACATGTTAGAAATTGTAGAATGTGGATTGTTCAGAGAATGAAATTGTGTATGGATTACTGACAGTTGAACGAGGTAACGATTGAGAATAAGTGTCCACTTTCAAGAATTGAGGGTTGGAATGGTTGGGTTGAGTTTGATTGGAATTACAATTGTTTGGAACGTTTGATAAGAGTGGTGGGTTTGTGTGGGTCGAGGCTTTGATCGATTTCATGTGACTGGTTATGTTTGTTATCATCGGAATGGGTTGTTATTTACTTGGTTAAGCTTGTATATGAGTCTGGACGAGATGGAATGAGTTCGGAGTGGTGTTCATTAGGGATGTTCAGATCTAATATACAGTCAGAAGGAGACTATGTAGGGTGTTTGAGAATGGAGTTGTAAGTGTTGAAAAGAAAGGAATTTTTATGCTAAATTAGTCGAGTGAGAATTTTGGTTGAAAAGGGATTAGTTTCTTGGATATGTTAACTCTGATGATGGTATGGTTATGGATCCCTCGGAAGTGGATGCAGATCTACAATGAGAGGCCCCGAAGTCGGTAAAGGTGATTAGAAACTTTTGGACTTTAGTTGGTTATTACCGGAGGTCATGGAAGGCTCTTCCAAGTTAGAATTTTTGTTACTTCAGTTGACTTGCACGGAGTAAGTCGTTCGCTTTAGATGTTCATTATGGAGAAGTTTGAGAGCGCTAAAGTAGAATTTGTTTGCGGTCCCAGTTTTGCTTCTTCGTGATCCTAATAAACCATTGTGAGGTGTTGGGATGTGTCCATGATGAATTTAGTCAGTGTGTTGATGCAGGATGAAAAAGTCGTCGCTGGTGCTTTACGACAATTGAGAATTCATGGTTTCAAGATGGCTACGGTTATTTTTGTGTTGAGGATCTAGCAATGTTATTTTATGGTTTTGAATTCAAATTGATTAGTAATCACAAGAATATTGAGTACCTGTTGGTCAGAAATAATAGAGTATGAGACTACGAGGAACGGTGGAGATTCCGGGTGAGTTGTGACCTTAGCTAGAGTCATCCTATTGGAGAAGTTAATGTCGTGCCAGATGAGTTAAGTCGAAAGTTTTTATACATGTCTGTTTTGATGACCAGATGGATTAGAACTATTTAAGTAGTTCAGAGACTTGCGTTTGGCGTGTAAGATGACACAACAGAGTGTGAGGTTGGGTATATTAGTAATGAACTATGATTTTTTTGGTGAAGATTAGGGAGAGTCAAAAAGTTGGATATGACTTTGGTAAGAATTGATTGTTCCGAGTAATCAGAGTGCGCATCAGAAACGTGATATGGTACCTTTCGTATGTGTGTGCGTAACTGGTACGAGTTCATGGGTGGAACATTGGAAATATGTAGGAGCGAGGAGACCATTGGACGTTTCAGAATGGAGGTAGAAAAGGTTAAATATTATTCTTGGACTATTAAGTAGATGGATGTTTTAGTCTTATGTTGATTGGTGAATCGTAGCATTGTTGTGATAACATTGTGTGACAAGGATGTTGATATCATGGTTATGTAGAGGTTGTTAAAATGATGCTGTGTCGTGGAACCTTATGTTCTTGTTTTGTTGTTGCTTCGTTGCCTATGGTGATGGTTCGAGTTATGGTGGGGAATTAGGAGAGGGTTACCTATGGTGAGGGTAACGATCTTTGCGTGTGTTCGTAACTTGAGTATTCTTTGGGTCGTGAATTAGTCGTCAAGGGCATTGTGTGGGCATTGCATTTTGTCGCTGTTGTAGTTGCTGGTAGCAAGGTCGCCTGTTAGTGTGTGTCATTCGTGGTGTACCTTTTTGTTGGTATGACTATTGGTGGTCGATTGTGAGAGTTGTACCCGGAGTGATTCAGTTCCGTTGTATTTTCGAGGACGAAAATAATTTAAGTGGGGGAGAGTTGTAACACCCCAATTTAAATTATTAATCGTCGTGTTATTATTTCTGTTTGTTGGGCCTGGTTAAGGGTCAGTAAGGGTGGTGCCTTAGTGAAATAATGAGAATTAAGACTTTAGTAATAATAAGGATAGTGAGGTGAAAATAATAATATTAATATGGTTAATATTAGTGTTATTATCATTATTCTTGTTATTATTTTATTATTATTAGGGTTATTATTATCAATATTATTTTATGATTAATTAAATAAATAAAACCTGATTAAAGAGAATTAAGGGGGAGTTTTAGTGGACTAAGTGGTTTTCACGTAAAACAAGATTAAGAGAGAGAGAGAAGAACAAGGAAGAGGAAGGTGTGCTAGGGTAAGGATTTCTCCCCAATTTTTCCAGATTTTTGAGAAATTCGAGGTAAGGGGGGAGAACGGGTTCATATTTGGTGAATTGATCGTATAAGGGTAGTGGGGAGTCCTTAACCCCGTAGGAAATTTGTATGCAAACTGTTGAATTGATGATTGTTGTATATGTCTGTTGTGATTCTGAGAATCGTACATGAATTGATGTGTATTTTCATGAATTTTTGTGGTGGTTGTTGTTGTATGAATATCTCTTGCAGATCTGTCGTTTTGATTCGAATTGAGAGAACGAATTGAGATTATAGGATTGTAATACCTGTAGTAATTCTAGGTACAAGAGAAAAGATGGAAATTGGACCTAAAATCAATGTAGAAACGATTATAGGACTGGTTGGGAGTGAGAAAGTGTAGAAATCGTAGCAAAATGTAGAATAGCGAGGCTTCTGGTGATTTGCGTAATAGATCTGGTGATACGCATACGGGGAAGGGTGATACGCGTATGCGTAATAGGAAGGCGATACGCGTATGGTGTTGGAAATTGGGAATTTCAGTGTGAGGGCATCTTTGTCCGTACGCGTACGGCACAAGGCAAAACGCGTAAGGAGGTGGGCAATTTGAGAGAGTACGCGTATGGAAGGAGTCAATACGCGTATGGGTGGCCGAGCGAGTTGGCAATACACGTATGGCGCGGGGCAATACGCGTATGGGTAGCGGAGTTGCAGAATTTTACCATTTCGCGATTTCTTTCCCGTTTTCGCGTCTGATTCGGTTTCTCTTGGTTTGAGAGGTTGGGATTGGGAGTCAGATGCTGAGTAATACATAGTTGGTGATGAAATTAATTAATTGGATAAATTTTAGGAATTAATTAGTATTTGATGAATTATGGGACATGGTGAGGATTCATTGATTATGGTGCAAGTGGGAATGATTAGGTGTCTCATGTGGAATCAGGAGGATCGTAACTACGTATGTCTATTAGTATACATGTGTGTTATATGTATGTTTGTTGTGATCAGGAGGATCGTGGTTTGTTTATCATTTATTATACTTGTGTATTATATGTATGCTTGTTGTGATCTGGAGGATCGTGAATTTGTTTATCGTTTATTATACATGCGAGTTATATGTATGCTTGTGGTGATCAGGAGGATCGTGTAGATGTATGAATGTGTCATACATGCGTTGTTATGTGCATTGAGTCATGCATACATATTATTGGTGGGATGAATCATTGCTCAGGAGGAGTGTATGTGATTCATCCGTACTCCTACGTGGAGAATGGTGGGGGATAGATCATTGCCAAGTAGAGGTGTATGTGATCTATTCGGGGTTCGATTGAATGAACCAATGAGTCGGTACCGCATGCACGGTGTCGTGTTGCATTACGTTATTATGTTGATTGTTGGTGATTGAATATGACAGTAGGTCGTGATTATATGTTGTTGTTGTTAGTGTGAGATACTACCTCCTTATATGTATTATTCACCTTTTTATATTGAATGTAGTTCTCACCCCTCTGTTGTTGTTGTGTCTGTGCTTCTTCAGAAGTACAGATATTCAGGTGCCAGGTTAGAGCTTGGAGCTTGTGTAGCTTGTTCGAGTTTAGGGAGTCGCTCTGATACGTAACACGGGATTTGGGGGTTTTTACCATTTGTTTTATGTTGTATACTTGTTACGTATCTTTCAATTGATGAATATTATGGTGGACCACAATTATGTGGGGTTTTTGGTGTTGTAGGCAGATGGCCGTAAATCGAATAATTGAATGAATTTTCCGCTGTTTGATTTTATTGAACTAAAAGAGATTTGTTTTGTTGATTTTAAAATGTGGCATCCTACTGTGGTGTGGAAACTCTGATTTATTTCATATATTTTGTTTATTTTGAAAAATGGGAAAGTGGGGTGTTACATAAGGGGGTTGGTTACGTTAAGGGAAGGTGTTAGCACCCAAAACGTCTATAGTAATCTATAGGAACCCTTTGAAATATCTACGCTTTTGGTCTGAAAAGGTTTGTTTGAAACGTGATTGAGGAGATGAGAAGAGAAATTTTTTTTAAGATTTTTGTGTTTGGAGAGACTTGTCGTCTCATGCCTACGTACCCACGATGTGCAATGTAGGATCAAAACCTCGTAGTTTGTGGTACAAAGAATGAAAATTTGTTTGTTTTGGTTGATTTTAAAATGTAAAGACAAGTCGTCATTTCCAAGCGAATAATTCCGCTTAAAGAAATGAATCATGTCTAAACTTATGAAAAAGTTAAAGGAAAAAGTGCACGAGGGCACAAAAAGAGTTTGAATGAGTTTAGTGTTTTTTAAAGTATTTTGAAAAAGGTGTCAATATGCTTATGTAGTTTAGCATTTGTTAAGAAATGAAAAGAAAAGAGTAAAATCACTTGACAAAGTCAAGGTTTGATTATGAAAGAGGTGATAGTTTGAAATCAAGAAGATTTTGAAAAAGGGAGAAAGTTTTGAAAATTGAAGAATGGGTGGAGAAGAAGTGACTATCCTAAAGCATAAAGTAAGAGCTAAGGATAAGAATAGCTTAACCACAAAAGTAAGCTTCATAGTCTTCGAACCATAATTCCAAAGCAAAGGGAGAAAGGTCTTAAGTCTAAGTCCAAGGTTCCAAGAATTGCATTGGATGTCTAAGGTCTAGGTGCAAAACTCCATGTCCATTGCAAAGGATAGTAACCATAGTCCAAGATTAGAAACACAAGTTTTTTAGAGGTTTTGGACTTTATTAATGTTTTTGTTCCAAGTGGACAAAGAGAAAAAGACATAAGCATAAACATGTGTCCAACGGACAAAGGAAAAATTGCGGAAGCATAAACATGATATGAAATGATAATAATGGGGCATAAAAGTAAAAGAGAGATAGGGAGCGAGAAGGAATTATAAAAGTAAAAGTTAGCAGTTAGTGGTTAGTTGTTAGTTGTTAGAGTAAGTGATCAATAATAATTGAATAATTGCACTTAGGTCAAGGTTAATGAGAACTCATTAGAGGATTGATAAGACCAAAGCCTCCTAACAACAAGTCTCATAAGTGTTGAACCAAAAGACAAATAATTAATAATTTTTTATTATTTTCCGATACGGGACAAATGTTGCGCTATGTTAAGCAATCGCCGAGTAATTTATGGAGTAATTACCCTACAATGAGGCCGGTCAATGGCTCTTTGTGCTAATGCATGCTAGATGAATGATATGTAAATTGTCATCCGAAAGCAATACCGCACGAAAAGAAAAATGGTAACGATCTAGTCTTGATCAAAATTCAACAAAGGAATTCCAAGATCTATTAGACTTTCATCGATCAAAAGAAAAGAGATGAAGAAAAGTGGATCTAACATGTTATGATCCACACAACCAACAATGAGAATCCAAAGTAGATTTCAAAATGAAATCAAGAATAAAATGAAAACTCATGATATATTTTTTATTTGAAATATTTTCTAAGAGTTTTTTAAAAACATTCAAGAAAAAGAAAAAATAAATGTCAATATCTATATAAAAATTTTATAGAAAAAATAAATTTAACATAAAAGAATAAAAAAGAAAATTCAAAAAAAGAAAAAAAGAAAAAAATAAAAAAAATGAAAAGAGATGGAGGTGAATAGAAAGATGGAGGTGGTGGTGAGTAAATTCTCATGCATACACGGGCCAAGCCCAAACGTTTTAGAAAAAAAATAAAAATAAAGAAACAAGTAACAATAAAAAAAAAGAAAAAGAAGAATCAGAAAAAAGAATTTCATCATCTTCCTCAAGACTTCACGCGTTTGGTACTATTCACGGCTAGGGGAGAGTTTGCGGTTCAGCCACGGCGGAGCGACGGAGGTCGAAATTCACACGGAAAGGATCAGAATCAAGTGAGGAACACAATGGTGCTTTCGATTTCAAGAACCGCTCAATAATAATTCGAGTCAAAAATGCAAGAAAACTTCAATTCTACCTTCAATGGCTCAGGTAAGGATGAAATTAATCCTTCCTCTTCTTCTTCTTTGAAAATTGCTTCTGAAGTTGTTGAAGTTGCTGTGTTTATCGTGGCGAAAATGAAGTTGTTGTTAGTGTTATGATTGTTGATGATGGAAGTATGAATTAGATTCAATTGATTTTGCATGTTTTTTTTTTGTTTATGGGATGGAAGATGATGGTGTTTGAACGAAGAAGATGAAAGTTGAAGAGTGATGAAGATTTGTTTTGGTGATGTAGGTTTATGAATTGATGTTGAAGCTTGATTTGGGAATTGAAGGTTGAGATTTTGGCAGAGTGTTTATGGCTATCCAAGCTTGATTCAAATGAATGAAAGGCTATTGTATTTATAGAAGAAATCAGAGTGAAAAGTTTGTTGCCGTTTACATGAACTTTGTGACGTTTTCGTTGTATGTCGTTTTGATTTTTGACTGCAATTTTTTTTCATTTTTTGATTGTTTTTCAAGTTGTTTTGGACTGCTGCGATGTCGTTTTGAAGTTGATGGTGCGTGATACTCTGGCTGCGTTTCGGTTCTTGAGTTGCAACGTTTTTGGAATCACGTGGCTTGGCGTGATGGTTACGACTTTGCTGCAGCTGCGTTTGGCTTATTTTCGTTGCCGTTTGATGCGTCTCAGCTTGTTGCAGGTAGCAGGTGCACGTGAGGCTTTGTGTATGGTCTTCCAGTGGAATTTACTAACATGAGTTTGCACTTTCAAGGCTTGTAGAATTGGCTATATGAAATTCATTTGGTTTTTATGTGGCAGTTAAATCAAATGGGCCACGTGAATTTGTCACTTTGTTATTTTATTATATTTTTTTTGCATTTTTACACCATAGCCTGTAACAAAAAATGGGAAATGGGCCTAAGCTTGGTGTATATTTTTTTTGTAAATTATGGTAATGGATTTTTTGGGATTTTGTAAAATGGACAAATGGTTTTTTCTATTATGGAAATAATGTATTGGAATATGGGTGTGATATTTGGATATAAAAATGGATATAGGATTTGGTTTTTAAAACAAAATGGTGAATGGTTTAGAAAATGTGGATTTAAAAATGGATAATAGTAAGAAAAAAAATGGATTAAAAAAAAGGTTATTGAATTGTTTGGATAAATGAATTGGATAGTTTTAGATATGGAATGGATTATGAAGGGATATTGTTTTGGATAAATGGAGTAAAATGGATAAGAAATATGGATATGGATAAATTGGATTTAGAAAAAATGAATATGGGTTGATAATGGATTTGAATAGAAAAGGTGAATGGAAAAAGGGTATGGTTTAGAAATTGGATAATGACAATGGGTAAGGAATATGGTTTAGTGAATGGATACGCACCCTCGCCAATATTTTCCACACGCGGCCACAAAACTTTTGATCCTCAATCTCAACACCTTGAATAATGAACATGAACCCAACATCACAAGCCACTGATACACACCCTGACAGAAAATTCATCAAACTTGACTTGTTCAGACAAATCTCTGAATCTCATAAGTTCTGAATCACTTTGAACAATTCCTGGGAAAATAAATCCACAGAGAAACAGAGTTTGGACTGATGAACTCACAACAACTTGACAGTCACTTCTTTGAGGAATAGCCCACTGAAACAGATATCTTGCACTTGGAACAAATGCTTGATAGTTTGACCCAGATTTGATCAAACATCCACCTGAACTGGATCACGAATGAACAGTCACATTTGACTTGAAATCACTTCATTGTCTTTGACAAACCTGCATAACACACAGAGAGAGAAACTGCAGCAAATTTTTTTTGGTATTTTGGTTAGAGGTTAGATAAACAAAAACAAGTAAGAATAATATACAGATGCTCAGGAGAAACAAAGATTGTGATCTTGTTTATGGTATGAGATGCAAATGAAATGTGCGAAATCTTAGGGGTAAAAATTAGGGTTCAACACATGGTAGATGAATGATTTATGTATTCAATGCATATGATAGAGACAACTGAGATAGACACTTTTGTGAGGGAAGAAAGGAACTCCGATTCCTCAACACAGGGAATACTACCCACTCTGCTTGGAGAGAAGATATTGAACATATCTTTGCCACACTTATGAATTATATCCGGTTGATGGTCTTTTGAGGAAAGACATCTTGAGGATTCTTGAAGAAGACTGCCCCAGATTGATTGATTGATGAGGACAAATTGATCATAACTTCAGTTTGACTGCTGCAGGGGGAAAGATTGATCATGGCTTCAATTCTTGAAATGAATATTGAGGATGAACTGATCATGGCTTCAGTTTGACTATTGCTGGGGATGAACTGATCATGGCTTCAGTTCTTGAAATGACTGTTGAGAAGGCTAAACTCAGTATGAATCTGGAAAAAGATCTTCTAGATAACCAATTCTGAGAATGACTTGCACTGAACAAATCTTGAACTAATTCACAATAGGATCTGGGAGTAATGTGCCCCTAACAGGATCACTGACCAAGTTTCTCAACTGTTTGAAAATTTCTTGATGAGGAAAGTTTGCCTGCAAACAAGATCATTCACACATGGTAATTTTAATGCAAAGCTCAATTCAATTTTGAAATCAAAAATCATTTTTGGAATGACATTATTGATGTATAGCAAATGAAATCACTTGTCAAAACACAGTGGTTTAGACATTCAAAATGAAAGAGAAGACAAAGGTATGACATCAAACCAAATGATTGGCAACAATCTTAGGAGTCAATTTACGCAACCTTGTTGTAGTGTGCTTTCAAAAGAAACCTGGCTTCAATTAGGTCTTTTGAGGGTTGTAACGTGGTCTGGTTCACGGTTTTTTGAAACAAAGGATATAGGCTCAAAGTTTATTTTTACCCAACCCATTCTTCGTGATGACCTTCAGTCCTATGGTCAGTTAATTCAACCTATGCATTCAGGTTCCAAGCGATTTTGGAAGTGCAACACTGTTATGATGATGACTCAAGAGCCAAGGGATTTTTGAGATGGCAGTCACTTTTTTCTTACAACATTTTTTTGTTTTTGATGAGGACCTTGGTCAACTCGTTTTGTCTTTGAGGATTTTAGTAACCTCTTGATTGAATTTTTGTTATCCCTAACTTTTGTCTGAACTGTGTCATTTGAGCCTATAGTCAGCGGGATGCCCTAATTTTGCCTAAGTCTCCTTCATAGGTTTTGACTTAGCGGGCTTTTCTTTTGATTTTTTTATTCTCTTTTTTTAAAGGTAGTGACTGTCTGGCTTAATGATTACAGTGAACCATCATTGGCTTTTGATTTGGAAGACATCTTCGAGACTTCTTTGATGTGTCCGAAGGAAAACTTGTGATTGCAATGATTCTCTTGTGTTTAAATACACAGTCAAATTAACTGAGAACTACCCATCCCCAGGTTAAGATTGCGGGTTTTTTCGTACAGAAAGAAACTCCAACTTCTAGGCTCAAAGGGGTTGACAAAGGATTAACTTCCTTATTTCTCCAGTGTTTGGGAGTTGAAACAATGCATGTACATCATCAGCCAAGTTTTAATTGAAAGCATACAATCCAGCAATTACAGGTATTTTTTTTTCATCATCCTCCCTCCAATCTTTGCATAAACAAAAGCTTGATAAAGAAAGTGAACAGGAGATATATTTTTGTTTGTGAAAAAGAAAGCATAAAGATGCACACAGTGGATATAAATGAATTGAATCAAAACATTGCAATGCTCATTTCATTGAAATTACCATGAAAGTACAAATAAAGTTCAAAAGCCAACAGTCAATACAATCAAAGAAAAATGCAAACAGAAAGAAACAAGGCTTAGTGACTAATCAGTAACAAGGATTAGCTGTCGTGTCTGAAACACTGGCTTTAGGAGATGATCTATCTGAATGGATTCAAACTTCACTTGGCATGCTCTGGCAAAGGATTGTTAACAACATTGGGATTATCATCAAGAAAAGTCAGAATATTTGCTTTCACCAATTCTTGTACTCTAGCTTTCAATGCATAACAACCTTCCAAGTTATGGTCTGCCCCACCTTGATGGAACTCACAGTGAAGATCAACCCTATTACCAACTGGGAGAGGATTTGGAGGAGGAGGTGGAACCCTCGTTGTAATCAAACCATTCTTTACAAGACATGGATACAGCTCAATGTAGGACATCGGGATAGGATCATAGTTAATCCTATTGCGATTCTGATTTTGTCTAACAGCCTGACTAGGAGCTTGAACTGGTTGATCAATGACAACAGGAGCAACTGCACCTACATATTGTTGTTGCCTGCGATGAGGTTTCCCTTTAACTGAAACAGCATGGGTATCACCATCCTTTTTCTTTTGAAAATTCCCAGCATACTTTTTAGCACCACTAAAGGCTTCAGCATTAGTAATCTTTCCTTTCTTGATACCCTCTTCTAGTCTTTCTCCAATAATGACTAGGTCAGCAAAACTAGATGATACACTGCCTATCATCTTTACCCAAAAGAGTGGCTGAAGAGTGTCCATGAATAATCCAGTCAATTCCTTTTCAGCCAATGGTGGCTCCACCTGAGCATCTATCTCTCTCCAGCGCTGAGCGTACTCTTTAAAGGATTCTTTTTCTTTCTGAGACATATTTTGTAGTTGACGGCGATCAGGTGTCATGTCCAGATTATACTTATATTGCTTTAAGAATGCATCAGCCAAGTCTTTCCAGCTTTGGATACGGTTCTTCTCAAGTCCCATATACCATTTCAGTGAAGACGCACTCAGGCTGTCTTGGAAACAGTGAATGAGCAATTTGTCATTTTTGGTATAGGCAGCCTGTAGCGCGATTTTTGTGGTCCTGAGTCACGATCGCTTGGGTACTACAGTTCAATTCATTTTTATCCTATTGAGCTGATTAAGGAAGGGAAATAGATGTCTCCAATTAACTCTGCTTGCATACTGAGTTTGAACAGCGATCTGTTAGGTTACAGATGCTATGTGGATATGGGGCCCAATCTTTGGTTATTTTGTTAAGAACACAATGTCTGGATCATTTGTGAGGTTTTTGGTAATGTGTTTAAATTTGATGCTTTTGGGTTGATTTGGTGGAGATACTGGATTTTGGGTTTTTGATTAGTATGCTCACTAAGATTTTTCAATCTTATGCCTACGTATTCCCGTTTGATGAAATAGGGAAATCAGAGCGGTCGTAGTTCCTCCTATTCTATGGGAGGAAAAATGTTGTTTTGGTGTCTTATTCAAAGCCCAAGACGTGAAGCTAAAGGTGGTTTGTATCTTGTTCAAAGCCCAAGATGTGAAGCTAAAGGGTTTTGGCTTGAGAGAGAATTTGTCATCTCTAAAGAGGAGTTGTTGATGTTTGTATGCTGTGAGCAAGGCATGACGTTGATGTTAAAAGGTTGATTGACTCAACCGGGGTTTTCTTTATACAAAGCCTAAGAGGAGGCTAGTGACCCAATAAGAGGGTGTTTTTATATGTCTTGTACGAAGCCCAAGATGGAGGCTAAAGAGGTTTGACTCAACAAGAGAGTCTTGAATGGGTGATTGACTCAACAAGGGAGTCTGGAGGTTGTTTGACTCAATGAGAGAGTCTTTTATACTCAACAAGAGAGTGATTTTCTATCTCGTACGAAGCCCGAGATGGAGGTTAAAAGTGGTTGACTCAACAAGAGAGTCTTTTATACTCAACAAAAGAGTGTTTTATATCTCGTACGAGGCCCGAGATGGAGGCTAAAAGGAGATTGACTCAACAAGAGAGTCTTTTATACTCAACAAGAGATTGATTTATATGTGCCTTGTATGAAGCCCAAGACGGAGGCTAAAAGTTTGACTCAACAAGAGAGTCTTTTATACTCAACAAGAGAGTGCTTTCTATCTCGTACGAAGCCCGAGATGGAGGCTAAAAGGGAAGTGACCCAACAAGGGAGTCTTTTATACTCAACAAGAGAGTGATTATATCTGTCTTATACGAAGCCTAAGACGGAGGCTAAAAAAGGGTTTTACTCAATAAGAGGGTCCTTTATACTCAACCAGAGAGTGTGGGGAGAATCATTGTACAAAGCCCAAGAGGAGGCTAGCTGTGCCGGGGAAGGAATCATTATACAAAGCCTAAGAGGATGCTAACTTTGTTGGTGACTGTTTCAGTTTAGTGACAGGTCCAGTATGTTGGATAAAAGAGAAAATCAGTTCTTATAAAGGGAACAATTAAAGGTAAGGTTGTGCTTTGGTACTGATCAGAGGATTAAGGTTATTTCCTGTTCTTTAGGGAAATGGGAAATCCAAAGGGTATTAAGACTGTCCAAGTCTATTGGTGTTTTGAGAAATCGATTCTCAGATAGTGAATGATCTTTGTATGATGCCCAAGAGAAGGCTGGTATGTTAAGGGATGAAGGTCAACCCATTAACTGGTCTGACACTTGACTCAGAAAGACAGCTCTAGAAAATTGATGACTAGGTTCTGTTCCTATACCTGTAGAGGTCTCTGGGTCCTTGTACTAAGCCCAAGAGAAGACATGAGAGCTTTTAAGAAGCCGAAGCGTCCTTGTACAACGCCCAAGCGGAGGCGGGGATGCTTTTAAGAAGCCCGTGGGTCCCCCAAACCCCGAGAAGTACAAGACATGCCATTCACCAAGAATAGATCAATCCATGAAAGTCCGAGAATCTGGAAGAAACTCAAGAGATGCCATTAACGGAGAAAAGATCATCTCTGGGGAGTTAGAGTTTCTTTGACAATGTCTAAGGGTGACAGTCTGAGAAAGGGTTCACAGAGAATGCTTCCTTTCACGTTTCCATATTGTTTAACCCCAAGAGGAGGGAAGACTGTATCTGGTAATCCTATGGGGATCTAGTTTTGTCTGTATTAAAGAGCGACCAACAGGGCTTTACCTAGTGCTATACGTAGTTGTCGGGGAAAACTCTAAATAACTATACTAGCATTACGCAGTTGATATTTCACAAGTATATAAAAGGATGTGAAAGAAGACTTACAGTGAGCCGCCCCACAATACAGTTATATATATATGAAAGCGGATAAAGAAAGCGGGTAAACACTTACTCGGTTGTAGAGCTTCCATGCTGTTTTGTCAGTTGTTCTACAAAGAAAGCTTTGATAACAATATTATATTCTAAATCAAAGGAGAGAGTGCTTTGAAAAGATTGTTGGGGCTTACAGCTCAAGGAGATGCCCAAGGTTTTATTAGTGATTGCACTGTTGTTTTGAAATTGTACAGGGACTTATACAAGTGACTGAGGCCTAAAAAGGTTTTCTGTACAAAGGGATGGGTCTTACACTCTCTCAAGAGGCCCAAAGGTGTTTAAAGAAAAGGAATGGGGCTTATAAAACGAGGGTAGGCCCAAAGGGTTTTGTTTGAAAAATGACGATCGCGCCGAGATTTCTTTAACGTACTGGGTCTTATACAATGCATTGAGGCCCAAAAAGATTTTATCTACAAGGGATGTGTCTTACACTCTATTAGAGGCCCAAAGAGGTTATTTTTGTACAAGAGATGGGGCTTACAACTCAAGGAGAGGCCCATGGGTTTTTGTTAAAAAGGCGACGATCGCGTCGAACTTTTTGATGGTGTCGGGACTTATTCAATACACTGAGGCCCAAATCATTTTGGTTTTCAAAAAGGGTTGGGTCTTACACTCTACTAGAGGCCCAAAGATTTGAAAAAGATTTGTGAGGGTGAAAGTCAAAGAAACCCTAAATTTGTTTTCCTTTAAAAGTAAACATTTAAAAAAAATAAACAAAATGATAAAAAATACCAAATAAGTTTGAATAAACCACTTGTGATTTTTGTTTAAGGTTTGAAAAATGAGGTTTTAATCACAAGATGAATTGAAACTCATTTGGTTTTGATTTTCAAGATAAATATTCACTTTTAAATGTTTAAAAACAATTAAAAATGAATTTATTCACAAAAATACTAATTATATTAAATAAATAATATATATTTTATTTTTTTGTGGGATAGAATATTTCAACATTTTTGTGATTTTTTTGCAAAAAGAACCAATAAAAAATAATTAAAATTGAGGGAGTTATTAATTTTTCAAATCATTAAAAATAATATGAAAAATAGTAAAATATGAAAAAAATATGAAAAAAGTGGTAAAAAAGAGGATCTGGGGCGAGGGGGATTCAAACCCCAGACCTCTTGTGTACAGGGCGCGCGCCTTACCTTTGGGGTGGTGATACATCCGTTGATTGAAACACAACCACAAATAACAATGCTTGCCTTGTTTTTGGCCTGGCCCAAGGCAAGGCAAGGCAAGATTTTGGTTAGAATCGTGAAGGTCGTAACTTTCTCATTTCTCCATGGATTGGGACAAAATTTAGGTCTATCCGGCCTAGAATTTCACAAGGAATCCAATCGTGGTGGTGTTTTTTTAGATCATGCTCCTATTGAAAAACCCGATGGTGGTTTTGAAATAGGCCATGATTTACATTTTCTATACTATCTCTTGGTACAGGTATGAATTACATGATAAATTGGTGCAAACACAACACATATAACATGTATAAGAGATGCATGATCAGTGGACCTCAAAGGAAAGCATGATTCAAAGAATTCAAGTTGTGATGCTTACCTCTTTTTGGAGCTTTTGTGCAATCTGCCAAGTACGTTGTTCCAGAAATGATTTGATGCTTTGGACACCCTCAAATGATCTCTTAGAAACTTTTAGGATGGTTGGAATCAGCTGGAAACCTCAGGAACAAGTTTGAGCTCTTTCTTGCAAAAGGGGCAAAAGTGGCCAAAATAGCAACTATGTCAAATGATGTTCCAGATGTGTGGAACCATTTGGGACAGTTCAAGGATGATATTTGGAGTGTGTTTGAGGTTTTATCTGGTTTGGAAAGTGACTGAATCAAGACATGGCTTGAAAAATGAACAAAAGTCCAATTTTGAGGTTTTGAGAGGTGACTTTGAGATTTTGGTGTTACAGGTCACTTGTGAGTGTTTGGATCACCTCTACATGATGTTTATGAGGTGTGTGTGTGTGTGTGATTGGTTTGATTGTAATTGCTCTCAAACTCAAAACCCGATGATGACTTACTTTGGAAGGAAAATTTGGAAGTGAGAAGGTGATTTTGAGGAAAGGATTTATTTGATGGCTTTGGTGTACTCAAACTAATCACAAATGATGTCTATTTATAGTGCAACAAGTTTGTTTTGGCATCAATAGTGAATGGCAACTGCTGCAGAGGTTTGGCCAATGTTGATCAATGAGAATCCAAGTCTCCTCTAGCCATCGACTAGAGGTTAGGGCACAGGCTGCTGGTTCCCTTGGTCTTGGATATGTCTTGACTGAATTCAGTTGGAAATAGCTCAGTCCATGCCACCTTGGTGCATCCATTAAATGCTCCAAAACAAAATTGGAGTCTTGTCCCTCTTTTAGACATTTCTAGGTTTGGCATGCTACTTTTGGTTCCAAAGACTTGGGAGGCTTATGGATCAGTGTTTGTCCCTCCTTGGTCCCTCCTTGAGGTGTTCAGATGGATAGACTTGCTTGCCCTTTTCAACTTTTGAGCAAATTGAGCAAAACTCCCAAATCTGCCTTGTTATGACGGTTGCGGCAAGGCATATTGCCACTGTCATAACTTCTTGCTCAGATTGAGTTTGGTGAAGTTCTTGGTCATTTTGGGAAGACCTCATATGATACAACATATGTGTGATCATAGTTTGTTTTGATACCTTTTGGATCCAAGTGAAAAATCCCCCTACATTTGGAAAAAAGTGAAGGCAGATTCTGACTTAGTGAAAATTTCACTAAGTATTGGAAAAAATGACATTTCATGTTTTCAGCCATTTTGACCCAATCATAACTCTAAATCCATGATGAATTGGAGTGAGGTGTAGTTGAAGCTTTTGTAGAAGGCCATGAGAGCTACAAATCCAGCTTTGAATGGGCAAAAATGGCCTTGTGGTTTAGGAGATATGATCCTCCAAAGTTGGTACCCTAGCCACTTTGTTCCATAACTTAGAAAAATTTCTAAGTTTTTATGGTTACCCCTTTTACAAGTTATCCAACTTTTATTGATTTTCCTTGATGAATGATGATTCCAATCACACATTAACATCATTTTAGGGTCAAAGAACCATAATTGTGAAAAATCTCAAAAAGTCAAAGTTGACTTTTGTGCACAGTTGACTTTTTGTTAGATGAACTCCAAACTGCGCGATCCTCTAGGAAATCAAGTCTTTGACCTAAATCAAACTTGATGGATTGATTTCATAGGTATTATAGGGTGTACTGAATCATGTCCCAAGGTTTGGGAGCATGCCTGGGTCAAAAGTTAAAGGCACAGTTAACTTTTCCAGCGAAACCCTAATTGTGGTTCTGATGAAATTGAAACTTGTTGCTCAAGCTTCTTGGATCAATCCATTGTTGCAAATGGATCAATGTGGTGTATTTGAGACCCTCAAATCCTCTCTTGAGGTCTTGGCTCAGGTTTTGTCCCAAAATTCAACTTAGGGGTGAATTAGGTCAAGAAACCCTAATTCCTGATTTTTTATGAATGCATCCCCTGAGGCAAAATTGACTTGATGGTTGGGTTCATGGTGTCCCTTGGAGCATCTTAGGGTATGCTTTGTAGCATTGGCTCATGCCCAGAGGGAAATTTCCATCTGGAGGCCCTGGTCGACCAAAACCCTAATTTGGTGACACTAGCGATCCTGAGGCTTAATCCACTCAGGATGTTGCAACATTGTGCTTGATTCTTGAGGTGGGAGTCCTCTTGATCCATTGGGGATGTTTGAGAGGTTTAGACAAGTTGAAGATAATGTCATTCCTTGATTGAACCTTTGTCTAAGAGCTCTGAGAGGGCTTGAAACCCTAATTTTGATTGTAGTGTGTGCTCACCCATCTTTGGGGAGACTAATGAGGCATAATGATACATCCATATTGTGATGATAATTTGTACAATGATGGGAAATCTTAGTGGTCAAAATTTTGGGTATGACACAGCTATCTTGCGGCAGTACATCACCAAGTGGCTTTTGGGACAGGTATGCCCCTTGTATTTCTCAAAATCAGGAGTTTTAAATTTAGCAGGCATAACCAAGTCTGAAACCAAGCACATGTCCATTATGGCAGCACTAAAAACATCACTTTCTTCCACGACTCTTATCCTTTTGTCCAGAGTTTTCCATTGCTCTCTGACTTCTTCAATGTATCCAGGTTCTCCTTGACTTTCGGATTGTGGACCAGCAGCATGGTACACGAAAGGAGGATTCTCAGGAATAGCTTGAGCAACAGAATGCACAACATGCTGAGGTTCAGTGAACAATGGAGCTGTCAGTACAGACGGGACAACCATTGGAGTAGTTGTAAAGGGTGGCGAGTAATTAATAGGTAACCCAAATTCTGGCCAAGTAGAAGCTGGTTGCTGAATCAGTGGAGGGTCAACAACAGCAGGTGAGATTTCAGAGATCACGGTCCTCTGAGGTGGTTCACCTCTAGCAATCAGAACTTGCATCATTTCTGTGAGCTTGGTCATGCTGGCCTTCAACTCATCAATTTCCATTCTAACTTCGGCATTGTGTTGTTCATGATTTTCCATTCTCAATTTGACAGCAGCTCTAGTTCCGTAGTTGTGTTGAGGAAACAACTTGACGGTGAACAGATAACTGAAGAAGGAGACAATTGAAATGAGTTTCTGGACGACTTGGAATAATTCATATGTATGCTTATGGATGCAAGAGTGCATGGATGAAACAACCACAAACAAGATCACTCAAAGCACACGGGTTCAAAGGTTCGAGTCACGAGCATGGAGTCAAGGTTAAGAACCTCCCACAATGGTATGTACTAGGGTTATATCCACCTGTAGAACAAGGTTCTAAAAGGTTCCCAGAGTCATAGATCCATCTTTTGGATATTATCGGCTTAAATGACTACTCGTCAGCCAATAATATTCTCAAGAGAAACTCGTCTGAGTGTGGTATTGCATAACAACCGATTCAAGTTTGCACCTGAATAGCCACCACACCATGTCCTAATAAGGCCAAGATGGGTTAAGGGTTCTACAGTTCTCAGCTTCGGATCCTCGGATCAAGAAGCATAATGGGTTTTCCATTTCTGGTCTGCCATTATTGCCCCTTGGGAGGAGTGCCTCAGCTGAGTCCTTGGGAATGGTCACCAGAGTCGACAACTTTCTAGGTTAACACTCCAAAATGCACAAGACGCGCAAATCAGAACATCTCCCAAGAAAACCTCGTCTGGATGTGGATTTCGTGTAAACCAAACGTACCAAGACGCTACGTAGGCCACACTACTTTCCACTCTAGTCCTAGGTGTATACTCAAGCCTGGGTATTGGGCTTATCTCACCACACAGATCACCAAGCACCCTGACAGAACAATCAATAACAAACAAATCAGACAAAAAGCGATGAATAAATCAAAGTAGGCTAAACCCACTAGGAACCAGGATCCCCAGCAGAGTCGCCACTTTTCTGTAGTGGTAAAATCGTGAGTGTAAGCTATTGATTACTTAACTCATAAAGCAAGAGTCGCCACCGCACTTTTATTTTATCCAAAAAAGGAAAGGAAAAAGAGCGAACAAAACCTACACAAGCTCTAAAAAATAAGAACAAGTGAACAGAGTCTGGGTAAGGGGGTTGGTTACGTTAAGGGAAGGTGTTAGCACCCAAAACGTCTATAGTACTCTATAGGAAACCTTTGAAATATTTACGCTTTTGGTCTGAAAAGGTTTGCTTGAAAAGAGATTGAGGAGATGAGAAGAGAAATTGTTTTTAAGATTTTTGTGTTTGGAGAGACTTGTCGCCACATGCCTACGTACCCACGACGTGCAATATAGGATCAAAACCCCGTAGTTCGTGGTACAAAGAATGAAATTTGTTTGTTTTGGTTGATTTTAAATGTAAAGACAAGTCTTCATTTCCAAGCGAATAATTCCGCTTAAAGAAATGAATCATGTCTAAACTTATGAAAAAAAGTTAAAGGAAAAAGTGCATAAGGCACAAAAAAGTTTGATGAGTTTGGTGTTTTTTAAAGTCTTTTGAAAAAGGTGTCAATATGCTTATGTAGTTTAGCAATTGTTAAGAAATGAAAAGAAAAGAGTAAAATCACTTGAAAAAGTCAAGGTTTGATTATGAAAGAGGTGATAGTTTGAAAACAAGAAGGTTTTGAAAAAGAGAGAGAGTTTTGAAAATTGAAGAATGGGTGGAGAAGAAGTGACTATCCTAAAGCATAAAGTAAAAGCTAAGGATAAGAATGATCTAACCACAAATGTAGCTATCTTCACCATAAACCAAGCAAAAGTACAAGGCTTCAAAGTCTTCAAACCATAATTCCAAAGCAAAGGGAAAAGTTCCTAGTTTTAAGTCCAAGGATCCAAGAATAGCATTGAAGTCCAAGGTCTATGTGCAAAATTCCATGTCCATTGCAAAGGATAGTAACCATAGTCCAAGATTAAGAGCACAAGTTTTTTAGAGGTTTTGGCCTTTATTAATGTTTTTGGTCCAAGTGGACAAAGAGAAAAAGGCATAAACATAAACATGTGTCCAAGTGGACAAAGTGAAAATTGCGGAAGCATAAACATATGTCCAACGGACAAAGGAAAAAATTGCGGAAGCATAAACAAGATATGATATGATAAAATGACATAAAGCATAAAAAGTAAAGAGAGATAGGGAGCGAGAAGGAAGCATAAAAGTAAAGTTAGAAGTTAGTGATTAGTAGCACAATGGCACTAGTGCCATAAGCCTTAAAAAAGTAACATCGATTATTCCGCTTCGCGTCTTGAACTATAATGATTAAACAATGTACTTAGGTCAAGGTTAATGAAGACTTGTTAGAAGATTGATAGAATCAAAGCCTCTACGCAACAAGCTTCAAAGATTTTGAACCTAATACAAAAGATTAACCATCCTTGGGCTTACACAACCAAAATGTTTGGGCCACGAAAGATCAAGTTCCGATTAGAAAGGAGGACAAATGTAGCGCTATGTTAAGCAATCGCCAAGTAACTTATGTAAAAGTCCCTCTACTCGAGGTAGGTCAATAGTGATCTTTGTGCCAATGCATGCTAGATGAACGATATGTAAATCGTCATCCGAAAGCAATACCGCACGAAAAGAAAAAAAGGTAATGATCTAGTCTTGATCAAGAATTCAACAAAGAGATTCTAAGATCCATAAGACTTTCATCGATCCAAATAAAGGAGAAATAGATGAAGAGAAAGCCAAATTAAACCACAAAATTATGTGATCTAAGGCTAAGAACAAAGGGTAGAGGTTAGGAATGAAGAAACAACCAAAACAGTCCCAAAAATAGGTGAAAACAACCAATCTGCACTGTGCAAATCGATTGCACCAGTGTGCGAATCTATTGCACAACAGAAAAATCAGCAATTCTTAGGCAAAAAATACACTGTGCAATCTATTGCACAGAAATGCAAATCGGTTGCACACTGACAGGAAGCACTAAAATCAACATTTAAAGGGAAAAACCATGACCAATCATTTCTTCAAGCACCTCATGATCAAGGAATCAAATTTGCACCAAATTTTAAGTAAAACAACAGTGAAAAACAACAATTAAACACTATTACAAGGTCCAAAGGATCAAGTAACAAGGATCTCCAAAGATCTACATTATGGAAGATGAAGATGAAGCTTCAATAATGGTGAGAGATGAATTACCACTTCAAATCTAAAAATTCCTTCAAGGTTCGAATGATCTTATCTGCTTGGAAAGAATAGAAATATGAAATATACCTCCACTAGGGAATGACGGTTTCGACCTGCAGGGGATGACGCACGACCTTTGAAGGGGATAAGAACAATCACGTCGCAGCTTGAGGGCACCCCATGGCAGCTTTACTGGGGACATTATGGATCTGCTGGGGAAATGGAAGGTAACCGACCTTCCCGAAGAACCATAATGATGTTTGTTGGGGATACGATGACTCTGCTGAGGAAACGACAACCTCTTCAAAGAACCATCATAGCGCTGGTCGGGCATTAGGCTTGCCAATAGATTTTACCGATTATCCCATAGGGATTACCAATGAAATACGCAATGCATAATGCCTTCTTCATTGATTTAGCTTTTTATTATTCTCAACGCTTTATAGTATTATGTGATCACAAATAATCGTTTATTTTGCAAACAAAATACTGAAAAGAAAACAATCAAGAAATCAAGTGATGAACTTTTGTTGAAATGTGAAAACATGTACATAAGATGTGTACAAGGATGCAAAATCCATGAGGAGGAAATTTGCAATAAAATTGAGAAACAAATGTAAATGGAAAAGGGAAATTATGTTTTGCATTGATTACAACATTGGCTACCATCCACTGCAGGTCTAGGTTCCAACGCCTCGCGCCAGTTAATGATGATTTGACCTCTCTGTTACCGTCTGATGTCCAGCTATGATGAAGAGAGGCTCAAGTGTTCATAGTCAAATGCCTTTATCCCTAATTTTTTCCTGGACATTTTTCTATTTTTTTTCGTCCACCAGGATACCCATTTTTTCCTAAGTCGCCCTTTCGGGTTTTCAACTTTGCAGGCTATTATCGTTTTTTTTTTGTATTGTCCCTCACTTTTGCATAGACATTTCTTTTTTTGGTCCACCGGGACGCCCATTTTTGTCTAGATTGTCCTTGCGGATGTCAATCTAGTGGTCTCTTTATCCTTTTTTTAGGCATAATATTTTTTGACTGCATCGAAGTTCATGGGTGATGGCAACTCCTCCCCATCCATGGTGGTGAGGATCAGGGCTCCACCTGAGAGGCCTTCTTGACAACAAAGGGTCCTTCGTAATTGGGAGTCCACTTGCCTCGTGGATCCGAGTGAACAGGGGAATACCTCTTGAGCACAAGTTCGCCTTTTTGGAACGCTCGAGGGAGAACTTTCTTGTCAAAAGGTCGCTTGAGGCGTATCTGATACAATTGTCCATGACAAACGGTAGTAAGGCATTTCTCCTCGATGAGATTCAGCTGGTCGTATCTGGATTGGACCCATTCAGCTTCATCAAGATCTGCTTCCATAATGACTCTGGGCGAAGGAATTTCGACTTCAATGGGCAGAACAACCTTCATACCATACACAAGTGAATACGGAGTTTCCCCAGTAGAAGTGCGGACCGAAGTTCTGTAGCCATGTAGTGCAAAGCGAAGCATTTCATGCCAATCCTAATAAGTTTTGACCATTTTCTGGACAATCCTCTTGATGTTGTTGTTTGCCGCTTCCACGACACCATTCAGCTTGGGCCGATATGGTGAAGAGTTGTGTTGCTCGATCTTGAATTCTTGACACAACTCTTCCATCATTTTGTTGTTTAGGTTGCTTGCATTGTCAGTGATAATACTGCTAGGAACGCCATAGCGACATATTATCTCTTTCTTGATAAATCTGGAAACTACTTGTCGTGTAACATTTACGTAAGAAGCAGCTTCAACCCATTTGGTGAAGTAGTCGATAGCAACTAAAATGAAGCGGTGACTGTTGGAAGCCTTCGGTTCGATCATTCCAATCATATGGATACCCCACATAGAGAAAGGCCAGGGTGAAGTCAAGACATTCAGTGGAGTATGAGGCACGTGGATCTTGTCACCATAGATTTGGCACTTGTGACATCTTTTGGCAAAGTTGTAACAATCTACCTCCATTATTGTCCAATAATACCCAACTCGAAGGATCTTTTTTGCCATGGCAGGACCCTTAGCATGTACACCTCGCAGCCCTCATGTATGGACCTTATGGTCGTGTTCCCTTCGTGTCTATCCACGCATCTGAGCAACACAGAATCATAATTCCTCTTGTACAATACACCACCACTTAAGAAAAATTTAGCGCAGAGCCGTCTAAGAGCTTTCTTGTCAGTGATAGTAATACCCTCGGGATATTCCTGTTTTTCCAAATATCTCTTGATGTCGTAGAACCAAGGCTTGTCATCATACTCGTCCTCGATTGCTAAACAGTGCGCTGGTTCGTTCAAATGATCAATTCGGATAGAAGTAGCTTTATTCTTCCACTTGAATTTGAACATGGATACCAGGGTGGCAAGAGCATTAGCTAGTTGATTTTCCTCTCTAGGGATATGATGAAAAGAGATCTCATCAAAGTAAGGAATCAATTTCGCGATGTGCTTTTGGTACGGAACCAGCTTGGAATCCCGAGTCACAAAGTTCCCTCTGACTTGACCAATGACCAAAGCAGAATCTCCATAGACCTCAAGAATCTTGATTCTCATGTCAATTGCCGCTTCAATACCGTAGATACATGCTTCGTATTCAGCCATATTGTTGGTGCATGCAAAGCATAATCTGGCGGAGAAGGGAAGGAGAAAACCTGTTGGAGAGATGAGGATAGCACCAATTCCACGACCTTTAGCATTGGAGGCACCATCGAACACGAGCGTCCATCGTGCTCCTGGTTCGGGTCCTATGTCAGGATCTAGAGTCTCATAATCTCTGATGAACAGAACAACCTCATCGGGAAAGTCACACTTCATTTGTTGATAACCCTCTACAGGTTGATGAGCAAGGTAGTCAGACAAGACACTCCCTTTTATTGCTTTCTGGGTAACATGTTGGATATCATACTCAGTTAACAGCATCTGCCACCGAGCAGTCCTTCTAGAGACAACGGGCTTTTCAAATATATACTTTATCGGATCCATTTTGGATATCAATAAAGTAGTGTGGCAAATCATGTATTGTCTTAGGCGTCGAGCGGCCCAGACCAGAGCACAACAAGTCTTATCCAAGAATGAGTATCTGGTATCACAATCAATGAACTGTCATACCCCAAATTTTGACCACTAAGATTTCCCATCATTGTACAAATCATTATCATAATATGGATGAACCATCATACCTCATCAGTCTCCCCAAAGATGGGTGGACAGTCACTACAACTAAGAATTAGGGTTTTGAGCCCTCTCAGAGCACTTAGGCAAAGGATCATTCAAGAAATGACATGATCCTCAACTTGTCTAACCTCTCACACACCTATAAAGGTTCAAGAGGACTCCCACATCAAGAATCAAGCACAAAGTTGCAACATTCCAAGTAGATCAAGCCTCAAGATCGCCAGTGTCACCAAATTAGGGTTTTGGTCGACTGAGGCCCCCGGATGAAAATTTTCATCTGGGCATGAGGCAATAATTCAAGACATGACCCAAGGTACTCCAAGGGACCTCATGGACCCAATCATCAAGTTATTTTAACCTCAGGGGATGCATTTACCAAAAATCAAGAATTAGGGTTTCTTGACCTAATTCACCCTAAGTTGACTTTTGGGACAAAACATGAGCCAAGACCTCAAGACATGATTTGAGGACCTTAAATACACCACATTAACCTATTTACAGCAATGGATTGATCCAAGAAGCTTGATTCACAAGTTTCAATTTCATCTGGACCATAATTAGGGTTTTGAGGAAAAAGTCAACTGTACCTTTGACTTTTGACCAAGACATGCTCCCAAACCTTGTGACATGATTCCATACACCCTATATCACCTATGGAGTCCATCCATTAGGTTTGATTTAGGTCAAGGATTTGATTTCACAAAGGATCGCATAGTTTGGACTTCATCTGATAAAAAGTCAACTGTGCAAAAAGTCAAAGTTTGACATTTTGATTTTTTGCTCAACCAAGGTTCCTTAACCCTAAAACAATGTTAATATGTGATTGGAATCATCATCCATCAAGAAAAATCAAAGAAAGTGAGTTACCTTGTAAAAGGGGTAACCATAAAAAACTTAGAATTTTTCTAAGTTATGGAACAAAGTGGCTAGGGTACCTACTTCCAAGGACCATAACTTGAGATCCAAGCAACCATTTTGGGTGATCCAAAGCTAGATTTATAGGTCTTGCTATACTCTACAAAAGCTTCAACTACATCAAACTCCAATTCCTTATGGATTTTAAGTTATGGAGTGATCAAAATGGCTGAAAACATGAAATTGACATTTTTCCAACACTTAGTGAAAATTTCACTAAGTCAAAATCTGCCTTACTTTTTCCAAAATGTAGGGACATTTTTCACCTTGATCCAAGTCAAACCAGGTCTAGGGGTAAACATCAAAGTCAAAGTATGCCATAAGGGCTTTCCAACAAGTACCATATCATCTCCAAATTCAATTTGAGTAGGGAGTTACAACCCTTGAAACATGGCATCATATACTGATTTCTACAAGACAGAATTTTGCACTTTTGCTCGATTTGGAAAAATCGGATAAATCAAAGCCTTGTCATCAATTTGGACACATGAGAGGATTAAATCCAAGGGGGATGATCTGATCTCCAAGCCTCCCAAGTCCAAGATTCTACAAGTAGCCATGCCAAACCTAAAAGGCTACAAAGATGCCAAATATCCAATTTTGTTTCCAAGCATTCAATGCATACACCAAGGTGGCATGAACTGAGCCTATTCCAACTGAATTCAGTCAAGACTTATCTCTGAACCAAAGCTACAAAGCCTGTGCCCTAATCTCAAGTCAATGGCTAGAGGAGACTTGAGATCCCTTTTGCATAACATTGGCCAAAGGCCTGCTGCAGTTACCATCCACTATTGCTTGCAAAACAAACTTGCTCTACTATAAATAGAGCTCATTTGTGCTCACTTTGAGTACACCAAAGCACCCAAACTGATGCTTTCCTCAAAAATCCCTCTTTTTAGGCCAAAATGCCTTCTTTTGCAAGGTACCTCTGAGTTTTTGAGTTAGAGAGCAATTCCATCATAGCTCATGATTCAAACACCTCTAATATGTTGTATCTAAGCTATTCAAACACTAACATGTGACCTGTAACACCAAAATCTCAAAGTCCACTTCCAAAACCTCAAAATTGGACTTTTTTGTATTTTTCAAGCCATGTCTTAATTCAGTCACTTTCAAAACCAGATAAAACCTCAAACACACTTCAAATATCATCCTTGAACTGTCCCAAATGGTTCCCCTCATCTGGAACACCATTTGAGAGAGTTGCCATATAGGTCACTTTTGCCCCTTTTGCAAGAAAGTGCCAAAACTTGTTCCTGAGGATTCCAGCTGGTGGTGATCATTGTAAAAGCTTCTAAATGATCAATTGAGAGTGTCCAAGGCATCAAATTACTTCTGGCACAAGAAACTTGGTAGATAGCACCAAAAGCTCCTAAAGAGGTAAGCATCACAACTTGAACTTTCTGAATTATGCATTGCTTTGAGGTCCACTGATCATAAACATCTCATACATGTTGTATATGTTGTGTTTGAACCAATTCATCATGTAATTCTTGCCTGTAACATAAGGTAGCATAGAAAATGCAAATGGAGGCCTATTTCAAAACCACTATCGGGTTTTAAAATAGGGTCCTCATCTGAAAAAACCAAGACCACCATTGGATTCCTTGTGAAATTCTAGACAGGATAGACCTAAATTTTGTCCCAATCCATGGAGAAATGAGAAAGTTACAGCCTTTACGTTTTTTACTCAAGAACTTGCCTTGCCTTGCCTTGGCCAGGCCTAAACCAAGGCACCCCTCATATATTTATGGGGTAGTTTTGATACACGGATGTATCACCACTCTAGTGGTTGTGCGCTCATGTGTTTGGCTAGGAGGTCTGGGGTTCGAATCCCCCTCGCCCCATACCCTTTTTTACCACTTTTTTCCATTTTTTTAAATATTTGTCATATTATTTAAATGTTTTGGAAAATTAATTTCTCTCTCAATTTTAACTATTATTTATTGGTTCGTTTTGCAAAAAATCACTAAAATGTTACAATACTTTATTTCACAAAAAAAATCAAATTTATATTATTTATTTAATATAGTTGATATTTTTGTAAATAAATTCATTTTTATTGTCTTTAAACATTTTAAAAAAGGGTTAATAGTCATTTACCCCCCTGTAATATAGGCGAGTTTTGATTTACCCCCCCTTTAAAAAAAGTTTTTTGGATTATTCCCCTGAAATTTTAAAATTCTAAGTCTTTTGCCCCCCAGGTAGAAAAATTACCCCCTGTAAAATTTTTTTTTTATTTACCCCCCTGGTTTTTACACGCTTAAAGGGGGTACCCCAAAATTTCAGGGGGGTAATCCAAAATTATTTTTTTAAAGGGGGGTAAATCAAAACTTGCCTATATTACAGGGGGCAAATGACTATTAACCCTTTAAAAAATGACTATTCATCTTGAAAATCCAAACCAAATGAGTTTTATTTCGTCTTGTGATTAAAACATCATTTTTTCAACCTCAACCAAAAATCACAAGTTGTTTATTCCAAATTATTTGGTGTTTGTATCACTTTAATTAATTTTCTTTGAATAATTACTTTAAAAAATGATGAAATTAGGGTTTCTTTGATTTTCACCCTAACAAACCTTTTTCAAACACTCATGAGCCTCAAATAGAGTGTAAGACCCAACCCCTTTTGAAAACCAAATAATTTTTGGGCCTCAGACATTGTATAAGTCCGTCGGCGATTTTCAAAACAACGGTGCGATCACTGTCCATCACTTGGGCCTATCCATGAATTGTAAGCTCCATCTTGTGTATAAAAACAACTTTGGGCCTCTAATAGAGTGTAAGACCCAACCACTTGTGAAAGCAAAATTACTTTGGGCCTCAGATGTTGTATAAGTCACACTGTGTTTTCAAAAAACCACGGCGCGATCGTCGCCTTTTCAATAAAAATCAACTGGGCCTCCCCTCGTGTTGTAAGTCCCCTCTTTCTCTTTCAAAACATCTTTTAGGCCTCTAATAGAGTGTAAGACCCAACCCTTTGTAAATACAAACCTTTCTGGGCCTCAGATGTTGTATAAGTCCCACTGTATTTTCAAAATCACGACGCGGTCGTCGCCTTTTAAAACAAAAATCATTTGGGCCTACCCTTGTGTTATAAGTCCCATTTCTTTTCTTTTAAATCTTTTTTGGGCCTCTCCTTGAGTTGTAAGACCCATCCCTCTGTACAGAAAACCTCTTTGGGCCTCTCTTTGAGTATAAGCTCCAATATTTTCTTCAAAATAACTTCCCTTTTGATTTAGATTCAAATATACTTGTTGTTATCAAAACTTTCTTTAATTTCTTTGAACAACTAACAATACAACATGGAAGCTTGCTCACCTGTAAGTTTTAATCGCTTTCATTTACTTGTTTTCGTATATATATATATATATATATATATATATATATATATATATATATATATATATATATATATATATATATATATATATATATATATATATATATATATATATATATATATATATATATATATATATCTGTATTATGGGAAGCTGCTCCACTGTAAGTCTTCTTTCATACCCTTTTACATACTTGTCATATATCAACTGTATATATACTAGTATAGTTATTTAGAGTTTTCCCCGACAACTAGGTCTAGAACTAGGTAAAGCCAGCTTGGTCACTCTTTAATACAGTCAAAACTAGATCCCCATAGGATTTCCAGATACAGTCTTGCCTTCTCTTGGGCTTATACAATATGGAACAAAGAGAAAGGCAGTATTCTCGGTGAACCTTTTCTCAGACTGTCACTATTTGAAATTGTCAAAGAAATTCTATTCCCCAGAAATGATTCATTCTCGGTGAATGATATCTCTTGAATTTCTTCAAGCCGCAGAACTGTTTAGAAATGATTCATTCTCGGTGAATGACATCTCTCGAACTTTTCTTTGGTTTGAGACCCACAGGCTTCCTAAAAGCATCCCCGCCTCCTCTTGGGCTTTGTACAAGGACCCTCCGGCTTCTTAGAAGTTCTCATGCCTTCTCTTGGGCTTAATACAAGGACCCTGAAGACCTCTCAAAAGGTATAGGACAGAACTTAGTCATCCTTTATTAGAGCTGTCTTTCTAAAGGAGTCAAAACCTCAGACCAATTTAAGGGTTGATACTCATCCCTTAAAAGAGTCATCCTCCTCTTGGGCATTATACAAAGATAAACTCTTCCATTCCAACTTGGACGGTCTAAATCCCCTCTTGAGTCTCACAGGCATTCTCAAGCACCATACCAACATAGTAGAAACCCCGGACAGTCTAGATCAATCTCCAGCAGAGTTAAAACCCATATGTTCTAAAACCCAATCTCTCAGTTTATCATCAGATAACATTATCCCAAATTTGAACCTCAAGGTCTCTGATACCTCAACTCTTCTGTAACCCTCAGCAAGAGTTGATTCCCCACTTGGACCTGCCTCAGGATCTCAATAATCCCCAGCAGAAGATAGCCTCCTCTTAGGCTTTGTATAATGATCCTTCTGTTCCTCAACATAGCCAGCCTCCTCTTGGGCTTTGTACAATGATTCTGTCCAGCGGAGCTAACCCTTTCAGACTCTCTTGTTGAGTCAATCACCCTTTTTAGACTCTCTTATTGAGTCAATCAACTTTCAGACTCTCTTGTTGAGTCAATCACCTTTTCAGACTCTCTTGTTGAGTCAACCCTTTTCAGCCTTAATCTTGGGCTTTGTACAAGACACATAAAAACACTCTCTTGTTGAGTCAATCTTTTTTCATCCTCCTCTTAGGTTTGATATAAAGATTCCCCCTAGCAACAGTTAGCCTTCTCTTAAGCTTTGTATAATGATTTCTCTAGCTTTTCAGCCACAATCCTGGGCTTTGTACAGGACAGATAAAAGTACTCGCTTGTTGAGTCAAACCCTTTTAGCCTCAATCTTAGGCTTTGTACAAGACAGATAATACTCTCCCGTAGAGTCAAACTCAGTTCAGCCTCTATCTTGGGCTTTGTACGGATAACTAAAATATCCTTAGCCGAGCCAATAGAGTCTCATTTTAGCCTCAATCTTGGGCTTTATACAGGATAGATAAAGATCTCTTTCCCATTGAGTCAGTCTTCTCTTTAGCCTCAATCTTGGGCTTTGTACAAGACACATATAAACCCTCCCCGGCGGAGTCAAAAATCCTTTTAGACTCAATCTTGGGCTTTGTACAAGACAGGCAAAATATTTCCCCGGAAAAGTCAAGCTTTTAGCCTCCTCTTAGGCTTTGTATAAGGATATCCCCAAAGAGTCAATCTCTTTTAGCCTCAATCTTGGGCTTTGTACAAGACAGATAAAAACTCTCTTGTTGAGTCAGTCATTCCAAGCCTCCTCTTAGGCTTTGTATAAGGACTTCCCTAGTGGAGTCAATCTACCTCTTAGCTTCAACCTTGGGCTTTGATCAAGGCACATAAAAATTAACATACCCTCCGAGGAAATCAAAATCCCACTGTAGGAAGTAATTTCTCTGTTTATCACATGTTAAGACAGAAAAATTAAAACTCCCTTTCTTTCATCTAATTGCTGTAAGCGGCAAGCCTCTGGATTATTTACATCCACGCCACTGTCCCTCACTTAGCATAAAAGATTCCTAAGGAAAAATGGCATTGCTCTACACTGAGTTAAAATTTTCCCCTTCAGGACAAATCCCTCATAAAGGAAATTATGGCATTGCTGGTTACACTTATCCCAGTTAAAGTAATTCTCCTTTATAAACAGTCATCCAACAGTTGTGATAAACAGACAAAGATGTCTCCCTTTAGAGATGACAAATTCTCTTTCAGTCAAACCTTTTAGCTTCAATATTGGGCTTTGAACAAGACACAAATAAACCCCATTTAACTTCAATCTTGGGCTTTGAACAAGACACCAAAACATATTTTTCCTCCCTTAGAATAGGAGGAACTACGATTGCTCTGATTTCCCTGTTTCGTTTAAACGGGAATACGTAGGCATAAGATTGTGAAATCTTAGCAAGCATACTAAACAAAAAACCAAGGTCCAATACCTTCATACCAATCAAAAACTCTAGGTCCCGTACCTTCATATCAATCAAAACTTCGATCTAGTACCTTACCAAAAACATCGGGAAAACCCGAACATCAACAAAAACTCACCCTCTCTATCATATTTCCCAAGAAACTTTCCCAACCCATTAACAAATAAACACCATCAAGTACAAAGTATAACCTAAAGCTAACATCCTGTGGATAACCACATATAGAATGGGTAACTGACAACTACCCATTGTATAACCTGACCCCGAACTCCCCGAATCTCTTTAAGAGTTTGTTCAGTTAAACATTCACGTGCAAGGTTAATTTTAGATAGCTTCCCTTTCCCTTCCAGCTTCACGGGATAAATAAGAAATCAGAAAGTAGCACCCCCTCCTACCATTGCGGTGAGGAACCCATGGCGATAAGGTGGTCGCGTCACCGACAAAAATCGCATGCTACATGAACTTCTTGCTCAGATAGTAAATTGCATGTTCTTTTCTGCCAGTGTCGTCATGTTGACCCAATACACATCCCATCTATTCATCGAGAACGTGAGATACATTATTAAATGCCTACCAGGAACCGGCGGTACTAAGATCGGTGGTTCTTGCAAATATCATTTTATTTTGTCAAAAGCTTTTCGACAATCATTGTTCCATTTGACCGATTGATTTTTTCTTAGTAATTTGAACATCGGTTCACAGGTAGCCGTCAAATGAGAGATGAATCTTGAAATGTAATTAAGTTTACCCTGAAAGCCACAAACTTCTTTTTCTGTTTTGGGAGGCGGAATGTTTTGAATTGCTCGAACCTTATCAGGATCAACTCCAATGCCATTTTGAATCACAATAAAGCCCAACAATTTACCAGATCGAACTCCGAAGGTGCACTTCGCAGGATTCAACCGCAGTCTAAACTTTCGGAGTCTGTCAAACAGTTTCTTCAGATGAACCAGGTGATTATCTTAAGTTTTGGACTTGGCAATCATATCGTCCACGTAAAACTCAATCTCTCTATGGAACATATCGTGAAAGAGGGTTGTCATGGCACGTTGGTATGTTGCCCCTGCATTCTTCAAACGGAATGGCATGACTTTGTAACAATGTGTACCCTATCGCGTGTTGAAAGTAGTATTCTCCATATCAGTTGGGGACATTTTAATCTGATTATATCCTAAGAAACGGTCCATGAAAGAAAAGACAGAGAACTGTGTCGTGTTGTCTACCAAGACATCAATGTGAGGCAAAGGGAAATAATCTTTCGACCTTGCCTTATTGAGATCTCGATAATCCACACACATTCTGACCTTCCTATCTTTCTTCGGAATCGGGACGATGTTAGCAATCCATTCAGGATATTCGGAAGTGGCCTGGAACCCAGCATCAAGCTGTTTCTTTACCTCTTCTCTGTCGGGTCTAGTCTTCCTTAGATTCTACTTGACAGGAAGACATCGAGGCTTGAGTGGCAAGTGATGTTCAACGATGTTGGTATCCAAACCAGACATATCTTGATAGGACCAGGCGAAGATATCAACATACTCTTTCAATAACTTGACCAACTCGGAGTGTACATGCTTTGTGAGGGACGTGCCAACCTCAACTTCTCTTCTGACCTCATCAGTACCAAGATTGGCAACTTCCACTAGCTCTTTGTGTGGCTGAATCTCTTTATGCTCGTGCTCAAGGAGCCTTGCTAGTTCAGCCAGTAATTCACAATCTTCCTCACCATCTTCTTCGGCTTGGTTGATTGGAATCCCAGAATTACAATGGATGTTTGCCATGTTGTTATCAATGCATTTATTTGTTCTGCATGTTTATGAATATGTTTGGAATGAGCTATTTTGAAAAGGTGAAAATAAAAGAAACTTTTGCCATTTGTTTGTGAAAAAGTAAAAATAAAGAAAGAAAATATAGCATGATTTTGAATGCAAAAAAACTTTTTATTTATTGATCACATAATATTGTAAAAGTGTGAGGTCCTTTACAAGCTATCCACTCGTCTCAGGCTAGGACGAGGGACTGAGAAAGCAAAATGCATTACATGTTCGTTGGAAAGACCACAGGAATCACAGTAGATGTCCAATTGTTGAGCTTGAAACCCGGCGGGCACTTGCGCACAAAGCTTGAAATCTGGTTACTAGGACCATCATCATCAATGGTTGCCACGACGTCACCCTTTTGAAAACCCGCGCTGTTGAACTTGATCAAGTTGCACTGCTTCTGACTGAGTGAGCTAGATTGTCGACCAGGACGATAACACAATCCAAAATGATTATGCTTTTCAACCACATCAATCACATGCCCCCAGCCAGGTAGGGCACCTTTCTCGATGGTCTCTTTAGCATTCTTGGTGGATGCCAAAGCCATTTGCGGTGATCTACTTTGACTAGTTGAAGCAGAGCTGATATCTTCGAACTCAAGACACTGCAACGGCACCTCAGCTATGCCTTCATCTGTCTCAATGTATCGGAAAGATGATAACTCGCTTACAATCAGATCCTCTTCACCACAGACGATGACCAGCTAATCGTCAAGCATGAATTTCAATTTTTGATGTAAAGTGGACGTGACTACCACGGTGGCGTGAATCCACTGGCGACCCAATAGGCAACTGTATGCAGGATTAATATCCATCACTTGGAAAGTAATGGTAAACAGATGCGGTCCAATCTTGATGGGTAAATCCACTCCTTCAATAACTTGCCTTCGAGAACCATCAAAGGCTCTGATAACCAAGGCGCTCGACCTCATCTCACTCCCCTCCACCAATAATTGGCTCAATGTGCCCTTAGGCATCACATTGAGTGAAGAACCGGTATCCACAAGAACATGAGATAATAAGGCATCCATGCAGGTTACGGATATATGCAGTGCTCTGTTATGGGCAGCTCCTTCAGGAGGCAATTCTGATTCATTAAAGCCCAAGTATCTGCTTGCTGTTATGTTAGCCACTAACCATCGAACTCGACAACGGATATATCATGCATCACGTGGGCAGTATTCAAAACTTTCAACAAAGCTGATCTATGTGCGGGTGAGCTCATGAGTAAGGATAAAATTGAGATCCTTGAGGGAGTCTGCCCCAACAGATCCACAATTTTAATGTCACTTTTCTTGATCAACTTAAGGAACTCTTGATCATTAATAGTTTCTTTGCTCTTCGAAAACTCCTCAGACGGAATAGTTGGAACTGGTATAACAGAAGATGCCCATTTTTTATCAACAGGGGTTACAGATGTAGGCTTCTCCTTGGGAGGAACGATAGTTGGAACTTTAACAAGTTTTGTAGCGACCTTCGGAGCGAACACCCGTCCACTACGAGTCATACCTCCAGTGGCTGTAACATTCACAATCTCAGACTCAGCAAACCTTATCTCTTGACCTCCAAAAAACACTGTAGACCCATACCTCCAAGCTACCTCCTTAGAATTCTGATACGGAAACGGTTTTGGCGGGCAAACAACGATAGGTTGTACTTTCTTTTTAGAGGATTCAACAAGAACCTTCCTATAGATGATGGTGAATGGCTCGATAGCAGCGACTTCTTCAACAGGCTTAGATCTGGAAAATTGAACTTCACCTCGGTTCATCAAAATTTGGACACAACCCTTAAGTCTTCGGCACTGGTTGGGATTATTGTCACAAATCTGACACTTACCATGCAACCTTTTCAACAACCAATGTTCCTTCAATCTCTTGATAACAACAGTCATTGGAGTCTTTACCTCGTCAACATCCATGATCAGCTCGACCCTTGAATTATCCTCAATCATGTTAACCGCAGGTCCACCGTGATTGGGCAATGGATTATGCTGAATGTTAGGACCTTCCTCATCAAAAGTCAAAATCTTTTGATCAATGAGCTCCTGAACCTTGGTCTTGAAAACAATACAGTTCTCTGTCGCATGTCCTATGTATCTAGAGTGATAAGCACAAGACGCGTTTGGATTATGCTTTGAATTGAATGGAGGAATTGTAGGTGAGATCTCTTTGGGAACAATTGCCCCTTGATGAACCAAGTAAGGGAACAATTCAGTTTATGGCACTGAAATTCTGTCGAAATTCGGACGCTTGCAATTTCCTTGATTGTTGTTGTTTTGATGGTTTTGATTCTGCTGATTTTTGTTGCTCTGTTGAGTCTGTTGTTGACGATTCTGAGCATTCTAAACTGGTTGTTGCGGATGATACTAGTACGGAGGTTATTGATATTGTGCCGCAGCAACGTACGGATATGGAGAGTATGACATGGGAGCCATGGGTGCTTGATACTGAGGAGAGACTTTAGTTGTCACAGCGTTAGCTTCACTTTCCTTCTTCTTTGACTGACTGTTCTGTGACTTTCTAGTAGCTGGCTGCAGGGAAGCAGGTCCAGAAATATTTCCATTCTTCAACCCGTTCTCAATTCTTTCACCAATTGTTACAATGTCAGCAAAGTTTGATAAAGAACTACCCACCATTTTCTCATAGTAGGATCCTTGCAACGTACCCATAAAGATGTCAACCAACTCGTTGTCAGAGAGAGTAGGTCGCACATGAGATGCCATCTCACGCCATCTTTGCGCATACTCTTTAAATGTTTCGGCTGAGCGCTAAGACTGGTTTTGCAACTGCAATCTGGTAGGCGCCAAATCAAGATTATATTTGTATTGTTTCAAGAATGCCTCAAACAGATCTCTCTAGGTATAGATTTTGCTGCGTTCTAAGCCCATGTACCAATCTAATGAAGCACCAGACAAACTATCTTGAAAACAATGAACTAGCAATTCATCATTATCAATATAGGATGCCATCTTCCTGCAGTACATAGTGATATGACTACATGAGCAACTCAAACCTTTATACTTTGGAAGCTCAGGTATCTTAAATTTCTGCGGCAATACAACATTTGGAACCAAACATAAGTCCTTGGCCTCCATGCCAAAAGCAGAAAACCCTTCAATAGTTCTGATGCGGTCTTCCAACAACTTGTAACCAGGTAGGTCTACTCTGATCAGCAGGCCTGACAAGAATATGAGGATTTGGCAGCTGAGATGCGGCTGGCGTGTGCACTTGCGGAGTAGTAAACTGAGAAGGATATACCAATCCTTGATTAACCATCTGACCAGCATTCTGACCCGTCTGAACTCCAAACGGATAATTCTGAGGAGGTACCATGGCAGCTAAAGATGCCCCAGGGTAGAGCATTCCGAAATGAACATTCTGAACAGCAGTTTGAGCAGCTTGGGATAAAACCGGAACATGAATAGGAGGACCTCTATACACATGCTCATCGTCATTAGAAGTTTCAATGTCAGCCAACACTGGAGACTGATGAGTCAGAACCTGAAGATTCTCATGATCATTGTTCACCACCGAAGGTGGAACCAAAGTATGCATACCCCACGGACATGCAGCAGCATTTTCATTAGGCATGGGTATAACAAAAGGCTGATTGGTACGAAGGCACTACCTTTTGCAATCTGAGGAGTGAAGTTCGGAGGCATACCCTAAGGAAAAGCAGTGGGCATCTTGTTCAAACCAGATTGAGAATTCGATGGATGAATAGCTGGCTGAATCACGGGCTCAACCGGCACTTCCACAGTAGCAGGAGAAGAAACAACAGTAGGCATAGCAGTAACAACAGGAGAAACAGTTACAACAGGAGTGAAAATGGTTGCATCAGTGGCAAATGCAACAACAGAAGCAGCAGCAGCAGTGCCCTTCTGAGCACGAAGAAAGTCCATACTAACATCCATCTTGGTCTGAAACTAATCCATCCGACCTTGAAATTGAGCCAGAGTTTCCTTATAGGCAGCATTTTCAGCTTCGAAATCAGCCATGATTATGGATTTACTTGAGTGAGTGAAATACCGATGTTGAGTCGTCATCTTGCTACAAGGCGAAGGCGGACAGAGTAAGCAACAGTTTTTCAGATGAAGGGAAGTTGTCATACCCCAAATTTTGACCACTAATATTTCCCATCATTGTGCAAATCATCATCACAATATGGATGTACCTTTGTGCCCCATTAATCTCCTCAAGGATTGTTGAGCATTCACTACAATCAAGCTTAGGGTTTCAAGCCCTCTCTGAGTGCTTAGACAAAGGATCAATCAAGGAATGACATGATCTTCAACTTGTCTAACCTCTTGAACATACACAAAGTATAAAAAAGGACTCCCACTTCAAGGATTAAGCACAAGGCTGCTCCCTTTTAGGTGGATCAAGTCTCAAGATCGCCAGTGTCACCAAATTTGGGTTTTGGTCAACCAGGGCCTCCAGATGGAAAGTTTCACCTGGGCAAAAGGCAATGATCCAAAACACAAACTAATGTGCTCCATGGAACCTCATGGACCCAAGCATCAAGTCAATTTGACCTTAGGGGATGCATACATCTAAAATCAGGAATTAGGGTTTCTTGACCTAATTCACCCCTAAGTTGACTTTTGGGACAAATCAAGAGCCAAGACCTCAAGACATGATTTGAGGGTCTCTAATGAACTATATTGATCCATTTAGAACAATGGATTAATCCAAGAAGCTTGAGCAACAAGTCTCAATTTCATCTGCACCACAATTAGGGTTTTAAGAGAAAAGTCAACTGTAACTTTGACTTTTGACCAGGACAAGCTCCCAAGCCCTAGGACATACCTCAATATACCCCATGACACCCATAGAACATGTCCATCAGGTTTGATTTAGGTCAAGGACATAATTTCCTGAAGAATTGCACAATTTGGAATTCATCTGATAAAAAGTCAACTGTGCACAAAAGTCAACTTTGACTTTTTGAGATTTTTCACCAAAATGGATTTTTAACCCTAAAATGATGTTTATGTATGATTTGAATCATCATTCATCAAGAAAAATCAAGAAAAGTTGGATAACTTGTAAAAGGGGTAACCATAAAAACTTAGAAAATTTTCTAAGTTAAAAATAAAGTGACAAAGGTACCAACTTTGGAGGACCATAACTCCTAAACCACAAGGCCATTTTTTCTCATCCAAAGATGGATTTGTAGCCCTCATTACCCTCTACAAAAACTTCAACTAGACCTAAGTCCAATTCATTAAGGATTTTGAGTTATGGAGTGATCAAAATCAAGAAATCACACTTTGTTCCAACACTTGGTGAAAATTTCACTACGTCAGATTTTGCTTCACTTTTTGCCAAATGTAGAGGGATTTTTCACTTGGAATCAAAAGAGATCAAAACCAAACTTGTTCAAACAGTTGTTATATCATGTAATGGCTTTCCAAAATGGCCAAGAACATTGCCAAATTCCATTTGAGTCATGAGATATGACATTGGAAAGTTACCTTGCTGAAATCTGTCAAAGGCAAGGCAGAATTTGCAACTTTGCTCGATTTGCCAAAATCAGCCAAATTCAAATGCTCCTATCCACTTGGACACATCTGAGGATTGAATCTAAAGGGGACAATCACTGAGCCAAGCCTCCAAAGTCCATGGAACAAGAAATAGCATGTTGAACCTAGAATGGCCAAAATAGGGACAAGACTTCAAATTTGGATTGGAGCATTCAATGGAAGCATCAAGGTGGCATGGACTGAGCCATTCTCATCTGAAATCAGTCAAGACTTATCCAAGACCAAGGGAACCAAAGCTCTGTGCCCTAACCTCTAGTCAATGGCTAGAGGAGACTTGGATTTTCATTTGCCAACATTGGCCAAACCTACTTACCAGCTGCCATTCACTATTCCTTGCAAAAAAAACTTGCTCTACTATAAATAGAGCTCAATTGTGATCAGTTTGAGTACACCAAAGCCATCAAACAGATGCTTTCCTCAAAATCTCTTCTTTCACTTCAATATTGCCTTCTAAGGCAAGTCACTATCGGGTTTTGAGTTTGAGAGCTTTTCCAATCAAACCAATCACTCACACACCTCACATACATCACATATGAGGTGATCAAACACTTAGATCACTTCTGAAACACCAATTTCACAAAATCACCAGCTGGTTGCTCAAGGTTTTAACCAAGTTGCAGCTGAGGTACCACAAAGTGATCCAGCCAATTTCAATCAAGTCCAACCATTCAAACACACTCCATAGGGTGTAGGGAAGCTGTTCAGATCATCACCACTCATATATAACACATCCAAATCAAAAATCACATTGCACTTGCTGTCCCCGGCTTAGAGGTAAGCATATACTTGGTCATCTCTCAATCTATGCATATTTCCTCGCACAATAATTTGGCCATATGTTCATAATCATGCATGGAATGTTTTCCCTCAATTAATTACATTGTTTGAATCGTGTATCAAAAATCCTAGCCTTCATGCAGAAATTAGGGTTCTTGAGGTTTCTTCGTGATTTCATGTTTTATGTTTAATTTAAATGAAATTAAGTGTTATAGACATGATCGTGAGGTTGAGACGAGCATAATGATATGTGGATTGCATGATATAATCAAGTATTCAGTGAGATTGAGGAGAAAATGCAAATCAGCCAAACCCAGAACACGCGCGTGTTCTTGGTGTGTTCTTGGCGCCATTTTTGAATAATTCAAATATTTGAATTTTGTGATTTTGTTTAATTGATTCAAAAATTAATTTCTCTCTGAGTTTTAATGATTTTGAGTTGATTCTTTTTTTAATAATTCACAAAAATATTAAAATATTTTATTTTATCAAAAAATCCCAAAAATATTATTTATTTCATATAATTGATATTTTTGCAAAGAATTAATATTTTAATTGTTTTTGACATATTAAATATTTTTTCTACATTGATTTTGCAACTTTTAATGCTTTCTAATTATTTTGTAGGTCAATACTTAATTTTTGAAGCATTAATCCAAAATCACAATTTGTTTTTCACATGTTAAACAATTTTGATCATTTTAATTGAATTTTTATTCAATTAAATACATTTTGAAAAAAAATTAGGGTTTTTGGATTAATTCAACCCTCATAAATCATTTTCAAAACACTATGGGCCTCTAATAGAGTGTAAGACCCAATCCTTTCTTGACCAAATCATTTTTTGGGCCTCAGTGTATTGTATAAGTCCCGATACTGTCAAAAACAAACGGCGCGATCGTCGTCTTTTTGAAAAATAACCCTGGGCCTCTCCTTGAGCTATAAGACCCATTCAAAACACTTTGGGCCTCCATTAGAGTGTAAGACCCAATCCCCTTTTAACCAAAACATTTTTGGGCCTCACTTATTGTATAAGTCCCTCTGCGTTAAAAGAAAACCTCGGCGCGATCGCCATTTTAAACGAAAAATCATCTGGGCCTACCCTCGTGTTATAAGCCCCACTCTTTTTCTTTAAACCTTTTTGGGCCTCAGTCACTTGTATAAGTCCCTCTGTACAAATTCAAACAGTGCGCTAACTGATAAAACCCTGGGCCTCTCCTTGAGCTATAAGCCCCAAATCTTTTTATTTCAAAGCACTTTCTCCTTTGATTTTGAATATACTGTTGTTTTCAATCTTTCTTTGTTGAACAACTAACCAAACAACATGAAAGCTCTACAACCGAGTAAGTGGTTATTGCTTTCATTTACCGCTTTCATATACATATAACTGTATTGTGGGGTTGTTTCACTGTAAGTCTTCTTTCATAAACTCATATCAACTGTGTAATAATAGTATAGATATTTCGAGTTTCCCTGGCAACTACGTCTAGAACTAGGTGACACTGTTTCGTTTATTCGTAGAAATAGACAACTAGATCCCCAATAGGATCACCAGATACAGTCTTCTCTTCGACTGTCCTCATTAGGAATTGTCAAGAAACTCTACTCCCAAAGATGAATGTCTTCTCCGTGAATGGCATCTTTGAGTTTCTTCCAAATTCTCTAACTTTCCTGACTTTGATCTATTCTCGGTGAATAGCATTGCCTTGAATTTCTCGGGGTTTGGGGACCCACGGGCTTCTTAAAAGCATCGGCCTCCTCTTGGGCATCGTACAAGGACCCACAGGCTTCCTAAAAGCAACCCCGCCTCCTTTTGGGCTTAGTACAAGGACCTCTCGGCTTCTTAGAAGTATTCACAGCCTCCTCTTAGGCTTCGTATAATGATCTCTTCCTCCGGAAATGATAGCCTCCTCTTGGGCTTAGTACAAGGACCCGTCGGCTTCTTAAAAGTTTCCAGCCTCCTCTTGGGCTTCGTACAAATTGTCCCGACGACCTCCTAGAGGTATAGGAACATAAATTAGTCATCTGCATAGAACAGTCCTTTCAAAGAGTCTACTACTGTTTCTCAAAGCATAATACAAAAGATGAAACTCTAGACTTGGACGATCTAATCTCCTTGAGTCTCAAAGACATTCTCAAGCACCCTTCAAGAGTAAGAAGTAAACCCGCTAGACTCGGACAATCTCAATACCCTTCGGATTTCCCGCTTCCTTAAAGAACAGGAATAACCCGAATCCTTGAATCAAATCCCTGAGTACAGTGTTGCTCATATAAGAACTGATTTTCTCTTTAAAAATCAGTATATTGGATCTGTCACTCAACTGAAACAGTCGCCACAGCCTCCTCTTAGGCTTTGTATAATGATCCTTCTCCAGTGAAGTTAGCCTCTCTCTTAGGCTTTGTACAATGATTCTCCCCAGTGGAGTCAAACAACGTTTAGCCTCTCTCTCAGGCTTTGTACGAGACACATAAGAGACTCCCTTGTTTAGTCAATCACCCTTTCGCCTCCATCTCGGGCTTTGTACGAGATACAAAAACTCTCTTGTTGAGTCAAATCGCCTCCATCTCGGGCTTTATACGAGATACCAAAAGACTCCATCGTCGAGTCAAAACATTTTAGCCTCTCTCTCGGGTTTTGTACGAGACACATAATAGCCTCTTCTTAGGCTTTATATAAGAAAACCACTGGTTGATCCAATCAACCTTTTAGCATCAAAACTGTGCCTCGTTCACAGTAAACATCAAACAACTCCCTTCATCTAATCGCTGTAAGCGGCAAGCCTCTGGATCATCTACATCCATGCCACTGTCCCTCTTTTAACATGAGAAATTCCTAAGGAAAGATAACATTGCTCTACACTGAGTTAAAGTCTTCTCCTTCAGGTTGGAAATCCCCTATAAAGGAAATTATGGCATTGCTAGGATCCGCGTATCCCGGTTAAAGTAATTCTCCTTTATAAAACAGTTGTGACATACAACCCCCTCTTTAGAGATAACAAATTATCTCTAAAGTCAATACCTTTTAGCTTCATATCTTGGGCTTTGAACAAGATACAAATAGACTTTTCAGCTTCACATCTTGGGCTTTGAACAAGATACAAATCACCTTTCGCTTCACGTCTTGGGCTTTGAACAAGACACCAAAAACAACCATTTCCTCCCATAGAATAGGAGGAACTACGAACGCTCTGATTTCCCTGTTTTGGATAAACGGGAATACGTAGGCATAAGATCGAAAGAAAAGATCTTAGCGAGCACACTAAACAAAAACCCAAAATCCCATATCAAAAGCAGTAACTCAAAAGCATCAGTCCTAACGTCCTAATCCTTGTTCCCCGCCAGAAACCTTCTGCCCAGATAAAAAGAAAGAAACCGTATTGGCGAAAATACAAATAACCAGTACAAAGGCCCCCCCACATTGATAGCATTCGTAACCTAACAGACCGCTGTTTAAACTCAGTATGCAAAGTAGGGTTAATTAGAGACATCTATTTCCCTTCCTTCATCAGCTTTAATAGGATAAAAAATGAATCGACCTGTAGTTTAAGCTCAAAACCACAGAGAGCGACCAACGCTTAAGAACCGCGTCCAAAATCGCTCGCTACAGAAAAAATGGCGCCCACCGTGGGGCCTGTCTCTGTTTTTTTTTCTTTCTTTTTACCTCTTGTGAGAATACCACAGATTGGGGCTTCCGCCGGGGAACCCATTTTCTGTCAGGAACTTAGGATCCTTAGCTTTAAAGGTCTAGGATGTTTAGGACAAATAAATATACTGCTTTTCCTAATTGCTATACATGTTTATTTTCTGCTAATGGGAATGCGGGTGATGCCGTATGTGGAAAGACTGAGTATACACTTAAGATAAGTGATGGCGACGGGGTCGACCATCAACCTCAGTGGAGGCTGACCAATGCAACCCATTCACTCTCTTAGCCAATGGGTCGGTTGTTAAGTCTGAGAAGCTGAGGAGCCAAACCCTTTCGTAGTGCGGAAACTATCGGAAATAGTTGTTACGCGATACTACCCTCATTTGAGGCTGGTGATCTATTCTCGGTGAATGGCACTTACTCTAAGATTGCTCTACAACTCGTTGGTGATCCGCTTGTTGTTTTGCTTTCCTGGGAGGAGCTGATGATAATGAGTACAGGTACAAAAATCACCCTAGTATAAACCTTTGGGGATGGGTAGAGCCTTGACTTCATGACAACGACCCTTTGACCCCATGTTTTTCCTATGTTTTTGTGTGCTGCATTCATGCATTCATCTAAAAAACATTAAAACATTCAAAAAATCTTCTCTTCTAGTCTCTCTGTTCTTTCAAAATAAACTAAGACTGTGATTGCAAATATCAGAGAAAAGGATTGCACTAATGGATTTCGGTAAAAGGAGAACTCATACGTATACCTTTAAGGTTCCAAAACTAGAGGATTTGAGAAGGTTAGCGAGGATGATCACTAACCCAGAGGCTTTCAGAGCCAAGCACGGAGGTTTACTACCACTATTAAGAGTCCATGTGATTGAGGGAATCATGGATGCGCTCATTCAGTTTTATGATCCGGTTTATCACTGTTTCACATTCCCGGATTACCAGCTTGCACCAATGCTGGAGGAGTATTCTCACCTGATCGATCTGCACATTACGGATCAAGCTCCATTTTCTGGACTGGAAGAAATTCCAAAGAATCAGACCATTGCGAGAGCAATTCATTTGGACGAGTCTGAGGCCAGGACTCACATGACCACTAAGGGTGGCATCCAAGGTTTGCCAGCCCAGTTCTTGACGAAGAAAGCCCTGTATTTTGCCAGTATAGGAAACATGACTGCTTTTGAAAGCATCTTTGTCTTGCTCACCTACGGGTTATTTGTGTTTCCCAACATTAATAACTTCGTCGATATCAACGCCATTAAGGTTTTTCTCATTGGAAATCCTGTGTCGACTTTGCTCGCAGATGCGTATCATTCTGTACACTTGGGAAATTTGTACAGCGGAGGGGAGATCACATGCTGTGTACCTTTGCTTTACAAATGGTTTATCTCTCACTTGCCCAAGTCTGCTGCTTTTTAGGATTGCAAGAGTGCCTTACGTTGGTCGCAGAAGATCATGTCTCTTACCAAATCTGATATAGACTGGTGTAATAAGATTTATGAGGGAATCAGGATCATTGATCATTGTGGAAACTTCCCCAACGTACCCCTCATAGGAACTAAAGGAGGAATCAACTACCATCCGGTATTGGTTCGCCGTCAATTTGGATACCCGATGAGACACATCCCACTGGGTGTTCATCTGGAAGGTCTTTTCTTCAAAGAAGGAGAAAACGACAGAGCACTAAAGATGGAAATAGTGCACGCTTGGAAGCATGTTCATAAGAAAGGACGAGAGTCTCTAGGAAAACCGGATTGTATCTCGGTGGAGCCTTATCTCCATTGGGTACAAACTAGAGCTCTCAAGCTAAAAATGCCTTATCCTCGTTACGGAATTCTTCCGCCGAGGGAATCGGTCATGTACTTCATGACGGAAACTGAAAAGCTTCAGGTTACTCTCAACAAAATTCAAAAGGAGAGAAGGTCTTGGAAGAACAAGTACCGCACTCTCGACATAGAGTGCATCAAAATACATCAATTACTGAAAGAGAAAGATGTTCTGATTGAAATTTTGGAGCAACATGCTGTAGAGAATCAAGACGACCAAAGGAATTTGCTCACTCCTTTCACCTGGCAAAGGAATGACAACCCGACAATGGCCCAAGAGCCCCGGTCAAAGAAAAGGAAAGTCCCAGAATCAGCACCTTATTTCTCTTCAAAGAGAACTCAGGACCCATTAGTTTAGGTTTCTATTTCTGCACTTTGTAATCTACTGTATTTCCATTCCTGTAATCTTTTGAATTTCAATAAAAAAGGGGTTTCCCCACCGTTTGATATTTGCAATCTAATTGTCGAAGTTTATTTTGATTAAACCTTAAACAATTAATATAATCATTTCATTCATCATTCTCACATCGCGTATTCTTCTTCCTTACGAATCTCATGTTTGTGTCTCGATTCTAGAGTCAAACTGTCTCATTCGTATAATACTCGAGCCAATCGTCAGAAAAAGATGGATGATCTTGAGGAAGAAAACAGAGAGTTGAAAGAAGAGATCGACGCTCTGAGAGAGGATATGAGAAAGCTTCGTAACGACATGCAAGCCATGGCAGAAGCTCAGCTACAAAGGACTGTGATCTCAGAGATCACCTCAACGCCCATAGTGGAGAGGTATGATCCTAGGTATCAGATACCGAAAGATCGTCTTTGGGGCATGCCTGTTAACTATATCCCGGAAGGATATGTTCCTCCGATCACTGAGGATCATGGAATCACAACAGAAGCCGAGGTTACAAACTTCGGGAAAGCGAAGATGCCAGGGGAATACTGAAGACTCCTGAAGGTTACAGACTTCGGGAGACGCCAAGACTCACTGCCGTAGTCACGGTACCACCCCCTGTGGTGCACACTGTCCCGGAAGGACAGATTCCACAAACACCTTCTGGTAAGAAGGAAACTATGTTCGATAGAATGGATGAATTTCAGGAGCGGTTCCTGGAAATGCAGAAAGAACTGCAAGCCATTCGCGGTCAGGATCTATTTGGAAAGGACGCCGCAGATCTCTGCTTGGTCCCAAATGTGAAAGTCCCTCACAAGTTCTAACTGCCCGACTTTGAAAAATACAAGGGTAACTCTTGCCCTCAAAGCCATCTGGTGATGTACGCTCAGCGGATGTCAGCCCAGATGGAGAATCAGGATCTACTGATTCACTACTTTCAGGATAATTTAACCGGTGCCGCACTCAAATGGTACATGGGTTTAAACCGTACTACGATCAGCACTTTCAGAGATCTTGGTACTGCCTTCGTCCAACAATACAAATACAATTTGGACATGGCACCCGACAGAGATCAACTCAGATCAATGTCGCAAAAGGACAAGGAAACCTTTAAGGAATATGCTCAAAGGTGGCGTGAGATCGCCGCTCAAATTTGTCCACCTCTTGAGGAAAAAGAGATGACAAAGATCTTCTTAAAGACCTTAAGCTCATTTTACTATGACCGAATGGTTGCCAGTGCGCCCAGTGATTTCACCGAGATGGTGGGCATGGGCGTACGTCTTGAGGAAGCCGTCCGAGAAGGACGTTTGGTAAAAGACACTGGATCAACGAGAGGTATTAAAAAATACGGTAGTGCTCTTCCTAAGAAAAAAGAGCAAGATATCAGGAATATCTCTCTCGGAAAGCAAAGGCGACGTTATCAGCCGGTAGTAGCTGTGACTCCTGCTATCAACCCTGCGTCTATTCCTACGTATCAACCTCAGGTTGCGCAGAGCCAACCTGACCAGCAAAGGACACAACAGCCTCTTCAGCAGGCTCGTCCTCCATACAACAACAACCGTACAACGCGGCCGCCAGGATTTGATCCTATACCCGTGATGTATGCAGAACTGTTTCCATTACTACTGGCTAAGGGGCACATTCAGACTAAATTTCCTCTTACAGTACCGGAAAATCCGCCTTTTTGGTTTAAGGTGGATCAAACTTGCCCTTATCATCAAGGAGGTTCAGGGCATAACATAGAGACTTGTCTCAATTTCAAGTCCGACGTGCAAAAGCTTGTTAGGAGCTGGGTCTTATCCTTCAAGGATACGAATCCGAATGTTCTCACGAACCCGCTGCCTCAACATGAGAAGGCTGCAGTCAATTTGATAGAAGAAGAGACTAACGATGTCTATCAAATTCACGATGTACTCTTGTTGAAAACCAATCTGGTCAAGATGCATTGTAGACAGAGTGGATATGGCCATGTGCCACCTCATAATTATCATCAATGTGATATCTGCTCTAAAGACAATCAAGGATGTTCGGTAGTGCAATCAGCTCTACAGGAACAAATGGATCTCGGATGGATCCAAGAGCACCGAGTTCGTGGAGTTAACATGGTCTACACAAATTCTAACGTCATTCAGAACCACGACATCCGTGCAATGAATGTCAACTTGGTGGCGATGCACTCAAGGCAAAGCCAGTATCATAATCTGCCGCGGCACGATTACAGTTCTTGTCTGATTTGCTCGGTAAATGAACAGGGATGCTCTTTCATACAAGAGGCCCTCCAGCGTCAGATGGATCTTGGATGGATCCAAAACTACCATGATAGGAACCCCTATCAGATCAACATGGTTCAAATCTTCGATATTCGCGTGATGAATACTAACCTGGTAGAGTTACATGCTGAGCAGGTCCGACTCAGATTCTTAATATCACATGACTATCAAAGCTGTAAAGCAGGTTGCGAAAACGATCAGGGTTGCACCCTTGTCCAGGAGGCACTTCAGCACTTGTTAAATCACTGGTGGATGCCAATTTACATGGATGAGGATACTCAGCAAATTAGTATCAATAACAGGAATCCTACTCGACATCAGAGTCAGGATGTCCGATCTGTGGAAGCTAACCTAGTGAGGTTGCATTGTATTCAAAGTGGGCGTGGCCAGGTGCCACCACACAACTATGACAGTTGTAGCGTCTGTTCGGAAAGTAACCAAGGGTGTTACCTTGTGAGAGCAGCTCTTCAAGGTCAGGTCAATCGTGGAGAAATTCGTCCCTATTCGGGTTCTGGACCCATCTCTGGTCGTCACCATACCAGGGATGTTTTTTCCATTATCCCTCTACTTGACGAATCTAAGGTTCCCAACCGGGAACGAATCGAGATTACTTATGATGGTCAGAAAAATTAGAGAGCTCCTGTAGTCATCTATCTGCCGGGACCATTACCGTATGAATCAGCTAAGGCGATCCCTTACAAATACAGTGCAACAATAATTGAAAATGGAAAGGAAATTCCATTACCCTCCGTTGTGAACATTGCAGACATCAGTCGAGTAACACGGAGTGGTAGAATCTTCAACCGAGGGGTTGGGGAACTTAACAAGGAAAAGGAACTTCAGACAGAAGCTCCCGATCCCCCAGTCGGTCAATCCAGTGATCCCGACCTTTCGAAAAATAATGATGAGACGCTAAAGCTCATCCAAAGGAGTGAATATAACATTGTTGATCAGCTGTTACAGACTCCTTCAAAGATCTCGGTGTTATCGCTGTTACCCAGTTCAGAAGCCCACAGGGAGGCTCTACAGAAAGTCTTGGAGCAAGCCTTTGTGGAACAAGATGTAACAATCAGACAGTTCGATAGCATTGTCTCTAACATCACTTCCTGCAACAATTTGGGATTTAGTGATGAAGAATTACCTGAAGAGGGTCGTCGTCATAATATGGCGCTCAATATCACAGTTAACTGCCAGGACGATGCTTTAGCCAGCATACTGGTAGACACAGGGTCAACCCTGAATGTTATGCCGAAGTCCACTTTGATGCAATTATCATTCAAAGGCCCTCCGATGAGAGTCAGCGAGGTCGTCGTTAAAGCATTCGACGGATCCAAAAAAACCGTTATCGACGAAGTTGATCTTCCCATAACTATTGGTCCTCACACTTTCCAAGTCACTTTCCAGGTCATGGACATCTGGGCAACATACAGTTGTTTATTAGGAAGACCTTGGATACATCAGGCTGGAGCGGTCACTTCGACCCTCCACCAAAAGCTAAAGTTCATCAAGAACGATCAACTTGTCACGGTTTGTGGGGAACAAGCCTTGCTGGTGAGTAACTTGTCATCATCTGCTGGTATAGAACCCGATGAGGTTATTGGAACTCAGTTCCAAGCACTGTCGATGAGCGAGAACAATCAATTCAGAGGAGGAACCTCAATTTCCTCATATAAAGATGCTATCAAAGCGGTCGAGAGTACCGATACAACAGGATGGGGACAGCTTGTCATTCCTATTAACAATAAAACAAAGAAGGATCTTGGTTTTTCTGCAACCTGTACCCAGACAGCTGCCAGCGATGAAAGTCTTCATCCCCTTCAAAACTTATTCCACAGTGGAGGTTTTCTTCACCCAGTGTCTCAGACAGTACATGCTATCAATGAGGAAGATCCCTCTGACACAGATGAAGAATGGAAGTCCTACCTTGACAAGGACAGTTATATGTCTCAGGAAGAGGTGCCTATGCCTTTTTGCTATCCCGCACAGAGTCCGAGATTTATACCAAGGTCAGACGTCGAAATGATATACGGAGGTTGTGATCCGGAAGGATGCCGTGCTCCACCAAATTCATTAGAGGAAGACACTCTGATGAAAGATAATTTTGACTACACCTACTATGGCCCAATGGATGGTCTGCCAATGTGGCAGCCTTACCCAGGAAACTTGGGGCAAGAAAGTCAGCCGAACAATGAAAATCAGCTGACCGTCATTGAACGGAATACCTGTGTCCCCACCATGTCACGGGACCAACACTCAGGTCATTCAGAAACTACTCAACATGAAGATGAATTCGCAACGTTTGCAGGACTTGAGTTCATCAACTATGCTTTTCCCGAGGTCAACGTCATTGAGAGAGATGACTCCTCCAGTTCCAAAGAAGTTTGGCACACTCTGGGAGAACCAAGTGGAAAATTCGACTATATGGTCAAGTACACGGCACCCGAAAGCTCTCGTATCAGGTTCGAAGACATCCAGCCAACTGGATGGGGAGATACAGTTGAGAGCACAAATACTATACAAAATACAACTGAGGAATTCTCCTACGACAATTCTGCCTGGGAGACAGATTCCAATGATCCCGCTCCACCAGAAATCAGCGTCATTTCTGAAGACAAATCAAGGAAGGTGCCAGACTTTGTGATTCACCGAGGAGTTCGCCGCCAATGGGTTACCGTCGAGGTTCCGAAGATCGTTCATCAGTCAAAGTAATTGCCATCTTTAAACCTTTCACCCTGCCCAGGTGGAACGGATGTTTTGATAGGGCTCGCTTTCTGTAAATATCCCTCTTCGCTTTGCCCAAAGTAACAGAGTTTTGTTTTATAGGGCTGTGGTTTCAAGGATCGACTTGTTCATTAATAAAATAACGTCGTTATGTAATTTCCGCATTTATTGTTGTTTTCTCTTTTTGCTTTTTCAGAAAATGGTAATCCTAAAAAACAATTCAAATAAAAACAAGCAGTAATAAAAATAAAACACTGCACACACTTGCATTTTATCTATCTCTTCTAAACACGAATCATCACGTCATGCAGATTGCTTGTTTTAAACCCAGTTGAAACATACGATCCGACGCCTTCTCCCGACTTTGAGGTCCCGGTATTCGAGGCTAAAGAAGAAAATGACGACAAAATTCCAGAAGAGATCTCCCGACTACTCAGGCAGGAGGAGAGGTCCGTTGAACCTGACAAAGAGCCGTTGGAAACGGTAAACTTGGGTTCAGAAAAAGAGAGAAAAGAAATCAGGATTGGGGCACTGCTCAGTCCAACTGCCAGAGAGGGTTTGATAAAGCTTCTCAAAGAGTTTCCCGATGTATTCGCTTGGTCTTATCAGGATATGCCAGGGTTGGATACCAACATCGTGGAACATCACTTACCATTGAGGTTGGAATGTCCGCCAAAAAAACAAAGGTTGAGACGGACTCATCCGGACATGGCCATCAAAATCAAAGAGGAGGTACAGAAACAGATCGACGCGGGTTTCCTCGCTACAGCTGAATATCCTCAATGGTTAGCCAACATCGTACCCATTCCCAAAAAGGACGGAAAGCTCCGAATGTGTGTTGATTACAGATATCTGAACAAGGCAAGTCCAAAGGACGACTTTCCTTTACCACACATTGACATGTTGGTTGACAGCACATCAAAGTTCAAAGTATTCTCCTTCATGGATGGATTCTCGGGCTATAACCAGATCAAAATGGCGCCGAAAGACATGGAGAAAACTTCGTTCATTACCCCATGGGGTACCTTTTGTTACAAGGTAATGCCGTTCGGTTTGAAGAATGCCGGGGCAACCTATCAAAGGGCCATGACTACTCTGTTTCATGACATGATACATAAGAAAATCGAGGTATATGTCGATGATATGATTGCAAAATCAAAAACAGAGAGTGAGCACGTTGAACATCTGTCAAAATTGTTCGAACGTTTAAGAAAATTCAAGCTCCGCTTGAATCCCAACAAGTGCACCTTCGGTGTCCGTTCAGGGAAACTACTAGGGTTCATCGTCAGCCAGAAAGGAATTGAGGTTGATCCTGACAAGGTCAAGGCCATTCAAGAAATGCCTTCTCCGAAAACTGAAAAACAAGTCAGAGGATTCTTGGGACGTTTAAACTACATCTCCAGATTCATATTCCTTATGACCGCCACGTGCGCGCCGATTTTCAAATTACAGAAAAAAAACCAGGATTGCGTTTGGTCAGAAGATTGCCAAACTGCCTTCGACAGTATTAAGGAATATCTGTTGAATCCTCCGATTCTATCACCTCCAGTGGAAGGAAGGCCACTGATCATTTACCTCACAGTCTTGGAAGACTCAATGGGATGTGTACTTGGCCAACAAGACGAAACCAAAAGGAAAGAGTCTGCCATTTACTATTTGAGCAAGAAATTCACCGACTGCGAGACTCGGTACACGATGCTTGAGAAAACTTGTTGCGCTTTGGCTTGGGCAACCAAACGTCTTCGCCAATACATGATTCGTTATACTACTTGGTTAATCTCAGAAATGGATCCAATCAAGTATGTATTTGAAAAACCTGCTCTTACGGGAAGAATTGCCCGTTGGCAGGTGCTGTTATCAGAATATGACATAGAGTACCACGCTCAAAAAGCCGTTAAGGGAAATATTTTAGCCGATCATTTGGCTCATCAACCGACTGAAGATCGAGAATCAATCAAGTTTGACTTCCCAGACGAAGATGTCATGTATCTAAAAATGAAAGATTGTGATGAACCGTTACCCAGTGAAGGGCCAAAACCAGGTTCCCAATGGGGACTTATCTTTGACGGAGCAGTTAATCATTACGGAAACGGAATTGGGACAATCATTGTTACCCCTCAGGGTACCCACATTCCTTTCACCGCTCGACTTACGTTCAAGTGTACGAACAACGAGGCCGAATACGAAGCTTGTATTATGGGTCTCGAAGAAGCAATTGATTTAAGGATCAAAAACTTGGACGTATATGGTGACTCAGCCTTGGTTATTAACCAGATAAAAGGAGATTGGAACATATACCAATCAGGATTGATTCCTTACAAAGACTATGCAAGAAGGTTGTTACCCTTCTTCAACAGAGTTGAGTTTCATCACATCCCTCGTGATGAGAATCACATGGATGATGCATTAGCCACTATCTCTTCCATGATTAGTGTAGGTCGATGGAATGAGATACCTAAGATCGACATCATGCGCCTTGAACGGCCCGCTTACATCTTCGCGATCGAAGCAGTCATAGATGACAAACCTTGGTATCACGATATCAAATGCTTCCTTCAGAAACAAGAGTACCCACCTGGGGCATCCAGGAAGGATAGAAAGACCCTCAGAAGATTGGCTGGAAACTTCTTCCTGAGCGGTGCCACTCTCTATAAGAGAAATTTTGACATGGTCTTGCTCCGATGTGTAGACAGACCAGAAGCAGACATGCTTATGAAAGAAATTCATGAAGGGTCCTTTGGCACTCATGCCAATGGACACACAATGGCGAGAAAAATTTTGAGAGCAGGGTACTACTGGTTGACCATGGAATCTGACTGCTACAAGTACATGAGAAGGTGTCACAAGTGTCAGATATACTCCGACAAAATTCATGTACCGCCATCACATCTCAAAGTTCTTTCTTCCCCGTGGCCTTTCTCCATATGGGGAATCGACATGATTGGCTTGATTGAACCCAAGGCTTCGAACGGACATCGGTTCATCCTTGTAGCCATTGACTACTTCACCAAGTGGGTCGAAGCAGCGTCATTCGCTAATGTAACCCGACAAGTGGTGGTCCGATTTATCAAAAACAATATCATCTGCCGTTATGGTGTTCCAAGCAAGATCATTACTGACAATGGATCTAACTTGAACAACAAGATGATGAAGGAGTAGTGCGCAGAGTTCAAGATCGAACATCATAACTCATCTCCCTACCGACCCAAGATGAACGGAGCGGTAGAAGCGGCTAACAAGAACATCAAGAGGATTGTTCAGAAGATGGTTGTAACCTACAAAGACTGGCACGAGATGCTACCCTTTGCTCTTCACGGTTATCGTACATCTGTTCGCACTTCAACAGGGGCTACCCCTTTCTCTCTAGTGTATGCATGGAGGCAGTTCTCCCCATAGAAGTAGAGATCCCGTCAATCAGGGTATTGATGGAAGCTAAGCTCACCGAAGCTGAATGGTGTCAAAGTCGACACGACGAACTGAATTTGATCGAAGAAAAGAGAATAACGGCATTATGCCACGGTCAACTGTATCAACAAAGAATGAAGAAGGCGTTTGACAAAAAGGTCCGACCTCGTGTCTTCAGAAAAGGAGACCTCGTGCTCAAGAAGATACAATCTTTTCTCACTGATTCCCGGGGCAAGTGGACTCCGAATTATGATGGCCCCTATGTGGTCACAAAAGCTTTCTCAGGCGGCACCTTGAGACTTGCAACCATGGACGGAGAGGAATTTGCCTACCCCACGAATGTTGATGTAGTCAAGAAATACTTCGCCTAAACTAAAAAAAAATGTCTCGGTGGATTGAAAACCCGAAGGGGCGGTCCAGGCAAAAGTTAGAGACAAAGAAAAAAATCATCCCGGTGGATTGGAAACATCATAGTACAATCCAGGAAAAAATTAGGGATAATGGCAAGTAACTATGTCCAACAGAGGCAAGTCCCTCAGCAGCAGCAGTTACATCATCCATCAGAGGAAAACTCCAGTCAAGGTCATCTTCGACAGAAGCTCGGGATGCCCTGAATTCAAAGTTGGTAGAAGGATAGCGGTCGTTATGTTTCAACGTAGCCCTTTTCCCTGTAAATTACCATTTTTAAACTTTGTAAATACTCTTTGGAATCACGCATTTGGCTGATCTCCATCTTATCAATAAAATTTGAGCCTTGTGCTTTTGTTTGTAATTCTTGCTTGTTTTGGCTTTACAGAACGATGTTGTTAACATGATTAACGACTCTTGAAATAAAACAAAAATGAATTTACTTGTTAAAACTTTTTCTACTTTTAAAATAAAGATGCCAATTTCTTTTGACTGTTGAACATCAGAAGAACATCGGTCGCTTCTCCAGAAGTAATCGAACCTCAAAGTGCAGAATCAAAGTGCTCCTTCTAACCCAGTACGCCTGAATGAAGGAATCAACTGTGTCAGAGACCTTGTTTCGTCTGACACACCACGGCAGAGTTCTTACCTCCTAAGCCCGATCAACGGTATTCCCCGCAGGGACTATCTCTCCTAAGCAAGGTGGAATTGCTATCTTGAACCCGCGATATCTCTATACGCCTCGCGATGGCCGAGTATCCAGTCATGTTCATCTTTTAGTTTGTGTGTTGTGTCAGTTTCGTCAGCATATACATACATACATCATGCATTATAGATTTGCATTCACATTTCATATTGCATCACCATCACTCTAGTCAGTTTTATCCCCTAGTGATAAAAGTCCTCTCAATCGAGTTGTCGGACCTTTCCTCGTTGGGAAGAGCATCATCTAAGCAATCTCTCTCCCGTTTATCTCTAGATCAGAGTCGGCACTATACCACTTTGATAACTTGAACCTCTGAAAGGCCAGAGAACCTTCAACAGATGTCACTCTTCGCCATTGAAGATGATATCCTTACTTTCCTGGATTAAAGAAAATCCACCGAGAAAGCCTCGTAATCGGAGATTAGGCAGCACACCAGTTTCGCTCCGAAAAGATCGCTGATGAAAAGGTCATCGGTACCTCAAAATTGGAACCCATCATATGGCATTTCTCTGGGAAGATCCCGAGAAAAGTATGATGTAAGATCCCCAAGTGGAAACAGTCTCTCAAGATACTCGTTTTCCCCCAGTAGAATCGACAAATGGCGTCTCCAACAGAGAAGTTTGTGCAACTCTACAACTCAGACGACTGGGTTCCCCAGCAAGCCTGACATCAAAAATTTTTCCACTCAAATGGCATCTCCCCAGGAAAATTCGGCGAGAAGTTTGAGGGAAAGCCGTTACGCATAGCGTCCCTTGTCAATAAAGTTTATTGACAAAAGAAACTAAGACCAGTTCCTTGGTAGGAAACCAGGATCGAGGGGGAGTTTACATCAGAAACTAAGACCAGTTCCTTGGTAGGAAACCAAGAACGAGGGGAAGTTCATTTCAGAGACTAAGACCAGTTCCTTGGTAGGAAACCAGGATCGAGGGGAAGTTTATACAAAAGAAACTAAGACCAGTTCCTTGGTAGGAAACCAAGAACGAGGGGAAGTTCATTTCAAAGACTAAGACCAGTTCCTTGGTAGGAAACTAGGATCGAGGGGAAGTTTACCTTTTATAAGCATCATTACTTAGCAAAAGAAGATGAATACGCAAGCTGCCATTCATAGCCATCAAAATTTTGGGTATTCCGATATTTAATCCTCTTGCACCCCGAATTCCCGAATACCTTCGTCATTCACACCTTCGGGTCCAAGAAGATTAAATAGGGGCATCTGTCATACCCTAAATTTTGACCACTAAGATTTCCCATCATTGTGCAAATCATCATCACAATATGGATGTATCTTTGTGCCCCATCAATCTCCTCAAGGAATTGTTGAGCATTCATTACAATCAAGCTTAGGGTTTCAAGCCCTCTCTGAGTGCTTAGACAAAGGATCAATCAAGGAATAACATGATCTTTAACTTGTCTAACCTCTTGAACATACACAAAGGATAAAAAAGGACTCCCACTTCAAGGATTAAGCACAAGGCTGCTCCCTTTTAGGTGGATCAAGTCTCAAGATCGCTAGTGTCACCAAATTAGGGTTTTGGTCAACCAGGGCCTCCAGATGGAAAGTTTCACTTGGGCACAAGGCAATGATCCAAAACACAACCTATTGTGCTCCATGGAACCTCATGGACCTAAGCATCAAGTCAATTTGACCTCAGGGGATGCATACATCAAAAATCAGGAATTAAGGTTTCTTGACCTAATTCACCCCTAAGTTGACTTTTGGGACAAATCAAGAGCCAAGACCTCAAGACATGATTTGAGGGTCTCTAATGAACTATATTGATCCATTTAGAACAATGGATTAATCCAAGAAGCTTGAGCAACAAGTCTCAATTTCATCTGCACCACAATTAGGGTTTTAAGAGAAAAGTCAACTGTAACTTTGACTTTTGACCAGGACAAGCTCCCAAGCCCTAGGACATACCTCAAAATACCCCATGACACCCATGGAACATGTCCATCAAGTTTGATTTAGGTCAAGGACATGATTTCCTGAAGAATTGCACAATTTGGAATTCATCTGATAAAAAGTCAACTGTGCACAAAAGTCAACTTTGACTTTTTGAGATTTTTCACCAAAATGGATTTTTAACCCTAAAATGATGTTTATGTATGATTTGAATCATCATTCATCAAGAAAATTCAAGAAAAGTTGGATAACTTGTAAAAGGGGTAACCATAAAAACTTAGAAAATTTTCTAAGTTAAAAATAAAGTGACAAAGGTACCAACTTTGGAGGACCATAACTCCTAAACCACAAGGCCATTTTTTCTCATCCAAAGATGGATTTGTAGCCCTCATTACCCTCTACAAAAACTTCAACTAGACCTAAGTCCAATTCATTAAGGATTTTGAGTTATGGAGTGATCAAAATCAAGAAATCACACTTTGTTCCAACACTTAGTGAAATTTTCACTAAGTCAGATTTTGCTTCACTTTTTGCCAAATGTAGAGGGATTTTTCACTTGGAATCAAAAGAGATCAAAACTAAACTTGTTCAAACAGTTGTTATATCATGTAAGGGCTTTCCAAAATGGCCAAGAACATTTCCAAATTCCATTTGAGTCATGAGATATGACATTGGAAAGTTACCTTGCTGAAATCTGTCAAAGGCAAGGCAGAATTTGCAACTTTGCTCGATTTTCCAAAATCAGCCAAATTCAAATGCTCCTATCCACTTGGAAACATCTAAGGATTGAATCTAAAGGGGACAATCACTGAGCCAAGCCTCCAAAGTCCATGGAACAAGAAATAGCATGTTGAACCTAGAATGGCCAAAATAGGGACAAGACTTCAAATTTGGATTGGAGCATTCAATGGAAGCATCAAGGTGGCATGGACTGAGCCATTCTCATCTGAAATCAGTCAAGACTTATCCAAGACTAAGGGAACCAAAGCTCTGTGCCCTAACCTCTAGTCAATGGCTAGAGGAGACTTGGATTTTCATTTGCCAACATTGGTCAAACCTACTTACCAGCTGCCATTCACTATTCCTTACAAAAAAAACTTGCTCTACTATAAATAGAGCTCAATTGTGATCAGTTTGAGTACACCAAAGCCATCAAACAGATGCTTTCCTCAAAATCTCTTCTTTCACTTCAATTTTGCCTTCTAAGGCAAGTCACTATCGGGTTTTGAGTTTGAGAGCTTTTCCAATCAAACCAATCACTCACACACCTCACATACATCACATATGAGCTGATCAAACACTTAGATCACTTCTGAAACACCAATTTCACAAAATCACCAGCTGGTTGCTCAAGGTTTTAACCAAGTTGCAGCTGAGGTACCACAAAGTGATCCAGCCAATTTCAATCAAGTCCAACCATTCAAACACACTCCATAGGGTGTAGGGAAGCTGTTCAGATCATCACCACTCATTTATAACACATCCAAATCAAAAATCACATTGCACTTGCTGTCCCGGCTTAGAGGTAAGCATATACTTGGTCATCTCTCAATCTATGCATATTTCCTCGCACAATAATTTGGCCATATGTTCATAATCATGCATGGAATGTTTTCCCTCAATTAATTACATTGTTTGAATCGTGTATCAAAAATCCTAGCCTTCATGCAGAAATTAGGGTTCTTGAGGTTTCTTCGTGATTTCATGTTTTATGTTTAATTTAAATGAAATTAAGTGTTATAGACATGATCGTGAGGTTGAGACGAGCATAATGATATGTGGATTGCATGATATAATCAAGTATTCAGTGAGATTGAGGAGAAAATGCAAATCAGCCAAACCCAGAACACGCGCGTGTTCTTGGTGTGTTCTTGGCGCCATTTTTGAATAATTCAAATATTTGAATTTTGTGATTTTGTTTAATTGATTCAAAAATTAATTTCTCTCTGAGTTTTAATGATTTTGAGTTGATTCTTTTTTTAATAATTCACAAAAATGTTAAAATATTTTATTTTATCAAAAAATCCCAAAAATATTATTTATTTCATATAATTGATATTTTTGCAAAGAATTAATATTTTAACTGTTTTTGACATATTAAATATTTTTTCTACATTGATTTTGCAACTTTTAATGCTTTCTAATTATTTTGTAGGTCAATACTTAATTTTTGAAGCATTAATCCAAAATCACAATTTGTTTTTCACATGTTAAACAATTTTGATCATTTTAATTGAATTTTTATTCAATTAAATACATTTTGAAAACAAATTAGGGTTTTTGGATTAATTCAACCCTCATAAATCATTTTCAAAACACTTTGGGTCTCTAATAGAGTGTAAGACCCAATCCTTTCTTGACCAAATCATTTTTTGGGCCTCAGTGTATTGTATAAGTCCCGATACCGTCAAAAACAAACGGCGCAATCGTCGTCTTTTTGAAAAATAACCCTGGGCCTCTCCTTGAGCTATAAGACCCATTCAAAACACTTTGGGCCTCCATTAGAGTGTAAGACCCAATCCCCTTTTAACCAAAACATTTTTGGGCCTCACTTATTGTATAAGTCCCTCTGCGTTAAAAGAAAACCTCGGCGCGATCGCCATTTTAAACGAAAAATCATCTGGGCCTACCCTCGTGTTATAAGCCCCACTCTTTTTCTTTAAACCTTTTGGGCCTCTTGAGAGAGTGTAAGACCCATCCATTTTGTACAGAAAACCTTTTTGGGCCTCAGTCACTTGTATAAGTCCCTCTGTACAAATTCAAACAATGTGCTCACTGATAAAACCCTGGGCCTCTCCTTGAGCTATAAGCCCCAAATCTTTTTATTTCAAAGCACTTTCTCCTTTGATTTTGAATATACTGTTGTTTTCAATCTTTCTTTGTTGAACAACTAACCAAACAGCATGGAAGCTCTACAACCGAGTAAGTGGTTATTGCTTTCATTTACCGCTTTCATATACATATAACTGTATTGTGGGGCTGTTTCACTGTAAGTCTTCTTTCATAAACTCATATCAACTGTGTAATAATAGTATAGATATTTCGAGTTTCTCCGGCAACTACGTCTAGAACTAGGTGACGCCGTTTCGTTTATTCGTAGAAATAGACAACTATATCCCCAATAGGATCACCAGATACAGTCTTCTCTTCGGCTGTCCTCATTAGGAATTGTCAAGAAACTCTACTCCCAAAGATGAATGTCTTCTCCGTGAATGGCATCTTTGAGTTTCTTCCAAATTCTCGAACTTTCCTGACTTTGATCTATTCTCGGTGAATAGCATTGCCTTGAATTTCTCGGGGTTTGGGAACCCACGGGCTTCTTAAAAGCATCGGCCTCCTCTTGGGCATCGTACAAGGACCCACAGGCTTCCTAAAACCAACCCCGCCTCCTCTTGGGCTTAGTACAAGGACCTCTCGGCTTCTTAGAAGTATTCACAGCCTCCTCTTAGGCTTCGTATAATTATCTCTTCCTCCGGGAATAATAGCCTCCTCTTGGGCTTAGTACAAGGACACGTCGGCTTCTTAAAAGTTTCCAGCCTCCTCTTGGGCTTCATACAAATTGTCCTGACGACCTCCTAGAGGTATAGGAACAGAAATTAGTCATCTGCATAGAACAATCCTTTCAAAGAGTCTACTACTGTTTCTCAAAGCATAATACAAAAGATGAAACTCTAGACTTGGACGATCTAATCTCCTTGAGTCCCAAAGACATTCTCAAGCACCCTTCAAGAGTAAGAAGTAAACCCGTTAGACTCGGACAGTCTCTATACCCTTCGGATTTCCCGCTTCCTTAAAGAACAGGAATAACCCGAATCCTTGAATCAAATCCCTGAGTACAGTGTTGCTCATATAAGAACTGATTTTCTCTTTAAAAATCAGTATATTGGATCTGTCACTCAACTGAAACAGTCGCCACAGCCTCCTCTTAGGCTTTGTATAATGATCCTTCTCCAGTGAAGTTAGCCTCTCTCGTGGGCTTTATACAATGATTCTCCCCAGTGGAGTCAAACAACGTTTAGCCTCTCTCTCGGGCTTTGTACGAGACATATAAGAGACTCCCTTGTTGAGTCAATCACCCTTTCGTCTCGATCTCGGGCTTTGTACGAGATACAAAAACTTTCTTGTTGAGTCAAATCGCCTCCATCTCGGGCTTTATACGAGATACCAAAAGACTCCATCGTCGAGTCAAAAAATTTTAGCCTCTCTCTCGGGCTTTGTACGAGACACATAATAGCCTCCTCTTAGGCTTTATATAAGAAAACCACTGGTTGATCCAATCAACCTTTTAGCATCAAAACTGTGCCTCGTTCACAGTAAACATCAAACAACTCCCTTCATCTAATCGCTGTAAGCGGCAAGCCTTTGGATCATCTACATCCATGCCACTGTCCCTCTTTTAGCATGAGAAATTCCTAAGGAAAGATAGCATTGATCTACACTGAGTTAAAGTCTTCTCCTTCAGGTTGAAAATCCCCTATAAAGGAAATTATGGCATTGCTAGGATCCGCGTATCCCGGTTAAAGTAATTCTCCTTTATAAAACAGTTGTGACATACAACCCCCTCTTTAGAGATGACAAATTCTCTCTAAAGTCAATACCTTTTAGCTTCATATCTTGGGCTTTGAACAAGATACAAATAGACTTTTCAGCTTCACATCTTGGGCTTTGAACAAGATACAAATCACCTTTCACTTCACGTCTTGGGCTTTGAACAAGACACCAAAAACAACCATTTCCTCCCATAGAATAGGAGGAACTACGAACGCTCTGATTTCCCTATTTTGGATAAACGGGAATACGTAGGCATAAGATCGAAAGAAAAGATCTTAGCGAACACACTAAACAAAAACCCAAAATCCCATATCAAAAGCAGTAATTCAAAAGCATCAGTCCTAACGTCCTAATCCTTGTTCCCCGCCAGAAACCTTCTGCCCAGATAAAAAGAAAGAAACCGTATTGGCGAAAATACAAATAACCAGTACAAAGGCCCCCCCACATTGATAGCATTCGTAACCTAACAGACCGCTGTTTAAACGCAGTATGCAAAGCAGGGTTAATTGGAGACATCTATTTCCCTTCCTTCATCAGCTTTAATAGGATAAAAAATGAATCAACCTGTAGTTTAAGCTCAAAACCGCAGAGAGCGACCAGCGCTTAAGAACCGCGTCCAAAATCGCTCGCTACAGAAGTGCATATGTGTGCGAATGAATGTATGCAATGCATGCAAAAATAATTTTTAATGCATATGCAAAAATTAATTTGACATGATGAAATGATATGCAACACAAGAACAAGAAGCCAACACAGTATGAACAATCAATACTGAATAATTCGGATATCTGCATATATAATTCTGTGTCGGTGCAACGTCTGATGTGTGTGAGAGAACAAAGGTATGAAGTGGCTTGGTTTCCTGCAAAAACCCATATCCCACTAACAGGTGTGATCTAGACACAACAAGGCGGTCCCTAGAAAGGTTGCCCAAACCATAGGACTCAGAATGAAAACCCCCCTCCGTAGCGAATTCTCGCAGGATGGAAGTATTCTCAAGCGAATCACGATCTGGGATGTGGCTCTCGTGGTAACCCAATGCGCAAAATGCATGCCTCACCACTATCCACGTTCTAGCCTATGTGTATGCTAAGCCCGGTGTTAGGACTTTTCTCTCCAATAATATCTACTCATCCCAACAACAGCAGAAAATACAGCAGATATCCAGAATATATAGCACATGAATATTCAAAGCAGTAAAGAAATGCAGTAAATAAACATAAAGCAAGTAAAGTGTAAAGATAAAGCAAGTAAAGAACCAAAGATAAACACCCAAACAAGCAAAAAAGCAAACAAAACTAGGCGAGACCCCAACTTGCAAAAGCAAGGACTCCCCAGCAGAGTCGCCAGTTGAAGATGGCTGGATTAAACCTGAGTGAATCGCACACTCAAAGATACAACAGAGTCCCCGTCGAATTTTATTTAGTCCAAAAGGACAGGGAAAATATCGATAAAACACAAGGGGAAGAGAAACGGGTTAGGGGTCGGTTATGCGAAAGGAAGGTACTAGCACCTTACGCATCCGTCGTACTCGACGGGAACCATTTCATTTGCTTCTAGGCTTGGATGGGTTATCTATCTAAAGGCTTCTAGCTAAAAAAGAAGAGAGAAGAAGAGAAAAAGATAGAAAGAAAGAAAATGCTCGTAGAGGATTAGGGCCCTTGTGCCTACGTACCCTCATAGTGCAATGAGAAAATCAGAGCGCCGTAGTTCATAGAACCAGGGAAAGAGAAGAAGAATGGAAGAAGGTGGAAGTGTGCTCGCCAAGATTATCACAATCTCCTGCCTACGTATCTTACATTCAAATGAATGCAAAATCAGAGCATCTGTAGTTCGGGGAACTAAGACGGAAAAGAAAAAAAGAAACTGGTGTCAAAACCAAGAGCAAAAGAAGGAGAAAGATCCACTGGGGATGCAAAAGAATTGGTGACAAGACCATAAAAGAAATGCAACAGGAAAGATAGCAGTTGTGCTGAGGATAAAGTGTAAGAATGGTGTAGAAACCAAGAAGATAAAGGAGCAAAAGGATAAGAGCGAACCAACTGGGGGGTAAGAGAACAAAGTGCATGTGTTGGGGATCAGAGGGTTTGCGACCCTACTGGGGAAAAAACAAGGGTATGGTGTAAAAACAAAGAGAAAACGGGACTCGGTATGTTAACTGGCTAGCAGTGGTTAACCGAAGAAAGAGAGTAGGACTCTGGTGGGGAAAAAGGGTTGGTGTCAACAGACAGGCTGTGATAAACCCAAATGAGAGTACTGAACCAAGAGAAGGTGTTAGACTCTGAAGGGATTTCGGTATATTAACTGATAAATAGTGGGTAACCGAGGAAGAAAAGATTGCAACTCTGCGGGGAGAAAGGTTTTAACAGATAGGCTGTGATAAACCAAAAGAACGAGTGTGGAACCAAGCGAAGGTTGTGACCCAAAGAACGGGTGTGGGACCAAGCGAAGGTCGTGACTCAAAGGACGGGTGTGGGACCAAGTGAAGATCGTGACTCAAAGGACGGGTGTGGGACCAAGTGAAGATCGTGACCCAAAGGATAGGTGTGGGACCAAGTGAAGGTCGTGACCCAAAGGACGGGTGTGGGACCAACCGAAGGTCGTGACCCAAAGGACGGGTGTGGGATCAAGCGAAGGTCGTGACCTAAAGAATGTTGATACTGACTCAACAAGCAGTACTTGACCAAAGAAAAGGGTATAGGAACCAAAAGAAGGTTACTAACCCAAGGGTGTGAGTATTTGAACCAAAGGAAGGTTGCTGACTCACAGGGCATTGGTTTTAACAGAAGGACTGTGATTAACCAAAAAGAATGAGTGATTAACCAAGAGAAGGTGATTAACTCAAAAGGAGCTCAGTATGTTAACAGACAGGCTGTGGTTAATTTAGAAGGAGTGCAAATTGGTGTTTTAACTGATAGGCAGTGGTTAACCAATCAAAAAGGAGAGGAGCCAAGAGAAGGTTGCGAACTCCGCAAGGGTTTCGGTGTTTAACAGGAAGACTGTGTTGACCGAAGAAAAAAGGATTCGAACTCTTCTAGGGAATCAATGAGCAATGATCAACCAAGAGAGAATATTGAGACAAGAGACAATTGTTAACCTAAGAGAAGATGATCTTTAACCAAGAGAATGTCGATTGATCAAAAGGTAGATTGAAAAGGTGTAGGAGTGATCAAGGATCGACTCGACTGGGGAAAAGAGATACGCTACCGCCTGGAGATAGGGATGACTAAGCCAGGCATAGGGTCATTTGTCCCCTACCTGAAGTAATCAGAATGAGAGTAGGAATTCTCCATTCTCATTCCTTCTCTACCACACAGGGTGTAGTGCATAAATTGAAACGGACAGCGTAACAGCGCCAACTTGTACAGTGCTCCGTTGCATCGTGCGTCGTCCGAATCTCCGACTCGGCAGGGGAGAAAGAGAAAGAAGACTCTAAAGGAAGCCTAAAGAGAACAACAAAGGAAGGATCAATTAATCGAAACAAAGTTTCGATTAATCAATCAAAGGGAATTGATGTGCTAACAACTTTCCAAAGAGATGGAAAATCATTAAAGTAAAAGTGTGAATTTTGATTGTACAAGATTGAATTTGCTCAAGAAAGACAAACTCAATGCAATAGCATGGCAAACAGTACCAAACATCAACACCAATCATGTAATCAAGTGAGCAAAAGATTTGCAAGAATGATTATGATCATACAAATGCCAATAATGTAAACAAATGCATAATCGATAAATTGTGCATTGAAATATTGTAAGCATGTCTCAAACAAAGGCTAAAAAACACCTAAAACATCCACACATATCAAGCATATCAATCCATGGAAGTTAGAGGAGGAAAGAATGTCAAACAAGCTTGAAAATAGGCAAAAATGGCATTCTGGTTCAGTGTTAATCGATTAACACTTTTGTACTGCAAAGTGTTAATCGATTAACACTTGAAAAATAGCAAAATTACACTGGTTAATCGATCAACACTTTTGCACTGCAAAGTGTTAATCGATTAACATTGAAGCAGGGGAAAAAAAAACAGTTTTCAAAAGTGCTTCCAACCACTTACTTAATCACTTATCCAAGCATTCTCATGTTATGTCTTACATTTATGCACGAAAATTACATCATGTATGAGCAATTAAACACAAATTGAAAGCATTAACATGAAGATCAAAGATCAAGCAATCGCATGATTAAACGAACCGAATAACGATCGAAATTACATCGAAAACGCACGAAAATGATCAAAATAGTGAGTAGAGTAAGATCTACCAGCCTACAAGCCGGAGAATTGGCTTGGTGATTATTGTAAGTGAAATGTAGAAAGAAGAAAGCAAGAAAACCAGAGAATTATGCACTTGCACTCTGAATCGTAGTGAAACCAAGCAAAAACGCAAAAATGCACCGAGATCGAATTTGCACTGAATTGATTGATATGAACAGTTGAATTGAAGTAGAATTTGCTGTGATTCCAGAAATCCAAACACAATTAAAGATGAATGAAGGCTTAAGCTCAAGAGAACGCAATTTTAATGTGAAATTTGCTACTCTTTAATGGTGATAATAGAGCTTTAGTGATGTTTGGGAAGAAAATCGGGATGAAGATGAAGAAGTTGCAGAAAATTTCAGAGAGAATGTGAGAGAATTGAGATTGAAGAGAGTGAAGAATTGTGAAATGTGTGAAATGGTTGAGGGTCCTTGTGAAAATAGTAAAGCTTTGTTTATATAGAGGATAGGTATGGAGTGTGATTGGTTTGGAATGTGCTTTGGGGCTAGGTTTGGAGCTAGGTTGGGAGTTAGTTACACTTGACTCACCGAGTCAGCGGTTAACTCAGTTAGTTAGGTGGTTAACTTAGTGGAGCAATCCCAATGCAAGTCTATATCAATGGCTCACATACTTGGAAGTTAAGGAACATGGTGCACTTAATTCAAATTAATATATTGGAGTAAATGTAAGTGGAGTGTCTTGAATAGTCTTAAGATGTCTAGAGATGTCTAGAATGTTCCACACACTGCTAGAACCAAGTAGAATCCCAAAATGTGGAGAAAAAGCTGTTGTCATGAAAAGTAGCAGAATCTGCCCATTTTACATGTGTTAATCGATTAACACATTTGCACTGCAAATGGTTAATCGATTAACCAGGCCAAAATTCCCCAATTTTGCTTGAAAAATGGTGTTGTGGCCACGATTCTGATTTTCAACCTCTTGCTTTGATGAATAGGCATAGAAACCCTTGTTTTGTGCTTGTTTTGATGATGTGATATCTTAGTGAGGATGTGATTAATCGGGCTTGGAAAACCTGAATATTCCTGCAACAAAAAACACACAGAAAAAGCGTGTGAGTACGTATGCCAGCGATGCGAATGCACATGCTTATGCAAAAGGCAAAAGGGAGGTCAAATTTCGGGTTACGACAGCACCGAACTCCTATCCTCAATGGATCCCAAAAATTCAATAAGTAAGCTAAATTGACCATGACCCAATGCTCTTCAAATCAAACCACAAATGCTTTGTCCTAATGACCATTGATATCCTTGACATGACACCCTAATCTCACGATCTTCAATTGATGATTGTCCACAAACTCACCCATGAATAAGAATCCTGATCCTCCTTGAGATACACTGATAATGACGAAACGACTTGAATTGAGTAAGAGCCAAACCCTGATCCACACCAATGAAATTCTGACCCGATGCTTTGGATAAACCCTCTGAACGAGGAAAACCTTGAAACTTGATGAACTTTTGAACAAGAAGATATTCATGATAATGTGAATTCAACCCTGAATGAGGATGAGGATCTCACAACAATAGAGAATCCCGATCTTGCACACAATACCTTGATCCCACGCCTTAGGAGTTCATGCAAATATATGATTAATGCAGTTATGACCCAATGTGTTATGCAGACGAATGCGAAACGAAAGCCAGTTAAAGTTAGAAAAAGGTAGGGCAAATTTTGGGGTGTTATAGTAACTTTTGTCCTGCCTCCAGATAAGCATATTGCAAATGCTCGGGCAGTTGCTTCAATTCCAGTTCAGGAGGTTCTTCTATGGAAGGTAGATGATGTTTGTGACCAACAGTTGTAGATTCTATTACTTCCACAGTTTCTTCCTCATGCTTCTTCATTGGACCATAAATGAGTCCACCTTGTGACTTTTCCTCTTCTTTTAATTTTCCTAGCTCTTGTTCCAACACATCATTAGTTTTGAGAAGGTTTTTATGAGTTATACCTTCCCAGCTGGATATCATGGAACAATCAGCTACATCCTCTTCAGGATACTGTAGGGCATTGAGCACATTAAATACCACTTGATGTCCATTAACTCTCATGGTGAGTTCTCCTCTTTCCACATCAATCAAAGTTCTTCCCGTTGCTAAGAATGATCTTCCTAACAATATAGGGGTTTCTTCATCAGCATCAAAATCCATGATAATGAAGTCAGCAGGGAAAACAAATTTGTCAACCCTTACTAACACATCTTCTATCTTTTCTTGGGGGTAACAAATACTCCTATCTGCCAATTGCAAAGTGATGGTTGTAGGCCTGGCAGCTCCTATCCCTAACTTTTTAAAGATGGATAAGGGCATAAGATTAATGCTAGCTCCAAGAAGGTGTTTCCAATGGTGCATGGAATAGTGAAACTCCCAGGATCTTTTAATTTAGGTGGAAGTTTTCCTTGCACTAATTGACTACACTCTTGAGTGAGTGCAACCGTGGCAAACTCTCTCACTCTCTTTCTTTTAGTGAGTACATCCTTCATGAACTTTAAATAATTTGGCATTTGTTTAATTGCTTCAATCAATGGTATGTTGATGTGAAGCTGCTTCAAAATTTCCATAAACTTTCCAAACTGTTGTTCTTCCTTGGCCCTCCTAATCCTTTGTGGAAAAGGTGGGGGTGGTCTTTCTTGAATAAACTCTGGCTTTCTGCAGGAGTCAGTCATGACCTCCTACGGCTTTTGAGAAGTTAAATCTGCATTAGTAACCTCTTCATTCTGCTTGTGATCTTGAGAAGGTTCTTCATCAGTATCTTTTCTTGTTTCAGTACAGTCTGGCTCATGCAATTCTGTGCTCGCCTCCTTGTTCTTTGAGATGGATTCTTCAACTTCTTTTCCACTTCTTAGCTTAATGGCTTGGCATGTTTCAACATTCTTTACTCCAGCAGGTGCAGTTGGAGTTTCAGTGGAACTAGGAAGAGTTCCCATGTTCCTTGAACTCAAAGCAGTAGCTATTTACCCTACTTGATTCTCCAAATTCTTGATACTTACTCCTTTTGCTTGAAACTGATTCTTTGCTTCTTGAATGAAAGATTTCAAAACATTCTCCAGCTCGTTGTTGCTCTGATTCCCCCCTCCGTAGTTAGGAGTAGTAAAACCAGGAGGAGCTTGTGTTGTTGTTGCTTGCGGCTTTGGTTGATTTTGATTATTACTCCAAGAGAAATTTGGATGGTTGCGCCACCCTGGGTTGTATATGTTGTTGTAAGGATTGTTGTATTTATTGTTGTTGTTGCCAACATAGTTGACTGATACAGGATTTAAAGAACATTCTTCAAACAGATAGGGTCCTCCACAGTAGACACAGGCAATCACGGTCGTGTCAGTAACCACCTTTACTGGCTCTGGTCGTGGTACTTCAAGAGTCATCATATTCTTCATCATTTGGTGAATTTGAGCCACTTGAGCAACAATAGTTGTTGTCTCATTGACTTCATGAACTCCAACAGGTTTTTTGTGAGTTGAGTTTGCAGAAGCCCTAGTGACAGGCCACTGGTATGTGTTGGCAGTAATGCTCTCAATCAACTTGTAACTGTCTTTATAAGATTTGGATAAGAGAGCTCCACCACTGGATGCATCTAACATATTCCTTGAGGATGGAATTAATCCATTGTAGAATGTCTCAAGTTGAATGCAGATGGGAATCTCATAATGAGGGCATTGTCTTAGTAACTCTTTAAATCTTTCCCAAGCGTCAAATAAGGATTCGTCATCTCCTTGCCTAAATGAAGTAATCTCATTTCTCATCTTTGTATTCTTTGAAGGAGGGAAGTATTTTGCTAGAAATTTTTCCACCAAGGTATTCCATGTAGAGATGGAATTTGGTTTCAAGGAATTTAGCCAGCTCTTAGTGAAGGGAAATCGTGAGTCAAAACGCAGCAGAAATTAAAATTTCCCTTTAGTGATCCTTACGAAAGATCATGACCAGTGATAGAATGGTTATGTCTTGTGGCGATGAAACCTTTGATTCTGAATCGAAGGGATGATCACGAGCGATGTACGATAAACAGCGCCTCTACTCAGTCCACACGAACAGCTTCCTTCAGTTTCAGTGCTAGCTGCTATGACTGAAGGCTTTGAGTGTGAGAGAGAGAGAGAGAGAGAGAGAGAGAGAGAGAGAGAAGGAAAATACAGCTAGGGTTTCACAACTGAATTTTCATCAAGTGTTTATGCTTCTGCACAAGGGTTATATTTATAGAACCACTTGTGTGGGCTGCAAGCTAAAAATCCCACATAAGTGCACGCACACCATATCTTATGATGTACCGTATATCACTTAAGTACGTGGTACCTTACCACAATCCGTATTCCACTTAAGTGCATCGTACCTTACGGTGTTACATATTTACTTAACTACACCATACCTTAGGTGTGCCTTATTTACTCTACCTCTTATCAAATTGTCCTTATGTGTGTGACCCTGTAGGATTTCGCGACGTTGGTAATTATATTAAATCATGCATTTAACATAATAAACAGTGAGCAGTATCTGGCAACACATCACTGCTACCTAGGTCACGAAATTGTCATATGATCTGACAAAACCTTTTGTGATAGTGCTTGTGTGTACAATTACCTTTTTGCCCTTATGTCTACATTGAACACAAGGCATATAATGTGTCATCCTTGTTCAGTTCAATATTGGGCCCTTAGACATTTATCCTGTTATGCAGGATGGGAAAATTCCATCTAGGTCACTCATGTCCCTCAGCATGCTTTATGAAGTACCCATCAACTGTCTTTATAGTTATCCAATTACGGACAATGTTTGATCAGCAATAAAGTACTTGACTCTACATCTAGGGTCCATAGTGGTTTCAGGTCGAAGGGTGGTATACACCACTATCACCATGAGAGTAACTTATGACACTTTGCATAACATTCTATGTAGTACTCTCATAGTGGGTCAATCCAGTATAAATATTACTCCTAATATTCATACCTATGTTAAGAATTGATAACTCCTTATCCATGATCCATGAGATGTGATCATCAGTCTATCTACATAATAGTCTTAATGCTTTAAGGTTATCCCATTTCACATTAAAGCTCGACTACGGATACTTTAAGAATAGTGTCCTTATGTTTAATGGAATATCATGATTAAGTCACACTTAATATTTCATTAAACGAACTAGCTATTCTAGGGACTTTATCACTTTGGAAAAACAAACATAATAAAGAAATGCCTTTTATTATTAATAAATAATTCGATACAAGTACCAAAAGTATTGGCCTCTAGGGCTTACACCAACACTTGGCCCTATCCCTTAGAGAATAAGGAAATAACCTCAACCTAAAGGCATCATCAGTCATGCCAGGAATCTTGAAATTGTTAGCAACGTCTAGAAATTATCTTAAATGCAAGTGTGGGCCTTCATGAGGAGAGTCTGAATATTGATCAGTGGTTTGCAACATTTGAAACATCATAGGTTTGAACTCAAACTGTTGTGAAGTGATCTCTGGTCTAACAATACCAGTGCTCATGGCAGCTGGATCAAAGATAGCATAATCTCTGATGTTACGCGCCCTGTCATTGGCAATGCCAATGATGTCTTGCTTAGCCATGACACTTTCTGGCTGTGTCTCGTCTGATGATGAAGACGAAGCTTCTTCGTCAGTCTCCACGTGCACTATTTCCTCTGATTCAACCACAACTGATGTAGATGGATCTCCAAATAGTTGTTGAGAACGCAAAAATCTCCTTTGTGCTCTTAGAATTCTTCCAGGTTCAGGATAACCACTGTAAACTGGTTGTAACGACCTGCGCATGCAATAGCTTAAACCTGTCGTAACACCAAATCACAGCAAAAATGTTAAAGGCTCAAATACAACCTTTAAACAAAAATAACAAATACAGTAGTTCAAAGTGTATTTTCCACTCCCCGGCAACGGCGCCAAAAACTTGGTGTCTGCTTTCAAAGTGTTTACTTTAATTAATTTTTCTAAATCAAGGGTGTCACATGCAAGTATACATGTATGTTTGATTGCAGCAAGTGATAAAATAAGAGATCGTACCCACATGGAGTGAATTTTGATATAACTTTGAACTTTAAATTATTCAATTCTTGTTTAAAACTAGTATGAGCAAGGTAATAACTAATAATAATGGTAATAACAATAATAACACACTACAAACTAAAAATCTAAATAAAGAAGGATAAGATATCAGAGAGAATGATTGATGAGCTAAGATCCATTAATACATTGTTGCTAAACAGTGCCAATGATGTGAAGTGTCGTGCCTCAAAAGGTCAAAACGTGATCTAGTGGTGTATTTCTACAACATCAAAACATACATAACTAGGGCAAGGGAACAAATCTCTCAGTCTCACTTATAACCCTAAAAGGTGTCTGGTTTTAGTTCTGCAAAATCTTTATGGTCTCAACTTCTTATCTCTAAGTAAGTTGAATTAAGTGTATATCTCTATCCTACTTTGTTAACCACTTTTGTTATGAAATCAGCATGTTGTTGGATCTCTCTCAACCACATGCTTGTACCTTTTTCTAAGTTGACCACTCTAAGAAGCAAGTATATAGCAATGAAAACACATAACAAAATAAGACACTTAACAACACATCATTTTAATGTAAAAACAACTTTATATTAACTTCACTTTGCTCATTAAATACGAGTTTAGCTTATAATGAGCTGAGTACAAACTACTGGAATGAAAATACAAGTTGACATATTATTAATAAAAATATAGAAAAGAAATGACAACCTAGTAATAACTTGAAGTTCCTTTGCGTTGAGTAAACAACATCAGACCTCTGTAGTCACGACGGTTCCAAGCAGTGAGTACAAGACTGGATGAGAAGAAGAAATCTCTCTAAACTTCTTAATCCTCTAAGTAAATAAACTAAAAATAGAAAATATAATGTTTGCTCTCTAGCTTTCGATCTCTTCTTCAATGCTGAACATGGCTTGCTTTTTATAGCCTTTGAGAATGAGAAATGGGAGTTGATGGGTCTTGGATCATGGGCTTTTGATGAAAATAAGGTTCAGCCTGAATCAAATCACAAATAGCTCCAGTTGTCGCCTCTTCCTTTGTGAACAAGTTATCAAGGACAGACAACAATTGGACATAAGGGGCCTTTGGCAGGCTACTGCAGCAGGTAGTGGCGCAGAGCAGACGACGGGTGGCTAGGTGTAGGATGCGCTTTTGCAGGCATGATCCCCATTGTACCCTCATTTGTCTTCTAGCTTCTTTGATCTTATCTTGATGCTTCAGCTTCTTCTTGACACGAACCTCTGCCACGTATGCCCTAGTGATAGACATTCTTCTAAGCTCTTGGTGAAATTGAAATTGACAAATCCCATTTTCTTTCTTCCTTTTATCTCCATTCTGCTCCGACTCTGTCTTGAGGTGTCACACCTCAGCTTGCCTTAATCTAAATTGCTTTAGGACCAAAAATACACAATAAACCATCAAAGGTGCAACCAGTGCACTGAAGACAAATTCATATTTAAACAAGAGAAATGCAAATAAATCTAATTAAACCTAGCCAAACTACTACAGAAAATGGATCATTATGACACACTAAAATAGTGTTATCACATAGCGGTGGCCTTTAGGCCTTCCAGTCAGTAGTGGATTGGCCAGTGATTTGATGCTAGAAACCAAGTGCATCAGTCTGTCAATCGCTCTCTAAAAGAGATTTGCAAGCAAGGCCATTCCCATGAGGGAACTACAATAAATAGGCAATCTGATCTTGACAAAAAGTGTAATTCCTATTAAACATTCTAAATGAAATAGTGCCTATAGTGCGTGTTCCTCCCACAGGTGTGGCATATCTAAATGAACTAAGGAATTCATAAGTAAGCCTAACATATGTAGGGCTAGTCAATGAACAGAAATAAGTCATTCATAGGTTCTCTATCATCCAGTTAACACTACTTATGAAACCTAAGTCACGAAGGGAAGCATTATCGAGATACCTTGTTGCCGCAACATCCCTATTGAAAAGCTTGAGGTACTTTGTTCTTTGATTATCACCCTTTATCCCTTCTCCGAAGGTGATACCCATGTAGTCTACCACTCTTCTTGGTCTCATGGCTCTTGGAGGCATGGTGAATGGAAGATTGAAGAGTTTGAAGGAATGGGTAGGAACTTGAGGAAAGTGGAGAATGAGTAGGATTAGTTTTGAGTGAGAATGAGAGTATATTATGGATGTTTATGGTGATGAAGTAAAGGTTGAAGGTTGGGGGTTAAGGATATGAATGAGTGTAGAGTAGAGTAAAAGATTATGGGATTTAAATGAGGGTGGTTTCTAAAAAACATGCAAGGGGAGTTTTAAAATCAAAACTGTCGTTCAGACTGATATGGCGACCTCCTTTAAGCTAATGGCGAACGCCATTAGCTTTAACGTTACTTTTTCAAAAATCAGGCTAATGGAGAACGCCATTAGCATATTGGTGACCGCCATTTGCTTAAAATACGCAAAAATTAACCTCAGGCTTAAAAATAGTGATTTTTTCTCAATGATTTTCAGTTGTTAAGGCCAAAAAATTTCCAGATGAAAGGGTTTTAGCACATGACCTAAATTGGAATCATGCAAAGTAATTAAAACGAAAGAAAAAAAAGAAAAGAATACAAGAAAACTAAACAATTTAACTAACTCATAATGAAATAAAACAATCAACGAAAACGGGAATGCATTAAACTGAAACATAGGTTCGTGCTAGTTTAACGTCGGTAGCTCGACGATAATGTAAACATAACAAGAAAATCGAAATGAAATCCTGATAATGAAATAAAATTCCTAACTAGAAAGCAGGGAAACATTCCCTCCCCCACACTTAAACAAGGCATTGACCTCACTGTCTAAGTGCATGGTAGGAAAACAGAAAATGGTACAATAAAGCAACACTAGCCACTACGACGTCTGACATTAGGCTCAAAGAAACACCTCATGGAATAGATTTGCTAAAACAAGTGGTCGAACTACTCGTTAGACATATCCATAAAGCCAAGAAAGTCCACGCGCAGAGTGGTGAGCTCTCCTCTAAGTGTAGCAATTTTCGTCCTGAGGGCGTCAATTGCAGCAGTGTGATCAATGAGAGGCTCTGCGTGAATACCAGAGGCGAGTGAAGCAGCATCAAAGAAAATGGCATTTCGGTTCTCATAGGCTTGAGGGGTATCAGGTGGAGTGGGTGACTCACTTTAGCCCTCCAAATTATACAACCAATTATTCCTGTTGTGCACACTTTTCATCTCATGGTTAGGTAGTGTAAAATTATACACCACTTGGTTATCAATTAACAGTTTAAACTCTAGTGATCCCAGATTGGCTATGATGCATCGGTTAAAGCAGAAGTTAAGATGCATGGGTCGGATACCTCCTAAAGCATGTAAACGGTTGATGGGGTATTTAAATCTAATGGCTGCAGTAATCATAGTAACCAATCCTCCTATAAGGATAGGACCATGGGTCTCTCGGGAAATCCTATCTAAGTTCGCTAACATAAATGTAGCAGCATTCACGGGTCTAGCTTGGAACACAGAACATGATAAATAACTCGTCTCTAGATATTGAGGTAATGTTTTCCTCTTTCTAAAATAGTGTGTGGGCTAGGATTTTGTGGAAGGAGCATATAGTTGGGTTGTGGATGTTTTCGGAAAACATAAAATTTGGTTCAGGGTGGTGGTTTCCGGCTATACTACCCCAGAAAAAGTCAAGGTCAAGATCCATGAAGGCATCCTCTTGAGCTATGGTAAACACATATGGGCCAGTAGGAAATCCTAATAGGTCGGCCATCTCATGGTGTGTGAAACGGTATTTGGTCCCAAAAAGTCTAAAGGTAGTCAAGCCTCTATTAAATCCTAACCCTTTATTAGGATCATAGAAAAAGGAACTCAAGAACTCAAGGGTTAGCCTATGATACGTGTTAAACCTCCTCACAACAAAATTATCCCATCCTATTTGGCTAAGTAGGTACATCACACTATCTCAGATACCTAGGGTGGTCATGGTGGGTCTGTCAGGATAGATAGATAATTCCATATCTCTCTGAGCTAGCACTTCAAAACGTCGCCTCTGGCCTTCGTTCCTGAAGATAACCTCCATTTCATCAACGGGGTGCATTCTCTATAGTTAGTATCAAGTTAGCCTAAGCTATGTTAGCCTGAAAGTAGACATAGAATAAGTTAGTAGTGGTTAAAGCAATGAATTGTACCGCATAAAAGTGTATGAAAAGAAAGAAAATAAAAATAAAATATCTAGAACCCAAGGTCGCGGGTTTCCTCCCACGCAGTGCTTCATTTAATGTTGGGAGCTTGACATTAATTCAGAAGGGACTATTCTTTTGAAGAAGCAGGCAGCTCTTCTAGTTTGTAACTTATGTAGAAGTCTTTATATTCTACGCTATGGTAATGCTAAAGTCGCTGCCCGTTTACAATGAATGTCTCATTTGATTTACCTCGTATTTCTACGGCTCCGCTTTGGAATACTTTTACGACCTCAAAAGGGCCAGACCATCTAGAACGAAGTTTGCCAGGAAATAATTTTAGTTGAGAATTGAAAAGAAGGACTATGACACCCTCATTAAATTATCTCCTTGTTATTCGCATATCATGCCACTATTTAGTTCTTTCCTTATAAATCCAGGCATTTTCATAGGCATCTAATCTAAGCTCTTCTAGTTCATGGATGTCTAAGATTCTTTTCTATCCTGCGGTTGTGTAATTCATGTTGAGGGTCTTAATAGCCCAATAAACTTTGTGCTCTAGTTCGACTGGAAGGTGATATGATATACCATAAACTAGTTTAAATGGGGTGGTTCCTATTGGGGTTTTATAAACTATTCTATAAGCCCACAGAGCTTCGTGAAGTTTCGCAGACAAATCTTTTCTAGAAGTTGCAACAGTTTTCTCTAATATTTTCTTAATTTCCCTATTGGAAGTCTCATCTTGTCCACTCGCTTGAGGGTGGTAAGGTGTTGCTACTCGGTGTCAGACTCCATATTTGAGCAACAGTCTCCCAAAGATATTTGAAATGAAATGGGAGCCACTGTCACTAATGACGAGTCTCGGCACACCGAATCTGGGAAAGATGATGTTCTTAAAAAGTCTAATAACTAATCGCGTGTCATTTATAGGAAAGGCTATGGCCTCGATCCATTTCAAAACGTGATCAACAGCTACGAGTATGTATTTGTTACCAAAAGAAGATGGGAAGGGTCCCATAAAATCAATACCCCACACGTCAAAGACTTCCACTTCTAAGATACCTTTTAACGGCATCTCGTCGTACCTAGAGATGTTTCCAATGCGTTTGCACCAGTCGCAATTTATAACCGCCGTATGGACATCTTTCCATAAATTAGGCCAGAAAATGGCAGATTGTAAGATCTTTACGCAAGTCTTAGATGTGTTTGCATGCCCTCCATAGGGTGCAACATGGCAATGGGATATGATGTCGTCTACCTCTTCTTCGGGGAAACATCGACGAAAAATGCCATTGGTGCCTCTCTTGAAAAGAAATGGCTCATCCCAATAGTAGTGTTTTAGATCATGAAAGATTTTCTTCTTTTGTTGGTACGTTAAATCTGGTGGAAGTACTCCGGCCGCTAGGTAGTTGACAAAGTCAGCATGCCATGGCACAATAGTCTTAGTATAAACTGCTTCCACAACTTCATTAGTTTACGTGTCATTATAAATTAGAGAATATTCAGTTGTGTTACTTTCTAACTGGGCTACTAGTCTATCATAAGGGAAATCATCGTTGATGGGTACTTGTTCGACCTTTATGTTCTCAAGTCTAGAGAGATGATCAGCTACTACATTCTCGGTTCCTTTTTTATCCTTAATTTATATATCGAATTCTCGGAGTAGTAGGATCCATCTCAAAAGTCTTGGATTGGCGTCCTTTTTGCTCAATAAGTAACGAATCGCGGCGTGATCAGTGTAGACAATTATCTTAGCTCCCACTAGGTAGGAACGAAATTTAACTAACACGAAAACGATAGCTAAGAATTCCTTTTCTGTGGTGGCGTAGTTCATTTGCGCTTCATCTAAATTTCTACTTGCTTAATAAATTGCATGAAGCTTTTTGTCTTTGTGTTGTCCTAAGATTGCGCTTATGGCATAGTCACTAGCGTCACACATTATTTCGAAAGGTTTACTCCAATCAGGTGGTTACATGATGGGTGCAGTAATTAGAGCGGTTTTCAACAGTTGGAACACCTCTAATAATTTTTCATCGAAGATGAATTCAACATCTTTCATTAATAGGCCAGATAGTGGTTTAGTTATTTTAGAGAAATCTTTTATGAATCGTCGGTAAAAGCCAGTGTGTCTTAAGAAACTACGTATTTCTCTAACATTTTTCGGAGGTTGAAGGTTTTCTATGACTTCTATCTTAGCTTTATTGACCTCAATCCCCTTATCGGACACTATGTGTCCAAGCATTATTCCTTATCGGACCATGAAATGGCATTTTTCCCAATTAAGTACGAGATTAACTGTTACACATCTCTCTAGTACCATTTCTAGGTTCGTTAAATATCCTTCAAAACTCTGCCCACAAACCGAAAAGTTATCCATGAATACTTCCATGATGTTGTCTAGAAAATCTGCAAAGATCGCCATCATGCATCTTTGAAATCTTGCGGGAGCGTTACATAGTCCAAATGACATTCGTAGATAGGCGAGTGTACCATAGGGACAGGTGAAGGTAGTATTTTCTTTGTCGTTAGGATGAATAGGGATTTGGGAAAATCCTAAATAACCGTCTAAATAGCAGAAATGAGAGTGTTTATCCAATCGTTCGAGCATCTGATCTATAAAAGGTTAAGAAAAGTGATATTTACGAGTGGCCTTATTCAACTTTTTATAATCAATGCACATCCTCCATCCAGTTACAACACGTTTTGCTACAGCTTTTCCCTTTTCGTTGTTGACAACCGTAACAGCTCCTTTCTTGGGCACGACATAAACTGGACTGACCTAGTTACTATCGGATATTGGGTATATAATTCCTGATTCTAATAGATTTTGTACCTCTTTCTTAACTACATCACTCAAGATGGGGTTGATCCTTCTTTGGTGTTCTCTAGAGGTTTTGCAGTTGTCCTCTATCATAATGTGATGCATGCACAAAGAGGGACTTATCCCTTTCAGATCATAGATATTGTAGCCTAGAGCTTTAGGGTATTTCCTTAAGACATGTAGTAGTTTCTCAGTTTCAATCTGTCCTAAGTCTGCATTGACTATTACAAGGCGTTCAAGATCTGTATCTAGGAATCCATACCTTAGATTCTTGGGTAGTGTTTTAAGTTCTACATAAGGTTTCTTCAGGCAAGGCATATGATTTGGAGTTAGTGCTAAGCATTCCCTCAGACTATCATCTACGTATGGTTTACACCAGTTATCATCTTCTATTATCGAAGGTGATAAAATCTTTAGTATTTCAGTATACTTAGATTGTTCCATCTCCATTTCTCTTACACATTCATCAATGATATCTAGGGAACAACAAGAATCGTCAATAACTAGTTCCTTTAGGAATAGCGAAAGGATAAATTCGACTTTTTCATCACCAACCTCAAAGGTTAGCTTTCCTTTCTTCACGTCTACGATGGCGCCAACAGTGGCCAAAAAGGGTCTTCCTAATATGATGGGAATATTGGAATCCTCCTTTATGTCCATTATTATGAAGTCGGTAGGGATATAGAATTGACATATTCGGACGGGAACATTCTCTAGCATACCTACAGAAAATTTAACAGAATAGTCAGCTAGTTATAGAGACATCCTCGTTGGTCTTACTTCTCCTAATTAGAATTTTTCACATATAGAAAGGGGCATTAGACTAAAACTAGCTCCTAAGTCTCATAGTGCTTTGTCTATGACTCATTTTCCGATTACGTATGGTATGGAAAAACTACATGGATCTTTTAATTTCAGAGGCATATTGTTTTGAATTATAGCGCTACACTATGCAATAAGTGTAAAGGTCTCGTTATCCTCAAGCTTTTTCTTATTAGATAGAATATATTTAAGGAATTTAGCATATGAGGTCATTTGCGTAATAGCTTCTGTGAAAGGTATAGTGATATTCAGTTGCTTTAGAAGTTCTACGTATTTCTTGTATTGCCCCTCATTTTTAGACTTAGCAAGTCTTTGAGGATAAGGGATCGATGGTTTATACGATGGTGGAGGCACATATAGTTTTTCTTTCTCTATGACCTCTTCGTTTTTGTCATCTTCCTTACTTGGTTTATCTAATTGGCCACTCTTCGTTACCTTCTCAGTTTCTTTCTCTGAGTTCTGACACATGGGTGGATTTTGGATTCTAGGATCTACTGGTCCATCTAATTCTATCCCAATTTTCAATGTGATAGCATCTGCATGACCTTTAGGATTAGGTTGCAGTTAGCCAAGAAATACTCCGGTTGGTGCTGCTATTGATGCTTGTTGTTGGGCTACTTGATAAATTTTGGTTTCTAACATTTTGGTATGTGTAGCCATTGCATCAAGCTTACTTGCCATTTTATTCATTAGTTCACTCGTGTGTGCATTTTGGTTGGAGAACTCTTTGTTTTGTCGAGTTTGGGTTGCGATGAAATTCTCTAATAACAGCTCAACGTTTGATTTCCTAGGTTCTTGAGGAGCACTAGGGGCTCATTTGTGATAACCTGGAGGAACAATTGGCACTGGGTTTAGAGCTAACAAAGCATTGTTGCTCTTGTAGGAAAAATTAGGATGGTTCCTCCAGCCATGATTGTAAGTGTTTGAGTACGGGTTTCCTTGGGCGTAGTTTACTTGGTCAGTAAGAATACCAGCCAATAAATGACATTTGGCATTACTATGCCCAGGGGTTCAACAGAATTCACAGTTGGGTGTCACATCGGCCACGGAGGCTGCTGGAGTTACAGTCAAACTCTCAATCTTTTGAGTAAGCGCATTCACTTTAGCACTGACACAATCTAGGCTATTAACTTCGTACAATCCGCTCTTCGTAGCAGGTTTCTCTGTAGGATTTCTCTCACCTCCCCATTAGAAGTGGTTCTGAGCCATGTTTTCAATGAATTGATAGGCGTCTTTATAAGGTTTGTCCATTAGAGCGCCGCCAGCAGCAGCGTTCAAGTTCAGCTTTGTGTAGTATAGAAGACCATTGTAGAAGGTATGGATTATTAACCATTGTTCAAGTCTATGATGCAGACAGAGCCTCAACATGTCCTTGTATCTTTCCCAAGCATCGAAAAGAGATTCACTGTCATTTTGGCTAAATCCGTTGATTTAGGCTCTTAGCATAGCAGTTTTGCTAGGTGGAAAGTATCAGGCTAAGAAGACTTTCTTCAACTCTTCCCACGTAGTGATATAGTTGGATGGTAGAGACTGGAGCCAAGCACTAGATCTATCTCTTAAAGAGAAAAGAAAAAGACGTAGTTTTATGGCTTCATTACTAACACCATTCGCTTTTACGGTATCAGCGTATTGCACAAACATTGATAAATGAAGGTTCGGGTCGTTTGTAGGACTCCCAGAAAACTGATTTTGTTGAACGGCTTGTAACAATGAAGGTTTTAGCTCAAAATCGCTTCGTTCGATGGCAGGGGCAGCAATGCTATTATGTGGTTCATCTTGCGATGGAACGACGTAATCCTTAAGAGGACGGTTCGGTGGATTTTCAGCCATGGGAATTCTTAGTTCTGGAAAAGGAATTTCAGGTTCAAGAATATTATATTTAATTCAGAAATTGTTTATTCGACGTCTTAAATTAATAAAATGCTTGATATCGTCAATCGGTTGCTCTAACTTTTTGCCTTGAGAGTGAGAGTTTGGCATACAATTGACGGAATAAAAAGGAAAACTTGTTGCCTTAGTCTATACTGCCCAACAATAGAATCACAATATTGACTAAATTAGTCCCCGACAACGGTGCCAAAAACTTGATCCCGACCCTACGAGTCTATCGGATGATCTAACTGCAAGTATACAGTCTATCACATAGTTTTAAAAGATATCGAACCCACAGAGACTAATAATCAATCTACCGTTATCTATCGATACTATGTGAAGCTAAGGCTAGTGATTAAAACGGATTTGACGAAAATAAAACGTAAATTGCTAAAGTTTGGAAATAATAATAAAGAGAGGTTGGAATATGGATTCCGTGTTCCTCAAGGACTCTGTAGAATATACGCACTAAATGCAGTTAGACTATGTTCCGTAGAGAATATCAATTTAAAGACTCTGTCTCACACTCTCGCGTTATTGACTAAAGCCACACTCCCTAACCATGAGATTTATCTCTCGCTCGCCCATTTTAATTAGAAAGCGTATTTTGAAAATTAATTAGATCCTAATCGATATCTAAAACGCTCTTGCTGTTTTTAGGATTGATGCCTAGTTTCCACTATCTGATTCAATCCTCACACTCTCGTGCTATCGGCTCGAACCTTAGTTTGCTTTTCACTCTCGTGACAGAACATTAAGACTTACAATTGGAAACTAAAACCAAAACAGAATTTTACTATCGTTTCGCGCCTATTATTTTTCTACCGAGTCTTGTCGGTAACGACGGTCCTCATATGCCGGTCTCAGACACGTTTATCCAGACATTATTTCAATAAAAAAACATAAACGCATTATTTAAAATTAAGGACAGTATATCAATAAGTAGAAGAATGCGATAACAATAATTAAATTAAAGTGATAAAAAAAACTTGTAAAGTAGAAGTAAAAGCAGAACTTGAAGAAACAATAAAACTTTTGATTAATGTCGGCAAGCTTGTTGTTGATCCAAGAGTACAAGAAATAACAAGAAAAGAATTTGTGACAATCCCTCGATGTGATTTATTGTCACTTTACAAGTAAATTTTCTGCTTAAATCTAGAAAACAATTTCGACAGAGCTTCCGCACGACTTGGATGCTCAGAAATTCCAAGAAGCATACTATATATAGAGGTCTAATGAGCCTGGTAACTGCTTCCATCGTGCAAGGAGGTTGAGAAGAAACAGGAAAGTGGGAAGAGGGAGTCCAAAACCGACTCCACATTTTCTGCTACTGCAACATAATGGCGAACGCCATTTGGCCTTTCATTAAATGATGTGGACTTGGTACATGGCGGACGCCATTAGGGTAATGGAGAACGCCATGCACCAGAAAAGCCAATTTTCTGCATTTTCTTCTATTCTTCTACTCCTTTTCCGAGTTCTTCGCAGAATTGCTCCAACACTTATTAAAACCTGCAAAGCGAACAAAACACGACGTAAAAGTGATAAAATAAACTAAAATAACAATGAATAACATGCATTATGAGCCTAAAAAATGATACGTTTTCACGTTATCAAAAGCTTATGCCATGTTTTATTGGTCCATACCAGATTATGAAGCAAGTAGGATAAGTGGCCTACAAAGTTGCATTATTGCCATTCCTTTAGAATCTTTATGATGTCTCTCATGAGGAAGTATACTCTCGATCTGTCTCATGTAATTCAAGTGGACAATGTGCAAGTTAGAGAGAACTTGACCGTTGAGGCATTTCCCTTGAGAGTAGAGGATGATGAAGTGAAGCACTTGAGAGGAAATGAGATTGCGCTAGTAAAGGTGGTATGGAGAGGATCTGCTGATGGAAGCACGACTTGGGAGCTAGAGAGTTATATGAGAGAGTCATATCCGACTCTGTTTTCTTCTGGTGATTTTCAAGGGCGAAAATTTTGTAAGTGGGGGAGAGTTGTAACACCGTAAATTTAATTAATTGATTAATTTGAATTGTTTATGTATTTATTTAGTTATTAGGTGTTTTAATTAAAATAAATTATGTGATTATATGTTGTTGGGGTGTAATGGTATTGGTAGGGTGTGGTGAGAATATGAGTGCTTGGTAGAATAATTAACAATAGCTAGAATATTAGTATTTTTAATTAATTACATTTAATAATAGAAATAAAAATAGAAATTGGTGGCTTTATGTTAGAAATTATTTAGTAATTAAAATTAAAGAGAAAATATGAGTTAGTAGAGGAATAAGGGACAATTAAGAGATTTGGAGAACAAGTTGGGGGTAGTAAGGGAAATACCTAAATGGAAGAATTAGGATTTTATTTATAAATAGATGAGTGTGAGAATTGGGAGAAGTTTTACAGTACATGCAAAATAGGAGTTTGAGAAAAAAAGTGAGAACAACAAGTTTAGGGCTTAAGGAGGGAAGATACAATTTCTAATTAGAGAACTTGCTGCTGGAAAATATAAGGTAATAGGAGAGAAAGGGCTTTCTCTATGGGTGTATTAGATGATAGGCTAGAGAAGAGTGGTCCTTACTCTCATTAGGGTTGTACAATTCTGTTTTGATAAGTTGTTGTTGTGTTCAAAATATGAAAATTGATTATTGGTTATGTTTGTCTATCAGATTATGCGACTGAATCCATGTTTGAATCCTCATGCTTATGCATATGTAATTTTCTACCATTAATGAATATATGAAACTTTGATTATGAGTATGAATTTTGGTGGAATTGATGATTTAATTGTATGACAAATTGCCATGAACCATGATTGATGTATGTATTATAAGACGTTTGATTGTTGTAATAATATGGTGTACTATGTGTCGCGGTGAAGAATCAGAGACCATAGCTATTGATTAGTTTGACTCATAAAACTAGATGTCACCGTAGAACTTTTATTTTTCCAAGGGAAGGGGAAAAGATCGAATAAACCCAAAATAAACATGCAAAGCATAAAACAAAGCTAAAAGCTAAGCAAATAAGAGATCTAAGGGGGTTGATTATACTAAGGGAAGGTACTAGCACCCTAAGTATCTATAGTATCCTATAGGAACCTCTTGAAATATTTGTGTTAGGTTAAAAGTGTTTGCTGAAAAAAGATTGGGGAGATGAGAAAAGAAGTGTTTTTTTTGTTTTTTGTGTTTGGTAAGACATAAAGTCTTGTTCCTACGTACCAACGAAGGATCAAATCCTCGTAGTTAGGGGTAGAAATATAAAAGGGTTAGTTTTTGGTGGATTTTAATGAAGAAGAGACAAGTTGTCATCTTAAGGAGAATACTCAACTAATCGACCACAAACATGTGGAAGATGGATCTTTGCATCACAATGAGAGAAGGGCTCTAACTTGGATATAGAATCAACAAGTATGCCTCATACCTCCCTCAAGCGGAAAAGAATCAACATAATTCTCAACAATGTCATGGGGTAGGAGAATTATATCTTAGCTAGGGATGACTCATGTCTAATCTTTTTAGAAAAGGTTTTAAAGTGAAAAGCCAAGTGGCAAAAAGTTTTGAATGAGTTTTGTATTTTTTAGTCTTATAAAAATATTTTGGATATGCTTAAGATGTCTTGAAGCATTTAGTGAAAGAAAGAAAGTTGAAAATGCAATGACCTAATGTCAAGGTTTTTTTATTGAAAAATGTTCAAGTTAGAAAAGGGAGACCTAATGGTAAACTATCTAAGGGTAAAAAATATAAGGATAAACAATCTAAGGGTGAACAATAATCAAATGATGGGTGAAAGATGCAAAGAAACACACTATGGATATGCACATGACAACAAAGTTAACTATAATTTCTCCCCTTGGATTTAATCATAAGCAGCATAAAGATGGAAATCAAGGATCACAAGTATGTATCAAGCAAGGTATGCATCATAAAGGCAATATTCAAAGATCACAAGATAAGTATCAAGTATCAAAGCCAAGCTCATAAACAAATAACAACTCATGCACAAGGCAAGCATCAAAGCATGTAATCAACACAACCTCACAAGACAAAGTATCTCAAGTAACTTTAAATGAAAACCCTAATCATGTGTATCATGAAAACATGAAGTCGTTAATGAAAGGTATCAATACATGACAAAAATTAACATTCAAACAAGCAACTCAAGTCATTAGATTTTTAAACCAAGATATCAACAACAAATGAACAATCATTCATGCATCTTAAGTATAGCAAGATTAAGTCAAAGCACAAACAACCACAAGGATACATCATCATCAAACATCAAGCTTAAGACATAGCCAAAAGTTAAGCAACCATCACACATAAAGCATACAAATATACATGCCTCAATAATCAACTCATGAATTTTATCAAGACAAAAATATTAATCAAGGTATATCATAATCATAGTATTGCTCACAAAACATAATGAAAGAAAAGTCAAGCATCGATAAATCAAGAAACCATAGCAAGTTTAAGAATAATCAAGGAATCATGTGGTCATAATAATCAAGATAAAACAAATAAATTTTTTTTAATGTTTTTTAAATATAAAAAAAATAAATGATAAAATAAATAATCAAAAGATAAATAAAATATTTTTTTAGGTTTTTTTAATATATGAAACTTAATAAATAAATTTAAGAAAAGAAAAGAAATTACATAAGAAAAAAATAAAGGAAATAAAAGAAAAAGAGAAAGGAAAAAGAAAAGGAAAGAAGTGAAAAAATAAAGAAAAAGGTGAGAAAATAGGGGCTCTGGGTGTTGAACCCACGCCCTTAGTGTTACCATAACACTGGCTCACCACTGCGCCAAGGCCCTTGGCCTGCTACTACATTCAAACAAAATGAATAAATATTAAAATTAAATTCAAAAACAAAATATGGCGCGCAACAACTACGTATTCTACCTCTAGTCAAATTTTCAAATCACGAAATCATCAAATACAAACCAAAATGGACATGTAAATATACAATTTCACTCAGAAATCAACAAGGAATCCAAATATGATCTCAGTTTTCATTTTGGTTAACTTTATCTCAAGAATTTGATTGAAAACCAGAGAAACCTAGAATTTCAAAATAAAATTAAATGTCATACAATAACAATCAAAGATCAATAGCATATGGCTTTCACTCACAACATCAACACGAGCATGATGGTAACAAGAATGAGTCAAAAAGATGCTCTAAAGTATGAGAACGAGAAAGTGAAAAAGTACCTAACGGAGTGAGTTCGTTGCCCCTTTTAATGCACTTGCAGAAGTAAAACGAATATCCTCCTAGCTTCCTTGAGTTCCTAGGAGCGTGATGATGTGCTTAGAATTGCTTGGAACTTTTTAGAATGCTTTGTCCAAATCAAGTTGCAGAGGTGAAAAAGTGAGGTTTTGCTATGGTGTTTGGGTGGTTACAGTGGGATTTTAATGCATACAGAAGGTTTAAGATGATGTATGGAGGGTGTTTATGAAGGGAAAATGGAAGGGAAGGGAAGGAATTGAGAGATTCAAAATTTGGCTCTTATGGAGTTTTGAAGTTTTACTTCAATGTCTTCCTTCTATTCAATGCTTGTGTACTGATGTTGTGAGGTTAGGATTTCTTATGAATAGGTTTTCAAATTAGGTCAAGAGTAAGGTGTGATCAGATGTAAGGTTTGGAGTTTGTCTTGTATGAGTCAAATCACAAAAGTCGCAAATTAAGTACACCTATTCTAAGGCTTGGATGAACATTCTCAACATTCATTTTAGGCTTAGACAACTTACTTTTGACATCAGAGACAATCTGCACACACCTTACAACTTATGGAACAAGTTTTGACCAAAAACTTACTTTTCACAAAATCCCGAGAATAGAGTTCAAAGTGGACAGTTGGCAGCAGTTTTTGTCTTATGTGTAGGGGTCAGTTTTGCACAAATATGGTGTCTTTGTAAAGTTGGTACATAAAGGAACAAGGTTTATGTTCATGAAAAGTTGAGGAAAGACTTGGAAAGTGCCCAAAAGTGTCCCCAAACTCGTGTGAAACAAACTGATTTTCAACACTTAGTGAAATCTGGCTAAATGTGTTATTGATCATCAACATGAATCCTCAACTTTGACCATCAATTTTTTCTATCTCAAGAAAACTTTTGGCCTCAAAATTTCCACCATGATGGAGTAGGAAGTATGCTATTTAAATGCAGCCCTCAAGTATTTCAATTGGACTCTTAGATTGTTCATAAATTGGACATAAAGTAATGCACTTAAAAAGGTCAAAAACTTAGAAAAATTTCTAAGTGTTTTGAATCTTGCAATAACTTGAAACCTCGACTTTAGCCATCAATTTCTTCCACTTCAAGAAAGCTTTTGGATTCAAATTTTTATAAACTTGTAGTATCAAATTCCATCTTTAATTTCAGCCCTCAAGTGTTTCAATTGATGCTTGAGGAAGAAAGTACAACCTAGAAAGTTGGTCACTTGATCATGGGTCTTTGTACTTAGGGAAATTTCAAAAAACCTAATTTTGACAATTCTTGATCTTTTCTTGATTTTCTTTATTTAACTTGATAAAAATCAATCATTTTCCACATTTTTATGATTCTTGATTTGAGAAGTCCATAGTTTACCAAAAATTTCAAAAGTCAAACTTTGACTTTGAGCATCAGTTGACTTTTCATCAGCTGAATCAAAATCCTTCAACTAGCAACAAATCAAACTTCTTGAGCCAATTTAACCACATGAATGGACCACAAAGATGTATTTGAGGCCTTTGATTCATGTTCCAAGCCATGAGATCATGTCTTGGTCAAAAAGTCAACACCAAGCTAACTTTGACCAAAACCCTAATTTGGAGCACATGGTGGATTGAAACTTGATGAACTTAAATTGATGCTAACTCAAACTTGATTATTGATGAAGGGAAACCCTTAATCAGCATGAATGAATAAAGGAGCTTGAGATGTTGAGGATCACACTAAACCCTGACTGATCAACCATTTGAACTCCTTGATGCAAAACCCTAACTTGTCAACAAAGCATGCAAGACATATTTTTTGTATTTCCATGGGGTTAGCAAAACATAAATGATACACAAAAGGTGGTTGATGTTATGCAAATGGTGCAAATAAAGGTGGGATCTTATGGTTAAAAATTAGGGTATGACACTTTCCAATTCCTATTTTGGGTTAATTGAATGTGGAAAATATAAGTTAGACTGATGGATGAGGGTTAGTGAAGGAGGGGGATGAAGATCATGAATAAAACTGGGATTTTCTGGAGAAATGAATAGTGACAATCATTTGACACTCACGGTTAATCGATTGCACACGTAAAATATTTTAAAAAAAACTATGACAATCGATTGTCATAGGGAATTAATAGATTGTGCAGCCTCCTTAAGCAAATTTTGAGAAAGTCAGAATGTAAACAATTTGATGTCAATCGACTCACGTAGGAAAAATTTTGAAATTTTTTTTGTTGAACTATGTTGCATTGCCCGGCGGTTTTGGCCATAAATTTAGTTCTGTAGGTCCAAATGAGGTGTTGTTTGAAGTGTTGGAGAGCTAACGCGCAGAGCTACCTCATGGAAGTGCTTGGTGAGATAATTGATGTGTAGGTGTATGTTCACTATAGGAATGTATGTTATGAAATGTATGGATGATTTCATAAATCGTTGTGTTTATATAATGATGAGTTGATACTGAATGATTTAACATGATTGATGTAGTACCCTAAATTTTGACCAGGTTTTTTTCACTTATTTTTGGATTCTTGTGCTATGGGGGTGTCATTTAGATGTTTTTGGGCTTCTAAGGTTGTTAGCACTTTTAGGTCCATTTCTGTTTTAATCTTGTATAAGGGTTTTATTTTGGGAGTTTGGTCTTTTCATTATTGACAAGTGTAACCATTTTTAGTTTCTTTAATTATTTTATTAGGGTAGATATAAATTTTTGTATATATTTGGGTTATTTTAATTTATTTTAGAAATATGTAGGTTTAGATTTAAAGATTTTTTTATTATTATTTAGGGGTTAAAGTATTAAGAATTAATTATGTTGAGTTGTTTAATTTACTTATTTTAATTAGGCTTAAGGTTATTGGGTCATTAGAATTAACCAAACTTTTTATTTAGGCTACGTAGGAGGAGGTTTTATCAGGTTTTAATTTAGGGACCAATTTTGGTGAATAGGTGATGACACTAAATTATACTGTATTTTCGACTCTGATTTCACATGCATATTAGTTGTTTTTCTATTATTTTTTCTTTGTTATTGTTATGTTTCCCTTTGTTTTCAGGTTTTCAATAAATCGAGGTCCCAGACGAAAAAGGGTGCAAAAGGAGCAAGAATTCAAGTTTGGCAGCAATTTACTCTTGTCGCTTCTCTTGTCGCGGGCGCCCCAGGGTAGGCGACGACGTGTCCCATGATCTCCATAACTCAACTGCTACGTTCCCACGATCAGCACTCACCTTCGCCGTTTCCTTCATGTCGCGGGCGCGGTAGGCCTGTCGCGGGCGCGACAAATCAAAATGAGTTCCCGCCCATTTTTTTCAAGCCAATGTCACTTTTGTCTTTGCACCATGCCAACTTTGCCTATAAATACTCTTAGAACTCGAATTTTAGGATCATCCAATCTTAGTTTACTTCATCCTAGGCATAAATTTCACTCTTGTAAAGCAGTAATCTTCTCACATCGAGGAGTTATTGCACTGTGTGTGATCGAGTTTGTAGTCAAGTCTTGGAGTGTCTGTAATCAAGTTGGAGCACTTTGGTAGAAGTAATCCTGCCAGCATTTTCTTTTCCGTACATTGTACCAGATTTAAAGACTCCGCTTTGGAGCAGGTTTTATTTTAATCGCATCTACTTTCATTTATTTCTCGCACTTGCTTTATTTTGTTTATTTATTGTCTTGCCTTACTTTTCAAAACTTTACTTTTCAAAAGACTTAATTCCATACATGATAAGAATTAATATGACTGTTATAACTACCATGGCTGGCTAAGTTTTAGATAGGTAAGAATGTAAAGACCATAACCACCGTAATACATCTATATGTTAATAGAAGTACTTAAGGGCTGTTTTAATCTTTAACACAAGTTTTCTGTACTTAAAAGCAATGTTGGGTAAGATCGAAAGTCGTCCAACCATTTGTGAACTTGTTTAGTTCTCAACTGATCAAATACAGCGAAAGCGCTTTGCTCAGTTGAGTAGGGATTTTTAACACTTTAGAAAAGAGATTTTAAAACTATTTTCGGACGCGTTAGTGGGATTAGAATCTGGTTCATTTTGAACCTCTTTAGTTTAGAGATTTCATGTCAAAATACTTTTCTGTTTAGTTTAGAATTTGCATTTCTTAAAAGTAAGTTTTCCATGACTCTAACGCAATACGCGCCTTTTTATAAGTGACAATAAAGGGGTTAGTTTAGAGGGTAAACTTGGTTCTGACTACGCGAAAGTGACAGTTCCTGTTAAATTGAATTCTTTTCTTAAAATAGAAGATATTGCCCGTAAGTAGTTCTGTTGATGAATATAGAAATATTATCGGTTATGAGAATTACATTCAAGCCTTTTGTTTTGTCTGAATTTCATTACCTCGTCATTTACTTTTATTTATTTTCCTCTGCATTAGTAAACCCTGAATTGAACTGCCTTAGATAAGCACTGTAACAAACGGAAATTGTTAGATCGACATTTGGTCTCTGTGGATACGATAACTTTTTATATTACTCTGACACGATTCGTGCACTTGCGAATACAACGCATCAATAGGATAGGAACCAGTTTTATTTTTATGTTGTTATTGTTTTTCCTATTTATTTATTAATCAGTTTGGTGTTATATCAATAATAATGCTTAGGATTATTGTTATTTTTATTAATTAGGTTCATTATGTTTTATTATTATTATTAGATATTAGCTAATACTATTCTCTTTATGTTCAAATCTTAAAAAATCATAAAAAAATTGTTTTTTTTTATTTTTTATTATTAATTTTCGTATTTTTAAATAGGCATTTTTTAAAAATATTAATTTTTAACTTTTTTCCATCTTATTCATAAAAATACCTAAAAATTCATAAAATATAAAATATTAGAAAATATTTTGTTCTTTTTACTTTTTGGATAATATTGTTATGTTCTAGAATCAATATGATTAATAAAAAAATCACAAAATAAAAATCAATTTTTGGGCTTTTGATTATGTTGATAGATCATTTTTTTTAATATAATTGTCATCTATAAATAGGACAGATTTACACACTTTTTGGGGGGCATTTTACAAACCATACGATAAAAGTTGTTGTTCTTCACATATCGAAGAACAACAACAATAAAACCCTAAACCCTCAACAATAAAACCCAAAACCTTCAACAACCCTAAACCTTCAACCTCCCTCCGAGTCAAAAGGGAAAAGGAAAGGAAAAGAAATCTCATACCAAAGGAGAAACAAGATACAAAGAAGCCACCACCAAGAGGAAAAGGCAAAAGAAGGCACAAGGGAAAAGGCACAGGGAAAAGAAAAAGAATGGAAAAAGGAAGAGATACAAAGAAGCCACCACCAAGAAGGGGGAAAAGAAGAGGAAAAGGCACAAGGGAAAAGTCACAGGGAAAAGAAAAAGAAGGGAAAAAGGAAAAGATACAAAGAAGCCACCACCATGAAGGGGGAAAAGGCACAAGAAGGGAAAAAGGCACAGGGAAAGGAAAAGAAGGGAAAAAGGAAAAAGAAGGGGAAAAAGCCAAAGGAAAAGGAAAGAAAAGAAGGGATGAAGCAGCTTAAATTGGTCACGGCAATGAGAGGTAACTCGAATACTTAGCTTATATTTTTTATTGTTGTGTGTTACTGTTGATTGATTGGTTTTTTTTTTCTGGAAAAGTTAGGGCTAGGGTTCTTGGTTCGTACCAAAGGGTTAGTGTTCTTGGGGGGAAAAGGGTTAGGGTTCATATTGAACCCTTGGGGTTTTTAATAAATTTAATTCCCTAATTTAATTATTAATTGGGGATTAAGAGATTAATTAGGAGATTATGGTTTATTATTAGGGAAGAATATAATTAGGGACTTTAGAATTGTTATTTTATTTTCTAGATACTTTATTTAGGGTTTTTTTTTATATAATTAAATTGATGACTCAGTTTAATTATGTAATTAGGTTTTAAATGTTTAATTTAGGTTTGTTGTTATAATTAAGTTAATTCCTTAACTTAATTATTTATTTAGGTTTTTTTTTTATTCTCAATTTAGGTTTTTGTTATAATTAAGTTAATTACTTAACTTAATTATTTAATTAGGTTTTAAATTTGTAATTTAGGTTTGTTGTTATAATTAAGTTAATTCCTTAACTTAATTATTTAATTAGGGTTTTTTTTCTCAATTTAGGTTTGTTGTTATAATTAAGTTAATTCCTTAACTTAATTATTTAATTAGGTTTTAAATTTTTTTTTTCTCAATTTAGGTTTTTGTTATAATTAAGTTAATTACTTAACTTAATTATTTAATTAGGTTTTAAATTTTAATTAGGGATTAAAAATAGGATTTCAAGGATTTTTTAGTCTTAGGATAATTAATATTTAGGGATTTATTATATTTAATTTCTAATTTTGGGATTAATAGGGTTTAATTGATATTCTTTATTTTGGAATTCTATTTCCTATAATAATTTTGAGTTATTTCTAAACTTGGGATTTATAAAATAATATTGGGTTTAATTTTGGGATTGTCATGAAATTTTGTAAATATGGGTTTGTTCATGGGTTTATTTTTTTTAAACCCATGAGTTAAAAATGTGGGTTTATAATGTATATACAATTTTTGGGATTTAAAAATATGAGTTTATTGGAAATAAGGGTTTATTATTTTGGTATTGAGTTTTAATTTTAATCTTGGATTTAAAAATGGGGAAAAGTTATTGTTATAATTTTATTTAAGAATCAATTGGGTTAAAGATTTTTTTTTGTTTTGGATGTTTTTTTTTATGAATCATTAAAGGAGTTTTTTTGGGATAAGGGATTTGTAATAAAATTATAATAATTATAATTTAAACATTAAGGGATATTATAAGGAATTAAAAAGTATTTTTTTTAAGGAATTAAAAATGGGGATAAAACTCTTAGGTTCCAAGAGTATAAATATAGGCCATGGGATTAGAACTTTGGGATAAAACTCTTAGGTTCCAAGAGTATAAATATAGGTCAAGGGATAAGGGATTTGGGGATAAAACTCTTAGGTTCCAAGAGTATAAATATAGGCCAAGGGATAAAACTCTTGATATCCGAGAGTATAAATAAAAGGATTAAGGGATAAAACTCTTCCTTCGAGAGTATAAACAATGGATAGGGATTTAAGGCATAGAACTCCTTATCTAGGAGTATAAACACTAGATTTAAGGGATAGAACTCTTGATATCCGAGAGTATAAATAAAAGGATTAAGGGATAAAACTCTTCCTCCGAGAGTATAAACAGTGGATATGGATTTAAGGGATATAACTCCTTATCTAGGAGTATAAACACTAGATTTAAGGGATAGAACTCTTTATCTAAGAGTATAAATAGTGGATTGGGGTTTAGGGTTAGGTTTTGGGATTTAGGAATAGGATTAGGGGGTAGGAATAAGGGAGGTGAACTACGGTTACTCTGATCCTTCAAAATTGAAGGTACGTAGGCATAGGGTTGTAAACCCTAGCGAGTATAATTAATAAAAAAACTTAGGTTTCCTTTGTAAATAAATCATTTAGACAAACAAACAAGCATACCCTAAAATCTAAGGAGGATCCCATTGAGTACAATGGAGGTGAGGGGTGCCTAACACCTTCCCCTCACTTAACCGACTCCCGAACCTCAGGAATCTCTACCCTTAGGATTAGGACTTTTTAGGTTTATCATTATTTTCCTTAGAAAAAATATGATGGCGACTCGATATTTTTGCCGGCCGCGACAGCTGGCGACTCTGCTGAGGAAGCCTCCCTAAAGAGAGTCCATCCTAACCTTAGGTTTTAGGGTCCTTGTTTGTTTTGGGTGTTTATTGTTTTTTTATTTATTATGATTTATTTAATGTTTTAATTTGTTTTTATTTATTATATCTGTCTATAATATTTTTTTTATTTTTGTCGTCATGCATTGGATTGGGGCAAATAATGTGTTAAGCTAAAGCCCAAGCTTGGAGTATAACCCTAGATTAGGACGTGGAACGGAAATGTTTTTGGGGGGGATGTGACATCCCCAACATTCATTGATGCCACACTCAGAATAGATTCTTCCAAAGGTGTCCTCATGGAAGGGCGAGCCCCTAACGTAGAGGATGATTTGGATGTGGTCCGAGACTCTGAGAACTTTTAGCCTACCCTTGCCACCTCATAGAGACCCTACGTATTCAACCCTCAAGGGCTGTTACTAGGGTCCTACCCAGATGAGACTTATCCCGAAGGATTACCATAGGAAGGCTTGCTCCTTCTCATGGTAAAACAAGGGTATAGTCTGTACATTATAGGGTCGTTATGCTGTCCAAACTTTATATCCTACATGTGAGGGGATTGGGTAAACAAAACATAGACCTAACCTACCGTAGGGAACCTACCTAGTTAGGGCCATGCTTGCATTTCACCCTTACCTTAACCCGAATAAAAACATTAAAAAAAAACAAAAATGCCCATGTCATCATGCATTTAAAAAAACATTTTTTGCATATATGCATTTTTTGTGGGGAATTTCAAGATGTGTTGTAGGAACATTGGAAAGATGGATTCAAACAAAAAGGGTTACGCTATGCATCAGAGTGCCTAGTGCTGATTTACAAAGTCTCAAAGACCTTCAAGACTTAATCAGCTCAAAGGATGTTTATACACAAGTATGGAAGGATCCTCGATCTCTTAGGGATCCCTATGAAGGTAGAGGCCATAATTGCTTTTGCACTACTTTATGATCCTTCTCTATGTGACTTCCTCTTCAAGGATTTTCAAGTAGCTCTTATGCTATACTTGGATTTACAAGGGAAAAAACTTACAAGGGGCATGGGGGCAAAAAAGGGAAAGAAAAAAAACAAAAAAAACATAAAAGGAAAATGGTCAAGCTAAAAAAAAAACTCAGCTGTACCCCTTGAGGATCCATCATCTCGCTACAAGGAGGATAAGGAAGTGCAAGGGCTCAAGAAAGGACACTTGGAGGAGTTTAAAGCTCATTTGAAGAAGGCATTGGGGGCATCTTTTTTAGTTTACGCCTTCTTAAGTTCAGGAGTTGTCATTTTGGGATTGTTATGGGTTATTCCCGAGGAATTATTGTTATAAGTTTGGAAGTCATTTTGGATTTGGAATTGGCTAATGGATTTGGGATTCTATGGGTTCATCCTTTGAATATATTCATCTATAACTACAATGGATTTTGGAATTCCCCCCAAATAAATTTTTTAAATTATTTTGCATACTCCATGCATTTTCATGCATTTGTATACATACACATACACTTGCATATCCTTTCCGCTTTCGCCCTTGTCCAATTACCAAGAGCTAAGAGGTTTCCCGATACTCATGAACAAACTTAAAGGATACCTCAAGAATCTATGGAGGAATTCAAGAGGGGCAAGTATCATTGAGGAATGAAAGTAACCCTTCACCATGTCTACCAGAGGATTGCTTAGAGCCTCAAATACAATAACCTTGGATGATGCCCATACAACAAAGGAAGTTTGGAAGGGAACTAGATCCTACACCAATGCCTCTTGACTTAATTGGAGGTGCCTTAGTGAAGCTGCAATTACTTGACCCTATTCAGACACTACAAGCTATGAGCTCAAAGCACAAGACCTGCAACCGAATTTCAAAGGGGGAGTTCCATGGATTAAAAGTCATCCATTACTTTTACAAGTGGAGGGACATCAAGAAGTCTCCCAAAATTGGTTGGACCAACAAGGAAGCTTACCCCTAGGATCATTAGGCCTTTATTATTTCCAGTTGTATTTTCCTTTTGCTAAGTGTTGTTTGTAATTAAAAGATGTACTTTTTTGGAAATAATTTCAATAAGATGAGCATGCATGTTTTTGGAATCAATCCATTCGTTTACACTCTCTTTTATGCCATCACCATGAAGTAAATCACACCTTTTCTTTTCACTTCTCACCTATTGACAAACTTAGGAGGAGAATGAGGTAAATTAAAACAATCAAATTTGCTGACGTATGCTTTTAATAGTAAGACCTGGCTGACGATGTAAGGCATTGTTTCACTCCCTAAACACTGGAGAAATAAGGAGATAATCCGTAGTCAACCCCTCGAGCCAGAAGTCGGTGTTCTTTATATTTTCAAAAAACCTTAATCTTAACCAGGGGCAGGGTAGATTTCAATTAACTCAATGATGCATTCTAATCTCAAGGGAATCAGTCTATCTAAACAAAAGGTTTAAAGCACATCTTCTTCCTCACACCATTCAACATTGAAGAAGAAAAAGGGATAATAACTCATAATATCTAATATGGCAGTCACACCCTTTCTAAGTCAAAAGAAGATCACTCAAGAATTGTTCCAAAAAAAAAGAGAAAAAGCCCGCTAAGTCAAGAAGAAAAGGAAAAATCTGAAAAACAGTGGACTTTGACTTAGGCAAAATAAGGGTATCCCGATGGACTACTAAATTCAGAAGAATTGGTCCATGCAAAAATAAGGGATTAAAAGAAAGGAAAAATGAAAATAGGGAACAATCTTATAAACAGGAGTGGGTGACTGCACCTCAAAAAAAAAATCATCAAGTGCTTAAACCAGTATACCTTTTAATCACCGTGACTGAAAAGGTTCTTTTGCAGGATGAACGCGTCTGTTGGGTTAATTGGATTTAGGAATGGAGAACATCAAGGAGAATGGGGTGGGTTAAATTTCAAATTTTGAGCCTTGTATCCTTTGTTTCTTAAACCGTGAACCAGACCACGTTACAACATATAAAAGTCCTAATTGAAGCTAGGGGCACTATAAAAGCATACTCGGCAAAGTCGTTGTTAAACTGACTCCGAATCTGAATGTTGGTTAAATCATCATTTTTCCATCTTCATTTGTGCCAACCTTATGAACAAATATCATCTGTATACGCCGTAAAAATTTTTTTCTCGATTTCAAAACTTGCATGAGCATTGAGTTAGAATTACTTTTCAAAGGGAATAATTTTACTCGCAAATCAATACTTAGCACCAAGGAAATATCAATAATGGTCTAATCAGGAGCATATTATTTCAAGGAATTTCGGACTAGGGGCAAGTCACATAAGGATCCTCCCAATCAAGGGGCAAATCCTAATGATCATAGGAGCATATTATCTGGAAATCCTACTAACTAGGGGCAAAGAATCCCAAGATTTGACACACTGATGCTGAATCACCTCCATTACTCTAATGATAAGCGGTGGACCTTTCAAGACGTTCACGCTGGGGCATACCAACTCAAGGGTGCATTGAGGCCAATCACTCTAGGAGTCATCTAATCAGAGGCAAAGACATGACAATGGGGCAGTTCATATTAAGGTCATATCATAGCATGGTACGATCCAAGTTCCTTTTCAGGCTACTCCTCCATACCCAATTAATTAAGGGGCATATCTTTTGAAGATTCAAAATCTGGGGCATATTTTCAAGGTTGAAATACTGGGACAGTTCATCTCAAGGTCGTATCAAGGCATGGTGGGATCTAAGGTCCCTTTCAGGCATAATCCTTCGAAACTCAATCAATCAAGGGCAAACCCTCTTCATGCTTCCAAGAGGCATATGCAAGCTCTGTCCAACATCAACAATCGTCAAGTTCAGAACAAGTATCGGGATATCAGGCTAGCTCAGTGCACCCTACCATATCAGTTGACAAATATTATGGAGACATCTAACACTGGGGCACTTATGGAAACATTCAAATCATTGTCATGCATTAATCATGTCATTACGCTCTAGCATCTAATCATGCATATATAAAACAACATCACATACATACATGAACATACATACATGCACTCATGCATACATACATGGGGTTCATAATTACTCTTAGGGGTTTAATTCCCAACTATATCATTGAAACATCGCTTCAATAAAGGATTTTACAGGATTATCATCCAGCTGTGAATAAGTCTTCATCTCTCACATCCCTAACTTGGCAACATGTCCTGCATAAGGGATATGTTTCATCCAGTATCTAAAGATTTTCATCAGGGGTTCCATCAAAGGGTTCTACCATATTTTAACAAAAGGGATTGAACAAAAGGATTTCACCAGGATATTTTATCAAATGGGTTTGATCCAGGTTTATCAAAAGGGAATTCATCAAGGGATTTATCAGGGGTTCTACAAAAGTTTCTATCTAGGGATTTTTTCATTCAGAAGGGTTTTTAGTAGAATTCAAAAGAAGGGTTCTACCGGAGTTTTATCAAAAAGGAGAGTCTATTGGGTTTGTCATCAAAAGATTCAATCTAGGGGTGTCACTGTTGCATCAATAGGTGTTATCAAAAAGGGTTTCTCGGAAGGTATTTATCAAGGGGTTCAATCGAATATTTCACTACGGGATTGTTGCTAAGGATCATAGGATAATCAGTGTAGTACCTATCTGACCCAGTGGTCAAAATTAGGGTCTTTCTTATATTTAATCATCTCCTCTTCAAAAGAGGAAGACATATCGACTTCCTCTTTCTGATTCGAAGACGATTAAATAGGGGTAGCTGTAGTACCCTAAATTTTGACCAGGTTTTTTTCACTTATTTTTGGATTCTTGTGCTATGGGGGGTGTCATTTAGATGTTTTTGGGCTTCTAAGGTTGTTAGCACTTTTAGGTCCATTTCTGTTTTAATCTTGTATAAGGGTTTTATTTTGGGAGTTTGGTTTTTTCATTATTGACAAGTGTAACCATTTTTAGTTTCTTTAATTATTTTATTAGGGTAGATATAAATTTTTGTATATATTTTGGGTTATTTTAATTTATTTTAGAAATATGTAGGTTTAGATTTAAAGATTTTTTTATTATTATTTAGGGGTTAAAGTATTAAGAATTAATTATGTTGAGTTGTTTAATTTACTTATTTTAATTAGGCTTAAGGTTATTGGGTCATTAGAATTAACCAAACTTTTTATTTAGGCTACGTAGGAGGAGGTTTTATCAGGTTTTAATTTAGGGACCAATTTTGGTGAATAGGATAGGAACCAGTTTTATTTTTATGTTAAATAGTTATTGTTTTTCCTATTTATTTATTAATCAGTTTGGTGTTATATCAATAATAATGCTTAGGATTATTGTTATTTTTATTAATTAGGTTCATTATGTTTTATTATTATTATTAGATATTAGCTAATACTATTCTCTTTATGTTCAAATCTTAAAAAATCACAAAAAATTGTTTTTTTTTTCATTTTTTATTATTAATTTTCGTATTTTTAAATAGGCATTTTTTAAAAATATCAATTTTTAACTTTTTTCCATCTTATTCATAAAAATACCTAAAAATTCATAAAATATAAAATATTAGAAAATATTTTGTTCTTTTTACTTTTTGGATAATATTGTTATGTTCTAGAATCAATATGATTAATAAAAAAATCACAAAATAAAAATCAATTTTTGGGCTTTTGATTATGTTGATAGATCTTTTTTTTTTTTAAATATAATTGTCATCTATAAATAGGACAGATTTACACACTTTTTGGGGGGCAATTTACAAACTATGCGATAAAAGTTGTTGTTCTTCACATATCGAAAAACAACAACAATAAAACCCTAAACCCTCAACAATAAAACCCAAAACCTTCAACAACCCTAAACCTTCAACCTCTCTCCGAGTCAAAAGGGAAAAGGAAAGGAAAAGGAATCTCATACCAAAGGAGAAACAAGATACAAAGAAGCCACCACCAAGAGGAAAAGGCAAAAGAAGGCACATGGAAAAGAAAAAGAAGGGAAAAAGGAAGAGATACAAAGAAGCCACCACCGAGGAGGGGGAAAAGAAGAGGAAAAGGCACAAGGGAAAAGTCACAGGGAAAAGAAAAAGAAGGGAAAAAGGAAGAGATACAAAGAAGCCACCACCAAGAAGGGGGAAAAGGCACAAGAAGGGGAAAAGGCACAGGGAAAGGAGACTCTAAATATCTAGATATCTATACTATTATTACACAGTTGATATGAGTTTATGAAAGAAGACTTACAATGAAACAGCCCCACAATACAGTTATATGTATATGAAAGCGGATAAAGAAAATATATGACCACTTACTCGGTTGTAGAGCTTCCATGTTGTTTGGTTAGTTGTTCAACAAAGAAAGCTTTGATAACAATATTATATACAAAATCAAAGGAGAAAGTGCTTTGAAAAGATGTTGGGGCTTACAGCTCAAGGAGAGGCCCAAGGTTTTATCAGTGATCGCACTGTGAGTTTGAATTTGTACAGGGACTTATACAAGTGACTGAGGCCCAAGAAAAGTTTTTTGTACAAAGGGATGGGTCTTACACTCTCTCAAGAGGCCCAAAGAGTTTAAAAAGAATGGGGCTTATAACACGAGGGTAGGCCCAGATATTTTTTTGTTTTGAAATGGCGATTGCACCGAGATTTTCTTTTAACACAGAGGGACTTATACAATATCTGAGGCCCAAATTTGTTTTGGTTAAAAGGGGATTGGGTCTTACACTCTAATAAAGGCCCAAAAGGTTTTGAATGGGTCTTATAGCTCGAGGAAAGGCCCAAGGTTTGTTTTTCAACGGACGATGATCGCTTCGAACTTTTTGAAATACACCGGGACTTATACCATAAGTGCGGCCCAAAAATATTTATGTATTTACAAAAGGGGTTTGGTCTTACACTCTATTAGAGGCCCAAATTGTTTTAAAAAAGAAGAATGGGTCTTACTACTCGAGGGTAGGCCCAAAGTTATTTGTGTACAAAAAGACGATCACGCCGAGGTTTTTGAAAATACCCGGAAGGACTTATACAATAAGTGAGGCCCACAATAGGTTATTTTACAAAAAGACTTGGCTCTTACACTCTATTAGAGGCCCAAAGAGTTTTAAAAAGAATGATGAGGGTTGAATTAATCAAAACCCTAATTTGTTTCCAAAATGTATTTTAATTGAATAAAAAAAAAACAAATTGTGATCTTGGATTAATGTTTCAAAAATCATGTTTTGACCTACAAAATGATTAGAAGTCATTAAAATTTACAAAATCAAGAGGGAAAAAATATTTTAAATGTCAAAAACAATTAAAATATTAATTCTTTGCAAAAATATCAATTATATGAAATAAATAATATTTTTTGGGATTTTTTGATAAAATAAAATATTTTAACTTTTTTTTTAATTATAAAAAAAAATCAACTTAAAATCATTAAAACTCAGAGAGAAATTAATTTTTGAATCAATTAAATAAAATCACAAAATTCAAATATTTGAATTTTCAAAAAAGGGCGCCAAGAACAACCAAGAACACGCGCGTGTTCTGGGTTTTGCCCAAATTTGCATTTTCTCTCCAATATCCCTGAATACTTGATTATATCATGCAAACCACCTATCAATCTGCTTGTTTCAACCTCACGATCATGTCTATGGTCTTTAATTTCATTTATTTTTAACCTGGAATAAGAAATCAAGACAAAACCTCAAGAACCCTAAAATTTGCATGAAGGCTGAGAATTTTGATACACGATTCAAACAAAGCAATTAATTGAGGGGAAACATTCTACGCATGATTATGAACATTTGGCAAAAGTATTGTGCGAGGAAATATGCATAGATTAAGAGATGACCAAGTTTAGGCTTACTTGAAGGTCGTGACTGCAAGAGCAATTTGATTTTTGAGTTGGAGGTGTTACAGATGGGTTGTGATGATCTGAACAGCTTCAATGGATGTTGTGGAGTGTGTTACAAGCTTTGGAACACTTTAGAAGTCTTTGGATCAAGCTGGAGCACTCCAACTGCATAATTGAAGCATAATGGCTAGGTTGATAGGTGATTTTGAGCTGGGGGTGTTACAGTTGGTGTTTAAGTGTTTGGACACCTCAAATACATCATATGTGATGTGTCTGGGCAATTGGAATGGATTGCTTATGGCTGCAACTCCAAACCCGATAGTGGTTGCTCAAAAACAAGAAAACTTGGCACTTAAGAGAGAATGAGAGAAAGCAGTGCTATAACTGGCTTTGGTGTGAGTTGAATGATCCATTGGAACCTCTATTTATAGGTGATCAACTTTTGTCTTGGAGGAATAGTGAATGGCGACTGGATCAGATCACATTCAAAGGCTTTGGCTTGGTGGCATTTCTTCTCACACAAGGCAACCTAGCCCCTCCCAAGAGCAGGGCTATGCCTTGACCAAATTCACATTCTTCAGATGTTTTTTTATTGTTGTTTAATCAGAGAACTTGACTGAGTAGAGTGGCTTTGTTGAAAGTGCCCTATTTCACATAAATGCCTTTGAATTTCAAGGCATATATGCCAAAATGCATTAATCTCAAGTTGGAAGATCCCTTGCCCTTTGGACTCAACCCTATCAATTGGGTCAGTTGGCTTATGATCAGATTAGATGCATGTGGCATGGTGATCATTACTTTTGACTCAGAAATCGTGGATGGCAAGAAAACTCATAAACTGATTTTTCATGGCAGCCTTGGCATGGTGTGTTGTAGCAGCCATAACTCTAGGCTTAAGTGGAGTGGTTTCATGCCAATGAGTTGCTTGGATTGTAGGCAACATGCACAACAACATTGATGTTTATCTTTGGAACTGATTCAGCTTGCATCTATGTGAAAAAAATCCCATAAGTTTTGGTGTTTCAACACAAAATCTGCCTTGCCCAGAATTTTTCTAAGTGTTGGAAAAGTTGTACTTTCATGTTTTTAGTGATTTTGATCCAACCATAACTCAAAATCCATAATGAATTTGGAGGGGGGTCAGTTTTTAGCTTTTGTAGAGGGCCATGAGATCTACAAATCAGGCTTTGGATGGGGAAAATGGCTTTGTGGTTTAGGAGTTATGATCCTCCAAAGTTGGTACCCTTGCCACTTTATTTCCTAACTTAGAAAATTTTCTAAGTTTTTATGGTTACCCCTTTTACAAGTTATCCAACTTTTCTTGATTTTTCTTGATGAATGATGATTCAAATCACACATTAACATCATTTTAGGGTTAAAAAACCATAAAAGTGAAAAATCTCAAAAAGTCAAAGTTTGACTTTTGTGCACAGTTGACTTTTTATCAGATGAATTCCAAACTGTGCGATCCCCTAGGAAATCATGCCTTTGACCTAAATCAAACTTGATGGACATGTTCCATGGGTATTATAGGGTATATTGAAGCATGTCCTAGGGTTTGGGAGCATGTCCTGGTTAAAAGGCAAAGCTACAGTTGACTTTTCTCGTGAAACCCTAATTGTGGCTCTGATGAAATTGAGACTTGTTGCTCAAGCTTCTTGGATTAATCCATTGTTGCAAATGGATCAATGTAGTATGTTGGAGACCCTTAAATCATGTCTTGAGGTATTAGCTCATGATTTGTCCTAAAAGTCAACTTAGGGGTGAATTAGATCAAGAAACCCTAATTCCTGATTTTTTATGAATGCATCCTCTGAGGCTAAATCGACTTGATGATTGGGTTTATGATGTCCCTTGGAGCATAATAGGTTATGCTTTGAAGCAATGGCTCATGCCCAGAGGAAAATTTCCATCTGGAGGCCCTGGTCGACCAAACCCTAATTTGGTGACACTAGCGATCTTGAGGCTTGATCCACATGGAAGGGAGCAGCCTTGTACTTAATCCTTAAAGTGGGAGTCCTCTTGATCCCTTGTAGATATTTGAGAGGTTAGACAAGTTGAAGATCATGTCATTTCTTGATTGATCCTTTGTCTAAGAACTCTGAGAGGGCTTGAAACCCTAATTCTGATTGTAGTAAGTGTTCACCCATCTTTGGGGAGACTGATGAGGCAAGATAGTTCATCCATATTGTGATGATGATTTTCACAATGATGGGGAATCTTAGTGGTCAAAATTTTGGGTATGACAGATGCCCCTATTTAATCTTCTTGGACCCGAAGGTGTGAATGGCAAAGGTATTCGGCCATTCAGGGTGCAAGAGGATTAAATATTGGAATTCCCGAAATTTGATGGTGGTCATGAATGGTAGCTTACGCATTCATCTTCTTTTGCTAAGCAATGATACTTAAAAAAGGTAAACTCCCCCTCGATCCTGGTTTCCTGCCAAGCAATTGGTCTAAGTTTCTGAAGTAAACTTCCCCTCGATCCTGGTTTCCTACCAAGGAACTGGTCTTAGTTTCTGAAGTAAAGTTCCCCTCGATCCTGGTTTCCTACCAAGGAACTTGTCTTAGTTTCTGAAGTAAATTTCCCCTCGATCCTGGTTTCCTACCAAGGAACTGGTCTTAGTTTCTTTTGTCAATAAACTTTATTGACAAGGGACGCTATGTGTAGTGGTTTTCCTCAAACTTCTCGCCGGTTTTTCCTGGGGAGATGCCATTTGATGGAAAAAGTTTTGATGTCAGACTCGCTGGGGAACCCATTCGTCTGAGTTGTAGAGGTGCACAAACTTCTCTATTGGAGACGCCATATATTTCTACTGGGGAAAGCAGGTCGCTTGAGAGACGGCTTTCACGCTTGGGGATATTACATCATACCTTTCTCGGGATCTTCCCGGAGAAATGCCATATGATGGGATCCAATTTGGAGGTGTCGATGACCTTTTCATCAGTGGTTTTTCAGAGAAAAACTGCCGTACCGCCGAATCTCTGATTAAGAGGCTTTCTTTGGGGATTTTCCTTAATCCGGGAAAGCGAAAATATCATCTTCAATGGTGAAGAGTGACATCGGTTGAAGGTTCTCTGGTCTTTCAGAGGTTCAAGTTATCAAAGTGGTCAAGGGCCAATTCTGATCCAGAAATAAACTGTAGGAAAGAGATTGTTCAGACGCAATACTTCCTGACGAGGAAAGAACTGACAACTCGATGGTGAAGACTTTTATCACTAGGGGATAAGACCGACTAGAGTGATAGTGATGCAATATGAATGTGAATGCAAAGCAATAATGCATGATGTATGTATGATTATGCTGACAAAACTGACGCGACATACAAACTAACGGATGAACACGACTGGATACTCGGCCATCGCGGGGCGAAGAAGTATCGCTGGTCCAAAAGTAGCATTTCTGCCTTTCTTAGGAGAAGTAGTCCCTGTGGGGAACAACCGTTGGTCGGTCTTAGGAGGTAAGAACTCGGCCGAAGAGGTCAGACGGAGTATTCGCATCTGTCATAACTGATCCTTCGTTCAAGCGCACTGGTTTAGAAGGAGTACTTTGATTCTGCACTTTGAAGCTCGATTACTTCTGGAGAAGCGGTCAATGTTCTTTCAATGTTCAACAGTCAAAAGAAATTGCCAACTTTATTTTGAAAGTAGAAAAAGTTTTACAAGTAAATTCATTTTTTGTTTTATTTCAAGAATCATTGATCACGTTAAAAACATCATTCTGTAAAGCTAAAACAAACATGAATTGCCAATAAAAGCACAAGGGCTCAAATTTTATTGATAGGATGGAAATCAGCCAAACGCGTGATTCCATAGAGCATTTACAAAGTTAGAAAATGGTAATTTACAAGGAAAAGGGCTACGTTGAAACATAACGACCACTATCCTTCTACCAACTTTGAATTCGGGACATCCTGAGCTTCTGTCGAAGATGACCTTGACTGGAGTTTTCCTGACGGATGATGTAACTGCTGCTGAGGGACTTGCCCCTTTGTTGAACATAGTTACTTGCCATTATCCCTAACTTTTGCCTGGATTGTACTGTGATGTTTCCAATCCAACGGGATGATTTTTTATCATGTCTCTAATTTTTGCCTAAACCGCCCTTTCGGGTTTTCAGTCCACCGAGACGTTTTTTTTTAGGCGAAGTATTTCTTGACTACATCAACATTTGTGGGGTAGGCAAATTCCTCTCCGTCCATGGTTGCAAGTCTCAAGGCACCGCCTGAGAAATCTTTCGTGACCACATAGGGGCCTTCATAATTCGGAGTCCACTTGCCCCGAGAATTAGTGAGAAATGATTGTATTTTCTTGAGCACAAGGTCTCCTTTCCTAAAGATGCGAGGTCGAACCTTTTTGTCAAAATCCTTCTTCATTCTTTGCTGATACAATTGACCATGGCATAGAGCCATTATTCTCTTTTCTTCGATCAGATTCAGTTCGTCGTGTCGACTTTGACACCATTCAGCTTCTGTTAGATTAGCTTCCATCAATACCCGGATTGATGGGATCTCTACTTTGATGGGATGCACTGCTTCCATGCCATATACTAGATAGAAAGGGGTTGCCCCTGTTGAAGTGCGGACAGATGTGCGATAACCGTGAAGAGCAAAGGGCAGCATTTCGTGCCAGTCTTTGTAGGTTACAACCATCTTTTAAACGATCTTCTTGATGTTTTTGTTAGCCGCTTCTACCGCTCTGTTCATCTTGGGTCGGTAGGGAGATGAGTTATGGTGTTCAATCTTGAATTCTGCGCACAACTCTTTCATCAACTTATTGTTTAAGTTAGATCCATTATCTGTAATGATCTGGCTCGGAACACCATAACGGCAGATGATATTGTTTTTGATGAATCGGACCACCACTTGTCAGGTTACATTAGCGTATGATGCTGCTTTGACCCATTTGGTGAAGTAATCAATGGCTACCAGGATGAACCAATGTCCGTTTGAAGCCTTGGGCTCAATCATGCCGATCATGTCGATTCCCCATATGGAAAAAGGCCATGGGGAAGAAAGAACTTTGAGATGCATTGGCGGTACATGAATTTTGTCTGAGTATATCTGACACTTGTGACACCTCCTCATGTACTTGTAGTAGTCGGATTCCATGGTCAACCAATAGTACCCTACTCTCAAAAATTTTCTCGCCATTGTGTGTCCATTGGCATGAGTGCCAAAGGACCCTTCGTGAATTTCTTTTATCAGCATGTCTGCTTCTGGTCTGTCGATGCATCGGAGCAAGACCATGTCAAAATTCTGCTTATAAAGTGTATCACCGCTCAGAAGTAACTACCTTCCAGCCTTCTGAGGGTTTTCCTATCTTTTCTAGACGCCCCAGGTGGGTACTCTTGTTTCTGAAGGAAGCATTTGATATCGTGATACCAAGGTTTGTCATCTATGACTGCTTCAATCGTGAAGATGTAAGCGGGCCGCTCAAGGCGCATTATGTCGATCTTGGGCATGTCATTCCAATGACCTACACTAATCATGGAAAAGAAAGTGGGTAATGCATCAGCCATGTGATTCTCATCACGAGGGATGTGGTGAAACTCAATTCTGTTGAAGAAAGGTAACAACCTTCTTACGTAATCTTTGTAAGGAATCAGTCCTGATTGGTATGTGTTCCAATCTCCTTTGATCTGATTGACGACCAAAGTTGAGTCGCCATATACATCCAAGTTCTTGATCCTCAAATCAATCGCTTCTTCGAGACCCATGATACAAGCTTCGTATTCGGCCTCGTTATTTGTACACTTGAATGTAAGTCTGGCAGTGAAAGGAATGTGGGTACCCTGAGGTGTAATGATGATTGCCCCAATTCCGGTTCCGTAATGATTGACAGCTCCGTCAAAGATAAGTCCCCACTGGGAACCTGGTTCTGGCCCTTCACTGGGTAGCGGTTCATCGCAGTCTTTCATTTTCAGATTCTTGATCGTCAATCGGTTGATGAGCCAAATGATTAGCTAAAACACTTCCTTTTACGGCTTTTTGAGCATGGTACTCTATGTCATATTCTGACAGCAACATCTGCCAACAAGCGATTCTTCCCGTGAGAGCAGGTTTTTCGAAGACATACTTGATTGGATCCATCTCGGAGACCAACCAAGTAGTGTGATGAATCATGTACTGGCGCAGATGTTTGGCTGCTCAAGCCAAAGCGCAACAAGTTTTCTCAAGCATAGTGTACCGAGTCTCGCAGTCGGTAAATTTCTTGCTTAAATAGTAGATGGCAGACTCCTTTCTTTTGGTTTAGTCTTGTTGGCCAAGCACACAACCCATGGAGTCTTCCAAGACAGTGAGGTAGATAATTAGTGGTCTTCCTTCCATTGGAGGTGATAGAATCGGCGGGTTCAACAGGTATTCCTTGATACTGTTGAAGGCGGTTTGGCAATCTTCTGTCCAAATGCAGTCCTGGTTCTTTTTGAGTAATTTGAAAATCGGCGCACATGTCGCGGTCACGAGGAATATGAATCTGGAGATGTAGTTCAAACGTCCCAGGAATCCTCTGACTTGTTTTTCAGTTTTCGGAGAAGACATTTCTTGAATGGCCTTGACCTTGTCAGGATCGACCTCAATTCCTTTCTGGATGACGATGAACCCTAAGAGTTTCCCTGAACGGACACCAAAGGTGCACTTGTTGGGATTCAAGCGGAGCTTGTACTTTCTCAACCGCTCAAATAGTTTTGACAGGTGGGTCACATGCTCCTCTTTTGTTCTAGATTTTGCAATCATATCATCGACATATACCTCGATTTCTTTGTGTATCATGTCATGAAACAGAGTAGTCATGGCCCTTTGATAGGTTGCCCCGGCGTTCTTCAAACCGAACGACATCACCTTGTAACAAAAGGTACCCCATGGGGTAATGAACGAAGTTTTCTCCATGTCTTTCGGCGCCATTTTGATCTGATTATAGCCCGAGAATCCATCCATGAAGGAGAAAACTTTGAACTTTGTTGTACTGTCTACCAGCATGTCAATGTGTGGTAAAGGAAAGTCGTCCTTTGGACTAGCCTTGTTTAGGTCTCTATAGTCGACACACATTCTGACTTTTCCGTCCTTTTTTGGAACGGGTACGATGTTGGCTAACCATTGAGGATATTCTTATGTGGCGAGGAAACCCACGTCAATCTGTTTCTTTACCTCCTCTTTAATTTTGATGGCCATGTCTGGATGATTCTGTCTCAACCTCTGTTTTACTGGCGGACATTCTGATCTCAACGGTAATTGATGTTCCACGATGCTGGTATCCAACCCTGGCATATCCTGATAGGACCAAGCAAACACATCGGGAAACCCTTTGACAAGCTTTGTCAAACTCTCTTTAGCAGTTGGACTGAGTAGTGCCCCAATCTTGATTTCTTTTTTTTCTTCTTCTGAACCCACGTTGATCGTTTCCAACGGCTCTTTGTGAGGTTCAATGGACCTTTCCTCTTGTCTGAGTAATCGGGATATCTCTTCTGGAATTTCATTGTCAACTTCTTCTTCAGCCCCAAATACCGGGAACTCAAAGTCGGGAGAAGGCATCGGATCATATGTTTCAACTGGGTTTAAAACAAGCAATCTGCATGACGTGATGATTCGTGTTTAGAAGAGATAGAGAAAATGCAAGAGCGTGTGCAGTGTTTTTATTATTTGAGATGTTTTTAGGATTACCATTTTCTGAGAAAAGCAAAAAGAGAAAACAACAATTAACGCAGAAATTACAGAACGACGTTATTTTATTAATGAACAAGTCGATTCTTGAAACTACAGCCCTATAAAACAAAACTCTGTCGCTTTGGGCAAAGCGAAGAGGGAAAATTTACAGAAAGCGAGCCCTATCAAAACATTTGTTTCACCTGGGCAGGGTGAAAGGTTAAAGATGGCAATTACTTTGACTTATGAACAATCTTCGGAACATCGACAACAACCCATTGGCGGCAAACTCCTCGGTGAATCACAAAGTCTGGCACTTTCCTTGATTTGTCTTCAGAAATAACGTTGATTTCTAGTGGAGCAGGATCATTGAAATCTGTCTCCCAGGCAGAGTTGTCGTAGGAGGATTCCTCTGTTGCATTTTGCATAGCATTTGTGCTCTCAGGTAGATCTCCGCATCCAGTTGGCTGGATGTCTTCGAGCCTGATACGAGAGCTTTCAGGAGTGGTGTACTTGACCATGAAGTCAAACTTTCCACTTGGTTGTCCCAGGGTGTCCCACACCTCCTCGGAACTGGAGGAGTCGTCTCTCTCGATGACGTTGACCTCGGGAAAAGCATAGTTGATGAATTCAAGTCCTGCAAACATTGCGAATTCATCATCATGTTGAGTAGTTTCTGAATGACTTGAGTGTTGATCACATGACATGGTGGGGACGCAGGCATTCTTTTCAATGATGCTCAGCTGATTTTCGTTGTTCGGCTTACTCTCTTGCCCCAAGTCTCTTGAGTAAGGCTGCCACATTGGCAGACCATCCCTCGGGCCATAGCAGTCATGGTCAAAGATGTCCTTCATCAGAGTGTTTTCCTCTAATGAGTTTGGTGGAGCACGGCATCCTTCCGGATCACACCCTCCGTATATCATTTCGACGTCTGTCCTGGGTATAAATCTCGGGCTCTGTGCGGGATAGCAAAATGGCGTAGGCACCTCTTCCTGAGACATATAACCATCCTCGTTGAGGTAGGACTTACATTCCACATCTGTGTCAGAGGGATCCTCCTCATTGATAGTGTGTACTTCTTGAGTCACTGGTTGAAGGAAACCTCCACTGTGGAAGAAATTTTGAATGGGATGAAGACTTTCATCGCTGGCAGCTGTCTGAGTACAAGTTGCAGAAAAACCAAGACCCTTCTTTGCTTTATTGTCAGTAGGAATGACAATTTGTCCCCATCCTGTTGTATTGGTACTTTCGACCGCTTTGATAGCGTCTTTGTATGAGGAAATTGAGGTTCCTCCTCCGGATTGATCGCCTCTGTGTAGCGAAAGTGTTTGGAACTGAGTTCCAATTATCCCTTCCGGTTCCACATAAGTGGCTGATGATAAATTGCTTACGAGCAAAACCTGTTCCCCACAGACCGTGACGAGTTGACCATTCTGAACGAACTTTAGCTTTTGGTGGAGGGTCGAGGTGACCGCCCCAGCCTGATGTATCCAAGGTCTTCCTAATAAACAACTGTACGTTACCCGGATGTCCATGACCTGGAAAATGACTTGGAAAGTGTGAGGACCAATAGTTATAGGAAGATCAACTTCGCCGATAACCGTTTTTCTGGACCCGTCGAATGCTTTGACGACGACCTCACTGGTTCTCATCGGGGGTCCTTTGAAGGATAATTGCGTCAAGGTGGACTTTGGCATAACATTCAGGGCTGGCCCTATCTCTACCAGTATGCTGGCTAAAGCATCGTCCTGGCAGTTGACCGTGATATTGAGTGCCATGTTATGACGGCGACCCTCCTCAGGAAATTCCTCATCACTAAACCCCAAATTATTGCAGGAAGTGATGTTAGAGACAATGCTATAGAGCAATCTGATTGTTACATCCTGTTCCACAAAGGCTTGCTCCAAGACTTTCTGTAGAGCCTCCCTATGTGCTTCTGAACTGAGTAAAAGTGACAGCACAGAGATCTTTGAAGGAGTTTGTAATAGCTGATCAACAATGTTGTATTCACTCCTTTGGATGAGCTTCAGCATCTCATCGTCATTTTTCGAAAGGTCGGGATTACTGGATTGACCGACTGGTGGATTGGGAACTTCTGTCTGAGGTTCCTTTTCTTTGATAGGTTCTCCAACCCCTCGGTTGAAGATTCTACCACTCCGTGTTACTCGACTGATGTCTGCAATATTCACGACTGAGGGTAATGGAATTTCCTTTCCATTCTCGACTGTTGTTGCACCTTATTTGTAAGGGATAGCCTTAGTTGATTCATACGATAATGGTCCTGGTAGATAGATGACTATGGGAGCCTTCTGATTTTTCTGACCATTGTAAGTAATCTCAATCTGTTCCTGGTTAGGAACTCTTGATTCGTCAAGTAGAGGGATGATGGCGAAAACATCCCTAGTCCTCTGATAATCAGAAATTACGACAACATCCTCGATTTGATTGGCAAGGTAGCCTAGCGTCCAGCTGATTGGTCTGGAACCCAGATATGGACGAATTTCTCTACGATCCACCTGACCCTGAAGAGCTGCTCGCACAAGGTAGCATCCTTGGTTACTTTCTGAACAGACTCCACAACGTTCATAGTTGTGTGGTGGCACCTGGCCACGCCCGCTTTGAATGCAATGTAACCTCACTAGGTTAGTTTCTACAGATCAGACATCCTGACTTTAACGCCGAGTAGGGTTTTTGTCATTGATACTAATCTGCTGAGTGTCTTCATCCATATAGATAGGAAGCCACCAATGATTTAGCAAGTGCTGAAGTGCTTCCTGGAGAAGGGCACAACCTTGATCATTTTTGTAACCCGTCGTATAGCTTTGGTAGTCATGTGATATCAGGAACCCGAGTCGGACCTGCTCAGCATGTAAATCTACCAGGTTGGTGTTCATTAAGCGAATATCGAAGATCTGAATCATGTTGATCTGATAGGGATTCCTATCATGGTAGTCCTGGATCCATCCAAGATCCATCTGACGCTGGAGGGCCTCTTGTACAAAAGAGCATCCCTGTTTGTTTATCGTGCAAGTCAGACGGAAGCTGTAATCATGTTGTGGCAGATTATGATACTGGCTTTGCCTTGAGTGCATCGCCACCAAGTTGACATTCATCACATGGATGTCGCGGTTTTGAAGGACGTTGGAATTCGTATAGACCATGTTGACCCCACAAACTCGATGCTCTTGGATCCATCCAAGATCCATCTGCTCCTATAGAGGTACTTGCACCACAAAGCATCCTTGATTGTTTTTAGAGCAGATATCACATTGATGATAATTATGAGGTGGCACATGGCCATATCCACTCTGTCTATAATGCATCTTGACCAAGTTGGCCCTTAACAAGAGTACATCATGAATTTGATAGACATTGTGAGACTCTCCTTCTATCAGGTTGCATGCAGCTTTCTCATGTTGAGGCAGCGGGTTTGTGAGAACATTCGGATTTGTATCTTTGAAAGATAAAACCCCACTCCTAACAAGCTTTTGCACGTCAGATTTGAAACTGAGACAGTTCTCTACGTTATGCCCTGGTCCTCCTTGATGGTAAGGGCAAGTCTGATCCATCTTGAACCAAAAAGGCGGATTTTTCGATACTGTAAGAGGGGACTTAGTCTGGATGTGCCCCTTAGCTAGTAGTAACAGAAATAGTTCTGCGTACGATACGGGTATAGGATCAAATCCTGATGGCCGCGTTGTACGGTTGTTGTTGTATTGAGGACGAGCCTGCTGAAGAGGCTGTTGTGTCCTTTGATGATTAGGTTGGCTTTGCGTAACCTGAGGCTGATACGTAGGAGCAGGCGCAGGGTTGATAGCAGGAGTCACAGCTGCTACTGGTTGATAACGTCGCCTTTGCTTTCCGAGAGAGATATTCCCAATATCTTGCTCTTTTTTCTTAGGGAGAGCATTACCTTATCGCTTTGTACTACTTGATGATCCAGCGTCTTTTACTAGACGTCCTTCCCGAACGGCTTCCACAAGACGAACTCCCATACTGACCATTTCGGTGAAATCACTGGGCGCACTGGTAACCATTCTGTCATAGTAAAATGAGCTTAAGGTCTTTAAGAAGATCTTCGTCATCTCTTTTTCCTCAAGAGGTGGACAAATTTGGGCGGCGATCTCACGCCACCTCTGAGCGTACTCCTTAAAGGTTTCCTTGTCCATTTGTGACATTGATCTGAGTTGATCTCTGTCGGGTGCCATGTCCAAATTGTACTTGTATTGTTGGACGAAGGCAGTGCCAAGATCTCTGAAAGTACTGATCGTGGCGCGGTTTAAACCCATGTACCATTTTAATGCGGTACCGGTTAAACTCTCCTGAAAGTAGTGAATCAATAGGTCCTGATTCTCTGTCTGAGCTGGCATTCCTCGAGCGTACATCACCAGGTGACTCTGAGGGCAAGAGTTACCCTTGTATTTTTCAAAGTCGGGCACCTAGAATTTGTGCGGAACTTTCACATTGGGGACCAAGCAGAGGTCTGCGGCGTCCTTTACAAATAAATCCTGACCACGAAGGGCCTACAGTTCTTTCTGCATTCCCAGGAACTGTTCCTGGAACTCATTCATTCTTTCGAACATGTTGTCATTTCCACCAGAAGGTATCTGCGAAATCTGTCCTTCCGGGACAGTGTGCACCACAGGGGGTGGTACCATGACTACGGCAGCAAATCTTGGCGTTTTCCGAAGTTTGTAACCTTCAAGAGTCCTCAGTATGCCTCTGGCATCCTCGCTTTCCCGAAGTTTGTAACCTTCAGGCCCAGCGGCTTCTGTTGTGATTCCTTGATCTTCAGCGATCGGCGGAACATATCCTTCCGGGATATAATTAACAGGCATGCCCCAAGGACAATCTTTCAGCATTTGATACCTAGGATCATACTCTTCCACTATGGGCGTTGAGGTGATCTCTGAGATCAAAGTTCTTTGTTGTTGAGCTTGTTCCATGGCTAGCATGTCGTTACGAAGCTTTCTCATATCCTCTCTTAGAGCGTCGATCCCTTTTTTCAACTCTCTGTTCTCTTCCTCGAGATCATCCATCTTTTTCTGACGATTGGCCCGAGTATTGTACGAATGAGACAGATTGACTCTAGAACCGAGACACAAACGTGAGATTCATAGGTAAGAAGAATACGTTACGGGAGAATGATGAATGCAATGATTATATTAATTGTTTTTTTTAATCAAAATAAACTTCGACAATTAGATTGCAAATATCAAACAGTGGGGAAACCCCGTTTTATTAAATTTAAAGGATTGCGGAAATGAAATACAGTAAATTACAAAGTGCGGAAACAGAAACCTAAGCTAATGGGTCCCGAGTCCTCTCTGAGGAGAATTCGGGTGCTGATTCTGGTACTTTCCTTTTCTTGGACCGGGGCTCTTGGGTCGTTGTCGGGTTGTCATTCCTTTGCCAGGTGAAAGGAGCGAGCAAATTCCTTTGGTCATCCTGATTATCCACAGCATGTTGCTCTAAAATCTCGATCAGAGCATCCTTATCCTTCAGTAGTTGCTGTATTTTGATACACTCCACATTGATGGTGCGGTACTTGTTCTTCCAAGACCTCCTATCCCATTGAACTTTGTTGAGAGTAACCTGAAGTTTTTCCATTTCAGTCATGAAGTACATTACAGATCCCCTCGGTGGAAGAACTCTGTGACGAGGATGAGGCATCTTTAGCTTGAGAGCTCTAGTTTGTACCCAGTGGAGATAAGGCTCCACCGAGACACAGTCCGGTTTTCCTAGAGACTCCCGTCCTTTCTTGTGAACATGTTTCCAAGCGTGCACTATTTCCATCTTTAGTCCTCTGTCATTTTCTCCTTCTTTGAAGAAAAGACCTTCCAGATGAGAATTACGTGGGACATGCCTCATCGGGTATCCGAATTGACGACGAACCAATACCGGATGGTAGTTGATTCCTCCTTTAGTTCCTATGAGGGGTACGTTGGGGAAGTTTCCATAACGGTCAATGATCCTGATTCCTTCATAAATCCTATTGCACCAATCTATGTCAGAGTTAGTGAGAGACATGATTTTCTGCGACCAACGTAAGGCACTCTTATGATCCCAAAATACAGCAGACTTGGGCAAATGGGAGTTAAACCATTTATATAGCAGGGGTACACAGTGTAGCGAGCGATTTTGGACGCGGTTCTTAAGCGATGGTCGCTCTCTGCGGTTGAGTTTTAACTACAGGTCGATTCATTTTTTATCCTATTGTGAGCTGACTAAGGAAGGGAAATAGATGTCTCCAATTAACCCTGCTTTGCATACTGAGTTTAAACAGCGGTCTGTTAGGTTACGAATGCTATCAATGTGGGGGGGGGGGGGCCTTTGTACTGGTTATTTGTATTTTTCCCAATACTATTTTCTTTCTTTCTGGGATTTTCTGGCGGGGAACAAGGATTAGGATGTTAGGACTGATGCTTTTAATAGATACATGAGAGTATGGGATTTTGGGTTTTTGTTTAGTGTGCTCGCTAAGATTTTTCTTTCAATCTTATGCCTACGTATTCCCGTTTACCGAAACAGAGAAATCAGAGCGTTCGTAGTTCCTCCTATTCTATGGGAGGAAATGGGTGTTTTGGTGTCTTGTTCAAAGCCCAAGACGTGAAGCGAAAGGTGATCTATATCTTGTTCAAAGCCCAAGATGTAAAGCTGAAGGGTTTATTTGTATCTTGTTCAAAGCCCAAGATATGAAGCTAAAAGGTTTTGACTTTTAGAGAGAATTTGTCATCTCTAAAGGGGGTCTGTTTGTCACAACTGTTGGGTGACTGGTTATAAAGGAGGATTACTTTAACCGGGATACGCGGATCCTAGCAATGCCATAATTTCCTTTATAGGGGATTTTTAACCTGAAGGAGAAGACTTTAACTCAGTGTAGAGCAATGTTATCTTTCCTTAGGAATTTATCATGCTAAAAGAGGGACATTGGCATGGATGTAGATGATCCAGAGGCTTGCCGCTTACAGCGATTAGATGAAAGGGAAAGAGTTATTGATGTTTGTGTACTGTGAACGAGGCACAACTTTGATGTTAAAAGGTTAATTGGATTAACCAGTGGTTTTCTTATATAAAGCCTAAGAGGAGGCTAATATGTGTCTCGTACAAAGCCCGAGAGAGAGGCTAAAAGGTTTTGACTCGACGATGGAGTCTTTTGGTATCTCGTATAAAGCCCGAGATGAAGGCTATTTGACTCAACAAGAGAGTTTTTTTGTATCTCGTACGAAGCCCGAGATGGAGGCTGTTGTTTGTTTCAGTTAAGTGACAGGTCCAGTATACAGATTTTAAAGAGAAAATCAGTTCTTATATGAGCAACACTGTACTCATGGATTTGATTCAAGGATCCGGGTTATTCCTGTTCTTCAAGGAAGTGGGAAATCCAAAGGGTATTGAGACTGTCCAAGTCTACGGGTTTACTTCCTATTCTTGAAGGGTGCTTGAGAATGTATTTGAGACTCAAGGAAGTTAGACTGTCCAAGTCTGGAGTTTTATCTTTTGTACTATGCTTTGAGAAACAGTAGTAGACTCTTTGAAAGGACTGTTCTATGCAGATGATTAAGTTATGTTCCTATACCTCTAGGAGGTCGTCGGGACAATTTGTACGAAGCCCAAGAGGAGGCTGGAAACTTTTAAGAAGCCGACGGGTCCTTGTACGAAGCCCAAGAGGAGGCTATCATTCCCGGAGAAAGAGATCAATATACGAAGCCTAAGAGGAGGCTGTGAATACTTCTAAGAAGCCGTAGGGTCCTTGTACTAAGCCCAAGAGGAGGCAGGGTTGCTTTTAGGAAACCTGTGGGTCCTTGTACGATGCCCAAGAGGAGGCCGATGCTTTAAGAAGTCGATGGGTCCCCAAACCCTGAGAAATTCAAGGCAAGCTATTCACAAGGAATAGATCAAGTCAGGAAAGTTCGAGAATTTGGAAGAAACTCAAGAGATGCCATTCACGGAGAAAAGATCATCACTGGGGAATAGAGTTTCTTGACAAGTGCTTTTAAGAAGCCTGTGGGTCCCCAAACCCTGAGAAGTTCAAGACATGACATTCACCGAGAATAGATTAAGCCAGGAAAGTCCGAGAATTTGGAAGAAACTCAAGAGATGCCATTCACGGAGAAAAGATCATCTCTGGGGAATAGAGTTTCTTTGATAACTTCTATGAGTGACAGACTATGAAAGGGTTCACAGAGAATGTGCCTTTCATATCTCCATATTGTTTAACCCCAAGAGGAGGGAAGACTGTGTCTAGTAATCCTATGGGGATCTAGTTGTCTATTTCTACGAATAAACGAAACGGCGTCACCTAGTTCTAGACGTAGTTGCCGGGGAAACTCTAAATATCTATACTATTATTACACAGTTGATATGAGTTTATGAAAGAATTCTTACAGTGAAACAGCCCCACAATACAGTTATATGTATATGAAAGCGGTAAATGAAAGCAATAACCACTTACTCGGTTGTAGAGCTTCCATGTTGTTTGGTTAGTTGTTCAACAAATCCAGATTGAAAACAACAGTATATTAAAAATCAAAGGAGAAAGTGCTTTGAAAAAGAAAGATTTGGGGCTTACAGCTCAAGGAGAGGTTTTTCTGTAGCGAGCGATTTCGGACGCGGTTCTTAAGCGCTGGTCGTTCTCTGCAGTTGAGTTTTAACTACAGGTCGATTCATTTTTTATCCTATTAAAGCTGATGAAGGAAGGGAAATAGATGTCTCCAATTAACCCTGCTTTGCATACTGAGTTTAAACAGCGGTCTGTTAGGTTACGAATGCTATCAATGTGGGGGGCCCTTGTACTGGCTATTTGTATTTTCGCCAATACGGTTTTTCTCTCTTTCTGGGATTTTCTAGCGGGGAACAAGGATTAGGATGTTAGGACTGATGCTTTTTGATAGATACATGAGAGTATGGGATTTTGGGTTTTTGTTTAGTGTGCTCACTAAGATTTTTCTTTCAATCTTATGCCTACGTATTCCCGTTTACCGAAACAGGGAAATCAGAGTGTTCGTAGTTCCTCCTATTCTATGGGAGGAAATGGGTGTTTTTGGTGTCTTGTTCAAAGCCCAAGACGTGAAGCTAAAGGTGGTTTGTATCTTGTTCAAAGCCCAAGATGTGAAGCTGAAGGGTCTATTTGTATCTTGTTCAAAGCCCAAGATATGAAGCTAAAAGGTGTTGACTTTAGAGAGAATTTGTCATCTCTAAAGGGGTCTGTTTGTCACGACTGTTGGGTGACTGACTGTAAAGGAGGATTACTTTAACTGGGATACACGGATCCTAACAATGCCATAATTTCCTTAATAGGGGGTTTTAACCTGAAGGAGAAGACTTTAACTCAGTTTAGAGCAATGCCATCTTTCCTTAGGAATTTCTCATGCTAAAAGAGGGACAGTGGCATGGATGTAGATGATCCAGAGGCTTGCCGCTTACAGCGATTAGATGGAAGGAGTTGTTTGATGTTTGTGCACTGTGAACGAGGCACAACTTTGATGCTAAAAGGTTAATTGGATTAACCAGTGGTTTTCTTATACAAAGCCTAAGAGGAGGCTGATATGTGTCTCGTACAAAGCCCGAGAGAGAGGCTAAAAGGTTTTGACTCGACGATGGAGTCTTTTGGTATCTCGTATAAAGCCCGAGATGAAGGCTATTTGACTCAACAAGAGAGTTTTTTTGTATCTCGTACGAAGCCCGAGATGGAGGCTGTTGTTTGTTTCAGTTAAGTGACATGTCCAGTATACTGATTTTGAAAGAGAAAATCAGTTCTTATATGAGCAATGATGTACTCAAGGATTTGATTCAAGGATCCGGGTTATTCCTGTTCTTCAAGGAAGCGGGAAATCCGAAGGGTATTGAGACTGTCCGAGTCTACGGGTTTCCTTCCTATTTAACGAAGGGGTCACTTGAGAATGTCTTTGAGACTCAAGGAGATTAGACTGTCCAAGTCTAGAGTTTCATCTTTTGTACTATGCTTTGAGAAACAGTAGTAGACTCTTTGAAAGGACTGTTCTATGCAGATGATTAAGTTATGTTCCTATACCTCTAGGTGATCGTCGGGATAATTTGTACGAAGCCCAAGAGGAGGTTGGAAACTTTTAAGAAGCCGACGGGTCCTTGTACGAAGCCCAAGAGGAGGCTATCATTCTCGGAGGAAGAGATCATTATACGAAGCCTAAGAGGAGGCTGTGAATACTTCTAAGAAGCCATAGGGTCCTTGTACTAAGCCCAAGAGGAGGCGGGGTTGCTTTTAGGAAGCCTGTGGGTCCTTGTACGATGCCCAAGAGGAGGCCGATGCTTTTAAGAAGCCGATGGGTCCCCAAACCCCGAGAAATTCAAGGCAAGCTATTCACAAGGAATAGATCAAGTCAGGAAAGTTCGAGAATTTGGAAGAAACTCAAGAGATGCCATTCACGGAGAAAAGATCATCACTGGGGAATAGAGTTTCTTGACAAGTGCTTTTAAGAAGCCTGTGGGTCCCCAAACCCCGAGAAATTCAAGATGTGCCATTCACCGAGAATAGATCAAGCCAGGAAAGTCCGAGAATTTGGAAGAAACTCAAGAGATGTTATTCACGGAGAAAAGATCATCTCTGGGGAGTAGAGTTTCTTTGACAACTTCTATGAGTGACAGTCTATGAAAGGGTTCACATAGAATGCTGCCTTTCATGTCTCCATATTGTTTAACCCCAAGAGGAGGGATGACTGTGTCTGGTAATCCTATGTGGATCTAGTTTAGACTATTTCAAAGAGTGATCAATGGGCTTAATGCTAAACATAGTTGCCGGGGAAACTCAAAATATCTATACTATTATTACACAGTTGATATGAGTTTATGAAAGAAGACTTACAGTGAAATAGCCCCACAATACAGTTATATGTATATGAAAGTAGTAAATGAAAGCAATAACCACTTACTCGGTTGTAGAGCTTCCATGCTGTTTGGTTAGTTGTTCAACAAAGCCATATTGAAAACAACAGTACATTCAAAATCAAAGGAGAAAGTGCTTTGACAAAGAAAGATTTGGGGCTTACAGCTCAAGGAGAGGCCCAGGGTTTTATCAGTGAGCGCACTGTTATTTTGTACAGAGGGACAGGTCTTACACTCTCTCAAGAGGCCCAAAAAGTTTAAAGAAAAAGAGTGGGGCTTATAACACGAGGGTAGGCCCAGAAAGGTTTTGGTTAAAAAGGGATTGAGTCTTACACTCTAATAGAGGCCCAAGTGTGTTTTAAGAAAAGAAATGGGTCTTACTACTCGAGGGTAGGCCCAGGGTTATTTTGAAAAGGCGACGATCGCACCGTTTGTTTTTTACGGTATTGGGACTTATACAATACACTGAGGCCTAAATTTTTGGTATTTACAAAAAGGGGTTGGGTCTTACACTCTAATAGAGGCCCAAGTGTGTTTTAAAGACAAGAAATGGGTCTTACTACTCGAGGGTAGGCCCAAGGTTTGTTTTTCAACGGATGACGATCGCGTCGAACTTTTTGAAATACAACGAGACTTATACAATAAGTGAGGCCCAAAATGGGTTTGTATTTACAAAGGATTGGGTCTTACACTCTATTAGAGGCCCAAAAGTTTTGAAAATGATTTATGAGGGTTGAATTAATCCAAAACCCTAATTTGTTTTCAAAAATGTATTTAATTGAATAAAAATTCAATTAAAATGATCAAAATTGTTTAACATATGAAAAACAAATTGTCATCTTGAATTAATGCTTCAAAAATTAAGTATTGGCCTACAAAATAATTAGAAAGCATTTAAAGTTGCAAAATCAAGGTGAAAAAAAATATTTTAAATGTTAAAAACAATTAAAACATTAATTATTTGCAAAAATATCAATTATATAAAATAAATAATATTTTTGGGATTTTTTGGGAAAATAAAATATTTTAACATTTTTGTGAATTATTAAAAAAAGAATCAACTCAAAATCATTAAAACTCAGAGAGAAATTAATTTTTGAATCAATTAAACAAAATCACAAAATTCAAATATTTGAATTTGAAAGAAATGGCGCCAAGAACACGCGCGTGTTCTGGGTTTGGCCAGATTTTCATTTTCTCTCCAATCTCACTGAATACTTGATTATATCATGCAATCCACATACCAATCAACTCGTTTCAACCTCACGATCATGTCTATGGCATTTAATTTCATTTAAATTAAACATATAACAAGAAATCACGAAAAATCCTCAAGAACCCTAATTTCTGCATGAAGGCTAGGATTTTTGATACACGATTCAAACAATACAATTAATTGAGGGGAAACATTCTATGCATGATTATGAACATATGGCCAAATTATTGTGTGAGGAAATATGCATAGATTGAGAGATGGCCAAGTATATGCTTACCTCTAGGCCGTGACAGCAAGTGCAATGTGATTTTTGATTTGGAGGTGTTACAAATGAGTGGTGATGATCTGAACAGCTTCCCTACACCGTATGGAGTGTGTTTGAATGCTTGGACTTGATTAAAATTGGCTGGATCACTTCATGGCATCTCAACTGCATTTTGGTTAAAACCTTGAGCAATTGACTGGTGATTCTGAGAAATCAGTGTTCCAGTTGTTGTTTAAGTGTTTGATCAGCTCATATGTGATGTATATGAGGTGTGTGTGTGATTGGTTTGAGTGGAATTGCCCTCTAGCTCAAAACCCGATAGATACCTTGCTAAGAAATTCATTTTTGCCAAGAGAAAGAGATTTTGAGAAAGGCAAGTGTTGTAGGCCTTTGGTGTACTTAAACTGATCACAATTAAGCTCTATTTATAGTAGAGCAAGTTGGTTTTGCAAGGAATAGTGAATGGCAACTGCTGAGTAGATTTGGCCAATGTTGGCAAATGAAAATCCAAGTCTCCTCTAGCCATTTACTAGAGGTTAGGGCACAGGCTGCTGGTTCCCTTGGTCTTGGATAAGTCTTGACTGAATTTAGTTGAGAAGGGCTCAGTCCATTCCACCTTGATGCTTCCATTGAATGCTCCAATCCAAAATTGGAGTCTTGTCCCTATTTTGGCAATTCTAGGTTCAACATGCTTTTTCTTGTTCCAAGGACTTTGGAGGCTTGGCTCAGTGATTGTCCCCTTTAGATTCAATCCTCAGATGTGTCCAAGTGGATAGGAGCATTTGAATTTAGCTAATTTTGGCAAATCGAGCAAAATTGCGAAATCTGCCTTGCCTTGGCAGATTTCAGCAAGGCAACTTGCCAAAGTCATATCTCATGACTCAAATTGAATTTGGTAATGTTCTTGGCCATTTTGGAAAGCCCTTACATGATACAACATCTGTTTGAACATATTTGGTTTTGATATCTTTTGAATCCAAGTGAAAAATCCCCCTACATTTGGCAAAAAGTAGGGTAAAATCTGACTTAGTGAAATTTTCACTAAGTGTTGGAACTAAGTGACTTTTCTTGATTTTGATCACTCCATAACTCAAAATCCATGAGGAATTTGGACATAGGTCAGTATGAAGCTTTTGTAGAGGGCAATGAGATCTACAAATCAAGCTTTGAATGGGGCACAATGGCCTTGTGGTTTAGGAGTTATGGTCCTCCAAAGTTGGCACATTAGTGTAACTTTTTCATAACTTAGAAAATTTTCTAAGTTTTTATGGTTACCCCTTTTACAAGTTATCCCACTTTCTTTGATTTTTCTTGATGAATGATGATTCAAATCATGCATTAACATCATTTTAGGGTTAAAAATCCATTTTGGTGAAAAATCTCAAAAAGTCAAAGTTGACTTTTGTGCACAATTGACTTTTTATCAGATGAATTCCAAACTGTGCAATTCTTCATGAAATCATGTCCTTGACCTAAATCAAACTTGATGGACATGTTCCATGGGTGTCATAGGGTATATTGAATCATGTCTTAGAGCTTGGGAGCATGTCTTGGTCAAAAGTCAAAGTTATAGTTGACTTTTCCCGCGAAACCCTAATTGTGGTGCAAATGAAATTGAGACTTGTTGCTCAAGCTTCTTGGATTAATCCATTGTTCCAAATGGATAAATATAGTTCATTGGAGACCCTCAAATCATGTCTTGAGGTCTTGGTTCATGATTTTCCCCAAAAGTCAACTTAGGGGTGAATTAGGTAAAAAAAAAACCTAATTCCTGATTTTTGATGAATGCATCCCCTGAGGCAAAATTGACTTGATGAATGGGTCCATGAGGTTCCATGGAGTATATTAGGTTGTGTTTTGGATCCTTGGCTCATGCCCAGAGGAAAATTTCCCTTTGGAGGCCCTGATCGACCAAAACCCTAATTTGGTGATACTAGCGATCTTGAGGCTTGATCCACCTAGAAGGGAGCAGCTTTGTGCTTAATCCTTAAAGTGGGAGTCCTCTTGTTCCATTGTGGATGTTTGAGAGGTTAGACAAGTTAAAAATCATTTCATTCCTTGATTGATCCTTTGTCTAAGGCTCTGAGAGGGCTTGAAATCCTAATTTTGATTGTAGTGGATGCTCACCCATCTTTGGGAAGACTGATGAAGTATGATGGTTCCCCCATATTGTGATGATGATTTGCACAGTAATGGGAAATCTTAGTGGTCAAAAAATGGTTTTCTGTACAAAGGGATGGGTCTTACACTCTCTCAAGAGGCCCAAAAAGTTTAAAGAAAAAGAGTGGGGCTTATAACACGAGGGTAGGCCCAGTTGTTTAATTTTAAACTGGCGACGAAAGCGTCGTTTATTTGAAAATGTACCGAGGGATGCTATTCGTAGCGGTTTTCCTCAAACTTCTCGCCGAATTTTCCTGAGGAGATGCCATTTGACGGAAAAACTTTTGATGTCAGACTCGCTGGGAGACCCAGTCGTCTGAGTTGTAGAGTTGCACAAACTTCTCTGTTTGGAGACGCCATTTGTTTCTACTGGGGGAAAGCAGGTCTCTTGAGAGACTGCTGTTGCTTGGGATCTTACATCATACTTTTCTCAGGATCTTCCCGGAGAAATGCCATATGATGGGGTCAAATTTTGAGGTGTCGATGACCTTTTCATCAGCGATCTTTTCGGAGCGAAACTGACATGCTGCCGAATCTCTGATTACGAGGCATTCTCTGCGGATTTTTCCTTAATCCGGGAAAGCAAGGATATCATCTTCAATGGCATAGAGTGATGTTTACTGAAGGTTCCTCTGGTCTTTCAGAGGTTCAAGTTATCAAAGTGGTCAAGGGCCAACTTCATTCCAGAAATAAACTGGAGGAGAGAGATTGTTCAGACACAGTATTTCCTGACGAGGCAAGAACTGACGACTCGATTGAGAGAACTTCTATCACTAGGGGACGAGACCGACTAGAGTGATAGTGATGCAATATGAAATGTGAATGCAAATCAATAATGCATGATGTATGTATGTATATGCTGACAAAACTGACGCGACATACAAACTGACGGGTGAACTTGACTGGATACTCGGCCATCGCGGGGCGTGTAGAAATATCGCTGGTTCAAGATAGTAATTCCACCTTGCTTAGGAGAGATAGTCCCTGTTGGGAGCTATCGTTGGTCGGGCTTAGGAGATGAGAACTCTGTCGTGGCGTGATAGACGAAACAAGGTCTCTGACACAGTTGATCCCTTCATTCAGGTGTACTGGGTTAGAAGGAGTACTTTGATTCTGCACTTTGAGGTTCGATTACTTCTGGAGAAGCGACCGATGTTCTTCTGATGTTCAACAGTCAAAAGAAATTGGCATCTTTTATTTAAAAGCAGAAAAAAAAAGTTTTAACAAGTAAATTCATTTTTGTTTTATTTCAAGAATCGTTAATCATGTCAACAACACCATTCTGTAAAGCTAAAACAAGTAAGAATTACAAACAAAAGCATAAGGGCTCAAATTTTATTGATAGGATGGAAATCAGCCAAACGCGTGATTCCAAAGAGTATTTACAAAGTTAGAAAATGGTAATTTACAGGGAAAAGGGCTACGTTGAAACATAATGACCACTATCCTTCTACCAACTTTGAATTCGGGGCATCCTGAGCTTCTGTCGAAGATGACTTTGATTGGAGTTTTCTGACAGATGATGTAACTGCTGCTGCTGAGGGATTCGCCTCTGTTGAACATAGTTACTTGCCATTATTCCTAATTTTTTCCTGGATTGTACTATGATGTTTCCAATCCACCGGGATGATTTTTTTTATTTTGTCTCTAACTTTTGCCTGGACCGCCCTTTCGGGTTTTCAATCCACCGAGACGTTTTTTTTCAGTTTAGGCGAAGTATTTCTTGACTACATCAACATTTGTGGGGTAGGCAAATTCTTCTCCGTCCATGGTTGCAAGTCTTAAGGTGCCGCCTGAGAAAGCTTTCGTGACCACATAGGGGCCATCATAATTTGGGGTCCATTTACCCCGAGAATCAGTGAGAAAAGATTGTATCTTCTTGAGCACAAGGTCCCCTTTCCTAAAGATGTGGGGTCGAACCTTTTTGTCGAACGCCTTCTTCATTCTCTGTTGATACAGCTGACCATGGCATAGTGCCATGATTCTCTTTTCTTCGATCATAATCAGTTCATCGTGTCGGCTTTGACACCATTCAGCTTCTGTAAGCTTAGCTTCCATCAATACTTGGATTGACGGGATCTCTACTTCTATGGGGAGCACTGCTTCCATGCCATACACTAGAGAGAAAGGGGTAGCCCCTGTTGAAGTGCGGACAGACGTGCGATAACCGTGAAGAGCAAAGGGTAGCATCTTGTGCCAGTCTTTGTAGGTTACGACCATCTTTTGAACGATCTTCTTGATGTTCTTGTTGGCCGCTTCTACCGCTCCGTTCATCTTGGGTCGGTAGGGAGATGAGTTATGGTGTTCGATCTTGAACTCAGCGCACAACTCTTTCATCATCTTATTGTTCAAGTTAGATCCATTATCAGTAATGATCTCGCTTGGAACACCATAACGGCAGATGATATTGTTTTTGATAAATCGGACCACCACTTGTCGGGTTACATTGGTGAGTGACGCTGCTTCGACCCACTTGGTCAAGTAGTCAATGGCTACTAGGATGAACCGATGTCCGTTTGAAGCCTTGGGCTCAATCATGCCAATCATGTCGATTCCCCATATGGAAAAAGGCCATGGGGAAGAGAGAAATTTGAGATGTGATGGCGGTACATGAATTTTGTCGGAGTATATCTGACATTTGTGACACCTCCGCATGTACTTGTAGCAGTCGGATTCCATTGTCAACCAATAGTACCCTGCTCTTAAAATTTTTCTCGCCATTGTGTGTCTGTTGGCATGAGTTCCAAAGGGTCCTTCATGAATTTCTTTCATAAGCATGTCTGCTTCTGGTCTGTCTACGCATCGGAGCAAGACCATGTCAAAATTTCTCTTATAGAGAGTATCACCGCTCAGGAAGAAGTTTCCAGCCAATCTTCTGAGGGTCTTTCTATCTTTCCTGGATGCCCCAGGTGGGTACTCTAGTTTCTGAAGGAAGCATTTGATATCGTGATACCAAGGTTTGTCGTCTATGACTACTTCAATCGTGAAGACGTATGCGGACCGTTCAAGGTGCATTATGTTAATCTTAGGTATGTCATTCCATTGACCTATACTAATCATGGAAGAGATAGTGGCTAAAGCGTCAGCCATGTGATTCTCATCACGAGGGATGTGATGAAACTCGACTCTGTTGAAGAAAGGTAGCAACCTTCTTACGTAGTCTTTGTAAGGAATCAATCCTGATTGGTATGTGTTCCAATCTCCTATGATCTGATTGATAACCAAGGCTGAGTCGCCATATACGTCCAAGTTTTTGATCCTTAAATCAATTGCTTCCTCAAGACCCATAATACAAGCTTCGTATTCGGCCTCGTTGTTCGTACATTTGAACATAAGTCTGGAAGTGAAAGGAATGTTGGTACCCTTAGGGGTAACAATGATTGCCCCAATTCCATTTCCATAATGATTGACTGCTCCGTCAAAGATTAGTCCCCACTGGGAACCTAGTTCTGGCCCTTCACTGGGTAGCGGTTCATCGCAATCTTTCATCTTTAGATACATGACATCTTCGTCTGGGAAGTCAAACCCGATTGATTCTTGATTGTCAATCGGTTGATGGGCCAAATTATCGGCTAAAATACTTCCTTTAACGGCTTTCTGAGCGTGATACTCTATGTCATATTCTGATAACAACATCTGCCAACGGGCAATCCTTCCCGTAAGAGCAGGTTTTTTGAAAACGTACTTGATTGGATCCATTTCGGAGACCAGCCAAGTAGTATGACGAATCATGTATTGGCGAAGATGTTTGGCTGCTCAAGCCAAAGCACAACAAGTTTTCTCGAGTATCGTGTACCGAGTTTCGCAGTCGGTGAATTTCTTGCTTAGATAGTAGATGGCAGACTCTTTCCTTTTGGTTTCGTCTTGTTGGCCAAGTACACATCCCATTGAGTCCTCTAGGACTGTGAGGTAAATGATCGTGGTCTTCCTTCCACTGGAGGTGATAGAATCGGAGGATTCAACAAATATTCCTTGATACTGTCGAAGGCGGTTTGGCAATCTTCTGACCAAACGCAATCCTGGTTCTTTTTTAGTAATTTGAAAATCGGCGCACAGGTCGCGCTCATAAGGAATATGAATCTGGAGATGTAGTTCAAACGTCCCAGAAATCCTCTGACTTGTTTTTCAGTTTTCGGAGAAGGCATTTCTTGAATGGCCTTGACCTTGTCAGGATCAACCTCAATCCCTTTCTGGCTGACGATGAACCCTAGTAGTTTCCCTGAACGGACACCGAAGGTGCACTTGTTGGGATTCAAGCGAAGCTTGAATTTTCTTAAACGTTCGAACAATTTTGACAGATGTTCAACGTGCTCACTCTCTGTTTTTGATTTTGCAATCATATCATCGACATATACCTCAATTTCTTTGTGTATCATGTCATGAAACAGAGTAGTCATGGCCCTTTGATAGGTTGCCCCGGCGTTCTTCAGACCGAACGACACTACCTTGTAACAAAAGGTACCCCACGGGGTAATGAACGAAGTTTTCTCCATGTCTTTCGGCGCCATTTTGGTCTGGTTATAGCCCAAGAATCCATCCATGAAGGAGAAAACTTTGAACTTTGTTGTACTGTCAACCAGCATGTCAATTTGTGGTAAAGGAAAGTCGTCCTTTGGACTAGCCTTGTTTAGGTCTCTGTAGTCAACACACATTCTGACCTTTTCGTCCTTTTTGGGAACGGGTACGATGTTGGCTAACCATTGAGGATATTCAGATGTAGAGAGGAAACCTGCGTCAATCTGTTTCTGTACCTCCTCTTTGATTTTGATGGCCATGTCCGGGTGAGTGCGCCTCTACCTTTGTTTTACTGGCGGACATTCCAATCTTAACGGTAAATGATGTTCCACGATGCTGGTATCCAACCCTGGCATATCCTGATAGGACCAAGCGAATACATCGGGAAATTCTATGAGAAGCTTTATCAAACTCTCATTGGCAGTTGGACCGAGCAGTGCCCCAATCCTGATTTCTTTTCTCTCCTTTTCTGAACCCAAGTTTACCGTTTCCAACTGCTCTTTGTGATGTTCAATGGATCTTTCCTCTTGTCTGAGTAATTGGGAGATCTCTTCTGGAATTTTGTAGTCATCTTCTTCTTCAGCCCCAAATACCGGGAACTCAAAGTTGGGAGAAGGCATCGGATCGTATGTTTCAACGGGGTTTAAAACAAGCAATCTGTATGACGTGATGATTCGTGTTTAGAAGAGATAGAGAAAATGCAAGTGTGTGCAGTGTTTTATTTTACTGCTTGTTTTTATGTTAATTGTTTTTTAGGATTACCATTTTCTGAGAAAAGGCAAAAAGAGAAAATAGCAATTAATGCAGAAATTACAGAACGACGTTATTTTATTAATGAACAAGTCGATTCTTGAAACTACAGCCCTATAAAACAAAACTCTGTCGCTTTGGGCAAAGCGAAGAGGGAAATTTACAGAAAGCGAGCCCTATCAAAACATCAGTTCCACCTGGGCAGGGTGAAAGGTTAAAAGATGGCAATTACTTTGACTGATGAACGACCTTCGAAACCTCGACGGTAATCCATTGGCGGCGAACTCCTCGGTGAATCACAAAGTCTGGTACCTTCCTTAATTTGTCTTCAGAAATGATGTTGATTTCTGGTGGAGCAGGATCATTGGAATCTGTCTCCCAGGCAGAGTTGTCGTAGGAGAATTCCTCTGTTGCATTATGCAGAGTAGTTGTGCTCTTAGTTGTATCTCCCCATCCAGTTGGCAGGATATCTTCGAGCCTGATATGAGAGCTTTCGGGAGCGGTGTACTTGACCATAAAGTCATATTTTCCACTTGGTTCTCCCAAGGTGTCCCAAACTTCTTTGGAACTGGAGGAGTCATCATTCTCGATGACGTTGACCTCGAGAAAAGCATAGTTGATGAATTCAAGTCCTGCGAATGTTGCGAATTCATCTTCATGTTAAGTAGTTTTTGAATGACCTGAGTGTTGATCCCATGACATGGTGGGGACACAGGTATTCTGTTCAACGACGGTCAGCTGATTTTCATTGTTCGGCTGACTCTCTTGCCCCAAGTTTCCTGGATAAGGTTGCCACATTGGCAGACCATCCATCGGGCCATAGTAGTTATGGTCAAAGTTGTCTTTCATCAGAGTGTCCTCCTCTAATGAATTTGGCGGAGCACGGCATCCTTCCGGATCACAATCTCCATATATCATTTCGACGTCTGACCTTGGTATAAATCTCGGACTCTGTGCGGGAAAGCAAAATGGTATAGGCACATCTTCCTGAGACATATAACCGTCCTCGTTAAGGTAGGACTTCCATCCTTCATCTGTGTCAGAGGGATCTTCCTCATTGATAGCATGTACTGCTTGAGACACTGGGTGAAGAAAACCTCCACTGTGGAAGAAGTTTTGAAGGGGATGAAGACTTTCATCGTTGGCAGCTGTCCGGGTACAGGTTGCAGAAAAACCAAGACCCTTCTTTGTTTTATTGTCAATGGGAATGACAAGTTGTCCCCATCCTTTTGTATCGGTACTCTCGACCGCTTTGATAGCATTGTTGTATGAAGAAATCGAAGTTCCTTCTTTGAACTGATTATCCTTGCTCACCGACAGTGCTTGGAACTGAGTACCAATTACCTCCTCGGGTTCTATACCAGTAGATGATGACAAGTTACTCACAAGCAAGGCTTGTTCCCCAAAAACCGTGACAAGTTGATCGTTCTTGACGAACTTTAGCTTTTGGTGGAGGGTCGAGGTGACTGCTCCAGCCTGATGTATCCAAGGTCTTCCTAATAAACAACTGTATGTTTCCCGGATGTCCATGACCTGGAAAGTGACTTGGAAAGTGTGAGGACCAATAGTTATGGGAAGATCAACTTCGCCGATAACTGTTTTTCTGGATCCGTCAAATGCTTTGACGACAACCTCGCTGATTCTCATCGGAGGGCCTTTGAATGATAATTGCATCAAAGTGGACTTTGGCATAACATTCAGGGCTGACCCTATGTCTACCAATACGCTGGCCAAAGCATCGTCCTGGCAGTTAACTATAATGTTGAGTGCCATGTTATGACGGCGACCCTCTTCGGGTAATTCCTCATCACTAAATCCCAAATTATTGCAGGAAGTGATGTTAGAGACAATATTGTAAGGGATAGCCTTAGTTGATTCATACGGTAATGGTCCCGGTAGATAGATGACTACGGGAGCCTTCTAATTTTTCTTACCATCATAAGTAATCTCGATCCGTTCCCGGTTGGGAACTTTAGATTCGTCAAGTACAGGGATAATGGCAAAAACATCCCTGGTCCTGTGATGACCAGAGATTGTGACAACGTCCTCGACTTGATCGGCAAGGTAGTTCGGTGTCCAGTTGATGGGTCCAGAACCCGGATATGGACGAATTTCTCCATGATCCACCTGCCCCTAGAGAGATGCTCGCACAAGGTAACACCCTTGGTTACTTTCCAAACAGACGCTACAATGGTCATAATTGTGTGGTGGCACCTGGCCACGCCCACTTTGAATACAATGTAACCTCACTAGGTTAGCTTCCATTGATCGAACATCCTGACTCTGACGCCGAGTAGGATTCCTGTTACTGATACTAATTTGCTGAGTATCTTCATCCATATAAATTGGCATCCACTAGTGATTTAACAAGTGCTGAAGTGCCTCCTGGACAAGGGTACAACCTCGATCATTTTCGCAACCCGCCTTACAGCTGTGATAATCATGTGATGCCAGGAATCCGAGTCGGACCTGTTCAGCATGTAACTCTACCAGGTTGGTATTCATCAAGCAAATATCAAAGATCTGAACCATGTTGATCTGATAGGGATTCCTATCATGGTATTCTTGGATCCATCCAAGATCCATCTGACGCTGGAGGGCCTCTTGTATGAAAGAGCATCCCTGTTTGTTTACCGAGCAAGTCAGACAGGAACTGTAATCGTGTCGCGGCAGATTATGATACTGGCTTTGCCTTGAGTGCATTACCACCAGATTGACATTCATTGCACGGATATCGTGGTTCTGAATGACGTTGGAATTCGTGTAAACCATGTTAACTCCACGAACTCGGTGCTCTTGGATCCATCAGAGATCCATCTGTTCCTGTAGAGCTGATTGCACTACAGAACATCCTTGGTTGTCTTTAGAGCAGATATCACACTGGTGATAGTTATGTGGTGGCACATGGCCATATCCACTCTGTCTACAATGCATCTTGACCAGATTGGTCTTTAACAAGAGTACATCGTGAATTTGATAGACATTGTTAGTCTCTTTCTCAATCAGATTGACTGCAGCCTTCTCGTGTTGAGGCAGCGAGTTCGTGAGAACATTAGGATTTGTATCCTTGAATGATAAGACCCCGTTCCTAACAAGTTTTTGCACGTCGGACTTGAAATTGAAACAAGTCTCTATGTTATGCCCTGGACCTCCTTGATGATAAGGGCATGTTTGATCCACCTTAAACCAAAAAGGCAGATTTTCCGGTACTGCAAGAGGGGACTTAGTCTGAATGTGCCCCTTGGCTAGCAGTAATGGAAACAGCTCTGCGTACGATACGGGTATAGGATCAAATCCTGGTGGTCGTGTTGTACGGTTGTTGTTGTATGGAGGACGAGCCTGCTGAAGAGGCTGTTGTATCCTTTGCTGATCAGGTTGGTTCTGTGCAACCTGAGGTGGATACGTAGGAATAGGCGCAGGGCTGATAGCAGGAATCACAGCTGCTACTGGTTGATATCGTCGCCTTTGCTTTCCGAGAGAGATATTCCCAATATCATGCTCTTTTTTCTTAGGGAGAGCACTACCGTATTTTTTAGTACCGCTCGTCGATCCAGTGTCTTTTAGAAAACGTCCTTCTCGGACGGTTTCCTCAAGACGTACGCCCATGCCGACCATTTCGGTGAAGTCACTAGGCGCACTGGCAACCATTCGGTCATAGTAAAATGAGCTTAAGGTCTTTAAGAAGATCTTTGTCATCTCTTTTTCCTCAAGAGGTGGAAAAATTTGAGCAGCAATTTCACGCCACCTTTGAGCATACTCCTTAAAGGCTTCCTTGTCCTTTTGCGACATTGATCTGAGTTGATCTTTGTCGGGTGCCATGTCCAAATTGTATTTGTATTGTTGGACGAAGGCAGTACCAAGATCTCTGAATGTACTGATCGTAGTACGGTTTAAACCCATGTACCATTTTAATACGGCACCGGTTAAACTATCCTGGAAGTAATGAATCAGTAGGTCCTGATTCTCCATCTGAGCTGACATCCGCCGAGCGTACATCACCAGATGGCTTTGAGGGCAAGAGTTACCCTTGTATTTTTCAAAGTCGGGCACCTAGAATTTGTGCGGGACTTTCACATTGGGGACCAAGCAGAGGTCTACGGCGTCCTTTCCAAATAAATCCTGACCGCGAATGGCTTGCAGCTCCTTCTGCATTTCCAGGAACTGCTCCTGGAATTCATCCATTCTATCGAACATAGTTTCCTTTTTACCAGCAGGTATTGGCGGAATCTTTCCTTCCGGGACAGTGTGCACCACAGGGGGTGGGACCGTGACTACGGTAGCGAATCTTGGCGTTTCCCAAAGTTTGTAACCTTCAGGAGTCTTTAGTATGCCCCTGGCATCTTCGCTTTCCCGAAGTTTGTAACCTTCAGGCCCAGCGGCTTCTGTTGTGATTCCCTGATCTTCAGTGATCGACGAAACATATCCTTCCGGGATATAGCTAACAGGCATGCCCCAAGGACGATCTTTCGGCATTTGATACCTAGGATCATACTTCTCCACGATGGGCGTTGAGGTGATCTCTGAGATCACAGTTCTTTGTAGCTGAGCTTCTGCCATGGCTTGCATGTCGTTACGAAGCTTTCACATATCCTCTCTCAGAGCGTCGATCTCTTCCTTCAACTCTCTGTTTTCTTCCTCAAGATCATCCATCTTTTTCTGACGATTGGCCCGAGTATTATACGAATGAGACAGTTTAACTCTAGAACCGAGACACAAACGTGAGATTCGTAGGTAAGAAGAATACGCGATGTGAGAATGATGAATGCAATGATTATATTAATTGTTTTTTGGTTTAATCAAAATAAACTTCGACAATTAGATTGCAAATATCAAACAGTGGGGAAACCTTTTTTTATTGAATTTCAAAGGATTACAGAAATGGAAATACAGTAGATTACAAGGTGCAGAAATAGAAACCTAAGCTAATGAGTCCCGAGTCTTCTCTGAAGAGAAATCAGGTGCTGACTCTGGTATTTTCCTTTTCTTTGACCGGGGCTCTCGGGCCGTTGTCGGGTTCTCTTTCCTTTGCCAAGTGAAAGGAGTGAGCAAATTCCTTTGGTCATCTTGATTCTCTACAGCATGTTGCTCAAAAATTTCAATCAGAGCATCTTTCTCTTTTAGTAATTATTGTATTTTGATGCACTCTATGTCGAGAGTGCGGTACTTGTTCTTCCAAGACCTCCTTTCCTTTTGAACTTTGTTGAGAGTAACCTGAAGCTTTTCAGTTTTTGTCATGAAGTACATGACAGACTCCCTCGGCGGAAGAATTCCGTAACGAGGATAAGGCATTTTTAGCTTGAGAGCTCTAGTTTGTACCCAATGGAGATAAGGCTCCACCGAGACACAGTCCGGTTTTCCTAGAGACTCTCGTCCTTTCTTATGAACCTATTTCCAAGCATGCACTATTTCCATCTTTAGTGCTCTGTCGTTTTCTCCTTCTTTGAAGAAAAGACCTTCCAGATGAGAATTCCGCGGAACGTGTCTCATTGGGTATTCAAATTGACGACGAACGAGAATTGGATGGTAGTTGATTCCTCCCTTAGTTCCTATGAGGGGTACGTTAGGGAAGTTTCCACAACGGTCAATGATTCTGATTCCATCATAGATCCTATTACACCAATCTACTTCAGAGTTGGTGAGGGACATGAACTTCTGCGACCAATGTAAGGAACTCTTGCAATCCCAAAAAGCAGCAGACTTGGGCAAGTGGGAGATAAACCATTTGTAAAGCAAAGGTACACAACATGTGATCTCCCCTCCGCTGTACAAATTTCCCAAGTGTACAGAATGATACGCATCTGCGAGCAAAGTCGGCACAGGATTTCCAATGAGAAAAACCTTAATGGAGTTAATATCGACGAAGTTATTGATGTTGGGAAACAAAAATAACCCGTAGGTGAGCAAGACAAAGATGCTTTCAAAAGCATTTACGTTTCCTATACTGGCAAAATACAGGGCTTTCTTTGTCAAGAACTGGGCTTGTAAACCTTGGATGCCATCCTTAGTGGTTATGTGAGTCTTGACCTCAGACTCGTCCAAATGAATTGCTCTTGCAATGATCTGATTCTTTGGAATTTCTTCAAGTCCAGAGAATTGAGCTCGATCAGTGATATGTAAATCAATCAGATGAGAATACTCCTCCAGCGTTGGTGCTAGCTGGTAATCCGGGAATGTGAAACAGTGATAAACCGGATCGTAAAACTGAATGAGCGCATCCATGATTCCCTCAATCACATGGACTCCTAACAGTGGTAGAAAACCTCCATGCTTGGCTCTGAAAGCCTCAGGGTTAGTGATCATCTTTGCTAACCTTCTCAAATCCTCTAACTTTGGAACCTTGAAGGTATACCTATGAGTTCTCCTTCTACCGAAATCCATTAGCGCAATCCTTTTCTCTGATATTTGCAATCACAGTCTTAGTTTAATTTGAAAAACAGAGAGACTAGAAGAGAAAATTTATTGAATGTTTTAATGTTTTTTTTTATGAATGCATGAATGCAGCACACAAAAACATAGAAAAAACATGGGGTCAAAGGGTCGTTGTCATGAAGTCAAGGCTCTACCCATCCCCAAAGGTTTATACTAGGGTGATTTTTGTACCTGTACTCATTATCATCAGCTCCTCCCAGAAAAGCAAAACAATAAGCGGATCGCCAGCGAGTTGTAGAGCAATCTTAGAGTAAGTGCCATTCACCGAGAATAGATCATCAGCCTCAAATGAGGGTAGTATCGCGTAACAACTATTCCCGATAGTTTCCGCACTACAAAAGGGTTTGGCTCCTCAGCTTCTCAGACATCACAATCGGCCCATTGTCTAGGTGAGAGAATGGGTTGCATTGGTTAGCCTCCACTGAGGTTGATGGTCGACCTCGTCGCCATCACTTATCTTAAGTGTATACTCAATCTTTCCACATGCGGCATCACACGCATTCCCATTAGCAAAAAAATAAACATGTATAGCAATTAGGAAAAGCAGTATATATATTTGTCCTAAACATCCTAGACCTTTAAAGCTATGAATCCTAAGTTCCTGACAGAAATGGGTTCCCCGGCGGAAGCCCTAATCAGTGGTATTCATACAAGAGATGAAAAGGAAGAAGGAAAAATAAAGGCCCCACGGTGGGCGCCATTTTTCTGTAGCGAGCGATTTTGGACGCGGTTCTTAAGCGCTGGTCGCTCTCTGCGGTTGAGTTTTAACTACAGGTCGATTCATTTTTTATCCTATTGTGAGCTGAATAAGGAAGGGAAATAGATGTCTCCAATTAACCCTGCTTTGCATACTGAGTTTAAACAGCGGTCTGTTAGGTTACGAATGCTATCAATGTGGGGGGGCCTTTGTACTGGTTATTTGTATTTTCGCCAATACTGTTTTCTTTCTTTCTGGGATTTTCTGGAGGGGAACAAGGATTAGGATGTTAGGACTGATGCTTTTGATAGATACATGAGAGTATGGGATTTTAGGTTTTTGTTTAGTGTGTTCGCTAAGATTTTTCTTTCAATCTTATGCCTACGTATTCCCGTTTACCGAAACAGGGAAATCAGAGCGTTCGTAGTTCCTCCTATTCTATGGGAGGAAATGGGTGTTTTCGTGTCTTGTTCAAAGCGCAAGACGTGAAGCGAAAGGTGATCTATATCTTGTTCAAAGCCCAAGATGTGAAGCTGAAGGGTCTATTTGTATCTTGTTCAAAGCCCAAGATATGAAGCTAAAAGGTTTTGACTTTTAGAGAGAATTTGTCATCTCTAAAGGGGGTCTGTTTGTCACAATTGTTGGGTGACTGGTTATAAAGGAGGATTACTTTAACCGGGATACGCGGATCCTAGCAATTCCATAATTTCCTTTATAGGGGATTTTTAACCTGCATGAGAAGACTTTAACTCAGTGTAGAGCAATGTTATCTTTCCTTAGGAATTTCTCATGCTAAAGGAGGGAAAGTGGCATGGATGTAGATGATCCAGAGGCTTGCCGCTTACAGCGATTAGATGAAAGGGAAAGAGTTGTTGATGTTTGTGTACTGTGAACGAGGCACAGCTTTGATGCTAAAAGGTTAATTGGATTAACCAGTGGTTTTCTTATATAAAGCCTAAGAGGAGGCTAATATGTGTCTCGTACAAAGCCCGAGAGAGAGGCTAAAAGGTTTTGACTCGACGATGGAGTCTTTTGGTATCTCGTATAAAGCCCGAGATGAAGGCTATTTGACTCAACAAGAGAGTTTTTTGTATCTCGTACGAAGCCCGAGATGGAGGTTGTTGTTTGTTTCAGTTAAGTGACAGGTCCAGTATACTGATTTTAAAGAGAAAATCAGTTCTTATATGAGCAACATTGTACTCATGGATTTGATTCAAGGATCCGGGTTATTCCTGTTCTTCAAGGAAGCGGGAAATCCGAAGGGTATTGAGACTGTCCAAGTCTACGGGTTTACTTCCTATTCTTGAAGGGTGCTTGAGAATGTCTTTGAGACTCAAGGAAGTTAGACTGTCCAAGTCTGGAGTTTTATCTTTTGTACTATGCTTTGAGAAACAGTAGTAGACTCTTTGAAAGGACTATTCTATGCAGATGATTAAGTTCTGTTCCTATACCTCTAGGAGGTCATTGGGACAATTTGTACGAAGCCCAAGAGGAGGCTGGAAACTTTTAAGAAGCCGACGGGTCCTTGTACGAAGCCCAAGAGGAGGCTATCATTCCCGGAGGAAGAGATCATTATACGAAGCCTAAGAGGAGGCTGTGAATACTTCTAAGAAGCCGTATGGTCCTTGTACTAAGCCCAAGAGGAGGCGGGGTTGCTTTTAGGAAGCCTGTGGGGTCCTTGTACGATGCCCAAGAGGAGGCCGATGCTTTTAAGAAGTCGATGGGTCCCCAAACCCTGAGAAATTCAAGGCAAGCTATTCACAAGGAATAGATCAAGTCAGGAAAGTTTGAGAATTTGGAAGAAACTCAAGAGATTCCATTCACGGAGAAAAGATCATCACTGGGGAATAGAGTTTCTTGACAAGTGCTTTTAAGAAGCCTGTGGGTCCCCAAACCCCGAGAAGTTCAAGACATGCCATTCACCGAGAATAGATCAAGCCAGGAAAGTCCGAGAATTTGGAAGAAACTCAAGAGATGCCATTCACGGAGAAAAGATCATCTCTGGGGAATAGAGTTTCTTTGACAACTTCTATGAGTGACAGTCTATGAAAGGGTTCACAGAGAATGCTGCCTTTCATATCTCCATATTGTTTAACCCCAAGAGGAGGGAAGACTGTGTCTGGTAATCCTATGGGGATCTAGTTGTCTATTTCTACGAATAAACGAAACGGCATCACCTAGTTCTAGACGTAGTTGCCGGGGAAACTCTAAATATCTATACTATTATTACACAGTTGATATGAGTTTATGAAAGAAGACTTACAGTGAAACAGTCCCACAATACAGTTATATGTATATGAAAGCGGTAAATGAAAGCAATAACCACTTACTCGGTTGTAGAGCTTCCATGCTGTTTGGTTAGTTGTTCAACAAAGCTAGATTGAAAACAACAGTATATTCAAAATCAAAGGAGAAAGTGCTTTGAAAAAGAAAGATTTGGGGCTTACAGATCAATGAGTGGCCCAGGGTTTTATCAGTGAGCGCACTGTTATTTTGTACAGAGGGACTTATACAAGTGACTGAGGCCCAAAAAAAGGTTTTATGTACAAAGGGATGGGTCTTACACTCTCTCAAGAGGCCCAAAAAGTTTAAAGAAAAAGAGTGGGGCTTATAACACGAGGGTATGCCCAGTTGTTTAATTTTAAACTGGCGACGAAAGCGTCGTTTATTTGAAAATGTACAGAGGGACTTATACATTAAGTGAGACCCAAAAATGTTTTGGTTAAAAAGGGGATTGGGTCTTACACTCTAATAGAGGCCCAAGTGTGTTTTAAGAAAAGAAATGGGTCTTACTACTCGAGGGTAGGCCCATGGTTATTTTGAAAAGGCGACGATCGCACCGTTTGTTTTTTACGGTATTGGGACTTATACAATACACTGAGGCCCAAATTTTTGGTATTTACAAAAAGGGGTTGGGTCTTACACTCTAATAGAGGCCCAAGTGTGTTTTAAAGACAAGAAACGGGTCTTACTACTCGAGGGTAGGCCCAAGGTTTGTTTTTCAACGGATGACGATCACGTTGAACTTTTTGAAATACAACGGGACTTATACAATAAGTGAGACCCAAAATGGGTTTGTATTTACAAATGATTGGGTCTTACACTCTATTAGAGGCCCAAAAAATTTTGAAAATGATTTATGAGGGTTGAATTAATCCAAAACCCTAATTTGTTTTCAAAAATGTATTTAATTGAATAAAAATTCAATTAAAATGATCAAAATTGTTTAACATATGAAAAGCAAATTGTGATCTTGGATTAATGCTTCAAAAATTAAGTATTGGCCTATAAAATAATTAGAAAGCATTTAAAGTTGCAAAATCAAGGTGAAAAAAATATTTTAAATGTTAAAAACAATTAAAACATTAATTCTTTGCAAAAATATCAATTATATAAAATAAATAATATTTTTGGGATTTTTTGGGAAAATAAAATATTTTAACATTTTTGTGAATTATTAAAAAAAGAATCAACTCAAAATCATTAAAACTCATAGAGAAATTAATTTTTGAATCAATTAAACAAAATCACAAAATTCAAATATTTGAATTTGTGAAAATGGCGCCAAGAACATGCCTAAGAACACGCGCGTGTTCTGGGTTTGGCCAGATTTGCATTTTCTCTCCAATCTCACTGAATACTTGATTATATCATGCAATCCACATACCAATCAACTCGTTTCAACCTCACGATCATGTCTATGGCATTTAATTTCATTTAAATTAAACATATAACAAGAAATCATGAAAAATCCTCAAGAACCCTAATTTCTGCATGAAGGCTAGGATTTTTTATACACGATTCAAACAATGCAATTAATTGAGGGGAAACATTCTATGCATGATTATGAACATATGGCCAAATTATTGTGCGAGGAAATATGCATAGATTGAGAGATGACCAAGTATATGCTTACCTCTAGGCCGTGACAACAAGTGCAATGTGATTTTTGATTTGGAGGTGTTACAGATGAGTGGTGATGATCTGAACAGCTTCCCTACACCCTATGGAGTGTGTTTGAATGCTTGGACTTGATTGAAATTGGCTGGATCACTTCATGGCATCTCAACTGCATTTTGGTTAAAACCTTGAGCAATTGACTGGTGATTCTGAGAAATCAGTGTTCCAGTTGTTGTTTAAGTGTTTGATCAGCTCATATGTGATGTATATGAGGTGTGTGTGTGTGTGATTGGTTTGAGTGGAATTGCCCTTTAGCTCAAAACCCGATAGCTACCTTGCTAAGAAAGGCATTTTTGCCAAGAGAAAGAGATTTTGAGAAAGGCAAGTGTTGTAGGCCTTTGGTGTACTTAAAGTGATCACAATTGAGCTCTATTTATAGTAGAGCAAGTTTGTTATGTAAGGAATAGTGAATGGTAACTGCTGAGTAGGTTTGGCCAATGTTGGCAAATGAAAATCCAAGTCTCCTCTAGCCATTGACTAGAGGTTAGGGCACAGGCTGCTGGTTCCCTTGGTCTTGGATAAGTCTTGACTGAACTCAGTTGAGAAGGGCTCAGTCCATGCCACCTTGATGCTTCCATTAAATGTCCAATCCAAAATTGGAGTCTTGTCCCTATTTTGGCAATTCTAGGTTCAACATGCTTTTTCTTGTTCCAAGGACTTTGGAGGCTTGGCTCACTGATTGTCCCCTTTAGATTCAATCCTCAGATGTATCCAAGTGGATAGGAGCATTTGAATTTAGCTAATTTTGGCAAATCGAGCAAAATTGCAAAATCTGCCTTGCCTTGGCAGATTTCAGCAAGGCAACTTACCAATGTCATATCTCATGACTCAAATTGAATTTGGTAATGTTCTTGGCCATTTTGGAAAGCCCTTACATGATACAACAACTGTTTGAACATATTTGGTTTTGATCTCTTTTGAATCCAAGTGAAAAATCCCCCTACATTTGGCAAAAAGTAGGATAAAATCTGACTTAGTGAAATTTTCACTAAGTGTTGGAACTAAGTGACTTTTCTTGATTTTGATCACTCCATAACTCAAAATCCATGAGGAATTTGGACATAGGTCAGTATAAAGCTTTTGTAGAGGGCAATGAGATCTACAAATCAAGCTTTGAATGGGGCACAATGGCCTTGTGGTTTAGGAGTTATGGTCCTCCAAAGTTGGCACATTAGTGTAACTTTTTCATAACTTCGAAAATTTTCTAAGTTTTTATGGTTACCCCTTTTACAAGTTACCCCACTTTCTTTGATTTTTCTTGATGAATGATGATTCAAATCATACATTAACATCATTTTAGGGTTAAAAATCCATTTTGGTGAAAAAATCTCAAAAAGTCAAAGTTGACTTTTGTGCACAGTTGACTTTTTATCAGATGAATTCCAAACTGTGCAATTCTTCATGAAATCATGTCCTTGACCTAAATCAAACTTGATGGACATGTTCCATGGGTGTCATAGGGTATATTGAATCATGTCTTAGGGCTTAGGAGCATGTCCTGGTCAAAAGTCAAAGTTACAGTTGAGTTTTCCTGCGAAACCCTAATTGTGGTGCAAATGAAATTGAGACTTGTTGCTCAAGCTTCTTGGATTAATCCATTGTTCCAAATGGATCAATATAGTTCATTGGAGACCCTCAAATCATTTCTTGAGGTCTTGGTTCATGATTTTCCCCAAAAGTCAACTTAGGGGTGAATTAGGTCAAGAAACCCTAATTCCTGATTTTTTATGAATGCAACCCCTAAGGCAAAATTGACTTGATGATTGGGTCCATGAGGTACCATGGGGTACATTAGGTTGTGTTTTGGATCTTTGGCTCATGCCCAGAGAAAAATTTCCCTCTGGAGGCCCTGATCGACCAAAACCCTAATTTGGTGATACTGGCGATCTTGAGACTTGATCCACCTAGAAGGGAGCAGCTTTGTGCTTAATCCTTGGAGTGGGAGTCCTTTTTTATCCTTTGTGTATGTTTGAGAGGTTTAGACAAGTTGAAGATCATGTCATTCCTTGATTGATCCTTTGTCTAAGGCTCTGAGAGGGCTAGAAACCCTAATTTTGATGGTAGTGGATGCTCACCCATCTTTGGGGAGACTGATGAGGCAAGATGGTTCCTCCATATTGTGGTGATGATTTGCACAATGATGGGAAATCTTAGTGGTCAAAATTTGGGGTATGACACACAGCACGTGATCATTCCTCCGCTGTACAAATTCCCTAAGTGTACCGAATGATACGCGTCCGCGCGCAAAGTTGGCACAGGGTTTCCAATGAGAAAAACCTTAATGGAATTAATATCTACAAAGTTATTAATGTTGGGAAAAAAAATAACTCGTAGGTGAGCAAAACAAAGATGCTTTCAAAAGCAGTCACGTTCCCTATACTGGAAAAGTACAAGGCCTTCTTTATCAAGAATTGGGCTGGCAAACCTTGGATGCCACCCTTAGTGGTCAGGTGAGTCTTGACTTCCGACTCATCCAAATAAATTGCTCTTGAAATGGTCTAATCCTTTGTAATTTCTTCCAGTCCAGAAAAAGGAGCTCAATCAGTGATGTGTAAATCAATCAGATGAGAATATTCCTCCAGCGTTGGAGCGAGCTGGTAATCCGGAAATGTGAAACAGTGATAAACTGGATCATAAAACTGAATGAGTGCTTCCATGATTCCTTCAATCACATGGACTCTTAACAGAGGTAGCAGACCTCCGTATTTGGATCTGAAAGCTTCAGGGTTAGTGATCATCCTTGCTAAACTTCTCAAATCCTCTAGTTTTGGAACCTTGAAGGTATACTTATGAGTTCTCCTTCTACCAAAATCCATTAGCGCAATCCTTTTTTCTCTGACATTTGCAATCATTGCCTTAGTTTAATTTGAAAAAAAAAAGAGAGACTAGAGGAGAAAATTTTCTTTGTTTTAATGTTTTTTAGATGAATGCATGAATGCAGCACACAAAAACATAGAAAAAACATGGGGTCAAAGGGTCGGTGTCATGAAGTCCAGGCTCTACCCCCCCCCCCCCCCCCCAAAGGTTTTCTACGGGTGATTTTTTGTACCTGTCACTCAAAATCATTTATTCCTGAGAACACCAGCGGACCGGGAACCGTGCTAGGTGATGTCCATCAAAGAAACCTCAGAAGAGGGTAGTTTATCGCGTAACAGCTATTCCCGATAGCTTCCGCACTACAAAAAAAAAGGTGATTTTCCTATGTGTATACTCAATCTTTCCACATGCAGCATCACACGCATTCCCATTAGCAGAAAAATAAACACGTATATCAATTAGGAAAAGCAGTATATATATTTGTCCTAAAGTCCTAGACTTTAAAGAGCTATGTTCCTGACAAAAATGGCTCCCCGGCGTAGTCGCAATTCTGTGGTACCTTCCCTATTTAAAAGCTTTTTTACCTAAGATCCTAGTGAGGTCAACAAAAATCCTATCCCAGTGAAGTCCCTAGTGAAGTCATCATTCTTTGGTTTCTACCTGAGAGATAAAAAAGAGGGCCCCGCGGTGGGCGCCACTTTTCTGTGGTGGCCACCGCCATGAAAAAGATTTTTCCAAGGTTTTCACCTTAAATTTTAAGAAAGGAATTATCAGGGCCCCACGGTGGGCCCCACTTTTCTGTAGCGAGCGAAACTAGACGTGTTTCTTAAGCACTGTCGCTCTTTTGGGGTTACTACAGGTCGATTCATTTTTTATCCTATTGTGAGCTGATGAAGGAAGGGAAATAGATGTCTCCAATTAACCCTGCTTGCATACTGAGTTTAAACAGCGGTCTGTTAGGTTACGGATGCGATATGGAAGTGGGGCCTCTTTCTTCTTAATTTGTTAAGGCTGGAATGACGGGACTGTTTATGGGTAGGGTTTTAGGACTGATACTTTTTAATTGATGTATGTGGGTATGGGATTGTGGGTTTTTGTTGAGTGTGCTCGCTAAGATTTTTATTTCAATCTTATGCCTACGTATTCCCATTTACCGAAACATGGAAATCAGAGCGATCGTAGTTCCTCCTATTCTACGGGAGGAAATGGTGTTTTGGTGTCTTGTTCAAAGTCCAAGACGTGAAGCTAAAGGTGGTTTGTATCTTGTTCAAAGACCAAGATATGAAGCTAAAGAGTCTATTTGTATCTTGTTTGAAGCCCAAGATGTGAAGCTAAAGGGGTGTTGACTTTAGAGAGAATTTGTCATCTCTAAAGGGGTCTGTTTGTCACAATTGTTGGGTGACTGGTTATAAAGGAGGATTACTTTAACTGGGATATGTGAATCCAGCAATGCCATAATTTCCTTTATAAGGGTTTTTGACCTGAAGGAGAAGAATTTAACTCAGTGTAGAGCAATGCCATCTTTCCTTAGGAATTTCTCATGCTAAAAGAGGGACAGTGGCATGGATGTAGATGATCCAGAGGCTTGCCGCTTACAGCAATTAGATGAAAGGAAAGGAGTTGTTGATGTTTGTATACTGTGAACGAGGCACAGCTTTGATGCTAAAAGGTTGATTGGTTCAACCGGGGTTTCCTTATACAAAGCCTAAGAGGAGGCTATCGACCCAACAAGAGGGTGATTTTTGTGTGTCTCGTACGAAGCCCGAGAGAGAGGCTAAAAGGGTTGACTCTACAGGAGAATCTTTTATATGTGTCTTGTATGAAGCCCAAGACGGAGGCTAAAGGTTGGACTCAACAAGAGAGTCTTTTATACTCAACAAGAGAGTGTTTTGTATCTCGTACAAAGCCCGAGATGAAGGCTAAAAGGGTTTTTGACTCAACAAGAGAGTCTTTTCTACTCAACAAGATAGTGTTTTGTGTCTCGTACAAAGCCCGAGATGGAGGCTAAAAAGGATGACTCAACAAGAGAGTCTTTTATACTCAACAAGAGAGTGTTTATATGTTAGATCTGTTGGGGAGAATCATTGTACAAAGCCCAAGAGGAGGCTAGGGTGCTGATGACTGTTTCAGTTGAGTGACAGGTCCAGTATGTTGGTTAAAGGAGAAAATCAGTTCTTATATGAGTATTGTTTGTACTCAGGGATTTGATTCGAGGATCAGGGTTATTTCCTATTCTTTAAGGAAATGGGAAATCCAAAGGGTATTGAGACTGTCTGAGTCTACGGGTTTCATCTCCTAGTTTTGAAAGGAGCTTGAGAATGTCTTTGAGACTCAAGGGAATTAGACTATCCAAGTCTAGAGTTTCATCTTTTGTACTACATTTAAGAAACAGCAGTAGCAAGATCTAGACTTTTTGAAAGACTGTTCTATTAAGATGACTAATTTATGTTCCTATACCTCTAGGAGGTCGTCGGGACAATTTGTACGAAGCCCAAGAAGAGGCTGGAAACTGTTAAGAAGCCGAGGGACAATTTGTACGAAGCCCAAGAGGAGGCTATCATTCCCAGAGGAAGAAATCATTTATACGAAGCCTAAGAGGAGGCTGTGAATACTTCTAAGAAGCCGACGGGTCCTTGCACAATGCCCAAGTGGAGGCGAGGATGCTTTTAAGAAGCCTGTGGGTCCCCAAACCCCGAGAAATTCAAGACAGGCTATTCACAGAGAATAGATCAAGCCAGGAAAGTTCGAGAATTTGGAAGAAACTCAAGAGATGCCATTCACGGAGAAAAGATCATCTCTGGGGAATAGATATTCTTTGACGATTTCTAAAGGTGACAGTCTGTGAAAGGGTTCACCGAGAATGCTTCCTTTCAAGTCTCTATATTGTTTAACCCCAAGAGGAGGGAAGACTGTGTCTAGTAATCCTATGGGGATCTAGTTTTGTCTACTTCTAAGAGTGATCAACGGGCTTAATGCTAGACGTAGTTGCCGGGGAAACTCTAAATATCTATACTATTATTACACAGTTGATATGAGTTTATGAAAGAAGACTTACAGTGAAACAGCCCCACAATACAGTTATATGTATATGAAAGCGAATAAAGAAAGCATATAACCACTTACTCGGTTGTAGAGCTTCCATGTTGTTTGGTTAGTTGTTTAACAAAGAAAGCTTTAATAACAATATTATATACAAAATCAAAGGAGAAAGTGCTTTGAAAAGATGTTGGGGCTTACAGCTCAAGGAGAGGCCCAAGGTTTTATCAGTGATCGCACTGTGAGTTTGAATTTGTACAGGGACTTATACAAGTGACTGAGGCCAAAGAAAGGTTTTCTGTACAAAGGAATGGGTCTTACACTCTCTCAAGAGGCCCAAAGAGTTTAAAAAGAATGGGGCTTATAACACGAGGGTAGGCCCAGATGTTTTTTTGTTTTGAAATGGCGATCGCGCCGAGATTTTCTTTTAACACATAGGGACTTATACAATATCTGAGGCCCAAATTTGTTTTGGTTAAAAGGGGATTAGGTCTTACACTCTAATAGAGGCCCAAAAGGTTTTGAATGGGTCTTATAGCTCGAGGAGAACCCCAAGGTTTATTTTTCAACGGACGATGATCGCGTCGAACTTTTTGAAATACACCGGGACTTATACCATAAGTGGGGCCCAAAAATATTTGTGTATTTACAAAAGGGGTTGGGTCTTACACTCTATTAGAGGCCCAAATTGTTTTAAAAAAGAAGAATGGGTCTTACTACTCGAGGGTAGGCCCAAAGTTATTTGTGTACAAAATGACGATCACGCCGAGGTTTTTGAAAATACCCGGAGGGACTTATACAATAAGTGAGGCCCACAATAGGTTATTTTACAAAAAGGCTTGGGTCTTACACTCTATTAGAGGCCCAAAGAGTTTTAAAGAGAATGATGAGGGTTGAATTAATCAAAACCCTAATTTGTTTCCAAAATGTATTTTAATTGAATAAAAAATCCAATTAAAATGATCAAAATTGTTTAACATGTGGAAAACAAATTGTGATCTTGGATTAATGTTTCAAAAATCATGTTTTGACCTACAAAATGATTAGAAGTCATTAAAATTTACAAAATCAAGAGGGAAAAAATATTTTAAATGTCAAAAACAATTAAAATATTAATTCTTTGCAAAAATATCAATTATATGAAATAAATAATATTTTTTGGGATTTTTTGATAAAATAAAATATTTTAACATTTTTGTGAATTATAAAAAAAAAGAATCAACTCAAAATCATTAAAACTCAGAGAGAAATTAATTTTTGAATCAATTAAATAAAATCACAAAATTCAAATATTTGAATTTTCAAAAAAGGGCGCCAAGAACACGCGCGTGTTCTGGGCTTTGCCCAGATTTGCATTTTCTCTCCAATATCCCTGAATACTTGATTATATCATGCAAACCACCTATCAATCTGCTCGTTTCAACCTCACGATCATGTCTATGGTCTTTAATTTCATTTATTTTTAACATGGAATAAGAAATCAAGACAAAACCTCAAGAACCCTAAAATATGCATGAAGGCTGAGAATTTTGATACACGATTCAAACAAAGCAATTAATTGAGGGGAAACATTCTATGCATGATTATGAATATTTGGAAAAAGTATTGTGCGAGGAAATATGCATAGATTAAGAGATGACCAAGTTTAGGCTTACTTGAAGGTCGTGACAGCAAGAGCAATTTGATTTTTGAGTTGGAGGTGTTACAGATGGGTTGTGATGATCTGAACAGTTTCAATGGATGTTGTGGAGTGTGTTGCAAGCTTTGGAACACTTTGGAAGTCTTTGGATCAAGATGGAGCACTCCAACTGCATAATTGAAGCATAATGGCTAGGTTGATAGGTGATTTTGAGCTGGGGGTGTTACAGTTGGTGTTTAAGTGTTTGGACACCTCAAATACATCATATGCGATGTGTCTGGGCAATTGGAATGGATTGCTTATGGCTGCAACTCAAAACCCGATAGTGGTTGCTCAAAAACAAGAAAACTTGGCACTTAAGAGAGAATGAGAGAAAGCAGTGCTATAACTGGCTTTGGTGTGAGTTGAATGATCCATTGGAACCTCTATTTATAGGTGATCAACTCTTGTCTTGGAGGAATAGTGAATGGCGACTGGATCAGATCACATTCAAAGGCTTTGGCTTGGTGGCATATCTTCTCACACAAGGCAACCTAGCCCCTCCCATGAGCAGGGCTATGCCTTGACCAAATTCACATTCTTCAGATGTTTTTATTGTTGTTTAATCAGAAAACTTGACTGAGTAGAGTGGCTTTGTTGAAAGTGCCCTATTTCACATAAATGCCTTTGAATTTCAAGGCATATATACCAAAATGCATTAATCTCAAGTTGGAAGATCCCTTGCCCTTTGGACTCAACCCTATCAGTTGGATCAGTTGGCTTATGATCAGATTGGATGCATGTGGCATAGTGATCATTACTTTTGACTCAGAAATCGTGGATGGCAAGAAAACTCACAAACTGATTTTTCATGGCAGCCTTGGCATGGTGTATTGTAGCAGCCATAACTCTAGGCTCAAGTGGAGTGGTTTCATGCCAATTAGTTGCTTGGATTGTAGGCAACATGCACAACAACATTGATGTTTATCTTTGGAACTGATTCAGCTTGCATCTATGTGAAAAAATCCCACAAGTTTTGGTGTTTCAACACAAAATCTGCCTTGCCCATAATTTTTCTAAGTGTTGGAAAAGTTGTACTTTCATGGTTTTAGTGATTTTGATCCAACCATAACTCAAAATCCATAATGAATTTGGAGGGGGTCAGTGTCATACCCTAAATTTGTCCTACCTGTATATAATCTTCATTTATACATCCATCCACTAACCATATTCAAAAAATCCAAAAAATATGTCGCTTTGGTTCAGTTAGACAAAGTTTGTTTCAAGACCAAGGCCTGGGTGTGATTGATTCAAGTGTTTGTGTCTGAAGTTTCAGTCATGGTTTTTGTGCCAATTTAGATTATCCGTGTGTGGATCAAGTTATCAAGTTGTGTGCAAGTACTGATTTTGTGGTCCAGGTTCTTTGTCATTGATCCAGGATTCGTCAGATTTATAGTTCAATCAAGACCATGTTAAGACGGATTTGAGATTGTGGTGTCATTAATTAGAAGTTTATTCAAGGAGGATCTTCTTCGACTTAATTCAATAATTGTGGTATTCAAGTTTTGTTTGTCAGAGGTTTTGAGTGTTGATCAAAGGTGGATGCACATTACCGTCATCCATATCCATTCCCGCAACCATTTTGTTATTTACCCATTTTTTCAATCCAATTTTTTATTCGACTATCCATTTTCATGTCCATTTTCAATTGGCTACAATATCCATAAACCATTTTTCATATCCAGTTTCATAATTATCCAATTCAACTTATCCACAAAATCTTTTTTTCTCAAATCCACATTTATTTTCAATTATCCATTTGTATCCATTTCAAATACCATTTCCAAAGCCATTTTTTTTACAAATCTATGTCATGTCTAAATTTCCATTTAAATATTCTATGTCCTATTTTTACAAATCCATTACATTACATAAGCCCAATTCAGATTTAATATAAAGGCCATATTGAAAAAAATCATCATTACAACAAAAGTCCATCACAAAATAACCAAAAAAAATATAACAGAAAGAAGGTCTCCAAGTCATAATCTGTACCACAAGACTCATATGTAAATCCTACTTGTTGACATCTTGCGCCATGCCCCACACAAAAATCAAAACCTTGACCAAAATTTCGAAACACCAGGCCTGCTCAACAATACACTGCAAGAATGTTCATGAACAATGATAAAAGCTTACAATCTTGCAAAATTGAAAATAAACTATCAGCAGTACAACAAAGACACATAACAATCCAAAACTTGCTACAAACCAAAACCGCTGCACACCCTGGCCACATCCAGACCCTGCTACAACCATATTGCTGCCATGAAAGTAACTTCACACAACCAATAGTTGCAGACCTACACTCTGCTATCACCTCCACTCCAAAACAAAATTCCTGCTGCCACCATCTGCAATGGATAACAACAACACAACAGCATGACAGAAAATTCAAAAAAAAAAGAGAGGAAGTGACAATAAAAGAGGAAGAGTTCTGAGAACGGGGGAGAGAAAAAAATATCGGACCTGCTTCCTTACAAACTCTCCCAACGAAAACCTCCATAACACCACAAAACTTTTTAACCCAAATCGCTCTGCAGCTCCCAAATTCACCCTTTCCCCATCTCAGCTTCATCATCATCTGGTATCTCCATTAATCTTCAAGTTACCCAAAAACTACATCAACCTTCATTACAGACTTAACCTGTAGAAACCAAAAACCGTAACAAACACTCTCATCATGCCTCTTCGCCAGAAAACCACAATCTTTCCCGTATCTCACAAAAACCTTCAATCCCTTTTCAAATCCTCTCCAAACTAACTCTTCAGAACAACACCTACACGAACCACAACAACCAAAATAACTTCAAAACCTCTCTGCTAAACCACAAACCTCCTCTCCCTTAAACAGAACCGTAAACTCACCTTCAACATCAAACCTCACCTTCATACCCAAACCCATTTTCGCCGGAACAGAAAGTAGAAGAAGACGAAGAGCAAACGGGATCTAAAATCGCACAAACCTGTAGAGGAGATGATGAATGAACTATGAGCGATTGGAATCAAAACACCAAAAGAAATACCAAACCTGAGTGAACCGTTGAAGCGGACGAGTGAGAACTTGAAGCCGAGATGGAGAGAAACGAGACAGACATCAAACTTAAATGAGGGAGATCGCGCGAACGAAGATGGATCGAAGCTGAGGCGAAAACAGGCGAGGCTATTCGTAAATTTTCACCGCGAACATGAAGGTTGAGTTGCTTCACGCAAGGATGGTGATGATAACCTTTGAGCGTGAGCGTGTTGTGTTCTTTCTGTTGATTTCTTATTTCCCGTTCAGACTGATGCGATATCGATAATGGTGATGAGACGCAGGTGACCGTTGGCTGCTCTGCTTTTAGTTTCTTTTTCATTGTGTTTTTTTAAGTTTATGAAGAAGTTGATGATGCAGCGTTGTTTTGGTCTCCATTTATTTAGGTCTTCATTGAATTGTCCAAACCTCATATTGTCTGCTGGGCCATGTGGCGCATGTTTCATTTTTTTCTTTTTTCTTTTTCTTTCTGAACCGTGTCAACTGTTTGTGTTGGCAAGATGAATGGGTCACGGCCCATAATGATTCCTTGGAGTTTTTCACCCTGCCCATGTTTTTCTTTGACTTAGATTATTGTTAATGTCTAATTAAATCTGGATGTTAATGTTAATTTTGATTTTAAGTTAATCTTGAGTTGGTTAATTGGTTGTTTAGATTATTTGTTTTGAATTTGAATTTTAGATTGGATAAGTTAGATATTTTGATTTCAGTTTGTTTTAATATTTGGTTAGTATCTTTGATTAATTAGCTTCTTTGTTTAAGTGTTAATTGAGTAGAATTGTTAATTAGATAATTTTTGGTTTTGATTAAACTTCCTTGTTAAGTTTTAATTGAGGTTTTGCTAATAATGGACAATTGTTGATCAAACGGATTAAATTCTTGATAGAATTCTTTTTAGTTGAATTTTAATTAAATCTTATAGTTAATTCTTGATTCGTTTCTCTCGAATTATCTTTAGTGGAGCAAGTTGATTAATTTAGTTTTAGACTTTTGATTGTTTTTCTTTCCATGAAAGTGTTGATAATCTTGTTTGGGCCGATGATATGGAAAAATCTTGATTAAGTTGATTTATTGAAATCGATTCAAAATCTTGATTTATATGAGGCCACCTTTTTTTTTATTTTTTTTATCGGTCAATGAAAGTCAAAAAATATAGCTTATCGATCTAAGATTAAAGATCTTGATAAGATGAGACCGGTTTTATTTTTCACTTTTACTCTTCATTATTTTTATGGGTCGATGAACATCTAAAACCAAATTTTGTCGGTTAAGGTGAGACTTTTCTTCGATTTTGATTTTATTTCACATTTTACTTTGCACTATATTCTTTTCATTTCCGATCAATGAAGGTCTTAAACATCATGGAACCTTTTTTACAGTTCTTGATTTAGACGAGGTCGTCACCTTGTATTTCCCGATTCACCTGATTAATCATTATCTTGTTTATTTTCCGTCAAATATTATCTCGGCTATATTTTTATTCATACTATTCACATTGGCTATATCATGTCCATATTTATCTAACAATTTTCTTTGTTGATACACTTTTCAAACCTTTTTATAATCACTTGCCGCATAAAACATTCAATCATACTTAAACATTATTCCTTAGAAGGTGAAAAGTGAGGGGGATCGAGTCTTTGGTCTTTCTCTTCGATTGTTTGGGTGCGAGTCCTCTTACTCGTGTGTGAACAATCGACACCTTTAAAAAACTTACACTTTAACCTGTCGGTTGTTTAGGTGCGAGTTCTCTTACTCGTGTGTGAACAGTTGACACCTCTAAAAAACTTAAGCTTTAACCGATCGATTGTTTAGGTGCGAGTTCTCTTACTCGTGTGTGGACAATTGACGCCTTTAAAACACACAAACTCGACAAATATTCAAACCTTTTCCTAATAAATCATTAATGCACTTAATCCTTACTTAAACATTGTTACTAAAGGTGAAAAGTGGGGGGGATCGAGTCTTTGGTCTTTCTCTTCGATTGTTTGGGTGCGAGTTCTCTTACTCGTGTGTGAATAATTGACGCCTCTAAAAAACTTAACCTTTAACCTGTCGATTGCTTGGGTGCGAGTTCTCTTACTCGTGTGTGAGCAATTGTCACCTCTATATCGTCTAATACGATCAAAATTATCCTTTCCTCGCCTCCGTGTGAGCGAAACCCTAACATACATACAAATCAAATCCTCTTTTCTTAATCAAGCTCTTTAATACACTTAATCATATATTCAAACACAATTTCCTAAAAGGTGAAGTGAGGGGGATCAAGTCTTTGGTCTTTCTCCTCAATTGTTTGGGTGCGAGTTCTCTTACTCGTGTGTGAACAATTGACACTTCTAAAAGACATAGACCTTATTTCGTCGATTGCTTGTGTGCGAGTTCTCTTACTCGTGTGTGAACAATTGTCACCTATTGCTTGGGTGCGAGTTCTCTTACTCGTGTGTGAGCAATTTTCACTTCTAAAACATCCAAAACTCCTTTCCTCGCCCCCGTGCGACCGAAATCCCAATACCCTTAATCCACAACTCAAACACCTTTCCCAAAGAACATTGTTTAAGTCATTCTTCCGCGCATATGAACTAGTGCTTCAGCCTCCCATGACGAGCCGACAAGCCAATGTTTAGTAGTTAGAACGCAACCTAAACCCTCGTTCACCTCAAACCAACCGAAACCCTAAAACACATCCAAATCAAAACCTTTTTCTCAATCAAATCCTTAACACACTTAATCCAATTCAAAAAACTTTCCACAAAAAGAATATTGTTTAGTCCATTCTTTCGCGCATATGAACTAGTGCTTCAGCCTCCCTTTACGAGCAGACAAGCCAACGTTTAGCAGTTAGAATGCGAATTAAACTCTCGTTCGCCTAAAAAACACAAACCAAACAACCGTAGTCCCATGAACTACGAATGCTCTGACTTTCCCATTGCACGAGGGAATACGTAGGCCCGAGGATCTTAATCCTCGCCGAGCACACTAATAAAAAACCACCCCATTTTCCCCTTAGAAATAATATTTACCCTAGAAGATAAACAAACAAACGTAGCTAACTTTCTCACGAATCGAAACAAGAGGTTCCCGTTGAGTACAACGGACGTAGAGGGTGCTAATACCTTCCCTTTGCGTAACCGACTCCTGAACCGGAATTTGGTTGCGATGACCATTTTCTTATCCCTTTAAAGGTTTTCTCGATATTTTCCTTTCCCTCTTTTGGGATAAATAAAGTTCGGTGGCGACTCTGTTTCGAACAGTGTTTTTTCCGCGTCCATCGCGAGGATCGTATTTTTCGAGGTACGACAGATGGCGACTCTGCTGGGGAATAGGATTTCCCTATGCTAGAGAGAGTCAAGCCTAACTTGACTCGATTCGTGAGTGTTAGATTCGCTTGTTTGTTTATCTTCTCTTGTTTGTTTGCTTGCTTGTTCGACTATCTATTATCTACTTGCTTGCTTATTTTTTCCTATTATTATCTCTTATGACATTGTGGGGGTTCTCTGATCATTGGTGCTTTGTGAGATGGCTCTCAACCCGAGTCCGAGTATAACCCTAGGATTAGAACGGTGGTTGTGTAGTGTAGGCTTGCGTGGTCTCTTCCGCGTGAGTTGAAGCGAAAACCCCGCTTGGAGTAGATTCCCTTGGATATGTTATTGCTGTGGTGAAACTTTGCCATGGCGGTAATATTTTCGAGCCTGAATCGTTGATCCCAAGGACCATTAACCCATTTATCCATGGTGGTTGGTAGTGTTAACTCTTTTTGGGTTAATGCGAACGCCACAATCAGATGAGATCCCTCGAACGTATTACTTCCTGACAGTAATATGTTCGACCTCGATCTAGGATTCTGAGAACCCTACTTAGAACCTGTGTGTCGATGGTTGTGTAGTGGTCGCCTCCAAGGAGTCTTTCTCGTGGGGAAGAATTGAATACCTCACCTAGACGAGATCCTTTCAAGGATATTATCGTCTGATGTTCCTTCGTCATGGCTATAATGTATTTGAAAGGTATCCACAACTCTAGGCACCTACCCGTTTAGAACCTACCTGTGGGGGGGTCCTGCGATCTGAGATATCCTGTGTCTAACTCTCAGAATCAGATGTTGCTTTGATCCTGGAACCGTGCATAAGCATTGCATAATCATGACATTAGCAGCATTGCATATCATTTTCCGAAGAACTCAACCATCCTTTGTCCATAACCCACAGTTGATTTCCCGACACCCGTATCGGAATTGAGCCGCTTTTGGAAGAATCATGGACTCAGGAGAGCATAACCAATTTGCGTCAAGAGCAGATGTTGACTTGATGAAGAACCAGCTAGACCAACTTGTGGAAGCTATGGCAAGGAAATAGGACAACATTCAAAGGCCTACAGTCACTAAGAATGTCATTCTGCCTCAAGTGAATAATCTTGCCCAATTTCAGCCTGTGCGGATTCCTGTTGGAGACCAGGTTATACAAGAATGTCACACTATTCAAGATGAATATGCCTCGTCTCATTATGTAATTGAATACCATAGCTTTGCATTCACTACACCGAATTCCCGAGGGACAAGCCTGGTGGTGAATACTGAACGACCTCAAGATGTTGAGTTTGCAGAAAGATGTCGTGTGTTGGAAGAGAAGTTTAAAACCATGAAAGGGCGTGATGCTTTTGATCTAAATGCTTTGAACATGTGTTTGGTACCCGGACTTGTAATACCTCCAAAGTTCAAGATACCAAAATTTGAGAAATACAAAGGAGATAGCTGTCCGAAGCAGCATTTAGTGATGTTTTGCCGAAAGATGACCTCCAATGCTCTCAATGACAAACTTATGATTCACTGTTTCCAAGACAGTCTAAGTGGGGCATCACTGAGTTGGTATATGCAGCTAGAGAGTAGCCACATCCAATCGTGGTTGGACTTAGCCAACGCCTTTGTGAAACAATACCAATACAATCTTGACATGGCTCCCAACCGCATACAGTTGCAAGGCTTATCTCAAGATGAGAATGAATCCTTCAGGGGGTATGCTCAGAGATGGAGAGAGGTAGTTGCTCGCGTTCAACCACCACTTTTAGATAGAGAATTGGTTGACCTGTTCATAGTTTCTTTGCAAGGCCCATACCTAGAAAAAATGATGAGCAATGGGACGTCAAACTTCTCTGACTTGGTTTTAGTAGGAGAACGCATTGAGAGTCATATCAAGAGTGGAAAGATCCTAGACGCCTCGAGCATCCAGGCTAGAGAGACTGAATCCATTATCAGTTCTCAAGAGGAAGAGTAGGATGAAATCAATGCAATCTGGGACACTTTACAAGCTCCGTCTCCAGTACCTTATCCTCAATACCCAAGCATCTCAAATGTTCAAAGTCAGTAATCCCATGGTCAATATACTCCTGCCAATAGAGGTCCCCCTCGTCAACAACAGATTGCACAACAACACTCTTCACAACCCCGACACTACTATAGTCAAAGACCAAAAAGGCATTTTGATCATTTGCCAATGCCATTCAGTCATATATTGCCACGTTTGATTAGTAGTGGGTTAATAGTGCCAAAGGGCTTGGATCATGTTATTCCTCCATACCCACCAGGCTTTGACGCCAATGCACGATGTGGATACCATGCTGGCGCCATGGGGCATTCAACTGAGAATTGCAAACAGCTCAAAAACAAGATCCAAGATCTGATTGAGTCCAAGCTAATCTCATTTACGCCTCGAGGTCTTCAAATCAACATCAATCCTTCACTTGATCGGGTGGGTCCATCCGTCCATGTTATGGAAGAAATTGCTGAGAGTAGGTGCGAAGAAGGCTATCATAGTGGTCTCGATGAACAAGAATGCTAGTCCAACAGTGGGTCAAGAAAGAAAAGTCCAGTCCCAATGCTGGCAATTTTTAGATCATGTCATTTCTAGGCATTTGTAGTTTCTTCTTTGTTATGTGTTATTTGCTTTTAGACATTGTTGTTTATTAATGGTAATATTAATGAAGTGATCATGCATTTTTTGAACTAATCACGTCGCATTCGCTCACATTTTCTTCACTTATATAAAAACAAAAAAAAACAAAAATATTCATCTATATACCTCTCATTCACTTTCTTTACCAAATTATTGTTTAGCAAATATTGGAGGGAGGATGACGAAAACAAAATACCCATAATTGCTGATGGTATGCTTTCGGATAGAATCCTGCCAAGGATGTACAGACATTGTTTCAATTCCCCAAACACTGGAGAGATAAGGAGTTAATCCCTAGTTCACCACTTCGAGCCGAGTAGTAAAAGTTTCCTTCGGATTTCTAAACCCTTATACTCAACCCGGGGCAGGGTAGTGTTCAGTTAATCTGACTCCGTATCCTTTGCACACGTCCTGAGGTGACGAAGAAATCATGCAAAATCTAGAAGTTATGATGGTTGTTCTTCAATGACTACTGACTTGGCAGTCACGAGCCTTACTCTAAAAAAGAAGAGAGCCCGCTAAGTCAAACACCTTAAAAAAGGAGACTTAGGCAAAAATTAGGGCAAATTCCGATGGACTCGTAGAACAAAATCAGTCCATGCAAAATTAGGGATCAAAAATAAAAAACAAAAAGGTCCTTAAACCCTCAAGCGAAGCAAAATAAGATTCAGTGAACACCATATCAAAAATCAAAAGGTCACTGACGTCCATCAAAAACAAAATAAGATGACTGCCATTTCAAGCGAATCTTGAACCTTCATCTTCATTCTTACACCGTCAAAATCTAAGTGCGTGTGTCAATTTAACTGAACGTAGGACTGGAGATCACCACGAAGAAGGGGTGGGTACTAATCAAATTTGAGCCTTATATCCCTTGTTTCTATAACCGTGAACCAGACCACGTTACAACCCTCAAAAGACCTAATTGAGGCGGGGTTTATTCTGAAAGCATACTACAGCAAGGTTGCGTAAACTGACTCCTACATATTTGCTAATCTTCTAAGTTTGTGTCGTATTCTTGCTATATCTTTCACACTAGTAAATCAGCATTGCGTTTGGACTAACGGTCCACTCGTCACACACTTTCACACCATTCCAATAAATGATTTTTCAAAACGTGCATGAACGTTGCATTAAAATTACCATTACTGAATGAACAATTTTAGCTGCAAATCAGTACTTGATATTTTAGAAATTCCAACAAAGTACAATCAGAGGGAAACTTGAGCATTCGTTGGCAATGACTCGAATCGATACTATCTCATAACCTTGTGAATCTGGGGCAAGCCCTTCAAAGCCATACTTAGTCAATCTGAGGCAAGTCTTTCAAAAGCCAAGACTGGGGCAGACCACTGCAAAATCCAAGACTGGGGCAGACCGCTGCAAAATCCAGACACAGGGGCAGACCACTGATCCAGACACTAGGGCAGATCATCTCATTACCCTCCAGACAGGGGCAGATTCCCTTCACACATTCAAGTTGGTCAAGCTGGCCATGTCATGCACTAAGCGACCCTTGAATTCAACAAGTATTAAAAGTCTTGGGGCAGAGCAAATGCACAATCAGAATGCATTGTATAAGTCGCTACGCTCACACAATCAACATGCATTGGTTACATTACTGCGCTCATACAACCATTTATTTGCGAGCCACAGGGTATATCAGCTAGAAGTGAGGTTCTCTCATGCACAAGCACACAACTTCTGCAAAGGATCAAACTTGGGGCACCAAGAGAATCATATTGGTTTATTGATCATAATATCTTCCATTTTCGAGTGTCGGGAAATCAAACCTTTCCATCAAATAAAGTCCAACCATGCTTGGCACCTCCTAAAGTCCAATTCATATTGGCAACTACCAAAAGTCCACCCTGCTGGCATCACCACCACCAAAAGTCCAACCCTGCTTGGCACCTACCAAAAGTCCAACCCTGCTTGGCACCTCCAAAAGTCCAACCCTACTTTGGCAACCACTAAAAGTCCACCCTGCTGGCACCTTCATAAGACCAATCCTCTGCTCGCATTCGCATATGCATTACATACAACATACACGCACCATATGCATACATAAGATAACCTATTTCCTTCCTCAACCCCCGCGTTGATATATATTGATTTGTTCCTGACCCCTGAGTCAATGTTTTCTTCGGCCCCCGAGTCGATGTTTACCTTTTTTTCAACCCCCGAGTTGATGATATTTTATCTTTATGTTTTCGACCCCCGAGTCAATATTGCTTTAGTTTCTCGACCCCCGAGTCGATATCATTATTACATCTTCAACCCCCGAGTTGACATCTTATTGCTTGTACTAACCCCCGAGTCATTATTATCTTTATCTTCTTCAACCCCCGAGTCGATATTGTCTTTATTTCCTCGACCCCCGAGTCGATATTTGCTTTTACCCTCGACCCTCGAGTCGATATTTGCTTTTACCTTCAACCCCCGAGTTGATATCTTGTTATTTCCTTCAACCCCTGAGTTGATAGATTACCTTGCCTTTACTTTCTCGACCCCCGAGTCGATATTATCTTTATTTCCTTGACCCCCGAGTCGATATTACCTTTACCTTTCTTTCAACCCCCGAGTTGACGACAATTTATCTTAATGTTTCTCGACCCCCGAGTCGATAGTGTATTTCCTTTTCTCAACCCCCGAGTTGATATGCCAGTATTCCCAGTGAGTCTTTCACCTTGCTCCATCTAATCCCCATTAATCCTTCTTTAGAAACCAGAAATTAAGCCTTGCCCAGTTGCATTCCCATATGCATCTCATAAAGCAAGTTCATTTGCATTCCTGTATGCATGGCATATCCATCCCCAGTATAGCATAGCAGGATCCAGGATCAGTTCACAAGCATCTTGGCCAGTCCTCCATCAAAGTCGACAGTATTCTTCTAAAAGAGTTGGTACCCTGCATGTGCTCAAGGAATTCTATTCCCCGGCAAGTCATTCTTCTGCCAGGAAGTTGATATTGACAATCCTCAGCAGCTGTTGCTTTTCTTACTCCCCAAAGCAGAGGATATCCTAGAAAGTTTCTTGTGAGCTTTCCCCTGCAGAGCCAGCACATTTCCTCCTTGTGAACAGTCGACACCTTTAAAAAACTTACACTTTAACCTGTCGGTTGTTTAGGTGCGAGTTCTCTTACTCATGTGTGAACAGTTGACACCTCTAAAAAACTTAAGCTTTAACCGGTCGATTGTTTAGGTGCGAGTTCTCTTACTCGTGTGTGGACAACTGACGCCTTTAAAACACACGAACTCGACAAATATTCAAACCTTTTCCTAATAAATCATTAATGCACTTAATCCTTACTTAAACATTGTTACTAAAGGTGAAAAGTGGGGGGGATCGAGTCTTTGGTCTTTCTCTTCGATTGTTTGGGTGCGAGTTCTCTTACTCGTGTGTGAACAATTGATGCCTCTAAAAAACTTAAGCTTTAACCTGTCGATTGCTTGGGTGTGAGTTCTCTTACTCGTGTGTGAGCAATTGTCACCTCTATAACGTCTAATACGATCAAAATTATCCTTTCCTCGCCTCTGTGCGAGCGAAACCCTAACATACATACAAATCAAATCCTCTTTTCTTAATCAAGCTCTTTAATACACTTAATCATATATTCAAACACAATTTCCTAAAAGGTGAAGTGAGGGGGATCAAGTCTTTGGTCTTTCTCCTCAATTGTTTGGGTGCGAGTTCTCTTACTCGTGTGTGAACAATTGACACTTCTAAAAGACATAGACCTTATTTCATCGATTGCTTGAGTGCGAGTTCCCTTACTCGTGTGTGAACAATTGTCACCTATTGCTTGGGTGCGAGTTCTCTTACTCGTGTGTGAGCAATTGTCACTTCTAAAACATCCAAAACTCCTTTCCTCGCCCCTGTGCGACCGAAATACCAATACCCTTAATCCACAACTCAAACACCTTTCCCGAAGAACATTGTTTAATTCATTCTTCCGCGAATATGAACTAGTGCTTCAGCCTCCCATGACGAGCCGACAAGCCAACGTTTAGCAGTTAGAACGTGACCTAAACCCTCGTTCACCTCAAACCAACCGAAACCCTAAAACACATCCAAATCAAAACCTTTTTCTCAATCAAATCCTTAACACACTTAATCCAATTCAAACAACTTTCCACAAAAAGAATATTGTTTAGTCCATTCTTTCGCGCATATGAACTAGTGCTTAAGCCTCCCTTGACGAGCAGACAAGCCAACGTTTAGTAGTTAGAATGCGAATTAAACTCTCGTTCGCCTAAAAAACACAAACCAAACAACCGTAGTCCCACGAACTACGAATGCTCTGACTTTCCCATTGCACGAGGGAATACGTAGGCCCGAGGATCTTAATCCTCGCCGAGCACACTAATAAAAAACCACCCCATTTTCCCCTTAGAAAATAATATTTACCCTAGAAGATAAACAAACAAACGTAGCTAACTTTCTCACGAATCGAATCAAAAGGTTCCCGTTGAGTACAACGGACGTAGAGGGTGCTAATACCTTCCCTTTGCGTAACCGACTCCCGAACCCGAATTTGGTTGCGATGACCATTTTCTTATCCCTTTAAAGGTTTTCTCGATATTTTCCTTTCCCTCTTTTGGGATAAATAAAGTTCGGTGGCGACTCTGTTTCGAACAGTGTTTTTTCCGCGTCCATCGCGAGGATCGTATTTTTCGAGGTACGACAGTCAGTTTTTAGCTTTTGTAGAGGGCCATGAGATCTACAAATCAGGCTTTGGATGGGGAAAAATGGCTTTGTGGTTTAGGAGTTAGATCCTCCAAAGTTGGTACCCTTGCCACTTTATTTCCTAACTTAGAAAATTTTCTAAGTTTTTATGGTTACCCCTTTTACAAGTTATCCAACTTTTCTTGATTTTTCTTGATGAATGATGATTCAAATCACACATTAACATCATTTTAGGGTTAAAAAACCATAAAAGTGAAAAATCTCAAAAAGTCAAAGTTTGACTTTTGTGCACAGTTGACTTTTTATCAGATGAATTCCAAACTGTGCGATCCCCTAAGAAATCATGCCTTTGACCTAAATCAAACTTGATGGACATGTTCCATGGGTATTATAGGGTATATTGAAGCATGTCCTAGGGTTTGGGAGCATGTCCTGGTTAAAAGTCAAAGCTACAATTAACTTTTCTTGCGAAACCCTAATTGTGGCTCTAATGAAATTGAGTCTTGTTGCTCAAGCTTCTTGGATTAATCCATTATTGCAAATGGATCAATGTAGTATGTTGGAGACCCTCAAATCATGTCATGAGGTCTTGGCTCATGATTTGTCTCAAAAGTCAACTTAGGGGTGAATTAGGTCAAGAAACCCTAATTCCTGATTTTTTTATGAATGCATCCCCTGGGGCTAAATTGACTTGATGATTGGGTTTATGATGTCCCTAGGAGCATCATAGGTAATGATTTGAAGCAATGGCTCATGCCCAGAGGAAAATTCCATCTGGAGGCCCTAGTCGACCAAACCCTAATTTGGTGACACTGGCGATCTTGAGGCTTGATCCACATGGAAGGGAGCAGCCTTGTGCTTAATCCTTAAAGTGGGAGTCCTCTTGATCCCTTGTAGATATTTGAGAGGTTAGACAAGTTGAAGATCATGTCATTTCTTGATTGATCCTTTGTCTAAGAACTCTGAGAGGGCTTGAAACCCTAATTCTGATTGTAGTAAGTGTTCACCCATCTTTGGGGAGACTGATGAGGCAAGATAGTTCATCCATATTGTGATGATGATTTTCACAATGATGGGGAATCTTAGTGGTCAAAATTTGGGGTATGACAATTCTGTCTAGAGTAACTAGTGTTTCTATTACAGTAACCTCTAAAGCGATTACAAATGTGATCAATTGTGAGGAGATTGGAGAAATCCCAGGAACTCTTGTTTAGGAACACTATCTTCCTACTTGGCATATCTTTGTAGATCCATCCAATACATCAGAGGTCTCAAATATTCTTCCTGATGCTATTATTTAGAATCCGATTCTGAATTCAAACTTACTTCCTAAGGATAAGGATTTAGACCAAGTGGATCCTATTGAAAAAGATCTTCTTCTACTTCTTAATTCAGATTTGAAGATTGATCTTCCTTAAGTTATGTTTGACCATCTGAAGAAGTCTTTTTCTTCTTTTCAAAAGGGAAAGATCTTCTCCATTCCTTATGGACGAGTTATTTTGAGATACTTGTTCAACATGAGGTTAACATAAGTTCTGAAGCTAGTTCTTCTAAGATTTGGAGAGACAAGTTTGAAGATATCTATGAAAGATTCTGATGTTAGATTTTTGCATAGTTATGCTTTGTATTTTGTTGAAATATTTGTATTAAGCTTCTTATTAATAAATTCAGAGTTTGTTCATGCTTGTGTTCAGTTTTAAATTGTTGAATATTTATTATTTGTTGTTCATGAGAATCAAAAAAATAACTAAGTAACAGTACTCAATGTTTACAACTTATTTCATTAATGGAAAGGAAGCTATTACAAGCCAATTGGATTTCCTAGTCTGTTGGATTGGCCCTAAGGAATTCCCTAGGATCATTTGACATGTTCAGATTATCTAAGAAATCTTGTCATTCTTCCTTAGCAAACTCCAAAGCCTCCTTTTTTAGTTGGTTTCTGCGTCTGGATCCAGAAGATCTTCTTCTTCTATGTGTCTTCACAAATGATGCTGAACAGGAGAGCACTTCTGAAGCTTTCTGTTTGCTTGCAGATTCTTCAGTTGTTGCTTTGCCTTGGATTGCTTGAGTTGCTACATTCACTAATATTAGCTTCCTGAAATCTCCCTTTAGAACGCAAATTTGCTTTTGCTTGTACATCTCGGTGTTTTAGGGATTAAGTGATGATGGAAGAAATCTTACTTGAGTCTTTTTTATAGACGTGTTACATACATTGTCTTGAGTTTAATATTATTTAAGTATTAGTTAAATCTTATTGGTACTCTAATAATAACTCTTGGAAATGTTATCTAGCAGTCTAACCTGTTTAAAATTCTCTAAACAGCTATGAGTTAATGTTTGATTAGTTTTACTGATGTTTCTGTGTAAGTTTCACTATGTTAATGTACTTTCAGAAAATCTAAAGCAGAGTTACTTGAATGTACTTGCATGCTAAAGAAATCTTGGTCAAAACAACTACTTCATTAACATTAAGCATCTGGATTACAAAAATATTTTAAATAAAAAGGGACAAGATATTTCTAGTAAAGATCCCTAGCTAGAACATCTTGTGCCCAACGGCGTCCACTGTTGCCATAATCTACCTCTTCGTCTTCTTCCTCCTCTATGACTGGGAGTGATCGGTAGAACCGCTTGTTGACCTTCATTTTCTTCTTTGACCTTTTCATACTTTTTCTTTTTGGCTTCAGAGTAGCAACTGAAGAACCTCCTTCTAAAGGTTATTCAGGAACTGCTGAAAGTCTTGCTGAGGGCAAAGGCTCAGTCGTAGAAGATTCAGAAACAGCTCGCCTCTGAGGAGATTGGACTTCTAAAATTGTAGAGATATCGGTTACATCTGTTATGACGGATGTATTATGACTCTCAGTTGATGACTCCATATCTCTAGGAAGATGTTGATAAAAATGACTTAGAAGTTGGGTGCTTTTATAATGGCTTATGTGTATACCAAGAGTCTGAAATTAATCATTTCTTAATTCGTAGAATAGTAATGACCAATAAGACTTTAAATCATGCACTTTATAAACCTTAATGATTCTTACTACTTGATTACTTTTCCTCTTCTAAACTGATCAAGTAATGATGATCTAAATTGCATTAATTAGTGGAAAGTATTTTTTTCTTTCCTTATTTTCTTCTTTTTCCTTCTTTATTTTATTCTTTTTGATGTGACAAAAGGGGGAGAAATAATAGTAAGTATTCAAGTGGAAATTGAACCCATTGAGTACCTATTCAGCTATACATACTGGTCATTTATTTTCTTGTCATTTATTTTCTGTTTTTATGATTACCTTGCCCAGGGCGTATTTTAACTTTCTTGTACATAGGTCTAAGGAAGAGCTTACAAACCTCAGACTTAGCCTATCAGGCCCAGAACGAGCTTGCAAACCTCGTATTCTGGTGTTGCCAAAGAAAGTTACAAGGGCAACATATTTTAACTCTATTGTACATAGTGTTAAGTAAGAGCTTACAAACCTCTAACTTAGCCTATTTAGACTCAGAAGGAGCTTACAAACCTCATATTCTGATGTTCCCAAAGGAAGTTAAAATGTTGTTATTTTGGTTTTCTTAAATATGGAACTAAGCGGGAGCTTACAAACCTCAACCTTGGAACTCTTTGACTAAATGGGGAGCTTACAAACCTCAGACCCTGATGTTACTAAGAAGACTGATTTATTTTTTCTTGAAAAATAGTTCTTGGTATTAGAGTCAATAGAACTCAGTTGTGGACTATCAGACTCAGGGGGAGCTTAGAAATATCATACTCTGTTGTTGCAAAGAAAATTAAATGCCCAACATTGTCCTTTAAATACTTGTGTTTGTCATCATCAAAAAGGGGGATATTGTTAGAACAAAATTGTTCATGACATATTCTCTTTTAGTTTTGAGGATAACAAAAGTATTAAAAGAACAATGGTTTATTTGATGTGTGTTTTATTTATGCATGTTCTTGTTCTTGTACATAAATAATCAGAATCAGTTTTACTTAGGCACACTTGGGAGTTGCTTCATTGCTAGCTTCTGGTGGCAGAGTCTGAAGAACAATTGCTAGTATGGCTTGGCGCCGACTCTGAGCTGAAGGCCTCAGCATTCAGACGAGTTACTACACTTGGTAATTGTATATCAGCATCTGGTACCATTTAGAGTTGATGATAAAGTTGTGGATTGTCCATACTACATAAAGAAAGTTGTATTGTCTTATCAGTTTGTCAGCTAGAGTCTACAAGATTGCAAGGCTCAACAAAGGTTGGTATGCTCTACGGATATCTGCTCTCAACGGCTGTATCAATACAAAACCTCTTGAAGACTATAAGGTTAAACGTGTTACACATTGGATTCAGAATCTGTTGTGCATCCATCTTCAACGTCTCTTGTACTATGGAGTATAGGCAAAGACACTTGATCAAGTTACTTCCTCAACGACTAGTTTCTGCAAAGGCTATAAATATGGCTGAAGATTCAAGTTTGAATCTTAATAAGGATTCTCCAAACGAAGGAGAAGAAAGATCAAGCAATTATCAACTCTATTGTAATATGCAAATTTTCTGTTATATGTTGTAATTGTAAAAGTCTTAAGATTTCTTACCATTGAATACCTCAGAAATCTTAAGAGCTTTAGGTCTTTGTTATGGTGATTTCCCGTACCTATGATGCTTGTATCATGTACACCTTGTTCTCTATTCTGCTGAACCTTCAGCAGTTTAGATCAAAATCTCTTGCTATGTGATTGAGCAGAAGTCTTGTCTCATTGGGGTTCAAGCATCAAGTCTTGAGCCAAGATGCTTAAGACACGTAAGTCTCATTGCTTAAGTGCTTGGGCTATGAAAGTCTTATTCAGCTAGTCTGATTGAGCAAGGGAAAGTCTCCGTTTGAGAGGCGTAAGCAGGAAGTCTCAAGTTCTGCTTGAGCAAGGAAGGCTCAGTCTGGATGGCCAGAAGAGTAGGTGGCTCGATCAGAGGGCGCGAGCAAGAAGTCTTAGACATGTGCTCTAAGCAAGGGTAAGTCTCAACCAGAAGACCTTTGGAGCAGGTGGCTCGTTCAGAAGGTGTGAGCAAGGAAAGTCTTAGACATGTGCTCTAAGCAAGGAAGTCTTAGACAATTGGTCTGAGCAAGTGTAAAAGACTTATGTAGAAGCATAAGCGATTGTAATCAGGAAGTGGTTATAATAAAAATCTCTTGTGAGGCAAGGGGTCTAAAGTACTCTCAGTTAAGGGAGGAACCAGGATAAATCTTTTGTGTCTTCTACTGTTATTCATTTACTTCTGTTATATCCGCTGCCAATGAATTAAAATAGAATCTGAACACCAGTTCTGATTTTGAAACTCTAATCGGAAGTTAAATTAAAGAAAACGCAAAACATAATTCAACCCCCCTTCTTGTGTTCTTTTCACACCTTCAAAGGTGGCCCTGAATTTAACTCTTCCGAATTAACCTCACTCTCTTCAACACAATCAACATCTGATATTTGGTCAATTTCGACGTAGGCTATTTTTTCTTTTTTATGATATTTGTTTGACCTAGAGTTTTTCAGCTTTCAAGCATTTGACTTGTAACAATTTGTCCGCTGGTTGGGCCATGTCTCTCAAATATTGAGTGTCTAAGTTATTCTTTAGGGAACAGTCCAAATCCCCTACAACCATTTCAACTAATTCATGCTCAAGCATTTAAGTGAAGTACATTGCCTTCATTATCCTAAACCTATTGAGGTAGTCATCTATTGATTCGTCCAAGTTTCACCTCACATTATTTAACTCTTTGAGGTTAATCTTGGTCTAGCCCATGTAAAATTGTTCGTGGAATACGCTCTCTAGTTGATTCCTACTACATATGGAACATAGGGGTAAGTTTGTGAACCATGTGAAAGAGTTTTTAGTCTGGGAATTTGGGAAGAGTTTCATCTCCAAATTCTCATTATTGGCTAAGTATCCCACCTCTTATTGGTATTGTGCCACATGTTTGATAGCGGATTCATTAGTATCCCCTACAAACTTAGTGAGCTTAGGGATTTTCCAACCCCTTGGTAGTTTAGTCTGCAATACTTAACCAGACAATGCAGAGACAAAACTTGGCCTACATAGGCCAACATTGAGGCCATTCTGGGCAAAAATTTGTTCGACTACATTGGCTATGTTGCTTTGCCTCGCAGAATTATTTTGTTGAACGTTTCTAATGACTTGGTATGCATCTTGGTTCCTATTTACTAAAACTAAATTTGCGTAATTTTGGCTTGCGGTGCCTTCGACTACCCTGGATGTGGGTTGATTGACAGTTACCACTTGCTATGGTGTTTGATTATTAGGCATTTCGTGAACTGGCGATTGAGGAGCACACAAAAAATCAAAATTTTGACCCATTTGTTGTGGTAACTGCTGGTAATTATGGTTAGTGTTTTGAATTAAGGGATTGAACACAATACCAATTTGTTGCATTAGCATGTTAACCATTTCATGGTTACTCTCATCCATATGTTGTCTTACAGATTGGAGGGAAATAGTGGTTAATGAGGGCATAACTTGAGGGGATATCCTAAACCTTTTTGAGGTTGCGCCACTCGACCAAGGTTGCTTATTGCAGATCCTGATGCTAAATATGGATTGATAAGGGACACAACTTCTATTGCATTATCTTTATACGTTGATATGGTGGGGTGTAGGTCTGCCATCATTGTAGTTGGCATGCCATAAGGTTGTTCTCTACCGCCAAGGGTAACAAAAAATTAAAGCGAAAATAAGGCTTTTGGTCTCCTAAATTTTGTGTAATCAAGGTCGACGTTGGACTTATTATCGTAGGGTTATCTCCAACAGAGGTTGAAGTTTATGTATTTCCAATCGTTAATCCGAATGGTTATTCTTCTTAGTTTAAAGCATTGTTCTAGGGAGAGGGAAGGTTTCTAGATGGTGGATGTTCCATTTTCGGAAGAGTCTTGCCACTCCTCAAATGCATACACATTCAACAACTGAAGCCATTTCATGAATAAAGAACAAAACTTGGACAAAAAGACAACACTTTTCTGCAAAAAATAAACTTTTCTACACAAAAGGGTCTCACTGGTCGTGCCAATTTATTTAGTGGTGTTTTTAGTAAACAGTCACAAATTTAGTTCACTTAATAGATTAACTCAAAAAATATCAAAAAAAAATTTGTGTAAAGAAAATATATAATGAAAAGCATGTGTGATTTGGATTTAAACATTTGAATTGTAATAAAGTGGATGCAAACAATAAGCTTTGGATAAAGATAATAAACAATAAACAAAGTAAATGATGTTTAATGTAAATGCTTTAAATATAAATTATTTACATAAAGTTTAAAGAGTGGACACAGACTCATATTTCTCACAATTTTTCCTCTCTGTGACTTGTATACTTTAGTTCTATAGAGAAGAAATAAGAATTTTGAGACCTTGATCCCACACACTGAGTCTATCGTATATACTAATACAATAGTAACCGTCGACAACAGATACATCTTACATGTATCCCACTACTTAGGCACCTTTTCTTTAACTTGTTTCCACGCGTCTTCAAAGACGAAACTGTTGAAACCAAACATTGTGGGGATAACGGTGTTTATAACTGCTTTTGAACACCTTAACTTACCTTATTGAGATCATGTGATAAATCTTCATAATTCTAAGACATCTTCACATTATATAGTCTTTGGACTTAAGATTATTCAAAGTATCATCTAGTAGGCGTGTCAACTTCGACACTGGTCGAAAAACTAATTTGCGAAACCCTTTTTGAGATTTTAAACATGTTTTGAAGAAAGGGTGATCCTAATCTTATGAAGTTGATATTGAGACTCCTATAAACTATTCTTCGCATCGACTCGTCTAACAGGTTAGTCAAACCACATAATTGACATGGTTATTATATCGAAGACTTTGGTCAAAGCTCTTGACACTTAGCATTTTCAACGTAGCTACTACCATTTTCTTTTTTTTTCTTCTCCATGCATGTGATCATAAAAGATCTGAATTTCAGGTACATCCAACGTCTCCCCACCGTCCATGCTTGACGAATAGCAAGTTTTTTTCCTTTTTTATTGTATATAGAGAATGTGTCAATTCAGGTAACAAGTTTCAAATGCAACTTCAATTCACTCTTCTCCCTCACATAATTGGGGCGTAAGTTTGAACTAATCTAATCGATTAGACAAAGGACCTAATCAATTAGATAAGCTAAAATTTCCCCTCTATCGATTTTAACAACTCCCAAGTTATCTGGCGCAACTTCAAGACCTTTTTAAAGAAGTTTTCTTTGATAAAATAGTTTGAAAGATGTTTTAGTGTGTGTGTGTGTGTGTGTGTTTGTGTGCACGCTTTTAGCCTTATACTTTTACGATACAGTCCTTTTGCTTTTACAAACATTCTCTCATTAGTAAAATAGGAGATCACTAATACTAAGATAGGAGATCACCATATATTACTTCACGCCTTTTTCGGATGCTTTTCTTTGAGTAGACACATGCTTGAGTGACTTTAATATGAGGCTTTAGTTTATTCGTAGTTTGCCATCAATGGATCGACAAGTTTATCAAACCCAAAAGATAGGTTTGCTTCTTTGTATGTTTAATCGTTCATGCTTGACTTATCACAATATTTTAGTTGTCATCATCAAAAGTTAATGTCTTTGTTTAAGAGCTATCACCTGCAAAACAAGATTCCACATTTTCCCCCTCTTTTATGATGACAACACATCTCTCAGGGGAGGTGGTAAAACAAATAATATAGATAGAGAGTATACCCTACCCCCCCCCCCCCCTTGAGAGTATACTTCTCCTCCTTTGTCAAAATAAAAAAAAAACAGGTAAAGATGCATTTGTGAACAAATAAATATGCAAACGAGGGTAATTTATACATTTTTAAAAGGTAAAAAAAACACTCATATTATTACTAAGGAATTTAAATTATCAAAATGGAAATTTCAAAAAAAATTGTGAATTTTAAAGATACAAGAAGGAAAGTGCTTAATTGAAATGTTTGAAAAGCAAACAAATAAATCTAAGTGAGATTATTTTGCATCGAGATCATCATAGAGGAATAGGTGAAGTGGTAGTTTGGTTTGGACAGGAATGAAATGGTGTACTATGAAGTCTATTTTGTCAATGAGTGCATCTATTTTCTATTCAAGATTTTTAGAAGATCTTTGGTTGTAAGTATCTGAAGAGAGTTGTCTGAGCTCTCGATCTCTATGGGTATTTCCAAATTTTTGGCTTTTATCTTCTTTGATGGTGCTTTTTCAGTGATATTTCCATCTTTTTGTTTGAAATTCATTGATGATAGGACAGGGCTTCCTATTAGGGTTGTTCTTTCTTTGAATTCTTCATCTTTAAAGTTGTATCATGTTTTCTCTAATATTTTTAGGATTAGATTTCCATATGGAAGGTGTGTCCCTTTTGTCTTGCTTTCTAACATGTATTCAATCACTTGTTGTTCCCATTTTACCTTGGCCTTGTTTTCTATCAACCATATTGTTTCTACATCTACTTGGGTTAAGATATCGAAGACGCCTTGTCTGGGAAAAATGATGTGATTCATTACATAATGAGTCATCCAACTTTTAGGGTAGATGTATCTAGTAGTGAATGGGTAAGGTATGTATGATGATGGTTATTTTATAAGTGAGGATGCAGCAATGACGTAGTTGTATCTCTTGGTTGTGTCTCCTAGCTCGATGATTCTATCTTCATGATGAAGGTTCAGCAAAATTTCAAATTCTTCCTTCGAGAGATTTATCCTATGTTTTCTTACTTCACTTTGAATCACTCCATTCGTGAGATAAAGGTTTGAAAAGAGCATCTTCACAAAGAGGTATAAATCATTTTTGAAGGCATGTAGAGAAAGGTGGAAAGGTTGAGTTCTTCGAAGGTTTTGAAGAACTTGCATTCTTTGAAATCTTATGGGAGGTGAAATTTAATCTTATGGGATTCATGATATTTTTGCAATAATAATCTCATTGAATATGTTGAACAGAAATTATTGTGAGAACAAGATTTGGTTCTGCAATATTATCTCTAAGTTTTGATGATATCAAATGAGTATTTCTGCATGAACAATTTTGTACAACTAATGTTTGTTATTTGTGAGAACTTAACAAACAGGTTATGCTTCCGTAAATTGGTGCGGACACAATGCTTAAAGGAAAATACTCTGCCTATACTCTTGAAAAGCAGAACTCATTTTAAGCTAATATGAAGTTCACAAGACTGTGATACAAAAGGAAAAGAGAACGAGTTTTGAAGATCTGAAGACAAAGGTTCTGATTGAACGAAGTCCAGATGCTGAAGACTTATGCTCTCTGATCAAGGTTCTGAAGACCTAACCACAGTCTCTACTCATGCTTCAACCAGATACTATCAGAAGCCTCTAAAGATAAGAAGACAACGCACCAAACGAACAAGGTTCTGAAGACCAAGTGCTGAAGGCTCTGAAGGCGCTGCTCTGAGGATTCGAAGACTTGATAATCTTAAGAACCAAGCTATGTTTTCCCTTCTTACTCATGCTCGTAAAAAGCCTCTGAAGTTGAGAAGCCATGAAGACAAAGCTACATAGTATAGTTGTACCACAATACAAGTGAAAATATCTTGGTAACAGTGCAACGGTACAAATGAAGATATTCTGACAAAACAGGACGCACAGCACGCAAAAGTTTTTATCTCTTCTCACGCTTCTAGCCGCCAGCCTAGTTAGCTATCATGATTACACTTCAACGGCTCTTTCTTACACGACTATAAAAGGAAGCAAAAGACTTGAAGAAAGATACACACGAACGAATTGCAAAAATACTTTCCAAGTGAAATCTTTCTTAAGTCATTCTGGTCGAAACTGGTTTACATATTTCAGCTTGTATAAGAAGCAATTTTTTGTAAACGTAACTTATTCAAACTTAGGTTTGTGTTCCTTAAGAAAGACCGTGTGGTTGTATTTATTGAGAAGTTTAGGACGTGTTGTCTTAGAGGTGGTTCCTTGAGTAAGACCTGTGAGGTTGTATTACTTGAGAAGTCTAAAACTTGAGAGTTTTAGAGGTTGTGTTAGTCACCGGCATTTTGGCTAGTGCATTGCACTGATTTGATTGAATAGTGGATTAAGACCTCGTTGAGAGAGGCAAAATCACCTTAGCGGGTGGACTAGATTAACTTGAGTATTTCTCAAGTGAACTAGTATAAATATAACGTGTTCATCACTTGGTTCTCAACAAAGGTCATTATTGTTAAAAGAAAGAGTTTTATAAAAGGAACTTATTTTAAAAGAAACAATTTTATTTTGAAAAACCAATTCAAACCCCCCTTTCTTGTGTTTTTCACACCTTCAAGTATGTGATGCAAAAAGAGTGAGAATAAGATACCTTTTATAGCGTGTTTTTCAGAGGGTTTGAGCGTGTAGACCAAGCAAGCTTTAAATGCAAAATATGCTGCTCAAAAATCAAATCCAAATTCTCCTTATTTGAGTCTCCTAATCGATTAGATTATTGCTTTTATCAATTAGATTTTCTAATATCTCAGGATTTTGTGATATCTTCATAAATGGTGAGATTTGGTTTGCTTGATGCACATGTTAAGCTTGGATCAATTCTGAATTTAGTTGTTTCAAGTTTCTCTAATCGATTGGGCTAAACGATTGGGCTTGTGTTTTTTTGCCTTCTTGGTGCATCTTGGGCATTGTGTTGATTTTTCTTGTTTTAGTACCACTCATAATTTTTGTCTGCACCCTTTATCTATGGAAACACTTAAGGGAACTCATTTTTTATCAATTAGAAGAATTTAAAGTTCAACGAGTAAAATATAACAAATTTTATTTTAAGTTTTTAATCAGATTTCCTAAATTATTTAAACCTTAAAATAAATTTACCTCTTTTATCAAGAAATCTTGATAAACAATTCCCAAGAGGGAAAACACCAAATGTTGTATCCTCTTTCACACATGAATGTATGCGAGATTTGGTAAAGACAGAAAATAAATAGGTTCATCACATACATATTTATTCAAGCTGATCACTATGGATCATATACTTTGAGATTTCTCTCAAAGGAAATGATTTGATCACAACTGTTGGCATTTGCCATCATCGTTCATCTTCAAGATCAAAGACTTCATCAGATGTATACTTTGAAGGTATGTTGTTTCTTTGCACCGCTTTCAATTATGAATGTCAAATAATTCCGAGCAGCAAAGCCCACCGGAAAAACACTAAGGTTTCACCTTTGATCCCCATTTCATCTTGGGTCTAGATATATTAGTCAGATAAGATCTAAGGTGGTTAACTTTTATATCCTTTTAATTAAAATAGAAAGATTCCAAAATAATCTATTTATATATGTGATGCTTCTTTCTAGAGAATCTTTGACAAGATAAAAGTTAGGTGAAACATCTTTTGGTGAGTTTTCCTTGGGTTTCTTGTAGGTCATATACTCCTTTTATTTTATCGCTTATACCTTCTAAGGTTAGTTATCTTTATTTTTGAAGGAGTTGATGATCTTCTTAAGTTATATTTAAGGATTTTACTTATGGTGTGCTTTCTTTATATTCCTCTACTAAGTTATTACTTATTTTAAATAATTATGTATAGGAAGGTTTGATACCTGGAACAGTGTCTCCCTCGTGGGATGCCTTTAAGCATTTTCATCATCTTTGTTGGAAGATGATTCTTTTAGATTTCTCCCAGAGGTTTGTTCTTTCTCTTCCTTTTCTTTGTTCAACATGTTGAAACAACTTCTTCATCTTCTTTTGGTCGTTCTTTGAATAAGAGGATCCTTCATTTGGTGTTGAATCTTTCGAAGATGGTTCAACTATATAGTACGTTCTTTCGAAGGATTCTGTAGGAATTGTGTGATAGGAGTAAGATGAGGATGATGATTCTTCAGTTTGGACTCCCTCATTTTTTAGCAGTTGAACTGGTTCGTTCTTCTTCTCTATAATTTCCTTCATTCTTTCTTTTTCTTGAAATTCATGAAGGATCATATCTATTGACTTAAGAGGTTGATTAAGTTTCCAATTCTTAATTCTAAGATTATTATTAGTAACACACTTTCTAGCAAACTTTCCAATACTTGTATAATTAGAAAAGCATCCATGACAATCTTCTTTACCTCATGTGTTCATCTTCTCTTGTTTGATACTTGGAGAAACTCCATATATTATTTCAAGAGTATCCCACATTTCCTTGTCGGTATACTAATGGTGAACATGGTGAACTATTTTGTTATTTAAAGATATTGTTATAAATATTTTGGTTTTGAAATTTATTTCACATTTCCTCTTTGGTCCAAAGAAAAACAGTTTATCTATTATTTCATCATTTACTTGATGAGTAGGAATAAATTGGACCATTGACAAACGTTTTCCACAATTCATGATTTAAACTTTTTGAAGAAAACATGCCAAAAATAAAAAATGCTACTTTACAAAAGTGATGGTGTGTTTTAGAAATAAGTCTTGTGTCGGAAGTCATCTTCCTCATGAGACGATTAGTCTTTGAATAGAAGTTAGGCTTTGATGCCACTTGTTGGACGTGAGACTTCAAACACAAGAGGGGGTGAAATGTGCGATTTGGAAAAACGTGGTTTTGAAAAACTTTGGGAAATAAAAACAAAGTTTAAAAATATTTGGAAAACATACCAGTGGAAAATAAAATGTGGAAGATAACTTGCAGAAATAAAAGAGTAAAGGGAAGAATAAGAACACAAATAATTATACAAGTTCAGTAAAAAAATGACTTAGTCTTTTCCCCAAGAATTGATCTTGAGAGTTTCCAATAATACATTGAGAGCTTTTAGCAGGAAAGACTCACGAACCCCCTTATACAAGGAAATGGTGATTGATCTTCAATCACAATATACAAGATGATGGATGTGTGTGTTTGCATATTTTCTTCAGAGTGAGCTTGAGAGAAAATGGGTCATTTTTCCTTCCCAAATGGTGGATTGAAGTGGTTAATCTTCTTTCCACAAACATGGACCTTGGAGTAGTGAGTCTTCAAGTTCCATAACCTTTGAGCTCAATACCTTGTTTTTAACCTGCAAAAACCTGAGATATTTTATCACCAGACTAATCTCCAACCTATGAAGCTTTTAATACCGGGCTCAACTTCAACCTATCTTGGTTCTAATATCAGGAAGACTAAGAACCTAGTAGATTTTATACAGGATGATCTCCAACCTAAACTAGGGCTGACATACCCAATCCCAAATAAAATCTTTTTACAGGTTTAGCTTTAACCCAATCAAATCCCTAATTGGACAATATTCAACCAAGGTATACACAAAAGGTTCCCATGGTGAATTTTACAATTCTACCCATTCCATAATTACAAGATGATCTCACTCACAAAAGGACTCTTCTCGTAAAAGCATTTAGGATAAAAAATAGTGAGATAAAGTTAAAGAAACGTTTAGAGAGAGAGAAAGAGGTGAGATATGAAATTTTCAAACACAATTTTGGATGATTTTAAACAAGAAATGAAACCTCTATTTATAGGCCTAAGGTTGGCTCAAAAAGACAATTTCATTTAACGCATTTTGTAACAATCTAATAGATTAGCACCTATGTCTAATCAATTAGAAGATGAAAATAATCGTTTGTAAGTTTCAAAAAAGGAATGAAAATATATCTATCCATTGCACATCATTAAGGCACTGTCTAAATTTCTTAGGGCATAAGTTTGAACTAATCTAATCGATTAGACAAAGGACCTAATCGATTAGATAATATAAATATTTCCCTCTAGATATTTTAGTAACTCCCAAGTCATCTGACACAACTTCAAGACCTTTTTGAAGATGTTTTAGTGTGTGTGTGTGTGTGTGTGTGTGTGTGTGTGTGAGAGAGAGAGAGAGAGAGTGTGTGAGTGTGTGTGTGTGTGTGTGTGCGTGTGTGTGTGTGTGTGTGTACATGTGTGTGTGTGCGCACACACTTTTAGCCTTATACTTTTACGATAAAGTCCTTTTGCTTTTACAAATGTTCGCTCATTAATAAAATAGGATGTCACTAATACTAAGATAAGAGATCCTCGTATATTGCTTCAATCATTTGTCTGATACTTTTCTTTATGTTGACACATGCTTGAGTGGCTTTAAGACGAGGCTTTAGTTTATCCTTTGTTTTCCATCATCAGATCGTCAAGTTTATCAAACCAAAATGATAGTTTTGCATCTTTATCTGTTTAATTGTTCATGCTTGACTTATCATAATACTTTAGTTAATGTCCTTGTTTAAGAGCATATCACCTGCAAAACAAGGTTACACATCTTCATGGATAGTCTTGAGTGTCTCCCAATCTTCTTTAGCACTTGAACAAGTATTAATGAGTAAAAAGATATTTTTTCCAACTCCGTTGTAAATGGCGTTGAGAGCACGAGAGTTTCCATGAGCTTCTTCATCGTCATCTTTTGACCAATCTTTTTTTGGCTTCAGGGATTATGTTCCATCTTCAGCAGTAACCTTTGGGGGTGTCCGTCATTTTAGAATTTATTTCCATGTTTTGTTATCCATTGACTTTAGGAAAGCAACCATGTGGGCTTTCCGGTAATCATAGTTTGTGCCATCTAGAATTAGTGATCGATTTTCAGGTCCTCATTCTTTAGGATTTTCCTTTTTTAAGAGAATTTATAGATCATGTGAAACTCACCCAACTAGAATATGGTACCTTCTCTGATGCCAATTGAAATTGTGTTTGTCAAATACCAAGATTTCAAACACAATGTCGTAACAATGTGTATGACAAGGGTAGTATGTAATATGTAAAATAATAAAAATAAGTAATATGACACGGGTATTGGTAACCCAGTTTGGTGCAAAATCACATACATCTATAGGACGTTATCCCAAGAAAGGAAATTCACTCCTAATCGTCAAAAGTACAAATTGGTCTAATTTGAACACTCCTAGTTCAATGGTGCTTTTCCTAATACTACCCGTGAATTTTTATTCAAGACTTTCCCTGAATATGAGACCCCTCTCACTTTCACTCAAACACTCTCCCTAGTGTTTGGATAGTTACAATAGATTTAGAATGGTGGAACTAAATTCAACTAAAAATACTTTATTCCTTAACATAGGAATAAGACTCAAGAATAGAGTATTATGAAACAAAATAAATAAACTCACCAAAATAAACACTGAAGGGAAATCGTGATCCAAAACGCAGCGCAAATTAAAATTTTCTCTTTAGTTATCCTTATGAATGGGCATGATCAGTGATAGAACGGTTACCTCTTGTGGCGATAAAACCTTTGATGATGAATCGAAGGAGTGATCACAAGCGTTGAATGATGAAAAACCCATTTACTCAGTCCACACGAACAAAATCCTTTAGTCTCAGTGTTAGCTGCTACGATTGAAGGTTTTGAGTGTGTGTGTGAGAGAGAGAGAGAGAGAAGGAAAATACGGTTAGGATTTCACAGACTGGATTTTCATCAAGTGTCAATGCTTCTGCACAAGGGTTTTATTTATAGAACCACTTGTGTGAGCTGAAAGCTAAAAAGCCCACTTAAGTGCACGCGCACCATATCTTATGGTGTACCATATATCACTTAAGCATGTGGTACCTTACCATATTCTGTATTCTACTTAAATGCACAGTACCTTACGATGTTCCTTATTTGCTTTACCTCTTATTAATTTGTCCTTATATGTGTGACTCTATAGGTTTTCGCGACATAGGCAGTTATAGTAAATCACGCATTTAACATAATACATAGTGAGCGGTATTTAGCAACACATCACTGCTACCTATGTCACGAAAATTTCATGTGATCTGATAAAATCTTTTGTGATAATACTTGTGTGTACAATTACCATTTTTCCCTTATGTCTATATTGAACACAAGGCATATACCGTGTAATCCTTGTCCAGTTCAATATTGGGACCTTAGACATTTATCATGTTATGTAGGATGGGCAAATTCCATCTAGGTCACTCATGTCCCTTAGCATGCTTTGTGGAGTACCCATCAACTGTCTTTATGGTCATTCAGTTACGGACAATGTTTGATCAGCAATAAAATACTTGACTACACTTCATTGCCTTGTTTCTCACTTGTCTTGAATTTAAAATCAGTAATATTTTTACCGTAAATTACTAAATTTGCGTGATTTTGCACCGAAAATTTCAAAATTTCATGTATTTATGAAGACATTTTAACCTAAAATTTCAAAATTTCCAGTACAAAATCACCTGGAAAGCCCCAGAAATTTCAGAATTTCTGGTAGTTATAAAAAGTTTGTTTTCAACCAGAAACTTCAAAATTTTCTGGTAGTTATAAAAACTTTATTTTCTACCGGAAATTTCAGAATTTCTGGTAGTTATAAAAACTTTGTTTTTTATCGAAAATTTCAGAATTTCCGGTAGTTATTAATTTTTTTTCGTCTTTTACAGTGAAATATAGAGGCAAGAACGACACTATTGCAGATGGAGCGACAAATAGAGCGATAGACCAAGCTAGGGCTGTTGAGGGTGAGTCTTCCCAAATACGGGTTGGACGAGTGGTTCCAACTGGTTCACATCGGAAACTGTTAGCTGAGCAGGGTTAGTTCTGAGCACCCCGTAGCACCTGATGCCGACCAGTTAGATCAGTTGAGCAGCCCAGAGATGAGATGGCAAATGTTGTTGTCCATCCAGATGTTGTTGTTGCAGATGAAGTGGTTGCTTAGGAGGTTGGTAATGAGGTGGTTATTGATGAGGTTGTTGCTGATGAGGTTGCAAATGAGATGGTCCAGTCAGATGTTGATGTTGTTGATCTAATCCCATCTGTTACTACTGACGCAGAGGTTACAACTCCTTCGACCGAGCCCTCAGTGCACAGTGATTGAGGATTCCCTAGAGGACCCATTGACTGATCGATGCTTACTGAGTATGATGACCATATGGCATACCGACTATGGCAGGAAGAGGTATATATCTATTATGTTTAACTTTAATTTATTTATTATTGTTCCATGAAAGCTAACTGCTAATTTTTTAAAAATTGTTTGTTACAGGACCATATCCCACTCAAGGTGACATTGTACGAGTCGAAGCTGAAGGACTTCCTGGAGACTCCGATGTCTAAGGATGTCAGACGGATAGTACGTGAGTTCGAGCTCCTCGATTTTGCCCACGGCTCCCTCACCATGTTCGACGCTTCATTACTTACTACTTTTGTTGAGAGCTGGCAAAGGAGACATCTTCATTTTATCTTCCATTTAGGGAGATGACTATCACTCTATATGATGTCTCCTCATTGTTCCATCTCCCTATCGGCGGCAAATTCTGGACAACTCTTGTTAATAGCCCGTCGCTTGCATGTATGATTGATGCACGAGATTTGGGATTTTCCGAGGAGGTCATGCAGAAGGAGTTTGCCTTCAACAGGGGCGTTCTCCTTCATCTGTCTTGGCTTCGGAAAAGGTACAACGAGCTTATTGCGGCTGAGAGATATGAGGCTACCGCTAGGGTGTACATGCTACATCTAGTAGCATGTACTCTCTTTGCGGACAAGTCAGGTGTTTACATTGGCGCTCGATACGTGTGGCTATTCGGTAGCCTCGACATTACTAGTTGGGCTTGGGGGTGTGTTGCATTGACCATTATGTATACAACACTTGGAGTGGCAACAATATTTGAGACCAGACAGCTTGCTGGTTATTTAAGTCTGTTACAGGTATACTTGAAATTATTATTTGTTGTTTATTTCTTATTTAAATGTTACAATTAACATTTCTTAATTACTATTTGTTGTGTCTGTGTTTTGATATTAGTGTTGGATACACGAGTACTTCCCCACCATCTATGACATGAGGGTGCACGGGCGAAGAGATGGAAGGCCAAGCGGTCACATCCTGGTGGTGTTGTTGAGTACAGGAGAAGGCTTGATGTGTTAACTGTAGATGATGTTATCTGAATAACATACACTGATCATAGAGTCTACTGTGAGTTCGATGAGTCTTCATTATATTCGGGTTATATGCGGTGGGAGACCATGGTTGCTTGACACTTGCTTGAGAGGTGTCTGCGATAGTATAGTTATGTTCAGAGCATCCCATGACCAGTTCCGGATATACCATCTGCGGGAATTGATTGGTAGTTTCAGAGTAACATCACCAGCTCTAGTCGTGCCATTAGAGATTGAGCAGTTACGGTTCATCATCCCTCTTAGTGTGAGGATGGTTTCTTAGAGTGGCACCTGTTCGAACTGCAATAAAGCGGCAAGAAGAAAAAATTTAGTTTTGAAAGGATTCCCTCCGAGATTTATATCTTCTCCATAGGGATCGGTGCAAGGGAAATAATGTCGTTCAACGGTCTCTAAGTTTTTGAACTTGTTGTGAAAATTATGGTTTGAAAAGATTCAAGGTACCATAAATAAAGGCAGAAAATATAAAGTAAAGACTTTAATATAAACGGAGCCTTGTTGGGATTAAATCTCATCAATTGATAACACATGCATTCTTCTAATAAGTTAAACACAAATCAATCATTCATCTAATATCCTCACGTATCAACCACAACCGAGGTTATGTATAACACAAAGTCAAGAGAACAACTGTATTGTCTCATTGGTGATGTCTCACACATCTCAACAACACAGAGCATTAAGAACTGATACTTAAGCAAATGGTAAGCCTAACTCTATGTCTAGAGTTTAGAACCTTGCAGATAATCATCCTAGATCCAGATCTGAAGAGTATATTTCTATAACGGTTCAAATAAAAGATAAACAGGTAAACAAAGATGACACCCATATCAACTTCATGATTGATTCATATAAAATGACATGATCAAAATGCGTATATACGCTTAACCCTTTTTACATGCATTCAACTAATTTGCCAAATGTAAGTGAACATAGTTCTTCATCTCTATTATCACGCATCCTCACAATACCGTATTGATCCTACTCATGCTAATAATCAACACAATAAAATAAAAGATACTAGTGAGTATCAACTTACAAGTCTATGTCAAAAGTTTGCTCATTGATAGATGAATATCTAAGATCTAAGATTTGAAAAGATTTTGTCAAGACCCACAAATAAGAAATCAAAGACAACATCAATATTGAATCAAAACTAGTTCACAATACATATATTAGATGAAATACATAAGATATCAATAGATTACATCCAAACCCAACAAGAGATCGAAGCTCTTACCTTCTCCCCTTAGGATTTGTGTTTCTCTCTCTAAAATATGCTTTGAAAATGAAGAGAGATAAAGTTCTATTCTGAAAAAAATATTTTCTAAAAGTTATGAAAGTTTTTTTCTAAAAAGCAAGAGAAAATACTTATATAGTAAAACAAAATTTTGTCTTGTTTGCCTAGAGAATACCTTCTTCGCACTGCGAAGATCACTTTTAGGCACTTCAAGTGCCTCAGGAACAGTTAAACCGCCCTTGGAAATATCTAAGTTTGCACTGCGAACTCATTCTTCGCACAACAAACTTCTTCGCTACAGCCTCGCACAGCGAACTTTAGGTCATTTTCCTACTGCCATACAAAGTTTCCTCTTTGCTTGGACTTCGCTGTGACTTCGCACAATGAACATTCGCTGGCTGCTCGCTGGTGTTCACACATCGAACATTGCTGATTCTTTTTCTTTTCTTTGGCTTCCTTGTCCAATCCTTTGTGTCTTAATCATTGATGTTTTATGCCTATATTCTGCACAATAACACACATATCAAAGCATCCAAAGGTATTTGCAATATAATTGAAGAATCACACAAGAACAAGAAATAAATCCATTAAAACATGAGAAATGAGTTAAAAATTGGCAAGAAAGATGGTTCAATTTAAGTCATATTTTGCACTTAACAGTACCTCACAGTATCACATTCTCGCATCATCTCACCTGTTGAGCATACAGATGACGTTGGGCCTTCTGATGTTGGGGTGCCTGTCAATGACGTCTCGTCGCCACCGCCTCCTACAGTTGATGCTGATGACCAGCAACACCTCCAAATGATTGCAGTTGTTATGGATAACCTTATGGGTTTGGTAAACTCATATGACGAGGTTTATATTGGATTATTTCGGGCTGCACGGGACCTATTTAGACCTTTTTGTTATCATTATGTATTATTTGTATATTACATGTAACATTACTCAGACATCTTCATCAGAACTTTTTATTAGATAATATTTTTGATCTCCCATTAATGCAACATCAACATAAACTAACATTTGACAATGAATTACATAATGAAATTCTGGTACAGATGTGTGATGTCTAGTGCAATGTCACAACATCGCAATCTGCTGAACAAGGCAATAATAGAAACAGTAAATGAACACAATCAATTGTTCACCCAGTTCGGTTCAACCAACCTACATCTAGGGGCATACCAAGCCAGGAAGGAAGTCCACTATTAGTAGTATCAAATTACAGACTCAACACACCAGTTGACAATCTACCTAATTCAATCACTACCCAATGACCCTTCTACCTAAGTCCTCCCTAGGTAAGAGACTCCATCTCACTTCCAATCATCTCGATGATGTCTAGCAGTCAACTACACCGTCACTGCATCAACAGCTTGACTCCTTAAACTTTTCTATTACATAGACTTTAGAAGACACACTTCCATGACAATACCTAGACATGACCCTCATGACTAAGACCAATACTTAGAGTTGCTTAACAGCTTCCTCCAAGAACAATACATCTCTTACCTACAGGCTTCGAGATAACCTTAGTGACCATCTCACACCCCGAGTGGTTCACTAGACAAAGCCCTAAGGTTCTACATCTTGGACCCGTACTCATTCTAGGTTACAAGCACTCTATTTATAATATCATCCCAGCTGAATTTGGGCCTTCAATCATATCATATCAGCTGTAACAAATCTGATCATATCTTCAAATAAATCTTCATTTATTAGATCAGAATCTTCTCCATATCTTTATGCTTTAGATTCGTAACAATTTGATCTTCATAACAGATTGTAACATAATATATATCTCCCTTGATTTTCGCCAACACATTCTCTGAATCTCTTTAGCAGAAAATCTCAAACACACCAGAACCACGTGCAGCCCTACACACATTAAAGTCTGATGTTCTGGTATAGTGATGTTACGACATCGCATGTGACATCACTCTTCAGCACTTTAATTCTTCAACAGCAAACCAGAATGTTAGTTAAAACATACCTATACTGTTAGAAGCTCATGTTGTAACATCAACCATGACAACACATTGTTTTAACAAAATTACAGCCAATTACAAGAACTTACACATAACTTAAACATAACTTTAAAAAATGATAATAAATAATATAACCTAGACATTACCAGATAATTCTGGACGTTTCATCACCTTAATTATGTCGTTGGCGGACCTTGAAATCTTAGCATCTAACTCGATTGACCCCTTTGTTAACCTACGACGAAATGATCTCTACATATCCTTCACATCTTCATCGGCCTTCAACTCAATAAGGTTGTATTTCACCCTTCCGTTAGTATCAACCCAATCTTCACGAAACTCTACCTTTCTCACCTTTCTGTTTTCGGTATCAAGCTACAATTCATTCAACTTGGACGTCAAGGCGGGGAGAGATGTAGTGTCATCCTGAAGCCGTAACTCTACGAAAGGTGAAGCTCCATTAAAGTACCCTTCTGCCTTGATCAAAAATTGAGGAATAGATATTTTTTGAGATGTTTTAATCAAACAGCAGGTAACCCCCTTATTTATACAACTTTGCATTTACTATGGAGCACACAAAATTGTCGGTGCAATCACAGCCGTCCAAAACTGTCAGCAAAATCCCGAGCGTTTAAAATTTCAAACAAATAACACTACCGAAAATTTCACTTTGGTTGAAATTTCGGTATCAAATGGTAAATTTTTAAAATTTCCTGTATTAATTATAACTTCTCAAAAATTTCAAAAATTCCGGTATACCGAAAATTTACAATAGACTACAGGAAATTTAGTTTGTACAAAAAAAATTTGATTTTGACTACCGAAATTTTTTAACAAAAATTTTACTCAATTTTTAGTTAGTAGTAGTTTTGATAATTTAAAACTATAAGGAGTGTCAGATATAAATAGGAGCTCGCAAGTTAAAATCTCGTCGCCAGCTACACTGTATAGCGTATGGACTGCGTATGGATTTGATGAAGAGACGTATTTAATACTCCTTTCATCTCATAATGAATAACTCAGTTGACTTTTCACACAGATTAAAAAAAAAGAATAAATGAATAAGAAATGATGATATTTTTACTAAAATACTCTTATCATGTATTGGGAATAATAAAATTAATATTAATTAAAGGATAAAATTAAAAAAAATACATTGAAAATTGAAATGACTCATTCATTTTGAGACAGACATTTATTTTAAATAAATTACTTATTGTGGAATGGAGGGAGTAGATGTAAACAAAATTGAAAATTTCAAAAATAATATATTCACTTTTATTTCCTTATTAAATTATTTCACCTCAATCTACAATTACAATGGAGTTGAATTATCCGTGATTTCGGAACAAGTGGGCATTACCTCATCGGCTCATCCCATTACGCATTGAAAGGTGGCTTCATATTCAAAAGTCAGAGGCAATTCACATGACAGGATCTTTTCGCCTCGGTGTCATATCTTTTCTAAATTAAGAGTAAATATTTTTTTATTTTTTATATTATTCTTCACGAGCAGAGATCATATGTATTTTACACACCCTTCACATGAAAGGTGGGAGCTACTATAGTACCATGCTTCATAAATAAACCACCTAAAATATCAAAAGTAACAACTTTCATTTATGTGCAAAAACTTCTAAATAATTCCAAAAACCCTCTATTTTGAATTGTCTAAATAAATCAATTGGATTGACGTCTCGGCTGTATTAGAAATTTGACGTCTCCGCTGTATTAGAAATTTTTTTACATGTCTCTGCTGTGTTAGAAATTTCTTATTCGATTTTTCTTCTCTGTATTTGTACATTGTCCCTAATTAGATTGGCATATCCTCTTATATGTTATACAATTTCATTAATTTAATTAGAGCTTCCTTTGTGTTGGAATTTTTTTTATTTGAAAATTAATTAATTTGAACAATAAATTTTGTACATTGTCGTTAATTAAATTGACATATCCTCTTATATATTATTTAATGTATATATATAATGTCGCCAATTCAATTGGCCGCAGGTGGGTTAGTTTGGGTATTTATTTTAAAAAGTAGATTATTTGGATTATTTTATCATCAATTCTATCATGAAATAGTCCAAATAATGTAAAGTGGTCAATATCCATATTTTTTTTTTATTAATTTAAAATTAAAAAAACAATCAAATTCAACTCTATCGGTATCTGCATGAACATTCAATGAGCATTAATACAATTATGAGAACACCCCATTTATTCATCTTTAAGGGATAAAATTCTGATCATTGACTAAAAAATAGTGATTTCCAAAATAGACATTCCAAGTATGTTCTGTGGCAATGGTTACAAGTTGGCTATTTAGCTCGTGATCTTGAAGATAGAAAAACAGGAGAAGAGGTGAACCAGAAGAAATAACATTGCAACAAAAAAAAACCGTGATTTCAATTGCCATCATTATCATTGGTGAAACATTTTTCTTCAACATCAACTTTTTACCTGGCTAATAGAACCATACATAGAAATTTTTATTGAAAGGATTAAAAACTAACAGAAAATTGTTTCTTTTCTTCTCTCTTTTTTTTCCATCTTACATAACAAAACAAAGGTAATGCATGTAATCAAGGCCTGCCACTTATGGACTTTGACCTGAAAATGGGTACATACACCATCTGGATATTTTTAATCAACTATTTACACGAACGATGACAACTTATATCCACTCATACATGTGTAGCTCACACTTTGCGTAGCTCACATTCATAGTAATCTAGTTTTATCTTTTCAAAAGGTACAAGTTTAGCACTTTGTCACACATGTAACAAAAGTACAAGAAATATTAAAGATGTCCATTTAACAGATCCAAGACAGACTGCAGAAGCTGCAAAAAAAACAAGATATCATCAGTGCACAAGAAATAATAATACATGAGAACAAAAAAGATAAATGTACTAAAATATGAGAATAAATATAAAATTGTTATAAGGAGGTACTAAATTGGAACTTGACTTTTTAGCTCAAGTTTTGGTAACCCTTTGGAGGTTTTTGACTAGGGTTTAGTCTTCAAGGCTACTTGTAATGGAAGAAAGAAAAACAACATAGGAGAAATAAAATGATAGAGCAACCTGCATGTTTGTACAGATGAGAGAATTTTTAGGGGAATGTTATGATTACGGGTCCACAAAGGTTCCTCCTTTTTAACTTCCCATTAAACCAAACTTCATTAGGCTAACTACTTATAAATTCATTCATAAACTGAGTAACCACTATCCACAACCAGTTTTAATATCACTTAAAGATAAAGATCGTGACTGTTTTAAATGCAAGCACAAAAAATTTATAAAGTAAGTTGTCTCTAAATTGCGACTGACAAGTAATAAAGCATTAGCATTGAACAAAAAACTACTGTTATATCATTAAGCTTACTCACATGGTGATATTGGTGACCCATGAAACTGTGTGCGCGGTTGTTCTGGAGCAGGTCCGCTCTTAGGTGGGGGCTCAGCATGAGCAAAAGCTACATTTGGCAAAGGACTCAAAGCAGGTACTGAATGAGAGGCATGTGTAGGGGGTTCAACCTGGGGTTTTGGTGATGAAATAGGAACATGGTGATGATGTTCAATGCTAGGGGCAAAGGAAGGTGTTAGATAAGTATGTCTCCCAGCGTTACGTGTAGACCTTTTTCTACGCTCAAATGGACAATCAGGAGGATGAGCTTGTGAACTTTTCTGAGGTGTAGGTGCCCTTTTTGTAGCAGCGGGAGAACCAACTCGAGGTGTAGTTGCACCTTCCCAGGGATTAGGTGCAGGTGCAGGTGCAGGTATAGGAGAAGTGGCAGGAGTTAGATGGGTATCATGATGGTGGTGATGATGATGATGGTGGTGGTGGTGGTGGTGGTGATGGTGTGAGGAATGAGGCGCTGGAGCAGGAGCAGGTGATCTCGCGGAGCCAGTATCACTGCCGTTAAGGGAGTGCTGCAAGATGGTTGAAAGTCTGACTTGCTTAACCCTACCAAATTCAGTGTTATTCAAGCCAAGATTATGAGGTCCCATGATGGTTTGCGCCAATTGCTTTAGCCTCTGTTTGGATGGAGGAATCCCAACCGCAAGTAGAACCGAAGATTGAATAATCGTGGGAGCATCTACTGTTGAACCTTCAGAATTTGATAAGACGACGTGCAAGTTCTGCAACCAGCCAATAAACCCAATCAATATCAGCATGGCATAGCCTATGATTAATATGTTATCAGAAATCTTCTAGAAGTCCCAATAACAATAAGTGGTATATTACGCAAGAGTAAAATGATTACTATCAAGAACATTTCATAGAAACAGTAAGAAAAGAAAGTTTGACAAACCTCATCGGATGTCAGATGTAATCCAGACTTTAGCTGATTTGTCAGCTCATTGAAATTTATTTGTATTTGATAAATGGGAAAATTCAAAGAAAAGTTGAATTTTGTTTGCACTTTCTGCAAAGGAAATGCATTCTGTTGTGGAATTATAGTAATTCCTCCTTTAAATTTCAGCACTTCAAAAAAGAAGGGATCTCCAAATAAGGATGATGTGAGCTGGAGAACTGATTGGTGTATTACCAGGGACGTAAATAATGATCTTATCAAACTTATGGCGGGAGAAGACGCTTCTGAGTATTCACCACCATCAGGATCGACTGCAAATACCACTTTTGTCGTGTTTGGCCGAGGTAACGGGTCTAGAGACAAGATGTTCACCTTAATTTTTTTGAAGAAAAAAAGAGAATGACATCAATATGTGAATATTAAGATAGGGCATTAAAGGAAACTACTAAGAGAGAGGTGTACTGTTGTAGTAGAGGGAGCTTCTATCTCATCAAAAATTTCCCGTGCGAGCTGCAATTTGTAATCTTCTAGCACAGTGACCGGCTTATTAACAATAAAGCTTGCAACAATATCATGACCTGCAAAATTAATAAAATTATCATTGAGCAAATAGATTTTATAAATTGTCATTATTATTAGAACAGTTTGATTTTGTCAACATTTGTTGGTATAGTCAACCTATTTTAGTGGTGTGGCAAACTGTCAATATACAACTACGTGATAAAGCTTTAACACTACAACTGGTCAAAATTTATTCATAAAATGAGACACGTAGGAGCATAGCATGAAGAAAATTCAGCAAAGTATTTTAAATTTGGGGCTGACAAAATGTCAGAAGATACAGAATATTGTTTTTTCTAGTGAACGGAATAGAAATTGAATAATGAGATTTAAAGTATAATGTTATGCAGAGGCACAACGCAAGATGCATCATATTATTAAGGAACAACAATTATCCCAATTACCAACAGCTTCATTCAATATTGAAAGTAAATAACCAAATTTCCAGTTGCCGCTTGTTGATTGTCCCTACCTCCACAACTCCTTTTTATAATCCAATGTTACACCACTTAATATTGCCATTTCATTTCCTCACTTACGCTCTTGTTATTCTTCAAGCAAACATTTTCAAGTTATAATATGTTTGCTACTCCCTAAATTTGTAAGAGAAATTGTGTGGCAGTTGGACATTCGGAATCTCCAATGGTTAAAAAGGGTGCTGAGTGCAACAGACATATATGAGGTAGAAGTTTGTAATGAATGGAATAACAATGGGAGCTAACTAGTGGCCGAGCATATGGTATCACAATGCTGCGGCAATTCAATGGCATAATATTGATAAAAATTCTCATCAAGCATAAAGGCTTAAAATTGTAAGATTACAGGATTTAAGTTTGATGTCACATTCCCAGCTCAATCACAGCTCCCACCATACGAGGTCCAGGAAAGGCCAGATCCAATATCATTGTCTATCTATTGTAGACAGCCTTACTTTCCACAACTCAATCAGTGACCTTCTAATCACATGGCAATAACTGCATTGTTGCACCATGACTCAAAGTATTCAAGCACTTGGGGTAGAACCAGGTCAGTTAGATACTCCACCAAGCATCTCACACTACTCGATGATCACCCCATAATACCCAAGTCTCTATCATAGCACCACCCCAGAGAGCCAATGCATTGGCTGCTACACTGTCTACAACGCTTTACTTGGCCTTTTCCCGTCAGCTATTCTGTACTTAGCTCTTCCTAGACCACCAACAACCAACTCTTCCTGAACCACCAACAACCAACTCTAATACCACAACAACAACCAAGTCTTATCCCACTAAGTGTGGCCGGCTACGTGGAACAAATTCTGCCATAATGTTCAATCCAAAACCATGTCTCTATCCAACTCTAATACCAATTGATAAATATTCAAACACTTGGGGAAATCTCCCTTAAAAGCTAGCAATCAGAGGGAAGAAACAAGCCACTAAAATACTCCATCAATTATCTCAAACTACTCAATGTTAGCACCCCATTATACCCGAGTCCCTATTAGCTGAGCTCTTCTCAACGATGCCTAATACTACTTTTCTTAATTCTTGTGCATTAGCCAAGACAGTCTTACAAATAGAGACGGAGTTATATTAATATCAACCCAACTTGCTAGATAGCCTAATGCTACACCACAATTGCAATATTTTTGAGATAGACCACAAACTAGTCAGCTGATTCATGTCAGAAGTCATAAACTTTGTGTCCCATTCTAAAACAAGAAAACCATTCTTTTCATAGAAACTTATAATGAGATAGAGAATCTATTTATTGTTTATCATTTATACCAATATTGATTTTAAACATCTTAAAAGTTTAAAAATGTAAAAAGATAATGTTAAAACTAGGCAATGCAATCCCAAAACAACTTTCAAAAGTGCAAAATCAAAATCATCAAAACCTAACTAAAAATAGATGTAATGAAAGTAATTACCAGAATAGATAGAAAAAATAAATAAATAAACATGATCCGACAAACAAGGTTACCTCTTTAATTAGCTAATAAACAAAACTACCATAGTAAAAAAAAAACTAAAAGAGTCATTAATTCTTAAAATACCCTATTAAATATCACTTCAAAAGCAAAATTATTGATAAGATTATCCCAAATTAAGAGGCATTAAAAAATTTAAATTAACGAAAAATTACAAAAAAAAATCTAAACTTTAATTCTTGTAAAACCAAAAACAGAAACAGATCTAGTAGTATATCCACAAAACAATGCAGCCACCGACAAATCCAAAAAATAGGGCTAAAAATAGCATAAAATTGAAGAAAAAAACGAACCTTCATATTTGGAATTATCGTGTAGATTCTTCTGATCTGCGAGGCGAAGAAACGGCGGCAACCAAAACAAAGCAGAGAGGAACAAAGCCAGAGAGAAGAGGAAAACGAGAATGCATCTGAAACCAACGAGTTTCTGAATCTGAGAGCAACAACAGCACCGCCGACACTCGGTTTCCGCATTCTGCGGTCGATCCGATGAGGTAGCGCTACGTGGCAGATGTTGTTCTTCTTCGGATTTTCCCATTGGAAGTACAATGCAGAAGAAGAAGTTCAGTGTCCATTCCCTTGGGGCGTGTTTGGTTCACCCATTGGAGAAGACACTGAAAAAATGTTGATGAGAAAACAGATTATTCTGTTATTGGATTTTTTTGAGAATTTTGTTTGATTTTGGTTTTGGAAGAGGAAAAAATTGAGAAATGGTTAGGGTTTGAAAGAGGAAAGGAAGAGATAGTGAAGTAACTCGTGCTGCAAGATTAACAACAAGTGTCATTTTCTTTTGGAGAGACACTGCTTTTATTCATTTTTGCTTTTTGTTTTTTATTTTTTGAATGGAAGAAAATATGTTTTATTTTTAGAGATCAATTTTTTGTCATTGTGTGGAGTAGTAAGTACTATCTCAAACTCACACTCTCACTCTCCTAAATGAAAGAGTATTAGATTTTTTTTTTACAGAAGAGTTGGATTTTAGAGACTCATCAGAATCAATACCAATTTTAAAGTTTATAGAATGTTTTTAAAAATATTTACATTCATATTGATACCGATTTCAATATTAGAAAAAATGTTTGTAGAGGTATTTTTAAATCTAGTAAAATCAGTCGGAGTAAAAAATATTATATTTGAATTTAGATATTTTAATAATTTTAATACGTTTTTTTCAAAATCTTTGAATAAAAAATAAGAAATGTAGAGATTATTATTAATTGGGGAAGTGTCCACTATCATGGCGCTAAGGTGAAAAAAATAAATAAAAAGGAGAATGCATTGTGTGGTGTCATGTGGAAGAAAGTGTTTGTGAGGTGGTGAGGTAAGGTTTGATGAGTTTGACTCTTTTGCTAAGTTTGATAGGCACTTGCACCCTCGTTTTCTTTTATCATGCTTTGCTCGTCTAAGGATAATAATAAGAATTGATTTATTACTAAAAACGCTTCAAGTGTTTTTTACATATTTATATTTATTCGTAAAAACATGTTCTTTTATTTTTCAACGTACGAACGTGCTCCTACTCGTTCTCTTGCAAGATGGTAACGCATTCGGACCAGCGAGCATGCAACACCTGAGCCAGAACGTTAGTCGTTCCTTAAAAAACACAAACAATCCATCCCTAGTGAGGGGAACTACGTCGCTCTGATTCTCATGTTTCCGATGAGATACGTAGGCAGTGGAGTAGGACCCATGCGAGCACTTCTTTTATTTTCCCTATATTTGTTTCTCGTTCCTCTTCCATTCTTTCTCCTTTCTTTCTTTCAGTTCCTTTTCCAGTATCCTTTTCTCTCACCCTTTGATCGGGACAAGCAAGCGTGGATCCCATCGGGTACGATGGACGTGAGGGGGTGTTAATACCTTCCTCTCACGTAACCGACTCTCGAACCCAATTCATTCTCAACGTACGAACGTGCTCCTACTCGTTCTCTTGCAAGATGGTAACGCACTCGGACCAGCGAGCATGCAACACCTGAGCCAGATTATTCTGTTGTTATTGGATTTTTTTGAGAATTTTGTTTGATTTTGGTTTTGGAAGAGGAAAAATTTGAGAAATGGTTAGGGTTTGAAAGAGGAAAGGAAGAGATAGTGAAGTAACTCGTGCTGCAAGATTAACAACAAGTGTCATTTCCTTTTGGAGAGACACTGCGTTTATTCATTTTTGCTTTTTGTTTTTATTTTTTGAATGGAAGAAAATATGTTTTATTTTTAGAGATCAATTTTTTGTCATTGTGTGGAGTGGCAAGTACTATCTCAAACTCACACTCTCTTAAATGAAAGAGTATTAGATTTTTTTTTTTACAGATAAGTTGGATTTTAGAGACTCACCCGAATCAAGATCAATTTTAAAGTTTATAACGCGTTCTTAAAAATATTTACATTCATATTAATAACGGAAATATATGAGGAAACTTTATTAAGATCGTGATAGATTTTAATATTAGAAAAAATGTTTGGAAAGATATTTATAAATTGAGTAAAAACAACTGGAGTAAAGAATATTATATTTGAATTTAGATATTTTAATAATTTTAATACATTTTTTTCAAAATCTTTGAATAAAAAATAAGAAAAGTAGAGATTATTATTAATTGGGGAAGTGCCCACTATCATGGCGCTAAGGTGAAAAAAATAAATAAAAAGGAGAATGCATTGTGTGGTGTCATGTGGAAGAAAGTGTTTGTGAGGTGGTGAGGTAAGGTTTGATGAGTTTGACTCTTTTGCTAAGTTTGATAGGCACTTGTACCCTCGTTTTCTTTTATCATGCTTTGCTCGTCTAAGGATAATAATAAGAAGTGACTTATTTACATATTTATATTTATTTGTAAAAACATGTACTTATATTTTTATTAAAATAATAATGGTAATGGTTAGATGTTACGGTGAGAATAAATTGGACTTGAATCATCTCTTTTGTTTTTCTTTTCATTTTTTTAGGAGAAGATTTGCTACCTTTGAAAGATCATACATATGGTAACTTTAAGGCTATCTCTTTCCAATGGATCATTATTTCTTACTTAAATAATTTATTTTATTCATTCATCTATCTTGTTAATGCACTAAAGGTATCAAAATTATCAACAGCAAAGATAGTTAATTCATTCTCATTCCTCTTCTCTCTCTCTATTTCTTTCTTGATTTCTCTCTCTCTCTCTCTTCATTATAAAATTATTTTTACTTTAAATATAGAATGAGATTAAGAGAGATAGAGAGGAATAAGAAAAATAGAGAGAAAATGAAAGGTCCAAAGTCAAATAAATTTTATCAATAGAGATTTACAATTTATTTTACTTCAAGTCAAAATCAGTTTTTTTTTAAATAGAAAAGACTAAAATTTTATTAGAGCTCTTTTCTATTTAATATGTCGGGGCATATGCCATAAAAATATAAAATGTTTATTATATTTTATGTGTTTTTCTTATTTATGTGAAAATTTGAAAATGCTCATTTTCTCACATTCGAAAGTTAATTTTTAAAGCACTATAATCAATCGACAATGATTTGTGTATTTGGGTTGGGACAAAGTGTGTGAAAATTACGTCAAAATATTATCTTTCACGTAGCAAGTTGGATATTAATCTATATTATCTTTCACGTAGCAAGTTGGATATTAATCTATGGAATGTGACGTTTTTTTTACATGATCAATTTTTTAAACATTCTCACTCAAGTTCCTATATCATGTTTCTTAAAATTCTTTAAAAAAAAAAATCCTTCTCATTCAACTATTGTGTTTAGTAGCATAGTTAAATTATAGGCCTCAAGTATACGACTATATCGGTTATAATATAAAAGATTGTCGAATCTACATAGACTAATTACAACTATCGTTATATATCGTTCATATGTTTAGTTATGGTGACTCGAATGGTTGACTTTATGCGAAAATTGAAAATAATGGATTTAAATCAATATTAATAACGAGAGACCACAACATAGATTTCTGTCGACCTATGTTACTCATATAAATCACAACATTTATTCATAAGGAGAAAATTATTTCTGCATAAAAATAAAAATAAAACTAAATTAGATGTATTGTCCACTTCCGTGTGTTCGTTATCGGATTTTAAATCTGTAATGGCCTACTTTCGTAGTGTGTAATTACAACTTTAAAATTCTCTCTTCAAAAATAATAAGTTCTTAATTAATTAAAATTTTATTTCGTTAACTACTAATTAAAAATCTGGACTTTCTAAGTCCAATACCGTTTTTCGCTCTTTCGACTCATAAACGGTATTTCAGTGTTTCTACATTCGTAGCAAAGTTTTAAAGTAAAAAGAGAATTTTTCAGAACATAAAAATTATTCTCGTTACAATTTATTTCACATGTAATTTATACAAGTTTCATCGGCATGACGGTCCTCATGTTTCGGACTCAATTAAATTACTCAGACATGGTGTAATGAGCATTTAAATAACATAAATATATTGCCTACATAATAAAATTTAACAAAAAAAAAGAACATGGAATGTGAATAAAAATAGAAACTTGCATAACCAATCGTTAGTTGGTTCAATGGTGATTGACGCTGAACTTAGTAGGGAGGACCACGGTTCGATCCCCTGCAACTGCGGTCGGGAAAGGGCTGAAACCACTGGATGTCAGGACTGACCCCCAAACGAGATTAGGCGGTCTAGTGGGCCGGATATTGATGGTGAAAACCAAAAAAAAAACTACATGAATTAATTGCTCTGAATAGAGACTTTTTATTTGGTACAACAATTGAAATTAAAATAGCGGTGCAAAAAATAATAAAAGAGCAACAACAGAATAAAACGGCTACAATATAATTGCGCCAAGTGCAAAAAAATAAAGTTTCATAAACACCCCAATGTAGGATATTTATGCTTTAATTAGTGAATATAGTACTGCAAAATAGGCTATGATGGTTTTTACAATGCATTATAGAGTTATACATAGGCCAATTCGAGCTTTGAAAGTGCCCTAAATCGTCATAAAATCGTGCAAAACAAGGTTGAGAACGTGGAGAAACGATTAAGAGAATTCTGGAAAACTGAATTTGGGCGTTATGGTGTTGATTATCTGCCCATAATGACGCTTGAAGTGAGAGTCTGGGTTTGTAAGCTATGACGGGTGTCAGTTGGCTGACGATCTGCCTGTCATGGACTTCTTCCATATGTTATTCCTTTAAGTTGTTGTTGGTTTGTCTGATAAGGTGGCATGACGGGCGTCACTGCCTAAGTTTATGTCGACCTAGGATTTTCTGACTAAGAGGAAAATCAAGTCAATGTTTGCACATGGTGAAATGCTAAGTGTAACAAATGATAAATATGGCTCGACAGTGATGACACGTTGACCAAATAACCTCGATTGGCATCTTAAGGTGTTAGTTTGGGAAACCTCAAGGAGATACCTTGAAAAGCAGTTGAAAGAGTCTCAGGAGTAGACCTAAGAAGCTATTCAACACCATATCGAGAGAATACTCTCCGACAGACTTTGGATACTTATAAAATTGAGTATACCAAAGATAAATAGGCCTTAATGCACTCAGTAACTTTCTTCATCGATGGAGTATTTATTAGCCTCTAAATAGTTAGAAAACATGGGATAATGGCTTCAGCCGTTTTTTTAAAGCCATAATGACGTGGCAGAATGTGGAGTGAAGAGTTGCATGCGTTCAAGTGACGTGTCAGTGCCTGTAGCAGTAGAACTGTCAAAGACAGTTATTCCTAAGTAGTATTTGTTGAAATATTATATTAGATTTGATTTGATTTGATTTAATATTTAAATATAATCCAAGTTGTGTTAGCCCAAGCCCAATTAGGGTTGTATATAAATAAACCTAGCTTGTATCATTATTTACACAATTCAATAATACAAATCCTTATTTCCTTATTCTTTCTCTATTCTCTCCTCACTAAAAGTGCCTCACGCACTAACAAAATGGTATCATGAACCTTTGGTTCGAGAAAGGGACTGGGGTGTATCGAAATGCCCAGGAAGTGGTGTTCCATTGAAATCGAAATGCCCAAGGACGAGGTGTATTCGAAATACCTAATTATAGGTGCCTTGAAAAAGGTGTCAACGGTAGTACAAGTATAAAAAGGGAAACATTATGGACTCACACTTGAGGGGAGTGTTGGAATAATATAAGCAAGTGTGAGTAAGTGGGGAAATAGTCCCACATTGGATAGGAATGTGGTGACTTGAGCATTTATAAGTGAGAGAAACCACTCACCTATCACCTTAAGGTTTTAGGTGGACAAGTGGTGTTTCTCTCACAAAGGTGCCTAGTCCTACACTATGTATCAATGCTCCCTAGTAAACTCCCCCCAACAAATGGTATCAGAGCCTGATTATTGTTCTTGATCGAGTTTTCAAGAACTTCACGTCAGAGATCGTGTTTCCAGGACAAGTGAATCAACCGCTGCAAAAATGACTAGTGATAAGAGCATTCCAAATTCCCTTCCAATGCTTGACGGCAAGAATTGGATTCGATGGAAAAAATAGATGTAATCCTTATTTGGCTTCCATGATACTCTAGAAGTGGTTACCGACAGCGTTCTTGTGTTGGCTGAAAATACAACCGAAGAACAGAAAAAAGCCCACAACGAAGTCAAGAAGAAAGATTGCATGGCTGCTTATTGCATTCAGACGGCGGTCGATGCTGCTAACTTCGACAGAATCTCTCATGTTGAAACAGCGAAGGAGGCATGGGATATTCTGGTGAAGTATTATGAAGGAGGTGAGAAAGTCAAGGTTGTCAAGTTGCAAACCTTGCGTCGATAATATGAGTTGCTGCCGATGGGAGAAGACAAAAAAGTTGTAGAATATGTGTCGAAGGTTCAGAAACTCGTCAATCTCATGAAAGGTTGTGGTGAAACCATAACTGATAAGATGATAGTTAAGAAGGTAATAAGAACGTTGACCTCTCACTTTAATCACGTTATCGTAGCTATTCAAGAATCTAACAATCTTGAAACCCTAAAAATGGAAGATTTGGTTAGTTCATTGGAGGCGCACGAGATGAGGATTGTCGAAAGAAAGGGAGTCCAAGATTCGATACAAGCACTGCAGGCTCAGTCATGGAAAAGGAATGGTGGTTCCAACAAATCCAAAGGCAACGTCGACAAGACTCAAGGAAAGAAGTCTTGGTCGAACCCTCATAAGAATCAGGTCGAAGATAGAGCTTCTGAATCCTTGAAAAGAGGAGGAGGAAACTATCGAAAGGATAAAGAAGATAAGAAAAGTATGCAGTATTATAACTGTGAAAAGTGGGGTCATTTGGCCAAACATTGTTGGTACAGGAAAGACAATGGATCGAAAAAGGCAAGGACGAAGGAACGAACCTTGCACGCCAAGATTCAGATGATTCTGAATGTGATATGGTGGTTATGGCTGCAGTGGCAGATAACCATGTCGAATCCAAGATCAGGTTCCTCGACTCAAGCTGCTCAAATCACATGACTGGTCGAAAGGAGTGGTTGGCAGATTTTGATGAGTCGAAGAAGAGCAAGATAAAACTTGCTGATAACAGTTCCTTGCAAGCAGAAGGTACTGGCAACATAGTTTTTCAACTGAGTAATAGAGTGAAAGCTATGATCAAAGATGTGTTATATATACTTGGAATGAAGTGTAACCTATTAAGTGTTGGACAACTGGTCGAAAAGGGCTTCTCGGTTGTCATGAAAGATGGAGTTTTGAAATTGTTCGACACCCAGAACAATTTGGTCTTGAAATCTCCGTTGTCGAAGAACAGGACGTTTAAGACCATGATCAGTTTGACTGGAGTACAATGTCTAAAAATAGTTGTCGACCACAAGGATAGTTGGTTGTGGCATTTGAGGTTTAGAAATTTGAATTTTCGATCACTTAATCAGCTGATTACTCAAGATATGGTATCTGGTATTCCAAGTCATGAGATGCCTGACAAACTCTGTGAGGGTTGTTTTGTCGAAAAGCAATCCAAAAATTCTTTCATTTCAACTATGCCAATGAGATCATCCTGCATTCTCGAAGTTGTACATTCAGATGTATGTGGTCCGTTCGAAGAACATACCATGGGTGGAAACAGATATTTTGTTTTGTTTGTCAATGAGTTAAGTCGAAAGCTGTGGATCTATGTGATCAAAAGAAAGGATGAAGTATTTGAAATCTTTAAGAGATTCAAGATGCTTGTCAAAAACCAGAGTGAGAAGAGGATCAAAGTTCTGCGAACCGATGGAGGTGGCGAATACGCTTCGAAGATGTTTGAAAAATTCTGTGCAGAACATGGTGTTAATCATGAGGTAACTGCTCCTTATACTCCTCAACATAATGGAATTGCTGAAAGAAGAAATAGAACCATATTTGATATGGCGAGATGTATGCTCAAGTAGAAGAATTTTCCAAAATCTCTATAGGGTGAAGTTGTTTCGACTCCAGTTTATATCCTAAACAGGTGCCTACCAAGAAATTAAAGAACAAGGTTCCTGAAGAAGTATGGAGTGGCAAACGACCATCAGTGAGTCATCTGAAGGTGTTTGGCTCTATATGTTACAAGAATGTTCCTGATGCAAAGAACGAAGCTTGATGACAAGAGTGAACCTATGATTCTAGTAGGATATCATAAGACTGGTGCATACAGGCTATTCAATCCATTTAATGAGAAGATTGTGTTGAGTCAAGATATTGTGATTGATGAAAATTCTGCCTGGGATTAGAATTCTAGTAATTCAATTAACAAGCCATTGATGAGCTCTGATTTCGACGAAGAAACTAATGAAGTCGAAGTTGAAGGAATTGCTGATAATCCAGACGAAGTCGAAGTAGAAGCAGTTGCTAACATTCCCGACACAGAGGTTGTGGCTGAAACTAGCCAAAGACCTCGGGGAAATAGAGTTCCTCCAACAAGACTTTATGATTATGAAGTGACTGGTGATGATGAAGTCACACCAGATGGAGAATTAGTTCATTTTGCTTTACTTGCAAGTGTTGAACCATCAACCATAACGAAGCTTTAAAGATTCAACAGTGGAAGTTAGCTATGGTTGAAGAGTTGCAGGCAATCGAAAGAAACAACACATGGGAGTTAGTCGAATTGCCAGCATATACAAAAGTTATCGAAGTAAAGTGGGTGTTCAAGTTGAAACACAATGTTGATGGGTCGATAGCAAGACATAAAGCAAGATTAGTAGCTCGAGGGTTTCTTCAAAGAGAAGGACTTGACTACTCTGAATTATTTGCTCCAGTAGCAAGACTGGAGACTGTTCGACTAGTGGTAGCATTGGCATGTAACCAAGGTTGGTCGATATTTCACTTAGATGTGAAGTCAACATTTCTGAATGGTCCGTTAGATGAAGAGGTCTATGTCACACAACCTCCTGGGTTTGTGATTCAGAAGGAATCGAGTAAAGTATATAAGTTGCACAAAGCGCTCTATGGCCTCAAGCAGGCACCTAGGGCATGGAACAAGAAGATCGACTCATACTTGGTCGAATTGGGATTCGTAAAATGCAAATATGAGTATGGTGTATATGTTCAGGTTATAGCACAAGATATAACAATCATCTGCTTATATGTCGATGACTTGTTAGTAACTAGAAATAGCCTGAAGAACTTGTCGAAGTTCAAAGAGCTGATGAAGAAGAAATTTGAAATGTCGGATCTGGGAAAATTGTCTTATTTCCTAGGAATGGAATTTCATATGTCGAAGCAAGGTATGGTGATACATCAAAGGAAGTATGTCAAAGAGATACTCAAGAGATTTAGATTGGAAGATTTGAGTTCTGCATCCTCACCCGTCGAACCAAACTTGAAGTTGGAGAAGCATGGAGAGGAAGACAAAGTTGATGTAACTTTGTTCAAACAAATAGTTGGATCTCTGAGATATGTGTGCAATAGTCGATCTGATATAGGTTTCGCAGTCGGATTAGTGAGCAGATTCATGGGTGAACCAAGAGTGTCACACATGAAAGCTGCAAGAAGAATTCTGAGATACTTAAAAGGAACAACAGATTTTGGAATTCTATTTCGACGAGATTCTGAAGGCAAATGAGCAATAGTTAATTGCTTTTCAGATGCTGATTGGTGTGGAGATAAGGAAGATCAAAGAAGTACAACTGGCTATTTCTTTCAAGTATTTGGTGCCCCAATCTCATGGTGTTCGAAGAAGCAACCTGTGGTGGCATTGTCATCGTGTGAAGCATAATATATAGCAGGATCATATGCTGCATGTCAAGCAATTTGGATCAGATCACTACTTGAAGAAATGGAGGTCGAAGTGAAGAAACCTCTTGTGTTGCAAATCGACAACAAGTCAACTATAAATCTGGCAAAGAATCCAGTTCTGCATGGAAGGAGTAAGCATATCGAAGCCAGATTTCACTTCTTGAGGGAAAAGGTAAATCGAGGTGAACTTGAAGTTAGGCATTGCTCAAGTGAAGCACAGTTGGCCAAAATTTTCACCAAAGGATTGAAGATCGACAGATTCCTGAATTTGAGAAAGAAATTAGGAATAATTCAGATCGACTATGACTAGCATAGGCTCAACAACTTGGATTATGGGGGCGTGTTGAAATATTAGATTTGATTTGATATAACTAGATTTGATTAGATTTAATATTTAGATATAATCCAAGTTGTGTTATCCCATGCCCAATTAGGGTTGTATATAAATAAACCTAGCTTGTATCATTATTTACACAATTCAATAATACAAATCCTTATTTCCTTATTCTCTCTCTATTCTCTCCTCACTAAAAGTGACTCACGAACTAACAGTGTTTATAGAAAACTCATATACTATAGCAAAAGGTTTACAACTTTCACATAAAATTATCTATATAACTGGAGTATCCAAGCTAGAGAGAGAAACAATTTGTGAGGAATTATGTGAGTCTGCGGTCCTCTTTATTTATGTACTTTTATGTTTCCTTAATTGAAACACATTTACTTTTCTTTTCATTTACTGCATTCTCTTTTAATGCTGTTTATTTCAAGTTCTTTTTACTTCTATTCAAACGTCATTTTCTTTGAAGTCTATTCACGCACTGTTTGCAATTAGACAGTTCTAGTTACGTCTTACAAGTATGTCTCACATTCACATTTTACACATAAAACTGATCCCGAGAGATTTTGAGTTAATCTCAAAGACTTTCAAACTTGTGATCGTTCGCTAAAAACACCTACGAACAAATTGGCACGCCCAGTGGGACACATGTGTTGTTTTATGAAAAAATTAATTTTTGGGGAAAAACTGTCGGTTTACTCCTTTGTTTTCATTTTCAATGTCCATTAATGTATGCGCTTGAGGAGTGGGAAAAATTTTAATGTCCTCAGTCACACTCTTTTAAGGAGTGGTAAGATTTTAACACCCATGGCTAACCCCAAGAACACGTCTTGAGGTCATAATGACCCTCCAGACCTAGAATCGCTTGCCACAGTCGCAAACACGACAAGGACAATGAATACCATCGGAGTTTCAGACCTTATTCTATAATCGGTTTCGGCCCCAGTGTCGATGTTAGGGATGATGGTTACTTTACCATAGGTAATAAGTGTACCGGTATCCCTTAGGCTAATTATGATAGTTATTGGGGATAACAACCATTTATATGTCTCAAGTTTCACCATGCCTTATGTTAATAGGGAATATCCTTATGGCATGCCAACTACCATGATGAGGGGTTTACACGTCCATGGTGTCATACCCCAAATTTTGACCACCAAGATTTCCCATCATTGTGCAAATCATCATCACAATATGGATGAACCATCATGCCTCATCAATCTCCTCAAAGATGGGTGAGCATTCACCACAACCAAGAACTAGGGTTTTGAGCCCTCTCAGAACACTTAGACAAATGATCAATCAAGAATTGACATGATCTTCAACTTGTCTAAACTCTCAAACACCTATAAGGGATCAAGAAGACTCTCACATCGGGATCAAGCACAAGGTTGCAACATTCTAGGTGGATCAAGCCTCAAGATCGCCAGTGTCACCAAATTAGGGTTTTGGTCGACTGAGGCCTCCAGATGAAATTTTTCCTTTGGGCATGAGCCAATGCTTCAAAGCATAACCCAAGATACTCTAAGGGACCTCATGGACCCAATCATCAAGTCAATCTAACCTCAGGGGATGCATTCACAAAAAATCAGGAATTAGGGTTTCTTAACCTAATTCACCCCTAAGTTGACTTTTGGGACAAAGCATAAGCCAAAACCTCAAGACATGATTTGAGGGTCTCCAATACACTACATTGATCCATTTGCAACAATGGATTAATCCAAGAAGCTTGATCCACAAGTTTCAATTTCATCAGGACCACAATTAGGGTTTCGAGGAAAAAGTCAACTGTACCTTTGACTTTTGACCAAGACATGCTCCTAAACCTTGGGACATGATTCAATACACCCTATAACACCTATGGAATATACCCATTAGGTTTGATTTAGGTCAAGGACTTGATTTCACCAAGGATCGCACAGTTTGGATTTCATCCGATAAAAAAGTCAACTGTGCACAAAAGTCAAGTTTGACTTTTTGAGATTTTTCACAATTATGGTTCCTTGACCATAAAGTAATGTTAATGTGTGATTGGAATCATCATTCATCAAGAAAAATCAAAGATAGTGAGTTAACTTGTAAAAGGGGTAACCATAAAAACTTAGAATTTTTCTAAGTTATGGAACAAAGTGGCTAGGGTACCAACTTCCAAGGATCATACCATGAGATCCAAGAAACCATTTTGGATGGTCCAAAGCTGGATTTGTAGATCTCATGGCATAATTTAAAAGTGTCAACTACAGCTCATTCCAATTTCTCATGGATTTTTAGTTATGAAGTGATCAAAATGGCTGAAAACACAAAAGTGACACTTTTCCAACACTTAGTGAAATTTTCACTAAGTCAGAATCTGCCTTATTTTTTCCCAAAAGTAGAGGCATTTTTCATTGTAATTCAGGTTGACTCAAAACCAAAGTTGGACATTATGTTGAAATAGGATATGTCAGCTTTCCAAAATGTCAAAGAACTCCATCAAATTCCATCTGAGCTAGAAGATATGACAGCTGCAATATGCCTTGATGTAAACTGTCTTGCAAAGCAGATTTGTGCATAAGGGCTCGATTTGATCAAATTGTGCAACAACAAGCATGGTTATCGATCTGCACACCTCAAGGGGGAACAAACAAGGGACAAACACTGATCCATCAGCCTCCAAAGTCCCCAAATCTACAATAGCCATGCCAAACCTAAAAAGCCTAAAGGAAGCCAAGACTCCAATTTTGTTTTGGAACATTTAATGGATGCTTAGAGGTGGCATGTATCAGAGCAAAGATGAACACTTCAGTCAAGCCTTATCCTTGAATCAAAGAACCATAGGCCTGTGCCCAAACCTCAAGTCAATAGCTAGAGGAGACTTGAGATTCCAAAGTGATCCAATTGGCCAAAGGCCTGCTGCAGTTGCCATTCCCTATTCCTTGCAAAACAAACTTGACACACTATAAATAGACCTCATTTCTGATCAGTTTGAGTACACCAAAGGCCTATAACACTTGCCTTTCTCAAAATCACACTTTCACTTCCAAAAATGCCTTCTAATGCAAGCTACTACCGGGTTTTGAGTTAGAATGTGTTTCCAACCAAACCAATCACACACACACCTCATAAACATCATATAGAAGTGGTCCAAACACTTAAATAACATCTGGAACATCAATTTCTCAAAATCACCAGCCATCTGCACAAGCCTTTGACAGATGCAGTTGAGGTGCCAAATCAAGTTCCAGCTCAATTCAATTCACTCCAAGCATTCAGACACACTCCATAGCACCTAAGGAAGCTGTCCACATCATTGGAACTAAGCTGTAACACCTCCAACGTAGAACTCGATCACCAGCTGCAAGAGGTAAGCCTCAACTTGGTCATCTCATGATTCATGCATATTTCCTCACACAATAATTTTGCCATATGTTCATAATCATGTATGGAGGGTTTCCCTTCAATTAATTGCTTTGTATGAATCGTGTATCAAATTTCTCATCCTTCATGCAGAATTTAGGGTTCTTGAGGTTTTTCTTGATTTCTCATTCCATGCTTAAAATAAATAAAATTAAAGACCATAGACATGTTCGTGAGTTGAAAACGAGCAGATTGGTATGTGGATTGTGTGATTTCATCAAGTATTTAGTGAGATCGATGAGAAAACGCAAATCTGGGCAAAACAGAGCTCGCGGGCAAGACCGAGATGTTCTTGGCGCCCTTTTTCAAATATTTGAATTTTTGAATTTTTGTGATTTTATTTAATTGATTCAAAAATTAATTTCTCTCTGAATTTTAATGATTTTGAGTTGATTCTTTTTTTAATAATTCACAAAAATGTTAAAATATTTTATTTTACAAAAATTCCCCAAAAATATTATTTATTTCATATATTTGATATTTTTGCAAAGAATTAATTTTTATTTGTTTTTTTAACATTTTAAAAAATTTCTTTCTCTTGATTTTCCAAACTTAAATGGTTTTCAATCATTTTGTGGATAAAAACATGATTTTTGAAACATTGACCTAGGATCACCACTCATTTTTCACATGTTTTCAATAATTTTTATTAATTTTTAAACAAAATTAATGCCATTTTTAAGCAAAATTATGGTTTTGATTAATTTCACCCTCATCAATCTTTTTCAAACTTTTTGGGCCTCTTGAGAGAGTGTAAGACCCAACTCTTTGAAAATATAAACCTTTTTGGGCCTCAGACATTGTATAAGTCCCACTGTATTTTCAAAATCACGGCGCGGTCGTCGCCTTTTAAAACAAAATCATTTGGGCCTCTCCTTGAGTTATAAGCCCCCGTCACTTGTACAAAAAAAAATACTTTTTGGGCCTCTTGAGAGAGTGTAAGACCCAACCCTCTGAAAATATAAACTTTTTTGGGCCTCAGACATTGTATAAGTCCCACTATACTTTCAAAAGTTCGGCGCGATCGTCGCCTTTGTAACAAACACAACTGGGCTTCTCCTTGAGCTATAAGACCCATCTTTATTCATTTTCAAACTCTTTGGGCCGCTAATAGAGTGTAAGACCCAATCCCTTTTTAACCAAAACCTTTTTGGGCCTCAGACATTGTATAAGTCCCACTGTGTTAAAAAAATCTCGGAGCGATCGCCATTTCAAAACAATTCCCCTTTTTGATTTAAGATTCAAATATACAGTTGTTACCAAAACTTTCTTTAATTTCTTTGAACAACTAACAATACAGCATGGAAGTTTGCTCACCTGTAAGTTTTATCTGCTGTCATTTACCCACTTTAATATATATATAACTGTATTGTGGGAAGCTGTGCACTGTGAGTCTTCTTTCATTCTTTTAAATACATGTCAAATATATATAACTGTATTGTGGGAAGCTGCACATGGTTAGTCTTCTTTCATACCCTTTTAAAATACTTGTCATATATCAACTGTATATATACTAGTATAGTTATTTAGATTTTTCCCCGACAACTAGGTCTAGAACTAGGTAAAGCCCTGTTGGTCACTCTTAAATACAGTCAAAACTAGATCCCCATAGGATTTCCAGATATAGTCTTGCCTTCTCTTGGGCTTAAACAATATGGAACAAAGAGAAAGGCAGTATTCCTCGTGAACCTTTTCTCAGACTGTCACCCCTAGAAATTGTCAAAGAAATTCTACTCCCCGGAGTTGATCTATTCTCGGTGAATAACATCTCTTGAATTTCTTCAAACTGTAGAACTTTCACTAAATGATCTATTCTCGGTGAATAGCATTTCTTGAACTTTTCTTGGTTTGGGACCCACATGCTTTCTAAAAGCATCCCCGCCTCCTCTTGGGAGTTGTACAAGGATCCTCCGGCTTCTTAGAAGTTCTCATGCCTTCTCTTAGGCTTAATACAAGGACCCTGAAGACCTCTTAATGGTATAAGATAGAAGTTAGTCATCCTTTGCTAGAGCAGTCTTTCCAGTGTCAAATCTCAGACCATTTAGGGTTGATTCTCATCCCTTAAAACACCCGTCTCCCATGGAAGGCATCATACAAAAGATAAAACTCTTCCAGTAGACTAGGACAGTCTAAAAAACCCCTTTGAGTCTCAAAGACATTCTCAAGTTCCCTACCACATAGGGGAAACCCTGATCATCCGATCAATCCCCGACTGAGTTAAAGAAACCAGTCCCTCTCCTAAAAATCCCCAAGCCAGGGTCAATTTATCATCTGGATAACACTATCTCAAATCAGAACCTCATGGTCTCTGATATCTCAACTCTTCTGTAACCCTCAGCAAGAGTTGATTCCCCATTTGGACCTGCCTCAAAATCTCAATAACCCCCGGCAGAAGATAGCATCCTCTTAGGCTTTGTATAATGATCGTTCCTCAGCATAGTCAGCCTCCTCTTGGACTTTGTACAAATGATCCTCCCCAGCGGAGCTAACCTTTTCAGACTCTCTTGTTGAGTCAATCACCTTTTTAGACTCTCTTGTCGAGTCAATCAACTTTCAGACTCTTTTGTTGAGTCAATCACCCTTTTAGACTCTCTCCTTGAGCCAATCACTTTTCAGACTCTCTTATGGAGTCAAGCACTCTCTTGTTGAGTCAACCCCTTTTAGCCTCTATGTCGGGCTTTGTACGAGACAGATACAAACACTCTCTTGTTGAGTTCATAGCCTCCTCTTAGGCTTTGTATAATGATTTCCCCTAGCAGGAGTTAACCTCCTCCGAAGTTGCGTAGAATTATTTCTCCAGCTTGTTCAGCCACAATCCTGGGCTTTGTACAGGACAGATAAAAGCACTCTCTTGTGGAGTCAGACCCTTTTAGCCTCCATCTTGGGCTTTGTACAAGATATAAAATTTCATAAGCTTAGGACAAACGTTTTCCCCAGCGAAGTCAATTCCTCCGAGCCTTCATTTAGACTTTGGGGAATAAATTCCCAAACAGAGTCAAACTCTTTTCCGCCTCTATCTTGGGCTTTGTACAAGATAGATAATACTCTCCAGCAGAGTCCAATCCTTTTAGCCTCCGTCTTGGGCTTTGTACAAGACACCTAAAATATCCTCAGTCGAGTCAGTAAAGTCTCTTTTTGCCTCAATCTTGGGCTTTGTACAAGACAAATAAAGATTTCTTTCCCACAGAGTCAGTCTTCTTTTAACCTCAATCTTGGGCTTTGTACAAGACAAATACAAAACTCCCCGACGGAGTCAAAATCCTTTTAGCCTCCTCTTAGGCTTTGTATAATGATATCCCCAGAGTCAGTCTCTTTTTTGCCTCAATCTTGGGCCTTGTACAAGACATATATATAAGCACTCTCTTATTGAGTCAGTCATTTCTAGCCTCCTCTTAGGCTTTGTATAAGGACTTCCCCAGTGGAGTTAATCAACCTCTTAGCTTCAACCTTGGGCTTTGATCAAGGCACACAAAAAATCAACAATCCCCTCAGAGGAAGTCCAATCCCTCTTTAGAGAGGACAAGTTCTCTCTCATTCAAACCTTTTAGCTTCAATCTTGGGCTTTGAACAAGACACCAAAACATCTTTTTCCTCCCTTAGAATAGGAGGAACTACGATTGCTCTAATTTCCCTGTTTCATTTAAACAGGAATACGTAGGCATAAGATTGCGAAATCTTAGCGAGCATACTAATCAAAAACTCTAGGTCCAGTACCTTCATCAATCCCAAACTTAGGTCCAATACCTTACCAAAAACATCGGGAAGAACCCGAACATCAACAAAAACTCACTCTCCTTGTCATACTTTCCCAAGAAACTTTCCCAACCCATTAACGGATAAACACCATCAATTACAAAAGTGAAACCTAAAGCTAATATCCTGTGGATAACCACATATAGGATGGGTAATTGACAACTACCCATTGTATAACCTGACCCCGGACCCCCTAATGTCTTTTAAGCGTTTGTTTAGTTAAACAATCGCGTGCAAGGTTAGTTTTAGATAACTTCCCTTTCCCTTTCAGCTTCATGGGATAAATAAGAAATAAGAAAGTAGCACCCCTCCTCCTCATTGCGGTGAGGAAAATCCAGCGATAAGGTGGTCGCGTCACGGACAAAAATTGCTCGCTACACATGGTTCTACATTTTCGGACAATGCAACAACGATATCATCACCTTTTAATTCACATTTTACATTAGGATCTTCCATAAGCAATGATGGTCGAAATGGGCAACCACAAGGGGGATTTCGATATGCTTCCTCCCATAATGCCAACTTTTACCACTGATTCTGTAGCGAACATGAGGCAACAAATAAATGAGAGTAACCATGAAATGGTGAATATGTTAACACGACAAATAAACATTGTGTCCAATCCCTTGATCCAAAATACTACACAAAGTTACCAGCAGTTAGCCCATCAAATGGGCATGATTATTGACTTTTTTGGAGTTCCTCCAGTGCCCGTTATGCCTCCACTGGTTAACTAAGTTCCAGTCGAGCAGCCTCAACTAGAGGTGGCCGAGAGGAACCAAGCCCAAAATGGTCGTGAGGTAGTTTATGTGCCCATAAACCAAGATGCCGACCAGGTACTTAGAAACGTCCAACAGAATAATCTAGCAGGGCAAAATAATATAACAAACGTGGTCGAACAGATCTTGGCCCAAAATGGCCTTAATATTGGCCTACATACGCCTAATTATATATCTCTATTGTCAGAGTATGCTCAATAAACTGAACTCCCCATGGGATGGAAAGTCCCCAAATATACTAAGTTCTCTAGTGAGACTAACGAGTCGACAATCGAGCATGTGGCTAGATACTAGGTCGAGGCAATGGATATAGCCAACAATGAGAATTTAAAGATGAAATATTTTCCAAATTCTCTAACAAAAAATACATTTACGTGGTTCACTACATTTCCCCCTAATTCCATACATGGAATCAGTTAAAGAGAGTGTTCCACGAATATCTCTATATGGGCCTGTCAAAAATTTGCCTTAAAGAATTGGCCAACGTTAGGCGAAATATGCCTGCGTCAATAAATGATTATCTAAACAGGATTAGACTTCTCAAAGCAATATGTTTTACGCAAGCCCTTAAACACGAATTAGTCGAAATGACTGCTAGTGGCCTAGATTACTCTATCAAGAAAAAACTAGATACTCAGTATCTTAGGGATATAGCCCAACTAGCATATAAAGTGTGTCAGGTCAAATCCACCACTTGCTACTATATACCACTTCTAAGTGTATCAATTGTATTGGTTTCAAAATTGGATTTGACTTTTCATTGCTTCATCTTTTCCCTCCATGCTTGCACGATTACCAACTCTGATCACTTCCAACTTTTTACAATATCACTTTCTCCCCTGCAGGACTTTTCACTTCTATCACTTCTTCATTTCTACAACTTTTCACTTCAAAAACTTTGCTCTCATTTCTTGCTCTTCCGTTTCTCCTTCAGTTCATCGCCTAGTCCGAGATACATTTCCTTCAACTCATTCTTTTTCAGATACAAGGTGAGTATTTCCATGGTTCCTTCTTGATAGTGTTATCTTGCACAATCAATAACGCCTTATAACAATATCGTCTTAACTGGTTTTCTTTCGTCGTTTCTTTTTATCTACTTCTTGGTTTGTTTTGTCTACTCCTTGCAGTGATATAATTTTATCTGGTTTTGTTTTGTTGCTTCATTTTATCTACTGCTTGGTTCGTTTTGTCTACTCCTTGCAGCAATGTAGTTTTATCTGGTTTTGTTACCTACTGCTTGGTTCGTTTTATCTGATTATGTCTATTTTATCGTGTTCTACTTTTCAGTTTACGCCATCATGTCGAGACCCTATTATGATATCTGATTTACAGAAGGGTAACAATGTCTGGAAAATAGTTGTCGTATTGTTGACCTATGGGCCATGAAAGAACGAAATGATCAGGAACATTTTGAAGTTATTATACAGGACATCAAGGTGAACTTTTTTGTTGATGTCATTTATTGTCTCTGATGCTGAAACATTCCATAACTTTGCTCATTAATGCTTTGATGTTTTAGGGCAACCAAATTCATGTCATAACTAAAAGTCATAATATGGAAGTATGGAAAAGTAGGTTCCAAGAACATCAAACATATGTTGTTTATAACGGCGAACCTTTAGACAACGATCTACCTTTGAAGGTTTGTGATAATATGTTAAAGTTGCTTTTTACTAATGGAACTACTCTCACAAAGTTAGACATACCTGAAATACCCCATCACAAGTTCATTTTAAAGCCTATTGTTGATTTCTTAAGTGGAAATTTTCAAAGTGATCGATTATACGGTATTGCTCCTAACACTTCATCTCCATCCTTTTTGCACTTTGTTGTTTTCAAGCATATCTGTGTATTACAATTCGCTTTTGGCACTTTGTTGTTTTCCTGTTCATTTATCAGTTTTATATATTACACAGATGTCATTGGTGTTCTCCGTGATGTTGTAAAAACACAAACTGGAGGGGGAGGCAAAAAATCTTTCATCAACATTGCCTTGTCAGATGAATCATATGATTCCAAATAATTAGTGCTCACTGCTCAAAATTGATTTTGTCATAAACTCTAATCCTTTCTTTTTGCTTAAAGTGGGAATGAAATAGGTGTTAAACTATGGGATTCCTATGCAACACAATTTCTGGGCTATACACAATAACGAGAAGCATTCATCTGGACCAACATCGGTCGTCCTGGCTCATGCTTGGGTTCAATTTAGTTCAGGTTACTTCAACTACAATGGACTATTTTAAAATAAATTTTCATGATATCCTAATTATTAACACATGTTCTTTTGATTATTTTTTAGTCACTAGAAAATTGAACCTCTCCAATGCATGGAATGGCTCTAAGTTGCTTGTCAATTACAACCATCCTCAAGTTAATGAATTCGTAACAAAGTTTGTCACCCCGTCTAGCTCCTTTTCCATACATACATTTTGAAATTCTGGCATCAGATATGTGATGTCATGTGTGATGTCACAACATCAATATCTGTTGTATGAACAAGGCAATAATAGAAATCAGATAATGCACACAAGGATTGTTCACCCAGTTCGGTCTAACTACCTATGTCTGGGGGCATACCAAGCCAGGAAGGAAGTCCACTATTAGTAGTATCAAATTACAGACTCAACAAACCAGTTGACAATCAACCTAATCTAATCACTACCGAATGACCCTTTTATCTAAGAAACCACTTAGATATGAGACTCAATCTCACTCCCAGTCATAGCCATGATGTCTAGCAGTCAACATCTCAGCCACTGCATCAACAGCTTGATTTCCAACAACTCTTCAATCACAGAAAAGTACACGATACACTTCTATGCCTATACTCAGCCAAGACTCTTGACTGAGAACACCATCTTGGAGTTGCTTCAAAGCTTCCTCCAAGAACAATACAAAACTCATTACCTACAGGTTTCTGAGTAAGAACACAGTGACCATCTCACAACCCGAGTGGTTCACTTAGACAAAGCCCTAATGATCTACATCTTGGACCCGTACCTATTCTAGGTTACAAGCATTCTATTTATAACATAATCCCAACTGGATTTGGGCCTTCGAATCTCAACAAATCTTCTGCTGCAAATCTGCAAAAGATTCTGCTACTAAATTGATCTTCAATCAAATCTTCAATTAAATCTTTAATTAATATCATATCTTTCAGCCTTAACAATAGTAACAAGATCTGCTTCATATTTGATTGTACCAGAATATATCTATTCCATGATATTCTCCTGCAATCTCTCAATCAGATCTTTTCCTTAACACACTTGCACACGCGCAGCCCTAACACTTACCAAACTGATGTTATGTCATCTGATGTCATGACATCGGGTTTGACATCAGCACAAAACTGCAACCCTTAAAAACCAGAATGTTAACTAAACATAACAAAAATGTTAGAAGCTCATGTTGAAACATCAACCATGACATCAACTTTGTTTTACCAAAATTTCAGCCAATCACAAGAACTTACAATCTCCCCCTTTGGCTAATTTTGGCTAAAACCACTAAACATTACTACTCAGATTACAACAGCAATTACAACCCTATACTACTGTTAGTAGACATCAGCAACTACTGATCCTAACAGTAACCATTAGTAACTACTGTGTACATCAACCATGGAGAATTATCTTCTTTGGAAATTTTGAACGATGTTAGGACAACATGTCTGACACCAACTTCAGGCATCATATTAGGTGCAAACAAGTAGAAAGTGCTGAAGTCATTTGGTGCACATGAGAAAGAAGATATCTGACACTCCCCCTCAATCCAGTACATTTCTTTTTCCTTTCAGGGCAGACCTAGAATATATGTAGAAGACTCCTCCAGAAAAGAAACGTCTGCCTATACATAAAAGACCAATGGTGGCATAAGAGAATTCTGCACACATTATTTGATCAGATCCCCTAGCCAACCCAGGCAACTCAGAACACAGGTCACAACTGTGTTCATAACTCAGGACACAAGTCACAAAGACTCACCACCAACTTAAGGATAGGACATCCTCTTTGAAATCTCTGAAACACATCCAGACATGGCATCTGTGCAAACAATTTAGCAAACCCTTTCCTTTCTCCCCCTTTTTAGCCAAAAATTGGCAAAGAAAGCTCTCACAGAACCAGACCCAAGTAGTGTTCACCCAAAAACGAACAAATGCCATAAGACTTATGAAATAAGAACACTCACTGGCTGAAGGAGAACAGAATAACCTCTATAAATAGGTGACCAGTTACTTTGGAATTAACGAGCTTTGAATGAGTCAAAAATTCTTGGTCACAGAAACGCTATTTTAGGTACTAAAAACTCCACCCAAATTCAATGTCTATCGTCCAAAACAGTCTTGACCACCTTTATTACCACCTAAATGACTCTTACCATAAATTGTGCCAAAACTGATCCATGCATAGTCGATGACACGTGTTTCACCTTATCCCTACACCACTGTCCAGAATAATTCCTTGTTTGGCTCAAGAAAGACATGTCTTGTACCATGTTCTGACATCTTCTCAGACAATGTCTGATTTCTCACACCATTATCAACCCAAGACTCCACAGAAGATTATACATTCCAAACCAATGAAATTGTCTTTAGACTTCTCCTCAGAAGCATGTGCACACACGATTCAAAAACTTAGCTTCACATGGCTAGAACCATCCAATGCCCACCAACAGCCTAATGTCATAACATGTTATCTTACATTATCTTCTCATATGAGACAACCAATCTCCACAAGCTTGATCAGCATGCAAGCTTCACAACATATTAACCTTTGTTGCAGACTTTATAGACAAGTACTCCCCCTGTCATGGTTAACTAATGCTCTAGGTGGAGATGAACATTTGAGTACACTTGCTGAGTACATTCACATGATGTACTTTCACTTTTGGAGTACACAAACAAGTATCCTGACTTGTTTGACTCTGCTCACAACCTCCACGAATTCTCAGCTTTACTTAAAAGCTTTACTGAGATCCAATCTCTTCAAGAGATACTTGCAACAGAAGTAAGAACAGCCATAAAAACGTTTTGAACAACTCAACTTATCTGACGCAATTCCTTTGCCATTACATCCACTAGTGGTTGTTAACACAAGATCGGAATCTCCACATTCTAATCCACATAGTCAGAAACACCTCTTCTGACAAAAATGCTTGAGCATCAACCTCCATATGCGCAATCTCAATCATCTTCCATCAGCAATCATGATGTTACAACATCATTAGAGACATCAGCTTCTCATTACCATTCAAAGGATTCTCTCTCCCCAAGCTTTTCACCTGGCTTTAGCAGGGCCTTCCATCATCCAACTATCCAAAGGCATTCATTCCCTATCATTCTCCCGTATGATAAATTGGAATACTCCTGATCAGTTGATGAGTATCTTCACCTTCAGACTTCCAAGCAATCATTACCTGATCTGCTTCAGTCTTCTCTACATTCTCCATCCAAGACAGACCTTCTACTTCATCATTCTCCCGTATGACTATGTAGACGCTCCTTAGGCATAATGTAGGCACCAAGCTCCTGAACCAAAGCACACTCATCCTTCACCAAGGAAATTCAGCCCAGATACTAACTCAACACCAAGTTAGAACATCTGCCACACACCAAGACATCATCACCCTGATTCTTGATATGCTCCACCAACTGGACTTACTCTAGCATAGTAATCCAAAGAACAAGAGAAATAAACTCTCATCCACCTTCAAGAAGAATAATCTCCTTGAGTCTTCAACTCATCATCCTTCTGCCCTCAATAATAACCAGCTGCCACAGTTTGATCACCTCATTCATGAATCCTCATGTGAAAACAATCAAATGCCACATTTTGACTTTTTTCACGTTTGTTAGAACTCTCACAAAGATATCTTGATCCACCAAGGAAACTTGATCTTCATGTCACATGTTCCACTTGCTCAAGAGCAATCATACTTAGACTCCCTAAGCCATGGTCATGTAACATCTTCTCCTTTCTGCAGCTCCCGCAAACTGCCATGAGAATGATCTTTTTGAAGCATCCTATTATCCATTCCTGTAGATCATCCTCTCATACATTGATGTACCACATCACCAGCTGAGACTTCTGATGCCAAGCTAGATGTCAGAACATTATGACATCCAACTGTTGAATTCAGCTCTTCCTTCAGCCACTCAGAAGAACCTCCTCCCTTTGCAGAAACAGATTTCCATGCTCTCATAGACTTGATTCAACAATCAAGTTTAAGTAGACAACCTCCATCCTGCTCAGAAACTCCAAAGACTTCAAACCTGTCACATCTGAATCTTCAGAAGATAAGTAGTCCAAGACTACCACACAATCGTATTATTATAAGCTCAAGATCATGATTGTTTCACCACAGCCACATAGAGAAAAGTATATTCTCAACACTTTAGCAGTCCTCAAAAGCCTTCCAGGTTAGGCCAGTGTCTTGATCTTTTACTCCCCGCTGAGCAAAGAACTGAAGTGATGTTACAACATCAGTCTAAATCACCTGTAACGTCCACTAGTATTTGGAGACTCCAACCAAGGTGATCCACACAAATCTCACACGAGAACATCTGATCAACTTCCAAGACTGCATAATCTTCCATAAGCTTCAAGGTTCAGACCTCCTCAAGAATAATACCTTACATTCTTCTGCATCTAACGGAGAACTTCCCTCTAACCGGTATCTGAAGCACATTACAACAACTAGGGTATCACCAATATGTTCCTTCTAGTCCTTCAAGCCATAACACTGGAAGAGTTTATCTCAACCACAGGCTGATTTACACTGCTACTGCCCATAATCTCTTGGATGTAATTTAACTTAACCATGGATCATCTCCTTCTCTTTTTCTTCAACCAGCTCCAGCCAAAAAGCTCGGGCATTATGAATGATACTTTGCACAAGTACACCCGTCAGTAGCATCTCAAATATTGTTCAACTTCACAGCTTCAGAGATCCTTCAAAACAGCTACAATCTGATAGGTCTTTGACTTAGCATTTACCATAAACAACTGATGTGTAGCGTGATGTAGAGACATTAGGATTGACAAATCAAGCTCCACTTCTTTCTTGATGAAACTTCCTCCAGTTCATGATCAGAATCATGTATCTTCACAAGAGAGTTCATCTACAGATATACCAGAACTACACCATAACCAGGAATCTCCTCCTAATTAGGTCACCACAAATAAGCTTAAGAGATAACTTATCAAGATCTTCACTCCCGTATGAAAGATTTGACAGTGATACTCTTTTGCTTTGGCTCCACCTTCTTCTTTTGCCATCAAAGAACTTGAGAAAGAAGGAATCTATGTTCTGGACAGATTGGTCTTCAATACCTGATTTGAAATATATTCTTCTTCTGCTGAAGAGACCAACCTCTAAAGTCTTTCCAAAAAAACTTTCCTAAAATCTCACCACCAGAGACACAAGAACCAACCAGGGTTACATCAGATACCATGCAGCGGAACGCACAACAACTCCTCAACACCCTTCAGGCACTACTAAATAAACCTTGCACACCATCACCGAAATCCAAGTGCCAGCAAAAAGGTTTGAAAAACAAACTCACAACAGCTGATCTGTCATGAATAGTCCATCCTCCACTTCAAGGGACCATACAAACAACTCAATGAACTGACCAAGTCCATAACACAGCAAAACTATCTTCCTTGCTCATGACCCAGAAAGTAACTTCCCTAGATCTCATCCAGAAACAGACAGGATACCTGCTCTGATACCAATTGAAATTCTGGCATCAGATATTCGATGTCACGTGTGATGTCACAACATTAATATTTGTTGTATGAACAAGGCAATAATAGAAATCAGACAATGCACACAAGGATTGTTCACCCAGTTCGGTCTAACTACCTACGTCTGGGGGCATACCAAGCCCGGAAGGAAGTCCACTATTAGTAGTATCAAATTACAGATTCAACAAACCAGTTGACAATCAACCTAATCTAATCACTGCCGAATGACCATTCTATCTAAGAAACCACTTAGATATGAGACTCAATCTCACTCCCAATCATAGCCATGATGTCTAGCAGTCAACATCTCAGCCACTGCATCAACAACTTGATTTCCAACAACTCTTCAATCACAAAAAAGTACACGACACACTTCTATGCCTATACTCAGCCAAGACTCTTGGCTGAGAACACCATCTTGGAGTTGCTTCAAAGCTTCCTCCAAGAACAATACAAAACTCATTACCTACAGGTTTCTGAGTAAGAACACAGTGACCATCTCATAACCCGAGTGGTTCACTTAGACAAAGCCCTAATGATCTACATCTTGGACCCGTACCTATTCTAGGTTACAAGCATTCTATTTATAACATAATCCCAACTAGATTTGGGCCTTCGAATCTCAACAAATCTTCTGCTGCAAATCTGCAAAAGATTCTGCTACTAAATTGATCTTCAATCAAATCTTCAATTAAATCTTCAATTAATATCATATCTTTCAGCCTTAACAATAGTAACAAGATCTGCTTCATATTTGATTGTACCAGAATATATCTATTCCATGATATTCTCCTACAATCTCTCAATCAGATCTTTTCCTTAACACACTTGCACACGCGCAGCCCTAACACTTACCAAACTGATGTTATGTCATCTGATGTCATGACATCGGGTTTGACATCAGCACAAAACTGCAACCCTTAAAAACCAGAATGTTAACTAAACATAACAAAAATGTTAGAAGCTCATGTTGAAACATCAACCATGACATTAACATTGTTTTACCAAAATTTCAGCCAATCACAAGAACTTACAATCTCCCCCTTTGGCTAATTTTGGCTAAAACCACTAAACATTACTACTCAGATTACAGCAGCAATTACAACCCTATACTACTGTTAGTAGACATCAACAACTACTGATCCTAACAGTAACCATTAGTAGCTACTGTGTACATCAACCATGGAGAATTATCTTCTTGGGAAATTTTGAACGATGTTAGGACAACATGTCTGACACCAACTTCAGGCAGCATATTAGGAGCAAACAAGTAGAAAGTGCTGAAGTCATTTGGTGCACATGAGAAAGAAGATATCTGACACTCCCCCTCAATCCAATACATTTCTTTTTCCTTTCAGGGCAGACCCAGAACATATGCAGAAGACTCCTCCAGAAAAGAAACGTCTGCCTATACATAAAAGACCAATGGTGGCATAAGAGAATTCTGCACACATTATTTGATCAGATCCCCTAGCCAACCCAGGTAACTCAGAACACAGGTCACAACTGTGTTCATAACTCAGGACACAAGTCACAAAGACTCACCACCAACTTAAGGATAGGACATCCTCTTTGACATCTCTGAAACACATCCAGACATGGCATATGTGCAAACAATTTAGCAAACCCTTTCCTTTCTCCCCCTTTTTAGCCAAAAATTGGCAAAGAAAGCCCTCACAGAACCCGACCCAAGTAGTGTTCACCCAAAAACGAACAAATACCATAAGACTTATGAAACAAGAACACTCACTGGCTAAAGGAGAACAGAATAACCTCTATAGATAGGTGACCAGTTACTTTGGAATTAACGAGCTTTGAATGAGTCAAAAATTCTTGGTCACAGAAACGCTATTTTAGGTACTAAAAACTCCACCCAAATTCAATGTCTATCGTCCAAAACAGTGTTGACCACCTTTATCGCTTCCTAATTGACTCTTACCATAAATTGTGCCAAAACTGATCCATGCATAGTCGATGACACGTGTTTCACCTTATCCCTACACCACTGTCCAGAATAATTCCTTGTTTGGCTCAATAAAGACATGTCCTGTACCATGTTCTGACATCTTCTCAGACAATGTCTGCTTTCTCACACCATTATCAACCCAAGACTCCACAGAAGATTATACATTCCAAACCAATGAAATTGTCTTTAGACTTCTCCTCAGAAGCATGTGCACACACGATTCAAAAACTTAGCTTCACATGGCTAGAACCATCCAATGCCCACCAACAGCCTAATGTCATAACATGTTATCTGACATTATCTTCTCATAAGAGACAACCAATCTCCACAAGCTTGATCAGCATGCAAGCTTCACAACATATTCACCTTTGCTGCAGACTTCATAGACAAGTACTCCCCCTGTCATGGTTAACTAATGCTCTAGGTGGAGATGAACATTTGAGTACACTTGCTGAGTACATTCACATGTTGTACTTTCACTTTTGGAGTACACAAACAAGTATCCTGACTTGTTTGACTCTGCTCACAACCTCCACGAATTCTCAGCTTTAGTTAAAAGCTTTACTGAGATCCAATCTCTTCAAGAGATACTTGCAACAGAAGTAAGAACAGCCATAAAAATGTTTTGAACAGCTCAACTTATCTGACGCAATTCCTCTGCCATTACATCCACTAGTGGTTGTTAACACAAGATCAGAATCTCCACATTCTAATCCACATAGTCAGAAACTCCTCTTCTGACAAAAATGCTTGAGCATCAACCTCCATATGCGCAATCTCAATCATCTTCCATCAGCAATCATGATGTTACAACATCATTAGAGACATCAGCTTCTCATTACCATTCAAAGGATTCTCTCTCCCCAAGCTTTTCACCTGGCTTTAGAAGGGCCCTCCATCATCCAACTATCCAAAGGCCGTCATTCCCTATCATTCTCCCGTATGATAAATTTTAATACTCCTGATCAGTTGATGAGTATCTTCACCTTCAGACTTCCAAGCAATCAATACCTGATCTGCTTCAGTCTTCTCTACATTCTCTATCCAAGACAGACCTTCTACTTCATCATTCTCCCGTATGACTATGTAGACGCTCCTTAGGCATAATGTAGGCACCAAGCTCCTGAACCAAAGCACACTCATCCTTCACCAAGGAAATTCAGCCCAGATACTAACTCAACACCAAGTTAGAACATCTGCCACACACCAAGACATCATCACCCTGATTCTTGATATGCTCCACCAACTGGACTTACTCTAGCATAGTAATCAAAAGAACAAGAGAAATAAACTCTCATCCACCTTCAAGAAGAATAATCTCCTTGAGTCTTCAACTCATCATCCTTCTGCCCTTAATAATAACCAGCTGCCACAGTTTGATCACCTCATTCATGAATCCTCATGTGAAAACAATTAAATGCCGCATTTTGACTTTTTTCATGTTTGTCAGAACTCTCACAAAGATATCTTGATCCACCAAGGAAACTTGATCTTCATGTCACATGTTCCACTTGCTCAAGAGCAATCATACTTAGACTCCCTAAGCCATGGTCATGTAACATCTTCTTCTTCCTGCAGCTCCCGCAAACTGCCATGAGAACGATCTTTTTGAAGCATCCTATTATCCATTCCTGTAGATCATCCTCTCATACACTGATGTACCACATCACCAGCTGAGACTTCTGATGCCAAGCTAGATGTCAGAACATTATGACATCCAACTGTTGAATTCAGCTCTTCCTTCTGCCACTCAGAAGAACCTCCTCCCTTTGCAGAAACAGATTTCCATGCTCTCATAGACTTGATTCAATAATCAAGTTTGAGTAGACAACCTCCATCCTGCTTAGAAACTCCAAAGACTTCAAACCCGCCACATCTGAATCTTCAGAAGATAAGTAGTCCAAGACTACCACACAATCGTAATGTTATAAGCTCAAGATCATGATTGTATCACCACAGCCACATAGAGAAAAGTATATTCTCAACACTTTAGCAGTCCTTAAAAGCCTTCCAGGTTAGGCCAGTGTCTTGATCTTTTACTCCCCCCTGAGCAAAGAACTGAAGTGATGTTACAACATCAGTCTAAATCACCTGTAACGTCCACTAGTATTTGGAGACTCTAACCAAGGTGATCCACACAAATCTCACACGAGAACATCTGATCAACTTCCAAGACTGCACAATCTTCCATAAGCTTCAAGGTTCAGACCTCCTCAAGAATGATACTTGACATTCTTCTGCATCTAACGGAGAACTTCCCTCTAACCGGTATCTGAAGCACATTACAACAACTAGGGTATCACCAATCTATTCCTTCTAGTCCTTCAAGCCACAACACTGGAAGAGTTTATCTCAACCACAGGCTGATTTACACTGCTACTGCCCATAATCTCTTGGATGCAATTTAACTTAACCTTGGATCATCTCCTTCTCTTTTTCTTCAACCAGCTCCAGCCAAAAAGCTCGGGCATTATAAATGATACTTTGCACAAGGACACCCGTAAGTAGCATCTTAAATATTATTCAACTTCACAGCTTCAGAGATCCTTCAAAACAGCTACAATCTGATAGGTCTTTAACTTAGCATTTACCATAAACAGCTGATGTGTAGCGTGATGTCGAGACATTAGGATTGACAAATCAAGCTCCACTTCTTTCTTGATGAAACTTCCTCCAGTTCATGATCAGAACCATGTATCTTCACAAGAGAGTTCATCTACAGATATACCAGAACTACACCATAACCAGGAATCTCCTCCTAATTAGGTCACCACAAATAAGCTTAAGAGATAACTTATCAAGATCTTCACTCCCGCATGAAAGATTTGACAGTGATACTCTTTTGGTTTGGCTCCACCTTCTTCTTTTTCCATCAAAGAACTTGAGAAAGAAGGAATCTATGTTCTGGACAGATTGGTCTTTAATACCTGATTTGAAATATATTCTTCTTCTGCTGAAGAGACCAACCTCTAAAGTCTTTCCAAAAAAACTTTCCTAAAATCTCACCACCAGAGACACAAGAACCAACCAGGGTTACATCAGATACCATGCAGCAGAACACACAACAACTCCTCAACACCCTTCAGGCACTACTAAATAAACCTTGCACACCATCACCAAAATCCAAGTGCCAACAAAGGTTTGAAAAACAAACTCACAACAGCTGATCTGTCATGAATAGTCCATCCTCCACTTCAAGGGACCATACAAACAACTCAATGAACTGACCAAGTCCATAACACAGCAAAACTATCTTCCTTGCTCATGACCCAGAAAGTAACTTCCCTAGATCTCATCCAGAAACAGACAGGATGCCTGCTCTGATACCAATTGAAATTCTGGCATCAGATATGTGATGTCACGTGTGATGTCACAACATTAATATTTGTTGTATGAACAAGGCAATAATAGAAATCAGACAATGCACACAAGGATTGTTCACCCAGTTCGGTCTAACTACCTACGTCTGGGGGTATACCAAGCCAGGAAGGAAGACCACTATTAGTAGTATCAAATTACAGATTCAATAAACCAGTTGACAATCAACCTAATCTAATCACTACCCAATGACCATTCTATCTAAGAGACCACTTAGATATGAGACTCAATCTCACTCCCAATCATAGCCATGATGTCTAGCAGTCAACATCTCATCCACTGCATCAACAACTTGATTTCCAACAACTCTTCAATCACAAAAAAGTACACGACACACTTCTATGCCTATACTCAGCCAAGACTCTTGGCTGAGAACACCATCTTGGAGTTGCTTCAAAGCTTCCTCCAAGAACAATACAAAACTCATTACCTACAGGTTTCTGAGTAAGAACACAGTGACCATATCACAACTCGAGTGGTTCACTTAGACAAAGCCCTAATGATCTACATCTTGGACCCGTACCTATTCTAGGTTACAAGCATTCTATTTATAACATAATCCCAACTGGATTTGGGCCTTCGAATCTCAACAAATCTTCTGCTGCAAATCTGCAAAAGATTCTGCTACTAAATTGATCTTCAATCAAATCTTCAATTAAATCTTCAATTAATATCATATCTTTCAGCCTTAACAATAGTAACAAGATCTGCTTCATATTTGATTGTACCAGAATATATCTATTCCATGATATTCTCCTACAATCTCTCAATCAGATCTTTTCCTTAACACACTTGCACACGCGCAGCCCTAACACTTACCAAACTGATGTTATGTCATCTGATGTCATGACATCGGGTTTGACATCAGCACAAAACTGCAACCCTTAAAAACCAGAATGTTAACTAAACATAACAAAAATGTTAGAAGCTCATGTTGAAACATCAACCATGACATCAACATTGTTTTACCAAAATTCCAGCCAATCACAAGAACTTACACATTTTATCATTAACACATTATTCTATGGTGCATTTTAAATGATTATTTCTTTTATATTGTAACATCTTCGTTATTGCATTTCCTCTGTATTAATAACTCAGTTCCTATGTATTAATGACTCATAGAAGTAGATAATAAATAGGTTACAGTTTGAATGAGCAACACAAACTGGTATACGTGTATTATACTTATTTCTTAATATGTGGCTTATTGGCTATATAGTCAGAGGCTTTGAACTTGAAATTAACGGTGTTTGTAGGTGGTCTTCTACTGAGATATTTAAAAAACATTATTTAACCTCTAATTAGTAAGAATGTATTATCTACATGTATCAATCTCTTCAAAATTCAGGACTTAATATTTTGTGCTCACTTGTCAATTACAACCATCCTCAAGTTAATGAATTTGTAACAAACTTTGTCACCCCGTCTAGCTCCTTTTCCAAACATACACTCTATCACTAACACATTATTGTATGATTCATTTCAAATGATTATTTAACAGCTAAAATATGGTTGCTTTAAACCTTAGATTGGGAGAAAAAGTTCCAAGCAAAATCAGTTCGCAGTCCCTTTCACAAACATCGGCTTCGCAGGGGTCATTTGCAGACAATTCTTTCTCCTTTATGAAAGATGTCAAAACCATAGGTGATATGATTTCTCTTCAACATGTGAGATAGATCCTTCTTTTACCTTCTTTCCATCTTACTTACATTGTATTATTTCAATATCCATATAATGACATCTTTTTATTCTTGTAAACTACCTAAAAGGAAACTTTTGTCAACACATTTGGTGCAACCAAGAGGTTCAAGACAAGTAGATTTGGGTGGTACTACGAAGTATGTCCTAGCTGTAAGAAGACAAACAAGGAGCCCGGACCTCCATTCCTATTTAATTACTGTGATCATCCTTCTGCACCTATAACCAAGTATTCTCACATCTTGAAACATCATTAATTACTTTTGCTTTCATTACAGTCCATGTTTTCAACTATCTTAAGTAACCTTCAATTTCATAATATTCAACTAGGTATAAAATAGAAATTGAGGTTGAGTATGACAACAAAATGGGTTGTTTTGTCTTTTGGGACAAGGACTGTATTCCATATGTTGGCATGAGTGCATAAGCTCTAAGGGAGATTATGAAAAGGGTGTGTATTCCCGTTTACTATCAACTGTTGATAAACTTTGTTGATTTTCTCTTAGTTTCTTTCAGAACATCAATATTGTCTGCTAATGCTTATGATACACTCCATTGAAATTTACATTGCAAAATGTTAGTTTCTCTTAATATAGTCCATCAATACTTTGCAAGATGTTAGTCCAATGTTAGTTTATATTTAAATTTATACTTTATTTAATGTATACTTTGCTGAAATAGAAAATTAATAGAATTTATATCAATAGAATTTGTGGCTATGATGGATAGGATACTTGGTTATATAAATACTTTGCTGAAAATCTACATCCTTATAATTTATAGGAAATTATAATCTGCATCCTTAGAATATGTCACTTTGAAAACTAATAGAATTTATTAAAATACTTTGCTAAAAATCTAACATCAATAGAATTTATATACAGTGAACGATTTTGTACTATCATGGATAGTATTGCAAGTAACATTTGGAAAAATTAATCATAATTTGCGGCTGTCAAACAACTTTATTCATATTGCACATAAGTTACTTTTGTGATATGCTCTCAATATATGATTGAAATTACTTTTGTGACATGCTCTCAATATATGATTGAACTTACTATTGTGATACGTAAAATGTTAGTTTCTCTCAAAATAGTTCATCAATATTTTGCAAGATGTTAGTCCAATGTTAGTTTATATTGAAATTTATACTTTATTTAATGTATACTTTGCTGAAATAAAAAATTAATTGAATTTATATAAATAGAATTTGCAGCTATGATGGATAGGATACTTGGTTATATCAATACTTTGCTGAAAATCTGCATCCTTAGAATTTATAGAAAATTAAAATCTACATCCTTAGAATTTATATCACTTTGAAAATTAATAGAATTTATATCAATACTTTGCTGAAAATCTCTTAGTTTCTCTCATAACATCAATAGAATTTATATATAGTGAATGATTTTGTACTATGATGGATAGGATTGCAAGTAACATTTGGAAAAATCAAACATAATTTGCGGCTATCAAACAAATTTATTTAGATTGCACATATGTTACTTTTGTGAGATGCTCTCAATATATGATTGAATTTAATGTTTATGTATATACAATGTCTGACTATTGAAATAGTTATGCCCTTACAGTCAGCCACCTTACATTAATGATAGTAACATTTGAAAAAATTAAACATAATTTGAGGCTCTCAGACAAATTTATTCAAAATGCACATAGCTGTAAATTTTGTTTTATGCTCTCAATATATGATGTCAACGAATGCTTAAATGTATAGAATGTATGGTTGTTGAAATAGTTATGCCATCACAGTCACCCACCTTACTGTCATGACCGTATTTATATTTCAATTTCTCACTTATCTAACACATACTTAAATCGGAAACGTTCAATGGAACAAATATCATATGGAAATACTTGCCTACATCGACTCGTGTCACTTTATATTTCCTTGTAATCAACAACAACTACAAAGACTTCGGAAGACCACCCTTGTATCTACCCTGCTCATCTTGATTGTCTTATAGACAAAGAGTTTGCATTTCGTACAAAATACCAGCCAACATTCAAACAAGCATCTATTGTTAAGCTTACGGAGGATAAGGAGGTCATCTGAATGATTAAAGATTTCTTGGTTCCTAGTGAGGTACGTCTTCTATTTACACAACATATGCGTTGAATTGGTGAATAAATTATCTTGGATATTCCATTGCCTAACATATTCCATCCCTGCTTTTATAACAAATTAGCAAACTTCCAAGGTTGTCACTTGCTCTACAATAATTAAAGGAAAAGAAGCAGTTACAGAGACACCCTTCTCCAATAACCCACATTTGGCTCCAACAAATCAACATGATGTAAGTTTTCTACAACACAAATATAGTTTCATGTCTGTTTCATTATATACTAATACAGGTTTCCTTTCTATATTAAGCCAACATGTTCCGCTTCTCAAAACTGGAGCCCGAAAAGAACCTCCGGCACTACCCCATCTAAAAGGATGTCAGAAGAAACAAAGATGGAAAACTTTGAAGAACAAGAATTTCTTTCACCTAAACTATCTGCCACGAAGAGTGAAAAATATATCAAGACTGAATGAGGGCAACACCCATGACTATTCGTAATTATATTGTAATTTTGGCACGTAGATGACATAGATGTAATATGATCCATGACATATATGATCTTTTGCTATCCTATCGATATTTTGCTACCTATTTTGGATAGCATGCTATAATGTTGTAACTAAAAGTATATGATCCATGACTTGGTTTATTTTGGCAACTACGATGGTGGTTTATTTGTAGTGAATCCAACCTGTTCATATTATTCAATGTTGCTTTAAAAATCTTGTTGTATACTAACCCATGCCCTCTGATTACTTCTACATGCCTCTAAGGTTGATATTACAATAAGTTCACATCTTACAACATTGCCTTATAATTACCAAAATTTATACATCACTCCAACACAAAGTTAAGTCAACACATCCAACTGTAATTACATATGTTGGTTGCTTGATTTCATAAATTTCATAACTGGTGGTATATTCTTGCAGGAATCCTTAAATGCGAATACAAATCCATAATTCATGAAAAACTCCATCCTTTAATATTTTGCTTTTTACAAATTTAAATAGCAGGTAATTTTTTCAAATCAATATCATTAGTGGCATTTTGATGATAAGCATCCTTGTTAACTCATATCTCTTTCTTAGCGTAAATTCATATCCCAAATTGCTCATTCCTTTCGCTATATCTCCCTGTATTTCCTTCTTGCCACACCATCTCATGTCGCTGCGATTTTGTCAATATGCAACATCACACCCTTGCATTTCTGCTTTGTTCTTCATTTAATTGCTTTTTATATTTTCATTTTCCTCTTCTTTTTTTCCAGCTTTTTGGAATTCAGCATATGTATTTGAGATTACAACTATTTTATAATGTGCAAATATTCTTAACATATCAAGTTTCAATGGTGTATAATTTTTTTCCCATGAAATATATTTCACTCATTACCTATATGTATAAAGACAGTGGTAGCATTGGAAAACACAGTTATTGCAAGAAATATGCAAAATATAAGATCATATAATCAGCATATAGCCACATAGAGCCAACTTATATTCTGAACATCACATCACATTTCACAAAGTACTGATGTAGGTACTGGTCCGGATGAGACCTTACTTGTTGGTTTGCTAACCTATCTCATTTGAATATAGTCTTAAAATACCATGCTTTGCTACTGGTCATGTCTACATCATTATTATATTTACCTACTGTCACATAGCCAGCCACTTATGTAATGGATGATTCATACAAACATTTTCCAACGAAAAAGTTATTTTCTTGATCACAACTTTTCCAACTAAGTATTTACTTGGAGGGTATGATAATTACTATTTTGTACTATTTCCATATAGTTTGACATTTACTTTTCCAACCAAATTACCTTGCTATTATATTTGTTGTTACTTAAATATATTTGTTATGGTGACTATTACTTTAATCAGTTTATTTGAAATTATTTAACCCTCCAACAATATTTGACTTTTGCAATTTCCCTCTTAGAAAGTCAACCATCGCAACATAGCCATAAGAGAGTGCATCCATCTCAGTTGTTGACTCTTCTTCACTTGAACATTCCACATCAAAACCAGGTACTCAAGAAAGTAACAATTTTAATAACAATTTGGTGCAATTCTCTTGATATGGTGTTAAATTACACTTAAGTTTTCATTCATGGTACCGTATTCTTGCTTGTGAGTTATATATATACATATATGAGGAAAATAAATTCTTGTCCAATGGTTATACTGATACATCCTCATAGAAAATGTTTATTAATTAATAATTGGGTATTGATATCACGTGCCAATTTATCAAGAGCTAATCATATAAATTATATTGCATCTAATACATTTGTCTTATAAGTTTCTATCCCAATTAAAGTCCATCTAATATATTTGTCTTGTAGGTTTCTATCCCAATTCAAAGACAATGCAAGATGATGGGTGCAATCAAAATCCAATCAGGTACTACACTTATGTATCGATTATCCATACGATTAACATGTCAATATGTTTCTTAACTGTTATATGATAGGGTTGTATTGCAAGAAATTCTTGATATCTAATTAATTACATATTTGCCTTTTCACCTATTTTCAAATAATTGTTACTATTAGATTGTTTATTTCTAAATTCTGTTATCAATTTGATCCTGTGGTATATGCATCCTAACCAAATGATGTTACCATGACTCATAACCTACCATAACTCAACCACACTGAATTTGAAACTTCTTGCATTATCTTTGATTGTATTCTATGATTCAATTATGGTTTATCATTATATTAGTTACAATTTATTAACATATCAAGATACATTGTTACATTATATATGCTGATACATTACACTGATGTAATTTCTAATGGAATTATGACTATAACATTTTTACATTAGATATGCTAATACATTACACTGATGCTACTGATCTGGAGTTTGAATACTATCAATGTATGATGTTTCGTTTAATTGTTCTGCCTTTCATTTTGTTTTAGGAACTAGCCTATCAATGTATAATGTTTATATGCTTTTTAATATGCCTATCATTCTGTTTCAGGAACCAACATGATGTCTTATTTAATGATGATTATGAGATAAAGAAACATTCATCAAAGCGAGCTAGAATGCGAAGATTTTGCATTCTCAAGTCTAAACATGCAAAGCATTTCAAACATCATCTAGTACACTGAATACACTCTTCCAATTATAGGCTTCCATTTTCCAATATAACTCCAACAGGATCCAATCAAAAGCTTATCAGCAAGATTGTTAGTGATGGTAAAAAAATCGATGCTATTTTACAAGGAACAGACCCTAAAGCATCAACTTCTTATAGAAATACACCACACAAAGTGTTGAACATCCATCAATTGGGAATAAACCTTATGTCCAAATTCTCCAATGTTGCCTCAAGTCCCCAAAAGGAAAACGTCAACCTGCAGCCGACAATGCACAAGGGAAAGGCAAATTTGTGTCCAATCCATCACACCATTACCGGAATGGAAAGTAGTAATTCAAATAAAACACAACCAATTGATTCAAATGCAGTACTGTAAGTGTCATTAGCATATCAAACTTTCATATGTCATGTTCATTGCATTTTAAATATAATAGTTTGCTATTATATAGGAAACATGTTGGGGAAAACCTTTGTGCAACTCCACTTTGTAGCAAGCGGAGCAAATGTCGTCCTAAAAAAGGACTAGGTGTACCTGATTTTGCCTACAACCTCACACGGATTCACCAACACACAACATGCACTCCACTCCCCACTATGATAAACCAACTTCCTATTAGTCCTATGTGAATTGTTTCATTTCTTATTAGATACAATTTTCTATGTTGCCAATCTAATGCTCAAGATTTTTACTTTATCATGTTTCACTATTTTCAGCAGCAATAATCATTTACCATCACCATCTGTAAATGTTCCTGGAGTCAGTTTCACTACAAACACAGATACAACTATGGAAATTCCATCTTGTCCCATTTCTACACCAATACAACCACAACTGACACTTCAGATGCGTAGGCCAGAGATCTGTCCAGACAAACACAGTTTTACTGGAGTCGAAAATACCAAATCATTTGTTCAGCTCCCAATTCATGGAGTAACACTGCCGTTAGCGCTGTTAACCTATCCAAATTTCACACTTTATGTGATATTGCGAATGCAAATCTAATGCAATTCTCATTTACAGGTTGCATATAAGGGACAACATTTGTGAGACTCCACAGTTACTCAAACGGGGAAGATGTCCTCAGAGAGGGAATGTTGAACCTAATCATACGGACATCATCACACGCAGTACACAACACATATCCCGCACGCCACTCAGTAGCAAAATATACCAACATCCTATGAGGAATATGTGAGTAAATAATTTGTTTGAATGCCCAAAATTACTTAACTATGAGTCATATTAATTTATATTTTATCTATTTAATACACATTCAGCAGCACTTGTTATTCTTCTACACCATCTGCATCAGCTCCTGGAATCAATTTGGATACAAACACAATGCCACCAACATCAATTCCAAGTTGTCCTACATTTACACTTGCGGCTAATTTGGATTTTGATACCGATGATGAAGGTGATTTAGACTATAATCCATTCTGTGGTTGTATAAAATTGCTTCCTAACTATTTTTATTTAATGATATTTGTTATATTCAACATATCATATTAAATATTATTCTTACACAAATTTTTTTATAACACAGCAATTCAGTTTGATGATGAGGAAAGTCTTGAAACGAAGACACGTGGTCATTATTCTCGACCACTGACCAGCCTCCCATAAATAATGAAGGTAACTATTGAGTACCTATCAATATGGAACTATTTGACACTTAATCATTTTAGTTCTCATTCACATCCTTTGTATATGAATCTTACAACTCACAATATTTGCATTCATTTGTTCAGTTTATTACGATCTAGGGGTCCTATCATTGAATGTAGATATTGCAAAGCGTTGATGTGGTATCAAGAGAGAATTGAAAAACACCAACATGCTGCCTGTCCCAAGTACATTGTGTGTTGTGGAAATGGAAAAGTTGAATTGCCTTTCTTAAAACATCCTCCATATGTGCTATCACATCTACTATTTGATAATGATTCACCTGACAGTAAGAATTTTCAATCACAAATTCGGGTTTACAATATGATGTTTGCATTCACTTCACCGAGAGCTAAATTGGACAACAAATTCAATAATGGTCGCAGTCCACCTACTATAAGAATTCAAGGCCACTCTTGCCATAGAATTGGAAGTTTGTTGCCATCAGAAGGTCAACCACCTAAGTTTGCACAACTTTACATTTACGACACCGAAAATGAAGTAACAAACAAAATGGCAGGACTAAGGTGAGAAAAACTCTGGTGTCCTTCATTACTATGCAAAATGTTTATTATACATACTAACTTCTATGTTTTTTTGAATGTAGAAATACAAACAACATTCGTCCCGAAATTGTCCAAAACTTATGTGATATGTTGTACAAACATAACACACATGCGAAGAGTTTTCTAATGGCAAGACAACGCCTTAATGAAACCAATGTCCATAATTTGAAACTCAAACTAATTTCAAATAGATCTAGTGATGGCAGAGAGTACAATCAACCTACAGTTTATGAGGTGGTTGCTTTAATTGTTGGCGACGTTGACACGACAGAGGAAAGGGACATTATAATGGAAAGGAAAAGGGGGAAATTAAAACGGATTTATGAGTTCCATGCAAGCTATTTGGCTTACCAGTATCCATTAATATTCCCATACAGAGAGGATGGTTATAGACCAAACGTTGCCCATCGAGACCTTAAAATTTTTGAAGATAATATAAGAAACAGACTTACTATTCGAGAATGGCTAGCATACCGAATCCAAACAAGATGCGAAGAAGGAAAAACTTTGTTATCATCCAGAAGATTGTTTCAGCAATTTTTAGTAGATGGTTACACAATGCTTGAAGGCGAGAGATTGAAATGGCTAAGAAAAAAATCAATCCAACCTACGAGTGTCAAAGTATAGAAATCTAAATGAAGAGGGAGACCAATGTCAAACAGTGGGATCAAGCATAGGAAAAAAAGTTATCTTACCATATTCTTATGTTGGAAGTCGGTGCTTTATGGATCAATTATACTATGATGGCATGACTATTTGTAGTAAAATGGGATTTCCAGATTTATTCATCACTTTCACATGCAACCCAAATTGGCCAGAAATTCAACGCGTGCTAGGTCCTCTACACTTGAAACCGCACGATAGACCAGATCTCATTGCTAGAGTTTTTAAGATGAAGTTTGATAGCCTTCTAGCTAACATCACAAAGAAAGCTGTCTTGGGTAAAGTTCTTGCATGTAACTTCTCTTTGCCTTCTTTAAATATGATTGATTAAAAGAGTTATTACTTACATTTATATTTTCACAATTTTTTTGGTTAATTTAACATAGTCTTTTACATACAGATATGTACACCATTGAATTTCAAAAGAGAGGCTTTCGACATGCACACATCCTTATTTTCTTGCTTCCTTCAAATAAATATCCAGCTTCAGATGATATAGACAAAATTATATCTGCTGAGGTACCATACCCATTAAAACATCCAAAATTGTATGATCTTGTGAAAAACCACATGGTACATGGACCTTGTGGATTGGCAAACCCAAAGTGTCCATGCATGAAGGACGGTAAATGTTCCAAGTACTATCATAAGAAGTTTCAAGATGTCACAGTAGTTGATTAAGACGGATATCCGGTTTATAGAAATATATATAATGAGTTTACAATTGAAAAAAATGGAACCAAACTTCATAGCGGACATGTGGTCCCACATAACCCACGTTTGTTGATGAAGTATGAAGCACACATCAATATGGAATGGCGCAATCAAAGTACTTCAATCAAATATCTTTTCAAGTACATCAACAAAGGTTCCGACCGCATATCAGCTGTTATTGTTCCAACAAATCCTTTCGGTGACAAAAATATTGACGAAATCAAACAATACCTTGATTACAGATATATTTCACCAAGTGAGGCATGCTGGAGAATCTTTTCTTATTCCATTCATGGGCGAAGCCTGCTGTTGAGAGGTTGTTTTTTCATATGGAAGAAGAGAATTCCGTGTACTACAAAGATTTCGAACAAATTGGAAACGTCCTTCTTAAACCAAGTGTCACAGAGTCAGTGTTTACTTCTTGGTTTGTGGAAAATAGAGATTATGAGGAAGCAAAGTTGTTGACATACAGATAATTTGTGTCAAAGTTTGTTTAAGTCAAAAGTAAAAAGTGTTGAAAACCAAGAAAAAGAGGTTACACAATTGGACGACTTATTTGGGTACCTCCAACAACAGGAGAGCTGTATTATATGAGGATGTTGTTGACAGTTAAAAAGGGGCCTACCAGTTATGATGACATCAAAACAATTGACGGGTTTAAGCATCAAACATTCAGAGAGGCATGTTTTGCAATGGGTTTTCTCCAAGATGACAAAGATTTCATTGAGGCAATAAAATAGGCTTATAATTGGGGTTCTGGGGTTTTTTTGCGTAAACTTTTTGTTACAATGTTGCTATCAGCTTCAATGAATAGACCGGACTATGTTTGGCACAATTCATGGAGATGCTTATTAGATGGAATTCTTTATGAACAAAGAAGATTGTCACATAATCCAGGTTATATGTCTTTCTTTCAGTAAAAACCATTATCCTTTTACTTTATGTCGACATAAATACTATGATATATACAAATTATTGACTTCTGAAGTAAATCAATTATAGATCTATTACTATCAGATGAAGAAATTCAAGAACTAACATTGATGGAGATTGAGAAGCAATTGCAAAAAAATAGACATACCTTGAAAGATTTTAAGCCAATGCCATATCCGAAAAACTATGTTCTTGACTTCCTTGAAAATAGATTGATTTATGATGAAATATGTAACAGCCGGACCGGGACTCCCCTAGCTCAATTGGTAGTGGGAATGCATTGAACGTGGTACTTATCCCCAGGTACGCGGTTCGATTCCCACGGGAGGCAAAAACACTAGTAGTGAAGGGGGCTAGTGATTTGGCTTGTGAGTAACAGTGCCTGTGATGTCTGTGGGGGAGTCCCGGTCCGGCTGTTACAAAAAAAGGCGCCTTTTTATTGTAACAGCCCGCGGCCGCTCGCCCACGAGTCCCGACACTATTACCAACTCAGACTTAATCACTAGCCCCCTTTTTTCAACTATACTAGTGTTTTTGCCTCCCGTGGGAATCGAACCGTGTACCTGGGGATACGTACCACGTTCAATGCATTCCCACTACCAATTGAGCTAGCTCAATTGGTAGTGGGAATGCATTGAACGTGGTACTTATCCCCAGGTATGCGGTTCGATTCCCACGGGAGGCAAAAACACTAGTAGTGAAGGGGGCTAGTGATTTGGCTTGTGAGTAATAGTGCCTGTGATGTCTGTGTGGGAGTCTGGTCCGGCTGTTACAAAAAAGGCGCCTTTTTATTGTAACAACCCGCGGCCGCTCGCGCACGAGTCCCGGAACTATTACCAACTCAGACTTAATCACTAGCCCCCTTTTTCAACTATACTAGTGTTTTTGCCTCCCGTGGGAATCGAACACATGCACCTGAGGATAAGTACATAGTTCATTCCATTCCCACTACCAATTGAGCTAGCTCAATTGGTAGTGGGAATGGAATGAACTATGTACTTATCCCCAGGTGCATGTGTTCGATTCCCACGGGAGGCAAAAACACTAGTATAGTTGAAAAAGGGGGCTAGTGATTAAGTCTGAGTTGGTAATAGTGTCGGGACTCGTGCGCGAGCGGCCGCGGGCTGTTACAAAAGACAATATGATCCAGCAGCTTAGAACAAAATCTATCAAGATTTGTTTCACAAATTAATAGGTAGTACAAGAAATACATATTGTAGATAGTTACATACCATATAGTTACTAATATTACATACTGAATATGGAGAAGTAATATAGGATTTAAAATTTCTATCGACGGTTGTATATCATAGCAGTATCTTAGGAATCATAATTGTTTAATCAATACGGAAACAAAGTTAATAGAAGTATAATCAACTGCATTATTAGGATTGAGATACTGTAACATATAAATGATCCTAAATCTATTATTAGGATTTTCATTCCAAGACTATTGTATCCCTATTATGTAAGAAAATGCACATAGCAACATTAACATATGAATATCATTGAAAATGCACTTAGCTAAATATTTCATTTCTAATGATAACTCCTCTGAGAATATCATGGACATAGTTTCTAATGATAGCTACTGTATGAAAATTTCTAATGTCTGAAAATTTCTAATGTTTAGATTCATTATAGCTATAATTAGGAATGATAATTCGTACATTTCATTTATATATGTTGATTACTGTACGAAATCTTCTAATGTGAAAGTGATGATCATAACTAATAATAGGCTATCATGGAAACCTTAAAATATGCTATTGTATTTGCCAATTTCTTATTTAATAGGTACATTTTACATAATGTAAGGCAAACATATTTAATATGCTCCTGTAATTACTATTTCCTTCATTCGAGATGTATTTTATAATTAAATGTATGTTACTAAGCCTTTAACCTTTTATGTAGTAGTTACTTTATCGTGCACTAAGTTAGGCAATGGAGAAATATGCATTACTAATGACAAATATTTGAAACAGGACTAGATGTCAAAACTACTCCAAATTTGTAGTGCTTTGCTTACAAATTTTAGATTACTACATTACATAGATTTCAAAACAACTGCATATTACTAATATCAATTTTTCTTTTAATATAGCGAACAACTTCAAATATTTACAGAAACTATGCAGTCTGTGACACAACAACAAGGAGGAGTTTTTTTTATACGGTTATGGCGGAACAGGTAAGACTTTCATGTGGAACACACTATCGGCTACTATGCGTTCCAAACACAAAATTGTGTTGAATGTAGCATTAAGCGGAATTGCAAGTTTATTATTACCAGGCGGGAGAACAACACATTCAAAATTCAAAATCCCTGTTCCTTGTTTAGAATCTTCCATTTGTAACATTGAGAAAAAGGATGAACTTGCAGGACTTTTGAAACTAACAAAGCTAATTATCTGGGATGAGGCTCTAATGGCAAATAAACTTTGTTTTGAAGCACTTGATAAGTCTTTAAAGGATATTATGAGTGGTGATAATGTTGAATTTAAGAAAATTTTTGGCGATAAGGTTGTTGTTTTTGGTGGTGATTTCAGACAAATTCTTCCTGTTGTCCCAAGGGGTACCCGGTCTGATATTGTTCATGCAACACTCAATGCTTCATATATTTGGGACCATTGCAAGGTTCTAACTCTAACCAAGAATATGAGGTTGATAAGTGGCACAAATTCAACAAATTCAGAAGAGATTCATCAATTATCTGAATGGATTTTGCAAGTTGGTGATGGAAGAATATCTGAACCCAATGATGGATATGTCAAAATAAGCATTCCTGAAGAGTTGCTAATAAAAAACTTTGAAGACCCAATTGAGGAAATTGTAAAAACAACTTATCCAAATCTCCTTGAGAACTACACAAATCCAGGTTTTCTGCAAAGTAGAGCTATTTTGGTATCAACCATTGAGATTGTGGATGACATTAATGATTACATCATAAATCTACTTCCAGGTAACAATAATTTTGCATACTTTAATTTCACTTTGATCACTTTATACGTAAAATGGTATACATGGATTAACACTATTTTTTGTTTACAATTTTGGTTAACTAAGGTGATGTCAAAGAATATTTTAGTAGTGATTCAGTTGATAGATTAGAAGGTAATGACAATGAGGCTTTCGAGCAATTGACACCAGAATTCTTGAGTTGTCTTAAAACTTCCGGTTTACCAAATCACTCCCTAAAATTGAAGATTGACACAACTATCATGTTGATACGAAATTTGGATCAATCTGAAGGAATTTGCAATGGTACAAGGTTGACGGTGACCAAACTAGCCAACCATGTCATCGAAGCAAGAATTATTTCAGGTAAAAATATTGGAAGTTGTTTTTACATTCCTTGAATGTCCTTGTCACTTTCGCATGCATGACTTGGCCATATCTACTTTTTTCAGGTAAAAATATTGGAAACATTTTTTACATTCCAAGAATGTCCTTGTCACTATCACAGTCTCCTTGTCCATTCAAACTTACTAGAAGACAATTCCCAGTTATTGTGTCATTTGCTATGACAATTAACAAGTCTCAAGGTCAATCTTTAGACTATATTGGTTTATATTTATCAAAGGATGTATTCAATCACGGACAATTGTACGTGGAAATTTCAAGAGTAAAGAGCAAAGCTAGTTTGCAAATATTAATACATGACAAGGACAAGGTAACTTCATTTACCACAACAAATGTTGTCTTCAAGGAAGTCTTTCAAAATATTCTCTAGGTACACGTCTTTCATTTACAAGTTTTGTTAATTTAATTTTCTTATATCTGTATCAAATAGAACTGTTGTCTAAATACTTACTATTTTGCACCATTTTCATAGACATTGGAATGTACCTTTCCAACCAAGTTCCCTTCTTATGGTATTTGTTGTTACTGTATGTGTCTATGACTATTACATTAATCAATTTATTTGTCATAGTTTATATTTCCTACAATATTTTCCTTTTACCATTTCCCTCTTAAAAAGTCAAACAAAGAACACATTCTACAAGACAATATTGTCATCTAACGTGTTAATGTTTGCTTCACCTCAGTATTCTAATAATTTAACCAGGTGATACATTAGACTGATTTCTGCATTCATCATACAAGATTCTTGCATAAGCATTTATTTTGTATCATCCTCATGGACTTTCGTTAATAAATTCACATTCTATTTTGATATCAAGTGTCAAATTATCGATAGTTACTAATTTAAATTATAAACCATCTATATCATTTGTCTTGTAGGTTTCTATCCCAATTTCAAACACAATGGATGATGATTTGAGCAATCATATTCCAATCAGGTACTACACTTCTGCATTGGCTTTTTGGTAAAAAAATTATAAACATCTCATATTGTTAGTACATGCACAAAGAACAAAATAACGAGGATCGATAATTACACGTTTTCCCATTGCAGCATAGATTGACCTTTTTCTGTAAATTCCAATTTCATTTAATACAACACAATCAAAGCTATTAAAAAATCTCATGTATGAAAAAATCATGTATTGTACCAACTGAGAAGTAGTTTTATTTACCATGTAGATGAAAATGAAGGGTGTTGTTAGGTACATAGTCATAGACAAATATTTGTCTGTTATCTTGAATGCAATATCCAACTAAAGATGTATTGTATTACTCATACCATCACTCATTATACATCCCTGGTTACCCTTACTCATAACCACATTTCAAGTGAAACTTCATGCATTATATTAAAATTGTGTACTATTTACATTTTACATGCATGTAGGTTGAAGCAACAATCATGAAATGCCCTTATAGTTTATTTGATGTGTTGTTCGGTGGATTCGTGACTTTTGCATTTCGGTGCTATTTGGTGTACCGTTCCTTAGGTGTCATGTTAAATACTGATTTAATGGCACTTATTTCTCCGTCGTTGTATTTTGGAAATTGTGTTATGAAGATTACTTTGATTTTTATTGCTATATTGTCATTATCAAATTTGGCCAATATTTTTTTATACTCTGAAACTATTGAATACATTTTAAAATTTCACTACGTAGATTTCCTTTACCATTAAACACTGCTTATTGGATTTTTCTAATTTTCTTGGAATTAATTTGCATATCTCCTTGATATTCCTTTCAATCAACAAGACTAAATTATATTCTGAGTGTGCTATTATTACATTTTTTCTGAGTTAGAACCACATATTCTCATTTCTTATCTTTTAGTTTCAACATGCATTTATTGGTTATGTTCAACTTTAACAAATATTACTTGGCAGGTTCAATTCATATCATTTTTATCCTGGTTGAATTTTGGATAGTATTTATTGAATACTTAGTTATTTTTATACTTGATTTTCCATACTGTTTTTTTTTTCATCTGCATCTTTACCATGCTATTTCCTTTTTCATGATATTATTTACTTTAACTTGTTTATTTCTGTTTTTTCTGGCACTGAACCAAAGTTCATTTAAGTAGCTATGAGTACAATATGCTTTGTGTACAGAGTTACGAATATACAAATTGTAGATATTTTTTCAACATTATTAATTACAGAGTTACAAATTTTGAACATTAAATGTTCCATATTTATATCTGTATATTTACTATGTATATCCAACTACCCGTGCGGACGCACGAGTATTCTACCAGTTCTCTAACAAAAAATGCATTTACGTGGTTCACTACATTTCCCCCTAATTCCATACATACTTGGAATCAGTTAAAGAGAGTGTTCCACGAATAGCTCTATATGGGCCAATAAAAAATTAGCCTTAAAGAATTGGCCAACGTTAGGCGAAATATGCCTAAGTCGATAGATGATTATCTAAACAGGATTAGACTCCTCAAAGCAATATGTTTTATGCAAGCCCCTAAACACGAATTAGTCAAAATGGCTGTTAGTGGCCTAGATTACTCTATCAAGAAAAAACTATATACTCAGTATCTTAGGGATATAGCCCAACTAGCATATAAGGTGCGTCGGGTCAAGCGCAAGAAGGCTGAAAAATCCAGATCAAGTAAATACCAAAAAAAAAGAAAAAATTGCTTATGTCGAGATAGATGAAATAGATAGTTTATCTGACACAGATAGTGATTATTTTCAAGAGAACATGGTCAATGTTGCAGAATTAAAGCTTGGACCTCCATACACATGTAAATTACTAAAACTTTCGAATGGGAAAAATCTCATAGAACCAAAGAACGGAAAATTTTTCACAAAGACTTATACGTTCGATGTAACTAAGTGTGACAAAAAATTTTATTTGTTAGTTTCTGACGACCAGATAGTAATTCATAAGGGATTAAAGACTCCACCGTTAGAACAAAGAAATAAAAAAGGTTTTTGTAAATTTTATAATTTCATTGGACATAAAACCTCACAATGTATACTTTTCAGGGATTTGGTTCAAAACGCACTAAAGGATGGAAGGCTCAAATTCCCAGACAAGTCAAAAGCTCGACCAGATGGGGAACCTGATCCTATGGTGGAAGAAGTTTCATTTGTCGAACCTGTTGACGTATTTATGGTGGATATAACTGAAAACACAGACGTAGTTGATCCTGAATATCAGGAGCAATTGAAAGTTATTTTTTCCAAAGTTGAGAAAGAACTTATTGACTTCCTGAATCAGGGCAAGCTTAAAGTCTCTGAGGTAATGCTTTATCATCGATGTCGTGCTATTTTTGACAAGGAAGCGGCAAAGACGTTGGAAAATTTTAACACTGAACATATGATTAAAGTTGGTCTTCGAGACCAACAACATGGATTTTTCAAGAGGGAAAGGCCTTAGAAGGCTCACAGGCCCAAGACCTATGTGCCATGATCTAATGCCCCCGTTAGAGAGTGGTCGAGAATTATGGGAAAGACAACTACTTAGAAGGGGAAGTGGAAGAAGATAGAAGTGATGGTAGATTTTCTTGCATGGATAACTCCCAAACTTCCAAGAAGTATCCTTATATGTTGAAGAATTACATGGGAAAAAACCCAATGACTCGCACCCAATAGAAGAGGCATATGAGAAATAAGAAACTTGAGTCTGAAGCTATCAGTGCCAGTAAAACCAGCATTGTCAAGGTTTTCCCCAATGGCCATAAGTCAAAGAAGCTTGTGAAACAAATGATTTTCCCTCCACTTCCTACAATGGTTGAGAGCGAGCCAATAGTCTCCATCGGGTCTGATGAAGAAATGGACATCAATGACTTCAAATATGGGTCGGAGGGAGAATTATATATCATATGCAACATGATATATGTATTGCTAGTGGAATATGACACATTCACTAATGTAATGCATGATGGTGTGGTCAATGAAGACAAAGTCGTCTTTGAGAGGCCCGACATGTCGATGCAGCAACATTTAAATCCTTTGTACATAAGGGCTCTAATCGAAGGTGTCGAAGTCAATAAGGTTCTCATTCATTATGGAGCCTGTATTAACGTCATGCCCCATTCTCTAATCAAGAGGATCCGCAAGTATGACACAAACTTGAAGTCAAATAACATTGTTTTGTCAAACTATAAAGGAAAAATGAGTAGGCTCTTAGAGGTGATCCAAGTGGATGTGACCGTGGGGACCACAACTCGACAAACATCATTTGTTGTAATTCCTACAAAGGAAAGTTACAACCTCTTGTTGGGTCGAGAGTGGATACATGAAGTCAGGTGCATCCCTTCTTCCATGCATCAGCGAATAAATGGCATTGCTCTACACTGTGTTAAAATTTCTTCTTTCATGACAACATTACTCTTATAAACGAAATTATGGCATTGTTGGATCCTCATATCCCAGTTAAAGTAATTCTCCTTTACAACCAGTTACCCAACAACTGTGATAAACCGGTAAGATACCTCCCTTTAGAGATAACAAATTCTCTCTCAAATACCCCTTTAGCTTCAATCTTGGGCTTTAAACAAGACACAAATACCCCTTTAGCTTCAATCTTGGGCTTTAAACAAGACACCAAACATCTTTCCTCCCATAGAATAGGAGGAACTACGATTGCTCTGATTTCCCTATTTTCTTTAACGGGAATACGTAGGCATAAGATTGCAAAATCTTAGCGAGCACACATATAAAATCCTTAGGTCCAGTACCTTACCAAAAACAACAGAAAAACCCGAAAACAACAAAAACACTCTCTCAACGCTCCCAAAGGAGAAACTTTCCCAACCCATAACAGATAAACACCAGAAAGTATTTAAACATGCCAAAGAAGATCTATGGATAACCACATATACATTGGGTAATTAACAACTTCCCTTTGTATAACCTTACCCAGACCCCCCAATCTCTTAGCATTTGTTAAAGAAAACATTTGCATGCAAGGTTAGTTTTAGATAGCTTCCCTTTCCTTTCCAGCTTCATAGGATAAATAAGAAATCAGAAAGTAGCACCCAATTCCAACCAATTGCGGTAAGGTGGTCGCGTCACCGACAAAAATCGCACGCTACAGAAAAATAGCGACTCTGTTAGGGAGTCTTTAGGATTAGAGTTCCTAAGAGGTATAGGTTTTGTTTGGCATTTTCTATACTTTCTACTATATAATATATATATCATTTAATGTTATACTACTTGATACCCGTGTTTAAATTTCTGTTAACTGGGAATGTGATTAATACACATGTGGAAAGTTTGAGAGAACATTAAGATAAGTGGTGGCATATCCAGGAAACGCTTATAGGGAGTGAATCCCGACCAAGCTAACTTGGCAGTCCACCGAATCAGTCGAGGTATCCGTGCAGAAATATTGATGTTGAATGACCGATTATCGTGAAAGCATTGTCTATCCCAGTGTGGTACCCATGACCCTAAGGATTTTGTAGACATTAACCATATGGCCATTTGGTAGTGCGGTGACTATCGGGAATAGTTGATACGCGATACTACACTCAAATGAGATTCATCCTAAGATATTACAGCTCGCTCGAGTCAATGATTTTGGGAACCTTCTAGAACCCGTTCTACAGGTACAAAAATTGACCAAAATAGTACAACCTTTGGGGATGGGTAGAGCCATGACTTCATGCTCTTGACGTTGAACCCTTAAACCCATGTTTTCAAATGTTTTTGTGTGCTGCATTCATGTATTCATTTAAAAAACTCTTTTCAAACAAGAAAAAAAAATATTTTTTCAAAAGAACTAAAATAATAATTGCAAATATCAGAGGTTACGTTATGGATTTCAGTAGAAGAAAAACGCACAAGTACACCTTAAAGGCTCTGAAACTAGAAGACTTAAGGAAATTGGGTAGGATGATTACCAATCCCGAGGCTTTTAGATTTAAGCACGGAGGACTGTTGTCTCTGTTAAGGGTCAACGTGGTTGAAGGAATCCTGTCTACACTGGTTCAGTTCTACGATCCGGTTTACCACTGCTTCACTTTCTCGGATTACCAACTTGCTCCGACACTGAAAGAGTACTCCCACCTGATTGATTTACCTATCACTGATCAAGCTCTATTTTCTGGACTGGAAGAAAGTCCAAAGAATCAGGCCATTGCAAGAGCAGTCTCTTTGGATGAGTCAGAAGTTAGGACTCACATGACCACTAAAGGAGGAATCCAGGGTTTACCGGCTAAATTCCCGATGGAGAAAGCTCTATACTTTGCTAGTATCAGAAACATCACTACCTTCGAAGACATCTTTGTGCTACTCATATATGGGTTATTCCTTTTTCCCAACATCGACAACTTCGTCGATACCAATGTTGTTAAGATATTCCTGATAGGAAACCACGTACCAACCTTGCTCGCAGATGCTTATCATTATGTACACTTAAGGAATTTGTACAGCGGAGGAATAATCACATGTTGTGTACCCTTCCTCTACAAATGGTTTATTTCCCACTTGCCCAAGTCTGCTGCTTTTTGGGATCACAAGAGTACTATACGTTGGTCACAAAGGATTATGTCTCTTACTAATTCTGACATAGATTGGTACAATCAGATTTATGAGGGGTTAGAGATCATAGACAAATGTGGAAATTTCCCCAACGTACCCCTCATTGGAACTAAAGGAGGAATCAACTATCATCCAATTTTAGCTCGCCGTCAACTCGCATACCCGATGAAGAATATTCCACATAACGTTCATCTGGAAGGTCTTTTCTTCAAGGAAGGAGAAAATGACAGGGCACTAAAGAAGGAAATAGTGCACGCATAGCAACATATTCACAGGAAAGGCAGAGAGTCTCTGGGAAGACCAAACTGTACTTCCATGGAACCTTATCTCCACTGGGTGCAAACTAGAGCCCTCAAACAGAGGATGCCTTACCCTCGTCAAGAAGTTTTTCCATTAAAGGGGTCTGTCCTTTATTTCATGTCTGATGCGGAAAAACTTCAGGTCGCTCTCAACAAAGTTCAATGTGAAAAGAGCTCTTGGAATAACAAATACCAAATCCTGAATTTGGAATGTATCAAGATTAATGAACTATTAAAGGAGAAGGATGCTCTGATTGAGATATTAGAGCAACATACTATAGAAAGTCAGGAAGACCGAGGAAATTTGCTCGCTCCTTTCACTTGGCAAATGATCGTCGACCCGATAACAGCTGAAGAGCCTTGGTCAAAGAAAAGGAAAATACAGGAACCAGCACCTGAAGTCTCTTCAGAAAGAAATCAGGATCCATGAGCTTAGACATTTTCCTTACAGTATTTTGTAAAATACTGTACTTTTTCCTTGTAAAATACTGCAATCTTTCGAATTTAATAAAAGGTGTCTTCCCCCACTGTGTGATATTTGCAATCTATTTGTTGAAGTTTATTTTTGAATAAAACAAAAACTAAAAAAAATATGTCTTTGCATATCATTCATCATTCTCACATAAAGCATTTTTTATATCTTTGAGTCTCACGTATGTGTCACAATTCTAGAGTCAAAATATCTCACTCATACAATACTTGGGCCAATCGACAAAAGAAAATGGACGATCTCGAGGAAGAGAATAGAGAGCTGAAAGAAGAAATCGACTCTCTGAAGGAAAGTTTGGAAAAACTTCACAGTGACATGTAATCCTTGGGAGCAGCGACATCAAAGAACTGTGATCTCATAGATTACATCTACGCCCATATTGGAGACACATGATAATCATCCTCGGTACAACATGCCTAAGGGTCGCCCCTGGGGCATGCCTTTCAACTTTATACCTGAAGGATATATCCCGCTGGTCACTGAAGATCCAGAAGCCATAGCAGGAACCGCTGGACCTGAAGGTTACAAACTTCAAGAAAGTGAAGATGCAAGGGTTACGACAGCAACTCCTGAAGGTTACAAACTTCAAAGCACTGAAGCGCCAAGAATCACCGCTGTAATGTCTATACCACAACCAGTGGTACATACTGTCCCGAAAGGACAAATTCCGTAAGCAATTTCTAGTGGAAAGAAAGACATATACGAGAGGATGAATGAGTTCCAAGAATAACTCTTGGAAATACAGAAGGAACTACATGCCATTCAGGGTCAAAACTTATTCGGAAAAGACGTCGCACACCTCTGTTTGGTCCCTAATGTAAAGATCCTGCACAAATTCATGGTGCCTGACTTTGAAAAATACAAAGGCAACTCTTGCCCTCAAAGTCATTTGGTGATGTACGCTCAGAAAATGTCTACTCAGATAGACAATCAACAACTACTGATCCATTACTTCCAAAACAGTTTAACCGGTGCCGCACTCAAATGGTACATCGGTTTAAACCGCACCAAGATCAATACTTTTAGAGATCTCGGTGCGGCCTTCGTTCAACAATATAAATATAATTTGAACATGGCACCAGATAGGGATTAGCTCAGAGTAATGTCACAAAAGGACAAAGAAACTTTTAAAGAATATGCTCAGAGGTGGCGTGAAATTGTCGCTAAGATCTTTCCCCCTCTTGAGGAAAAGGAAATGACAAAGATCTTTTTGAAAACCTTAAGCTCGTTCTATTACGACCGAATGGTCGCCAGTGCACCCAGTGACTTCACTGAAATGGTAAACATGGGAGTACACCTTGAAGAATTGGTCCAAGAAGGACGATTGGTCAAAGATGCAGAGCCATCTAGCGGTACTAAGAGGTACGGTAGTGCTTTCTAAAAGAAGAAAGAGCAAGATATCAATGATATCTCTCTGGGAAAGCAAAGGCGAAGGTATCAACCAGTAGCGGCGGTAACTCCCGCTATCAACCCAGCGCCAGCTCCTAATTATCAACCTCAGGTTGCTCAGAGCCAGCCAAGTCAGCAACAGTATCAGCAAAGGCCGCAACAACCTTTTCAACAGGCTCGTCCACATTACAACAACAACAATCGTACTACACGACCATCAGGGTTCCACCCCATACCAATGTTGTACGCAGAGTTATTTCCACTTCTAATGGCCAAGGGGCACATCCAAACTAGGACTCCTCTTACAATACCAGAAAACCCACCTTTTTGGTTTAAAGCAGATCAAATTTGCCCTTACCATCAAGGAGGAACGGGACACAACATTGAGAATTGTCTCAGCTTCAAGTCTGATGTATAGAAGCTTGTACGGAACAGGATCTTATCTTTCAAAGATACAAATCCAAATGTTCAGACGAACCCGTTGCCGCAACATGAGAAGACTACAGGGAATTTGATAGAAGGAGAACCTGTCAACAGTTATCAAATTCACAGTGTACTCCTATTGGGAATCAATTTGGTGAAGATGCATTGCAAATAGAGCAGGTCGGTCATGTGCCATCTCATAACTATCATTAGTGTGATATCTGCTTTAAGGACAATCAAGGGTGTACCGTAGTGCAAGCAGCTCTGCAAGAACAAATGGATCTGGGCTGGATTTAGGATCATAGGATTCATGAAGTAAACATGTCCCATGCACATCCTAATATTGTTAAGAACCACGACATCCGTGCAATGAACGTCAACTTAGTGACGATGCATTCGAGACAAAGTCAATATTATAATCTGCCACAACACGATTACAACGCTTGTCGAATCTGCTCAACAGATAATCAGGGATGCTTTTTTTGTACAAAAGGCCCTCCAATATCAGATAGATCTCGGATGGATCCAAGACTACCGCGAAAGAAATGACCATCAAGTCAATATGGTTTAGATCTTTGACATACGCTTGATGAATACCAGTCTAGTAGAATTGTATGCTAAACAGGTCTGGCTCGGTTTTCTGGCTTCACATGATTATAAAACTGTAAGAATGTTGTAAAGATGACCAAGGGTGTGCGCTTGTACAAAGAACACTTCAACATTTGCTGGACCACTGGTGGCTTCCAATCTACCTGGATGAAGCTACACAACAAATTAGCATGACTGATGGGAATCCTAATAGACATCAAAGTCGTGATATCCGCTCAATGGAAACATATCTAGTAAAGATGCACTGCATACAAAGCGGGTGTGGTCGGGTACCACCGCACAATTATGAGAGCTGTAGAGTATGCTCGGAAAATAACCAAGGATGTTATCTCGTAAGAGCAGCCCTCCAAAATCAGTTGGACTAGAAAAAGATTCAACCATGTTCGAGTTCTGGGTTGATCAACATGATACAAGATTACCTCTCTGGTCAAAGCAAAGACGCGGTCATAATCTCTGATCATGGAATAACCAAGGAAATTTGTGCCATAATCCCTCTACTCAGTGAATCCAAGATCCCTCTTGATAGTAGAATAGTTCTCAACCAGGAACCAGTCGAGGCTGCCTACGATGGTCAGAAAAAGCAAAAAGCTCATGTGGTTATCTACTTGCCAGGTCCAATACCGTATAAGTCAAAAAAATCTATCCCTTAGAAATACAGGGCAACGACTATCAAAAACAAAAAAGAAACTCCATTACCCTCTGTTGTGAACATTGCCGACACCCGTCGAGTCACTCGGAGCGGTCAGATCTTCAACAGAAGAGTCGGGGAACATGTAAAAGAAAAGGAACCTCAAACATAAGTTCCCAACCAACAAGTCAGTCAATCCTGTAGTCCATAACTTGTAAAGAACAACGATAAGATGCTGAAGGTCATCCAGAAAAGCGAGTACAACATTATGGACCAATTATTACAAACTCCATCTCGAATTTCTGTACTATCTCTCCTGCTTAGTTCATAAGCTCACAGGGAATCTCTACAGAAGGTCCTAGAACAAGCCTTTATGGAACAAGATGTGATAGTAGGACAATTTGACAACATCGTCTCCAACATCACTTCCTGCAATAACTTAGGATTCAGTGATGAAGAACTGCCGGAAGAAGGCAAGAATCATAATATGGCATTCAACATTATAGTCAACTGCCAAGACGATGCTTTAGCCAGCATACTGGTGGACACATGATCATCTTTGAATGTTATGCCAAAATCAACTCTGGTACGACTATCATTTCAAGGAGCCCCAATGAGAGGCAGTGAGATCATCGTCAAAGCCTTCGATGGATCCAGAAAAACAGTTATTGGTAAAGTCGTTCTTCCCATAACCATCGGACCTCACACTTTCCAAGTCACTTTCTAGGTCATGGACATCCGGGAAGCATACAGTTATTTACTAGGAAGACCTTGGATACACGAAGTTATGGCAGTTACTTCGACACTTCACCAGAAACTGAAGTTCGTCAAGAATGACAAATTAGTCACAGTATGCGGAGAGCAGGCCTTAATCGTGAGCAACTTATCATCATTCTCCTGTGTAGAACCAGAGGAGGTTGTTGGAACCCAGTTCCAAGCACTATCGGTGAGCGATGAGAATCGACCAGAAAAAGAGACATCGATTTCCTCATACAAGGACGCTCTTGAAGTAATCAAGAGTAATGACACAAAAAGATGGGAACAAATTGTAATTCCCACTGATAACAAGACAAACAAAGGTCTTGGTTTCTCTTTAACCTGTACCCATACTACTAAGAAAAAATGAAAGTTTTCGTCCCATTAAGGATTTCTTCCGCATCAGAGGTTTCCTCCACCCAGTGTCTCAAGAAGTACACACCATCAATGAGAACGACTCCTCCGATACGGATGAGGAGTGGAAGTCTTATATCAACGATGGAGGTTATATGTCTCAGGGAGAGCCGCCCACGCCATTTTGTTTTCCTAAGCAGAACCCAAGATATATACCGAGGTCAGACGTCAGGACGATCTATAGAGATTGTGATCCTGAAGGATGCAGTGCTCCACCCAATTCATTAGAGGAAGACAATCTAATGAAAGACAACTTTGATTTCGACTATTATGATCCCCTGGATGACTTGCCTATCTGGAAGCCATACACGGAAGACTTGGGGCAAAAGAGTCAGCCGGACGATGCCTGTCAGCTGAGCAGTATTGAAAAGAATACCCATGTCCCCACAGAATCATGGAATCATTACTCAGGACATTTTGAAAATGTCTGACACCACGGTGATGAATTTGCAAAGTTTGCAGGATAAGAATTCATTAACTATGCATTTTATGAAATCAATGTCATTGAGGAAGATGACTCATCCAGTCCCACAGAAACATGGGACACCTAAAAGCTCTCGTATCAGATACGAGGACATCCAGTTAACCAGTTGGGGAGATCCCCTTGAGATTGAAAACACTCTAGAAGATACGACAGAAGAATTCTCCTATGACAACTCTGCATGGGAGGAAGACTCCAATGATCTTACTCAGCCAAAAATCAGCGTCATTTATAAGGATAAACCAAGAAAGAAAGTACCAGACTTTGTGATTCACAGAGGAGTTCGTCGCCACTGGGTTGCTATCGATGTCCCAAAAGTTATCCATAAGTCTAAGTAATTACCATCTTTCTTTTAACCTTTCACCTTGCCCAGGTGAAACAAATTTTTTTAGGGCTCACCTTTCTATAAATATTCCTCTTCGCTTTGCCCAAAGCGACAGAGTTTTGTTTTATAGGGCTGTATTTCAAGAATCGACAAATCATGAATAAATAATGTCATTTTGTCATTCCCGCATTTATTGTTGTTTTCACTTTACGTTTTTCAGAAAATGGTAATCCTAAAAAAAAACAAAATAAAAACAAGCATTTTTTAGAAAATACACTGCACACACTCTTGCATTCTCTCTATCTCTTCTAAAAACTAATCATCACATCATGCAGATTGCTTGTTTTAAACCCCATTGAAACATACGATCCAATGCCTTCTCCCAAATTTGAACTCCCGGTATTTGAAGCTGAAGAAGAAGAGGACGAAGACATTCCAGAAAAGATCTCTCGACTACTCAGATAAGAGGAAAGGTCCTTTGAGCCTCACAAAGAGCCGTTGGAAATGGTCAATTTGGGTTCAGAAGAAGAAAAAAAGAAGTTAAGATTGGAGCACTGCTCAGTCCAACTGTCAGAGAAGACTTGATAAAACTTCTCAAAGAGTTTCCAGATGTGTTTTCTTGGTCTTATCAGGACATACCAGGGTTGGATACCAACATTTTGGAACATCACGTACCACTGAAATCAGAATGTCCACCAGTAAAATAAAGACTGAGAATGACTCATCCAGATATGGCTGTCAAAGTCAATGAGGAAATGCAAAAGCAGATCGACGCAGGTTTCCTCGCCACCTCAGAATATCCTCAATGGTTGGCCAACATAGTGCCTGTTTCAAAAAAGGACGGAAAGGTCAGAATGTGTGTAGACTACCGGGATCTGAATAAAGCAAGTCCAAAGGATGACGTTACCCTACCACACATTGACACGTTGGTAGATAGTATATCAAAGTTCAAAGTCTTCTCCTTCATGGATGGATTCTCGGGCTATAATCAAATCAAAATGGCGCCGGAAGATATGGAGAAAACTTCATTCATCACCCCATGAGGCACCTTTTATTACAAGGTAATGCCGTTCGGTTTAAAGAATGCGGGGCAACCTATTAAAGGGCCATGACAACTATGTTTCACGACATGATGCACAAAGAGATTGAAGTGTATGTCGATGACATGATTGCCAAATCTAAAACAGAGGAAGAACACGTGACACACATGCCAAAGTTATTCGAGCATCTAAGAAAATACAAACTCAGTTTGAATTCCAATAAGGGCACATTCGGTGTTTGATCAGGGAAACTCTTAGGATTCATCGTCAGCCAGAAAGGAATCGAGGTTGACCCCGACAAGGTCAAGGCTATTCAAGAAATGCCTTCTCCAAAGACCGAAAAAGAGGTCAGAGGATTCTTGGGATGACTCAATTACATCTCAAGATTCATATCCCTCATGACCGCAACATGCACGCCAATATTCAAACTACTCAGAAAGAATCAAAGTTGCGTATGGACAGAAGACTGTCAAAAAGCTTTCGACAGCTTAAAAGAATATTTGTTGACTCCACCGATTCTGTCTCCTCCAGTGGAAGGAAGACCACGTATCATCTACCTAACAGTCTTGGAAGACTCCATGGGTTGTGTACTTGGCCAACTAGACGAGACAAAAAGAAAAGAGTCTGCCATTTACTACTTAAGCAAGAAATTCACAGACTGTGAAACTCGGTACACTATGCTCGAGAAAACTTGTTGCGCTCTAGCTTGGGCAGCCAAACGTCTTAGCCAATACATGATTTGTCACACTACTTGGTTAATCTCCTAAATGGATCCGATTAAGTACGTCTTTGAAAAGTCTGCTCTCACGGGAAGGATTGCCCGTTGGCAGATGTTGTTATCAGAATACGACATCGAGTACCATGCTCAGAAAGCTATCAAAGGAAGTATTTTAGCCGATCATTTGACTCATCAACCAATTGACGATCAGGAATCAGTCAAATTCGACTTCCCAGACGAAGATGTCATGTACTTAAAAATGAAAGATTGCGATGAACCGCTACCCAGTGAAGGTCCAGAACCAAGACCCCAATGGGGACTAATTTTCGACGGAGCTGTCAACACTTATGGAAACAGAATTGGGGCAATCATTGTAACACCTCAGGGTACCCATATTCCTTTCACTGTCAGACTAACATTCAAATGCACAAACAACGAGGTCGAATACGAAGCTTGTATCATGGGTCTCGAAGAAGCAATTGACTTAAAGATAAAGAACTTGGATGTGTATGGAGACTCAACCCTGATTATCAATCAGATCAAAGGAGATTGGAACACATACCAATCAGGATTGATTCCTTACAAAGACTACGTGTAACAGCCTAATTTTCCATACTTTAAATAATATATCTGATTAGATTTTAGATTTTAACATCGCTAATCATTAAAAACTAAATATTGAAACTAACACCTATAATAATTAATTACCCTTTATTTTTATTATTAATATTATTATTCAATTTGAATATCATCGTTTCATTTTACAAACTAAATATTGAAATTGAAATTAATACTTAAAAATACTTAACTTTAAGTTAATTAATTATTCATATTATTTTTATTATTATTATTGTTGATGTTTTGTTATTATTATTATTTTATTTTATTTGAATATTATCATTTTACTCTACAAACTAATTAGTAAATAAAATAATCTTAAGTAATAATAATTATCCTTGTTGTCATTATTATTATTTTTATTATTATTATTATCATTTCATTTTTATAAAAGAAATATATATCTCATTTTTTATTAATATCATAAATGATATTATGTCATGAAACATTAAAATATCAAGCTCCCATACCTTTCTCATAAATTATTTTTACAAAAGTCATACTAGAACATCTAAAGAACTATTGATGTAAGACTAATAAATATTTGATAAAGATATTTACTAGCAAAAGTTGAAAAGTTAGAAAGTATGGGCAAAAGGAGATACATTTATGTTATTTTAATATTTTACAACTAGTATAAATAGGGGTCTTTCCCACCCCATTTTCATTCACTCATTCACAAATCTTCTTTCTTACCTCTTTATTTATTTCCTTCTCTAGTTTCTTCATATAGTAATATTAGTTTTAGTTATCGAGGTTCTCACGGTGTCGGTTCATAACTTTTAGAGTTATTTTGTGGTAAAAGTTCTTCTAAAGTTTCAAAGGAGTTTTATACGTTAAAGTTCTGCCCAAATCATTTTCATAAGTAACCGGTAAGCCGTTATAATGTCCATTTTATTTTAATTATATTAGTTAATTATGTTATTTATATAAAGGTTATTTTAAAATTTCTATGCAAATTCCATTTAGATGTCGAGATATTGAACTTATAAAGTCCAAAATAAATCTTACCATTTTAAGTCGTTATAATATAATTTAAATGTTATTAAGAATATACTCTTGATAATTTTCAAAAACGAACAAATCTAAACGGAGTTATAGTCTAATTTATATTTGAATTTAATAATTATTTAAATATAATGGAGGTTATTATTAAATATTTTAATAAATAAATATTTCAAGTTATAATGGGATTATGTTTAATTAACCATAAATTATATTCTAATAATTTTATAAATTTCGTACAATTCAACGGTTATCGTAAATTAGGTTCTTGACAAAGTTAGGAGAAAACGCTCGTGGACTTTCAACAACGCTCTACAACAAAAGGTGGGGGCAAGATTTCGTATACGTTGGGACAGTTAGCGTAAAATAGCTTAATATATATGTGTGTAGCGGTGACCCAAGCCCTACTACTGATAAATAAGTAAGGAGAGCCTATTCTCGAATAATGATTTTCACGAATAATTGAGCGAGGTTACGCCGACCTTAATTATTTATCATAGGAATAATCTATGAACATTGGAGGTTATATTGTGCTTGCATTGTTTGATTAATTGTCTAATTTGTTTATTTTATTTATACTTGAATGATTGTGATTGATAGACTAAGAATAATGATTTATTAAGGAGAGAACAACATTACTAGATATTAAGTATTAGATCCCCAATAACATAAGGGAATTTGGATAATTGAGTAATTGTATTTGTTTGGATTCTGCCTAAGGAAAGACTTGGTCGACTATGTCCTTTACGGTCCACCTCTCTTACCTGGGAAGTCAACCATACAATTATTCATTGTACAAACTGAACTGATTATGTAGAGATAAGGATCATGCCAAGAAGAAATACGACAAGACGCGTGATGGATTTGGCACTCAACCTAAGTATCTAGATAATAAGTATAACTTTAAGGGTTGATATGATATTTCCCAAGTATTAACTTAATACTTATGGTTGAGAGTTGCCACAAGATGATTGAGTGATCATATAGACTTGCATTGAGGAATGTGTAAGTCCACTGCCGTGCGGTATGGGATGCACGAGGTTGATTGGTCGCCTACAATCCCGACGGGGATTATTATCTATGCATGCTAGGCAAGGCAAGGTTCTTGGCCTAAATTCTCAGGGACGATCAACTTATAACACCTAGATTCCGTGTGAAGTTGGGTGGCGTAGCTCTTGGTAATTAGGAGTACGTTGGTGGCATGTGGTCTTGTGGAATCTGATCTTGGTAAATGGGATAGATATCATTGACAGCGTTTAGTGGCCTGAGTCAGCATATAGTTCAGGGATGCATTAGAATAAATAGAGATAGAGTATATATGATTTTGGGTTAAAGATACGCTTGTTTGAATAATTGTGGTTGCCATATATATTATTATTTTACACATTCATTCCCACTTTTAAACTTGTACATAAATCTTAGCCCTGTGTCCTTTTTGTTTTGCATTTTGGGTTAATCTACGACGATCAGACAACGAGCTCGAATCTTGTTTACTTCCTGATAGTTCAGAAGGAAAGGATATGAAGTGACGTGGATATGGGTTACTATAACATCTAGATTGGGAATTGTTAGCATTTTGTCAAATGCTGATCATATCCCTACTACTACAGTCAGTATAAGTGTCGGTCTCATTGGACTTACGAGGTCCTTTTTGTTATGCTTTCTTTTGGTTTCCTTTCTGTACTTTTATTTTATGTTTTTCTATGTGGCAAGGCCACTAGTCTTAACGATGTCAAACTCTATGTAAAATATAGTTGAAGCATATGTATGTGAAGCAGTATGTTGTTAAATAATTTAGTCTTGTTATTTAAATGTTTCAAACTTTCTGTATTTTTATTTAAGGTTTCATTAGAATTTCACTAATGGGACATAGGCTGTCTCATTTAATGGTATCAGAGCTGGTCGATTCAGCTCGGACCGTAAGTGTCTAGAATTATACTGACTGTATCAAGTCAAATTCCAAACTGGATGATAACTTTTCTTTTGTGCGTTGAGTCTTCATCTTGAGAGCCTTCTAGTACAGTGATCTAGGAAGAGTCTTTAACACACTTAACTTTTTTTTCCTCCCCCAACAGTCACAAACCCAACGGTAACGTAATAGACACTTCACAAAATTCACTCTATAAATACTTCACACCCATTCATTATTTTCATATCAATTTCAGAATATTTATCTATACCTTTCAAATGGATAAATGTTTTCTTTTATTCATCACTCTTCTTGTCATTATCGTTTTTATTCTTGGTATTATCAAGCATGAAGAATTAGGTAAAGATTTCATAGCAATAATGATAATTATAGTTTTACCAGTATTAGTCTTAGCTTGGTTTACAAATAGAGGTTTTTGAATGAGACATGGTCATGGTTTTTGTAATCCTTGTTATTGAATAAATTGATACCTTTTTATTATGTTTTCCTGAATTCTAGATATAATTATGTCTAAAGCATTAATTCAACATATTAGACATAACTATACCTTTCCTGTGAGAGACTTGACAAAAATCCATATCGATGAATCATTCATTGGGATATAAATATACATAATTGTTATGTTCTTTATGTCTTATGAATGATTGAACCTAATAACTTATCCTTTTCAGGAAGTTATGGTTCAGAACGTCAGAAACGCGAGGCGTGGTAGGAGTGCTGGTAGAGGCACTACTAGAGGCGTACATAGGATTGCGTGTGATCAAGTTATTCCCGAAGCAGCACCTACCATTCCCATGGGACGAGAAGATCATTCCCAAACTGGAACGAACTCTCAAGATAACACTCGAGATGTTCGTGAACTTGTTACAGCTGTGTTAGTTCAGACACAACAAAATGCTCAAATCCTGCAAATCACTCGAGATCATCAACGTTTTTAGCAACAACAAAGGGAAACTGTGCATGAAGATACGGGATTGAACTCATTTTTGAATAGAAAACCACCACAATTTGGTGGTGACTTTAATCCGGAGGGTGCTGAGAAATGGTTACAAGAGATAGAGAAGATATTTTCTTTCACTCACTGTAGAGAGAATAGAAGGGTCAGTTATGCAACATTCATGCTGACAGGCGATGTTGAAGCTTGGTGGTGAGGAAAACATAGATTGTTGGAAGAAGAAGGTAGAGAGATCAACTGGATCTTGTTCAAAGAAGAATTTTTGGGGAAGTATTTTCCAAAGTTATGTAGGAAAGAAAAGGAGAGAGAATTTCAGAACCCGTGTCAAGGTGTGATGACAGTGGGAGAGTATACTAGGAAGTTTGAATCCTTGCTAAAGTATTCTGAGTTTTACCGCTTGCATCCAAGGGAAGAATGGATCTGTGAAAAGTATCAAGATGGATTAAAATATGATATCCAGAGGGCAGTTTTACCTCTGCATATTGTGCGCTTTGGTGAGATGACAGAAAGGTGTCTGAAGTTGGAAGGAATTGACAATAGGAAGAATCAATATAGATCAAGAGGACAAACTCGAAACAACAATCACAAGGGCCACTTTAACCGAGGCCATAGAGGAAGGACCCAACAAGGGGGTAGGCCATATCAAAGGCCTGCAACTTATCTTAACCAGGATTCTAGAAGGTTAATGTTCAAGTGTTACAGCTGTGGAGGGGCACATCTTAACAAAGATTGTCCAAATAGAAATATTGAAGCTTATTTTTGTTGTGGTCAGAAAGGCCATTTTCTCAAAGATTGTCCCCAAGGACAAAATCAACCAACAGGCCAGAAGAACGGTCTAATAAACAGTAACAATGTAGGGAAAGCAAGTAATGGAGGCCCAAGTGTTGGTCAGAGACCTCAGAGTCATAATAAGCCAGCCACTGGAAGAGTATTTGCAATTAAAGGAGCTGAGATCTCAAAGTCAGCTGGGTTAATTCAAGGTATGTGTTTAATTAGAGATAAGCTGGTATTAGTATTATTTGATTTAGGAGATACACATTATTTTATATCTACATCTTGTGCTGAATTTTTAGGATTTGAAATTGTTGATATCAACTATATGTTGACCATTACAACTCCCTCGAGAGAAAGAATGGTAACTTGTTCAGTCTGTGTAAACTGCCCAGTTTTCTTAGAAAATAGAAGATTCTTAGTAAATCTTGTGGTACTCCCGCTACAAGACCTAGATGTCATCTTAGGAATAGATTGGTTATTAGCCAACGATGTAAAATTGGTGTCATACCCCAAATTTTGACCACTAAGATTCCCCATCATTGTGAAAATAATCATCACAATGTGGATGTATTTACATGCCTCATCAATATCCTCAGAGATGTTTAAGCATTCACCACAGTCAAGAATTAGGGTTTCAAGCCCTCTCAGAGCACTTAAACAAAGGATCAATCAAGGAATGATGTGATCTTCAATTTGTCTAACCTCATAAACACCCATAAGGGATCAAGAGGACTCCCACATTAAGAATCAAGCACAAGGTTGTAACATTCTAAGTGGATCAAGCCTCAAGATCGCTAGTGTCACCAAATTAGGGTTTTGGTCGACTGAGGCCTCCAGTTGGAAATTTTCCTCTGGGAATGAGCCAATGTTTCAAAACACAACCCAAGATACTCCAAGGGACCTCATGGATCCAATCATCAAGTCAATTTAACCTTAGGGGATGCATTTACCAAAAATTGGGAATTAGGGTTTCTTGACCTAATTCACCCCTAAGTTGACTTTTGGGACAAAACACGAGCCAAGACCTCAAGACATGATTTGATGGTCTCTAACACACTATATTGATCCATTTACAGCAATGGATTGATCCAAGAAGCTTGATCCACAAGTTTCAATTTCATCAGGACCACAATTAGGGTTTCAAGGAAAAAGTCAATTGTACCTTTGACTTTTGACCAAGATATGATCCCAAACCTTGGGACATGATTCAATACACCCTATAACACCTATGGAATCCATCCATTAAGTTTGATTTAGGTCAAGGACTTGATTTCACAAAGGATCGCACAGTTTGAATTTCATCCGATAAAAATTCAACCGTGCACAAAATCAAGTTTTGACTTTTTGGGATTTTTCACAACTTTGGTTCCTTAACCCTAAAAAAATGTTAATATGTGATTTGAATCATCATTCATCAAGAAAAATCAAAGAAATTAGTTAACTTGTAAAAGGGGTAACCATAAAAAACTTAGAATTTTTCTAAGTTATGGAACAATGTGGCTAGGGTACCAACTTCCAAGGATCATAACTTGAGATCCAAGAAACCATTTTGAGTGATCCAAAGCTGGATTTGTAGGTCTTGTAACACTCTACAAAATCTTCAACTACACCTCATTCCAATTCTTCATGGATTTTTAGTTATGGAGTGATCAAAATGACAAAAACATGAAAATGACACTTTTTTCAACACTTAGTGAAAATCTGCCTAAGTTAGCATCCTTGAACATCAATGTTCATGGTGATTTTTCAATTGGATCAAAATAGTTTCAAGACAAACTATGATCACACATATGTTGTATCATATGAGGGCTTTCCAATGAGCACAAGAACATGAGAAAAATCCACCTGAGCTAGGAGTTATGACAGCTGCAACATGCTGTAGCGGGGAAATTTGTGAGTGTAAGCTATTGATTAACTTAACTCATAAAGCAAGAGTCGCCACCGCACTTTTATTTATTCCACAAAGGAAAATGAAAAAAGAGCAAATAAATCCTAAGGAGTTCTAAAAAACAAGAACAAACAGAGAATGGGTAAGGGGGGTTGGTTACGCAATGGGAAGGTGTTAGCACCCAAAACGTCTATAGTACTCTATAGGAGCCCTTTGAAATATCTATCGCTTTTTCGTCTGAAAATGGTTTGCTTGAAAAGAGATTGAGGATATAAGAAGAGAAATATTTTTTAGATTTTTGTGTTTGGAGAGACTTATCGCCTCATGCCTACGTACCCACGATGTGCAATGTAGGATCAAAACCTCATAGTCCGTGGTACAAAGAACAAAAACTATTGGTTATGGTTCATTTTATCTTGAAAAAGACAACACGTCATTCTCAAGAGAGGATACTCAACTAATTACCCAAAGGTATGGGAAAGAGGCATTTGCATCACATTAAGATGGAGGATTTGCTTGCATTAACATCAACAAGACTATCGTTTCAACATATAAGTGGAAAATGGCCATACTTTACACAAAATACCATGGTTAGGAGCTTTACATCTCAACAAAGAAAATGACTCATGTCTATTTCCTTTTGAAAAGTTTAAAAGAAAAAGGTGCATAAAAGCACAAAAAATTTGAATGAGTTTTGGTATTTTTTATGTCTTTTTTTTTAAATGGTCAAAATATGATTAACAGTGATTGACATTTATTATAGAAAACCAAGTTTTAAAAAAACAACTTGACCAAAGTCAAGGTTTTATTATGAAAGCGGTTTTGAGTTTGAAAACAAGAAGATTTTGAAAAAAGAGAGGAGATTTTGAAAATTGAAGAAGGGGTGGAGAAGAAGTGACTATCCTAGTGCATAAAAATAAAAGCTAAGGATAAGAAAGATCTAACCACAAATGCAAGCTTCACCATAAACCTAAGCAAAAGCACAAGCCTTCAAAGTCTTCGAACCGTAATTCCAAAGCAAAGGGAAAAGGTCCTAGTTCTAAGTCCAAGGTTCCAAGAATTGCATTGGATGTCCAAGGTCTAGGTGTAAAATTCCATGTCCATTGCAAAGGATAGTAACCATAGTCCAAGATTAGAAGCACAAGTTTTTGAGAGGTTTTGGCCTTTATTAATATTTTTTGGTCCAAGTGGACAAAGATAAAAAGGCATAAGCATAAACATGTGTCCAACGGACAAAGGAAAAATTGCGGAAGCATAAACATGTGTCCAACGGACAAAGGAAAAATATGCAGAAGCATAAACATGTGTCCAACGAACAAAGGAAAAATATGCGGAAGTATAAGCATGTGTCCAACGGACAAAGGAAAAATTGCATAAAAGTAAAAGAGAGATAGGGAGCGAGAAGGAAACATAAAGAAGTTAGAAGTTAGTGGTTAGTAGCACAAGGCTCTAGTGCCATAAGCCTTCACCAATTATTCTGTTTCACGTTTTGAACTATAGTGATTAAACAATGAACTTAGGCCAAGATTGATGAACTTGACAGAAGATTGGTAGAACCAAAGCCTCTACAACGCCAAGTTTCAAAGGTTATGGACCTAATGCAAAAAATTAATCAACATTGGGTTGACGCGACCAATCAAGGCCCGGACCACGAAAGTTCAAATTCCGAATTGGATAAAGAAGGACAAATGTTACGAAATGTTAAGCAATCGTCGAGTAATTTACGGAGTAATTACCCTACAATGAGGCCGGTCAATAGATCTTTGTGCTAATGCATGCTAGATGAACGATATGTAGATCGTCATCCGAAAGCAATACCGCACGAAAAGAAAATAGGTAACGATCTAGTCTTGATCAAGAATTCAACAAATAAATTCTAAGATCCATAAGACTTTCATCGATCAAAATAAAAAAAGAAGAAGAAAGTGGTCAAGATGAAAAGAAACAACAAATTGAATCTTAAATCGATTAAATCATCATCAATATCAATCACTTCTCTTGGTGGATAAAATCGACACCCAAAGTCCATTGATATTGATGAGATCTTATCAAGATTCAAAATCCAAAACAACCAACAATGAGAATCCAAAGTAGAATTCAAAATAAAATCAAGATTAAAATGAAATCACATGATATATATATTTTTTTATGATTTTTTCAAGAAATGTTTTAAAACAAAATTTAAAATAGAAAGATCCAAATTAAAAAAAAAATTAAAAAAATATAGAAAAAAAAAAGAAATTAAAGAAAATTTTTAAAAACAAAAAACAAGAGAGGGAGGTTTTAGTAGAAAAATGAGAGGTGATGAGATTAAAGGCCACACGGCCCAAATACAAGTCATGTCCCTTTTTAAAAAAATAAGAAAAATGAATCAGAAAAATAGATCCTCATCTTCTTCGCATATTCACACGACTGGTTACAGTTCTCAACCTTCACTCTCTCGAATTTTCCGTTGCGACATTATTCTTCTTCTTCTTCAAAATTTTCGCTGCGATTCTCACTCTTTCTCGACCATCATGTTTCAAATCATCAGCATCTCATCACTGTTCTGCCGTGAGTTCTTTGTGTGGATGATTGTGGATCTGATGTCGTTGCTTTGTTGTGCTTTCCGGTCACTAATAGAGTCCGATTTCGCACGGTGGAGAGGAGATCTCAGGAGAGGGTTTGATTTTCATAGATTCACAGTGTTTATTCTTGTACGAACTTGATGTTGCTGCGAGATTGTGATGTTCAGAGATTTGAACGTTGATATTTTAATTTCACAGGTTTGTTGATTTTTTTTTCTGAAAATGAATTTTGATTGAAGCTTGGAGACGGTTAAATTTGAAACGTGATTTTTGCAAATGAATTGGTGATTTTAATGCGTGAGATGAAGTTGTTGTTGAGTTGATTTGAATTGAAGCAGAGTTTGCGGTTAGTATTGAGAGGTTGGTTGAAGCTTGAAGTTATGGAAGGAGGATTAATGGAGTTTGGGAAATTAATTGAAAAATGGAAGTTGAGGGTGAAATTGGGAAGGGTATTGATGGTTTTCAAGCTTGAATTCAAATGAATAGAATGCACTCTTATTTATAGATGGAGAGTGAGTGAGGTGATTGCCGTTTTTTGGAATTTCGTCGCGTTTTGCTTCATGATATTTGCGTGACGTTTTTGGAATTAATGTAGCTCGTTTTCATGTCATTTCGCTGCAGTTTTTTTTCTATTCACCTGCGTTTTGCGTGCTGCGTTTTTAGCTGATGCAGTGCCGTTTTGATCGTGCTTCGCAGCGTTTTGGTGTGATGTCGTTGCGAACTTTTGATTACGTGAGGCTTGGTTGGCGCAGCTTGAATGTGTACGCTGATGAAATTGGCTTGATGGAAGTCTTGGTAGCTTAAACTTGGAAATACTTCATGTGCTGCATTTTGATTGTGAATGTGCAGCTGATGTAGGTGGCTCAAACGGCTTGTAGAACAACATGTTGCTTTGGCATTTGAATCTTTGGCTTAATAAAGTTATCTTGGCTGAGTTGACAGCTTGTATTACCAACTTCAGGGAGTGGTTCGTACGGCTTGAAATGGCTTGTAAGTCTCACGAAGTGGGCTTACCATATTTTCTAAAGGCTTTTTTTTTTGTAAGAAAATGAACTAAAAAAAAAAGGTTAATGAATTTGGACTAGACATGGAGAAAAAGATATGATTCTTAATTTTGACAAGGTTTTTTTTTTTAAAACTTGGATAATGGTTAATGACAAGGAATTTAGAAAATGGATATGGATGATAAAAAATTAAAAATGGAAAGAAATGGATATTAAAGGATGATTAATGAAATTGATAAAAAAGATTTTAAAATGGGTATTTGAAAGATGGATTTTAAAAATTGGATTTATGAATGAGTATTGTTTATGGATTAGAAATGGTTATTGAAATGTTTATGGAAGTGGATAAAAAATGAAGTGGATAATTGGAGAATAATGGATATGAAAAGTGGATATAGATAAGGTAATTGGATTTAGAAAAGTGAATATGGGTTGATAAAGGATCTTAAGAGAAAAATGGATATGAAGTATGGATAAATTGGTTAAAATGTGGATAATTGTTTAGAAAAAATGGAAATGATAGTGGATACGAAATCTTGTTTTTGCCCATTTGATCCTCTCACAAGCCTCTGATTAAAATGAATGAAACTTGATAAAACCAATCCTTAACCACTGAATAACTTGCAACTTAAGTAACGGCCAAATAAATCATCTGAAGCTTTCCATAACACAACTACCATTGAACAATCTTGCCACTGAAACAAGACATCTGAATCAAACATCCTCTGAATCTTTGATAATAAGTTCTGAATCACTTCAAAATTCATCTGAATCAATTATCTGAGAAAATAAATCCATAGACGAACACAGTTGAAACATTAAACTGACGAACTCTGATCATGATGAACCTGACTTTCTGAATCCAAACCTCACATGAACCACTGCTTGATAAATTGAAGAATCTCAACACAAAACAACTTATCCTTGAGTACATATTACCTGAGAAATAGCCCACTGCCACAACCAGTTTAATATTGAAGCAATCTCTTGATAGTTTGACTAAGATTAGGTCAAACTTCCATTTGACCTCAACCACAATTGAATAGCCACACTTGATTCCGAGCCATACCTTTGCCATCAATATCCCTGCAAAACCCTAATCACACAGAGAAGAAGAAACAGGCAAAAATGCAAAATATTTTTGGTATTTTGGTTAGAGGTTAGTAAACATAAACAAATATAAAACAAGTAAGAAATACACAAATACTGGTGATCTTGTTTGTGATATGCAAAAAATGCAAATGACATGTGGGATCTTAGGGGTAAAAATTAGGGTATTACACATGCCTTGTTGCAAACTGTTTTGGCAAGGCAGATTTGTGCTTTAGTGCTCGAATTGATCAAATTGGGCAAGTTCAAGCATGGTTATCCATCTGCACACCTCAAGGGGGAACAACCAAGGGACAAACACTGATCTACCAGCCTCCCAAGTCCATGGATCTATGTTTAGCCATGACACTCCTAAATTCAAAGATGCTTCAAATATTCAATTTTGTTTCAAAGCATTTAACTGATGCATAAAGGTGGCATTCATCAAGGCAATATTATCCAAGTTCAGTCAAGACTTATCCTTGAACCAAAGAACCTTAGGTCTGTGCTCGAACCTCAAGTCAATGGCTAGAGGAGACTTGAGATTCCAAAGTGATCTGATTGGCCACAGACTTGTACCAGTTTCCATACACTATTGATGCCAAAACAAACTTGACACACTATAAATAGACCTCATTTATGATCAGTTTGAGTACACCAAAGCACCCAAACTGATGCTTTCCTCAAAATCACCTCTTTCACTCCAAATTTGCCTTCTAACTCAAGTCACCATCGGGTTTTGAGTTTGAGAGCAATTCCAACCAAACCAATGGTTCACACACCTCACATATAATATATAGAAGTGATCCAAACTCTCACATAACATCTAGAACATCATAATCACAATATCACCAGCCATCTGCACAAGCCTTTGACAGATTTGTAGTTGAGTTGCCAAATCAAGTTCCGGCTCAATTCAATTCACTCCAAGCATTCAGACACACTCCATATGGTGTAAGGAAGCTGTTCAGATCATCACAACTCATCTGTAACACCTCCAACTCAAAAATCAAAATGCTCTTGCTGCCACGACATTCAAGTATGCCTAAACTTGGTCATCTCATGATTCATGCATATTTCCTCGCACAATAATTTTGCCATATGTTCATAATCATGTATGGAGTGTTTCCCCTCAATTGATTGCTTTGTATGAATCGTGTATGTAATTTCTTAGCCTTCATGTAGAAATTAGGGTTCTTGAGGTTTCTCTTTGATTTCTCATTCCATTCTTAAAATAAATGAAACTAAATACCATAGACATGATCGTGAGTTGAAAACGAGCAGATTGATATGTGGATTGTGTGATTTCATCAAGTATTCAGTGAGATTGATGAGAAAATGAAAATCAGACAAAAACAGGGCACGCGGGCAAGAACAAGGTGTTCTTGGCGCCCTTTTTCACACTTTTAAATTTTTGAATTTTTATTATTTTATTTAATTGATTCAAAAATTAATTTCTCTTTGAATTTTAGTGATTTTGAGTTGATTCTTTTTTTCAAAATTCACAAAAATGTTAAAATATTTTATTTTACAAAAATTTAACAAAAATATTATTTATTTCATATATTTGATATTTTTGCAAAGAATTAATTTTTATTTATTTATTAACATTTTAAAAATTTTCTTTCTCTTGATTTTCCAAACTTGAATGGTTTTCAATCATTTTGTGGATAAAAACATGATTTTTGAGACATTGACCCAAAATCACAACTCATTTCTCATATGTTTTCAATGATTTTATTAATTTTTAATCAAAATTAAGTCCATTTTTAAAAAAATTAGGGTTTTGATTGATTTCACCCTCATCAATCTTTTTCAAACACTCATGGGCCTCTAATAGAGTGTAAGACCCAACCCCTTTGTAAATAAATAATTTTTGGGCCTCACATATTGTATAAGTCCCTCTGTATATTTTCAAAAATTCGGCGCGATCGTCGTCTTATTATCAAAACACTTTTGGGCTTCTCCTTGAGCTATAAGACCCATCTTTGTTCATTTTCAAACACTTTTGGGCCTCTCCTTGAGTTGTAAGACCCACCCCTTTGTACAAAAAACCTTTTGGGCCTCAGTCATTGTATAAGTCTTGATACGATATTCAAAACAATCGTGCGATCACTGCTAAACCTTGGGCCTCTCCTTGAGTATAAGCCCCAACAATCTTTTCAAAAACAACTTCCCTTTTGATTTAGATTCAAATATACAGTTGTTATCAAAACTTTCTTTAATTTCTTTGAACAACTAACAATACAGTATGGAAGCTTGCTCGCCTGTAAGTTTTTACCGTCTTTCATTTACTCGCTTTCATATGTATATAACTGTATTGTGGGAAGCTGCGCACGGTTAGTCTTTTTTCATACCCTTTTAAATACTTGTCATATATCAACTGTATATATACTAGTATAGTTATTTAGAGTTTTTTCCCCGACAACTAGGTCTAGAACTAGGTAAATCCATGTTGGTCACTCTTTAAATATAGTCAAAACTAGATCCCCATAGGATTTCCAGATATAGTCTTGCCTTTTCTTGGGCTTAAACAATATGGAACAAAGAGAAATGCAGTATTCCTCGTGAACCTTTTTTCAGACTGTTACCCCTAGAAATTGTCAAAGAAGTTCTACTTTCCAGAGTTGATCTATTCTCGGTGAATAACATCTCTTGAGTTTCTTCAAACTGTAGAAATTTCACTAAATGATCTATTCTCGGTGAATAACATTTCTTGAACTTTTCTTGGTTTGGGACCCACAGGCTTCCTAAAAGCATCCCCGCCTCCTCTTGGGCTTTGTACAAGGACCCTCTGGCTTCTTAGAAGATCTCATGCATTCTCTTGGGCTTAATACAAGGACCCTGTCGACCTCCTAAAGGTATAAGACATAACTTAGTCATCCTTTGATAGAGCAGTCCTTCCAGTGTCAAATCTCAAACCAATCTTAGGGTTGAAACTCATCCCTCAGAACACTTGCGCCCCCTCTTGGGCATCATACAAAAGATAAAACTCTTCCACACTAATAGACTTGGACAGTCTAATCTTGAGTTTCAAAGACATTCTCAAGTTCCCTACAAACATAGGAAGAAACCTTGATCATCCGATCAATCCCCAATTGAGTTAAAACCCAGTCTCTCTCCTAAAATTCCCTAGTCAGGGTCAATTTATCATGAGAATAACACTATCTCAAATCAGAACCTCAAGGCATCTGATACCTCAACTCGTCTGTAACCTTCAGCAAGAGTTGATTCCCCATTTGGACCTGCCTCGGGATCTCAATAACCCCTGACAAATGATAGCCTCCTCTTAGGCTTTGTATAATGATCTTTCTTCAGCAATCAGCCTCCTCTTGGGCTTTGTACAAATGATTCTCCCCAGCGGAGCTAACCTTTTCAGACTCTCTTGTTGAGTCAATCACCTTTCCAGACTTTCTTGTTGAGTCAATCACCTTTCCAGACTCTCTTCTTGAGTCAATCACCTTTTCAGACTCTCTTGTCGAGTCAATCACCTTTCAACACTCTCTTGTTGAGTCAATCCTTTTTTGCCTCAATCTTGGGCTTTGTACAAGACATAAATTTTCATAACCTTCGCTTAAGCTTGGGATAAACATCTTCCCCGACGGAGTTAATTCCTCTGAGCCTTCATTTAGGCTTTGAGAAATAAATTCCCTAAGCAGAGTCAAACTCTTTTCAGCCTCAATCTTGAGCTTTATACAAGATAGATAATACTCTTTAGCAGAGTCAAATCCTTTTAGCCTCCGTCTTGAGCTTTGTACAAGACACCTAAAATATCCTCACCAGAGTCAGTTAAGTTTCCCATTTCAGCCTCAATCTTGGGCTTTGTACAAGACACATACAAACCTCCCCAACGGAGTCAAAAACCTTTTTAGCCTCAATCTCGGGCTTTGTACCAGACAAAAAGAGCATTTTCCCAGAAAACTCAAACTGTTAGCCTCCTATTAGGCTTTATATAATGATATCCACAAAGAGTCAGTCTCTTTTTTGCCTCAATCTTGGGCTTTGTACAAGACAGATAAACACTCTCTTGTGGAGTCAGCCTTTCCTCTCCTCCTCTTAGGCTTTGTATAAGGACTTCCCCAGTGGAGTCAATCAACCTCTTAGCTTTAACCTTGGGCTTTGATCAAGGCACACAAAAATCAACGATCCCCTCAAAGGAAGTCTAATCCCTCTTCGGAGATGACAAGTTCTCTCTCAGTCAAACCTTTTAGCTTCAATCTTGGGCTTTGAACAAGACACCAAACATCTTTTTCCTCCCTTAGAATAGGAGGAACTAAAATTGCTCTGATTTCCCTATTTCATTTAAACGGGAATACGTAGGCATAAGATTGCGAAATCTTAGCGAGCATACTAATCAAAAACTCTAGGTCCAGTACCTTCATACATCAATAAAATATGTTAGGTTTCATACCTTAGCCATCATCATCATCATTTTCCACAGAAAACAAAAACTCACTCACTCTCTCATATTTCCCAAGAAACTTTCCCAACCCATTAACGTATAAACACCATCAAGAACAAAGTGAAACCTAACGCTAACCTCCTGTGGATAACCACATATAGGATGGGTAATTGACAACTCCCCATTGTATAACCTGACCCCGGACCCCCAATCTCTTTAAAACGTTTGTTCAGTTAAATAATCGCGTGCAAGGTTAGTTTTAGATAGCTTCCCTTTCCCTTTCAGCTTCATGGGATAAATAAGAAATAAAAAAGTAGCACTCTCCTCCTCATTGCGGTGAGGAGAAAACCCAGCGATAAGGTGGTCGCGTCACCGACAAAAATCGCTCGCTACAGAAAAATGGCGACTCTGCTGGAGATGTCACATGAGGATCTGTTTTACCTTAGTCATCATCGTCCCCATTTTCCACAGAAAAATGGCGACTCTGCTGGGAATTCATTGTCTGTATAGGACTTGGATTATAGCTCCTAAGAGGTCTAGGATGTTAGTTTTAGGAATAAATATATATATCGCTTTTCCTAATTAATATCCGTGTTTATTTTTCTGCTAATGGGACTACGGGTGATGCCACATCTGGAAAGTTTGAGTGCCACCTAAGATAAGTGATGGCATTAGACGAGTAATCTTACAGGGAGTGACTCCCAAATAAGAGACCCCGGTCGACCATCGAATCAGTGGAGACACCCTTTGCGGGTTCAATGCCTATACAACTTCGGTTGTTGAAAGTAGATTGTTCGATTGTGGTATCTGAGAAACTGAGGATTTTAGTAGACTGAGACCATGTTACTATTTTGTAGTGCGGAAGCTATTAGAAATAGTTATCACGCGATACTACCCTCGTTTGAGACTACTCTAAGATACTGCAGCTCGCTCGGGTGAACCAACCTGTTGTTGTTATCTCAAGAGGGGTCAATGATTTTGAGGACAGGTAAAGAAAATCACCACTCCAACCATTGGGGATGGGTAGAGCCATGACTTCATGACACCGAACCTTTGACCCCATGTTTTTTTCTACGGTATTGTGTGCTGCATTCATGCATTCATTTCATTAAAAAACCTTAAAAAAAGAAAAATTCTCTTCTAGTCTCTCTTTTTCAAATTAAACTAAGACAATAATTGCAAATATCAGAGAGAAAGATTGCGTTATGGAGTTCGGTAGAAGGAAGACTCACAAGTACAACTTCAAGGTTCCAAAATTAGAGGATTTGAGAGGTTTGGCGAGGATGATCACCAACCCTGATGCTTTCAGAGCTAAATACGGAGGACTGCTGTCTCTGTTAAGGGTCCATGTAATTGAGGGAATCCTGTCTACACTCATTCAGTTTTACGATCCAGTCTATCACTGTTTCACATTCCCAGATTATCAACTAGCACTAACACTAGAGGAGTACTCTCATCTGACCGATTTACCCATCACTGACCAAGCTCCCTTTTCTGGACTGGAAGAAATTCCAAAGGATCAAACCATTGCAAGAGCAATTTATTTGGAAGAGTCAGAAGTCAGGACTCACACGACCATTAAGGGTGGAATCCAAGGTTTACCAGCCAAGTTTTTGGTAAAGAAAGCTCTGTACTTTGCCAGTATAGGGAACGTGACTGCTTTCGAGAGTGTCTTTGTTTTGCTCACCTACGGGTTATTTCTGTTTCCCAACATTGATAACTTCGTTGATATCAATGCCATTAAGATTTTTCTGATTGGAAACCCTGTACCAACCTTGCTCACAGATGCGTATCATTCTGTGCACTTAAGGAATTTGTATAGCGGAGAAATGATCACATGCTGTGTACCCCTACCATACAAATGGTTCACTTCCCATTTACCCAAGTCTGCCGCTTTTTGGGATCATAAGAGTATTTTATGTTGGTCGTAGAGAATCATGTCTCTTACCAACTCTGACATTGATTTGTACAATCGAATCTATGACGGGATAAGAATCATTGACCATTGTGGAAACTTCCCTAATGTACCCCTCATAGGAACTAAAGGAGGAATCGATTATCATCCAGTTTTACTTCGTCGTCAATTTGGATACCCGATGAGACATATCCCACGTAATGCTCATCTGGAAGGTCTTTTCTTCAAGGAAGGAGAAAATGACAGGGCACTAAAGACAGAAATAGTGCATGCCTGGAAACATGTTCACAGGAAAGGAAGAGAGTCTCTAGGAAAACCGGATTGTGTCTCGGTGGAACCTTATCTCCACTGGGTACAAACTAGAGCTCTGAAGCTGAGGATGCCTTACCCTCATCAAGAATTTCTTCCGTTAAAGGAATCTGTCCTTTATTTTATGTCTGATACGGAAAAACTTCAGGTTACTCTTAACAAAGTTCAACAGGAGAAGAGATCTTGGAAGAACAAGTACCGCATTCTCAGTGTGGAGTGTACTAAAATACAGCAACTGTTAAAAGAAAAAGATGCTCTGATTGAGATTTTAGAACAACATGCTGTAGAAAATCAAGAAGACCAAAGGAATTTGCTCGCTTCTTTCACTTGGCAAAAGGATGACAACCCGACAACGACTCAAGAGCCCCGATCAAAGAAAAGGAAAGTACCAGAACCAGCACCTGAGCACTCAGGATCCATAAGTTTAGACATTTCCTTTTACAGCACTTTGTAAATCACTGTACTTCCATTTCCGCAATCTTTGAATTCAATAAAACGGGGTTTCCCTACTGTTTGATATTTGCAATCCAATTGTCAAAGTTTCTTTTGATTAAATGAAAAAATTAATGTAATTATTGCATATCATTCATCATTCTCACATAACGCATTCTTCTTCCCTACGAATCTCATGTTTGTGTCTCGATTCTAGAGTCAAACTATCTCATTCGTACAATACTCGGGCCAATCGACAAAAGAAAATGGATGATCTCGAGGAAGAGAAGAGAGAGTTGAGAGAAGAGATCGACACTCTGAAAGAAGATTTGAGGAAACTTCACAACGACATGCAAGCTCTAGCAGTAGCTCAGATGCAACATCAAAGGACTGTGATCTCAAAGATCACATCGACGCCTAAAGTGGAAAAGATTGATCCTTGGTATAACATGCCCAAAGATCGTCCCTGGGGCATGCCACTCAATTATATCCCGGAAGGATATATTCCGCCGATCACGGAAGATTTGGAAACTACAGCAGGAACCGCTGGGCCTGAAGGTTACAAACTTCAGGAAAGCGAAGATGCAAGGGGCATGACAACAACTCCTAAAGGTTACAAACTTCGAGAGAGGGAAGCACCAAGAGTCACAGCCATGATGGCTATACCACCACCCGTGGTACACACTATCCCGGAAGGACAAATTCCACAGATACCTTCTGGTGGAAACGAAAGTATGTACGACAGATTGAATGAGTTCCAGGAATAATTCCTGGAGATGAAGAAGGAACTGCATGCTATTCGCGGTCAGGATCTATTCGAAAAGGATGCCGCAGACCTTTGTCTGGTCCCCAATGTGAAAATTCCGCACAAGTTCAAGGTGCTCGAATTTGAGAAATACAAGGGTAACTCTTGCCCTCAAAGCCACTTGGTGATGTACGCTCAGAGGATGTCAACTCAGACTAAGAACCAACAGCTACTGATCCACTATTTTCAGGATAGTTTAACCGGTGCCGCACTCAAATGGTACATGGGTTTAAACCGTAATAAGATCATCACTTTCAGAGATCTTGGCGCTGCCTTCGTTCAACAATATAAGTATAACCTAGACATGGCACCGGGCAGAGATCAACTTAGAGCCATGTCACAGAAGGACAAGGAAACCTTTAAGGAATATGCTCAGAGATGGCGTGAAATTGTCGCTCAGATTTGTCCACCTCTTGAGGAAAAAGAGATGACAAAAATATTTCTAAAAACCTTGAGCTCATTATACTACGACCGACTGGTCGCCAGTGCGCCCATCGACTTTACTAAAATGGTCGGCATGGGAGTTCGTCTTGAGGAAGCAATCCGAGAAGGGCGTTTAGTTAAAGATGCTGGACCATCAAGCAGTACCAAAAGATACGGTAGTGCTCTCCCTAAGGAAAAAGAGTAAGATATTGGTAATATCTCTCTCGGAAAGCAAAGGCGACGGTACCAACCAGTAGCAGCTGTAACTCCTGCTATTAACCCTGCGCCTATTCCAACGTATCAACCTCGTGTTGCTCAGAGCCAACCGAATCAACAACAATATCAGCAAAGGACACAACAACCTCTTCAGCAGGCTCGTCCTCAGTACAACAACAACTGTACAACGCGACCGCCAGGGTTCGACCCTATCCTAATGTTGTACGCAGAACTATTTCCACTACTATTGGTCAAGGGACACGTCCAAACCAGGGTTCCTCTTGCGATACCAGAGAATCCACCTTTTTGGTTCAAAGCGGATCATATTTGTCCTTACCATCAAGAAGGGCCAGGGCATAATATAGAAAACTGTTTCAGCTTCAAGTCCGATGTGTAGAAGCTTGTTAGGGGCGGGGTCTTATCCTTCAAGGATACAAATCCTAATGTTCAGACGAACCTATTGCCTCAACACGAGAAAGCCACAATAAATTTGATAGAGGAGGAGTCTAAGCATAGCTATCAAATTCATGACGTACTTTCATTGGGAACCAACCTGGTCAAAATGCATTGCAGACAGAGCAGATACGGCCACGTACCATCTCATAACTATCACCAGTGTGATATCTGCTCTGAAGATAATCAAGGATGTTCTGTAGTGCAATCAGCTCTACAAGAACAGATGGATCTCAGATGGATCCAAGATCACCGAATTCGTGAAGTTATCATGACTTATACAAATTCCAATATCATTCAAAACCACGACATCCGTGCGATGAATGTCAACCTGGTGGCAATGCACTCAAGGCAAAGCCAACATCATAATCTGCCACAGCACGATTACGATTCATGCCTGGTCTGCTCGGTAAACAATCAGGGATGGTCTTTTGTACAAGAGGCCCTCCAGCGACATATGGATCTTGGATGGATTCAGGATTACCGTGATAGAAGTCAGTATCAAGTGAATATGATTCAAATCTTCGATATTCACTTGATGAATACTAGCTTGGTGGAACTACACGCTAAGCAAGTCCAGCTCGGTTTTCTGACCTCGCATGAATATCAGAACTGTAAGGTGTGTCGAGGGAGTGACCAAGGATGTGCACTCGTTCAAAGGACACTTCAACACTTGTTAAACCACTGGTGGCTTCCGATCTATCTAGACAAAGACACACAACAAGTCAGCATAATTAATGGGAACCCTACTAGGCATCCAAGTTAGGATGTTAGATCAATGGAAGCAGATCTAGTGAGGTTACACTGCATATAAAGCGGCAGTGGCCGGGTGCCACCACACAACTATGAGCGCTGTAGAGTCTGCTCTGAGGGTAATCAAGGATGCTACCTCGTGCGAGCAGCCCTTCAAAGTTGGTTGGACTACAAAGAGATTCAACCGTGTTCAGGATCTGGTTCAATTAACATAATGTCAGACTATCATCCTAATCGAGGCAAAGAAGTTGTCTTGATCCCTAAGCGAAAAATGGCCAAAGATGTGTGCGCCATAATCCCTCTACTCCATGAATCAAGAGTTCCTCTTGATGGTGGAAGGATTCTCAACCTCGAGCCAATTGAGGCCGATTACGATGGTCAGAAAAATCAAAAGGCTCATGTAGTTATCTATCTGCCGGGACCAGTACCATACAAATCCAATAAGGCGATCCCTTACAAATACGGTGCAACAACAATTGAGAATGGAAAGGAAACTCTGTTACCCTCCGTCGTGAATATTGCAGACATCAGTCGAGTAACACGGAGCGGTCAGATCTTCAATCGAGGAGTTAGAGAACCTATCAAAGAGAAGAAACCTCAGACAGAAGTTCTCAATCAACCAGTCGGTCAATCCAGTGATCCCGAGCTTTCAAAGAACAATGATGAGATGCTGAAGCTCATCCAAAGGAGTGAATACAACATTGTTGATCAGCTGTTGCAAACTCCTTCAAAAATCTTCGTGCTGTCTCTTTTACTCAGCTCTGAAGCCCACAGAGAGGCTCTACAGGAAGTCTTAGAACAGGCCTTTGTGGAACAAGATGTAACAATAAGACAATTCAATATCATCATCTCCAACATCACTTCCTGCAACAACTTGGGGTTTAGTGATGAGGAACTACCGGAAGAGGGCCAAAATCATAACATGGCACTCAATATTATAATCAACTGCCAGGACGATGCTTTAGCCAGCGTATTGGTAGACACCAGATCGGCTCTGAATGTTATGCCGAAGTCCACATTAATGCGACTATCATTTAAAGGATCTCCGATGAGAGGCAGTGAGGTCATCGTCAAAGCATTTGACGGATCCCAAAAAAAGGTTATCGGTGATGTCGACCTTCCCATAACTATCGGTCGTCACACGTTCCAAGTCACTTTCCAGGTCATGGACATCCGGGCAGCATACAGCTGTTTGTTAGGAAGAACTTGGATACACAAGGCTGGGGCAGTCACTTGGACACTTCACCTGAAGCTGAAGTTTGTCAAGAATGACCAACTGGTCACAGTCTGCTGAGAGCAAGCCTTGATTGTGAGTAACTTATCGTCGTCCACTTGTGTAAAACCAGAGGAAGTTGTAGGAACTCAATTCCAAGCACTTTCGGTGAGTAATGACAACCAATCAGAAAGAGGAACGTCGATTTCCTCGTACAAAGATGCTCTCAAAGTGATCAAAAACAATATTTCAAAAGGATGGGGACAGCTTGTCATTCCTAGTGATAACAAGACGAAGAAAGGTCTTGGTTTTTCCTCAACCTGTACACAGACTGCTGCTAAAGATGAAAGTTTTCATCCCATTCAGAACTTCTTCCACAGTGGAGGTTTCCTTCACCCAGTGTCTCAAGAAGTACATACCATCAACGAGGGAGATTCCTCTGATACAGATGAAGAGTGGAAGTCCTATCTTAACGAGGACAGTTATATGTCTCAAGGAGAGGTGCCTATACCATTTTGCTATCCCGCATAGAGTCCGAGATATATACCGAGATCAGATGTTAAAATGATTGTCGTACCCCAAATTTTGACCACTAACTAACTTAGGGTTTAGATCACTAACACATCCCAGAAGCCATATGAGTCATTTGGTCAAATAGAAGGACCTAAAAAGTTAAAGAGGGACCATTTTGACTCTTTAGGAGTTTTGATCTCGTCATAGTTTAGTTGCTTTTTTTAGGGTATAATTTTAATTTCATTTTGGTATATAATTTCTTTTAATTAACTAGTTAGGATAATATATAATCATTTTAGAAAAATTTAGGACTAACCTATTAGAAGAATATTTAGAAGTTTTTTAGTGGCTATTATTATTAGTTAGGAATTAATTAGGGTTAATCAGTAAAGTTAAATAAGTCATTAGGAGTATTTCATTTCAACTAAATACAATAGTCCATTTGGTAGAGAAGTAGGCCTAAAGACTGTAAGGGAAAGTGCATGAGTTTGAATCCTACCTTTTCCACTTTTAGTTTTTTTTCCTTTATTACTAACTTTTCTATTTTATTTTTTGAACCATAAAAAAATACCAAAAAATAGTTTTTTTTTTAATTTTAATATTAATTTTCGTATTTTAATTAATTAATATTTTAAAATATCGATTTTTTTATTAAAATCATGTTTTTATGAAAATATCTTCAAAAAATCATATTAGTCAAATCAAATCAAATCTTTTTTCCATTTTAATTATTAGAATTTTTATTTTTATTTTATTTTTATTATTTATTCAAATTTACCAAGCCATGAATCCATCCAGATTCATTGGCTTGGGCCTTAAGAAATAGAGAAAATCAGGCCAGATTGCATCCTTCCTAAATTAGACAATCACATTCAATTTTTTGACCTAATTCTACCCTATAAATAGAACCTCCTTTTCTCATATTTTCTCACCCACAAATTCACAATAATCAGTAGAAAAAGTTGTTGTTCTTCACATTGAAGAACAACAACACTAAAAGGGGAAGAGGGGTCGAAATCTTGCGTTAAGGGAAAAGGAGAAAAATTGGGAGAGAAAAAGGAGAACGCAAGAGACAAAAAGAAAAGAGGGAAAAGGAAAGGGAGAACGCCAAGAAAAGAAGGGAGAGAAGGAATAGATAAGGAACATAAAGAAAACAAAGGAGGAACCAGCTTAAATTGGTCACGACAGTTCAGGTTAGTAAATCAAATCTCGAATACTAGATCTGATACTTGCATGTATGACTTGTCTGTATTTTTATGATTTGATCTTGTTTGAAAAGTTTTATTTTGTGTGGTCTTAAATTTCATATATAAACAATTAACAAAAATTCTATATATACACAATTGATTTCGATTTTCACTCGTCGTACATGAATCAGATGTTTATAGATAAACAATTACAAATTAATTTTTTTTCAATTAAAGAGTCATTATGTAATTTTTTAAATTAAATTTTCTTAAATAAAAATATACCAATGATTTTATAATAAAAAAAATTATTATTAACAAATCATAAGGTAATATCAAATTAATCTTTTTCACATAATATTAACTTAAGAAGGTATATGATTAAAATCTATAATTAAGGGGATTAAATTGGGATTATGGTTGATATTTAAATATAATTGGGAATTTAGGATTATTTTTTGGGTTTGGCTTCTTTTAATTTTTTTTTCTTTTATGCATTTAAAATAACTGGTTTGTTTTAAATAGGGATAATCGTTTGTATATTTAGGATTTTAAGGGCAAATTTTGGGTCTGGATTTTTAAAGTTATATTTTATATATTTAAAATAATTGGCTGATTCTTTTATTAAAATAGGATTTTAGGATCTAAAATTATTAGGATTAATAATTAGGATATTTTAGGAATAATTTTGGGCTTGTTTTATTTAAATAAAAAGTTTTATATATGTAAAACAATCTATCTATTTTTTTAAGGATTTCTTTTTATAAAATAGGATTTTGTTCCTGTTTTTTTTTTGGGGATAAGGTATTTGATAATTTTGAATTTTATTAAAATTAGCTTAGGATTTATTTTAAGGAAATTATAATTTTTATTTAAATTGGATTTAAATATGGGATTGGGAAGTAAAATAAATTAATTCTTGGGATTTAAATTATTTTATTTAATTTTTGATTAAAACTTTTTATCTTTGGGACTACCTGGAGTTTGGAAATTATTTTTTATTTGGAATAATTTGGGGGATTAATTTTGTTATAAGGACATTTTGGATTATTATTAAATTCTATGGGATTTTAGGAATTCATTTTTAACATAAGGGATATAAAGGATTTATGAGATTTAAAGGATTTAAAGGATTGGGATTTAAGGGATGATTATTAAGAACTTAAGGGTTATAGTAGGATTCTTTTAAGGATTTAAAACAAGGGATAAAGCTCTTGGTCCGAGAGCCTAAATAAGGGATGAGATAAGGGATAAAACTCTTAGGTTCCAAGAGTATAAATAAAGGCCAAGGGATAGGGGATTAAGGGATAAAATTCTCCATCCGAGAGTATAAACAATTGATAAGGGATAGAACTCTCCATCCGAGAGTATAAACAATGGATAAGGGATAAAACTCTCCGTCCGAGAGTATAAACAAGGGATAAGGGATTAAGGAATAAAATTCTTCGTCCGAGAGTATAAACAATGGACAGGGTTTTTAGGGATAAAACTCTCCGTTCGAGAGTATAAATAATGGATAAGGGATAGAACTCCTTATCTAGGAGTATAAACAATAGATTAAGGGATATAACTCTTTATCCAAGAGTATAAATAGTGGTTTGGGTTTAGGATTAGGAATGGGAATATGATTAGGGGGTAGGAATAGGGGAGGTGGACTACGGTTACTCTGATCCTTCAAATTGAGGGTACGTAGGCATAGGGTTGTAAACTAACCCTAGCGAGTATAATTAATAAAAAACTTAGGTTTTCCTGTAACTTAAACAAACAAACTTACCCTAAATTCAAAGGTGGATCCCATTGAATACAATGGAAGTAAGGGGTGCCTAACACCTTCCCCTTACTTAACCGACTCCCGAACCGTAGGAATATCTACCTTAGGATTAGGACTTATTAGGTTTATCATTATTTTCCCTTAAAAAAATATGATGGCGACTCGAATATTTTTGTCGGCCATGACAGCTGGCGACTCTGCTGGGGACTCCTTTCTAGCGAGAGTCAATCCTAGCATTAGGATTTAGGGATTTGTTTGTCTTGGATGTTATTTTGGTTTTTTATTTTTTTATTTTTATTTATTTATTTTAATTTCATATATTTATTTATTTAACATTTTGTTTTTTGTATTATCATGCAAGGGATTGGGACATAAAAAAAAAGTGAAGCTAAAACCCAAAGCTTGGAGGATAACCCTAGAATCTAAAGTGGAACGGAAATGTTTTTGCGGGGGATACAACGTCCCCTGAAATGCATTGATGCCACACTCAGAGTAGATCCTTCCAAAGTCGTCCTCACGAAAGGGCTAGCCCCTCTCGTAGTGGAATGATTTGGATGTGGTCCGTGACTCTGAGAACCTTAACCTACCCCACACCAATCATGGACCTTATGTATTCAACCCTCAAGGGTTATTACTAGGGTCTTATCCCAAATGAGACTTATCCCGAAGGATTACCGTAGATAAGCTTTAGATCTAAACCTATTATAGGGAGCCTACCTAGTTAGGGTCATGCTTGCATTTTCACCTTACCCTAACCAAGTAAAAAACAAAAAAAAAAATCAAAGTGTCCATGTCATCATGCATTTAAAAACTTTTTTTGCATATATACATTTTTGTAGGGAATTTCAAGATGCATTGTAGGAATATGGGAAAGATGGATTCAAACAAAAGGGCTACCCTACGCATTAGAGTGCTAAGTGTTGATTTACAGAGTCTCAAGGTCCTTTGAGACTTAATGTCAAATCTGCTAAAAGGATGTTTACACCCAAGTATGGAAGGATCCTCGATCTCTTAGGGATCCCTATGAAGGTAGAGGCCATAATTAATTTTGCATAACTTTATGATCCTTCATTATGTGACTTCCTCTTCAATGATTTTCAACTAGCTCTTACGCTGTACTTGGATTTACAAGGAGAACAAAACTTACAAGGAGGCATGAAAAAAAAGAGAAAGAAAAAGCAACAAAAAAAAGATAAAAAGAAAAATGGTCAAGCTTAAAAAAAAACTCAGTTGTACCCCTTGAAGATCCAGCATCTCACTACAAGGAGGATAGGGAAGTGCAAGGGCTTAAGAAAGGATACTTGGAGGAGTTTAAAGCTCATTTGAAGAAGGCATTGGGGGCATCCACTTAGTTTACACCTTCTTAAGTTCAGGAGCTTCCATCTTGGGATTATTGTTTTGGGTTGTTCCCGAGGAATTATTGTTATAAGGCATTTTGGATTTGGGATCGGCTAAGGGATTTTGATTTGATATTCTAGGTGTATGGGTTTCATCCTTTGGATATATTCATCTATGACTACAATGGATTTTGAAATTCCCCCCAAATAAAAATTTTAAAAAATTATTTAGCATACATCATGCATATTCATACATTCATCACCAACATGCATTCAAAATAAAAAAATAATTAAAAAAATCATTTTTTTTTCAAACTTCGTCTCAGGCATAACAATCTGACTTCCCGACCTCGCACTCGAGCGTACCAAAGGAAAGCTATGGATCAGATAGAGAAGGACATGGTTACTCTAAGAGGAGAAATGGATACTGTCAAGGAGAATGTGGAAGAAATGAAAAGCCAGATTGATCAACTGACACTTGCCGTCCAGAGTTTGATAGCCAGAAGAACCAAGTCAAGCCATCAAGGGAAGGTTCCTATGCCTACCTCCCATGTTGAAGACAATAACCCCCTACTAGGGTTTGTCCATGATCTGGAATGTGAAGAGACTGAAACTACTAAGCACAAAACTGTTGACCAACCTCTCGAGGGAACCGTCCCTCCACCTATTTCCAATGGGGCACCTCGTACTACTTGCAGACCTACTCCACGCGAAAACTACGCATACGAGGGTGAAAATCCAAGACAAGTGGCCCTCAAAAATCAAGGAACCACTGTAAAGAAAAGGAGAAGGATTGATGATAAGTACAAAGCACTTGAGGAAAGGCTAAAGGTCGTGGAGGGACTCAATGTTCTTAGAGTGGATGCCTTGGAAATGTGTCTGGTGCCTGATGTGGTCATACCTCCTAAGTTTAAGGCACCTAACTTCGAGATGTATAAAGGAGTTAGTTGTCCCAAAAATCACATCCGGATGTTTTCTCAAAAGATGGGGGCTCATGCTAAAAATGAAAAGCTGATGATGCATGTTTTCCAAGACAGCCTTAGTGGGGCATACTTGGATTGGTACGTACAACTGGAGAGGACTCACATCAAGAACTGGGAGGATCTGGTAAGTGCCTTTATAAGGCAATACCAATATAATGTAGACATGGCCCCTGACCGAATACAATTACAAAACATGTCTCAAAAAGGGAACAAATCTTTCAAGGAGTATGCCCAAAGATGGAGGGAGCTAGCCTCTCGTGTTCAACCTCCATTGCGGGAAAGCGAGCTAGTAGATACATTTATGGGAACTCTACAAGGGCTATACTATGAAAGGATGATTGGGACAGTCTCAACAGGATTCACTGACTTGGTTATCATTAGAGGGAGAATTGAGAACGGTTTAAAGACAGGAAAGATTGGGCAGTCATCCTCCGACCAACATAACAATAAGGGGTACCCCGAAAACAACTCGAAGGAAAATGATGTCAGTGTTATAGACCCTGAAGATCTAAATCTGGGAGATAATGCATTACTGGGGCACCCTGGGGCAATAGTCAGTGCCATGGAAGGGATGGAAGATGAATTCCCTGTTAATAAGGGAGACACAGCCCTGGGGCAAACAGTGGGAGGTACTTGAGGAGAAGAATTTGTTTGGGCTGGATTACAAACCGGCTAATGAAGGATTAGAAGACGATTTCCATGGTGCGGGATTTGGAATTTGGGATCATGTGGCCTTAATGGGAGAGGAAGAAAAGAATGCCTAATTTCGACAATTGGAGAACCATCGGGATTTCTGAGATGATTTCTGTTTCGAAGTAATTTACTTTTTCTTAAAATAATAATAAGTCCCATGCTATGCCCAAGGCAAGTGGATAAAGCTTTGTAGGGCCACCTTTTATTTCATTGGATTATTTCTATTAATTGCATTTTGTTTTCAATCAAGGTCTTTTTTTTTTCTTTCATTTTCTGTTTGTTCAAAATGGCAATATACCTTCTTTCGATATTTTCATTTCTAGCACTTCTTTCCAAAAGAGATAATAAAAAATCTTCCCCGTGCAAATTTAAAAATGAACCTATTAAAAATGACACCGCTATAATCTCGAATGACTTCGGATTACCGATTAACCAAGCGGAAGAGGGTGATGAGGACGAGTGTGAGCTTCCCGAAGAGTTAGCCAGACTGTTGAGGCAAGAGGACGAGGAAATACGACCTCATCAGGAACCAGTGGATGTGATCAATCTGGGAATTGAGGAAGATAGGAAAAAGGTCAAAGTCGTGCTTCCCCGGATAAGGATATAAAGGAGAGACTGATCGAGCTATTGCAAGGATACTCTGACGTGTTTGCAGGGTCATACTAAGATACGTCGGGACTTGATACAAGCATCGGCAAGCCGAAACCACTACTCAAACTAGGATGCACGCCAATCAAAAGATGAGGAAGACTAGATCAGATATGACTCTCCAGATCAGGGAAGAAGTCAAGAAGCAATTCGGCTTTTTGTCACCAGGGAACGCCTGTTGGGTTAAAGAACGTAGGAGTAACTTATCAAAGGACTATGGTAATTTGGGGCGTAAGGAGATAGAGGTTCATATGGATGATACGATTACCAAGTCACAAAAGGAAGAAGATCACATAACTAACTTGCAAAAGTTGTTGGATCAGCTAAGGAAATTCAAGTTACGACTAAAGCCCACAAGGTGTACCTATGCAATCAGATCTGGAAAATACTAGGGTCCATGGTCAGTCAAAAGGGGAATAAAGGACAAAATGAAAGTCGTTCAAGGGATGCCAGCTCCAAGGATAAAAAAGGAAGTTCATGGATTTTTGGGGAGATATCTCCCACCTTACAGCTACTTGTGAGCCAATCTTCGAATTACTCAGAAAAGGACCAAATCATTGAATGGAATGAAGATTGTCAAAAGGATTTCGATTGGATCAAGGAATATTTGCAAAAGCAACCTATATTGGTGCCACCAGTCCCAAGGAGACCACTCATAATGTACTTACCAAAATTTGAGAATCCAATGGATTGTGAAACTTTGGACTCCTATGAAGGACCTAGACCTGGATCTCGAGGGAAACTTATGTTTGCATAAGGACAGGGGCTATTAATCGGAATTTAGGATCATAAAGGAAGCTAATCTGGATAAGGCAGAATGGGTGCAAACTAGGCTCGATCAGCTAACCTCGTATAAGAGAAACGTGTGGTTGTGGGCAGTTATATCCACAGGGAATTAAGAGAGCGTTTGACAAAGAAATTCGTCCTCGCCTACGCGAAGAGGGAGACTTGGGGTTAAGGAAAATATTACCCATCCATAAAGACCACCACGTCAAATGGACCCCACCCTATGAAGGGCCATATGTCGTGAAGAGTGCCTCCTCTGGCGGAACACTAATATTAACAACCGTGGATGGAGCGGATTTACCGCGACCGGTGAACTCCGATTCGGTCAAAAATGCTATGCCTAGAAAAAGAGGATAAAATCCCGCTAAGTCGAAAACCCTAAAGGGTGACTTAGGCAAAAATTAGGGCGTCCCGGTGGATTGAAAACTCGAAAGAGCAATCCAGGCAAAAATTAGGGACTTGGATAAAAATGATACCCGACAAGTCGAAGACCCTAAAGGGCGGCTGAGTCGAAAAAAATGGTATATCATCCCGATGGACTAAGACTCTAAAAAGAGCGGTCCAGGCAAAAGTTAGGGATATCCAAAAGGGATATGACTGAAAACACTCAAGTCACCCCGTAACAGGAATTCGGAAGGGAGCGATCATTCCAGCCGTCATCGTCAGAAGCGAAGTGTCGTGATCTTGGGGACTTAGGGATATTAGCTGGTGTCACATTTAATAGGGACATAAATAAATTTGTTTTCTTATTGCCGTTTTACATTTTTCTGGATTTACGGTAATATCTCCTTATGAGAATTACCCTCCTTACTTATCATTGCCCATTTTCGGGCCAATTCTCAATAAAATTTGTTTTTCAAATATATTTCTTTGCCTCCTAAATTATTCCGCTTGATTACAAAATGTTGATTAATTATAGAATAATGCATTGAAACATTGGGAAAAAATTAAAAGCTTTCAAAAAAGGAGAAAGGTATTTTACTTCGATTTGGAGACAGGAAAGGGATCATATTTCTTCCAAGTTAAGCACAAGGTCTACATACTAACAGTCACAAGTTAATCATTATGGAAGTTTCTTTATAAAGAATAATACGCATCTCCAGATAGCAAGAGCATATGACTTGTTACGCTCGTCAAAGGACTCAGGGGTTCAGAGGTTGGGAAGTTGGAATTTTACAGAAGATTTGGTTTCCGTAAAAACATGCACTGCATATCATAAAAGAGGCGTTAGCCCAAATAATGCATCATACATAAGAGCACGCATACATGCACTCATATACACAAAACATGCATACATGCATAGGGTTCATAATCGCCCAAGGTATTTCACCAAGGGATTTTATCAGGGGATTCTGTTAAGGGTTTTTTTTATTTAAGTTTTAAGGGGTTCATCAAAAGGAGTTATCAGGGGGTTCCACTAAAAAAGGTTTTTCAAGGGGTTCAATTGAGTATTTTGCCAAGGGTTTATTACCAGGGATATTATACACAGGGATATTCGGATACTAACGGAGCATCTGGAATCGGTCCACACGGACGTTGAACCTACCAACTCAGCGGTCAAAATCAGGGTTCCTTTATATTTAATCATCTCCTCCTCGCGAAGATGAAGACTCACCGTCATCATCATCCCAGTTTGAAGCTGATTAAATAGGGGCAGCTGTCGTACCCTAAATTTTGACCACTAACTAACTTAGGGTTTAGATCACTAACACATCCCAGAAGCCATATGAGTCATTTGGTCAAATAGAAGGACCTAAAAAGTTAAAGAGGGACCATTTTGACTCTTTAGGAGTTTTGATCTCGTCATAGTTTAGTTGCTTTTTTTTAGGGTATAATTTTAATTTCATTTTGGTATATAATTTCTTTTAATTAACTAGTTAGGATAGTATATAATCATTTTAGAAAAATTTAGGACTAATCTATTAGAAGAATATTTGGAAGAATTTTAGTGGCTATTATTATTAGTTAGGAATTAATTAGGGTTAATCAGTAAAGTTAAATAAGTCATTAGGAGCATTTCATTACAACTAAATACAATAGTCCATTTGGTAGAGAAGTAGGCCTAAAGATTGTGAGGGAAAGTGCATGAGTTCGAATCCTACCTTTTCCACTTTTAGTTTTTTTCCTTTATTACTAACTTTTCTATTTTATTTTTTGAACCATAAAAAAATACCAAAAAATAGTTTTTTTTATTATTTTAATATTAATTTTCGTATTTTAATTAATTAATATTTTAAAATATCGATTTTTTCATTAAAATCATGTTTTTATGAAAATATCTTCAAAAAATCATATTAGTCAAATCAAATCAAATCTTTTTTCCATTTTAATTATTAGACTTTTTATTTTATTTTTATTTTTATTATTTATTCAAATTTACCAAGCCATGAATCCATCCAGATTCATTGGCTTGGGCCTTAAGAAATAGAGAAAATCAGGTCAGATTGCATCCTTCCTAAATTAGACAATCACATTCAATTTTTTGACCTAATTCTACCCTATAAATAGAACCTCATTTTCTCATATTTTCTCACCCACAAATTCACAATAATCATTAGAAAAAGTTGTTGTTCTTCATCACATTGAAGAACAACAACACTAAAAGGGGAAGAGGGGTCGGAATCTTGCGTTAAGGGAAAAGGAGAAAAATTGGGAGAGGAAAAGGAGAACGCAAGAGACGAAAAGAAAAGAGGGAAGAGGAAAGGGAGAACGCCAAGAAAAGAAGGGGGAGAAGGAATAAACAAGGAACATAAAGAAAAGAAAGGAGGAACCAGCTTAAATTGGTCACGACAGTTCAGGTTAGTAAATCAAATCTCGAATACTAGATCTGATACTTGCATGTATGACTTGTCTGTATTTGTATGATTTGATCTTGTTTGAAGAGTTTTGTTTTGTGTGGTCTTAAATTTCATATATAAACAATTAACAAAAACTCTATATATACACAATTGATTTCGATTTTCACTCGTCGTACATGAATCAGATGTTTATAGATAAACAAATTACAAATTAAATTTTTTTCAATTAAAGAGTCATTATGTAATTTTTTAAATTAAATTTTCTTAAATAAAAATATACCAAGGATTTTATAATAAAAAAAATTATTATTAACAAATCATAAGGTAATATCAAATTAATCTTTTTCACATAATATTAACTCAAGAAGGTATATGATTAAAATCTATAATTAAGGGGATTAAATTGGGATTATGGTTGATATTTAAATATAATTGGGAATTTAGGATTATTTTTTGGGTTTGGCTTCTTTTAATTTTTTTTTCTTTTATGCATTTAAAATAACTGGTTTGTTTTAAATAGGGATAATCGTTTGTATATTTAGGATTTTAAGGGTTAATTTTGGGTCTGGATTTTTAAAGTTATATTTTATATATTTAAAATAATTGGCTGATTCTTTTATTAAAATAGGATTTTAGGATCTAAAATTATTAGGATTAATAATTAGGATATTTTAGGGATAATTTTGGGCTTGTTTTATTTAAATAAAAAGTTTTATATATGTAAAACAATCTATCTATTTTTTTTAAGGATTTCTTTTTATAAAATAGGATTTTGTTCCTGTTTTTTTTTGGGATAAGGTATTTTGGTAATTTTGAATTTTATTAAAATTAGCTTAGGATTTATTTTAAGGAAATTAGATTTTTATTTAAATTGAATTTAAATATGGGATTGGGAAGTAAAATAAATTAATTCTTGAGATTTAAATTATTTTATTTAATTTTTGATTAAAACTTTTTATCTTTGGGATTACCTGGAGTTTGGAAATTATTTTTTATTTGGAATAATTTGGGGGATTAATTTTGTTATAAGGGCATTTTGGATTATTATTAAATTCTATGGGATTTTAGGAATTCATTTTTAACATAAGGGATATAAAGGATTTATGAGATTTAAAGGATTGGGATTTAAGGGATGATTATTAAGAACTTAAGGGTTATAATAGGATTCTTTTAAGGATTTAAAACAAGGGAAAAGCCCTTGGTCCGAGAGCCTAAATAAGAGATGGGATAAGGGATAAAACTCTTAGGTTCCAAGAGTATAAATAAAGGCCAAGGGATAGGGGATTAAGGGATAAAACTCTCCATCCGAGAGTATAAACAATTGATAAGGGATAGAACTCTCCATCTGAGAGTATAAACAATGGATAAGGGATAGAACTCTCTGTCCGAGAGTATAAACAAGGGATAAGGGATTAAGGAATAAAACTCTTCGTCCGAGAGTATAAACAATGGACAGGGTTTTTAGGGATAAAACTCTCCGTCCGAGAGTATAAATAATGGATAAGGGATAGAACTCCTTATCTAGGAGTATAAATAATAGATTAAGGGATATAACTCTTTATCCAAGAGTATAAATAGTGGATTGGGTTTAGGATTAGGAATGAGAATAGGATTAGGGGGTAGGAATATGGGAGGTGAACTACGGTTACTCTGATCCTTCAAATTGAGGGTACGTAGGCATAGGGTTGTAATCCAACCCTAGCGAGTATAATTAATAAAAAACTTAGGTTTTCCTGTAACTTAGACAAACAAACTTATCCTAAATTCAAAGGTGGATCCCATTGAATACAATGGAAGTAAGGCGTACCTAACACCTTCCCCTTACTTAACCGACTCCCGAACCGTAGGAATCTCTACCTTAGGATTAGGACTTATTAGGTTTATCATTATTTTCCCTTAAAAAAATATGATGGCGACTCGAATATTTTTGCCGGCCGCGACAATGATATACAGAGATTGTGATCCGGAAGGATGCCGCGCTCCACCAAACTCATTAGAGGAGGACACTCTGATGAAAGACAACTTTGACCATGACTATTATGGCCCGATGGATGGCCTGCCTATCTGGCAGCCGTACCCAGGAGACTTGGGGCAAAAAAGTCAGCCGAACGATGCATATCAGCTGAGCATCATTGAAAAGAATACCTGCATCCCCATCGAATCATGGGATCATTACTCAGGGCATTCATAAAATATCCAGCACGACGACGAATTTGCAAAGATTACTGGACTTGAGTTCCTTAACTATGCTTTTCCTGAGGTCAACGTTATTGAAAGGGATGACTCCTCCTGCTCCAAAGAAGTTTGGGACACCTTAGGACAGCCGAGTGGCAAGTTTGACTACTTCGTCAAATACACCGCTCCTGAAAGCTCTCGTATCAGGCTCCAAGACATCCAGCCAACTGGATAGGGAGATCTTCCTGAGAGTACAAACACTGTGCAAAATACAATGGAAGAGTTCGTCTAGACAACTCTTCTTGGGAGACAGATTCCAATGATTCTGCTCCACCAGAAATCAACGTTATTTCTGAAGAAAAATCAAGAAGGAAGGTACCAGACTTTGTGATTCACTAAGGAGTTCGCCGCCAATGGGTTGCTGTCAATGTTCCGAAAGTCGTTCATAAGTCTAAGTAATTGTCGTCTTTATCTTAACCTTTCACCCTGTCCAGGTGGAATGGATGTTTTGATAGGGCTCACTTTCTATAAATGTCCCTCTTCGCTTTGCCCAAAGCGACAGAGTTTTGTTTTATAGGGCTGTAGTTTTAGGAATCGACCAAATCATAAATAAAATAACGTTGTTCTGTAATTTTCGCATTTATTGCTGTTTTCTCTTTTTGCTTTTTCAGAAAATGGTAATCCTAAAAACAACTCAAAACAATAAAAACAAGCATTTTTCAGAAAATACACTGCACACACTCTAGCATTCTCTCAATCTCTTCTTAAACAAATCATCATGTCATGAAGATTGCTTGTTTTAAACCGCATTGAAACATACGGTCCAACGCCTTCTCCTAACTTTGAGTTCCCGGTATTCGAGGTTGAAGAAGAAAATAAAAAAGAAATTCCAGAAGAGATCTCCCAATTACTCAGACAAGAGGAAATGTCCATTGAACCTCACAAAGAGCCATTGGAAATAGTCAACTTGGGTTCAAAAAAAGAGAGAAAAGAGGTCAAGATTGGGGAACTGCTCAGTCCAACAATCAAAGAAAGTTTAATAAAGCTTCTCAAAGAATTTCTCGATGTATTCGCTTGGTCCTATCAGGACATGTCAGGGTTGGATACCAGCATCGTGGAACATCATCTACCGTTGAGACCATAATATCCGCCGGTAAAACAAAGGTTGAGACGGACTCATCCAGACATGACCACCAAAATCAAAGAGGAAGTTCAGAAACAGATTGACGCGGGTTTCCTCGCCACATCAAAATATCCTCAATGGCTAGCCAACATAGTGCCAGTTCCGAAAAAGGATGGAAAAGTCAGAATGTGCGTAGACTACAGGGATCTGAACAAAGCCAGTCCAAAGGATGACTTTCCCTTGCCACACATTGACATGCTGGTAGATAGTAAATCAAAGTTCAAAGTCTTCTCCTTCATGGATGGATTCTCGGGCTATAATCAGATAAAAATGGCGCCGAAAGACATGGAGAAAACTTCATTTATCACCCATTGGGGCACTTTTTGTTACAAGGTAATGTCGTTCGGTTTGAAGAACGCCGGGGCAACCTATCAAAGGGCCATGACTACTCAGTTTCATGACATGATACACAAAGAAATCAAAGTGTATGTCGATGATATGATTGCCAAATCTGAAACAAAAGAGGAGCATGTGACCCACCTGTCAAAGTTATTCGAGCGTCTAAGAAAATACAAACTCCGCTTGAATCCTAATAAATGCATATTCAGTGTCCGTTAAGGGAAATTATTAGGGTTCATCATCAGCCAGAAAGGAATTGAGGTTGATCCTGACAAGGTCAAGGACATTCAAGAAATGCCTTCTCCAAAGACTGAAAAACAAGTCAGGGGATTCTTGGGACGTTTGAATTACATTTCAGATTTATATTCCTTATCACCGTGACTTGTGCGCCGATCTTTAAATTACTAAAAAAGAATCAGGAATGCGTATGGACAGAAGACTGCCAAACCGCCTTCGACAGTATCAAGGAATACCTGTCGAATCCACCGATTCTATCACCTCCAGTGGAAGGAAGACCACTGATAATCTACTTAACAGTCTTGGAAGACTCCATGGGTTGTGTACTTGGCCAACAAGACGAAACCAAAAGAAAAGAGTCGGCCATCTACTATTTGAGCAAGAAATTTACCGACTGTGAAACTCGGTACACTATGCTTGAGAAAACTTGCTATGCTCTGGCTTGGGCAGCCAAACATCTTTGCCAGTATATGATTTGTCACACTACTTGGTTAATCTCAGAAATGGATCCAGTCAAGTACGTCTTCAAAAAGCCTGCTCTCACGAGAAGGATTGCCCGTTGGCAGATGTTGTTATCAGAATATGACATAGAATACCACGCTCAGAAATCCGTTAAAGGAAGTGTTTTAGCCGATCATTTGGCTCATCAACCGATTGCCGATCAGGAATCAGTCGGGTTTGACTTCCCAGACGAAGATGTCATATACTTAAAAATGAAAGATTGCGATGAACCACTACCCAGTGAAGGGCCAGAACTAGGTTCCCAACGGGGACTAATTTTTGACGGAGCTGTCAATCATTATGGAAACAGAATTGGGGCAATCATCATAACACCTCAGGGTACCCACATTCCTTTCACCGCCCGACTGACATTCAAGTGTACAAACAACGAGGCCGAATACGACCCTTGTATCATGGGTCTGGAAGAAGCGATCGACTTAAGGATCAAGAAATTGGATGTATATGCCGACTCGGCCTGGTTATCAATCAGATCAAAGGAGATTGGAACACCTACCAATCTGGATTGATTCCTTTCAAAGATTACGCGAGAAGGTTGTTACCATTCTTCAACAGAATCGAGTTTCACCACATCCCTTGTGAAGAGAATCACATAGCTGATGCATTAGCCACTCTCTCCTCTATGATTAGTGTAGGTCAATGGAACGACTTACCTAAGATCGACATAATGCGCCCTGAAAGGCCCGCTTACATCTTCACAATTGAAGCAGTCATAGACGATAAACCTTGGTATCATGATATCAAATGCTTCCTTCAGAAATGAGAGTACCCACCTGGGGCATCCAGGAAAGACAGAAAGACATTTAGAAGACTAGCAGGCAGTTTCTTCCTGAGCGGTGATACACTTTATAAGAGAAATTTTGACATGGTCTTGCTTCGATGTGTAGATAGACCAGAAGCAAACATGCTGATAAAAGAAAGTCATGAATGCTCCTTTGGCACTCATGCTAACGGACACACAATTGCGAGAAAGCTGCTAAGAGCAGGGTACTACTGGTTGACCATGGAATCCGATTGCTACAAGTACATGAGGAGGTGTCACAAATGTCAGATATACTCAGAAAAAATCCATGTACCGCCAACGCATATCAAAATTCTTTCTTCCCCATGGCCTTTCTCCATATGGAGAATCGACATGATTGGCATGATTGAACCCAAGGCTTCAAACGGACATCGGTTCATTCTGGTAGCCATTGACTACTTCACCAAGTGGGTCGAAGCAGCGCCATACGCCAATGTAACCCGACAAGTGGTGGTCTGATTTATCAAAAACAATCTCATCTGCCGTTATGGTGTTCCAAGCCAGACCATTACTGATAATGGATCTAACTTGAATAATAAGATGATGAAAGAGTTGTGCGCTGAGTTCAAAATTGAACACCATAACTCATCTCCCCACCGACCCAAGATGAAGGGAACGGTAGAAGCGGCTAACAAGAACATCAAGAAGATCATTCAAAAGATGGTTGTAACCTACAAAGATTGGCACGAGATTCTACCCTTTACTCTCCATGGTTATCGGACATCTGTCCGCACTTCAACAGGGGCAACCCCTTTCTCTCTAGTATAGGGCATGGAGGCAGTGCTCCCCATAGAAGTAGAGATCCCGTCAATCTAGGTATTGATGGAAGCCAAGCTAACAGAGGCTGAATGGTGTCAAAGTCGACACGATTAACTGAATTTGATTGAAGAAAAGCGAATAACGGCTCTGTGCCATGGTCAGTTGTATGAACAAAGCATGAAGAAGGCGTTTGAGAAAAAGGTTCGACCCCGTGTCTTCAGTAAAGGAGACCTCGTGCTCAAGAAGATACTATCATTTCTCACTGATTCCCGAGGCAAATGGACTCCGAATTATGACGGCCCCTATGTGGTCAAGAAAGCCTTCTCGGGCGACGCCTTGAGACTCGCAACCATGGATGGAGAGGAATTTTCCTATCCCACAAATGTTGATGTAGTCAAGAAATACTTCGCCTAAATAAATAAAAAAAACGTCTCGGTGGATTGAAAACCCGAAAGGGCGGTCCAGGCAAAAATTAGAGACATAGTAAAAAATCATCCCGGTGGATTGGAAATCTCAAAGTACAATCCATGCAAAAATTAGGGATTCATGGCAAGTAACTACGTCCAATAGGGGCAAATCCCTCAGCAGCAGTCATGCCATCCATCAGGAAAACTCCAGTCAAGGTCATCTTCGACAGAAGCTCAGGATGTCCCGAATTCAAAGTTGGTAGAAGGATAGCGGTCGTTATGTTTCAATGTAACCCTGTTCCCTTAAATTACCATTTTCTAACTTTATAAATACTCTATGGAATCACGCGCTTGGCTGATTTCCACCCTATCAATAAAATTTGAGCCCTTGTACTTTTGTTTGCAATTCTTATTTGTTTTAGTTTTACAGAATGACGTTTTTTACAGGATTAGCGATTCTTGAAATAAAACAAAAATGAATTTACTTGTTAAATTTTTTCTACTTTTAAAATAAAGATGGAAATTTCTTTTGACTGTTGAACATCGAAAGAACATTGATCGCTTCTCCGGAAGTAATTGAGCTTCAAAGTGCAGAATCAAAGTACTCCTTCTAAACTAGTGCGCCTGAGTGAAGGATCAACTGTGTCAGATACCATGTTTCATCTAACATCCCCGGCAGAGTTCTTACCTCCTAAGTCCGACCAACGTTGCGTTTTTCCCCACAGGGAACTACCTCTCCTAAGCAAGGCATAATTGCTATATTGAATCAATGGTACTTCTTTGTCCCCTGCAGTGGCCGAGTATCCAGTTGTGTTCATCCACTAGTCTGTATGTCGTGTCAGTTTTATCAGCATAAACATACATACATCATGCATTATTGATTTACATTCATATTCATATTGCATCACTATCACTCTAGTCGGTCTTATCCTTAGTGGTAAAAGTCCTCCCAATCGAGTTATCAGTTCTTTCCTCGTCAAGAAATGTTTTGTCTGAACCACCTTTTTCCCCAGTTTATTTCTGGATTGGAGTTGGTCCTCGACCACTTTGATAACTTGAACCTCTGAAATACAAAAAGACCTTCGACAAACGTCACTCTTCACCCTTGAAGATGATATCTTCGCTTTCCCGGATTAAGGAAAATCAGCAGAGAAAACCTCTTAATTAAAGATTCGACAGTACGACAAATTTTCTCCGGAAAATTCGCTAACGAAAAGGTCATCAGCACTTCCAAATTAGATTACATCACATGGCATTTCTCTAAGAAGATCTCGGGGAAAAGTATGATGTAATACCCCCAAGCGGGAAGCAGTCTCTCAAGAGACTCGTTTACCTAGTAGAGTCAATAAATGGCGTCTCCAAACAGAGAAGTTTGAACACCTTTAAAGCTCAGACGGATGGGTTCCCCCAGCAAGTCTGGCATCAGAACTTTTTTCCCATCAAATGGCGTCTCTCCAGGAAAGATTCAGTGAGAAGTTTGGGGAAATCCGCTACAAATATCGTCCCTTGTCAAGAAAGTTTATTGACAAAAGAAACTGAGACCAGATCCTTGGTAGGAAACCAGGATCGAGGGGAAGTTTATATCAGAAACTGAGACCAGTTCCTGGTAGGAAACCAGGATCGAGGGGAAGTTTATTTCAGAAACTGAGACCAGTTCCTTGGTAGGAAACCAGGATCGAGGGGAAGTTTATTTCAGAAATTGAGACCATTTCCTTGGTAGGAAACCAGGATCGAGGGGAAGTTTATTTCAGAAACTAAGACCAGTTCCATGGCTGAAGACCAGGATTGAGGGGAAGTTTTTACCTTTTCTAAGCATCATTGCTTAGCGAAAGAAGATGGATGGGTAAGCAGTCATTCATAACCACCATCAAAATTTTGGGTATTCCGATATTTAATCCTCTTGCACCCCGAATGCCCGAATACCTTCACCATTCACACCTTCGGGTCTAAGAAGATTAAATAGGGGCATCTGTCATACCCCAAATTTTGACCACTAAGATTCCCCATCATTGTGAAAATCATCATCACAATGTGGATGTATTTACATGCCTCATCAATATCCTCAGAGATGTTTAAGCATTCATCACCGTCAAGAATTAGGGTTTCAAGCCCTCTCAGAGCACTTAGACAAAGGATCAATCAAGGAATGACATGATCTTCAACTGGTCTAACCTCTTAAACACCCATAAGGGATCAAGAGGACTCCCACATCAAGAATCAAGCACAAGGTTACAACATTCTAAGTGGATCAAGCCTCAAGATCGCCAGTGTCACCAAATTAGGGTTTTGGTCGACTGAGGCCTCCAGATGGAAATTTTCCTCTGGGCATGAACCAATGTTTCAAAACATAACCCAAGATACTCCAAGGGACATCATGGACCCAATCATCAAGTCAATTTAACCTCAGGGGATGCATTTACCAAAAATCGGGAATTAGGGTTTCTTGACCTAATTCACCCCTAAGTTGACTTTTGGGACAAAACATGAGCCAAGACCTCAATACATGATTTGAGGGTCTCTAACACACTATATTGATCTATTTATAACAATGGATTAATCCAAGAAGCTTGATCCACAAGTTTCAATTACATCAGGACCACAATTAGGGTTTCAAGGAAAAAGTCAACTGTACCTTTGACTTTTGACCAGGATATGCTCCCAAACCTTGGGACATGATTCAATACACCCTATAACACCTATGTAATCCATCCATTAGGTTTGATTTAGGTCAAGGACTTGATTTAACAAAGGATCGCACAGTTTGAATTTCATCCGATAAAAAGTCAACTATGCACAAAATCAAGTTTTGACTTTTTGGGATTTTTCACAATTTTGGTTCCTTAACCCTAAAACAATGTTAATATGTGATTTAAATCATCATTCATCAAGAAAAATCAAAGAAAGTGAGTTAACTTGTAAAAGGGGTAACCATAAAAAACTTAGAATTTTTCTAAGTTATGGAACAAAGTGGCTAGGGTACCAACTTCCAAGGATCATAACTTGAGATCCAAGCAACCATTTTGAGTGATCCAAAGATGGATTTGTAGGTCTTGCTACACTCTACAAAAGCTTCAACTACATCTCATTCCAATTCTTCATGGATTTTTAGTTATGGAGTGATCAAAATGACAAAAACATGAAAATGACACTTTTTTCACCACTAATCTACCTAAGTTAGCAGCCATGAACATCAATGTTCATGGTGATTTTTCAATTGGATCCAAATAGTTTCAAGACAAACTATGATCACACATGTGTTGTATCATAAGAGGGCTTTCGAATGAGTCCAAGAACATGAGAAAACTCCACCTGAGCTAGGAGTTATGACAGCTGTAACATGCCTTGTTGCAAACAGTTTTGGCAAGGCAGATTTGTGCCTTAGTGCTCGAATTGATCAAATTGGGCAAGTTCAAGCATGGTTATCCATTTGCACACCTCAAGGGGGAACAACCAAGGGACAAACACTGATCTACCAGCCTCCCAAGTCCATGGATCTATGTTTAGGCATGACACTCCTAAATTCAAAGATGCTTCAAATATTCAATTTTGTTTCAAAGCATTTAACTGATGCATAGAGGTGGCATTCATCAAGACAATGTTATCCAAGTTCAGTCAAGACTTATCCTTGAACCAAAGAACCTTAGGCCTGTGCTCTAACCTCAAGTCAATGGCTAGAGGAGACTTGAGATTCCAAAGTGATCCAATTGGCCACAGACCTGTACCAGTTGCCATACACTATTGATGCCAAAAAAAACTTGACACACTATAAATAGACCACATTTGTGATCAGTTTGAGTACACCAAAGCACCCAAACTGATGCTTTCCTCAAAATCACCTCTTTCACTCCAAATTTGCCTTCTAACTCAAGTCACCATCGGGTTTTGAGTTTGAGAGCAATTCCAAACAAACCAATGGTTCACACACCTCACATATAACATATAGAAGTGATCCAAACTCTTACATAATATCTAGAACATCAGAATCACAAAATCACCAGCCATCTGCACAAGCCTTTGACAGATTTGCAGTTGAGGTGCCAAATCAAGTTCCAGCTCAATTCAATTCACTCCAAGCATTCAGACACACTCCATATGGTGTATGGAAGCTGTTCAGATCATCACAACTCATCTGTAACACCTCTAACTCAAAAATCAAATTGCTCTTGCTGCCATGACATTCAAGTAAGCCTAAACTTGGTCATCTCATGATTCATGCATATTTCCTCGCACAATAATTTTGCCATATGTTCATAATCATGTATGGAGTGTTTCCCCTCAATTGATTGCTTTGTATGAATCGTGTATGGAATTTCTTAGCCTTCATGCAGAAATTAGGGTTCTTGAAGTTTCTCTTTGATTTCTCATTCCATACTTAAAATAAATGAAATTAAAGACCATAGACATGATCGTGAGTTAAAAACGAGCAGATTGATATGTGGATTGTGTGATTTCATCAAGTATTTAGTGAGATTGATGAGAAAATGCAAATCAGACAAAAATAGGGCACACGGGCAAGAACAAGGTGTTTTTGGCGCCCTTTTTCAAACTTTTGAAATTTTGAATTTTTATTATTTTATTAAATTGATTCAAAAATTAATTTCTCTCTAAATTTTAATGATTTTGAGTTGATTCTTTTTTTCAAAATTCACAAAAATGTTAAAATATTTTATTTTACAAAAATTTCCAAAAAATATTATTTATTTCATATATTTGATATTTTTGCAAATAATTAACTTTTATTTGTTTATTAACATTTTAAAAATTTTCTTTCTCTTGATTTTCCAAACTTGAATGGTTTTCAATCATTTTGTGGATAAAAACATGATTTTTGAGACATTGACCCAAAATCACAACTCATTTCTCATATGTTTTCAATGATTTTATTAATTTTTAATCAAAATTAATTCCATTTTAAAAAAAAATTAGGGTTTTGATTGATTTCACCCTCATCAATCTTTTTCAAACACTCATGGGCCTCTAATAGAGTGTAAGATCCAACCCCTTTGTAAATAAACAATTTTTGGGTCTCACATATTGTATAAGTCCCTCTATATATTTTCAAAAATCCGGCGCGATCGTCGCCTTATTATCAAAACACTTTTGGACCTCTCCTTGAGCTATAAGACCCATCTTTGTTCATTTTCAAACACTTTTGGGCCTCTCCTTGAGTTGTAAGACCCACCCCTTTGTACAGAAAATCTTTTGGGCCTCAGTCGTTGTATAAGTCCCGATACGATAATCAAAACAATGGTGCGATCACTGTTAAACTTTAGGCCTCTCCTTGAGTATAAGCCCCAACAATCTTTTCAAAAACAACTTCCCTTTTGATTTAGATTCAAATATACAGTTGTTATCAAAACTTTCTTTAATTTCTTTGAACAACTAACAATACAGTATGGACGCTTGCTCGCCTGTAAGTTTTTATCGACTTTCATTTACTCGTTTTCCTATGTATATAACTGTATTGTGGGAAGCTGCGCACGGTTAGTCTTTTTTCATACCCTTTTAAATACTTGTCATATATCAACTATATATATACTAGTATAATTATTTAGAGTTTTTCCCCGACAACTAGGTCTAGAACTAGGCAAAGCCATGTTAGTCACACTTTAAATACACTCAAAACTAAATCCCCATAGGATTTCCAGATACAGTCTTGCCTTCTATTGGGCTTAAACAATATGGAACAAAAGAAAGGCAATATTCCTCGTGAACCTTTTCTCAGACTGTTACCCCTAGAAATTTTCAAAGAAGTTCTACTCCCCAGAGTTGATCTATTCTCGGTGAATAGCATCTCTTGAGCTTCTTTAAACTGTAGAACTTTCACTAAATGATATTCTCGGTGAATAGTATTTCCTGAACTTTTCTTGGTTTGGGACCCACAGGCTTCCTAAAAGCATCCCCGCCTCCTCTTGGGCTTTGTACAAGGACCCTCCGGCTTCTTAGAAGATCTCATGCCTTCTCTTGGGCTTAATACTAGGACCCTGTCGACCTCCTAAAGGTATAAGACAAAACTTAGTCATCCTTTGATAGAGCAGTCCTTCCACTGTCAAATCTCAGACCAATCTTAGGGTTGAAACTCATCCCTTAGAACATTTGCCCCTCTTTGGCATCATACAAAAGATAAAACTCTTCCACAACAATAGACTTGGACAGTCTAATATTGAGTTTCAAAGACATTCTCAAGTTCCCTACAAACATAGGAAGAAACCTTGATCATCCGATCAATCTCCAACTGAGTTAAAACCCAGTCTCTCTCCTAAAATTCCCTAGCCAGGGTCAATTTATCATGAGAATAACATTATCTTAAATCATAACCTCAAGGCATCTGATACCTCAACTCGTCTGTAACCCTCAACAAGAGTTGATTCCCCATTTGGATCTGCCTCGGGATCTCAATAACCCCCGGCAGATTATAGCCTCCTCTTAGGCTTTGTATAATGATCTTTCTTCAGCAATCAGCCTCCTCTTGGGCTTTGTACAAATGATTCTCCCAAGCGGAGCTAACCTTTTCAGACTCTCTTGTTGAGTCAATCAACTTTCAGACTCTCTTGTTGAGTCAATAACCTTTCCAGACTCTCTTGTTAAGTCAATCACCTTTCCAGACTCTCTTGTTGAGTCAATCACCTTTTCAGACTCTCTTGTTGAGTCAATCACCTTTCAGCACTCTCTTGTTGAGTCAATCCTTTTTAGCCTCAATCTTGGGCTTTGTACAAGACATAAATTTTCATAACCTTCTCTTAAGCTTGGGATAAACATCTTCCCCGACAGATTTAATTCCTCCGAGCCTTCATTTAGGCTTTGAGAAATAAATTCCCTAAGCAGAGTCAAACTCTTTTCATCCTTAACCTTGGGCTTTATACAAGACAGATAGTATTCTCTAGCAGTGTCAAATCCTTTTAGCCTCCATCTTGGGCTTTGTACAAGACACCTAAAATATTCTCACCAGAATCAGTTAAGTTTCCCATTTCAACCTCAATCTTGGGCTTTGTACAAGACACATACAAACCTCCCCAACAGAGTCAAAAACCTTTTTAGCCTTAATCTCGGGCTTTGTACCAGATAGAAAGAGCATTTTCCCAGAAAAGTCAAACTGTTAGCCTCCTCTTAGGCTTTGTATAATGATATCCCCAAAGAGCCAGTCTCTTTTTTTCCTCAATCTTGTGCTTTGTACAAGACAGATAAACACTCTCTTGTGGATTCATCCTTTCCTCGCCTCCTCTTAGGCTTTGTATAAGGACTTCCCCAGTGGAGTCAATCAACCTCTTAGCTTCAACCTTGGGCTTTGATCAAGGCACAAAAAAAACAACGATCCCCTCAGAGGAAGTCTAATCCCTCTTTAGAGATGACAAATTCTCTCTCAGTCAAACCTTTTAGCTTCAATCTTGGGCTTTGAACAAGACACAAAACATCTTTTTCCTCCCTTAGAAATGGAGGAACTATGATTGCTCTGATTTCCCTATTTCATTTAAACGGGAATATGTAGGCATAAGATTGCGAAATATTAGCGAGCATACTAATAAAAAACTCTAGGTCCAGTACCTTCATACATCAATAAAAAACTTTAGGTTTCATACCTTAGCCATCATCATCATCATCATTTTCCATAGAAAATAAAAACTCACTCACTCTCTCATATTTCCCAAGAAACTTTCCGAAACCATTAACGGATAAACACCATCAAGAACAAAGCAAAACCTAATGCTAACCTCCTGTGGATAACCACATATAGGATGGGTAATTGACAACTCCCCATTGTATAACCTGACCCCGGACCCCCCAATCTCTTTAAAGTGTTTGTTCAGTTAAACAATCGCGTGCAAGGTTAGTTTTAGATAGCTTTCATTTCCCTTTCAGCTTCATGGGATAAATAAGAAATCAGAAAGTAGCACCCTCCTCCTCATTGCGGTGAGGAGAAAACCCAACGATAAGGTGGTCGCGTCACCGACAAAAATCGCTCGCTACACTTGGGATGCAAGAGGAAAATTTTAACGTTTGGAGAAGATAGTGGAGAAGTAAGCAAGGTTGAAACCCTCACTAAAAAATTTATGATGTTATTCTCTATGTCAGTAGGAGAAACCCCTAGTGTTGAAAATTTTCCAGTGGTCTGTGAATTCCCGGTAGTCTTTCCAGAAGATGTTCTAGGTTTACCACCGGTTAGGGAAGTGGAGTTTGCTATAGACTTGGTTCCAAGAACTAGACCAATATCTATATCTCCTTATCGAATGTCACTCTCAAAGCTTGCCGAGTTAAAAAAACAATTAGACGAGATGTTAGAGAAGGAATTTATTAGACCAAGTGTATCGCCATGGAGAGCTTCAATCTTGTTTGTGAAGAAGAAGGATGGTTCTTCTAGACTTTGTGTAGATTACAGGCAGCTTAATAAAGCTACTGTGAAAAACAAGTATCCTTTGCCTAGAATCGACGACTTGATGGATCAGTTGAAGGGAGCATCAATATTCTCGAAGATTGACTTGAAGTCTGGATATCATCAAATCAGGGTGAAGGGGGATGATATTCCAAAAACAACTTTTAGATCCAGTTATGGACACTATGAATACTTAGTTATGCCATTTGGTTTGACTAATGCTCCAGCAATATTCATGGATTACATGAATAGGATCTTTAGGTCATACATAGATTAATTTGTTGTAGTTTTCATTGATGACATTTTGATTTATTCAAATAATGAGGTAGAGCACGAAGGACATTTGATAATTGTGCTACAGATATTAAAGGATCGTCAATTGTATGCGAAAATCTCGAAATGTGAATTTTGGTTGAAGGAGGTACAATTTCTAGGTCATGTAATCAGTAAAGAAGGTATTACAGTAGACCCGAGTAAAGTCGAAGTAGTAACAAAGTGGGAGAGTCCAAAGAATGTTGGAGAGATTCGAAGTTTTCTTGGACTAGCTGGATATTATCGGAGGTTCATTGAAGGATTTTCAAAGATCGCTTTGCCTATGACTCAGTTAACGAGGAAAAGTAAAAACTTTGAATGGACTAAAGAGTGCGAAGAAAGTTTTTAGAAGTTAAAGGAAAGATTGACTTCATCACCAATACGCATCTTACCAGATCCATAAGGACAATTTAATGTGTATTGTGATGCGTCATATCAAGGTCTTGGTTGTGTGTTGATGCAAGAAAGGAAGGTGATAACTTATACATTAAGACAGTTGAAGGTGCATGAAAGGAACTACCCGACTCATGATCTAGAGTTAGCAGCAATTGTGTTTGCCTTAAAGATTTGGAGGCATTATCTTTATGGATCAAAGTTCACCGTGTTAAGTGATCACAAAAGCCTAAAGTATTTATTTGATCAGAAGGATCTAAACATGAGACAAATGTGTTGAATGGAATTCTTGAAGGACTATGATTTTGAGTTACAGTATCATCCAGGAAAGGCCAATGTTGTTGCAGACGCTTTGAGTCGAAAGAAACTTCATGTATCTGCAATAATGTTGAGGGAAGAAGAGTTGATTAACCAATTCGTGAATTTAAACTTAGGAGAACATCACAATGAGGGAAGTATATTCATAGGTGCTATTGTCGTGTCTAATGAATTTCTGAAATGGATCAAAGATGAACAACAACTTGATGACCATCTAATGAACCTAAAGGAAACTATAAGAGATGGTCAAAATGGAGATTTTAACATAAAGAGTGATGGAATCCTAAGGTTTAGAGAAAGGTTGTGTATACCTCAAAACAAGGATATTCGAAAGTTGATTTTGGAGGAGGGCCACAAAAGTAAGATGAGTTTTCATCCAGGAGCCACAAAGATGTATCAAGACTTGAAGAAAATGTTTTGGTGGTTTGGAATGAAGAAGCATATAGTAGAATATGTTCAAAGTTGTTTGGTATGTCAGAAGGCAAAGATTGAACATCAGAAGCCAGCCGGGCTGTTACAACCTTTAGGCATTCCAGAGTGGAAGTGAGACGGAATAACTATGGATTTTGTAACCGCTTTGCCCAAGACTCAGAAGCAGCATGATATAATTTGGGTAGTCATTAATAGGTTGACAAAGAGTGCACATTTCATTCCTATCAACCAGACGTTTAAATTGGAGAGACTAGCTCAGGTATATGTAAAGGAAATTGTTAGATTGCATGGGATACCTTCAAGTATAATTAGTGATAGAGATCCCAGATTCACATCAAATTTTTGGCATCAGCTGCATTTAGAGTTAGGAACCAAAATGAGGTTAAGTTCAGCTTATCATCCCCAAACAGATGGCCAGTCTGAAAGGACGATTCAGTCGTTAGAGGATCTATTGAGAGCTTGTGCTCTTGAACACAAAGGAAATTGGGATGAGTTCTTACCATTGATCGAGTTTACTTATAACAATAGCTTTCACTCAAGTATCGGCATGGCTCCATATGAAGCATTGTATGGACGAAAGTGTCATACACCTTTATGTTGGTATGAAGTTGGAGAAAACAAAATATTGGGTTCAGAATTCGTGCAACAAACGACAGATCAAGTTAAGCTTATTAAAGAAAAAATGGAGGATGCACAGGATTGTCAAAAGACTTAAATGATAAGAGGAGAAGACCTTTGGAATTTGAGGCAGGAGATCACGTGTTCATTAGGGTAACTCCTCGAGCGGGAATTGCACGAGCAATCAAAACTAGGAAGTTAACACCAAGGTTTATCGGGCCTTTTCAAATTCTATGGCGGATTGGACCTGTAGTGTATCACATTGCTTTACCGCCAAACCTGTCCAATCTTCATGATGTATTCCATGTATCACAACTGAGGAAGTATTATCCTGACCCTTCACATGCCATTGAGCCTGAAACTGTGGAATTTAGAGATAACTTGAAATATGAGGCTTTACCTGTCAAGATTTTAGATCATCGAATTAAGGAACTTCGCGGAAAGCAGATACCATTGGTTAGAGTTTTGTGGGATGATGTAACTGGTGATTCTACTTGGGAAAGAGAAGACGATATGTGTCAGAAGTATCCACACATGTTTTAGGTACGCTGAATTTCGAGGACGAAATTTCTTCTTTGGGGGGGGGGGGGGGGGGGGGGGGGTGGGGGGGGGGGGGGGGGGGGGGGTAATGTAACATCCTAATTTTCCATACTTTAAATAATATATCTGATTAGATTTTAGATTTTAACATCGCTAATCATTAAAAACTAAATATTGAAACTAACAGCTATAATAATTAATTTATCAATTAATTACCCTTTATTTTTATTATTAATATTATTATTCAATTTGAATATCATCGTTTCATTTTACAAATTAAATATTGAAATTGAAATTAATACTTAAAAATACTTAACTTTAAGTTAATTAATTATTCATATTATTATTATTATTATTATTATTATTATTATTATTGTTGTTGTTGTTGTTGTTTTGTTATTATTATTATTTAATTTTATTTTATTTGAATATTATCATTTTACTCTACAAACTAATTAGTAAATAAAATAATCTTAAGTAATAATAATTATCCTTGTTGTCATTATTATTATTATTATTATTATTATTTCATTTTTATAAAAGAAATATATATCTCATTTTTTTTATTAATATCGTAAATGATATTATGTCATGAAACATTAAAATATCAAGTTCCCATACCTTTCTCATAAATTATTTTCACAAAAGTCATACTAGAACATCTAAAGAACTATTGATGTAAGATTAGTAAATATTTGATAAAGACATTTACTAGCAAGAGTTGAAAAGTTAGAAAGTATGGACAAAAGAAGATACATTTATGTTATTTTAATATTTTACAACTAGTATAAATAGGGGTCTTTCCCACCCCATTTTCATTCACTCATTCACAAATCTTCTTTCTTACCTCTTTATTTCTTTCCTTCTCTAGTTTCTTCATATAGAAATATTAGTTTTAGTTATCGAGTTTCTCACGGTGTCGGTTCGTAACTTTTAGAGTTATTTTGTGGTAAAAGTTCTTCTAAAGTTTCAAAGGAGTTTTATACGTCAAAGTTCTGCCCAAATCAATTTCATAAGTAACCGGTAAGCCGTTATAATCTCCATTTTATTTTAATTATGTTATTTATAAAAAGGTTATTTTAAAATTTCTATGCAAATTCCATTTAGACGTCGAGATATTGAACTTAAAGTCCAAAATATATCTTACCATTTTAAGTCGTTATAATATAATTTAAATGTTATTAGGAATATACTCTTGATAATTTTCTAAAACGAACAAATCTAAACGGAGTTATAATCTAATTTATATTTGAATTTAATAATTATTTAAATATAATGGAGGTTATTATTAAATATTTTAATAAATAAATATTTCAAGTTATAATGGGATTATGTTTATTTAACCATAAATTATATTCTAATAATTTTATAAATTTCGTATAATTCAACGGTTATCGTAAATTAGGTTCTTGACAAAGTTCGGAGAAAACGCTCGTGGACTTTCAACAACGCTCAACAACAAAAGGTGGGGGCAAGATTTCGTATATGTTGGGACGATTAGCATAAAATAGCTTAATATATATATGTGTAGCGGTGACCCAAGCCCTACTAGCGATAAATATGTAAGGAGAGCCTATTCTCGAATAATGATTTTCACGAATCATTGAGCAAGGTTACGCCGGCCTTAATTATTTATCATAGGAATAATCTATGACAATTGGAGGTTGTATTGTGCTTGCATTGTTTGATTAATTGTCTAATTTGTTTATTTTATTTATACTTGAATGATTATGATTGATAGACTAAGAATAATGATCTATTAAAGAGAGAACAACATTACTAGATATTAAGTATTAGATCCCCAATAACATAAGGGAAGTTGGATAATTGAGTAGTTGTATTTGTTTGGATTCTGGCTAAGGAAAGACTTGGTCGACTATGTCCTTTACGGTCCACCTCTCTTACCTGGGAAGTCAACCATGCAATTATTCATTGTACAAACTGAACTGATTATGTAGAGATAAGGATCATGCCAAGAAGAAATACGATAAGACGTGTGATGGATTTGGAACTCAACCTAAGTATCTAGATAATAAGTATAACCTTAAAGGTTGATACGATATTTCCCAAGTATTAACTTAATACTTATGGTTTAGAGTTGCCACAAGATGATTGAGTGATCATATAGACTTGCATTGAGGAATGTGTAAGTCTACTGCCGTGTGGTATGGGACGCACGAGGTTAATCGGTCGTCTACAATCCCGACGGGGATTATTATCTATGCATGCTAGGCAAGGCAAGGTTCCTGGCCTGAATTCTCAGGGACGATTGACTTATAACACCTAGACTCCGTGTGAAGTTGGGTGGCGTAGCTCTTGGTAATTGGGAGTACGTTGGTGGCATGTGGTCTTGTGATATCTGATCTTGGTAAATGGGATAGATATCATTGACAGTGTTTAGTGGCATGAGTCAGCATATAGTTCAGGGATGCATTAGAATAAATAGAGATAAAGTATATATGATTATGGGTTAAAGATACACTTGTTTGAATAATTGTGGTTGCCATATATATTATTATTTTACACATTCATTCCCACTTTTAAACTTGTACATAAATCTTAGCCCTGTGTCCTTTTTGTTTAGCATTTTGGGTTAATCTACGACGATCAGACAACGAGCTCGAATCTTGCTTACTTCCTGACAGTTCAGAAGGAAAGGATATGAAGTGACGTGGATATGGGTTACTATAACATCTAGATTGGGAGTTGTTAGCGTTTTGTCAAACGTTGATCATATCCCTACTACTACGGTCAATATAAGTGTCAGTCTCATTGGACTTAGGAGGTCCATTTTGTTATGCTTTCTTTTGGTTTCCTTTATGTAATTTTATTTTATGTTTTTCTATGTGGCAAGGCCACTAGTCTTAACGATGTCAAACTCTATGTAAAATATATTTAAAGCATATGTATGTGAAGCAGTATGTTGTTAAATAATTCAGTCTTGTTATTTAAATTTTTCAAATTTTCTGTATTTTTATTTAAGGTTTCATTAGAATTTCACTAATGGGACATAGGCTGTCTCACTACGCGAGAAGATTGTTACCATTCTTCAACATAATCGAGTTTAATCACATTCCCCGTGAAGAAAATCACATGGGTGATGCACTAGCCACTCTCTCTTCCATGATTGTTGTAAGTCAATGGAACGACGTACCTAAGATTGAAATTTTGCGCCTTGGAAGTTCTGCTTACATCTTTTCAATGGAAGCAGCCATCGATGACAAACCCTAGTATCATGATATAAAGTGCTTCCTTCAAAGACAAGAGTACCCACCTGGGGCATCCAGAAAAGATAGGAAGATTCTCAAAAGACTGGCTGGCAACTTCTTCCTGAATAGTGATACACTCTACAAAAGAAACTTTGACATGGTTTTTCTCAAATGTGTAGACAGACAAGAAGCAAACTTATTGATGAAAGAGATCCACGAAGGATCCTTTGGCACTCATGCCAACGAACACACAATGGCGAGAAAAATTCTGAGAGCAGGATATTATTGGCTGACAATGGAAGCCGATTGCTACAAGTACATAAGAAGGTGTTACAAGTGTCAGATATACGTAGACAAAATCCATGTACCACCAACACATCTCAAAGTCCCTTCTTCTCCATGGCCTTTTTCTATATGGGGAATCGACATGATTGGCATGATTGAACCCAAAGCCTCAAATGGACATCGGTTCATCTTGGTAGCCATTAACTACTTCACCAAGTGGGTCGAAGCAGTGTCATACACCAATATAACCTGACAAGTGGTAGTCTATTTTATCAAGAACAATCTCATCTGCCGTTATGGTATTCCAAGCCAGATCATTACTGATAATGGATCCAACTTGAACAACAAGATGATGAAAGAGTTGTGTGTTGAGTTCAAGATCGAACACCATAACTCATCTCCCTACCGACCTAAAATGAATGGAGTAGTAGAAGTGGCTAACAAGAATATCAAGAAGATCATTCAGAAGATGGTTGTAACCTACAAACATTGGCACGAGATGCTGCCATTTTCTCTCCATGGTTATCGTACATCTGTCCGTACTTCAACAGGGCAACCCCTTTTTCTCTGGTATATGGCATGGAAGCAGTGCTCCCCATAGAAGTAGAGATACCATCAATCAGGGTATTGATGGAAGCTAAGCTAACAGAAGCTGAATGGTGTCAAAGTCGACACGATGAACTGAATCTGATCGAAGAAAAAAGAATGACGGCTTTATGCCATGGTCAGTTATATTAGCAAAGAATGAAGAAAGTGTTTGACAAAAAGGTCCGACCCCGTGTCTTCAGGAAAGGAGACTGTTAGTTCTGTAATTGGCAACAATTTTGGTAAAACAATGTGTATGTTCAAGATGTCTGATGTGATACATGTGCTTCCAAGATTCTACATATGGTGGCTTTTATAGTATTGTTGTATTCTGCAGATTTTGTGTGTGATGTTGAACACGATGTTCCGACATTTGTTAACAGAACTTTATGTCTGGTATGTGTTTTTAGGGCTGCGCTTTATTAGCTATATCTTGGGAGATTTTATTAGAGAAATTACAGGCAAACTTATTGAAGAATATTTTATCTGATACAATCAAGTCTGCATATTGTGTGGAGTATACTTTGTTTCAATTTTAGGGCGAATAGATGTGAAATTAAATCCGAGATTATGTGATGGCCCAAGCCCAAGTATTCTGATTCTTTATAAAGCTGTGTCAACCCTACTTAAAGCTAAGTAGAGAGAAGATATTATTGTGTGTAGAGTTCAAGTATTAGGGTTTGAGTTTGTGTTATTTGTGAGCCTTTCACTCATCTCTTTGATGTTTGAATATGACGGTTTTAGTTGAGTTGTATGTTGTCCACTCTAAGCTTTTAAGCACGAGTGTTTGTTCTTGATCAAAGCTTTTAAGCAAGATCAAGGTGTGTCATTAAAGTGTCATCTTCTAAATACTGTAATTGTTATATTGTAATCACTGTTGTGATTGAGGGGGAGTGAGAGGTATCTCCTATCTAAGTGAGTCTTAGATAGAAATTCCATAGGTAGGGATTAGGTGATAGGGTTGGAAAACTGTGGGTTTAGACCTTTGAACTAATTCTATTGATTGGATATTCTTCCTGGCTTGGTAGTCCGCAGACGTAGGTAGTTAGACCGAAATGGGTGAACAATTTTCTGTGTTGTTTACTGCCTTTTTCTGTTACTATTATTGCCTTGTTCATACAACTGATATTGATGTTGTGACATCTCACTTGACATCACATATCTAATACCAGAATTTCAATTGGTATCAGAGCAGTTCATCCTGCTCTGTATCTGGGTGAGATCTAGGGCTGTTACTTTCTAGTGCAATGGACAAGGAGAGTGGTGGATTTGTGAATAGACCCCCTATTCTAGATGGATCAAATTATGACTATTGGAAACCTCACATGGTTGCCTTTTTGAAGTCTTTAGACAGTAGGGCTTGGAAGGCTGTTTTGACAGGATGGAAACACCCTGTCAGTGTGGGAAAAGATGGTGTGTCAAAGCTGAAACCTGAAGAGGAGTGGACCAAGGAAGAAGATGAACTTGCTCTTGGGAATTCTAAGGCCTTGAATGCCTTATTCAATGGTATTGACAAGAACATTTTCAGGCTGGTCAACACATGTGAGGTGGCTAAGGAGGCTTGGGATATCCTGAAAACTACTCATGAAGGAACCTCCAAGGTCAAGATGTCAAGACTTCAGCTGCTAACAATCAAGTTTGAAAGTTTGAGGATGAAAGATGAAGAGACCATTCATGACTTCCACATGAATATACTTGAACTGTCAAAGGCTTCTAGTGCCCTAGGAGAGAGGATGTCTGATGAGAAGCTGGTGAGAAAAATTCTCAGATCTCTTCCCAAGAGATTTGATATGAAGGTGACTGCTATAGAGGAAGCTCAAGACATCATCCAGATGAGGGTAGATGAATTGATTGGGTCACTTCAGACATTTGAATTAGGGCTGAATGACAGGTCTGAAAAAAAGGTCAAAAGCATAGCTCTGGTGTCCAGTACAGAAGGTGATGAGGAAGAAGGTGGTCCTGAAACTCAAGAGGAGCTATCCAATGCCATTGTTCTGCTGGGAAGACAGTTTAATAGGGTTTTGAAAAGAATGGACAGGAGCTATAAACCAAATGTTAAGAGCATCTCATCTGACATTAACAAGTCAAGTGATCAGATGAAGAGAACAACATCTGAAGAAAAGCCTAATCATGACAAAGGAATCCAATGTTATGAGTGTGAAGGTTATGGTCATATCAGAAAAGAATGTCCTACATATCTCAAGAAACAGAAAAAGGGGTTATCTATTTCCTAGTCTGATACTGATAGTGAGAATGATGAAGAGACTTCCAAGGATGTTAGGGCATTGACTGGAATATGTGCTTCTGATGGAGAATCTAGTGATGATGAATTGACCTTTGAAGAGCTAGCAGCTTCCTATCAAGAGTTGTGTCTGAGGAGTGAAGAGGTCTGTCAAGAAGGGGAGAAGCAGAAGAAAATTATAATCCAGCTTAAGGCTGATAAAGCTGAGCTTGAGAATGAAGTTCTGTTGTTAAAATCCCAACTTGATCAAATGTACAAATCCATCAGAATGTTGAATAGTGGAACTGACACTCTGGATGAAATCCTTCAGGCTGGAAAAGGGGCAGGTGATAAGACTGGTCTAGGATTTGATGGTGAGAAGAAGATCTCTGCAGATGCTAGTTCCTCTGGACTTAAACAGAACTTGTCTCATCAGATGTCTCAACATCATGGGAAAGGACATGTTTCTAGACCTAAGAAGGTTGTACCTCACCAGATGCCACAAAGTTATGGAAAAGGTTATGTTCCTGTACCTAATCAGTTTGTGCCGCAACCTCATGGGAAGGCTCACGGAGTTAGACAGTTTATGCATCATCAAGTGCCACACCATCATGGGAGAAGAAGACATCCCAACCACTCAAGAGGTAGATTTCAGAGATGGAGGTGTCATTACTGTGGAAGGTTTCGCCACTTAAAACCTTTCTGCTTCAGGCTCTATGGTTACCCTAAATCTGATCCTCTACCTAGACAGAATCAGAACAAGGCTCCAAGTGTTAAATAATGGGTTCCAAAGACTGTCACTACTTGTTTGTTAGCTCATATGTCTCTAGGAGGCTCCACCAAAGAGGAATGGTATTTTGATAGTGGTTGCTCTAGACACATGACAAGTGTGAATAACCTGCTGGTGAATGTCAAATCTTATTCTACAAGTGATGTAACTTTTGGGGATGGAGCCAAAGGTGAGGTCAAAGGGATTGGAAAGCTGGATTGTTCAGTTTGGCCTAGTCTTGATAATGTGTTGCTTGTTAAAGGGTTGACTGCTAATTCAATTAGCATCAGTCAACTGTGTGGTGAAGGTTTAGAGGTCAACTATACAAAAGCTGAATGTTTAGTTACAAATGAGAAGAGTGAAGTTGTTATGAGGGGAGTTAGATCTAAAGATAACTGCTACTTATGGGTTCCTCAAGAGTCCAGTTACTCCACCTTATGTACTATTACCAAAGGTAATGATGAGAAACAAAGTCTGATTGAGCATAATGTCAAGCATGATGTCATGACATCTTGTTGTGACATCCTGAGGGACACTAAGCACATTAGTGTTCATCACATGCTTAGAAGAGGTCTTGAAAAAAACAAGGCTAGTCTGTTGGAACATGTCACTACAGAGAAGAAGTTTGCTAAAATTTTCTCTAAGGATGTGGATGCAAGTCAATGTGAAACCTTAAGAGAAAAATTAGGCATTTGTGTTTATGAAGATCTATAGCAATTAATGGCGTGTGGGCAGCTTTCATTGGTATTTAAAAATTTAAAAAATCATTTACTAATTTGTGGCAATATCATTTACTTTCGTTTAAGTTTCCAACAAAAGCAGCCACCCTACCATAGGAAATCATTTCATCTCATTATTCCCACACGCTACATCCATCCTTTCTTGCTCAGTTCTTTCACCTTTCCTCTCAGAAAAAGAAGTCTCTCTACTCCAAGTTCAAGCCTTTGCAAGAATTTTACAATGTCTCAACAACAACCATCACCATCCAAGAAATCCACTACCAAGAATCCTATGCATGCAAAATCTAGGGTTTCTTCGGAAGAGGTATCTCCTGATATTGCTCTTGACGTTGTTCCATTATCCATGATTCCACATTCGAAAACTGAAAGGACAAGCCCAAGCAAACTGCATGTAAGGAGTTCTAAACGCATACCTGCAGGTAAATCTTCTAAACCCAATGTTGAGACTTCGTATGATCATAGGGAAGGTGGTCAGTATGTGGATAAGACCATTAAAAGCATTGTCACTGGTGTTCTGTTTGGAGATCATAGGGTTCCTGGGATTAATGTCCCTCTATCTACTGTTAATGTTGCTCCTACTGTAAGTGAGAATCAAAGTGAGGAAAGGAATGTTGATACCTCAAATTCTGAGAAAGATAACACTGAAGGTAATCTTCACACACTGGTTAGCTCTGTGTTGGTTAATGCTGAAACTGTGGTTGAACAAGATGTTGAAACATCTTCTGCACAGAAAAGCTCTCCTATCAAGAGTAATGATCCTGCCCCTAAGGAAAAGGAGCATGCTAAGGCTGACAATATTGTGAATGTTGATGATTTGTCTGACAATTTGATTGCTAGTGTGAACCCTAGGATATTTAAAAGATTGAGAACCAGAAAAGGAATAGCTACTGTTGAGAAACCTTCTGCTAGGAGTGTTAAGAAGAAACCTGTTGTTAGCCCTTCAAAATCATGGAGCAAGGTGGCTACCAGTTCTAAGAAAAGGAAGGCTAGGTCTGACACTGATTCAGACTTTGATGTTGAGGAGGATGTCCAGGACATCACTCCTGTGAAAAAGATTGTGTTAAAAAGAATTTCTGGAATAGTCCCTGATGTTCCGTTAGATAACATCTCCTTCCACTATGCTGACAGTGTTCAAAAGTGGAAGTATGTTTATCAAAGAAGGATAGCACTGGAGAGAGAGTTAGGGAAAGTTGCTTTGGAGTGTAAGGAGATAATGGCCTTGATTGAGCATGCTGGATTGATGAAGACAGTGACAAAATTTTCAAAATGCTATGATGTTCTAGTGAAGGAGTTTATAGTCAACATTCCTGTAGACTGTAATGATAAGCACAGTAAGGATTTCAGAAAGGTGTATGTCAGAGGGAAGTGTGTGGAATTCTCTCCTACCATTATCAACAAGTACCTTGGCAGAAATGAAGATGATCAATGTGAGTTGGAAGCTACTGATAATCAAGTGTGCAAAACTATCACAACTAATCAGGTTGGAGGTTGGCCTATGAAACACAAGTTATCTGCTGGTCTGTTAAGTGTTAAATATGCTATCTTGCATAGGATAGGTGCTGCCAACTGGGTCCCCACAAATCACACTTCCACTATTTCAGTTAGTCTGGGAAGGTTTATATATGCTGTTGGGACTAAGAGGAGTTTTGATTATGGTTCCTTCATATTTGATCAGACTGTGAAGCAAGCTGGCACTTTTGCTGTGAAGATGCCCATTGCCTTCCCCTCCCTCATCTGTGGCATTATTTTAGACCAGCATCCTGGTATCCTATCCCAGTCTGATGTTGTTTGCAAAAGGGGGTCTGGGTTGTCCCTTCACTATAAACGGTTTGAAGGAAAACATGTCCCTGACATTGTCAGGACATCTGCCTCTACTTCTCACCAGCCCACAACCAAGTCTGGGGTTATTTCTGAGTTGGTTAAAGCCTGCAAGGAACTGGATGAGGTTATTAGGGTCAGTACTCAAAGAAAGGTGAAGTTTGAAAGAATGATCATGTCACTTAGAATGGTTGAAGGTGATACTGTCGAGGATGCAAATGAAGGTTCAGATGAAGGTGATTCTGGTGAGTCTAATGGCAATGCAGAGGATGGTTCTGGTGAGTTTGATGGTAGTGCAGAGGGTGATGAAGACAAGTCTGAGAGTGAGGACTCTGCTGGTTCTGAAGATGCTTGAGTGTTTTGTCATGAAGTTGTTTTTCTTGTTATTTTTGGTTCCTTTTCTGGATCTCTTTTATGGTTTTCTGTTGGCACCCTTTTGTGCATCACTTTATTTTGAAGATGTCTATACTACTCTTGTTAACAGCTTCAAATTGATATTTTTTTGCTATGGTTATCTTGTTGGACTGACTGCTTCTTCTCTAATCTAACAAGGGAGAGCCTGTGTGACTGACTGCTGGCTAGGTTGTTTATTCTAACTATGACATTTTGTGACTGACTACTCCTTCTTTAATTTGTCCAATTTTGGTTAAAAAGGGGGAGATAAAGTAGACTAGTAGTTTTTTTGTCAGTGTTGTATGTTGCTTTCTAGTCTGATTTGTGTGGTTCCTTGGCTTGAGGGGGAGCCTTTGTTTTGATTAGTGCTGCTGAATGCTAGTGGTATGGTGTGATTGGATTGTTTCTGCTACAGGTATCTCTGATGTGTGCTGATATTGTTTTAGCCAAAGTTAGCCAAAGGGGGAGATTGTTAGTTCTGTAATTGGCAACAATTTTGGTAAAACAATGTGTATGTTCAAGATGTCTGATGTGATACATGTGCTTCCAACATTCTACATATGGTGGCTTTTATAGTATTGTTGTATTCTGCAGATTTTGTGTGTGATGTCGAACACGATGTTCTGACATTTGTTAACAGAACTTTATGTCTGGTATGTGTTTTTAGGGTTGCGCTTTATTAGCTATATCTTGGGAGATTTTATTAGAGAAATTACAGGCGAACTTATTGAAGAATATTTTATCTGATACAATCAAGTCTGCATATTGTGTGGAGTATACTTTGTTTCTATTTTAGGGCAAATAGATGTGAAATTAAATCTGAGATTATGTGATGGCCCAAGCCCAAGTATTCTGATTCTTTATAAAGCTGTGTGAACCCTACTTGAAGCTAAGTAGAGAGAAGATATTATTGTGTGCAGAGTTCAAGTATTAGGGTTTGAGTTTGTGTTATTTGTGAGCCTTTCACTCATCTCTTTGATGTTTGAATAGGACGGTTTTAGTTGTGTTGTATGCTGTCCACTTTAAGCTTTTAACAACGAGTGTTTGTTCTTGATCAACGCTTTTAAGAAAGATCAAGGTGTGTCGTTGAAGTGTGATCTTCTAAATACTGTAATTGTTATATTGTAATCACTGCTGTGATTGAGGGGGAGTGAGTGGTATCTCCTATCTAAGTGAGTCTTAGATAGAAATTCCATAGGTAGGGATTAGGTGATAGGGTTGGAAAATTGTGGGTTTAGACCTTTAAACTAATTCTATTGATTGGATATTCTTCCTGGCTTGGTAGCCCCCAGACGTAGGTAGTTAGACCGAACTGGGTGAACAATTCTCTGTGTTGTTTACTGCCTTTTTCTGTTACTATTATTGCCTTGTTCATACAACAGATATTGATGTTGTGACATCTCACTTGACATCACATATCTGATACCAGAATTTTAGAGACCTCGTGCTCGAGAAGATACAATCATTTCTCACTGATTCCTGGAGCAAATGGACTCCAAATTATGACGGCCCTTATGTGGTCAAGAAAGCCTTTTCAGGCGGCGCTTTGAGACTTGCAACCATGAATAGCAAGGAGTTTACCTACCTCACAAATATGGATGTAGTCAATAAATACTTCACCAAAATAAATAAATAAAATGTCTCGGTGGATTGAAAACCCGAAAGGGCAGTCCAGTCAAAAATTAGAGACATTAGCAAAAATCATCCTGATGGATTGAAAACCTCGAAAGGCAATCCAGGCAAAAATTAGGGATTCATGGAAAGTAACTACGCCTGACAAGATTAGATCCCAAGCGGTAATGTCATCTATTAGGAAAACTTCATTCAAGGTCACCTTCGACAGAAGTTCAAAATGTCCAGAATTCAAAGTTGGTGGAAGGATAGCGGTTGTTATGTTTCAATGTAGCCCCTTTCCTCTTAAATTACTATTTTCTAAACTTTGTAATGCTCTATGGGATCACGCGCTTGGCTGATTACCATTCTATCAATAAAATTTGAGCCCTAAGTGCTTTTGTTTGCAACTCTTATTTATTTTGCTTTGCGAAATGACATGTTTATATGATTAACATTCTTAAAATAAAAACGAATTTACTTTTGTTTTCAAAACTAAATTTTCAAATTTTCTTATGCTTTTAAAATAAAGATGGCAATTCCTTTTGACTACACCGAACATGAGAAGGAACATCGATGGCTTCCCCGAAATTTATTAAACCTCAAAATGCAGAATCAAAGTACTCATTTTAAACCAGTACACCCTGATTTAAGGATTAACTGTTTTAGATGTAATATCCCATCTGACATTCCCGGTAGATGTGTTACCTCCGGGAACCAATAATTGGTCTATTTTCCCCAGTAGGGTCTACCCCTCCTAAATAAGAAAGGATCACTATCTTGAACCAATTATACTTTTTATCCCCCGCAGTGGCCGAGTATCCAGTCGTGTTCATTCACCAGTCTGTATGTAGCGTCTGTTTTGTCAGCATAATCATACATATATCATGCATAATTGATTCATATTCATATTCATATTGCATTACTATCACTTTGGTCATATTCATGCCCAAGTGATAAACGTCCTCTCGCCAATAAAATTGTCAGTTTTCCCTTCCACGTCAGATAAGACAAAATCCCAGTTTGAGTTCTTTCCTCGTCAGGAAATGTATCGTCTGAGCAATTTCTCCCTAGTTTATTTCTGGATTGGAGCCTGTCCTCAACCATTTTGATAACTTGAATCTCTGAAAGGCAAGAAGACATTCGATAGACACTTTTGGAACATCACTCTTCACCATTGAAGATGATATTTTCGCTTTCCCGGATTAAGGAAAATCCCCAGAGAAAGTCTCTTAACCGGAGACTCTTGGCAGTACATCAGTTTTTCTCCCAAGAAATTTGATGTTAATGAAGTGATCTGCGCCTCAAAATCGGATTACATCACATGGCATTTCTTCAAGAAATATCCCGAAGAAAAGTATGATGTAACCTCAGCAAGTAAAAAATAGTCTCTCAAGAGACTCATTTTCCCCAGTAGGATCGACAAATGGCATCTCCCACAGAGAAGTCTGCACACCTCTACAGTTCAGACCAATGGGTTTCCCTAGCAAGTCTGTCATCAAATTTTTCTATAAAATGGCGTCTCCCCAGTATAACGCGGTGGGAAGTTTGATAAAGACCGTTACACATAACATTCCTTGTCGAGGAAGGAACTCGACAAGAAGAAACTAAGACTAGTTCCGTGGTTGAAGACCAGGATCGAGGGGAAGTTTATATAAAAAAAACTGAGACCAGTTCCGTGGCTGAAGACCAGGATCGAGGGGAAGTTTATTTCAAAAAAACTAAGACCAGTTCTGTGGCTGAAGACTAGGATCGAGGGGAAGTTTATTTAAAAAAAAAACTGAGACCAGTTCCGTGGCCAAAGAACAAGATCGAGGGGAAGTTTTACCCTTTTCTAAGTATAATTGCTTAGCAAAAGAAGTTGGATGAGCAAACTGCTATTCATAACCACCGTCAAAATTTTGGGTATTCCGATATTTAATCCTCTTGTACCTTGAATGTTCGAATATATTCGCCATTCATACCTTCGAGTCCAAGAAGATTAAATAGGGGCATCTGTCATACCCAAAATTTTGACCACAAGATTTCCCATTATTGTGAGGATCATTGCCACAATATGGATGTGCCATCATACCTCATCAATCTCCTCAAGGATTGCTGAGCCCTTACTACAATCAAGAATTAGGGTTTTGAGCCCTCCCAGAGCACTTAGACAAAGGATCAACCAAGAAATGACATGATCCTCAACTTGTCTAGACTCTTAAACACCTATAAAGGATCAAGAGGTCTCTCATATCAAGAATCAAGCATAAGAGTGCAACATCTAAAGCTGATCAAGCCTCAAGATCACCCGTGTCACCAAATTAGGGTTTTGGTCGACCAAGGCCTCCAGATGAAAATTTTCATCTGGGCATGAGCCAATACTTCAAAACATGACCCAAAATGCTCAAAGGGACCTCATGGACCCAATCATCAAGTCAAAATAGCCTCAGGGGAAGCATTCATAAAAAATCAGGAATTAGGGTTTCTTGACCTAATTCACCCCTAAGTTGACTTTTGAGGCAAGACATGAGCCAAGACCTCAAGACATGATTTGAAGACCTAAAATACACCACATTGACCCATTTACAACAATGGATTGATCCAAGAAGCTTGATTCACAAGTTTCATTTTCATCTGGACCACAGTTAGGGTTTTGAAGAAAAAGTCAATTGTACCTTTGACTTTGGACCAAGACATGTTCCTAAACCTTGGGACATGATTCAAGACACCCTAAAACACCTATGGAATCCATCCATTAGGTTTGAATTAGGTCAAGAACTTGATTGCATAGAGGATCACACAGTTTGGAATTCATCTGACAAAAAGTCAACTGTGCCCAAAATCAAGTTTGACTTTTTGAATTTTTTCACATATGTGACTCCCCTAAGTACAAAACAATGTTAATACATGGTTTTGATAATCATCCATCAAGAAAAGTCAAGAAAAGTGAGGTTTCTTGCAAAAGGGGCAACCATTAGAAACCTAAATTTTTTAAGTTATAGAACAAAATGGATTTGGTACCAACTTTGCAAGGTCATAACTCCCAAACCCTAAGGACTTTTTCTTCCATCCAAAGCCCAAATGAAAGTTCATATGGCATACTTCAAAAGTGTCAACTACATCAGATTCCAAATCCTCATGGATTTTGAGTTATGGATTGATCAAAATCACAAAAACATGAAATGACCACTTTTCCAACACTTAGTGAAAATTTTCAAGTCAGAATCTGTTTCACTTTTTCCAAACTTTAGGGCCATTTTCACCCTGATCCAAACTAAACTAAGACCAATCTTGGACATCAAAGTTAAATTATATGATGAGAGATTTCCAAAGAGCCCAAGAGCATGAGATACCTCCACTTGAGCAAGGAGTTATGGAATGCCTAACATGCCTTGTTGTAAACTGTTTTGTAAGACAGTTCTGGTTATTACTTGCCACATATGATTTTTCATGTCAAGATCAATGATCAATGCCTCTCACATTTATTGCATAGTGTAGCGTGCGATTTTTGTCGGTGACACGACCACCTTACCGCAATGGTTGGAATTGGGTGCTACTTTCTTATTTCTTACTTATCCTATGAAGCTGGAAAGGAAAGGGAAGCTATCTAAAACTAACCTTGCACGCAAATGTTTTCTTTAACAAATGCTAAGAGATTGGGGGGTCGGGGTCACGTTATACAAAGGGAAGTTGTCAATTACCCAGTGTATATATGGTTATCCATAGATCTTTGGCATGTTTAAATACTTTCTGGTGTTTATCTGTTATGGGTTGGGAAAGTTTCTCCTTTGGGAACGTTGAGAGAATGTTTTACCCGAAAACAACAAAAACACTCTCTCAACGCTCCCAAAGGAGAAACTTTCCCAACCTATAACAGATAAACACCAGAAAGTATTTAAACATGCCAAAGAAGATCTATGGATAACCATATATACACTGGGTAATTGACAAATTCCCTTTGTATAACCTGACCCCGATCCCCCAATCTCTTAGCATTTGTTAAAGAAAACATTTGCGTGCAAGGTTAGTTTTAGATAACTTCCCTTTCATTTCTAGCTTCATAGGATAAATAAGAAATAAGAAAGTAGCACCCAATTCCAACAAATGCGGTAAGGTGGTCCTGTCACCGACAAAAATCGCACGCTACACTATGCAATGAATGTGAGAGGCATTGATCATTGCTCTTGACAAGAAAAATCGTGTGTGGCAAGTAATAACCAAAACTGTCTTGCAAAACAGTTTGTAATAAGGCATGTTGGGCACTTCATAACTCCTTGCTCAAGTGGAGGTATCTCATGCTCTTGGGTTCTTTGGAAAACTCTCATGACATACTTTAACTTTGATGTCCAAGATTTGTCTTGGTTTAGTTTGGATCAGGGTGAAAAATGGCCCTAAAGTTTGGAAAAAGTGAAACAGACTCTGACTTGAAAATTTTCACTAAGTGTTGGAAAAAGTGGTCATTTTCATGTTTTTGTGATTTTGATCAATCCATAACTCAAAATCCATGAGGATTTGGAATCTGATGTAGTTGACACTTTTGAAGTATGTCATATGAACTTTCATTTGGGCTTTGGATGGAAGAAAAAGGCCTTAGGTTTGGGAGTTATGACCTTGCAAAGTTGGTACCAAATCCATTTTGTTCTATAACTTAAAAAATTTAGGTTTCTAATGGTTTCCCCTTTTGCAAGAAACCTCACTTTTCTTGATTTTTATTGATGGATGATGATCAAAACCATGTATTAACATTGTTTTTCACTTAGGGGAGTCACATTTGTGAAAAAATTCAAAAAGTCAAACTTTATTTTGGGCACAATTGATTTTTTGTCAGATGAATTCCAAACTGTGTGATCCTTTATGCAATCAAGTTCTTGACCTAATTCAAACTTAATGGATGGATTCCGTAGGTGTTTTAGGGTGTCTTGAATCATGTCCCAAGGTTTAGGAACATGTCTTGGTCCAAAGTTAAAGGTACAATTGACTTTTTCTTGAAAACCCTAATTGTGGTCCAGATGAAAATGAAATTTGTGAATCAAGCTTCTTGGATCAATCCATTGTTGTAAATGGATCAATGTGGTGTATTTGAGGTCTTCAAATCATGTCTTGAGGTCTTGGCTCATGTCTTGCCTCAAAAGTCAACTTAGGGGTGAATTAGGTCAAGAAACCCTAATTCCTGATTTTTTATGAATGCTTCCCCTAAGGTTATTTTGACTTGATGATTGGGTCCATGATTTCCCTTTGAGCATTTTGGGTCATGTTTTGATGTATTGGCTCATGCCCAGACGAACATTTTCATCTAGAAGCCTTGGTCAACCAAAACCTTAATTTGGTGACACGGGCGATCTTGAGGCTTGATCAGCTTGAGATGTTGCACTCTTGTGCTTGATTCTTGATATGAGAGACCTCTTGATCCATTATGGGTGTTTGAGAGGCTAGACAAGTTGAAGATCGTGTCATTTCTTGATTGATCCTTTGTCTAAGTGCTCTGGGATGGCCCAAAACCCTAATTCTTGATTGTAGTAAGGGCTCAACAATCTTTGAGGAGATTGATGAGGTATGATGACACATCCATATTGTGGCAATGATCCTAACAATGATGGGAAATCTTGTGGTAAAAATTTGTGGTATGATAGATGCCCCTATTTAATCTTCTTGGACCTGAAGGTATGAATGGCGAAGATATTCGAACATTTAGGGTACAAGAGGATTAAATATCGAAATACCCGAAATTTTGACGGTTGTTATGAATAGCAGTTTGCTCATCCATCTTCTTTTGCTAAGCAATGATACTTAGAAAAGGGTAAAACTTCCCCTCGATCCTGTTCTATGGCCATGGAACTGGTCTCGTTTTTTTTTTTAAATAAACCTCCCCTCGATCCTGGCTTCAGCCACGGAACTGGTCTCAGTTATTTTTTCAATAAACTTCCCCTCAATCTTGCTCTTCAGCCATGGAACTGGTCTCAGTTTTTTTGAAATAAACTTCCCCTCGATCCTGGTCTTCAGCCACAGAACTGGTCTCAGTTTTTTTTTTGAAATAAACTTCCCCTCGATCCTGGTCTTCAGCCACAGAACTGGTCTCAGTTTCTTCTTGTCGAGTTCCTTCCTCGACAAGGAACGCTATGTGTAGCGGTCTTCATCAAACTTTTCACCGAGTTATACTGGGGAGACACCATTTGATGGAAAAATTTGATGTCAGACTTGCTAGGGAAACCCATTGGTCTGAACTATAGAGGTGTGCAAACTTCTCTGTGGGAGATGCCATTTGTTGATCCTACTGGGGAAAATGAGTCTCTTGAGAGACCGCTTTTTACTTGGTGAGTTACATCATACTTTTCTTCGGGATCTTTCTCAGAGAAATGCCATGTGATGTAATCTGATTTTGAGGCGCTGATGACTTCATTAACATAGAATTTCTAGGGAGAAAAACCGATGTACTGCCAAGAGTCTCTGATTAAGAGGCTTTCTCTGGGGATTTTCCTTAATCTGGGAAAACGAAAATATCAACTTTAATGGTGAAGAGTGATGTTCCAAAAGTGTCTGTCGAATGTCTTCTTGCCTTTCAGAGATTAAAGTTATCAAAATGGTTGAGGACAGGCTCCAATCCAGAAATAAACTAGGGAGAAATTGCTCAGACGATACACTTCCTGACGAGGAAATAACTCAAACCGGGATTTTGTCTTATCTGACGTGGAAGGGAAAACTGACAACTTTATTGGCGAGAGGACGTTTATCACTTGGGGATGAATATGACCAAAGTGATAGTAATGTAATATGAATATGAATATGAATCAATTATGCATGATGTATGTATGTTTATGCTGACAAAACAGATGCTACATACAGACTGGTGAATGAACACGACTAGATACTCGGCCATTGCGGGGGATAAAATGTATCATTGGTTCAAGATAGCGATCCTTTCCTGTTTAGGAGGGATAGACCGTACTGGGGAAAACAGACCAATTATTGGTTCCCAGAGGTAACACATCTACCGGGGATGTCAGATGGGACATTACATCTGAAACAGTTGATCCTTCAATCAGGGTGTACGGGTTAAAAGGAGTACTTTGATTTTGCATTTTGAGGTTCAATCGCTTCAGGAGAAACCATCGATGTTCCTTTTTGTGTTCAATAGTCAAAAATAATTGCCATCTTTATTTTAAAAGCAGAAGAAAATTTGACAAGTAAATTCATTTTTGTTTTGTTTCAAGAATCGTTGATCATGTTTAAAAATGTCATTCTATAAATCAAAATAAATGAGAATTGCAAACAAAAGCACTTAGGGCTCAAATTTTAGTGATAGAATGGTAATCAACCAAGCGCGTGATCCCATAGAGCATTACAAAGTTTAGAAAATGGAAATTTAAGGGGAAAAGGGCTACATTGAAACATAACGACCGCTATCCTTCCACCAACTTTGAATTCTGGACATTCTAAGCTTTTGTTGAAGATGACCCGAAGTTGAATTTTTTCGACGGATTGTGTTTTTGCTAGGGATCTAATCTTGTCAGATGCAGTTACTTGCCATGAATCCCTAATTTTTGCCTGGATTGCCGTACGAGGTTTTCAATCCATCAGGATGATTTTTGCTTATGTCTCTAATTTTTGCCTGGACCGCCCTTTCGGGTTTTCAATCCACCGAGACGTTTTTTTATTTATTTAGGCGAAGTATTTCTTGACTACATCAAAATTTGTGAGGTAGGTAAACTCCTCGCCATCCATGGTTGCAAGTCTCAAAGAGCCGCCTGAAAAGGCTTTCTTGACCACATAAGGGCCGTCATAATTCGGAGTCCATTTGCTCCGGGAATCAGTGAGAAATGATTGTATCTTCTCGAGCACGAGGTCTCCTTTCCTGAAGACACGGAGTCAGACCTTTTTGTCAAACGCTTTCTTCATTCTTTGCTGATATAACTGACCATGGCATAAAGCCGTCATTATTTTTTCTTCGATCAGATTCAGTTCATCGTGTCAACTTTGACACCATTCAGCTTCTGTTAGCTTAACTTCCATCAATACCCTGATTTATGGTATCTCTACTTCTATGGGGAGCACTGCTTCCATGCCATATACCAGAGAAAAAGGGGTTGCCCCTGTTGAAGTGCGGACAGATGTACGATAACCGTGGAGAGAAAATGGCAGCACCTCGTGCCAATCTTTGTAGGTTACAACCATCTTCTAAACGATCTTCTTGATATTCTTGTTAGCCACTTCTACAACTCCATTCATTTTAGGTCGGTAGGGAGATTAGTTATGGTGTTCGATCTTGAACTCAACACACAACTCTTTCATCATTTTGTTGTTCAAGTTGGATCCATTATCAGTAATGATCTGGCTTGGAATACCATAATGGCAGATGAGATTTTTCTTGATAAAATAGACCACCACTTGCCGGGTTACATTAGTGTATGACACTGCTTCAACCCACTTGGTGAAGTAGTCAATGGCTACCAAGATGAACCGATGTCCATTTGAGGCTTTGGGTTCAATCATGCCAATCATGTCGATTCCCCATATAGAAAAAGGCCATGGAGAAGAAAGGACTTTGAGATGCGTTGGTGGTACATGGATTTTATCTGCATATATCTGACACTTGTGACACCTCCTGATGTACTTGTAGCAATCGGCTTCCATTGTCAGCCAATAATATCCTGCTCTCAGAATTTTTCTCGCCATTGTGTGTTCATTGGCATGAGTGCCAAAGGATCCTTCGTGGATCTCTTTCATCAATAAGTTTGCTTCTTGTCTATCTACGCATCTGAGCAAAACCATGTCAAAGTTTCTTTTGTAGAGTGTATCATTGTTTAGGAAAAAGTTGCTAGCCAATCTTCTGAGAGTCTTTCTATCTTTTCTAGATTCCTCATGTGGGTACTCTTGTCTTTGAAGAAAGCACTTGATATCATGATACCAGGGTTTGTCATCGATGACTGCTTCCATTGCGAAGATGTAAGCGAGCCTTTCTAGGCGCATAATGTCAATCTTAGGTACGTCGTTCCATTGACTTACAATAATCATGGAAGAGAGAGTGGCTAGTGCATCAGCCATGTGATTTTCTTCACGACGAATGTGATGAAACTCGATTCTAATGAAGAATGGTAACAATCTTCTTACCTAGTCTTTGTAAGGAATCAATCCTGATTGGTATGTGTTCTGATCTCCTTTGATCTGATTGATAACCAGGGCTGAGTCTCCATACACATCCTAGTTCTTTATCCTTAAGTCAATTGCTTCTTTGAGACCCATGATACAAGCTTTGTATTCGACCTCATTGTTTGTGCATTTGAATTTTAGTCTGGCAGTGAAAGGAATATGGATACCCTGAGGTGTTACGATGATTTCCCCAATTCTGTTTCCATAAGTGTTGACAACTCCGTCGAAAATTAGTCCCCATTGGGATCCTGGTTCTGGCCCTTCACTGGGTAGCGGTTCATCACAATCTTTCATTTTCAAGTACATGACATCTTCGTCTGGGAAGTCGAATTTGACTAATTCCATATCGTCAATCGGTTGATGAGCCAAATGATCGGCTAAAATACTTCCTTTGACGGCTTTCTGAGCATGGTACTTAATGTCGTATTTTGATAACAACATCTGCCAACGGACAATCCTGCCCAAGCCAGAGCGCAACAAGTTTTCTCGAGCATAGTATTTCGAGTTTCACAGTCTGTGAATTTCTTGCTTAAGTAGTAAATGGCAGACTCTTTTCTTTTTGTCTCGTCTTGTTGGCTAAGTACACAACCCATGGAGTCTTCTAAGACTGTTAGGTAGAGGATCAGTGTTCTTCCTTCCACTGGAGAAGACAGAATCGGTGGAGTCAACAAATATTCTTTGATGTTGTCGAAAGCTTTTTGACAGTCTTCTGTCCATACGCAACTTTGATTCTTTTTTAGTATTTTGAAGATTGGCGTGCATGTTGCAGCCATGAGGGATATGAATCTTGAGATGTAATTCAGCCATCCCAAAAATCCTCTGACCTATTTTCGGTCTTTGGAGAAGGTATTTCTTGAATAGCCTTGACCTTGTTGGGGTCAACCTCGATTCCTTTCTGGCTGACGATGACTCCTAAGAGTTTTCCTGATCGAACACCGAATGTGCACTTATTGGGATTCAAGCAGAGTTTGTATTTTCTCTGACGTTCAAATAACTTTGACAGGTATGTCACATGTTCTTCCTCTGTTTTATATTTGGCAATCATGTCATCGACATACACTTCAATCTCTTTGTGCATCATGTCGTGAAACATAGTTGTCATGGCCCTTTGATAGGTTGCCCCCGCGTTCTTTAAACCAAACGACATTACCTTGTAACAAAAGGTGCCCCATGGGGTGTGTCATACTCCAAATTTGTCCTACCTGTGGATAATTTTCATTTGTATATCCACCCACTAACCATCAATATGTTGCTCAGGCAGGTGTTGAGTATAGTTCAATGTTTAGTCTCTCAAAGTCCATAACCATTTCAAAAAAACCCATATCCATTTTCTGTTGTTCAAAAATCCTTTTCTTTAATATCCATTTTCTTTTATCCATTTTGTCTAAATCCAGTTACTTTGTTATCCATTTTTTTAACTCGTTTCCAAAACTAAATCATTCATCAAATCCAATTAATTCTATATTCTTTTTCGACATTTAAGTCATTTATTTCCACATTTCAATTCATTATCCAAAACCATATTCATTTTAATTCTACTTTGATCCAAATATCCAATTTAATTATTCCATATCCAAAAATTCAACACATAACATAATTCATAAATCCATATTCCTTTCTAAACCAACTCTTAAATCCATATCCAAATTTCTATCCATATCCATTTATGTGTCAATATCCATATTTTACCAATTATCCATTTCTATTTTTTCTTGATTCATTTTTATATCTAATTCACAAATTGTTTTTAACCCATACCCAATCCATTTTCATATCCACTCCAAAACCAATTTCTAAAACTTTTTTTATGTCCACTCTTAAATCAAATTCATATCCATTTAAATAACCATCAATGTCCATTTTTAGTCATGTTAACTTTTTTTCTCATACTCAAAACCAATTTAAATCCATCCACAAAAATCTCAAAATATAATTGGTTCATAAAGGTTCTATAAAAATCCAATATTATCTCTTTTTGTAAGCCCACATCATTTTTTCTCTAAAGTCTATGAGGCACAAAAAAGGAGAAAGTTGACCTAGCTATAAAGAGGGGGCGCCGGTTTTCAGAAAAAAAAAGTGAAAAAAGAAGAGCCTGCAGCAAAAGAGAAAAACGGCGCTCGTCCAGCGTTTTTCATCACCATAATCACCTTATTACTCCTATTTCCTTCCCAATCCATAAAAACCTGTACATAAGAACCTGCAAAACCCACTCCCACAAAAACGTATCACCATTTCCTCACTCAGAACCTTCATCACTCTGTTTACGTTTCAAACCTCTCTCAACCTTCAGCCAAAACCTCACCTCCTTCCTTATTCTTCGAATTCTTCTATACAAAACCTCACAATCACTACAGACTCTATTCATTCCACAAGGACCACGCTCAAAACCTTTGAATCCCTCTTTCAATAACAACTTCAAACTCTCTTCAACCTTTGACTCACAAACTTCAACAACCCATCAACCAAAAATCATCACAATCTAACTCAGAAATCAGAACGAGATGAAGAAGATGGATTAAGTGATGAAATCAAAGGCAAATGTGAATCATGGATACAAACCTGAAGTAATCAAGGCGAAATCGAGATGAAGCACATCGGAATCGAAGTAAACTCTAGTAGCCAGGAAACCGCTGCGAAAATCTCTCCAGAACCATTTCACGCCAAAAAAACCTCTCCTCAATCAACAACAACAGAGCCACCTCTTTCTCGACTCACCTTCAACAAATCCTCCTTCATCGTCCTCACTCTAAAATCTTCAACCCCTCAACAACCATTCAAACCCTCTCAAGATGGAATAGGGAAGAAAGAAGAAGAGGAAATTTGAAACGGATTGCATCGATGGAATAGAAGAAAGGATTTGAAACAACAACAACAAACCGTGAATCTTTAACGCAGATATGAAGTTGAGTTGAATCCAAACCTGAATCGAATGGAGAAAAGAATTGAGAATCAAATCGAAGAAGAGAATCCTCACGTTCATGGAGTTAGAACTCAGAGCTCACCAACTCGTGGCCATGACATCAGTTCACAACACCGTCTCTCCGCAGAGCTTCTCACCTTGAATCTCTGAAGGAAAATCAAGAGCGATTTCTTCAATTTTTAAAGGCGGTAAACTCCCTGGCGTCGAGATCCCATATTGATGGTGAGCCGTGTGGATATGGAAGATGGAAGTTGCGAATTAACAACGCAGGAAACTTGATGTGGTTCAGAGAGAGTTGGAGATTGCAACATTCTACCCTGTTCCTCAACTCTCCTTTTATTATTTCGTTTTTTTTATTGCTGAGAATGAACCTTATCTTTTATTTAATGGATCTATTCATTGCCTTTTGAATGTTGCTTTGTTGTTGATGCTATAAGTTGATAATGTTGATTTTGTTTGACATTCTATTGATCTTCAAATGGGCCGTAGGAGTGTTGAGTTGATGAGGCTCGTGCGTCTTTTTACAACACCACTGTTTAGTTTTCAACCATGTTCTTTGGTTTGGGTGATGGGCCGTTGGCCCATGTGATCCTCATTTTAGATTGATGTAGTTTTATTCCTAATTCCTACTTTTGTGTCTATTGTTTTTCTCTCTTCTGATTTAAACCTTAATTAATTTAGATTTTGGTAAATTTAATCGAGTTGTTAGATGTTAATTAGTTTGATCTTGGATTAATTTTAGATTCTGATTAATTTTTATTTATGTCTAATTGAATTTTAATTGAACCTCAATTGATTTTCTTTTATTAAGTTCTTGCTAACTTTTTGGTTTTCTTGTTAGCACTTTTGATCTTAGCTCAGTTGATCTTGGATGTTGATTTGTGACGTTGGACAATTGAGGATTAATCGGATTGACAACGGTGAAGCTTCTAACAATTCTTCAGCCTTTTTGCATTCTTTGAAGAGGCAACGGACCTTCTCCTTTAGGTACCCCTAGAATCTCGATTTTATCTTTCATACTTCATTCTAGGATTATATCCATGTTAGAAGCATGTTTCTCCCTCCACTTCGTTTGATTTTTAATCTTTGAGAGGGGTATAATTTTCATGTGGGTTTATTGCATGCTTTAATTGTATGTATGTTATTCATATTATACTTGTTCAAACCAAAAATCTTTTTCAAACTAATATTGTGACTTTATGTCAACCATTTTTATACCTTGTAAGTCGATCGTTTTCACGATCACAATCGACCTCACAATGCCTCCTCTTGGGCTTTATACAACGATAATTGTTGCACATTTCACTTTGGTTTGTATGTGTGTATGTGATTGGCTTACTTCAATTATAACTTGATACTAGTCTCACTTGATTAATTACACCTCTCTCCCATAAAATTAAAATCAATCTCTTTTTACAACAATAAACAAACTTGATCCAACATCAAGTATTTTCCAAATAAACTCAATCAATTCAATCCTAAGCATTTACTTGATCCATCTATCAAGTATTTCCAACCATCACTTCACACCATAACTTCCTTTTCTTCCATTTCTTACCCTCCTCATACGTAAATTAAAACCTTGATCCAACGTCGAGTGCTTTTCTCAAATCAAACCAACATACGTAATAATACTTAAACATTTTCATAAAGGTGAAAAGGAGGGGGATCAAGTCTTTGGTCTTTCTCTTCAATTGTTTGGGTGCGAGTTTTCTTACTCGTGTGTAGACGATTGACGCCTCTAAAAAACTTAAACCTTAACCTCTCAATTGTTTGGGTGCGAGTTTTCTTACTCGTGTGTAGACGATTGACGCCTCTAAAAAACTTAAACCTTAACTTCTCAATTGTTTGGGTGCGAGTTTTCTTACTCGTGTGTGAACAATTGACGCCTCTAAAACACACGAACTCGACAATATTCAAACTTTTTCCAAATCAAATTATCAAAAACACTTAATCTTTATCTAAACACATTTTACTAAAGGTGAAGTGAGGGTGGTCGAGTCTTTGACCCTTCTCCTAAATTGTTTGGGTGCGAGTTCTCTTACTCGTGTGTGAGCAATTGTCACCTATTGCTTGGGTGCGAGTTCTCTTACTCGTGTGTAAGCAATTGTCACCTATGAAATATCCAACACGACTAAAAAACTCTCCTTTCTCGCTTTGTGCAACCGAAACCCTAAAACATACGCATATCAAACTCTTTTTTTTCTCAATCAAATCTTTAACACACTTAATCCACAACTCAAACACCTTTCCCAAAGAACATTGTTTAAGTCATTCTTTCGCGCATATGAACTTGTGCTTCAGCCTCCCCTAGCGAGCAGACAAGCCAACGTTTAGTATTTAGAATGCAACCTAAACTCTGGTTCACCTAAAACACGTCCAAATCAAATCTTTTTCTCAATCAAATCCTTAATACACTTAATCCTTATCCAAACAACTTTTCAAAAAAGAACATTATTTAGTCCATTCTTCTGCGCATATGAACTAGTGCTTCAGCCTCCCATGACGAGCCGACAAGCCAACGTTTAGCAGTTAGAATGCAAATTAAACATTCGTTCGCTTAAAAAACACGAACCAACAAACCGTAGTCCCACGAACTACGAATGCTCTAACTTTCCCATTGCATGAGGGAATACGTAGGCCCAAGGGTTCTAATCCTTGCCGAGCACACTAATAAAAAACCACCCCATTTCCCTTTAGAAAACAAATCCTTTAGAAGATAACAAACAAACTTAGCTAACTTTCTCACGAATCGAATCAAGAGGTTACCGTTGAGTACAATGGACGTAGAGGGTGATAATACCTTCCCTCTTGCGTAACCGACTCCCGAACCTGAATTTGGTTACAACGATCACGTTCTTATCTCCTTTCAAAGGTTTTCTCGATATTTTCCTTTCTCTCTTTTGGGATAAATAAAGTTCAGTGGCGACTCTGTTTCGAACAGTTCTTTCCGCGTCCATCGCGAGGATCGTATTTTTCGAGGTACGACAGGGTGATGAATGAAGTTTTCTCCATATCTTCCGGCACCATTTTGATTTAATTATAGCCTGAGAATCCATCCATGAAGGATAAGACTTTGAACTTTGTTGTACTGTCTACCAGCATGTCAATGTGTGGCAGGGGAAAGTCATCCTTTGGTCTTGCTTTGTTCAGATCCCGGTAGTCTACACACATTTTGACCTTTTCGTCCTTTTTTAGAACCGATACTATGTTAGCCAACCATTGAGGATATTCTGAGGTGGCGAGGAAACCTGCGTCGATCTGCTTCTGCACTTCCTCCTTGATTTTGATGGCCATATCTGGATGAGTCCTTCTTAGTCTTTGTTTTCCTGGTGGACATTCTGATTTTAGTGGTAAGTGGTGTTCCACAATGTTGGTATCCAACCCTGGCATGTCCTAATAGGACCAAGCAAACACATTTGGAAACTCTTTGAGAAGTTTTATCAAGTCTTCTCTGACAGTTGGACTTAGCAGTGCTCCAATCTTAACTTTTTTTTTCTTCTTCTGAACCCAAATTGACCGTTTCCAACGGCTCTTTGTGAGGCTCAATGGACCTTTCCTCTTGTCTGAGTAGTCAGGAGATCTCTTCTAGAATGTCTTCGTCCTCTTCTTCTTCAACTTCAAATACCGAGAATTCAAAGTTGGGAGAAGGCATTGGATCGTATATTTCAATGGGGTTTAAAACAAGCAATCTGCATGATGTGATGATTCATTTTTAGAAGAGACTGAGAGAATGCAAGAGTGTATGCAGTGTATTTTCTGAAAAATGCTTGTTTTTATATTTGGTTTTTTTTAGGATTACCATTTTTTGAAAAACGAAATGTGAAAACATCAATAAATGCGGGAATGACAGAATGACATTATTTATTCATGATTTGTCGATTCTTGAAATACAGCCTTATAAAACAAAACTCTGTCGCATTGGGCAAAGCGAAGAGGAATATTTACAGAAAGGTGAGCCCTATAAAAACATCCGTTTCACCTGGGCAAGGTGAAAGGTTAAAACAAAGATGGTAATTACTTAGACTTATGGACAACTTTCAGGACATCAATATCAACCCAGTGGAGACAAACTCCTCTGTGAATCACAAAGTCTAGTACTTTCTTTCTTGGTTTGTCCTCAGAAATGACGCTGATTTCTGGTGGAGTAGGATCATTGGAGTCTTCCTCCCATGCAGAGTTGTCATAGGAGAATTTTTCGGTCGTATCTTCCAGAGTGTTTTCACTCTCAAGGGGATCTCCCCAACTGGCTAGCTAGATGTCCTCGTATCTGATACGAGAGCTTTTGGGAGCAGTGTATTTGACTAGGAAGTCATATTTGCTGCTTGGCTGTCCCAAGGCGTCCCATGTTTCTGTGGGACTGGTTGAGTCATCTTCCTCAATGACGTTAATTTTAGGAAATGCATAGTTAATGAATTCTTGTCCTGCAAACTTTGCAAATTCATCACCGTGGTTTTGGACATTTTTCAAAATGTCCTGAGTAATGATTCCATGATTCTGTGGGGACATGGGTATTCTTTTCAATACTGCTCAGTTAACAGGCATTGTCTGACTGACTCTTTTGCCCCAAGTCTTCCGTGTATGGATTCCAGATAGGTAAGTCATCCAAGGGATCATAATAGTCGTAGTCAAAATTATCTTTCATTAGATTGTCTTCCTTATATGAATTGGGTGGAGCACGACATCCTTTAGGATCACAATCTCCATAGATCATCCTGACGTCTGACCTCGGTATATATCTTGGGTTCTGCTTAGGAAAACAAAATGGCGTGAGCGCCTCTCTCTGAGACATATAACCGTCATCATTGAGATAAGACTTCCACTCCTCATCCGTATCGGAGGAGTCGTTCTCATTGATGGTGTGTACTTCTTGAGACACTGGGTGGAGGAAACCTCTGTTGCGGAAGAAATCCTGAATGGGACGAAAAATTTCGTCTTTCTTAGTAGTCTGGGTATAGGTTAAAGAGAAACCAAGACCTTACTTTGTCTTGTTATCAGTGGGAATTACAATCTTTCCCCATCATTTTGTGTCATTACTCTTGATTACTTCAAGAACGTCCTTGTATAAGGAAGTCGATGTCCCTTTTTCTGGTCGATTCTCATTGCTCACCGATAGTGCTTGGAATTGGGTTCCAACAACCTCCTCTGGTTCTACACAGGAGAATGATGATAAGTTGCTCAAGATTAAGGCATGCTCTTCGCATACTGTGACTAATTTGTCATTCTTGACAAACTTCAATTTCTGGTGAAGTGTTGAAGTGACTGCCCCAGCTTTGTGTATCCAAGGTCTTCCTTATAAACAACTGTATGCTGCCCAGATATCCATGACCTGGAAAGTAACATGGAAAGTGTGAGGACCGATGGTTATGGGAAGATCGACTTCACCGATAACTATTTTTCTGGATCCATCGAAGGCTTTGACGATGATCTCACTGCCTCTCATTGAGGCTCCTTGAAATAATAGTCGTACCAGAGATGATTTTGGCATAACATTCAAAGATGATCCTGTATCCACCAGTACGTTGGCTAAAGCATCGTCTTGGAAATTGACTGTAATGTTGAGTGCCATATTATGATTCTTGCCTTCTTCCGGCAGTTCTTCATCACTGAATCCTAAGTTGTTGCAGGAAGTGATGTTGGAGATGATGCTGTCAAATTGTCCTACTGTCACGTCTTGTTCCACAAAGGCTTGCTCTAAGACCTTCTGTAGAGCTTCCCTGTGAGCTTCTGAACTAAGCAGGAGAGATAGTACAGAGATTCGAGATGGAGTTTGCAACAATTGGTCCACAATGTTGTACTCACTTTTCTGGATGAGCTTCAGCATCTCATCGTTTTTCTTTACAAGTTTTGGACTATGGGATTGACCGACTTGTAGGTTGGAAACTTCTGTTTGAGGTTCCTTTTCTTTGGAAGGTTCTCCGACTCCTCTATTGAAGATCCGACCGCTCCGAGTGACTCGACTGATATCGGCAATGTTCACAACAGAGGGTAATGGAGTTTCTTTTCTGTTTTCTATGGTCGTTGCACCGTATTTTTAAGGGATAGCTTTTTCTGACTTATATGGTATTGGACCTGGAAAGTAGATAACCACATGAGCTTTTTGGTTTTTCTGTCCATCGTAGGCAGCCTCGATTGGTTCTTGGTTGAGAACTTTTCTACTATCAAGAGGGATCTTGGATTCTTTTAGTAGAGGGATTATGGCGCAAATGTCCTTGGTTATTCCATGATCGGAGATTATGACAACGTCTTTTCTTTGACCAAGGAGGTAATCTTGTATCATGTTGATCGACCCAAAACTCGAACATGGTCGAATCTCTTTCTGGTCCAACTGATTTTAGAGGGCTGCTCTTACGAGATAACATTCTTGGTTAATTTCTGAGCATACTCTACACCGCTCATAATTGTGCGGTGGTACCCGACCACACCCGCTTTGTATGCAGTGCATCTTTACTAGATCTGTTTCTATTGAGCAGATATCATGACTTTGATGTCTATCAAGATTCCCATCAATCATGTTAATCCGTTGTGTAGCTTCATTTAGGTAGATTGGAATCCACCAGTGGTCCAACAGATGTTGAAGTGTTTTTTGTACAAGCGCACACCCTTGGTCGTCTTTACAGCATTCTTCACAGTCTTGATAATCATGTGAAGCCAGAAAACTGAGCCTGACCTGTTTAGCCTGCAATTCTACTAGTCTGGTATTCATCAAGCGTATGTCAAAGATCTGAACCATATTGACTTGATGGTCATTTCTTTCACGGTAGTCTTGGATCCATTCGAGATCTATCTGACGTTGGAGGGCCTCTTGTACAAAAAAGCATCCCTGATTGTCTGTTGAGCAGATTGGATAAGCGTTGTAATCGTGTCGTGGAAGATTATAATATTGACTTTGTCTCGAATGCATTGCCACTAAGTTGACGTTAATTGCACGGATGTCGTGGTTCTGAACAATATTAGGATGTGCATGGGACATGTTTACTTCACGAATCCTGTGATCCTGAATCCAGCCCAGATCCATTTGTTCTTGTAGAGCTACTTGTACTATGGTACACCCTTGATTATCCTTAGAGAAGATATCACACTGATGATAGTTATGAGATGGCACATGACCGTACCCGCTCTGTTTGCAATGCATCATCACCAAATTGGTTCCCAATAGGAGTACGCTGTGAATTTGATAACTATTGAGAGGTTCTCCTTCTATCAAATTCAATGTAGTCTTCTCATGTTGCGGCAATGGGTTCGTCTGAACATTTTGATTTGTATATTTGAAAGATAAGATCCCGTTCTTGACAAGCTTCTGTACATCAGACTTGAAGCTGAGACAATTCTCAATGTTGTGTCTCGTTCCTCCTTGATGGTAAGTGAAAATTTGATCTGCTTTAAACCAAAAATGTGGATTTTCTGGTATTGTAAGAGGAGTCCTGGTTTGGGCGTGCCCCTTGGCTAGTAGAAGTGGAAATAACTCTACGTACAACATCGGTATGGGGTCAAACCCTGATGGTCGTGTAGTACGATTGTTGTTGTTGTACTGTGGGCGAGCCTGTTGAAAAGGTTGTTCCAGCCTTTGTTGATACTGTTGCTGACTTGGCTGGCTCTGAGCAACCTGAGGTTGATAAGTCGGAGCTGACACTAGGTTGATAGTGGGAGTTACCGCCGCTACTGGTTGATACCTTCACCTTTGCTTTCCCAGAGAGATATTGTTGATATCTTGCTCTTTCTTCTTTTGGAAAGCACTACCGTACCTCTTAGTACTGCTAGATGGCTCTGCATCTTTGACCAATCGTCCTTCTCGGCCCAATTCTTCAAGGCGTACTCCCATGTTTACCATTTCAGTGAAGTCACTGGGCGCACTGGCAACCATTCGATCATAATAGAACGAGCTTAAGGTTTTCAAAAAGATCTTTGTCATTTCCTTTTCCTCAAGAGGGGGACAGATCTGAGCGGCAATTTCAAGCCATCTCTGAACATATTCTTTAAAAGTTTCCTTGTCCTTTTGTGACATTGCTCTGAGGTGATCCCTATCTGGTGCCATATCCAAATTATATTTATACTGCTGAATGAAGACAACGCCGAGATCTCTAAAAGTACTGATCTTGGTGCGGTTTAAACCCATGTACCATTTGAGTGCAACACCGGTTAAACTGTCTTGGAAGTAATAGATCAGTAGCTGTTGATTGTCTCTCTGAGTAGACATTTTTTGAGCGTACCTCACCAGATGACTTTGAGGGCAAGAGTTGCCTTTGTATTTTTCAAAGTCAGGCACCTTGAATTTGTGCTGGATCTTTACATTAGGGACCAAACAGAGTTATGCGGCGTCTTTTCTGAATAAGTCTTGACCGCGAATGGCATGCAGTTCCTTCTACATTTCCAAGAATTATTCTGGGAACTCATTCATTCTTTCGTACATGTCTTCGTTTCCACTAGAAATCGTTTGCAGAATCTGTCCTTCCGGGACAATATGTACCACTGGCTGTGGTATAGACATTATAGCGGTGACCCTCGATACTTCAGTGCCCCGAAGTTTGTAACCTTCAGGAGTTGCTGTTGTAACCCTTGCATCTTCTCTTTCCCGACGTTTGTAACCTTCAGGTGCAGCGGTTCCTGCTATGGCTTCTGGGTCTTCAGTGATCGGCGGGATATATCCTTCAGGTATAAAGTTGAAAGGCATGCCCCAGGGGCGACCCTTAGGCATGTTGTACCGAGGATGATTCTCATGTGTCTCTAATATAGGCGTAGATGTAATCTCTGAGATCACAGTTCTTTGATGTCGCTGCTCCTGAGCTGCTGCCAGGG